>JAQPPZ010002651.1:0-2430556 GCA_028583015.1 Wollemia nobilis
TTGAAGGCTTATAAGGCCTTGGTAGAAAATGTAAGAGCAGTAGAGAAACAAGGGATGACTTACCAAAAGCCAACCTTGAAAAAAATACACAATGTACCTTTATGCCCATCAGTGCCTACTACAACCTATCTTGATCACTTTGAGATGCCAAAGTTGGTTAAGTTTCAGGGAGTTGAAGATGGTCAATAGCATGTCACATGTTTCATGAATATGTGCTTTCAGATAGAAAGCAATGATTCTCTATTATTGAGAACCTTCATCACGACCCTTTTAGGTGCTGTCTTGGAATGGTTCAACCAAATAAAGAGGCACAACATAACCAGTTTTGAGAAATTGGCTAATGCTTTTCTTGAACACTTCTCCTTCAGTTTCAAGAAGAAGGTAAACCTATCTAATCTAGTTGCTCTAATGCAATACAATGATGAGTCGATCATGGATTATGGAAATATATGGAGAAATTTGATGGTAAAATTTCTATTTTTTATTTTGAACACAAAATTGACTCAAATATTTTCAAAGAGTTGTGCAAAGTACATCTCATTACTGCTACAGTTGTAATAGTATCAAACATTTGAGGAGGCCTTGGCACAAGCCAAGGTAATTGAGGACATCAAGTTATAGGAGGGTAACTTGAAGCTCTAGAATAGGAAAGTGTAGACACCTAAAATGTGTCATGTCGAGGGTAACTAATCATATGGTCATGCTACAAGACCATATGGAGGATCTTGGACAGACTCCAAGATAGAGCAGTGGTTCTAACTACTAAATTTAGGCATTTTGGCCTAATTAGTCTGAACTGCAGCCCAGACCTATGATCTCCAGTCTAAAATGTGATTGACACCTACGGTCTATAGTATATACCACAAATGTGACGTACAGTCTTAACTGAAGTTCAGTTAGGCCTTCCATCCGAGCCAGATTGGTTGGAATGGCCAAAAGATCTAGAAGAAGGTAGTTGAAGGATGGAAGATTTTAGAGGCTTCCATCGCAACTGTCCTAACCACCCTTCTTGGTCTTGGCTTCTCCATGAAGCCACCCCTAGCCCTAGGGGCATGCTATAAATACCCCCTCCAAATGGGGAGAAAAAAAGAAGTAAGCATTGGAGATTTGAGCAACGAAGCCCTGGAAAATTGTACACTCAGACTGAGTATACTAAGAGATAGAGCTATTGCACTTAATCCCTGACCCTTTTGCAAAAATTTATGATGAATTGCATTATGGATTCCCTAGGTGCTTAGGAGAGTCAAGAAGCACAAATCTGAGCAAACGAAGGCCCTTCACATTGAAACTACCACAAAATCATTATGAGGACAACGAAGGTGACCTTGAACATCAATTTGGACAAGGAGATAGTGTAGACTACCCTTGATTTTGAGGGTAAATCTATCAGAGGTCAAATTGTGACTGTGAGCCGTGGTTCATAGTGTAGACTACCCACCAGAGCTACGATTTGCAACAGGTGATAGATCACCTTACTCTTTTCATTTTTGTTTAATTAAATTGGTTAGATTAATCTTTTCTTAGGTTTAATTGCAGTTTAGAAGAATTATGACTATGGGAATTATCTTAGAATATATAGTTTTTGCTTTGCATTAATTAGGAAATTTGTGGATATTTTATGCACCTTCATGCTTCTATTTTTTATCTGATCCATGCATTATTTGTCTAATGATCTCCTTTATGCTATATTACAAACCTTGATTCAATTAGCATAGTTTAAAGGTTTTCTTTATGTTTTCTTGATCATTAGTTTAATGGCATTATCATGTATGTTTCCTTAAAGGGCCTCATCATGAGAGGCTATATATATTTTCGATCGTGTGTTGTTGTTTCTTGATCATAGGAAGACAGGTACAAGTAGGGTTTCTATATCATAATCCTTCTACATTGTGAATAAGGGGGTCAAATCCACCCCAAGGTAGTTTGTGACTAGTCAAAGGGCAATATTAATGTGCCTACCCTATTGAGGGCATTGGCAATTGTATAGACTGTATCATAATTCAAGTGACCTTAAGAGGGGCATATTTGTAACAAAAATTCATTTATAATCAATACAAGAAATATCATTTTTTTGAATTTATGCAATGTTTCAAGCTTTTACGCTTTTATGATGACTATAGACTAATACGGTAGATAGGAGCATGCTTTTTGGTTATGTCATAAGGTGATCATAGTGGAAATCCATATTTGTAGCCCCCTAAGTGCTGGTATTCTTGAATTTTCTTATGTCAGGTGCTAACTATAGCTAACAACTATGGTTATTTATTGGCCTACGACTTTCACCTGTAGTTCACACTATAGCTCATAGACCAGAGTTGTGGTTTATAGCAGAAGCAACAGATAATAGAGAAACCACTTGGCATCATATCAGGAGCTGAGGTAGGCTCTATTTTTATTCTTTGTTCTATATTTTATTCTATGTTTTTATAGTAAGCATTAAATTTATTGCAAATTAGGTACACTAAAGAAAAAGTGTGAATGAATAGTCCTAGTTTTCTTTCGTATTCCTTCCTTTAGAAAGGTACTACTAGGAACAACGAACCTCTGATTGCAGTTCACCCTAGAATACAGTGACCTTGATAAAAATTGAGTGGTCGTTTGTATTCTTGAGGCCCAATTAGAGGCCATGTCATCGTAATCGCATTGTCATAACATCATGTAGGACATAGCATGCATAGCTTTCTAAATTTGAAATGTTCCTTTTATTTTTATGCATATCATGTAGGAATGATCATATGAATGCTCTTTTATGCATTTGTCTTTATGCAAAGTAAAACGAACCACACACACCATGTTTCATTTAAACATCAGTGGTGTTGGGCTCTCACATCCAACCCATTTGATTGAGACCAACAAAGTATGTCATTACCACTTGGTTGGCTAATTTGAAATTTTATTATCAGACCCTCTCATGGCCAAGGCCGACCCAAGAACTGTCATATCCATGCAAAATAGCGTGCACTCATCTTCAAAAGAGAGTATCACTATGCATGATGTGCTGGGTGAGGGTTGGTAGTACCTATGCTACCTCGTTGAGTATAGACTTCACTCCCATATTTGGCTTGTGCGAGTGTATAGGGGAAATTCAATTAAACTGAGAATAAAATCCAAATTTTGCAAAACATGCGAGAGTTTCTCATACTGATACAACACATTTTGAAACAACATCAAACAACTTAAGTCTCACTTTAAAATTTAAAAATAAGATAAGCATCATTGTATACATTTTTTGATAATAAAAGATACATCCAGACATTAGGTACACTATGGTGGATACATGAGGTGGTTGACAAAGGTGCAAGCCTGAAGCCAATGATCAAGCCCCAACCAATTCACAAATACACATGTCTAGTCCTGAACCACATGAGTAAACTAAAAGTCATTCGGTGAGCATTAGAGGAGACAACTCAATATGAGGGGATCCCATTGAGCATACCCCTAATAGACTAGCATTAGTGCATTATACTAGATGTAGATCAGAGCATGGAGCTTCTTAGCTTGAGGGTGCTCCACTCAGAATCCATTACCGAGACCGCATTGCACACGCATCCATGGGATATGCCAAAGAGTATGTCATGTAGGGGACCATATTGGTACCCATTCACACTAAGTCTATAGGGTGTACTATACCCCCACCTTATGAGTATAGAAGGAATATAGATCCATCCATTCAGGGGCAAGTAGATGGGATCCCTACTGAACGTAAGTCTACCCATACTCCCATGCGTACTATAGCACACAAGATCACCATCGCTATATCGAAGGTTGGAGATAATGGAACACCACCCCATGAGAGGTGGAGGTCTAGACAACTAGACAATCTAGGTAGTGTATTATAGCAGCTAGGTTACAAGCCTTTGGCTCTGCCCACTCGTGCTCTAAGTGAGTGTAGCAGGAGCACCATTAGAACTACTAGAAAGTATGGAGAGGCTTCTAAGCACCCTCATGTCTCACGTCCACCATCCATGCATGGTGGCACGCATCATAGGACTCAACATGATGCTGATGCCATCTTCAAAAATAGAGACAAAGGCACAACACATCATTTTGATGGGTATAGAACCCTAAAGGTCACTCGTACAAAGCAAGCATACCAAAGGCCTCCTATAGCTGACTAGATCGAAAGATCATATCGAATGGCCTCTAAATAGAAATGCCAACTCCTCCAAGATAAATTAGAGGATGCTCGCCTAGAGAGGTAGTGAATTGAAGATGAATATATTCAAGAACAGAGGCTTACTATACATATGTTGTATGAGTAGCGCTTGCACGAGGAGTGCATCCTCATATAGAAGGAGCATGTAAATCAGGAATATAGGTTGGCTAGGGTCAGACTATATTCTCAAGATGAGCATAGAGAGTAGGTGCACAAGAAGGCTCTTTTTCAAGCTGACATGCACCATGAGTGGATAAACATTCACACTCATATAATTGTCCATCAGAGAGAGTGACCACCTTCGGTCGACAATTAGATGTAGCAATATTATGAGGAACAAGAGGGGAACATATACAACCAGGAATATCTTAAGAGTTCCTGAGTTGATAAGGAGGAAGAGCAATGCCATCCACCTTGATAGAAGAGGATTGTACCTCCCATACTGCCTCCGCACCGACTTAGGGAGGAAGAATTTTTGTCTTCTGAGGCTTACAAATCTTTGGCCGAGAAGGTGAAAGAAATTGAGAAACAAGGCATGGCTGTCTAAAAGCCGACACTAAGGAAAATTTACAATGAACCTTTAGATCCCTTAATGCCTACGTCCCCATACCCTGAGCATTTTGAGATGCCCAGGTTGGAAAAATTCAAGGGTGATGAAGAGGTGCAAGAACATGTCATGAGATTTCTAGATGCTTGCTTCCAGATATAGAACAATGATGCAATGTTATTGCGTACGTTTATCATGACACTCTCTGTTCCAACCCGAGAGTGGTTCAATAAGCTAAAGAAACATAGCATAACAAATTTTAAGAAATTACCTAATGCCTTTATTGAACGCTATTCCTTTGGCATTAAGAAATAGACCAACCTTTCCAATTTGGCTATGCTAGCTCAGCATGACGACGAGCCAATAAAAAAGTACAGGAAGAGGTGGAGGAGATAATGGTAAAGTTGTCATTCCTAATTCCTGCCATAGAATTAACCTAAATTTTTACAAAGAGTTATGCTAAGCACATCTCTATACTGTTGTAGCTACAATAGTATGCTATATTCAAAGAATCTTTGGTGCAAACCAAGGTAATTGAGGACATCAAGCTACAAGAAGGCAACTTGAAGCTCAAAACCAGGAAATAGGGATATAAGAAGAGTACCTCAAAGCAATAGGGCAAGTAGGCCCATGTGAATCAGGTGGTACTAAATCTCCAAAATGATGATAAGGGGAAAAATAAATAGAATTATCAAGCCCATCTTCCTCCTGCACAATACGACCAATGCAAGAATAACTACAAGGGCAAGAACAAAGAGCAACGCCCACCTCGCATATTTACACCATTGACGAAATCATTGACATCAATTTTTTGTCAGCTCTGTGAGGCCAAGGCAATAAGATTTCCCAAAGCCAAGATGGTTTATCCTAATCAACCCAAGCCCAAATACTATTAGGAAGATCTGTTTTGCATATTCCATAGAGCGAAAGGCCATGCCATCGAGGTATGTTGGTATTTCAAACATATTGTGCAAAATATGATAGAAAAGGGAGATCTTGTGGTACCAGGAAATACATAGGCACCAGATAACCAAAACATAGGGATTTTTAAAAATCTGTTACCAAACCATGAGGCGTCCTGTAACCACGTTGGCCATGTTAATCAAGTGCGATTTGAACCACCTACCCATGGGTTCATTGGTATGGTCAATGTTGTTACCATACATGGGAGGTACAAACAACCAAATCAACTTCATGTTCCCATTAAAATACAGACCATGTCCCGGCAGTGATAGGCACAAAATATTCCAGACCCACCAACGAGATCGATGGTGACCATTAGGAGCAGGCTGGTTCAAAACCTGTAGATGACTCCTACAAATTTGTTGATACATTAGCTTATACAATAGTCCCCTAGGCACAGGGAGACTCTTATGGACATTCTAAGTTCCATTGAGGTATAGTACCAGGATGCACAGGTGTTCACAAACTTTGTGGGGCATGTACAATAGTGCTAGGAACCAATGATCCAATTCTATGATCACGAAGTGAAAATGGTTTTTGCAAGCATGGCTGACCCACCACTACATATCATTGCATGTGTTAACCATGTGCGGTTGAAAAGGGTCTTTATTGAAACTAGTTTTTTTATCAATATAATCAGGACTAAGGTACTAGACCATTTGAAATTACCTAATTCACTCATCGTACCAACCACCTTTACATTGAGAGCATTTAATGACACACTATGCTTTATGGTTGGCATGATTTTCCTACCCATTCAGGCAGTATTGAAGACCATTCCCATAATGTTTCACATGATAGAGGGCACTTTGTAGTATAAAATTCTACTAGGGAGACCTTGGATTCATGAAATACATTATGTTCCCTCGATATTGCATCAGTGTGTCAAGTATATACATGAGGGAAAAGTTCACGTGGTTTCATCAAATGAAGAACCATTCAAGTTCGTGAACTTAGTAGATTTTCTAGGGGGCTTTGTACTCCCATCAACACACTTGGACATACGACCCACATCATTGATAAGGGTTCCAAGAGGTAAAAATGTGATGCATATTAAACCATCGATATCTGTATCAAATAGATCTAAACATACCACTACAATCCATAAAGACGATGAGAAATTAAAGGTGAAATTAGGTAGGAAAGAATCAAAGAATGTGCTTGAACCAGTCACCATTGAAGCTACCACTCACATGGAGGTAGAGGAAGCCTTGGATCAAGTCGAGGAGGCACCTCATCCTGCCTCTCCTGCATCATCAGCAAGGTCATCCACACTACGGGTGACTGTTCACCTAGCCAGTATAGGTCTAGGTGAGTATCTTGTGCAAAATGTGACCTTTGGTCCTATTTTAGAGACTACACAAGATAGGGGTGGGCCCAAGGCCCATCGATATCTAGTTGGATCTATAGTACCATTGGGTAAGCCACCCAACCCAAAAAACTTCATCTAAATTGGGTTGGATCAATCTCCAATGCGAGCACCCATGGAGATGGATGATGAGAAAAAAATCATGGTGAACATTCGATACTTGTCCAACCCAGAGTATGCCATGCAAATTTTTGAGCTCTATCATTGGCATGGATATGACCTTGGTATTTTTTAACAAGGACAAAGAACCCATCTTGAACTACATTATCAGTTGGCAACTGATAGGTTCAGATTAGGATTGCAGATTCAAGGACATGCTGATTTACTTGCTGCATCATTAGATTGTTTATACCTAAGTCTGGGGGACGATGTGAATTTTAATCCATATCACCCTAACATTTCTAGCCTTCGGGGCAACAACCCAATGATGTCAATCATCACTATTGAGAGACTGTAGCTTGAAAATGAAGAGTTCTCAGAGTATAACCCCAGAGGTAACCTGGGTCATCAAAATCGTATCACAATCGACAATACTAGTATGTAGGGGCAACACCCCTCCATTCTAGGTGATCTCAATTTAGGAGATATTTGTAGGGAATATGGAGAGGAGTCCACCTTCAAAATAAGTGGACTGAGCTATGATGTAGATAGTGAGTCCTTGGATAATGATCAATATGAGGAGGAAATTGATCGAGCCTTCGTGGTTCCAAAATTTCTATGTCATTTGTTGCCTAAAGAGAAATTATATGAGATACAAGATCATTTCATAGTCGATAGTGATTATGAAGACGAGATAGAATAGGGCTAATTAAGACCTCATCTAGCTAATCTCTTAACATTTGTGGACATGATAGAGTGGTCTACTCATAATAGCAATCGTATCGATGAGGTTGAGATGACCAATCTGAGGCTTGTATATTCGCTACATATATTGTCTATAGAGTTGGAGTATGTTATAGGAGACGTGCCTCTCAAAACTAATCCCTTTGAAGAGGAAGCAGAGCCAATTTTTTCACTGGTGTCATATATACAATCATTCTATCCAGTTTATGTGGATAGTGATGATAGTGATTGTAGAATCAAATACATGGGGCCACATCTGGTAGATCGCCCCTTGCATATGGGGGGAAGTGAAGGATTATATTTGTATAGTGATGATGAGGATTCATTGGAGATGGCCTATTTGGGTCCCCATCACCTACATAATTATAATCCACCTCGGGGTCTGCCACCTATTACAATTGCGGGCTTACATCGAGAGATTAATATATAGTGCCGCCTCAGGGAAAGAATAAATCTAGAAGAGGAATATAAAAGACTCTTTCCCCATATGCCTACTTATGCTGAACTACTTGAGCCAAGAGATCTCATTTTGTAGTTAGTGCAAAGGGAGGATCCAGTTGTCTGGGCATCCCACAAGGAGGACTCATTCGTCCCCATACCATCTGAGCTAGATCTTGGGTATGAAAGCTACACATATGATGTAGAGTTCATTTTGTGTGGTCCTGGAGATTAATTCCATTCCATCAACATGGTATCCATTTATTTGACCACTCCACTCCATAATATAGTAGATCTTTCCAAGCCATTGCACCTAAATATAGATGTTATCGATTGGGATTGCACTGATTCGCTAGTAGAGCCTAAACACTTCTTCTCGAACGAAGAGATGCTACAACCATTTCATTTTGGACCAGGTTGTGCTTATTATGTCTATCAAGCTAAATATTCTTTCAACAAAGAACATATAAATCCAACTGATGACATCCATTTGATCCCTATGCCTCGTCAGCTTAAGAAGGTATCTCATATGTCAATAGAGGAAACCTTCAAAGTGGATATCGGTAATGACCCTACCAATCCAATGAAGGTTAAATTTAGAATGAGTCTCACTCCAGATGAGTGTGCTAGCATCATCCCTCTGCTAAAAGAGAGACCTGACCTTTTTTCTTGGACATACAAATATATGCCCGATCTAGACCCAAAATTGGTTACTCATAACCTTTTGCTAGACCCATCCAAGAAGCCTATCAAGCAGAAGCTCAGAAAGATGCATCCAAAAGTAGCCCTGATGGTGAAAGATAAATTGTAGAAGCTTCTGGATGTAGAATTTGTCATTTCCATCGACTATCTATAATGTGTATCCAATATGGTACCTATAGGAAAACCAGATGGAAGAATCCGTATTTGTACGGATTTTAGAGATCTCAACAAGGCAACACCCAAAGAGTCATTTCCATTTCCCAATATCGATGCTCTAGTAGACTCTACTATAGGTCATGAAATCCTCTCCTTAATGGAAGGTTTTGTTTTGTTACAATTAAATTCATATTAAACCTGAATACCAGTACAAAACCACATTTATAATGCCATGGGGAACATTTTGCTACAAAGTTATGCCATTTGGTCTCAAAAATGCTGGTGCCACATACCAATAGACCATGACATACATTTTTCATGACTATATGGACAAAATTCTTGAATATTATATCGATGATTTTCTAGCCAAGTCATTGCCACAAGAAGAGCATGCGAAGGTCTTAAGAAAAGTATTCGATCGCCTGATAGAGCACAACATTAGGCTAAATCCTAAGAAGTGTGTATTTGGCGTAAATTCTATAAAATTACTAGGGTTCATCGTATCCAAGAGAGGCATCAAAGTAGACCCAGTGAAGGTCAAGACCATTTTGGAAATGCATCCTCCTACCAATATTAAGGAACTAATAAGCCTTCAAGGCAAGGTAGCCTTGATAAAGCGATTTATCACCCAATTATCGGATAAATGTCAACCGATGAATCGACTGCTACATAAGGGTGTCCCATTCAACTGGGATGAGGACTACAAAGTAGCCTTCACTGAGATAAAACAATACCTAGTGATGCTGCCAGTGTTAGCTCTACCAAGGCTAGAAGAGCCTTTTTTTCTATATATATCGATAAAAAACTTTGCGTTAGGGACCATGTTGGCCCAAAAGAGCATACAAGGCAAAGAGCAAGCCATATATTACATAAGCCAAACCTTGGTGAGTTACGAGCTAGGATATGCATATGTGGAAAAACTATGTTTAGTACTAGTTTTCGCTACCAAGAATTTGCGGCACTACATGTTGAGTCATATGACATATGTTGGCCATGTTGGCCCAAAAGAGCGTACAAGGCAAAGAGCAAGCCATATATTACATAAGCCAAACCTTGGTGAGTTACGAGCTAGGATATGCATATGTGGAAAAACTATGTTTAGTAGTAGTTTTCGCTACCAAGAATTTGCGGCACTACATGTTGAGTCATATGACATATGTGATATCAAAACAAAATCCTTTGCAGTATATGATGAGCAAGACATATCATAATACAAATACTAAAAAGTGGATCATGCTATTGACATAATTTGATTTGGAATTCATAATCCAGAACTCCATTAAGGTACAGGTCATAGCAGATTAGTTAGCTGAGGCACCACTATCCAACATTAGGCCTCTAATAATTGAGCTTCCGAATGATGTAGTGTTTGTAGTATCCAAAGTTCTCAAACCTGGAGAACTAGATAACAATGTTGATATGACTCTGTTCTTTGATATTTCAAAATGCGAGCAAGGAGGTGGTATAGGGATAGTGTTTTTCATGCTGCAAGGGGCTCCAATGCCCTTGACATTAAAACTAGACTTCCCATGCACCAACAATAATGTTAAATATGAAGCCCTACTTTTGGGCCTTCATACAGCTGTCACCATGAATATCAAGAGATTGAACATCTTTGGTGATTCCCTGCTCATAATTAACCAAGTGAAGGAACAATTTTAGTGCCGATGTTCGATACTAAAAGCCTACGAAGTTCTTGTTGCCACATATCTGGCTAAACTAAAATGGTACAACATCGAGGCAATCCCTCATTCATAAAATAGATTTGCAAAAACCATGGCATATTTGGGATCCTTAATCCATCATAATCCATATTTTGACTTCACTACCATTCTTGTCAAGATGCTCTCACATCCTGCAGCAAAGCGTGTAGCCTTTGATAACAAAGAATCAGTTGATATGATTAGTGTGGAGCCAAAATATGGTTGGTTCTACAAAGCTAAAGACTTTCTCAAGAAGGCACCCTAGTGGTATTTAACCTCCCAGAGTCCTGCCAGGAGTGGCACCACAATTCACCACAAGGCTATTTCCCAGTATGGATTTGCAAAGATAAATACGCAAGGGGAGCAAGTCATATTAGCATTCGAATCTGAGGCTCATTAGAATTGGATGTCACAGATTCAAGACTTCTTAATACTTGGTTTTGTCCCAAAGGGATTGTCGCATGCCACAAGACACACATTTAAATAGAAAGTGACTAAATATATCTTTATAGGAGATATTTTTTACTGTTGATGTTACGATGGAGTTATCCTTCATTGTCTTGATTCCCAAGAGTCATATTGGGTAATTTTAGAAGCTCATGATGATATGTGCGATGGCCATTTTAGTGGCATGGCCATCGTCAAGCGCATCCTTTGAATGGATTATTATTGGAACACTATGGAGAAGGATTACAATGTGTATGTCAGGAAATGCATAAAATGTCAGCATCATGTTAATCCTACGCACTTGCCATCACATGCCCTATAGCCCATCCAAGTGGCTTGGCCATTTGCTCAATGGGGGTGTGATCTAATTGGCAAGATATCTCTTCCATCATCAGGTTGACATACATTCATTATTACGGCTATTGAGTATTTTAAAAAGTGGGTGGAATCCATTCCCTTAACAACAACCACTGGAGCTCGCATAGAAGAGTTCATAATGGAGCATATCAAAAGTCATTTGAAGATACCATCCAAAATAGTTTCAGATAATGGAACTTCTTTTAAGAATAAAATTGTGCGAGCTTTAACATCTAAGTACCACATCAAACATAGTTTTGCAACTCCATATTATCCATAGGCAAATGGAAAAGCTGAGGCCTCAAACAAGACTATGGTAGCCATCTTGAAAAAGAAAGTTACAAGAGGAGTCTATGTCATAATCCTTCCACATCATGAAGAAGGGGGTCAATTCCACCCCAAGGTAGTTTGTAGCTATTCAAAGGGCAATATTAATGCTCCTACCCTATTGAGGGCATTGGTAATTGTATAGACTGTATCATAATTCAAGTGACCCTAATAGGGGCATATTTGTAACAGAGATTCATTCATAATCAATACAAGAAATATCATTTTGTTGAATTTATGTAATGTGTCAATATTTTTAAACTTTTATGATGACTATAGACTAATACGATAGATAGGAGCATGCTTTTTGGTTATATTAGGAAGTATTGGAATAATAAGAAAACCCAAAATCAAAATCACCAGGCTAAGTTAGCCCATGTGAATCAAGTGGTGCTAAACCTCTAGAATGGGGAGAATGGCAACAACAATATAATTATCAGGCCCAACCTCCTCATGCATGTTATGACCTATGCAACAATAACAAGAAGGAGAATAATAAAGAGAAACACCCTCCTTGCCAATTCATACTATTGTTGGGGATAATGACATCGATATTACATCAACTATGCAAAGCTAAGACCATTAAATTACCAGAGATCAAGTTGTAATACCCTAACCAACCCAAACCAAAAGGGTATAGGGATGATCAGTATTGCTCATATCATAAAATAAAAAGACATGACATTGAAGGATGTTATATTTCTAAACATGTGGTGCAAAACATGATCAAGAAAGGTGAGCTACTTTTCGACAACCCTTAGGCTTTGGATAACCAAAACATGAGGATTTTCAAAAATCCTCTTTCGAACCATGAGCCTCCAAGAAACAATGTTGACTAGGTGAACCATGTTGGATATTTTGAGTCCCTATGTCAAAGTTGTCATTGATGTCTCTAGATGAAGTCATCATTAATACCAAGGAATTCAACAAGAAATAAATTTTTTTAAAATGGTTATTTAATATCCAGGAAGAAGGCCAAAGATCAAGAGAATCAATGTAGAAGTTAAGAGGTCAAAAGGAGATATAATATTTATTTTTATAAATTATTTAAATTCCATAAGAATTTAAATTTTATAAATAAATATTATTTACACCATAGTATATAGTGAGAAGGGAGCAATTTATATAAGGCATCAAAAGGATATAATATTATAATAAGTTTTATTATAATATTAAAGTGATATGGTGAAAAACCCAAATAAAATATTTATAATTTCCATTATAATGGTTTATAAATCAAATTTGGTTTTATAAAGGTTAATTATATTTTTTAAAACCAAAGTTTGGGTTTGGAATAAAAGGTATTCAAAGAACCTTTAGAATCTTCGCCGACATTGTGGAAGGTACTCGTGGAAGCACCAATGTATCCCAAGGTACAAAGGAGGAAATATAAATACATTACCCAAAGACAAAAACATTATCCTTGCTCAAAAAAATAATTGGCATGCAAAAGAGATTAAGAGCTTGTGAGATTCATACATTTTCATGGACAACATAGAGTTTAAGATATGAAGCATTGAAATCCAAAGGCACATAGGATAGTGTGGCCTAGAGGTGTGTTGGGAAGCACAAAGATATTTGCAAGTGTGAGGGTCTGCATTCAAAACATGGTGGATGCATTGGAAGTTGTGTTGGTTAAGGCACCCAAGGTGCACATTGTTTTTGGTAAAGTGCAAAGGGGAGAAAGTATTGAATCATGTGGTGCTTCATTCATTTCAAACAAGCACGTAGCTTGTGCGGTGGTTAGGCCACAACTAAGGTGCACGTTGTGGACAAGGTTGAGGGTTCAATTCCCTCCAAAGACGAGGTAAATATTTTTGCATTAAATTTTTTTATTTGCTAAGTTGGGAGGTATAAGGATTATTTTTGGAAATTGTTTAGAAGGATTTGCTTAGTAAATAAGTGTTGGTAATTGAGAATTACTACTTGGAGTTATAAGAAGATTTCTGATTTTAGTTTTTAATAGTCTTAAATTGCTATATTGGTATATTGGAGGATTAAGACTTTTGCGTATTGGTTTAATATGAAGTAAAGGATTTTTATGATTATTGTGAGGGTGTTGATTATTAATTAAGTTGGAGTGATAAGGTGTAATTTTGATATTATTTTTATGTTATATTTTGTTGAGAAAATTATCTTCTAACCCTTATTGAGATAAGCAAAGAAGTAATTGTGAGTGTGGCAGATTTGTGAGATCAACTCCTTGTCAAACAAAAATGTATGGGAATATTATTCTTTGGTTGAGTTGAATTAATGGCTTACTAGAAAATAAATTTTTGAGTGAAAATTATTTAATTAGGGTTTCCTTTTTTAAAGTATTTGTGTTAATGCTTCAAGGTTTTCTGAAATTAAGAGTTGTGATTAAAACCTTATTTTATAAGCATTGTTGCTGAGGCCATTGGATTGTGCAAATAACTTAAGTTAGGATTTTGGAAAGAACATGAGTATCATTGTTATGTGAAGATTTATTTATGAGCATTTTTGTTGAATTAAGTTGTTATGCAAAGAACTTGAACTAGGGTTTGGAAAGAACATGAGTGTCATTGTTATGTGAGATATCTTGTTGAGCATTGTTGGAAACCTTTTGAGTTGGTGAATACATGCTTGGAATAGGGTTTGGGATCAAGGTTTGTTTACTTCAGTAATTGGTTGAGTAGAGTGGATTGAACCTAGTCAAGTGGATGTATGAAGTGATTTTTCAAGTTCCATAAAACAAACTATTCTATATTCTGATTTGAGTTGATAAAGTGATTGAGCTTGGAGTATAGAACATATTGAGTCTCTAACAATTATATTTATGATTCTATGAGATTCATTTGAGTTGAGAAATAAATTGATCTTTTATTATAGAACATATTGAGTCTCTAACAATTCTTTTTATGCTTCTATGAGATTGGAAAAGTTTTGTGTGGACTTGTTAAGAAGATTTAAGGCAAGTCTTTTAAAAGACTTGTGGACTGATTTTATGTGAGATTTTGTGGAAGCTTACAACACAATATTTATTAAGTCATAGAGAGGACTTATTGAGCATATTTGGACATGTTCTAGAGAGTACTCGTAGAGCAGATTTGAGCAAGTTTTGAGTCAAACTATTGAGCAGATTTGAGCAAGTTCTAGAGAGGAATTGTAGAGCATATTTGAGTAGGTTCTGAGTGGACCTATTGAGTAGATTTGAGTAAGTTCTAGAGAGGACTTGTGGATAGATTAGTGTGATATTTTGAGGAAGCTTACAAGATAGCTATGAGACAAGTCTTTGAGAATACTTGAGAGCAGATTTGATTGATTTGTTTTAACCTTGAGTTAAGGTTGGGGTAGATCTAGCAAAATTAATTCAAGATATGAGTTAAGGCTTGAAGACAAATATTGAGAATAAATTTGTGCTAGACCAACTAGACTGTGTTTAGTGTAGATTTGAGAGTAGATTTGGTGTAGATTTGAGGATAGATTTGTACCAAACCAAAGATAGAGATTGATAAGATTTTTGCTAGACCGACTGGACTATGTTTACTGTAGATTGGAGAGCAAATTTTGGTGCATATTTGAGGATAGGTTTGTACCAAATTAGATATAGATATTGAGCAGATTTGTGCTAGAACGACTAGATTGTATTTAGTGCATATTTAAGTGAACATATTGAGTAGAGTTGTGCTAGACTAACTGGATTGCGTTTAGTATAGAATTGAGATAGATCTTTGGAGGTGACATAGCAGAGAGGAAAATAGTCTGTAGTGGATAGAGATCCATCAACTAGGGTAGTGAGAATATGAATTCTAAGTGGGGACAAGAGTATTCGGTGGAGAGAGATCCACAAGCCAGTGTAGTGGAGGTAGTAGTCTTCTAGATGATCACCAGCCAGAGTAGAGGAGAAGGAGTTCTCCTCTGGATAGAGATCCATAAACCAGATTTAGGGGATCAACATCTCCTTTGGACAAAGGTCCATAAAAATTTTAATTAGGAAGGATTACCAAGAGATTGATTTAGAAAATTTTAGTGAAATATTTTCTCTGTGGAGTAGCCCACATTGGGTGAACCACGTAAATTGTGGTGTCTCTATTATGTGTGGTGTTTTATGCATTGCTTTAATTAATGCTATTGATGCTTCTATCTATACACTACATACTATTGATTTGGAAAGAAAAATAAAAAGTGCTCTTATAATGTTCACTCCCCCTTCTCAGTATAAGTTTGTGTTCTTCAATTTGTATCAGAGTGGGTGCCTTCATAAGATTTTAATAGCTTGAATGAAAAGATAACAAGAACACAATGGATTCTAAGGATGTGTCCTCAAATAACTTAGTGATGAGGCCTGAAAATGCCTCATTTTTACACTATGTTTGACATATAAAAATTGTCATATTATTAAGTTAAATTCCAAATAGTTGATTAGAATATATATTTGTTAAGTGTTTGCATGATTTTATGTTAGGAATACTATATCTCTATTTTTGACTATTTTCAGCATTTTGTGACTAATTTTTCTTGATTAAGTAGCAAGTAAAAATATGCATTTCAATTAACCAAATGTGGTATGCTAATATCCATTAAATTCACAATGGTTTATGAATGTTTTCCTACCATTCAAATTGTTTGAAGTCCACATTGAAGCCAAATTATTAGGACTATCATAAATCTAAAAATCTGAAAAAAATAGCCATATAAAAATCAACAAGCTGTCACTTTATAGGAACACCTTGAATTTGTCAAGCAAAGCATGAGGATATGGATGGAATGAGTTAAGAAGGACTAAATAAGACATCTAACCTATTTAGAAGTATTCTCACATGGTATAAATAGACAACAACAGGGTATAACAGAGCAGGGACAATTATGCAACATTTTTGCACTATTTCAATATTGTTACTTGGTGAATGAAGTGTATAAATTCAGTAGCAACTTGATGTACTCCTTCATGTTGATATTTGAATAATTTTTCCATGTTCTAATTTGTTTGAATTTGCAAGAAATGTCAATATTTTACAACTGTGTAGCAGAGTTGGAAAATGCAGTAATTTACCATGTAAATTCCAGCAAGCTACCAATGAATGACAAGGCATGGAATTCACACATGGATAGGAATGAAGGCTATTGCAATCTGATATTGAGGGTTAATCCACCTAAGAAATGCAGCTAAAATCACTTTAAGAGCACATAGTTGGTCATTTCGAAGATCTTCGGAATGAGAAGACTTCTTCAGAATGAGAAATACAGTCTCTTCGAAATGAGCAGACATCTTTGGAATGAGAAATATAGTCTCTTCAAAATGAGCCACTTATCTTCGGAATGAGAACAGAAAGTGATTTTTGACTTTTTGACTATTTTTTGATGGTGGAAAAAGGGAAATAAGGTTGAGAAGGTTAAGGGAAAATATCTCCCATCTAATTTTGCCATCCTTGCCGTCCAAAGCCACCATTCATGGAAAAGATCAATTTTGATCCTCTTCTAGGATAAACACAGAAATAACTACAACATAATAGGAAATTGTTTGTAAGATATAAATGGTATATTCTAAAGTGAAGAAATATGTGTGAGATATTTCTAGACTTCTCCCATGTACTCCCACCACTGAAGATGCTTTCTAAGGGCCAATGACTACTACTGCAACACAAACTGTCCAGATTTGCATTTATTTTAGATTCAAAATTATTGGCAAATCATTAGAAAATAACACATAGGCTGATTTGAGCATGGGATATTTTGTAAATATTTATATAAATAACATAGCTCCCTCATTGGTTGAGCCATTTGGGAATTAGAATAAAGGAGAGTTTTCAATAGCAGCAATTAGGACTATACAACAATTTTTTGTAACAGTTTTCAACATGTTTTATCATCAATAAAAGTGTAGTTATTTTATCCATTTCTGTTCTGAATGTTAATTAGTTAAGGAGTGCTTTTCACCTCCTTCTAGATTAGGAAGTATGGGCCCACTTTTAGATCTAGAAGGAGGGATTTTATGGCAGGTTTTAATCTGTAATTTTGTTGTAGCAAAATTAATAGATTGCTTGCCATATTTCATTTTCTTGTTTTTATTTTGTATTATGTGATTGATATTTTCTATTATGTTTGTGTACAATATTTATGTGTATGTCAACTAACAAATTAGATTAAACATTTATTTATTGTTTCCTTTGCTTTCCATGTTCTATTATTTTTATGTTTCAGCAGCTTTCAATTTCTAGCAGATTTCATTTTGATGTCAATTCCTATAGTAGAAGCTTGACGAACTTTTGTGCTAGGGCATTGATAGGTGTTTTATTTACAAGCATCACTTCCATTATGCAAGAGTAAAATAGGTTTCAATTTTTCAAGTGTAATTTAGGATTTCATTTCATCAACATTTCAATTTAGCAATTTCAATTCTGTTATTTCAATTCTGCAAAAGTAGATTAGATTTCAATTCAACAATTTCAATTCATGCAATTGTAGTTAACTTTATTTTTTTGAAATTAAAATTAGTTTTTATTTCTTATAAGTTTCCATTCTGTATATTAGGTTTAGTGTGACACCAAAAGGCTAAACCAAATCTGTCTCACACACTAAATGTTTGAAATTTGAATGCTTGAATTGTACTCTGCCCTAGCCTTCTATTGTAGACAACCTTGGACACCACCCCGGATTGATAATATATTTCAAATTTAATGATGTGCTTAATGAAAATGCATCACTTAGCACCAGTATTTGATGGAAGTGACTATATATATTGGACCATGATGATGAGAATCTATCTAATGGCACTTGGTAATGAATTTTGGGATGCAGTGGAATTTGGATATGATCTAGCAATCAATCCTCCTATATATAAAGAAGGTAAGATTCTACAACACAATAATTCAAAAGCAATGAATGCACTTGTGAGAGGTTTACATAGAACAGAGTCTATGAAAGTTGTGAATTGTAGAACTGCAAAAGAAATGTGGGATAAATTACAAGTTATATATGAGGGAGATAAAAGTGTCAAGAAAGCAAAGATACGAAATATCAAAGGACAATTTTAAGCATTGAGAATGAATGATGATGAAAATATCAATACTTATTTAATATGAATTGATGAGGTTGTTAATGATATGCAAGGACTTGGAATGAAGATTGATGAAGAAGATGTTTGTGATAAAGTCTTAAGATCTCTTCTAAATAGATTCAGTGAATAGGTTTCTAATATAAAAGTATTATTGGATGGTGATACTTTGACTAGAGATAAGTTTCTTGGTATCCTAACAACTTTTGATATTAGAAAACAAGATCCTACTTCCAAAAAGGAAGTAGCATTCAAAGCAATCAATATTAAAAAGGGTAAGAAGTCAAAATAAAGTAGTGAGTCATCCAGTAATGAAGAAGCTAATTATGGTAGAAAAGATAAAGGTTGCATAAGACCCATAGATCTAATATTTGTTAAGTGTTTCAACTATGGAAATTTTGGATATTTTGTAATATATTGTAAATATCCAAAGAACAACAATGGTGAAGAAAAATAAGATCACAAGTACAGGGAATTAGAAAGATTTAGGTACCAGAAAAAAAACAAGGATGGAAAAATCAGCCAAGGAAATAAGTTCTTCCAAAGACAAAAGAGGAACTACTATGCGGATAATGGAAGTAAGTACTCAAATGATAGTGATTCCAGTCCTTTAGACAATGATAGATATAAAGTCCTATTTATGATTGAAGAAAAGAACCAGTTAAGAAAAAGACTCCAGTTATTCTCAAGTGTTTTAGATGTGGTAAATTTGGATATCTTGAAGATGATTGTACAAGGGATGGTTATAGTTTCCATGATGATGAATATGAATATGCACTTGAAGAATCAGATGAAAATATTCTAATGGAATTAGAAGGATAAGTGAGTGATTCTATAGAAGACAAGCCAAAAGAAAGTAATGATGTGGACAAAGGTAAAAAAATAGAGGATTATTTAGTAGATAATGGTTATTATCTCAAGGGAGAACTTATCTATGCCCTTGACACAATAAATAAGGTAAGGAAGCAACACTCTAAACTTGAAATTCAGTTTCAATAATATGATGAATAAAGAATATTTCTCATAGAGGATTTATAAAAATCAAAGGCTAAGACAAAAAGGTTCAAGGATAAGTTAGAAGCAAAGATCTCAGAATGTGAGAAGTTAGCACAAGAAGTGGCACTACTAAGATAAGATTTAAAAGACTCCAAGAATAAGCTACACAAGTATGTAAACAGTGCAAAGAGTGTGGATAAAATAGTCAAGGTACAAAGAAGAGCAACAAATAAAAGAGGTCTTGGTTTTGAGCATAGTAAAAAAAATGGGAAGAGGAATCAACTTCAAGTTTTGAATAAGAAGAAATTTTAGATGAATATACTTCAGAAGAAGATAGTATAAAATAAAGTGAAATATCAAAGTATGAGTTTGAAAATAGAGGGTTCAACAAAGACAAGAATAATGCACAAATAAGATACAGATGGAACAACAAACAAAATAGGTCAAGAGAGACTAAGAGACCAATGAGGTCAAGACAAGGAAACATAAATGGAATATGCTTCTCATGTCACGGGTTTGGGCACATGGATTCATAGTGCATGACACATGAAATATAGGAATATGAAAATATATAGTTTTTCCATGGGTATTGATACTTATGTAATTAGTATGGTCACAAGGAAATCAATTGTAGGGTTCACGACAAAAGAAGATATGGCTTCGCTAGGAGAAATCCTAAGACATTTTTACCTCCAAGGAATAATATTATTGTGTTATAAGTGCAATAATAATGGTCACACAACTAAGTGGTTTAGAGAAGATATTCCAAAAATAAGTATGAATAGAAACAAGAACATGAACAAGAACATAAAAATGAACAAGAATATGGACGTTAATAGGATTAGGAACAGGAACATGGATATGAACAAGAACAAAAACAAGAACAAGAACATGGATGTGAACAGGAACAGGAACAGGAATGATGACACAGATAGAAATAGTTATAGGAATAATAAAAATCAAAAAATAATGGAAGAGGATAAAGGTAAAGAACAGTGCTTTCGGGGAGTAGAAATACTCCCACCCCAGAATTAACCACCTCAAAAAGAGGTGGGGGAGGGGCTAAGCTAAGAGGATCATTCTTAACCCCAAGACCCAAAGGTGACCTCTTGCCATTGATGTCAAAGGGAGAGAGATTTGTGTAATGGGGAGATAATTGATATTTGAGAGAGCATTGAGCCAGGGGGGTAGAATAAAAGAAAGGTCAAGCTTTGGTAAGAAGTATGGGTTGCAATCAATGACAAAGGGGGAGATTGTTGGACATTTTGAGTCCCTAAGTCAAAGTTTTCAATGATGTCACCAGATGAAGTCATCATTAATACTAAGGAATTCAACAAGAAATAAAGTTGTTACAAATGGTTATTTAATATCCAAGAAGAAGGCCAAAGATCAAGAAAATCAGTGTAGAAGTTAAGAGTTCAAAAGGAGATATAATATTTATTTTTATAAATTATTTAAATTCCATAAGAATTTAAATTTTATAAATAAATATTATTTACACTATGGTATGCAGTGAGAAGGGAGAAATTTATCCAAGGCATCAAAAGGATATAATATTATAATAAGTGTTATTATAATATTAAAGTGATATGATGAAAAACCCAAATAAAATATTTATAATTTCCATTATAATGGTTTATAAATCAAAGTTGATTTTATAAAGGTTAATTAAATTTTATAAACCCAAAGGTTGGGTTTGAATAAAAGGCATTCAAAGTGCTTTGAGAATATTTTTTGACATCATGGAAGGAATTCGTGGAAGCGTTGACGTCTCCCAAGGTACAAAGTAGGCAATATAAATACATTTTCCAAATATAAAAATATTATCCTTGCTCGAATAATAAATTGGAATGCGAAAGAGATGAAGAACTTGTGAGATTCATAAATTTTCATGGACAACGTAGAGTTTAAGATAGGAATCATTGAAATCCGAAAGCACATAGGACAGTGTGGCGTAGTGGTGTGTTGGGAAGTGCAAATATGTTTGTAAGTGTGAGGTCCTACGTTCAAAATGCGGTGGTTGCATTAGAAGTCATGTTGGTTAAGGTGCCCAAGGCACACATTGTTTTTGGCAAAAAGTAAAGGGGAGAAAGTCTTGAAGCATGTGGTGCTTCATTTATTTCAAATGAGCACGTAGCTTGTGCGGCGATTGAGGCCAAAACTAAGGTGCATGTTGTGGACAAGGTTGAGGGTTCGATTCCCTCCGAAGATGAGGTAAATATTTTTTCATTAAATTTTTTTATTTGCTAAGTTGGAAGGCATAAAGATTATTTTTGGAAATAAGTGGTGGTAATTGAGAATTATTGCTTGGATTTATAAGAAGAATTCTAGTTTTAGTTTTTAATAAAGTCTTAAATTGCTATATTGGTATATTGGAGGATTAAGACTTTTGGGTATTGGTTTAATTTGAAGTAAAGGGTTTTTATAATTATTGTGAGGGTGTTGATTATTAATTAAGTTGGAGTGATAAGGTGTAATTTTTATATTATTTTTGTGTTATGTTTTGTTGAGAAAATTATCTTCTAACCCTTATTGAGATTGGCAAATAAGTAATTGTGAGTGTGGCAGATTTGTGAGATCAAATCCTTGTCAAACAAAAAGGTATGGGGATATTATTATTTAGTTGAGTTGAATGAATGGATTACTAGAAAATAAAGTTTGGAGTGAAAATATTTTGATTAGGGTTTAATTTTAAAAAGTATTTATGTTAATGCTTCAAGGTTTTCTGAAATTAAGAGTTGTGATTAAAACCTTGTTTTATAAGCATTGTTGTTGAGGCCATTGGATTGTGCAAATCACTTGAGTTAGGGTTTTGGGAAGAACATAAGTATCATTTTTATGTGAAGATTGATTTATGAGAATTATTTTTGAAGTGAGTTGTTATGCAAAGAATTTGAACTAGGGTTTGGAAAGAACATGAGTATCATTGTTATGTGAGATATCTTGTTGAGCATTGTTGGAAACATTTTGAGTTGGTGAATACATGCTTGGACTAGGGCTTGTGAGCAAGGGTTGTTTAATTAAGTAATTGGTTGAGTAGAGTTGATTGAACCTAGTCAAGTGAATGTATTAAGTTATTGTTCAAGTTCCATGAAACAAACTATTCTATATTCTTATTTGAGTTGAGAAAGTGATTGAGCTTTGAGTATAGAACATATTGAGTCTCTAACAATTATCTTTATGCTTCTATGAGATTGATTTGAGTTGAGAAAGAAATTGAGCTTTGAGTATAAAACATATCGAGTCTCTAAAAATTCTCTTTATGCTTCTATGAGATTGATTTGAGTTGAGAAAGAAATTGAGTGAGTATAGAACATTTTAAGTCTCCAAAAATTCTCTTTATGCTTATATGAGATTGGACAAGTTCTGTGTGGACTTGTTAAGCATATTTGAGGCAAGTCTTTGAAAAGACTTATGGACTGAATTTGTGTTAGATTTTGTGGAAGCTTACAATACATATTTGGTTAAGTCCTAGCGAGGACTTATTGACCATAGTTAGACAATTTCTAGAGAGGAATTGTAGAGCATATTTGAGCAAGTTCTGAGTGGACCTATTGAGAATATTTGAGCAAGTTCTAGAGAGGAATTGTAGATCATATTTGAGCACGTTCTAAGTGGACCTATTGAGCAGATTTGAAAAATTTCTAGAGAGGACTTGTGAACAAATTAGTGTGATATTTTGAGGAAGCTTGCAAGACATATTTGTGACAAGTATTTGAGAAGACATGAGAGCAGAGTTTATGGATTTGTTTAAACCTTGAGTTAATGTTGGGGTATATCCAGTAGAGTTGATTCAAGCCTTGAGTTAAGGCTTGAAGATAAATATTGAGAATAAATTTGTGCTAGACCGACTGGACTATGTTTAGTGTAGATTTGAGAGTAGAGTTTGATGTAGATTTAAGGATAGGTTTGTACCAGACCAAATATAGATATTGATAAGATTTGTGCTAGATAAAATGGACTGTGTTTAGTGTTTATTTGAGAGTAGATTTTGGTGTATATTTGAGGACATGTTTGTACCAGACTAGAGATAGTGATTTATTAGATTTGTGCTAGACCAATTGGATTATGTTTAGTGCATATTTTAGTGAGCTTATTGAGCAGAGTTGTGCTAGAATTATTGGATTGTGTTTAGTACATAATTGAGACCAATATTTTTAGGTGATAGAGTAGAGAGGATAATAGTCTCCAGTGGATAGAGATCCATCAACTAGGGTAGTGAGGACATGTCTTCTAAGGGGGGATAAGTGTTTTCAGTGGAGAGAGATCCACAAGCTAGTGCAGTGGAGGTAGTAGTCTTCTAGACGATCACCAGCTAGAGGAGAATGAGTTCTATTTTGGATAGAGATCCACAAAATATATTTAGGGGATCAACATCTCCTTTGTACAGAGGTCCATAAACATTTTAATTAGGAAGGATTCCCAAGAGATTGTTGATGGCAAGCTGGGATTCTCACAAACACATTCACAATAATTTCACAATAATTTCATTAAATTGCTTAATACAATTTACAGTAGTTTTTCCAGTATACAATTTCTCCCTCAATCCCGAGCTTCACCATCGCATCCCTTACAATTTTTCCCCCTTTTATCGAAACCCCCTGTCTCCCGGAAATCAATGCTTCCACCTAATAAAATTCTCCCTTCGAATTTTCCCTCCCGCCGAGTTTTTCAAATTTCGGTCATTAATGGCAATCTACCCGTTCTACCAAGGTACGAGCATTGATGGCCTCCCTACACCAGCCACATTGTTCTGACCATCCTCTGTGTTTTTAAGCCATCCCCTGTAAATGCTAAGATGCCAGAAATAATAAGAAGAAATTGTGCGGCCGACACCTCTCTCAACAACCTCCGTGATCTTCGATTTAATTTCTTACACGTACCAATTTTGCCATGTCCTCCTCTTGTTGCAATTTAGTCGTTCCACGTGCCTTCTACAATTCTCATGGTACACGTGGTCCTCCACGTGTTAAACTCGGCCTTACTCGACCACTCGCTTGTCCTCCTTTCGAGCTTTGCTTTGCTCTCTATTTTCTTTAACTTTTGTGGCTATCCAATGTTGCGCCACGTGTCGGCCTTTGAATGGCCGCGATATCACTACAACATCAACCTCTCTGCCCTTGCATTGAACCAATGCCATGATATCACGATGTCGCGATATCACGACGGCACCATCCCCTTTTCGCCTTTCTTCGACTACAATCGTGATATCGCGACGTCGCGATATCGCGACTGCTCCTTCCCTTTCGCCTTTGCTACGAGAATAGTCGCGATATCGTGACGTCGCGATATCGTGATGAAGACGGTCCATGACTTGCCCAAGCCTTTTGAGGTCACGATTTCGTGACCCCTCCCCTTTAAAGCAACTTACTCCCCTTTCTTCATGAAACTTCCCTCCTAAGAAAAAAATACTGAAAGCAAATCAAATTTAAAGTACTTGAAAATTTACAAACATTTTGGAAGATGCAAGATTGCCCTTCTGCCACCGGATGCTCCTTGCATCAGACACCCGAGGTAGATTAAAAGTGATCCTCACTTCAGTTTTGTTCGGGGAAGACCCAAGCGGTCAGACTCCGCCTTTGACAACAAAGTCGCATCTTCAACAGGTCTGCCCTTCCATTTGATCAAGTACTCAGTATACTATTTATTTCTGGTGCTTCTGCCTTCACTAGTGTCCAATATCTCCTCAATCTCGTTGGTGGTTGGAGTAGATGCTGGAATTTGCCACAATTCTGCAGTTGGTGCCTCTGTACTTTCCCCTTCATGATATTCCACTAAATCTGAAATATTAAAAATAGGTGAAATGTCAAGCCAATTTGGTAATTCAACTTCATATGCATTTCTTGACTCCCGTTTCTCCAGTATTCTGCATGGCCCGAAATTTTTCATCTTCAATTTATTATAAGTCTTGGCAGGAAACCTCTCCTTCCTGAGATGCACCATAACCTCATCTCCTACTTTGAACTCCTTGAACCGCCACTTCTGGTCTGCCCTTGTCTTATATTGAGTATTCATTTTCATAATTTGTCTCCTTACTTCTTCATGCAGACTCTTCATGTGTTCCACAAATTCTTCTGCCTCGGCACTGCACTTTTCTCTCTTGTCCAACCTTCTCAGTTCAGACACATTCCTTGGACTGTTCTCATATATTATCTGGAATGGAGATTTGTTGGTGCTCTTATTAATCGAACTGTTATATGCAAATTCCGCATGTGGTAAAACTAAATCCCATCCCTTGGGCTGATCTCGCTATCAAACACCTCAATAGATTACCCGAGCTTCTGTTCACCACCTCTGTCTGTCCGTCAGTTTGTGGGTGGTATGTTGAACTGAAATTCAGATCTGTTTTCATCTTCTTCCACAGAGTCCTCCAGAAGTACCCAACAAACTTGGTATCTCTGTCAGAAACTATGCTTCTTGGCAAGCTGTGAAGTCGTACCACTTCCTTGAAGAATAATCCAGCAATGTGAAATGCATCACTTGTCTTTTGACAGGGAATAAAATGTGCCATTTTGGAGAACCGATACCACCACAAATACAGAGTCATTTCCCCTCTGTGTTCTTGACAATCCAAGAATAAAATACATGCTTATGTCCTCCCATGGCCTTTCAGGTACAGGCAATGGTTGGTACATTCCGGTGTTTTGTTTTACACCTTTTGCCATCTGGCATATTCTGCAACTTTGCACAAACTTTCACACATCTTGCTAAAGTTGTGGCCAGTAGCAATTTTCCTCCACTAGGGCAATAGTCTTATCCCTACCAAAGTGTCCAGCCAACCTCCGCTGTGCTTTTCCTTGATCAAGTTCTCCCGCATAGATCTCCTTGGAATGCATAATTTGCTTCCCTTGAACAGCATTCCATCTTGGATTAGGAAATCCAACCATTTTGTTCGGTCCACCGTAACAGTGTTAAGCATGCCTTCCAAGCTTCTCAAAATTTGGATCTGTAGGGTACAAACCCTTCAGTTCTTCAAACCCCACTACCTCCACCTCTTTAATCAAAAGTCTGCCTTCCGCTCAAGGCATCTCCAACTCGTTTGACTTCCCACTTCGTGTTTCAGCACAAAGGTATAACTTTGGAGGAACTCCACCCATTTCATGTGCCTTTGATTCGCTTTTCCCATCTTAATGTATTGTAAATCCGGTGGTCAGAATAGAACAAACTCCTTTGGCAATAAATAGTGTCTCCACTTTTTAGAGCCCGAACTATAGCATAAAATTCTTGGTCATAAACCGAATACTTTTTCCGAGCATCATTTAGCTTCTCACGAAATAAGCAATTGGTTTGCCCCTTGACTCAAGATAACCCCTATTGCACCGCCACTGGCATCACAGTCCACCTGAAATACCTTGTTAAAGTCTGGAAGTGCCAAAACAGGCTGTTCTGTAACTTTCCTCTTCAATGCATCAAAACTCCTTTCAGCCCCTGATGTCCACTTGAACTCCTTTTTATCTCCCCTCATTGTTTCTGTGAGAGGTGCACAAATGCTGCTGAAGTTCTTTATGAACTTCCTATAAAAGCTGGCCAAACCATGAAAAGATCTTACTTCTATTGTGCTTCTTGGGGTAGGCCTTTCAATGATGGCTCTCACCTTCTCGAGGTCCATATTCAGACCTCCTGCTGAGATTACAAACCCCAGGTATACCAATTCTTTCTTGAAAAAATTACACTTTTTCAGATTTATTAACAACTGTTCTTCTCACAGTATTTCAAAGACCCTCTTGATATGCATCGGGTGTTCCTCCAGGGTCCTGCTGAATATCAATATGTCATCTAAATAAACAATAACAAACTTTCCCAGGAATTCCTTCAGTACTTCATTCATCAGCCACATGAAAGTACTTGGTGCATTGGACAACCCAAATGGCATGACCAACCACTCATACAAGCCCTATATTGTCTTGAAGGCTGTCTTCCACTCATCTCCCTCCCGGATTCGGATCTGATGATAGCCGCTTTTTAAATAAATCTTTGTGAAGTATCCAACTCCACTTAAATAGTCCATGATATCATCCATTCTTGGCAATGGGAATCTGTATTTAATAGTGATTTTGTTGATGGCCCGTGAATATGTACACATCCTCCATTCTCCATCCTTCTTTGGTGCTAGCACTGCAGGTACTGTGCATGGGCTCAAACTTTCTCGAATCAATCCCTTCTCTAACAATTCCTAGACCTGTCTATTTAACTCCTCAGTTTCTACAGGTGTCATTCTGTGTGCAGCTTTATTTGGCAAGCTTGATCCCGATACCAAATCTATATGATGGCTAATTTTCCTTACTGGGGGTAAACCCTCAGGCACATTGTCAGACACAATATCTGGAAATTCCTCCAGCAGATCCAAGACTTCTGCTGGGGTATCCTGGCATTCCTTCTCTCTTGCTCTAGGGATTATTGCATAACATAAATTTTCATGCTTCAATCCATCCAAGAACTTTCTCCCCTCAACTAAACAGATTCTGGAATTGTTACATACCTTTTCATCCGCATCCTTCAAGGGCTTTAGTTTATGGCGTACACCATTATTTGTCAATGAATAGGTGTTGGCACGACCATCATGCACTACACTCCGATCAAAATTCCAGGGCCTCCCCAGCAACATGTGGCAAGCATCCATGGGCAGGATGTCACACAGGACCTCATCACAATAATTTCCAATGTTAAATTTAACGGAGCACTGTTCATTGACCAAAGCTTTGTGGTCCTTCTATAACCATGCGACCCGGTATGGGTGTGGGTGCTTCTTCCTTTCTAACTATAGCTTTGTAACCATCTCCTCAGAAACCAGGTTATCCGTGCTACCATTATCAATAATAATATTGCAAACCTTGCCCGCACATTTACATCTAGTGCAGAATAAACTTCTTCTCTGGTCTGTGTCCTTCTCCTCATTCAATAGGACCCTTCTTACGATCATTGTTTCTCCTCTCTCCACTTCTTCGAAATGCTCAGACTTAGCATCTTCCTCTACCACAGCAGCTTTGGCTAGACCCTCAGGCCTCTTGTTCATCCTTTCCTGGTGTTGTGGACACTCAAATGCCCGATTTCCTTCTTCACCACAGTGGAAACATGTCCCACGAAATACTCCTCTTCCAAATCCTCATCCAGATCCACCCCGTCCTCTTGGGTAACTGTTCTGTTCTCAGGGCTGATAAACATCTTCTTCCTTTTGGTCCTGGTTACTACTGGTTTCACTAGTCTTCTTTGGGTCCTTGTACTTTTCTCCACTAGTTCTCCCACCAGTTCTCCCACCAGTTCTTCCACCACGACCCCTTCCTCTTTGCTTGCCTTCAAACTGCCTGTTCAATTTTTCTTCCACCTTTAAGGCAAACTGGTAAGCATCCTCAATGGTGCTTATCCGAACCAGGCTTAGTTCCTCCTGGATACCGAGTCTCAACCCATTGATATAATGGTCCACCTTTTCTTTGTTTACCTCCAAATGCCCAGTTCTAATAGAGATCTTGTAGAACTCCTCGGTGTACTCTTGGATAGTTTTGTTTGTCTACCTCAAACCCTACATTTTTCTTAGCAGATCTAACTCGTAATCTGCAGGGATGAACTATCTTTTCAGCTTCTCCACCATTCTATCCCATCTTGTTATTCTCTCCTTCCCCCTTCTGTTCCTCTCCAACTGTATTCCCCTCCACCAAATGCTGGCATGACACTTCAACTTGGTTTTAGCAAATCTAACCCGGTTAGGGTCTTCAACCTACTCATATTAGAAATACTCCTCTAAATCATTTATCCAGTCAATCACTTCTTCTGGATTTAGGTTTCTTGAGTATGTAGAAACCTCCATCTTTGGTTGTTTTCCAATCTGAGAGATGGCCTTGTACAACCGGGCTTGTGCAGGGTCCACAGACTCTTCCTCCTCCTCAGATTGGTCCTCTTCTTCAACTTCATCTTCACTTTCCTCATCCCTCTCGGGCTCGTGCCTTCTGCGTAACTCCGCCTGCAGGGCTTGAACTTGTCTCTGCAAGGCTCGGAAGTCTTCGACCGGCACCACATTTCCTACTCCGCCACGGTTTCTTCGTGGAGGCATTATGTATATATATTTTTTCTCTCTCCCATAGATCCTGGTGTAACTGCCTCTCTTCGACAATCTGTTACACGCTCAGGAGCTCCCGCTCTGATACCACTTGATGGCAAGCCGGGATTCTCACAAACACATTCACAGTAATTTCACAATAATTTCATTAAATTGCTTAATACAGTTTACAGTAGTTTTTCCAGCATACAATTTCTCCCTCAATCCCGAGCTTCACCATCCCATCCCTTACAATTTTTCCCCCTTTTATCGGAACCCCCTGTCTCTCGGCAATCAATGCTTCCACCTAATAAAATTCTCCCTTCGAATTTTCCCTCCCGCCGAGTTTTTTTAATTTCGATCATTAATGGCAATCTGCCTGTTCTACCAAGGTACGAGCATTGATGGCCTCCCTACACCAGCCGCATTGTTCTGACCGTCCTCTGCACTGTTAAGCCATCCCCTATAAATGCTAAGATGCCAAAAATAATAAGAAGAAATTGCGCGACCGACACCTCTCTCAACAACCTCCGTGATCTTCGATTTAATTTCTTACACGTACCAATTTTGCCATGTCCTCCTCTTGTTGCAATTTAGTCGTTCCACGTGCCTTCTACAATTCTCATGGTACACGTGGTCCTCCACGTGTTAAACTTGGCCTTACTCGACCGCTCGCTTGTCCTCCTTTCAGGCTTTGCTCTCTATTTTCTTTAACTTTCGTGGCTATCCAATGTTGCACCACGTGTCGGCATTTGAATGGCCGTGATATCACGACGACATCAACCTCTCTGCCCTTACGTTGAACCAATGCCGCGATATCACGACGTCGTGATATCGCGATGGCACCATCCCCTTTTTGCCTTTCTTCAACTACGGTCGCGATATCGCGATGTCGCGATATCGCGACTGCTCCTTCCCTTCCGCCTTTGCTATGAGAATAGTCGCGATATCGCGACGTCGCGATATCGTGATGAAGACGGTCCATGACTTGCCCAAGCCTTTTGAGGTCATGATTTCGTGACCCCTCCCCTTTAAAGCAACTTACTCCCCTTTCTTCATGAAACTTCCCTCCTAAGAAAAAATACTGAAAGCAAATCAAATTTAAAGTACTTGAAAATTTACAAACATTTTGGAAGATGCAAGATTGCCCTTCTGCCACTGGATGCTCCTGCATCATTGATCAAGAAAATTTTAGTGAAATATTTTATCCATGGAGTAGCCCACACTGGGTGAACCATGTAAATTATGGTGTCTCTATTGTGTGTGGCGTTTTATGCATTTATTTGATTATTGCTATTGATATTGCTATCTACATAGTACATAATATTTATTTGGAAAGAAAATTAAAAAGTGCTCTTATACTATTCACCCCTCCTCTCAGTATAAGCTTGTGTTATTCAATCCAAGTGTAGATTGAACTACCTACATAGGGTTTCATTAGAATGGTAAATATTATCACAAGAAAATGGAGGTACGTGTGACCAGATCCACCTCTAGCTCCAATCAGGGTTCAAGTTACACCTTTGTAAAGGCCAGTGCAAAATAACATGCCAATCCCACTGACTAAACTGGTGGTGACCATAAGAAGTAAGATACTTCAAAGACTGTAGATAACCTTAGTGAAGTTATCAGTTTATAAATTGATACAGTAGTATCCTAAGCATAGGGAAATGCTCATGGATATTTTTATTTATATTGAAGTTTAGTCCTAGGACCTCAAAGCATTTACAAATTTTAAGGGACATGTGGAGCAGTGTCAAGATCTGATGATTCAATTTTATGATCATGAGATTAAAATGGTTTCTAATGCTATAGTGGACCCACCACTAAATATCACTGCATGTGTTAACCACAAACCATTTAAATGGGTATTTATTGACATAGGGTTTCCAATCAATATTATTACTACCAAGGCATTGGCATATTTGAAGTTGCCAAAATTGCACATCATACCTTTGAACTTTACTTTGAGAGTATTTAATGATGCACTATGCTGAATGGTCAGTACTATAGTATTACCTATTTAGGTTTGATTGAAGACCATCCTGATGATGTGTCATGTAATATAAGGTACAATGCAATATAACATCCTCCTAGGAGGCCTTGGATCAAAGAGATGCATTGCGTTCCCTCAATTTTACATCAATGTATTAAATATATACATGAGGGACAAGTTCACATAGTTCCTTATGATGATAAACCATTTAAATATATGAACCTAGCATATTTTCCTAGAGATTTCATTCTCCCTTCAATGCACCTGGATGTACAGACAACATAACCCATCAAACATTCAAACGGTAAACTAAAGGAAGTGTGTGAAGGACCTTCTACGTTAGCACCACAACTATCAAACCACACAATAGTTTCTTCAAAAAAACCTATGGCATCCATTATGCTTAGGAATGATAAGAAGATTAAGGTAAAACTAGGTAAAAAAGAGATAAAGGAATCACCCAAAGTAGCCATTATCGAGGTTCCTAGTACCATGTATGAAGGGGACGTTAAAAAACAAGTCGAGGAGGCACCTCAACCTACTTTGCCTATTTATTTAGCTGGGTCATCTACACCTTAGGTGACCATCCATTTGGTAAATACTAGGCTAGCAGTGTATATAGTACAAAATGTGGCATTCATGCCTTTTATCTATGCTACATAGGATATGGGTAGATATCAAGCTTATCGCTTTCCCATAAGGATGGTGGTATCACTAGGGGTGTCATCCAACCAAACCAATTTCATATATGGAGAGCTTGCCCAAATTTCCAATCACATACCCATAGATGAATATGATGATGAACCATTCTCAGTGAATGTTCATTATTTGTCTAACCCTAAGTTTACCTTGCATTATTTTGAATGTTACCATTGGCATGGTCATGGTCTAGGATTATTTGAGCAAGGGCATTGAGCTCCCATAAAAATACAATATTAGTTGTTAACTAATAGGTTTAGGTTAGACTACCATATCAGAGGATATGATGAGCTTTTAGAAGCATCGCTCGATCATCTAAACCTCAGTTTAGGGGATAATGTGGAGTGGAATCCTTATCACCCTAACCCTTCCTACATATAAAGGTTCAATAGGCTGGTGATCTATGTCTCTATTGAACCACCTAATATCTATCATGATAAAATCTTGGTAGAGTTAAATCCAAAATATATTCCAAGAGTTGACTTGGAGATTAAAATTCATGAAGCTACCGATAATATTAGCATGTAAATCCAGAATCTAGGCCTAACAATAGACAATGAATAATAAGTTACTTTTGAGGAAGTTAGAGAAAATTCCATTTCTAGAAGTGATGGACTAGAAGTTGATTTTGGAATAGATGATGATGAGGAGTCCTCAAATAATGAATAACATGAGGATAAAATTGATTTGGCCTACTTAGTCCCTCTACATTTACATCGTTTGTTACCCATGGAGCCAATAGGTAGGAATGAGGAATTCTTCATTAACGATAATTGCTATGAGGATAGGGTCTACCTTGGGCTTCATCATGATCAATGCCCAAATATAGTAGGCATGGGTGAGGGACTCATATATGATAGCGATGATGAGGATGAGACCAAGAGGGATTATCTTGGGCTACACTATCTACGTCATCATCATGAACCATTTGACATCGATAAGATGTATTGAAGAGTCTATCATCGCCCTTGAATTAGAGGGATACCACCCAACTTAGATGTGATTTATCATACAATATTCATAGATCCACCTACATATATGCAACTCCTTGAGCCTAATGATCCTAACTTCTAGTCTATTCATAGACTAGATCCAAAGATACCCATACCTCTAGAGCCACATCTCGGGTATGCGAGTAACATTGATAATGTAGTATGGCACACATGTGGTCCTAGATATCTAATCCATTCTATCAACATGGTCTCCATTTATTTGACCTCTCCACTTCATAACCCAATTGATCCTGCAAAACCATTGTGTCTTAATCTAGATGCTATTGATTGGGAACATGTTGATTCATGACTAGAGCTTGAATATTTCTTTATTTCTTCCCTAATGAAGAAATGTTGCAACCATTCCATTTTGCACCAGGTTGTGCACATGATGTTTATCACACTAAGGATAATTTTGATGTGGAACCTTTAAACCCATTTGATGACATCCACATGATCCCTACATCTCACTAGCTTGAGGAGGGATCCCACATGTTAGTAGAGGAAACCTTCAACATGGACATCAGTGATGATCCCACTAATCCTAAGAAGGTTAAATTTGGAGAGAGTCTATCTCATAATGAGGGTTCCAACATCATACCTTTAATGAAAGATAGATCTAATATTTTTTCTTGTAAATACAAGGATATGCCAGGATTAGATACGAAAATGGTTACCCATAACATTTTTCTAGACCCCTCTAAAATACTTGTCAAGTAGAAGCTCAAGAAAATGCATCCAACCATTGCTTTAATGGTTGAAGATGAGTTGCAAAATATGTTGGATGTAGAGTTCATTATCTCCATTGACTATACAAAATGGGTATCAAACATGGTACCTAAAGGAAAACCTGATGGAAGGATCTATATCTATATGGATTTTAGAGACCTCAACAAGGCAACACCAAAATATTCATTCTTATTGCCTAACATAGATGATCTCATAGACATAACTTTAGGTCATAATATGCTTTCCCTAATGGATGGTTTTTATGGTTACAATCAAATTTAGATTAAAGCCAAATACTAGCATAAAACCACATTCACAACACCATGGGGAACATTTTGTTAAAAAGTTATACCTTTTGTTAAAAATACTAGTGTCATATACCAACGAGCCATGACATACATTTTTTATAACTACAACACAAGATATTAGAATATTACATCGATGACTTATCGAAAAAGTCATTGTTGTGTTCAAAGCATGTAGATGTTCTCAGTAAGGTCTTCTATCACCTGATAGAGCATAATGTCAGGTTGAATCCAAAGAAGTGTGTATTTGTCATAGCTTTAGGAAAGCTCTTGGGATTTATCATTTCTAAATGAGAGATCAAAGTTGACCCACAAAAGGTCAAGGCCATACTAGAAATGTGTCCTCCAAAAAACATTAAAGAGCTAAGAAGCCTATAGGGAAAAGTAGCATCCATAAAGTGATTTATCACACAATTATCATACAAATATCGACCCATGAATCTATTTATACACAAGGGAGTCCCATTCAATTGGGACAAGGACTATTAAGTGGCCTTTGCTAAAATTAAGCAATACCTAGCAATGTTGCGAGTGCTAGCTCCACCAAGACCAGATGTGCCATTTTTAATTTATATATCGGCTACTAACTTTTGCATTGGGAACCATGTTAGCCCAAAAGAATGTGCAAGATAAAGAACAAGCGATATATTATATTAGTTACGCCTTTGTGAGTTATGATATAGGATATGCATACATGAAGAAGTTGTGTTTAATGGTGGTGTTTGCAATGAATAAGTTACATCATTACATTTAAAGTCATACAATGTATGTAATATCCAAAAAAAATCCTTTCCAGATAATTATGAGTAAGACATACCATAATACACGTACTGCAAAGTGGATCATGCTATTAACAAAATTCAATTTGAAATTCATCAATCAAAATTCCATCAAGGGATAGGTCATAGTTGATAAGATGGTAGCAGTTCATATTGAATATAGTATGCCTCTTATCATAGAGTGTTTTTATGATGCATACTTTGTGTTATCGAAATCTCTCAAACCCAAAGAATTAGGTAACAAAGATTACATGACTTTGTTCTTTGAAAGTTTGAAATGTGAGCAAGGGGGTGGTGCAAGAATTGTTTTCTTCACACCATAAGGTGCTTCAATGAACTATTTATTTAATATATAATTTAATTATACAAATATTAATTTTTAACATGAGGCCCTAATATTAGGCCTCCAAACAAAAATCACCATGAATATTAAAAGGTTAAACATCTTTGGTGATTATCTTCTAATTTTAAATCAAGTTAAGGGAAATTTTCAATGTCAGTGTACTATACTAGAAATCTTATAAGGATCTTGTTGACACTTATCTAGCCCAGCTAGAGTGGTATGACATTGATGCAATCCCTTTTATGTCAAACATATTCGTAGAAACCATGGCATCTTTATGATCTTTAATTCTGTAGAATTTGTCTATCGCTTTTACTACCATTCATGTAAAGATGCTTTCACAAGCCATGATGCAACATGAGGCTTTTGATAACAAATAATTAGTCAACATGATTCATATAGAACTAAACCATCAATGGTTCTATAAAGCTAAAGAATTTATCAAGAAGGCACCCTGGGGGTCTTTTATCTCATAGGGTCCCACGAAGAATGAAACCACCATTCACCACAAGGTTGTATCCTAGTCTATATTTGCACACAACAAATTGCAAGGGGAACAAGTAATCTTGTTAGTCAATTCATAAGCTTAATAGGATTGTATTTCATAATTACATGATTTCCTTAAGCTTGGTTTAATCCCATAGGGATTTTCATGTATTAAAAAATGTACATTCAAATAGAAAGTGACAAAGTATGTATTTCTAGGAGATATATTGTACCATCAAATCTATGATGGAGTTCTTCTTCATTGTCTTGAACCCTAAGAATTAGCTTGGGAAATTTTACAAGCTCATGATGATACATGCAGTGACAATTTTATTGTCATGGCCATAATAAACCACATCCTTCGAATGGATTATTATTGGCCCACTATGGAGAAGGATTGTAAAATGTATATCAATAAATGCATTAAATGCTAGCATCATTCTAATCTTACACACTTTCCATCACAGGCCTTATATCCCATTCAGGTAGCTTGGCCATTTTATCAATGGGGATTAGATCTAATTGGAAAGATTTCTCCCCTATCATTAGGCCAGTATACATTTATTATAATGGCTACTAAGTATTTTACAAAATGGATGGAAGCAATCACTTTAATAATGACAATTGGAGCACGTACTACAGAGTTCATACTTCACAATATCATAAGTCATTTTGGGATACCATAAAATATAATCTTGGATAATGGAACATCATTTAAGAATAAAACTATGAGGGCTTTAATGTCCAAGTACAATATTCAACATAGTTTTGTGACTCCATACTATCTATAGGCAAACGGGCAAGTTGAGGCTTCAAACAAGACTATGGTAGCTACTTGAAAAAGATGGTACAAGAAAACCATAAAGATTAGCATATCTAGCTATGACTTTCATTATGAGCTTACAGGACTAGTATATGAACACCCCTTGGGGCAACTCTATTTTCACTAGTATATGGCATTGAGGACATAATGCCATTAGAGTTGGAAATTCCAATGTTGCGCATCTCATTGAAAGAGTTCATAGATGATGACATTGCACAAAAATCTCACCTCGATCAATTGACACTTCTTGATGAGTGTCATGTGAATGCCCTTGAGCATCTTTACATTTATCAAGAACACCTAAAATGAGCTTTTAATAATAAAGTCCATTTAAAGGACTTAAATTTGGTGATTTTGTACTAAAAGAGAACCAATAGAATTCAAACATTTTTCTGCACTTGCAAGATAAATTTACGGCTAACTAGTTAGGTCCATATATCATCTTCGAGAAGATAGGACCTGGAACATATCGCCTAATATAGCTTGAAGGTGTTGAAGATATTGAACCTCTCAATATCCTTCATATTAAGGAATTCCATACATAAATGCAAAATTCAAAAACATGGAAAATTTTCAAAATCCATAAAAATCAAAAAGCAATAAAATATAAGAACATTGCAAAACATCAAAAATTCAAAAAAAATTGCATTTTGTATTTCATTTTGTACATGCATTTTATTTAATTGCATTTCCATCCATTGCAATTGCATTAGGATAGGTTGTGTTTGCAATATTATAAATGACACCACATTTGTATTTTAATCATGCATCTATTCATCATCTACCATCATCCTTTGTGATAAATTATGTTTTTTAACAAAACATCTTCTACTGCTATGAAGAATATACTAGGGTATTTTGGTCATTCAACCATACCTAATAGTATTCTCAAATTTGGTAGAAATATTTCTTTGCTTTTGTTTATGAGGTCTAGTTTTGATAGCACTTAGCATATCAGAATTCCGTAACTAATAAAACACACTAAAAATCCTAATTAGGACAAGGAAATATGAACACTACAAAGTGGTCCTGGTCACCTTAAGTAAAAGGTTTTATTACTTCCTCATCTTGTGATTCATAATGGTCTAGAGTGTGGATCATTGTCAAAAGTACAAGTTCCCCCATACCCAAGAAATTACTTGCTTACCAAAAAAGAGCAAAATCCCAAAACTTAAATTAAATCCCTTGCTAAAAAAAACAATACAAAATAAAAAGTGATTTTTATTACTATATATGAGCAAGTATCCCAATAAAATTGAAGAAAAGAAGGGGTGAGAGCTTGAATTCTTGGAATGTTCAATACTCAAAAATCATAGAATGATACCTAATACAGTAACACACTAAATTAATCCTACCTAACATTGGGGTAGGTCTACACAAGTCACAAATGAGCTACCTTTAAGTGCCCTGTATTGCCTAGTGGTCTAGTTTAATCGCATTCAAATCTATGATCGGGTGAGCATGGTGTGATCCTCATTAAAAAATGGGATGAATGAATATTTCCCAAAAATGAGGTAGTCTTATGTCTCATCTAATATATTCATTTGCACACACAAGTATAACAAATATTTGGGTCTTTCATAGCAAAAAATTTATCTATCAGGAGTATAGTATAGTCATTATACAAATTTTGATAAGTCAACTAGGGTGTTTGAGTTTCATTGATAAGTCAAAATTTTTATGAGATTTTGTTTATTAAGGGGTGTTCACAACATAGGTTAGATACTGGATGGATATCAACAATGATATTTAAATGACCACTAACTATTTTGTGCATATATTTTAACTTACAAAAGCTTATGAAGAGAAATAATATCATCATTTCATGTCACATATGGGTGTCTAATTGATTAAATTATTATGATAATATTTATCAATTATATTCATGATTGTTATACATTATATGGTGGCATCCATTAGATTGTTGACTCATATTGCATTCATTCCTTAAGTGATTAAAATAGATAGGTTCATTTACATTAGATCATCATCATGTAAATAACTCATTGAATACATTGCATTCATCATATCATATATTAAATGTGTATAAGTAAATAAAATTAAACATGCATTTAACATATAATATTGCATCCATATGCATGCATCATAATAGTCCATCTACATATTTAGATCATAGTATCTAGTTATACATCCATCATCTAGCTACTACATGTCATCCACACATCACGTTCATATAGCATCAAATCAACATAACATATAAGCATTGCATCCATATACATATCATAAACATAAACATAAAACAACAAAAATATACACATGTAATGAGATATCAAATGTCATATCATATAAATATATGTGTCAAAAAATACATAGGTATATCCAAAATGCTCACAGACTACAACTATGTAGGTCCTCAGACCTTACACTAAAAAATGATATGATGTGCTCAAAGCACAATCATGAGTGGCCTAGACCCCTTGCCTGTGAGGATCCTCCACCATATCTACCCTCTCGGTGAGTTCACTTGGAGTTGGTACTTGTGGACCTCTTAGATCTGCTAGTCGTGTAACTAGGTTGTGCTGATGATTACCCTGTCTCATGTGTCTTGGTCCTTTTATTCCTTGTAGTTGTGGATCTATAATTCACCATGTCACTATGTAGTGTGACCTCTCCATCTAGGAGAGCAAAATGGTCCAAATTTGATGTGTGTTTCTTGATATGGGTCTAGATGAGAGCCTGTAGTCTTTTAATGTTTGTAGCTATATCCAATCCTACTCACCCTTGTACATTTGGAGTGGTAAGAGAAACTTAATAAGATGAGGTATCTCCCCTAACTTACCAAATAAAGTCTTACTCTATGGTCACAAAATATAGTTGAACCTAAAGAAGATCACATTGCCTAGTGATCTTCTCTATCTCCATGGTCATAGTGGTAATTTGTGCTCAAAGAGCTATCCTATCCTCCTCGTATCCACATAAGTATACCTATACCTATTCCATATGGGCTTTAGATGCTCTAATCTAGGCCTACACCATAGCTAGGGAGGTATACCTCTCAATAATCTACATCCTTGATATCTATAGTTGGGACTGCAAGGTAGCCTCTTGGGTCCTCAATTGGGACACCTCATCATTAGTCTCCTTGGGTGCCTCCTTGCCCTTCACAACCTAGGGCTCCTCCTATATAGCTACATGATCCCATTAACCCTTTATCCTCTAACGAGTGCATCAACCCATAGGATCCTCATCGGCTACCTCTATGCATGCCTCATCCCTACATCTACCTAGCAAGTCACCACCCTACCATAACCTGGCAGTCCACCAGACATCATAATCCACTATGGTACCTGAGTCCACCAATCCTAAATTCTAGTAGATGTCATCCTCAAATCCCAATAGAGTCACCTAAGGACAAACAAATTCTCTCTCCACATTAAGGCAATGATAGATAGCAGGCTTTGTTGGGATGTCATAACAAATCTCAAACTGCCTAGTGACACATGAGAAGTGGAAGAACTCATGTATCTTAGTCTTACACCTGAGAAGTCATCTCTCACATCACATCCATCTCAGGTAGTCGCCTGCCTCTACCTATGCAAGACAATCCATGTAGGGGTGCCATAAAATCTACCCTGACCATAGTCTAGTCAATCTATCCATATAGTATTATAGGTCCCTTGTGCATGATCTGCTCTTGAAGCTCTTAGCCTCCCTCGACCAGTGTGCTACATAGCACTAGGAATCATCTATAATGTCACCAATCTATAGTGGTAGTACCCTAGGGTGATCAGTAGTAATGTGATTCCACACACATATCTGGAGCAATAAGCTATAGCCAACTCTAGTGTAGCCTTGTAAGGGGATCTGGTACAACTCATTATAGTTTTGTGCAAGTAGAGCACTCCTCCAGGATAGAATTAGTGGCTCCTGTATAGTCCTAGCTAGCAAGTCCTATATCATGGCCAAGATATTCAAAGGGAACCACACTCTTAAAGTATCAAGTAGCACAATATACATGATAAGATGCATTAGCATAACCTATCACCATGAGAAGACCCTCTCTCGATAACAATACTCGATATGCATCCCACCATGCTTAGAGTTTGCATGTGTCTCTTTGCTCCTACGTCGAATATCCTCTAGAAAATTGCATCCTTCACCATAGTGGGTGAATATGTGATGGCCTCACCATATATGGGGATACGGTAGATTTGGTAGACATCCTCCAAGGTGACTATAATATCACCTATTAGAAGGTGAAATATGTTGGTATGTGCATTCCAATGATGGGCTAAGGTAGTCATGTAGGTCTGATTGGCCTATATGGATGGAAGTTGTAGCATATAGTTGAAGCCTATGACTGTAACCAATCCTACTTAGCATTTCTTAGTCCATCATGAAGCTCATAAAGGAGATCTAACTCCCTCACTCTAGCAGTCAAAGTATGAATGGAGACAATAACAAGCTCAACAAAAATCAATCAAAAACATAAAAAATGCACTTAAAACTACAAATAAATTTAAAAAACCTTCAAAAAGGTAAAATAAATTACAAATACATTTAAAATGTTCAAAAAAATCAAAACTTAATTTTGAAAAATTTAAAAAAATTAATTAATTCCATAAAAAAACAAAGAAATCAAAAAAATTAAAAATTTGTCTAATGTGGCTCAATCGCGGTTTCAACCCGCAGTAGGTGACAATGGTCAAATTTATTATCATTGGAATTTGAAGTCAGTCATGGCTGATAGCCATGACCCCCAGTTTACCCATTGGGAACTATGGCTACCACCCACAACTATGGGAAAAACCTTGTTCAAGGTCATTTATCATCCCATAAATCTCAAATTAAATTAAATACCCACCCACTAAGCTAGCCTAGACTAATCCTAACTAGGGTGCAGTTCGTTATTAATAATTTAATTTGGTTTATTTAACCCATTAATTAATGTGGTTCATTTTAAGTTGGTAATGCAATAAGTGAAGTTCGAGATGCTACCTTTATAGCTCTGGCTCTATCGCTGGTAGATGCCTCTAGTTGATCAGCAATAAGGTTATATTGCAAGTTTTGGTAATGTTATATATTAGTTTTGCAGTTTGTCCTCTCAGAACTCTCTGATCAGTAGTTGGAAAATGGAAATAATAAATTTAAAAATGACATATTTTTCTTTTATATTTCCAATTTGGCCCTCCACCATGGTTGATAATTGTAGGTGCAAAATTAGGGTTTTTTGATCATGAGTTAGACTTGTGATTAAGGAATTTGCCAAAACTAGCTATGGCTGACAAGCACGACTAGCATACAATAATAAATACCCTAAAAATCCAATCATGAGGAGCTTCAATATGCATAATAAAAAATATTCAACACACCAAAACCCTCAAAAATTTCAAAAATAACAAAAACATTCACATAATTCAAAATTCAAATGCACCTCGTATCTAGTTATTTACCCTATATACTTTGTAATTGCAGCGAATTGTGATCCATGCAAATCAACAAGATGATTAAATCACAATAAGGCTAATTGGGGTAAATTAGTCATATTTGAATTATAATGCTCCACTTCAATCCTAAAGAAGGCTATAATAGCTAGACTACCCCATGGGAATGAAGAAATCATTTCATTTCATATATAACAGATTAAGTAGATCATAAAACATAGTGATTCAACACAAGCCTAATTGGAATTATTATCATTTTTATTTTCATGGATTGATGGTTGCCTATTTAAAACTAACCTTAATCAACTCATTAGATAATATGTTATAAAAAATGAAATTATAGAAATATTAAAATCTTGTCATGATGAACAATGTGGTGGATATTTTGTAGGAAAAATAATTGCATTCAAAGTATTACAAACAAGGTATTATTGGTCCTCATTATTTAAATATGCAATAAACTATGTCAACCATTGCGATCAATGTCAAAAAATGGGTTGACCAAATCCAAGAGATGAAATACCCCTTCAACCACATGTGCATATTAAACCATTTTATAAATGGGTGATGAATTTTTTTGGGCCTATCAATCCAAAATATAACGATAAAAGGTATTATTTAGTATGTACTATTTATATCACTAAGTGGGTTGAAATGTAGGAACCACAAAATGCAAAAGAAGATAATGTAGCACAGTTCTTGTATGAATTCATTTTCACTAGGTATGATGTTCCACAAAAAGCTACCACTTATCAAGGGATGCAATTCACTTTGAAAATAATTTAGGAACTAATGAAACAATTCCAAATATAGCACAACAAAACCACCTCATACCATCTGCAAGAAAATGGATAAATGGAGGTTACAAACCAATATTTGGAGAACATTATAACAAAGTGCAACAACACAAAAATAATTGAAAGAAACACCTCTTTAAAGTAGTATAGGCATATCGGACCATGTGAAAATGAAAAACTGAATTTACACCATTTTAGTTGGTGTACAGAAAAATGTAATTGTGAATCAAAAATCAAGCAACACAAAAATAGATAAAAATGATAATAAGCAAAGTAATACACAAATATTTCACAAAACAGATAAAATCTTTATTGATGTGGGTGGATATCAAATGTTACAATCAATATGCCCCAAATATGGGGTTTTACAATGCTTATGTTGATACAAAATTATAGATACTAGGGTTATTTGAAACCCTATTTGAAAAGAATGGTTGGTGTCTTCATGCTTATCTTCAATCCTAATAAAGTTTTAAGTTCACTTGTGTATCCTAGATAGGTCCACACTAGCTTCAAAAACTACTAGATAATGTAATCCTTATACCTATAAACAATAAACAATAAAAAATATTAGTAATACCTGTGAGGGCTCCACTACATGATACTCTTAGAAGAATAAATTCACTAAACCCTAGATGCTAAAATACTACTTTAAACAAAACATAAGAATATAAAAATAAATGCTCAAAATTATTACCTTGTAAAAAATGCTAACTTCCTATTTTTTCATATCTATGATGCCATTGATGGTTGCGAATATGCCCTAATGGTTCCTTAGGTCTGTAGGACTATAGATCTAGTGTGGGAAATGATCACGAGCCCTTAGGAATGACCAAAAATACCCAAAGATGCTCTACTAGATTTGGAGGGTGCTTGATTGGATCTGGAGGGTGCTTGGATGGCTCTAGAAGGTGTTTGTATGGCTCTAGGGGGCATTCAGGTGCTGAGGGAAGTGTCATAAAACTAGGTATAGTTTGTGCAAGAAGGATGGTGGTAGAAGCAGGGGGGATGCAAACAATGGTGATGGGTATGGGGATGAAAATGAAAGGGCTAGGGCATGGGACCTTCTAAGAAGTATTTGTGAATGAACATCTAAAAAATTCAAAGTTGGATTCAAAAATCTCCTAAGGATGCTAAAGGTTCCAGGACCTTGATTCATCAAAATGAATTACTTTTTATAATCTACCTTTGAACATGTTAGGGTTTTGATGGGACAATTTGAGTGGCTAAGATTAAAACATATGAAAGGGTGGAGAATAAATCTTGGTAAATAGCATGGATTTATATGGATGGATGGTTGAGATTAAAACATGGTGGAGGGCTAGGATTAGTTCACATTATATAAAATTCTAATATTTATACATATATTAAATAAATACACATATATAGATATAAATAATGGATGGTGGAGATTGGAAAAAATGGATGAATGACAAGTGGTTAGATTTTGGTGTCTATAGATACTCATTTTTGTATCATATTGCATGAAACACAATGAAGTGCAAAAATATTGGACACCTAGTTTGGCATGATGAAGAAACAACTTTCTTTCATTAGAATGTGAAGACAATTTTGAAGACAAAAAATTGAATGTGTATCTTACCCCTCAATTGGAGAATGAGTAAAGAATGAGTATTACAATCCAATTGATAGATTTGTGCAATGAAGATGTATTTGAATGGTATAAGTGTACATATATGATGTAAATATAGATGATATGAATGATGTAAAATGATGATATGAATGATGTAAAAGGATTTCATTTTTTGTCCCAATGGAGAAAGGGGGTTGTTGTGAGATGCAAGTGATTGATTCTATTTTTGCCCCAACAGAGAAATGTTTTTCACCAAGTATAAATGCAATTATCATGTAATATGTATCCCATTGTGGAATAAAAAATCAAATTTATTTTTCCCAAGTTTGGTGTTATTCCATGATGTTGAAGAAAGTGCCTTTTGGCATCATTAAAATACAAAGTGATGAAAATGCAAAGAGAGTCAATCTTTGAGGGCCAACTAGTGAATGTAGCATAATTTCCTCAATTATAACCAATAAACCTAGGAAATACTTGTGTCTATGATGAATTTCAATATAAAAAAAAAATTTAGATGTGATTTTTTTTGTGTTTCAAGCCCCATGAACAAGGCCATTAATGATAACTTTTGAGAAAATTAATTTTGAGCATAGTTGCACTAAAAAAATTAGGGTGACAAATGTAATTTGATTTCAAGTAAAGATATCTTGAATGATAATAATGTCCAAGTGTCCTTATGGTTATTTACTCATCTACTAAATTTCATGGACAACCAATCACTACAATCACCAAGGAGATAGAGTAGACCATTGGATATGAGGTTCACTTGAAATTATACATGAACTTGGAAAATTTAAAAAAATATAATGGTTGATTAATGAAAATGATTTTGAAATGAATATTTGATGATGAGAATGATGATTATGGTCTTTTTGTGAAAATTTGGACCATTTTGAGACATTTAAAAGCTTTTAAATCAAATTTTGTGAATTTTGGTCGTAAGCAAAAATTATGTGTCCAAATCAATTTTTATTTTGATGTTATGATGAAACGAATGCCTGTATGCAAATTAGAGTGATTTTATGGAAGTAAGCTACCTTTTTGGATTATTTTAGTCTTTTTACAAAATTTAGCACCAAACACTGACCTACATCTATAGTATTATCAAACACTAGCAAGAATTTGACATTCTACATATGCTAGCCAACATCTCAATGCACCTGTGAATGTCTATGGGCATATCAATATATCCCAAAATAGATATTAAGAGACCACAGAGGAAAAATAATATTCATTATGGCATTCATAAATTCCATAACTTGCATATGAGAAAGTAGGTGAGTGATTATGGAGTGGAGTGTGGAGGAGTTTGGTGGTGCAGAAGCTATGGTAATGGATGGTGTGGATGCGGGTGCAAGAGTAGATGTGCATGTTGTTGAGGTAAGATCCCATGTCACTCTTTTTTTAGACTTGTGTAAATTTTATTTTTTGAATAATGCATTGAATGTGATATTAATATGCTTGCAATGTTTATGTGTTGTGCTACAAATAAATATCTTGTAGGATCAACATCGATTCTCATATCTCATTTTAGGGTTCAAGAAGACATTGCAGGAGGATCAATAGGAGTGGATAGAGGATGTGGGACTGGTTGGGACATCTTGTATTGATGTGGTGAGGAATTATAAGGGGCATATCTCTATCTTAGTGGAGATATGGGATCAAGATAGGGGGATCTTTCAACTCCCTACTAGAGATATGACAATTACACTTGAGGATGTATATCACATTCTCAAATTACCAATGGAGAGGTTACATGTCAAGGTTAGACATGATAAGGAGTACGATATGGACCAAATATTTGGAGATAAATGGTAGGCTAAGAGTGTGAAGGGTGGAGGGATAAAATACTTGGAAATGTATAAGGAGAATAAATTGGATGAATTACCTACTTTATTCATATTCATGTTGGACAACATCATGGTCCCGAACAACACTAGTTTTCGGTACCCATGGAACTTGATCAGTGTAATATATGACATGATTGATGTAACTCAAGTTTATGCATAGGCCTATAATTTTTTTGTGTAGCTATACCAAAAGTTGTATGAGGTGAGGTAGCAGGGAAAAATGGGCTAGGGTGAAGTATACTATTGTAGTGCTAGGATTGGGAGAATTTCAATGTGGTGCAACTAGTGGGACTACCTAATAAGGCATGGGATAGGGAGTAACCCTATACTAGGAGATAAACTATGGTAGATGAGGTATAACCTAGTCATCCTATTTGGTCTATCCATGAGTATAGGGATCTATGGGTAGGATTGATATAAGATTAGGTGATTTAGAGACCATGGTGAGGTTCCACATGGAATGGTAATGGGGAGCAACTACGAAGGGTTCAATAGGCTAAATGCATCATTGGGAGGCATCGAGGTGATGTGGATATGATCCAGTTATCATAGGTATTGAGGTAGTTTGAGCTATGATAGGGGGTTCATGAGGTACCATTGCTATACTAGCATCACCAAGATGAGACGAGTCGACCTTGTGCTGAGGAATAGAGTATGACATGTGAGGATGATGAGGAGATGGATATATTTAATGTGGATGATGCAAGGACTACTATGGAGTATGATGCATGGGTCATTGCACAATGACCATGGGTAACGAGTCTAGAAATATATTATGGTTATGGGGATGAGGATGAGGTAGAGGCCAAGGAGGAGGAGGAATATGAGTTTACCAAATTCATGATACACCTTCGATCTAGAAGTAGAAGAAGGAAAGTGAGGGATACAATAGGGTAGGCTATAGGGATTGGAGCGGATGGAGGTGATGGGGATGATGATGATATAGAGGATGCTCCTGAGAGACCTCTAGGTTAGAGTGAGAAGGATTAGGTGACGCTAGAGAAGTTGGTGGTAGAGTGATATGTAGTGATAACAACTCAAGATGTAGAAATAGTGGCTCAAATAATAGAGATAGCTTGGATACAAGAAAATCTAGAGGTACAAATGGCTACAAGTGGAGGTGAGAATAAGATCACGAGGCTCCATGCATAGCTACTCAAGAGGGATCATCATCAAAGATATGATGTACTACGTCTTTGGGCCTGAGATGGGTATATCTAAAATTTGGAGTATTGACAGATGTAGCACCACATTGGGCTACTAAATCCACCCTCCTCTCCCATATATGGGTCTATTAAGCATAGTGAGTCTAGGCATAGCTCTAGGTCTAGGGCTTATTCAGGGTCATAGGTGTCCTCTTATAGGTGTTAGCTAGTGCTTAGATGCACATTTCATATATGATCCTTGGTGCTCCATTGTATCTAACCTTTGGTTACTCATTATGCATGCGATATATATATATATATATACATGGATTATACTTTTATGTTATACTTTTGTGTGAATGCATGTGTAAATGTGTGATAGATGATAATGTAATGACAATGTATATGAATTTAAATGAATTAATTATCTAATGATCATTTATATTTTAGATTTTTATTGACCATATTATAGAATTGTCGTTTAGTCAGAGGCATAAAAATTGTGGCATATAAAATAAAAGACTCATGTAATGCTATGGATGTTTGTATGTAAGAATATATGGAAGTTGATATGGAAAATGTATTGTTTTGTAGAGACTCAAACATACTAGTGATATCAAACAAACTCACTAAATTCTATCTAATTTCTTTAAGATCAAATGTGTGTGCAATGAATTCATTTACCGAATCATGAGTATGGTAACAAATTAAGGCAATAAATAACCAATGTATGTGCAAGTGATTTCATTAACCCATATTGAGTAAATTGAGATGAAACTTATTATGGAAAAGGCCAAGAAGCTAGTTTATCCTTATGTGTGATTAGAGGTCTCTTTAAAAGAGACGTGTCACCACATGTGAATGTACTTCACTACCAATCAAGATCTATAGCCCCAGTGGAGATTAGCTCCATAGTCCAATAATTTCATCTCTAGGTTTTGGGGATTCAAACTACCTAACCGTCTGACTGGAAATGTAGTTCTATCCTTACAAATTTAGAATTTGTGGTGTGTGATTTTTAAAATATTTAGAGTTTTGGGGATTTTTCCCTACTCATTATTTTATTTTGAAATTGTGATAGTAGTGAAAATTACTATTTTTTTGGACTATGTGCATCATGGGACAAGCAAGAAATACCTTTTTCACTTCAAGGTTCAACCATTTGTGGTATTATTCCTCTTTGACACAAGAAATTTAAAATGTGTGATTATGTTTGGTTCAATAACGTTTGAGTCAATTCCTAGAAAATATTTTCTTAGTGAAAATATGTCTTGGTCCTAAAGAAAAATCGATATGTATTGGAGGTTGCTAGAACACTAGTAGTGGTTGAGTGATCGAAAAAACCTAGGGATTATGGAAATGTGGTTTTGCAAATGGAAATTGGACTTTAAATAATGGTGCAATGAAATGTATGATGATGTAAAGGTATCCTTGATTAAGGCAACATGACTTTATTGGACCAATTATTGTCTAAATTGAATAAATGACTCCTAATATGGAATGAAATAAAATATGTGAATGATGTTGTGAATGTAATATGTAATGTAATGTAATGCAATTTGTGACATGCAATGTGTGAAATACAATTTTGTAAAATGTAATATTTGAAATGAAATGTGTGCAATGTAATTTTATTTTTGTGTATTAGCCATGTATATATACATATATATAAATCACATTAAGCATATAATACTCTCAAGTGTATAATGTAGTATTTTGGGTTCTTCAACTCCCTCTAGACTGGAAATCCTATAATTTTATTTACCCACTTTTTGAGTGATAATGTACGGACCTAACCAATTAGTGATTAATTTATCACAAATATGTGGCAAAGCATTTGTATTTTTTTGATTCTCTTTAAGAACAAGATCTCCTACTTGGAATTCATGTAGATGATAGACTCATAAATACTCTAAAGTATTGACTTGCCTCTCATCAAGAAGTGTGAGTTGGTCAAAATATGATTGTTTAGCAGAATTGTCATCTTTAAATAACTACAATGAAATTCACAATGAGGGGATCTCAAGCTCAAGAGGCATGATTACTTTGGATCCATAGACCAATGAAAATGATGTTGCCCTAGTAGACATGCAGATGCTTGTTTGATGAGCCCATAATACCAAGGGTATTTGAGTATGCCAATCTCTATGATTTTTTGTTGACTAATGTATTGAGAATAACAATCAAGGTCTTGTTGGTAGCCTTAGCTTATATGTTTTCTTGTGGGTAATAAGGAGTCGAGACATTGTGTTGGATACTATATTTCTTGAAAATTTCTTAAACATCCTTGTTTTTGAAAGACTTTTTATTGTCATAAATGATTTTTAAGGGAAGACAAAAATGACAATTTGATATGATGAAGTATGACCTCCATAATTCAAGGTCCTATTATATTGGTTAGAGGAATTGCCTCAACCCACTTTGTGAAGTATTTAGTGGTTATGATGATGAATGTGTGTTATCCCAAGAAAGGAGGTGATATTTTTCCAATCAAATCAAAACCCCATTGTAAAAAGGACCAAAGGCTTTGAATATAATGTAATGCTTGTGATGGCATATGAGTTATATAGCATATCAAAATTGTTGACAATGCTTGACATAAGTACAATAGTCTTGTTCCATGATGGGCCAATAGTAACCCATGCATAAAATATTCTTTGTACTGGCTATTCCATTAAAATGACCACCACAAGTACCATTATGGGATTCAACTATGGATTTTTGTCCCTCTACAAAATTAATACAATAAAGGAGGATTCCATCATAACCACATCTATAAAACACATCCCCCAAGAGAGTAAAATGAACTACCTTTTTCTTGAAAGTGCATTTTGCAGTTCGTGACATATCTTATGGGAGTGTTCCAAACTTGAGGAAGGCTATTATTTGGTTTAACCAAGGCTTATATGGCTCTGAATGGATAAAGAAAACATCCTTTTCATCCATAGATTCAACATGAACAATTTTAGATTTAGAGATTGTTGTGATAATGAGTGGATGTACCTCTCCTATAGATTTCTTTGGAATCAATGATCCAAGAGAGGCCATTGCATCTATAAATCTATTAGTTGAACTTGGAAAACTATTTATTTCGTACCATTCAAATTTGAAAAGGAATTTCATTTCTACTTCATGGTAAAGATTTAGGACTGGTTCTTTGCATTGGTATTCTCCATTTACTTGGTGAATTACAAGTTGAGAATCACCAAACATCCTCATACACTTTATACCCATAGCTATGGCTAATTTAAGTCCTAATATTAAGGCTTCATACTCTACATTTTTGTTTGTGCATTGGAAGTCTAGTTTGAATTATAAGGGGATAGGTACCCCCTAGGGTTTATGAAACATGACTCCAACACCTTAACCTTTTTTACACTTAGAATAATCAAAGAATAGTGTGATATCGATGTCTTCCTTTGGAATGACATATTTTTCTTGTCCAATGATAGCAAATACCGAATCATATATGATCTCAATAATCAAGGGTTGATCACTAGGAAGTGGGGCTTTCACAAGCTAATCGACAATGACCTGAACTTTAATGGATTTTTGTCTTATGAACTCAAGATAAAATTTAGTGAGAAGCATTATCCATTTTGCGGTGTGGATGTTATTTTAAGTGTGAGACATCATATAACATAGAGTATTTTGTCTAGATATGACATATGTGGTGTGACTAAGCATGTAATTTCTGAGCTTCTTAGAAGTAAAAACCACTACTAGGTACAATTTTTCTACATAAGCATATTTGGCTTCATAGCTTAACAATGTTTGACTAATGTAATAGACATATTTCTCTCAATTGTTTTAATTCGTTTGTGCAAGCATTGTCCCTAATGGAAAGTCCATTTCTAAAACATAAAGATGAAAGGGGATACTCAAATGAGGAGGTTTTAAGACTAGTGGAGAATATAAGTATTTATTAATGTCATCAAAAGCTTTTTGGAACTCATCTATCCATGAAAATATCACCCCATTTTATAGCAAGTGATTGAATGATCTACATTTGTCAAAAAGTTATATAATGAAATGATGGATTGATTGAATATTTCCCTATAAAATACATAATTCCTTCAATTTTGTTGGGCGAGACATATCCATGATGGCCTTGACTTTGTTTGGGTCCATATCAATACCTATTTTAGAGAAAATGAACCCTTATAGTTTTCCTATTGGACATTTTGAGTCCCTAAGTTGAAATGTTGTCATTAATGTCAATAGAGCAATAAATGTCAAAAGGATCTATGAAGGGTTTTTGTGAAAACCAAGGCAAGGAAAATAAAATATTTTATTTAAAACAATGGACAATATATTTTATCTAGATTTTTCTTAAAACCCATGTTGGGATTTTGTTCCATAAAAAAATGTGCCCTAGTGATGGAGTTATTTGAGTTTTAATGTTTGGTTTAAATTTTAATTATTTAAAATTTAAATTCAAATTTAAATGAAAAGGTTCTCATTGATGTCATCATGCAAATACAATTTTAATATTTCTATCGACATCTTCAAAGTGTTATTAAACACTATATAAAGAGGTGGAAATTAAATCAAATAATCATTCTTGCTCTCGTGTGTCAATTACCTTGGAATTCAAAAGAGCTCGTGCGAATTGTTGAAAAGAAAGCAGTGAAGAAAGTGCAGTGATTTGGAAATCTCAAACGTGGTATGAAGTGTGGCACATTAGTGTATCGAGTTTGCTAAGACTATGGGTAGTGAAAATATCAAGGATTGAATCCCCTTGACATCAGCATGTGGGAAATGCTTTGGTGCTTTGTCCTTTTTGGTAGGTAGAGGAATACTAAAGGCACTTTTGGCCTTTGCTTTTCCAACGAGCACTTTGGCTTGGTTGGAATATTAGCCATGACTAAGATGCTCATGGTGTGTGGTGGATGGGGGTTCAAATGCCCTTGAGAGGTATTTACATTTTTGCCTTTAATAATTTTTATTAGCCCTAAAGTTTGGAGTTATAAGGTATTTAATGGGAATTAAATCTAATCATTAGGGTTGTGATTATTATTGCAAAAGCATATTTTATTTATGTTTTATTTTGATGGAAATGGAGAATTGATTTTAGGAGAAATAAGGAGTTGTTGTTAAAGTGGTTTTGAGAGATTTATTGTGGGTTATTATTAATAAGGGTTTTTATTAAAATAGACCTTGGTGGATGTGTTTATGAAGTTGGAGTAAAAATGGTGTAAATTAAGTTATGTTTTTATTGTGATTATTTTAAAACCACCAACCCTTATTAATATTGAAAAGGAAAGTTGTGATTAAGTGTGGCAGATTTTGTGGACAACTTATTGGCATCAAAAAGGTATGGGCACATTCTCCTATTTATTGTTTGTGGTGGTTGATTTTTTAAATATCATTAGAGTGAAAATAATTAATTGAAGTTTCCTTTGTGAATATGGTTGGTTGAATGCTTCAAGGTTTTCTGGTTTGTGAGTTGTAATTAAACCTTGTTTTATTAGCATTGTTTTTGAAGCCCATTGATGATGAAATGAACTTGAACATGAGCTAGAAAAGAACATTAGTATCATTGTTATGTGAGAATTGAGATAAATCATTGTTGGAAACATTTTGAGTTGGTTGATACATGCTTGAACTAGGGTTTTTGAGAAAGGGTTGTTCCTTGATGTGATTGGTTGAGTTGATTTGGTTAAGCCTTGTCAAGTAGATGTGTGAAATGGTTGTTCAAGTTCCATAAAACAAACTATTCTATTTTCTGATTTGAGTTGAGATTGACATTGAATAATAGGACATATTGAGTCTCTAACAATTCTCTTTATGCTTCTATTGAGTTGAGATTGAGATTTCAGTATAGAACATATAGAGTCTTTAAAAATTCTCTTTATGCTTCTATGAGATTGTTTTGAGTTGAGATTGATATTTAAGAATAGGACATATTGAGTATCTAACAATTATCTTTATGCTTCTATTGAGTTGATATTGTGATTTGAGTATAGAACGTATAGAGTCTCTAAAAATTCTCTTTATGCTTCTATGAGATTGAATTGAGATATTGATTGTACTTTGAGTTTAGAATATATTGAGTCTTTAACAATTCTCTTTAGGATTATATGAGATTGAACAAGTTATGTGTAAGTTTGTTAAGAAGATTTGAGACAAGTCTTTGAGAAGGCTTGTGGACTATTTTGAGTTAAGATTTTGTCAAAGCTTGCTTGAGCAGATTTGAGCAAGTCCAAGAGAGGAATTATTGAGCAAATTTGAGCAAGTCCAAGAGAGGACTTATTGATCAAATTTGAGCAAGTCCAAGAGATGACTTATTGAGCATATTTGAACAAGTCATAGAGAGGATTTGTTGAGCATATTTAGACGGGTTTTGTGTGAACCTATTGAGTAGATTTAGATAGGTTTTGTGTGAACCTATTGAGCATATTTGAGTAGGTATTGAGAGAAATTATTGAGCAAAATTGTACTAGACCGACTATACTGTGTTTAGTGGAATAGTTTGAGTAGAACTGTGCTAGACCTACTAGACTATTTTTGGTATAGTATTGAGATAGAGCTTTGGAGGTGAGACAGAGTATAGAGGATAGAGTCTCAGTGGATGGAGATCCAGTAACCAGGACAATTGAAGATAAGATCTGAGTGAGAAGTCTTCAAGTGGAGAGAGATCCACTAATTAGTGCAACATAGAGACAAAGTCTTCTAGAATATCAAAATCTCCTTTGGAATGAGGTCCATAAACATTGCAATTTGGGAAGGATCCCCAAGATATCATTTAAGAAATATTTAGAAGAAATATTTTCTCTGTGGAGGTAGCCCACTTTGGGTGAACCACATTAAATTTGTGTCTCTATTGTGTGTGGTGGTTTGTGCATTGCTTTAATTACTGATATTGATACTATTATCTATACAATGCATAATATTTATTTGAGAAGAAAAGTAAAAAGTGGTCTTATACTATTCACCCTCCCCTCTTAGTATAAGCTTGTGTTCTTCAATTGGTATCAGAGTGTGTTCCTTCAAAAGAGTTTGATAGTTTGAAGGAAAAGTAGTCTAAGAACACAATGGATCAAAGGTATAAAAATAATGAGGCCTTCAATAATACAATACCAATATTTAATGTAAGTGACTTCCTATATTGGTGTGTTATGATGATATTTCACCTAATGGCACTTGGAAATGAAGTTTGGGATGCAGTGGAATTTGGGTACAATTCAAAAATTAATCCTCCTACAGATAAGGAAGGTAGGTTTCTCATGCATGCAAATTCAAGAGTTAGGAATATAAATATAAGAGGATTACGTATATCAAAATCTATGAAGGTGATGGAATGGAAAATAGTAAAAGATATATGGGAAATCTTGCAAACCATATATGAAGGAGATAAAAGTGTCAGGAAAGCAAAGACCAAAAATATCAAAGGAGAATTTGATAATCTAAGAATGAGGGATGATGAAAGTATTCATGACTATCTCAACAAGGTTGATGAACTTATACATGAGATGAAAGGTCTTGGAATGAAGTTTGATGAATCTGATGCCTGCAACAAGATCTTGAGGTTTCTTCCAAAAAGTTATAGTGAATTTTTTTTTGCCATAGAAACATCAATTGATAGTGATAATCTAACAAGAAATTCTTTGCTTGGTATGCTTAAAACTTTTGAGATAAGAACAAAATATCATATTCCTCAAAAAGAAGCTGCATTCAAAGTGGATAGTAAGAAAAATGGTAAGAAGACAAAATCAAGCAATGAATCTTCTAGTGATGAAGAAGCTAACTATGGTAGAAGAGATAAAGGGTTCAAAAGACCAATAGATATGAGATCTATCAAATGCTTTAATTGTGGTAAGTTTGGACATTTTGCAATAGAATGGAAAGACCCAAAGATTAACAATGATGAAGAAAAATAGGATCACAGGTATAGGGAATCTAAAAATTATAGGTACCAAAAGAAAAATAGGTATGGACAAAACAGGCAAAGGAAGAAGTTCTTCCAAAGGAAAAAGAGAATCTACTATGAGGATAATCCAAGTAAGTACCAAATTGATAGTGATGTTATCTTTTCAGACATTGATAGAAATGAAGTCTTGTTCATGGTTAAGAAAAAAGATCAAGTTAAAAAAAATACTCCAGTTATTCTCAAGTGTTTTAGATGTGGTAAATTTGGACATCTTGAAGATGATTGCATAAGATATGGTTATATTTTTAGAGATGATGATTTTGAAGATGCACTTGATAGATCAAATGAGACTCTTCTAATGGCTTTAGAAGATAAATAATTGAATGATCCTATAGAAAACAAGTCAAAATAAAGAAATGATATGGACAAAGGAAAATAAATAGAGGACTACTAAATAGAGAATGGTTATGATCTCAAAGGTGAACTTATCTATGCTCTTGACATAGTGAAGAAGGTAAGAAAGAAACACTCTAAGATTGAAAGTCAGTTTCAAGAATGTGATGAAGAAATATTATTACTCATAGAGGACTTAGAGAAGTCAAAGAACAAGGCAAGTAAGTTTAGAGAAAATTTAGAAGCAAAAATATTGGAATGTGAGAAGTTAGCACAAGAAGTAGCTACTCTAAAGAAATATTTACAGGACTCCAAAATAAAGATGAAGAGTTTCACAAATAGCTCTAAGAACTTGGATAAGTTCATTTGTGGACAACAAAGAACATCATGTTCAACAAGTCTAGGTTTTGGAAAGAAACAAGAAAAGGCAAAGTCTACTTCAAGTCTTGAAGAAGAAGAAACAACATCAGAAGAAGATACTTCAGAAGAGGGATTCTCATTGTGAGTGAAAGTGAAATTTCTAAGGATGAGTCAGATTGCAGTGAGTCCAACATGGACAATGGGAAAAGAAGATACGAATGGAACAATAATCAGAATAGGAGACCAATGAGGTCTAGGCAAGGAAGCTTCAATGGGAGATGATTCTCATGTCACAGGTTTGGGCACATGGCTTCACAGTGCTAGACACATGAAAGATAGGTATATGGAAGAGAATAGCTTTTCCAAGGATATTGTTATTCCTGTAATGAGTTTGGTCATAAGGCAATAAATTGTAGGATTCATGATAGAATAAGATATGGATTCACTAGGAGAAATACTAAAACCATTGCACATCAAAGGAATAATAACATTAAGAGTTATAAGTGTAATAATTATGGTCACATAGCAATATGGTGTACAACAAATATTCCAGAAATAGGTATGAATAGGAATAGAAATATGAACATGAACATGAACAAGAATATGAATAGGAACAAAAATAGGAACATGAATAGAAACAAGAAGATGAACAAGAACAACGACTTAGAAAATAAAAGAGACTTAGAAAATAATGAGAACAAGAACAGGTACAAGAACAAGAACATGGATGAAAACAAGAATACGAACAAGAACGGGATGATGACTCAGAAATAAACAGTGAGATAATTAAAAAAAGAAAAGAAAAAGGAAAATACAAAGGTAGAGAACAGTGCTTTCTAGGAGTAGAAATACTCCCACCCTAGAATTAACCACCTCATGTGGAGGTGGGAGAGGGGCTAAGCTAAGAGGCTCAATTATTAGCCCCGGGCCCCAAAGGTGACCCTTTGCCATTAATGTCAAAGGGGGAGATATTTGTGTATTATGGGGGGAGATTTTGGATATGAGGAGAGATTTGATACCTAAGAGAGAATTGAGCCAGGGGGAGCAAAAAAGAAAGTCAGAATTTAGTAAAAGGATTTGGGTTTCCATCAATGACAAAGGGGGAGATTGTTGGACATTTTGAGTCCCTAAGTTGAAATGTTGTCATTGATTTCAATAGAGCAATAAAAGTCAAAAGGATCTATGAAGGGTTTTTGTGAAAACCAAGGAAGGGAAAATAAAAGGTTTTATTTAAAACCATGGACAATAGATTTTATTTAGGTTTTTATTAAAACCCACGTTGGGCTTTCATTTCATCAAAAAATGTGCCCCGATGATGGAGTTATTTGAGTTTTAATGTTTGGTTAAAATTTAAATTATTTAAAATTTAAATTCAAATTTAAATGAAAAGGTTCCCACTGATGTCATCATGCAAATACAATTTTAATATTTCTGTCGACATCTTCAAAGTGTTATTAAACACTATATAAAGGGGTGGCAATTAAACCAAATAATCATCCTTGCTCTCGTGTGTTAATTGCATTGGAATTCGAAATATCTCATGTGAATTGTTGAAAAGGAAGCAACGAATAAAGCACAGTGATTTTGAAATCTCAAACGTGGTATGAGGCATGGTGCATTGGCGTATCAATTTTTCTAAGATTGTGGGCAGTGCAAATATCAGGGATCGAATCCCCTTGACAACGTGTGGGAAGCACTTTGGTGCTTTGTCCTTTACAATAGGCAGAGGAATATTAAAGGCCATTTTAGCCTTTGCTTTTCCAATGAGTGCTTTGGCTCGGTTGGAATCTTAGTCATGGCTAAGATGCTCGTGGTGTGTGGCGGACGACGGTTCGAATCCCCTTGAGAGGTATTTACATTTTTGCCTTTAATGTTTTTTATTAGCCCTAAATTTTGGAGTTATAAGGTATTTAATGGGAATTAAATCTAATCATTAAGGCTGTGATTATTATTGCAAAAGCATATTTGATTTATGTTTTATTTTTATGGAAATAGAGAATTGATTTTAGGAGAAATAAGGAGTTGTTGTTAAAGTTATTTTGAGAGATTTATTGTGGGTTATTCTTAATAAGGGTTTTTATTAAAATAGAGCTTGGTGGATGTTTTTATGAAGTTGGAGTAAAAAGGGTGTAAATTAAGTTATGCTTTTATTGTGATTATTTAAAAACCACTAACACTTATTAATATTGAAAAGGAAAGTTGTGATTAAGTGTGGCAAATTTTGTGGACAACTTATTGGCATCAAAAATGTATGGGCACATTCTCCTATTGATTTTTTGTGGTGGTTGATATCTGAAATATCATTGGAATAAAAGGGTTAATTAAAGTTTCCTTTGTGAAGATGGTTGGTTGAATGCTTCAAGATTTTCTGGTTTGTGAGTTGTAATTAAACCTTATTTTATTAGCATTGTTGTTGAATCTCATTGATGATGAAATGAACTTGAACATGAGCTAGAATCGAACATGAGTATCATTGTTATGTGAGACTTGATATAAAGCATTGTTGGAAACATTTTGAGTTGGTTGATACATGCTTGAACTAGGGTTTGTGAGAAGGGTTTATTCCTTGATGTGATTGGTTGAGTTGAGTTGGTTAAGCCTAGTCAAGTGGATGTGTGAAATGGTTGTTCAAGTTCCATAAAACAAACTATTCGATATTATGATTTGAGTTGAGATTGAGATTGAAGAATAGGACATATTGAGTCTATAAAAATTCTCTTTACGCTTCTATTGAGTTGATATTGAGATTTGAGTATAGAACATATAGTATCTAACAATTCTATTTATGCTTCTATGAGATTGATTTGAGTTGAGATTGAGATTTAAGAATATGACATATTGAGTCTTTAACAATTCTCTTTATGCTTCTATTGAGTTGAGATTGGGATTTGAGTATAGAAAATATAGAGTCTCTAACAATTATTTTTTTGCTTCTATGAGATTGAATTGAGATATTTATTGTACTTTGAGCTTAGAACATATTGGGTCTCTAACAATTCTCTTTATGATTCTATGAGATTGAATAAGTTCTGTGTAAGCTTGTTAAGCAAATTTGAGATAAGTATTTGAGAAGGCTTGTGGACTATTTTGAGTTAAGATTTTGTGAAATATTGCTTGAGCATATTTGAGCAAGTCCAAGAGAGGAATTATTGAGCATATTTGAAAAAGTCCAAGAGAGGAATTATTGAGCAGATTTGAGAAAGTCCAAGAGAGGACTTATTGAGAATATTTGAGCAAGTCCAAGAGAGGACTTATTGAGCAAATTTGAGCAAGTCCAAGAGAGGACTTATTGAGTATATTTGAGCAAGTCCTAGAGAGGATTTTTTGAGCAGATTTAGAAAGGTTTTGTGTGAACCTATTGAGTAGATTTAGATAGGTTTTATGTGAACCTATTGTGCATATTTGATCAGGTTCTAATAGAAATTATTGAGCAAAATTGTACTAGACTAACTGTAATGTGTTTAGTGCAAGAGTTTGATTAGAACTATGCTAGACCTAATGAACTGTGTTTGGTACAGTATTGAGACAAAGCTTTGGAGGTGACAAAGTATAGAGGATAGAGTATCAGTGGATAGAGATCCAGTAGCCAGGACAATTGAAGACAAGATATGAGTGAGAAGTCTTCAAGTGGAGAGAGATCCACCAATGAGTGTAACATAGAGATAAAGTCTTCTAGAAGATCACTAGCCAGAGTAGAAAGGGAAAGAGTTCTCTTGTGGAAGATATCCACAAACTTGAGATTAGGGGATCAACATCTCATTTGGACCGAGGTCCATAAACATTGTAATTTGGGAAGGATTCACAAGAGATCATTTGAGAAATATTTAGAAGAAATATTTTCTCTATGGAGGTAGCCCATGTTGGGTGAACCACGTTAATTTTTTTTCTCATTGTGTGTGGTGTTTTATGCATTGATTTGATTACTGCATATGATACTGCTATCTATACACTGCATAATATTGATTTGAGAAGAAAATTAAAAAGTGGTCTTATACTGTTCACCCTCTCTCTCAGTATAAGATTGTGTTCTTCATTGCCGGTAACACCAAAGATACCATTTTTTGGGTTCAACCTTACGTTGTGGTCTAGAAGTCAATCAAATATTTCTTCTAATACACCAATGTACTCTTATCAAGTTTTGGATTTTACCAAGAGAAAATCCACATAATATTTTATAATTTTATGCATGTAATCATGGAATATGTAAGTAATGGCATGTTGATAAGTGACATCTACATTTTTGAGGCCAAAGAGCATCACCTTGTAACAAAAAATCCCCCAAGGCGTAGAGAATATTTTGTGTTGATCATAAGGATTAATTCTAATCTGGTTGTATCCTAAAAAGTGTTCTTTGAAAAAAGTATTTCATGACTAGCATAGGTTTCGACAAGAGGATCAATGTTTGGAAGAGGAAATTCATCCTTAGGATACACTTTGTTAAGGTCTCTAAAATTAGTGAAAACTCATGTCACCCCATTAGACTTACGAAAGGGTACTATGTTTGAAAGCCACTTAGGATAGTCAATAGAAATAATAAAACCCACATCTAAAATATTTTGGAGCTCTTCTTTGACCAAGAGGGCAATGGTAGGATGCGTCCTTCTCAATTTATGTTGACCAGCTTATCATAAAAATGCAAGGTGATATTATGGACAACCAATTTAGGGTCAGGACCAAGCATGTATTTGTAGGACCATATAAAAATTCCCTTCTTCTTGAGGAGATAAATTAATTGCTCTTGTTCATCAAAAAATAAACTTTTACCAAGTTTAACAATTTGAGGATTGTCTACATCTAAACTAAGGTTCACATCGATGGTATCTTCAATTGACATGTGAGAACTTTCCTCAAGTTGATGGGACATTGGGATCAGATGAATGTCATCTATGACATCATCGAGATCTTTTGACTTAACCTCATCTATGTCTACTTGGAAAACCTTAGGATATGAAGGTGAAGGTGAAGGTGGAGGTGGAGGTGATAGAGGAATGTATTTGGTGGAAGCTCTTTTCAATAAGGTTCATGTCAATTGGAATTGGATTTGCCAAAATATATGGATTATGGAGTGGGGTGAATAATTCAACAGGATTCATAGACTTAAATGGGAAGGTGGTGTATGGTAATGGGAATAATGGGTAGATCCTATTTGCTAGAATTGATGTTTGAACTCTGGAAACCTGAACAAAAGCAACACAAATAAATGCAATAGACACAAAGCCATATTCATGTAATATAATTATTTTTGAATGTTTTTGAATTTTAGAATTTTTTTGTTTATTGTTTATTTATGTATGTACATATATTACAAAATTGGTTGATCATGTGGATCAATGAAGTGGAGGTGGTGGTTCACCATTTGGTTTAGTTCACTCTTGTGGGAGAAGAATGTGAAGGATGGGTGTTGGAAATTTTGAGTCCCTAAGCTGAAATGTTGTCATTTATGTCAATAGAGAAATAAATATCAAAATGATCTATGAAGGGTTTTTGTGAAAACCAAGGTAGGAAAAATAAAAGGTTTTATTTAAAACCATGGACAGTAGATTTGATATGGTTTTTTCTTAAAACCCATGTTGGGCTTTCATTTCATTGAAAAGGTTCCCCGATGATGGAGTTATTTTAGTTTTAATGTTTGGTTTAAATTTTAATTATTTAAAATTTAAATTCAAATTTAAATGAAAAGGTTCCCACCGATGTCATCATGTAAATACAATTTTAATATTTCTAGACGTCTTCAAAGTGTTATTAAACACTATATAAAGGGGTGGCAATTAAACCAAATATCATCCTTGCTCTCGTGTGTTAATTGCCTTGGAATTCAAAAGAGCTCATGTGAATTGTTGAAAAGGAAGCAACGAAGAAAGCACAACGACTTGGAAATATCAAACATGGTATGAGGCGTGGCGCATTTGTGTATCAATTTTGCTAAGAATGTGGGTAGAACAAATATCAGGGATTGAATCCCCTTGACGGTAGTGTGTAGGAAGCACTTTGGCATTTTGTCCTTTGCGGTATGCGGAGGAATATTAAAGGCCCTTTTGGCCTTTGCTTTTTCAACGAGTGCTTTGGCTCGGTTGGAATATTAGCCGCAACTAAGATGCTCCCGGTGTGTGGTGGACGGGGGTTCGAATCCCCTTGAGAGGTATTTACGTTTTGCCTTTAATAATTTTTATTAGCACTAAAGTTTGGAGTTATAAGGTATTTAATGGGAATTAAATTTTATCATTAGGGATACGTTTATTATTGCAAAAGCATATTTTATTTATGTTTTATTTTTATGGAAATGGAGAATTGATTTTAGGAGAAATAAGGAGTTGTCGTTAAAGTGATTTTGAGAGATTTATTGTGGGTTATTCTTAATAAGGGTTTTTATTAAAATAGATTTTGGTGGATGTGTTTATGAAGTTGGAGTGAAAAGGGTGTAAATCAAGTTATGCTTTTATTGTGATTATTAAAATACCACTAACCCTTATTAATATTGAAAAGGAAAGTTTTGATTAAGTGTGGTAGATTTTGTGGACAACTTATTGGCATCAAAAAGGTATGGGCACATTATCTTATTGATTGTTTGTGGCGGTTGATTTCTAGAATATCATTGAATAGAAAAGGATTGATTATGATTTCCTTTGTGAATATGGTTGGTTGAATGCTTCAAAGTTTTCTAATTTATGAGTTGTATTTAAACCTTGTTTCATTAGCATTGTTGTTGAATCCCATTGATGATGAAATGAACTTGAACATAATCTAGAAAATAACATGAGTACCATTGTTATGTGAGACTTGAGATAAAGCATTGTTGAAAATATTTTAAGTTGGTTGATACATGCTTGAACTAGGGTTTGTAAGAAAGGGTTGTTCCTTGATGTGATTGGTTGAGTTGAGTTGGTTAAGCCTAGTCAAGTGGATGTGTGAAATGGTTTTTCAAGTTTCATAAAACAAAATATTCTATATTCTGATTTGATTTGAGATTGATATTGAAGAATAGTACATATTGAGTCTCTAACAATTCTGTTTATGCTTCTATTGAGTTGAGATTGGGATTTGAGTATAGAACATATAGAGTCTCTAACAATTCTCTTTATGCTTCTATGAGATTGATATTTAAGAATATGATATATTGAATCTCTAACAATTATCTTTATGCTTCTATTAAGTTGATATTGGGATTTGAGTATAGAACATATAGAGTATCTAACAATTCTCTTTATGCTTCTATGAGATTGAATTGAGATATTGATTGTACTTTGAGATTAGAAAATATTGAGTCTCTAACAATTATCTTTATGATTCCATGAGATTGAACAAGTTCTGTGTGAGTTTGTTAAGCATATTTGAGACAAGTCTTTGAGAAGGCTTATGGACTGTTTTGCGTTAAGATTTTGTGAAATCTTGCTAAATAGATTTGAGAAAGTCCAAGAGAGGACTTATTGAGAATTTGAGCAAGTCAAAGAGAGGAATTATTGAGAATAATTGAGCAAGTCCAAGAGAGGACTTAGTGAGCGGATTTGAGCAAGTCCAAGAGAGGACTTATTGAGCATATTTGAGTAAGTCATAGAGAGGATTCTTTGAGAAGATTTAGATAGGTTTTGTGTGAACCTGTTGAGCAGATTTGAGCAGGTTTTGAGTGAACCTATTGAGCAAAATTATACTAGATTGAATGTATTGTGTTTAGTGTAAGAGATTGAGAAAAACTATGCTATACTGACTAAACTGTGTTTGGTATTGTATTGAGATAGAGATTTGGAGGTGACAGAGTCTCAGTGGATAGAGATACAGCAGCTAGGAAAATTACAGACAAGATCTGAGTGAGAAATCTTCAAGTGGAGAGATATCCACAAATTAGTGTAGCATAGAGACCGTCTTCTAGAAGATCACTAGCTAGAGTAGAAGGGGAAAGAGTTCTCTTGTGTAAGATATCCATGAAATTGAGATTAGCGGATTAACATATTCTTTGGACATAAGTCCATAAACATTGTAATTTGGGAAGGATTACCAAGAGATTGATTGAGAAAGTTTTAGTAAAATATTTTCTCTGTGGAGGTAGCCCACATTGGGTGAACCATGTTAAAATGATTTATCTTATGTGTGTGATACTTTTTGTGATGTTTATGGTTTCATTAATGCTGATGCTTCTATTTGGGAAAAAGTTTTATGTTATACTGTTCACCCCCTATCAGTATAAGCACATGTTCTTCAATTGGTATTAAAGTCAATCTCTCCACAAAGAGTTTAACAACTTGGATATGGATCCATAAGTATCACACATGTGCTCAGGGAGTGAAGAAAGTATAGACTTTGAATAAGTGCTCTCCAAGTGTCTCTAAGATATTGAAAGGATTAAAGAAGAGAATGCACAACTAAGGGAACAAATTTGAGATTTTGAATCAGCAAGAATTGAGATTTTGCAAAGGCTAATAGAACTTGAAATGGAAGTGAAATAAAGAAAAGAAATTGAACATCAATTAAGAGATATGTTGGAATCCAAAGAAGTAGGACTTGAGATAGTGGCAGTAGAAATTATTATGTTAAAATGCAGAACTAAAATAAACAAGAGATTAAGTCAACAAGAGGTAGAAACATCAAGCAAAAATAAGGTACCCCACCATATATCCAAAAAATAAGATCACAAAGGAAAGAATACCAAATTGAGTCCTCATCAAAATAGGTTACACAATTTCTTCCATGGACATTGTGTCTCTTGCAATAAATATGGTCATAAAGTTGTGCATTTCATTAATAGAGACAATGATAGTAGTTGTATGGATTCTATTGTATCATATATGGATGATGATGTTGAGTGCTACAAATACAATAAATTTGGGCATATAGCTAGAATATGCAATCTAGAAAATACTAATACTAGTAGAAAGACCACAACTCAAACTACTAGGAAAGAAGAAAAAGGAAAAGAAAAACTAAAATATTTGCTAGTTTAAATAGCATTGCATGCTCAGGATAAATAAGAGAAATGGTTTTTGGATAGTGGGTGCTCTAGATACATGACAGGAGAAAAATAAAAAATTATAACTTTGAAAGAAGGAAATAGAGGGTCAGTAAACTTTGGGGACAATGGTTCAACAAAAATCAATGGAAAAGGAACTCTAAGTATAGGCAATGGGAAAGCAAAAGATGAAAATGTTCTATATGTGGAAGGCTTGAAACACAATCTCTTGAGCATTAGTTAACTTTGTGATCAAGGTCATATGGTAACCTTTCATTAATATCGATGTGAAGTAAGAAAGTCTACAACTGGAAAACTGGTAGCAAGTACCATAAGAGAAAGAAATATTTATGTAATCAATGAGATCAAGAGGGAAAAATGTCATTTATCCAAAGAGAATGAGGATCAATATCAACACATAATATTGGGTCTAAATGAGAATCTTCTAATGGTTTTGTAAGATAAATAATTGAGTGATCCTATAGAAAGCAAGTCAAAAGAAAGAAATGATATGGACAAAGGAAAACAAATAGAGGACTACTCAATAGAGAATGGTTTTGATCTCAAAGGTGAACTTATCTATCATCTTGACACAGTGAAGAAGGTAATAAAACAACACTCTAAGCTTGAAAATTAGTTTCAAAAATGTGATGAATAAATATTACTTCTCATAGAGGACTTAGAGAAGTCAAAGGCCAAGGCAAGTAAGTTCAGAGAAAAGTTAGAAGCAAAAATATTGGAATGTGAGAAGTTAGCACAAGAAGTGGCTACTCTAAAGAAAGATTTATAGGACTCCAAGATCAAGATGAAGAGTTTCAAAAATAGCTCTAATAACTTGGATAAGTTCATTCGTGGACAAAAAAGAACATCATGTTCAACAGGTCTAGGTTTTGGAAAGAAATAAGAAAAGGTAAAGTCTACTTCAAGTCTTGAAGAAGACTTTACAACATCAGAAGAAGATACTTTAGAAGAGGGATTGTCAGATGTAAGTGAAAGTGAAAATTCTAAGGATGAGTCAGATTGCAGTGAGTCCAACAAGGACAATGGGCAAAGAATATACAGATGGAACAACAATCAGAATAGGAGACCAATGAGGTCTAGGCAAGGAATATTCAATGGGATATGCTTCTCATGTCATAGGTTTGGGCACATGGCTTCACAGTGTAGGATACATGAAATACAGGTATATGGAAGAGAACAATTTTTCCAAGTATATGTTTATTCATGTAATGAGTTTGATCATAAGGCAATAAATTGTAGGATTCATGATAGAAGAGGATATGGCTTCACCAGGAGAAATCCTAATACTATTGCACATCCAAGGAATAATAACATTAAGTGTTATAAGTGCAATAATGATGGTCACATAGCAATATGGTGTAGAGCAAATATTCCAAAAAAATGTATGAACAGGAACAGGAATATGAAAATGAACAGGAACAAGAATATGAACATGAATAGGAACAAGAATATGAATAGGAACAAGAATAGGAACATGAATAGAAACAAGAAGATGAACAGGAACATAGACTCAAAAAAGAAAAGAGACTTAGAAAATAATGAGAACAATAATAGGTACAAGAACAGGAACATGGATGAAAACAAGAATGATAACAAGAACAGGTACAATAACAGGAACATGGATGAGAACAAGAATAGGAACAGGAACATAGATGATGACTTGGAAAGAAAAAGTGAGAGAATTCAACAAAAAGAAAGAGGAAAAGACAAGGCAGAGAACAATGCTTTCGGGGAGTAGAAATACTCTCACCCAAAACTTAACCACTTCATGTAGAGGTGGGGGAGGGGCTAAGCTAAAAGGATTATTTCTTAGCCCCAAGCCCCAAATGTGACCCTTTGCCATTGATTTCAAAGGGGGAGATATTTGTGTATTATGGGGAGAGTTTTTGGATATGAGGAGAGATTTGATACCTAAGAGAGCATTGAGCCAGGGGGAGTAGAAAAGAAGGTCAAAATTCAGGAAAAGGATTTGTGTTGCCATCAATCACAAAGGGGGAGATTATTGGACATTTTGAGTCCCTAAGTTGAAATGTTGTCATTGATGTCAATAGAGAAATAAATGTCAAAAGGATCTATGAAGGGTTTTTTTGAAAACCAAGGCAGGTAAAATAAAATGTTTTATTTAAAACCATGGACAACATATTTGATCTAGGTTTTTCTTAAAACCCACGTTGGATTTTTGTCTTGTCGAAAAAGGTGCCCCAGTGATGGAGTTATTTGAGTTTTAATGTTTGGTTTAAATTTTAATTATTTAAAATTTAAATTCAAATTTAAATTAAAATGTTCCCGCCAAAGTCATCATGCAAATACAATTCTAATATTTCCATTGACATCTTCAAAGTGTTATTAAACACTATATAAAGGGGTGGAAATTCAACCAAATATCATCCTTGCTCTCATGTGTTAATTGCCTTGGAATTCGAAAGAGCTCGTGTGAATTGTTGAAAAGGAAGCAACGAAGAAAGTGCAGAAATTTGGAAATCTCAAACATGGTATGAGGTGTGGCGCATTGGCATATCAATTTTTCTAAGACTGTGGGCAGCACAAATATCAGGGATCAAATCCCCTTGATGGCAGTGTGTGGGAAGAGCTTTACCGCTTTGTCCTTTGTGGTAGGCAGAAGAATATTAAAGGCCCTTTTGGCTTTTTCTTTTCCAACAAGCCCTTTGGCTCCGTTGGAATATTAGTTGTGGCTAAGACACTCCTGGTGTGTGTGGATGGGGGTTTGAATCCCCTTGAGAGGTATTTACGTTTTTGCCTTTAATAATTTTTATTAGCCCTAAATTTTGGAGTTATAAGGTATTTAATGGGAATTAAATTTTATCATTAGGGTTGTGATTATTATTGCAAAAGCATATTTGATTTATGTTTTATTTTGATGGAAGTGGAGAATTGATATAAGGAGAAATAAGGAGTTGTTTTTAAAGTGATTTTGATAAATTTATTGTGGGTTATTCTTAATAAGGGTTTTTATTAAAATATACTTTTGCGGATGTGTTTATGAAGTTGGAGTAAAAAGGGTGTAAATTAAGTTATGCTTTTATTGTGATTATTTAAAATACCACTAACCCTTATTAATATTGAAAAGGAAAGTTGTGATTAAGTGTGGTAGATTTTGTGGACAACTTATTGGCATCAAAAAGGTATGGGCACATTCTCCTATTGATTGTTTGTGGTGGTTGATTTATGAAATATCATTGGAGAGAAAAGGATTGATTATGATTTCCTTTGTGAAGATGGTTGGTTGAATGCTTCAAGGTTTTCTAATTTGTGAGTTGTATTTAAACCTTGTTTCATTAGCATTGTTTTTGAAGCCCATTGATGATGAAATGAACTTGAACATGATCTAGAAAATAACATGAGTATCATTGTTATGTGAGACTTGAGATAAAACATTGTTGGAAACATTTTGAGGTGGTTTATACATGATTGAACTAGGGTTTGTGAGAAAGGGTTGTTCCTTTATGTTATTGGTTGAGTTGAGTTGGTTAATCCTAGTCAAGTGTATGTGTGAAATGGTTGTTCAAGTTCCATAAAACAAACTATTCTATATTAGGATTTGAGTTGAGATTGAGATTGAATAATAGGACATATTGAGTCTCTAACAATTCTCTTTATGCTTCTATTGAGTTGAGATTGGGATTTGAGTATATAACATATAGAGTCTCTAACAATTCTCTTTATGCTTCTATGAGATTGATTTGAGTTGAAATTGATATTTAAGAATAGGACATATTGAGTCTCTAACAATTCTCTTTATGCTTATATTAAGTTGATATTGAGATTTGAGTATAGAACATATAGAGTCTCTAACAATTCTCTTTATGCTTTTATGAGATTGAATTGAGATATTGATTGTACTTTGATCTTAGAACATATTGAGTCTCTAAAAATTCTCTTTATGATTCTATGAGATTGAAAAAGTTCTGTGTGAGCTTGTTAAGAAGTTTTGAGACAAGTATTTGAGAAGGCTTGTGGACTATTTTGAGTTAATATTTTGTGAAAGCTTGCTAAAAAGATTTGAGCAAGTCAAAGAGAGGAATTATTGAGTAAATTTGAGCAAGTCTAAGAGAGGACTTATTGAGCAGATTTGAGCAAGTCTAAGAGAGGACTTATTGAGCAGATTTGAGAAAGTTCTAGAGAGGATTCATTGAGCATATTTATATAGGTTTTGTGTGAACCTATTGAGAATATTTGAGTAGGTTCTGAGTGAACCTATTGAGCAAAATTTTACTATACTGACTATACTATGTTTAGTGCAAGATATTGAGAAGAAATGTGCTAGACCGACTGAACTATGTTTGGTATAGTATTGAGATAGAGCTTTGGAGGTGATAGAGTATAGAGGATAGATTCTTAATGGATAAATATCCCACAACCAATATAAATGAAGATAATATTTGAGTGAGACGTCTTCAAGTGGATAGAGATCCACTAGTAAGTGCAACATAGAGACAGAGTCTTCTAGAAGATCACTAGCTAGAGTAGAAGGGGAAAGAGTTCTCTTGTGGAAGATATCCACAAACTTGATATTAGGGGATCAACATCTCATTTGGACAAAATTCCATAAACATTGTAATTTGGGAAGGATTCCCAAGATAATGATTGAGAAAGTTTTAGTAAAATATTTTCTCTATGGAGGTATCCCACATTGGGTGAACCACATTAAAATGGTGTCTCTTATATGTGTGATGATTTGTGTGATGTTTATGGTTTCATTAATGTTGATGCTTCTATTTGGGAAAAAGTTTTATGTTATATTGTTCACCCCCCTCTTAGTATAAGCACATGTTCTTCAATGGGCTGATGTATGGGGAATATTATGAGGTAAAACTCATCATATTCAATGTATGGACTAATGGGTGTTGATTCCTATTCAGATTCATCAGAAGCAATCGATATAATATCAAATTATTCATAGATTTAATTTTCATATTATTTTATGTGATGGATATCTTCATATGAATTAAAATGTAAACTTTGAAAATATTGTTCAAAGGAAGAAGTGGATGAAAGTAGATGGTATCCTAAACCTGAATGGTCATGTGCTTATCAATATGAAACATTGATAAGATCATACATTTCCTATTCATTCCATCCTAGGCCATGTCCTTGCGCATTAACTATGTCAAAAAATCATGATGGAAAACCCAACATATGTTGTATGTTGGAAGGAGTTGGTTTCTTGGATTCGTCTAGAGAAGATAGATTGGATTATGAATAAATACCCCCATACACAAAATTAAAGCTATTAGGCACTAAACCCATTTTGTACACCTCTCCTATATATAAGGGTGGGTCACATGGATGATATTAATCCCTAGCAGTTTGGATATGAAGTGGTGTGACGGTGAAGTCTTAGACCATATATTCACCAATACTAGGATTAGTGAGGTGGACCATAACTTGGGATGATGTGGAGGTGGATGGAGTGGATGTGGATGAATCAATATTGTCTTGGGGCCCCAATAATGGGAAAGGTATGGACTATGATGACATCTCATAATATGTTAGGGCAACTTGTGAGATGTTGGCTGATGTAGATGGAGGTGGATTTGGATGAGGTGGTCATTGAATGGAAAATGATGTGGAAGGAATGATGATGAAGAATGTTGATGTTTATGATGTGGCTAATGTGTATTGATTTTGACCACATGTGTATGTAGTCAAAGGTGATGAAAATAGGGGCATAGAAGTGGAAGCTTGATGTGAAGTGGTGATGGGGAGCTCCTCAAGAATAGGAGCTTTTGATGAAGAGATGTTTTGGATGGTTGATAATGTGGTTGATGATGTCAAAAATAGATGAGTGGAAGGAAGCATGGATTCATAGTGATTTGAAAGGAAATTGTAATACTTAAACGGTTCAACATCCACTGGTATGCAATGAACTTGTCCCTCATGTATGTATTTCAAGCATTTATGAAGTATAGAAGAGACACATCTCATTTACCTCACCCAAAGACATCCAAGGAGTACATTGTACACCATGGAACCTTCCAAAATGCAAAAAATTGTGTGCAACATTTTAACCCCCACTTTGATGGTTAGAAAGATAGTGCAAACTATGGAGTAGAGAGCACAATTAAACATTTTTATGGTGAAAGTGGATTTGGTGATATGGGATGGAGGAAGATTAAGGTGATGGAGAGTGGATATGGTGATGATGTTGATGAAGGAGTCGATATCAATCAAAACTCATTTGAATGGATTCCTATAAAATTGAGTCATGATGTGCAATGGAGGGTCCACTAATTCTGATGATATTGGTTTGATTTCAAAATTGTAGAACGTAATGAAAGGATCCATACATGTTCAGATGATCCTCATAAAATTTCTAAAACAATTAGCATCTTGAGATTGAAATTCAATGGACTTTAATATATCCATTAAATATTCATGATGTGGAGGTGATTGTTGAATAAGCTCATAAATATATAGTTTATATGAAGTCATATTAAGGCTAGTGATTAACTGGCTACTCAAAGAGATGATTGGCCTTAATGGATGATTGATAGGATGAATGGGTGTATTTGGATAGCTTGGAATATGAATTGGTTGATAATCATAGGTGGAAAATTGAATTTGTGATGATGATGTGGTATGTCGAGAAGATACATTTACCTGTGGTTCTATGGGTGATTGAATAGTTTATTTTTGTGCACTTTGTTTGTTGTTAGTGTGTTGTTGAACTTGGGTATCTATATGGATAGCATCCACAAAATCTTGGTATTGTTGAACATGATTAACTTTATTAGGAGAGGTATTGGTGTTATACACTCCTATTGTTGGTTGCACCTCCTCATGATGAGGAAGTGGTGTTTAATAGATTCTAAGGTTTTGGTTCTATTGAGCTAAGGGGATGTCAAGCTTGACGGCTCCTAAATTAATGAGATCTTGCACTATGTATTTGAAGTTGTAGCAGCTGTTTATATCATGCCCATTCTACCTATGATAAGGTAAAAACAAATATTCCTTATAGTGTTTGCTGTGCTTGGTAGGGTCATTTGGTTTAACCTCAAGCAATGCAAGTTGGTTAGTGTCATACAATCTACAAAATATAGAGGTATATGATTTGGCTAAGGGGTTGTATTGGTAGCTTTGTCAAAAAAATTATCAACATGGGAAGTTTTCCATAGTTGGTGCTATGTTTTGGACTAATTGTGATGGTGAGGGAACAACATGATATGCAATTTATTACGGTTGTTGTTGCATGGATTGTTTCGGAGACAGTACTGGATGGCTCATGACCACTTGATTAACTTTATTGGCTTGATTGGCCTGATTGGCCTGATTTGGTTTGAATTGACCAAGATAACTACCTTTGTAATGGCCCTTATATAGCCATTATTTATTTTGGGTTTAAGCACACCTTATTGGATTTTGATCTCCTCAATTGTGCTAGCTTGGGTAAGAGCTTCCTCAAGTTATCTATATTTTTGTAATTGTAATAACTGAGATATAGGTTTTAGGAAACTCTTGGTAAAAAATCAAGTTAGATCTTCCATTGGTAGGGAGAATGGTAGTTTTGTGATAACAACCCTCCAATAGTTTCTAAAATTGTATACTGAATCATAAAAATATTTTTTTAAGCCATATAAATTAGATAATGAGACTTTATTTCTAAAATTATGAGAATTGTTTTTGAGAAATTGGTCAACCAACAATTCAAAAGTATAGATACTATGATGAGGTAAATAGTTGTACCACTCTATGACATCTCCTCCCAATTTTTGAGGAAATATTCAAATCATTAGAGCATCATGATGTTGGATTCTAAAACAAGAGTGAATGAATGTACTCACATGCTCTCTAGGGTCCTTAGTCCCTTTGAATTTATTAAATTTTGGTACTGTAAAATCTATCGGATATGGTGGTGATGGTACCAAAAAGTGAATTGGTTGATTGATCAGTTGTCTTAGAGTTAGCTTTTGGTTCATCATATTAGGTGTATGTTTCATCAGAATACCAATCTACTATTGCATGGCTTGAATTCTAGGGTCTTCCCCAGGTATGTGGAAGCCCTAAGTTACTTGATGATTTTGTGAAGGTGAAGTGGTGATATGTTGGGGTGTGATGATATGGTGATGATTTTATGGAGTGAATTGAACTTGGTGACGTTGAGGTTGATGAAGAAATGATTATGAATGTTAAAAAGGAGATGATATATGATGACTATGAATGTGATGATTTGTGGGAATGTCATGAGTGTGATTTCATGGTGGTGTAGGGATGGAAACCATAGAATATTGTGGTACCCATGATGAATTTGGAGTAAAAAAGGTGGGTTGGGTGGAAACATACTGAGACTTAAAATATGTCACCTATACTTGTTGTTGGGAATAAGATTGAACACCTTATTGAGATATAAGCAATATATTAAGATGTTTCCATTCTTTTCGTAAATAACACAATCCTATGTTTTTGCAACATATTTTTTTTACCTCATTTTTTTATATTTTTTATATATTTTTTTGTGAGTTTTGTGTGTTTTGGAGGTTTTAATCTAAATTATGCAGGTTGAAATCTATGGTTGGCTAGAAAATAATATTCTTGCTAGTGATGAAATATATAAATTTTTTCATGGTTATCTATGGTGGCTGAGGGTAGATATTGATGGATGGAGATGAAGCCCACCATCACCAAATCTCAAGAAATGGTTGGTGATGAAATAGAAATCATTATTTTTATTGTGAAACATGCATTGTGTTATTTATTTTAAAGTTTCATGTTTTCTAATGTGTAAATTCAATATAAAAAATAACCAATTTTATAGGTCTAAATCAGAAGCCAAAAATATATTTACTAAGTTCATCAAAATAATTTAAGGTACACCGCTTAAGACCCACTCTAAACAATGGAGGGTTCACCTTATATTCTACCTTGAATCACCAAATGTAGGAGTATACTTATGTATTATTATCTTATTCCTACTTAGACAAGTAAAAGAGGAATTTTTAATCCTATCATGAAACTATTTAATGATTTTAAAATTTTACATGAAAACAATATGCAAAAATAGTGAATGAATACACCAAAAATCAAAATTTCAAAATAAATGTGATTTATTATGAATGCCTAAATACAATCCTAATTTATTTGAGGTTCGAGGTGTAGACCAATTGGTTTTACCAAACCCCGTAAGGGGGGTAGAGGTCCAAGGTTCAAATATTGAGCCTTTTCAGACTGAATGCTTGTCCCTTTCCTGGTGATTTCAGTAGTGTAAAAGGTTTAAAATGATTGTGGCATGGTTGTTATAGGGGAAGACTATGCGAAGATCTATGTGGTAGCTTATGGTTTGGACAATGCAAAATACTATGGTGACCATTTTGGATCAAACATATAGTCTAATAAGAATGGAGAAAGAAAAATAAAAAGATCCTCCATTAGCCTCTTCAATTTCCCTTGAGCAATCTCCAACTATTCAAAAGGTAGAAAACCTACTTATAAAAGTACAAACTATGGTAACAATGACAACTAGTAATTTCATGAATTCCTTTCAAATGATATGACCTTTATTCTATCAGAGGCCTCATTCATAAAATATCAAATTGCTTTCCTATCACCTTAGTGGTTATGGGGTATACAATAATAGACAAGACAACTCAAGTAGTAGAAGTAGGTATTGTTTGCAAAACTACCAGCCATGACCCAAATAAATATCCACTTTTCGTCACAAGAGAAAACATTATTATTCTTAAGGAAAAACCTACTGGTGGTAAATCCCAAATATGAGATGATAGAGTAGGACTAGTAAGTGGTTATCAAAAAAATTGATTTAAGAAATATGTGGACCAAAGATAATACACAATTTAGGTAAGAAGTAGATAAAATAACAACTTACAATGGTGAGACTTTGAAACTAAAATTTAAGAAGGAAAGGGATCTAGAAATGATAAAGAAGACTTTAAATGACTCTCAAGCAAATACCAATGTATCCCAAAAATAGGTGGATAAACTAGATGAGTGTCTGCGAGAGTTTCCCATAGATCCTCTTATAAAAATAAAAGAAGAACTAATCAAGATGCTCTTAAGAGAATTGATCGAACATGATATTGGATTCTATCAAGAGAAATAGGATATCCAAAATAATATGAAAAGATCAAACAAAGGAATAAATTATGGTAATATCAAAAGATTAAAAACCTAATAAAAATGATCAATCACATGTATTGGGACAAGATCATCGACATGGATAAATCACTCTTTTAGATATTAAAATTTGTTAAGGTAGCCACTAAACTAACTACACAAGTGAAATAAGAAACTAAATCCATCCTAGTTGTATTCTCAATGAAACTATCCAATGCTAAACTTTATCAAGACAGATTAGCCTCACTAATGGACATTGAGTTAGAAGCCATGGGAATTCATGATAGGAGTGTGATAGTAAAAAGAGTAATGGTTTTCATTTATAAAGAGTAAGCCATGTTCCAAAGAAGTTTGGTTCTATTTAAGGGGTGGTTCTAGATACTCTATGCCACAAAAGAAAACAGAAAAATGGAAATAAAAATAAATAAAAGGTCATAGCCAAACTCACAAGGATGGGTATAGCCACATCAATACTTATGCAAGTCCAATACCCCATTCAAAAAATAGAACCCTCCACTCAATCAACCAACAATGCCCTTTTCCTAGCTCTTTTATCAATGGTAGGCGAAAGGTGAATTCCAACATCGACGAGCAGGTGCATGAGATATAGGATGCATAATCAAAGCACTCTCACTCAAGCAACATTAATAGAAGAAAACCTCCAACCTATATAATGGATACACTCCCCATTATTCACTTAGGCACACCCAAAATAATCTAGATAGCAGAATAACCAATATAACTCAAGCATCTAAGAAGTAGGATTTTAATTCATTCAATATGACAATAAGAAAACATAGTTAGAGATTGAATAATGCAGAATTTGTATTACAGAGGGGAAACATTACATAAGAATTATAAAGTCTAAAGAGCCACACTTTGTAATTTTTAACATTCCACTGTTTATAGGCATATTTACAAAATTGGATATTAATGGTAAAATGTGGGAGCACAATCCTTGTAGTAGACAAGCACTACACTGGTACACTATCTCACTAGATAGTATCAATATTCTAAAAGGTGGTAGGTTCTTTTGGATCAATCTGGGATCTTGGATCTTCTGCCCAACTCATTATTGCTTAGTTACCATGCCCTCCTCCTTGAATATTGATCCTATTATTAGGAGGTGCATGACAGACACCAGAGGTCCTCAAGAGCATTACTCCAAAAATCTATCACTTCTATGTACATTTTTTTATACCTAAATTGCTAGAGTGGTGGGAAAGTCTTCCATTTGAATTCTAGGTGGTGGTGGGAACATTGCATGTTGGGTGGATACTTCCTTCTACACACGGGAGGGTATGGTGGGTATTCCCACATTGTCCCACTAAAAATGGGTGGGGGTTTTCCTTGTTCCCTAGGGTAGGGCCTACCAAGTCTTTTTCTCATATTGGCTGCTCAAAATACATGCCTAAGAAGTTGGTGGGTTTTGGAAAATATTTTGCCCAGACTCACATGGAGAAGGTCCCCCCATTTGATGGCCCATTCTTCTTCATTCTATCATTCACCTATGACTTTCACCACCACCACTAGGTATCTCCCACCCATCTAGAAATATCTTTTAAAAAAACTCAATGAACTTATTTCAAGTAGAAGGAATCATATAGAGTAGGTGAATGGTGCAAAATTTCACCTACACTTTTTGCGAATCACAGGGGTTTTCCTTTCTATGGAAAAAGGAAACCCAAAAGGTTTAAGAAATATAACAAACATATTGGAGATAGGGATGAGGGAATACATATAAAGATGAAATGAGGGCACGAGTTGGAATAACTAAATACAAAAATATAGTTGAAGAAATGGAAGACTTAATATTATGAAGAGCAAACCAAAGGAAAAAGAATAGGGGGCTAACAAATGAGAGCATAAGGGATCAACAAGGAAAAGAACACCAAAAGAGCAAGGCCAAGGTAGCCACCATAGAGAGAACTGCTACTGATAAGAGCAGTAGGAAGACAAGCAGTGGAAACAACAAAAAAATGCTCAATGAGCTTGTTGTAAGATACATGCAAGAGGCAAAGGGAAGAGGAAGTAACGAAGGCATCAAAACCCTTTTTACTAGGCAAGAGCATTACATGCAATAAAGGAAAAAAAATGTGAAGGGGATGGAGGGGAGGGAAGACTAGGAGACATGAAGGGAAAAGCAACCCAAAACCTATCAAGTGGAACTGATGGTGCATTGACCCTTTTCCATGAGATATGCTTACATATTGAGTCACCCTAAATGTAACCTATCAAAGATCTGGGACATTCCAAGAGCAAACATATTGTCAATATTTCTCATCTTTCCTATCTCAAACCTTATTTTCACACAATCCAGCAATGATCCCATTTTACTAACCATTATCGACTAGGAAGCCATTTTACTTCAACCATAACTTACGGTTTCATGGTCCCAAATTACATCGTATGACAAGAGCTGCTTATAGCAAACCCGTTCTATCTTGTGTTTTGTGTTTATGAGTTTTGAGGTTTGTTGTAACTTTTGGGGATGAGTGAGAGGTCCTAATAATTACTGGATGTATTCATTGGGCTATGGGGTCACGAAAATAATGGACAAAGGACTAGGAATACAACATAGGGATGAAAGGGAATGTTATATTTCCTAATCAATTTCTAGAAAAATCTTGGTTTATGCTCGCTAGCACCTAACCAAGTGGTAACTTTTTATAGACCTTGCTACACCATTGATCATTGACAAAACTTGTGATTCCCAATGCACTAGACCTACATAATGTAAGGTTTTATTTATCAATTACAAAATTACAAAGTGATAAGTACGCCTAAGCTAGGGTGTCATCCATGAATTATCCTTTGAATCTATAATGGCTAGACCATATCATATTGTATTAGAGGTATCGTTTGTGATCTGCCTTCCCCAATGGATTAGAATTATTAAAAAATTGTAATTATTCTAGACACTCTTGAGTGTATAAACACTCACACCTTTGAAATATAGGGTGACAATATCTTTTGTCACCATATTTTTCTACCCAAGAAATGAGTTGTTAGGGACCATATTTTTATGTTTTCCATGTTTGATATTGTCCAGTTGTACAAATATCTTTTCCACCTTCTACTCCAACATCACGTCCTTATCTTGGTCATGTGCATCCACATAATTACCAAGCCCTACAAGGGTTTTGAGTTGATTGGAAATTTCATCCTCATGGATGTGGACTTTGTGGTAGACCTGATCTTGGTATGTGCCCACATGATGATATAGCACATGAACTTGGATGGAACTCGTGGGTTGGATCCTCCACATCAGAACCTGTTCAGCCTTGATAGCCTCCTCATAGAGTTTGTGGAAATAAGTTTCTCCTAATTGGTTTCGAAGGATACTGATATCAAGACCAAGGGCTCGAGTGTAGAAAAGATGCACCTGGGTGGAGGTTGGGAGGATCTACAATGGAATATTATTCCAACTCTTCTCAAAATGAACATTGAAGTCTACCACACTTTCAAGAGAGTTCCTATTGATAAATTTGAATTGTTTTAGAGGCTGTAAAGGGTTCTCCATTTCTCCAAATGCATCCATTAGAGGCTTGGCCAAATATACCCATGTAGATATGCTCCTTGGTTGTAGGGTCTTGTACTAGAGATAAGATCTACCTTCGAGAGAAGCTACCAATAGCCTAATCATTGCATCCTCATGCATGATATTGTGAAGGGTGGCCATGGAAGCCATATATTCAAGGTGCTCCTTCACAACTCCCTTGACACCACTATATTTAGGTAGGGCATCAAAGGTAGATTTTGGAATATCATATCGATGAGAGAGATTGAGGGGACTAGGGTCATTCCATTGGGGGAAATATGGCCAAGCCATAAAGGCACCAATTTTTATACATCCCACCCATGACATCAGAGTTAGAGTCACCAAGTGAGCATGTTATCTCTGCTTGCAAGATCAAGGCTACCCACCATACCTTGAGTCCATCGATATATTTGTATCTTCAACATCAATAGGTGACCAATCTCATGATCTAGATGTGTCACTTAGTAAAAGTCACCAGGTGAATTTAAGATGATCTGGGCAAATTAGAGAGTCACCAAACTCTAATATCCTAAAACAAGGGACTCAATCATCCCTAATAGAGTCACCAAAAATTGTTGGTTGTCAATCTAGCACCGCATATAACATGAGGTAGATGGGTTAGTGCCCAACATAGAATGATCACCACATCAGGAGTACATGGTATAAAATCTCCACAGAAGTTAAATTATTGTAAGGAATGGCTCTAGCTAATATACATCACAAAAGGAAAGGAATAAATGGAAAGAAAAATAAATAAAAGTTTGTAGTCAAACTCACAAGAACGGGTATAGCCACATCAAGACCTATGCAGGTGCAATACCCAATTTGAAACATAGAACCCTACACTCAATCAACCAACAATACCCTTGTCCTAGCTCTCTTATCAATGGTATATGGAAGGCAAAATCTAGCACCAACGAGCGTATGCAAGATATTCAGGATGTAAAATCAAAGCACTCCCACTTGAGTGGCATTAACAGAAGAAAACCTCCAACCCATATAATGGATACACTCCCCCTTAGTCACTTAGGCACACCCCAAGGAATATAGATAGAAGAATAACCAGGATGACTCAAGCAACTAAGAAGTAGGATATTCATTCATTCAACCCGACAACAAGAAAACATAGTTAGAGACTAAATAATGCAGAATTTGTATTTATAGAGGGGAAACCTTACATAAGAATTATAAAGGCTAAAGAGCCATGATTTGGAATATCTATAATTCCACTATTTATAGGCATATTTATAAAATTAGATATTAATGGTGAAATGCAGGAGCACAATCCTTGCATTAGATAAGCACCACACTGGTACACTATCTTACTAGATAGTTCCAATCTTCTAGAAGGTGGTAGGTGCTTCTAGATCAATCTAGGCTCTTGGATATTTTTCCCCTCATTATTTCTCAGCTACCATGTCCTCCTCCTCGATTGGTGATCCCCTAATTAGGTGGTGCATGACATACACCAGATGTTCTCGAGAGTATTATACCATAAATCTATTAATTTTGTGTGTTTCCAGGTATTTGAATTGCTAGAGTGGTAGGCAATTCTTCCATTTGAATTTTTGGCAGTGGTAGGAATCTTGTATGTCAGGTGGATACTTCCTTCTACCCACGGGGGGGTCTAGTAGGTGTTCCCACATTGCCCTCCCCAAAATGGGCAAGGGTTTTTCTTATTCCCCACGGAAGGGTATACCAAGTCTTCTGCTCATATTAGTTTCTCAAAATACTTGCCCAAGGAGCTGGTGAGTTTGGGTAGATATTTCATCCAAACTCACAAGAAAAAGGCCCCCATTTTTTATGGCCCCCTCTGCTTCATTCCATTATTTGACCATGACTTTTACTGCCACCACTAGGTACCTTCTTCCCGTCTAGTAATATCTTTTTTAAAACTTTAGTAGAATCCTTTTGAGCAGAAGGAACCATCTAGAGTAGGTTAAGGGTGTGAAATTTCACCTATAGTTATAGTAACTACTTAGGGTCAAGAACAAAGGTGAGAGAAACATAGTTGGACAACAATAAGGATGTTGGTACTATGGGAAGCTGTAAATAGATGGTAGTGGCCATAGAACCACTGGATAATGTTTCCATACTCTAGCTCACTGGTCTCACAAAATAATATAAACAACAACAAAAATAAGGGCTAAAGTAGAGTCCATATTAAAGCATTAAGTAGTGATCCCTCTAAGGAACTAAGAATGTATGCAAGGTTCAAACAACACTCGAGGAGCTCTAATATAGATAACATTAAACCCAAGGTATCCAAGAAATCATAGATTATCTCTACACAATAATTAATTTTAAAATGAAAGGGGTTATATGAACCAACCTAATAGTCTAGGATCTGAGTTGTGTGTCCCTCCTTCACTATAGAATCAACCTTCTATTCTTCTTCCTTTCTTCATCTTAGGCTTTTGCATTTTGCTTTCTTTTTAATTTTTAGAAGATCACCCCCTCTTCTAGGCATTAGATATTCTATATGAAAGAATTTTCTTTCATCCATCAAGGTGCATAGGAGTCCCTTTAAAATTTAATGTCATCTACCACATTGAAGGCATCCTTATATGCCCATGGTGATCAATGATGACAATCTTTTTTTAATAATTTATCCTCTCTCAAATATCAAATTTCAAGTTATAAATGTATTTTATTACACATATAATTATTTTCCCATATATATACATTATTTATTTATTATTTATATTATTGAGAAGCAAAGGATGAACGCCCATCTTTAAATAGGTTTCAAGAAGCTTAAAATGATAAAATAAAAGCCTTACAAGAATGATATATTTGTTCAATTAGAAAAACTCATTTATTACCCCTTTTTAAAAGAATTCTCTACATATATATATATATATATATATATATATATATATATATATATATATATATATACATATACATATACATATACATATATATATATATATACATATATATATATATATATGTATATATATACATATACATATGTATATATATACATATACATATGTATATATATATATGTATATATATACATATACATATGTATATATATACATATACATATGTATATATATACATATGTATATGTATATATATACATATATATATATATATATATATATATATATATATATATATATATATATATATATATGTACTATATATATATATATATATACATATATATATATACATATACATATATATATATACATATATATATATATATATATACATATACATATATATATATATATATACATATACATATATATATATATATATATATATATATATATATATATATATTCATTTGGACAAATATATTTAAATAAAGGTCTTTTATTATAAAACCATTTCTTTAAATAAAAACATCTCTTCAAATAAATGCCTTTTATCATAAAAACAAAATAAAAGCATTCCTTTAAAATAAAAGTCTTTTGTTATTTTAATAAAAAACATATTTTTAAATAAAAGCATTTCTTTTAATAAAAGCCTTTTATCATTTAAATAAAAAAATTCTTTAAATAAAAGCATTCCTTTAAAAGAAACCTTTTATCATTTAAATAAAAACATTTTCTTTCAATAAAATCCTTTTATCATTTCAAATCAAACAATGCAAACAACTAGGTGCATAAAACAAGGTGGGAGTCTTTCCATAAACCCAATCACACATATCAATCAGAGGGTTTACGATAGCTTATAAGATACCAACTTTGGCTCTAGGTTGCTGGCTAGTTGATGATTATTCCTAAGTGGTAATGCATACCTATATGAGGGTAGTCATTCATGTTATCATAAGTCGTCTAAATCATCACTTTCCTTTTCAAGTACCCCATCCTTGTTGATCGATTTTACCTCTACCACCCATGGATGTACCTGGTTATGCACATTGATAACACATTAGTAGTACTATATTATTCAAGATAAATTATTAATACAATGATCATTTAAGCATTTAAACATAGTACCCATTAGTCATTCATAAATATATAGTCTATCAAGTTAAAAAGGATCCTTACAGGGTGAGGTATGACATACTACCCCCATTGGATTAAACCCAGTCCCATAGGTTTCCCTATCATAAATAGTTATTATAAATTCTAAAATTATTATAGTTTTTCAAACAAACAAAAAATCCTTCATTTCATCCACTTTATCCCAAGTGGCACTTATTTCTGAATAATTGTCCCACTAGACCTTACATTGCTCTAGAATCTACTTCCTCAAGGATTTGGAATAGTATTCTAAGATCTTCACTGACATAAATTCAATAGCCTCTAGGTTTTCCATCTATAATTTGGAAACATCCCACACATGGTCAGCATCAGCAACATATTTCCTAAGTAGAGATGTGTGGAAGGTGTCATGGATATTTGATAGATTAGGTGGTAAGGCAAATCAGTATGCAATCGAACTGATCTTCTCAGTGATCTTAAAGGGTCCCACAAATTGAGGATCTAGATTTGTGGATTTGATTACACATTTTATTAGTTTGACCCTTAAGAACACCCTTTCTCACATAGAGTATTTCCTTAGAGTCCTCTTTAGATTAGCATAATTTTTATGATGGTTTGTGACTTCTTGGAGCCTTTACCTAATCATTTTAAGTGGGATTTCTATTTCCTTTAACAGGTAAGGTTCGATCACAAATCTATCCTCTAAATTATCCCATGATAAAGTTGTCTTCCACCTCTTTCCATACAAAGCATCGAATGGGGCCATTCCCAAATAAGAGTGATGCCCATTGTTATATGTGAACTTTACAAGATGTAGGTAGTCTTCCCATTTAGAATTTTGATCCATGCAGTACATGTGAAGCATGTCTTCTAGTACCTAATTTACCCTTTCAATTTGACCATTAGTATCAATATGGTAAGTGGAATTTATATTCAATTTGGCACCTACAACACAATGTAGGACCTTCAAAAATTCAAAAGTGAATCTGGAATCTCTATCTAAAATTATCATTTCAGGAACCCCATGGAATCGAAATATCTCCTTGGTGAATCTATTTGACACTAATTGAGTGTCATCCATGATGTTCCTTGATATGAAATGTGCAACCTTAGTCAACCTATCAACTATTACAAGGATCACATCATGTTGGTATCTAGTATGGGGTAAACCTACTATGAAGTCCATGGATATAACTTGCCACTTTTGAATGAGTATATCATGTGGGTACAATTTCCCTGTAGGATGTCTAGGTTTCACCTTCACCTTTTGACATTCTAGGAATTGAACCACAAAATCAGTGGTCACTTTTCATTCCTATATAGAAGAAGGCTTTTCTCATGACCTCTCTCATTTTCTCCCCTCTTGGATGGGTAGAATAAGGGGTTTTATGCATAATTAGTCTCCTTAAGTTATAAATTTTTGGTACGATGTCTCTACCTTTATAGCACAATATACCACCCTTAACATAAAAATTTTCTCTTGGTTTTTGTTCATTTTTCCTTGCAGTTCATTGCAATACTCATCTTGAGATTGCTTTTCCCTGATTTGATCAAGTAAACTTATGTGACTTCAAGTTAAGGATGTTATGTACCATCTTCTATTTAAGGCATATGCCACTTTTTTCTTCTTTCTCTTGATGTATTAAATCTCAAAGTCACACTTTGCTAATAACTCGATCCACCTTCAATGTCTTGCATTGAACATAGGTTGGGTAGATATAATCTCAAGCTCTGATGTTCAATTTTTAGTTCAAAATATTTCTCCGCCAAGTAGTGAAACCAAATATTTAGAGAATTAACAAATATTGTTAGTTATAAATCATTTGTAACATAATTAACTTCATATTTCTTTAATTCCCTTTATGTATATGCTATAACTGCGTCATCCTGTTATAGCACTCCTCCTACCCCTTATAGCAATGCATCTATACATATTGAGAAATTTCCCTATGGATTTGGAATATTGAGTATTGGCATTGTGGTGAGCTTTCACTTGAGCATTGTAAAAACAGTCTCACACTTCTTAGTCCATTTTAACTCCTTTCCCTTCTTTTGAAGGTTAGTTATTACTATGACTATATTAGAATAATCCTTTACATATCATCTATAGTAGCCTACCATACCCATGAAGCTTCTTAATTCAATCAAATTGGTAGGTGTTGGTCAAATAGAATAGAGAGAGGGATGAGGGAATACAGATAGATATGAAATGATGGCATGGGTAGGAAGAACTAAATACAGAGAGATAGTTGAAGAAACAAAACACTTAATATGATGAAGAGCATAGCAAAGGAAAAAGAATAGGGGGCTAACCAACGATATCACAAGGGAGCAACAAGGAAAATAACACCAGAATGGCAAGGCCAAGGTAGCCACCATAAAGAGAACTACTACTGATAAGAGTAATAGGAATACAAGCAGTGGAAATAAAAAACAAATGTTCAAGGATCTTGCTACAAGACACACGCAAGAGGAAAAGAGAAGAGGAAGTAACGAAGGCATAAAAACCCTTGTTACCAGGCGAGAGAGTTACAGGCAACAAAGGAGAAAAGAAGGTGAAGGGGAGGTGAGCGAGGGGAGATAGGGAGACACAAAGGGAAAAGCAACCCAAAACCTATCAAGTGGAACCGATGGGGCATTGACCCTTTTCCATGAGATATGCTTATATATTGAGTCACCCTAAATGTAACCTATCGAATATCTAGGACATTCCAACTACAAAAATATTGCCAATATTTCTCATATTTCCTATCACAGACCTTCTTTTTCACACATTCCAGTAATTATCCCCTTTTACAAACCATTATTGACTAGGAAGCCATTTTTCTTCAACCATTACTTGTAGTTTCATGGTCCTAAATTACATTGTACTAGAAGAACTACTTATAGCAAACCCATTCTATCTTGTGTTTTGTGTTTATGAGTTTTGAGGTTCATTGTAACTTTTAGGGATGAGTGAGAGATCTTGAGAATTACTAGATGTATTCATTGGGCTACGGGGTCATGATAACAATGGAAAAAGGACTAGGAATACAACATAGGGACGAAGAGGAATGTTATATTTCCTAAATAATTTCTAGGAAAATCCTTGTTGATGCCTGCTAGTGCCTAACCAAGTGGTAACTTTTCATAGGACCTTGTTGCACCACTGGTCATTGATAAAACTTGTGATTCCCAATGCACTAGCCCTACATATAGTGTAAAATTTTAAATCTAGAGTAGGTTAAGGTTGTGAAATTTTACCTATGATTATAGTGACTACTCAGGGTCAAGAAAAAATGTGAGAGAAACACATTCCAACAACAATAAGGATGTTGGTGCTATGGGCAACTGTAAATAGCTGGTAGTACCCATAGAACCACTAGATAATGTTTCCATTGTCCAACTCACTGGTCTCACAAAATAATGCAGACAACAACAAAAATAAGGGCTAAGGTAGAGTCCAACTTAAAGCATTAAGTAACAATCCCTCTAAGGGACTAAGGGCATAGGTAAGGTTCAAAAAATACTCAAGGAGCTCTAATATAGATAACATCAAACCCAAGGCATCCAAGAAACTATAGATTATCTCTACACAATAATTAATTTAACATGAAAGGGATTATATGAACCAACCCGATAGTCTAGGATCTGAGTTATGTGTCCCTCCTCCACTATAGAATTAACCTTGTCTTCTTCTTCCTTTTGTCATATCAGTATTTTGAATTTTGCTTTATTTTTAATTTTTAGAAGATCACCTCCTCTTCTAGGCATTATATATTCTATATGAAAGAATTTTATTTCATCCACCAAAGTGCATAGGTGTCCCTTTCAAAATTAACGTCATCTACACATTCAAGGCATCCTTATTTGCCCATGGTGGTCAATGATGATAATATTTTTTTAATAATTTATCTTCTCTCAAATATCAAATTTCAAGTTATAAATATATTTTATTATGTATATAATGATTTCCCCATATATATGCATTATTTATTTATTATTTATCTTATTGAGAATAAAGGGATGAATGTCCATATTTAAATAGGTTTCAAGAAGCTTAAAATAATAAAATAATAAATTTAAAGCCGGAGAAGAGATGCCTTCTATAGCTCCCATGTGGGTTAGACTCTTTGGCCTCCCTATTGAATTTTGGAATCCTATTGTTTTTTCTTCAATTGGAAACTCTTTAGGAACTTTTATGATGACTACTGATTGTACTCAAAATTTTGAACATATTATTTATGCTCGAATTTGTGTTTTAATGGATTTTAACAAACCCCTACCTAAAAATATCACATCATAATTTGGGGAAGACACTTGGGAGCAAGTAGTGGACTATGAGAACATTCCTTTTAGTTGTAGAATTTGCCATGAATATGGTCATTTGGCCAATTCTTTCCCAAATAGAATTCCTGATCAAAAGAAAGAAGATATAAACTCAGCAGGTTTCCAAATACCTAAGAAAAAGAACACTCAGAAAAAACCAGTTATGAAGGATCAATCAAAGTCATCTGCTAATATGTTGGAAATCCTTTCCACAAATGATGTCCCAAGTGAGGAAGAGTAAATAATGGAAACTAAAATCTTAGAAACACAATTTAAATATGAAGGGAAGAACTCAGAGACAAACCAACAAACCAAAGGTTTTTAACAGAAAAAAAAGGAGAAAATTTACACAAGAAAAATAAATTTTCAAATGTCAAAACTTCAAATAATGCAGGTCCCAATATAGACTACGTTGAACCATCTAGTAAAATTTTGGCTGTGTACAAGCATTCTTCAAGGTTAGAAGCGATATCATATTCAATTGGAATAAGTCAAGAAATAGGGAAAAAAAAAATGAACATGGATTCTAATAAAAAAGTAGGTCGCAAGACCAATCAATATCATATGGTAAAAGAAGGTGAAAATCTTGTAGAGGGAGGTAAGATTAATGCCCTTCCCAACTTTTTTAGCCCTGGTATTAATTAATATCATCACTTGGAATATTAGAGGACTCAAAGGGAGTCTTTCAAAACAAAATGAAATTAGAATAATGATTCAAATAAATCATCCACATCTTGTTTTCCTTCAAGAAACAAAGATGTCAATGGAGGATATGGACTTAATTGCCAGTAAAATTTGGCTAGCTGGAAAAGTGGTTTCCCTCAATTCCCAAGGGACTTCGGGTGGAATTGCTTGTCTTTGGGACCCAAAAGAGGTAGTTATTCACCATATGGTTTGCAGTTGGGGTTTGTTGGCTATAGCTATTCAAAGTAGACATTCCAACCAGATTATGCTCTGCATTACTATTTATGCTTCGAATTCTTTGGAGGAAAAAAGAAGACAGTGGAAGGATATTACTCATATTATCTCTTATTTTCCTAAATATTGGATCTTTATCGGAGGATATTTCAATACCATCCTCTCTCTGGATGAGAAAATGGGGGAAATATAAATTTGGACAAAAGCACTGACCTCATGAGCGAATATATTGCAAACCTCCATCTTGTGGACATCCAACCAAATAATGGCCTTATGACTTGGTCTAACAGAAGGCAAGGCTTAGCTTGTATAATGAAGATATTGGATAGGTTTTTGCTCTCTAAAAATTTCTTAATCCATGGTCACATTCCTAAAGTGAAGACTCTTAATAATCTTGGTTCGGATCATTGTCCAGTCATGGTGGAAATTTGGAAAACCAATGTGAGTTTCTCTTCTTTTAATTTTCAATTAATGTGGCTTAGAGACATTTCCTTCAAACCTTGTGTGCAACAATGGTGGAAGGAAGGTAAACCTAGGTATGGAACTAAGATGTTATGTTTTGCCAAAATACTGCAATACATTAAATCCAAAATCAAGACTTGGAACTGGAAAGAGTTTGGGGATGTTCATAAAAAAAAATATGAAGTTATTGCTCATCTTGAAAATTTGAATAAGAAAATTCGTTTAGATGGCCTCATAGAGAAGAGAAGCGCAGATGAAATTAAACTCACAACTCAGTTACAGGAATGGTAAAAAAGAGAAGAAATCTTATGGAATCAAAAATATAGAATTCAATGGCTCAAATAAGGAGATCGAAACACAAATTTCTTCCACAAATATCTTCTAGCTCGAAGATCTCACAACTTTATTTCTTCCTTAAAATCATATTTTGGAGATGTTGTTTATACTTGGGATGGCATGAACTCTATTTTTGTTGATTACTTTTCTAATATTTTTGCTACTACTCCTCTTGACTCAGCTTCTCAAAAAAATGTTCTTCAAGCAATCCCTTCTCTTATCACTTCTAAGGAGAATTCTATTTTGACTGCTCCTGTTACAATCAATGAGCTTCAACAAGTAGTTTTTAAAATGCAAAAATGAAAAACCCAGGTCTTGATGGTTTTCCCATTGAGTTCTACCAAGAGTTCTGGGATATCCTTCATGTTGATTTATTAGAGGTGGTGTAAGAAGCCAAGAAATCCAAATAAATTTTGAATGTTATCAATAAAACTTATATTACTCTTGTTCCAAAAGCTCAAGAGGTTGATCATATCTTAGCTTTTAGACCTATTGCTTTATGTAATGTTCTTCTCAAAATCATTACTAAAATCATGGAAGAAAGGTTGAAGCCTCTTTTGCATAAGATTATTTCCCTAGAGCAAGGGGGTTATGTGGAAGGACGTCAAATAGTATATGAGATAGTTCTTGCTCAGGAAGAAATCCATTCCATGGATATGCAAAATTCTCCTTCCATGTTCATTCGGTTAGACTTATCCAAAGCTTTTGACAAAGTGGATTGGCACTTCCTTATCAAAGTTTTGAGGCAATTTGGTTTTTCTAAGGATTGGATGGATTGGATTATGGGATGTATCTCTTCAGTTTCCTACTTAGTTCTTATCAATGGTAGGCATTCTCAGTCTTTCCCAGCTTCCAGAGGTATTAGGCAAGGTGACCCGCTTTCCCATTATTTATTCATCATTATTGTTGAATGCTTGGGTAGGGCTATAACCAAAAATAGGGAAAACAAAATCCTTGAGGGAGTTACCATTGTTCATGGAGCTAGACCTATCTCTCATCTTCAATTTGTGGATGACTCTACTATTTTAGGTAAAGCTACAGTTAAGGAAGCTTCTAATATTAAGCAAATCATTAGATGTTTTTCTAAGGCTACTGGGTAGTTGATCAATGAAGACAAATCTAAAGTTTTTTTCTTTCACTGCTTTGCTATATAGGAATCCATGGTCTTGGATAAATTAATATATAATAAGACCTCTATTCTAATCACTTATTTAGGTATTCCCATAAATATTCAAAGGCAAAAAAATAAATATTGGAATTGGTTGTTGGACAAAGTCAAGAAGAAAATTGGAAAGTGGACCAACAAGTGGCTTTCTTCTGGGGGTAGAATCACCTTGGTAAAATCAGTCCTTCAAGATATTCCTATTTATGTTTCTTTTGTTTTGAATATCCCAAAGGCTGTTCTTCGAGAATTGGATCAAATCAGTCATTGTTTTTCCTTTGGAGTGGTACTAAGGAGAAAATAAAATGGGCCTTGGTGAAATGGGATACTTCATGTCTTCCTAAGAGTGAAGGGGGGTTAGGATTCTGGTCTTCAATTAATAACAACAAATATTTAGCTGCTAAAATATATTAGAGGATGTTGCATAACCCCAATGCTCTTTGGGCCAATAATCTCTGTGCTAAATATACTGAGAACAAAAGTCCTAAAGACCTTGTTCACTATCAACTTCCTACCAAAGGTTCTCCCATTTTAGTAGTTCTTAAGACTGGTGAGGATTTGATAAATAAAAAATTATTTTGGATCATTCATAATGGTCAACATGCAAATTTTTGGACAAATTCTTGCGATGGTCACAAGCCTTTTGATAACACAGTTTATCGATTGGAGGCCTTGGATGGAGGAGCTTCACCGAGCTAATTGGATAAAGGTGGCTAATTACTTTCGGTACCATACTGGTAATTCAAAGGTTGGTAGATATTGGATCCCTATTGAGGACTGGCCTATTCAAATCCCAGAAAGGCAAAGACAAAATATCCAAGGCATCCTTCATATGAGATCCCTCTCTTGGTCCCATGAAAAAGATTGTTTTGGATGGAACAACACTACTAAGGGTGAGTATTCAGTTGCTTAAGGTTATTTGACCTTATGCCATAATAATCCCAACCATTCTTCTGACATCTTTTCTTTATTATGGGCTCAAAAGCTCTGGCCTAAGGTGAGGTTCTTTAATTGGATTTTATTGCATCGTAGGGTGCTTACTGGTGAGCAACTTATGAAGCGTGGTTTTCATGTCCCTTTTAGATGTGAAATGTGTGAAGAGAATGTAGAAAATATCAATTATATTTTTATTGAGTGTACTTTAGCCTCTGAGCTATGGAGGAGAATGGCCACTTTACTTGGCTTACAGTGGTCCATTTTTTTTACTTTTGAACAGCTTTGGAGGGATTGGCCTAATCAAGAGGGTGTTGATCATTTTATTAGGCAGTTAGTTTGGATGGGTTCTAAGATTCTTATTTGGAATATTTGGAATGAAAGGAACAACCAAATTTTTAATCAAGATAGGAAGGATATTCACTATATTTGGGAAAAGACCATAGCCAACTTAGTTGAATCTGTCCATCAACTCCTTAATCACCCCCAAAACTCCCGCCAAAGATGGGATCAAGTGATGAAAATATTGAAGATTAAATATTCTAAGGGCAACCAACTTAAAGGGAATGTGAGTATTAGTAATATGGATAGGACTAGAAATTAGCACCCTCCTCCTAAGAATTTTGGAAAATTCAATACTAATGGAGCCTCTAGAGGGAACCCTAGAAAATCCAGTGTGTGAGGAATTAGTAGACTTTCAGATGGCTCCCTGGTTTTTAATTTTGCTGAGAATTTGGGTATTCTTTCCAATAACCTTGTTGATGGGTATGGTAACCTCAGATGCCTTCAGGAGGCTACTAATGTTGGATGGGAAAAGGTGTTAGTTGAGTCTGACTCTCAAATTATGATTAATATCTTGAAGACTCCTAAGAATCATAAGGTGGATTGGAGAATAAAAAGAAATATTGAGAATATTCAGTTAATCCAGATGGGATTTTTAAAAGTTGATTACAATCATGTGGTCAGAGATCAAAACAAGAGTGTTGATGCTTTAGCTAATTGGGCTTTGGACAAAGGTGATCTTACTTGTTATGGCCACCCTCCTATATGGTGGGCTTCTCAAATTAGGGAAGCTCTTCTTTCTATCATTTCTTTGGATGGCTCCAGTTCTGAAGGTACCTACTTTCTTCTTGTTTTTTTTTTTTTTGCTTCTCTTTGGTTCATTTAGTTTTTTTTAGTTCCCTAGATCATTATATTATTTATTTTGTTTCCTCCGTTGATTCTTGCCTTAATAGTCTTCTGGTCTAGATAGGTCATTATTTTTTTCAATTTTGTTTTTAGTTTTTTAAGGTGGGTGGGTTCTTTTGTTTTGTTTTGTTTTTGTGTTCTTTGTGTTGTTTTTTGTTGTTCTTGTGTTTTTGTTGTTTTGTTTTTTTTTTATTGTTCTTGCATTTTTTTCGTTCTTGTTCTTGGGTTTCTCTTTTTTTGTGTTATTTCGTGTTTTTATGTGTGAGTTTTTTCTATGTTTTTTGTTTTTGTTTATTTTTTGTTGTTGGTTGTTTTTTATTTTTATTTTTATTTTATTTTTTTTAATTTTTTAGGTTTTGGTTGTGTTTATTTTTCATGTTTTTTTTTGGGTTATGTCTTTGTAGTGTTCTGTTGTTTTTGTCTTGTTTGTGTTTTTTTATGTGGTTCTTGTGTTTTTCTATGTGGTTTGTGTTGTGGTTTCTTTTATCTTATTGTGCATGTTTGGTTGTGATTTTGTTTTTGACACACTCAAGGAGCATGTTTTTTATTTTATTTTATTATTTTTGTTGTTATTTACTTATTTTTAAATTGGTTTTGTGTGTTTGTTTGCTCCTTGAGTATGTCAAAGGTGGTAGGCCAGGTCTGTGTCCTGGGTGTTTTTTGCGGAATGGATACCCCTGCCTCCTTGGGTCTTACCCGAAAGTGGCATCCCTTTTGGGATGTTTTCCACAAATAAAAATAAAATAAAAGCCTCCCAAGAATGAGATATTTGTTTCATTAGAAAAACTCATTTATTACCCCTTTTTAAAAGAAATATTATATATATATATATATATATATATATATATATATATATATATATATATATATATATATATATATATATATATATATTCATTTGGATAAACATGTTTAAATAAAGGCCTTTTATTATAAAACCATTTCTTTAAATAAGAACATCTCTTCAAATAAATGCCTTTTATCATAAAAAATAAATAAAAGCATTCCTTTTAAAAAAACCTTTTATCATTTAAATAAAAACATTTTCTTTCAATAAAATCCTTTTATCATTTCAAATCAAACAATGCAAACAACTAGGTGCTTAAAAAAAGGTGGGATTCTTTCCATCAACCTAGTCACACATCTCAATAAGAGGGTTTACGATAGCTTATAGGATACCAAATTTGTATCTTGGTGGCTGGCAAGTTGATGGTTATTCCTAAGTGGTAATGCATACCTATATGAGGGTAGTTATTCATGTTACCCAAATCCATCTAAATCATCACTTTCCTTTTCAATTACCCTATCCTTGGTGGTTTATTTTACCTCTACCACACATGGATGTACTTGGTGATGCACTTTGATAACACATTAGCAGTACTATATTCTCCAATATAAATTATTAATGCAATGATCATTTTAGCATTTAAACATAGTATCCATTAGTCATTCATAAATACATAGTCTCTCAGTTAAAAAGGATCCTTCCAAGGTGGGGTATGACATACTACCCCCTTGTATTAAACCCAATCCCATGGATTTTCCTACCATAAACAGATATTATAAATTCTAAAAAATTTAAAAATTTTCAAACAAAACTATTATAGTTTTTCAAACAAAAATATTACAAGTTTTCAAACAAAAAAGAAAACCTCATTTCATCCACTTTCTCCCAAGTGGCAGTTATTTCTGAATAATGGTCCCACTAGACCTTACATTGCTCTATAATATGCTTCCTCAAGGATTTGGAATAGAATTCTAGGATCTTTATTGACATCACTTCAATAGCCTCTAGGTTTTCCATATGCAATTTGGAAACATCCCACACATGGTCAGCATCAGCAACATATTTCCTATGCAGGAATATGTGGAAGGTGTCATGGATATTTGATAGATTAGGTGGTAAGGCAAATCAGGGCAATTGAACTGATCTTCTCAGTGACCTCAAAGGGTCCCAAAAATTGAGTATCTAGATTTGTGAATTTGATTGCACATTTTATTGGTTTGACCCTTAAGAACACCCTTTCTCCCATAGAGTATTCCCTTAGAGTCCTCTTTAGATCAGCATAACTTTTATGATGTTATATGGCTTCTTAGAGCCTTTACTAAATCATTTTAAGTGGGATTTCTATTTACTTGAACATGTAAGGTCCGATCAAAACTCGATCCTCTAAATTATCCCATGAAAATGTGTCTTACACATCTTTCCATACAAAGCATCGAATGGGGCCATTCCCAAATAAGAGTGATGCCCCTTGTTGTATGTGAACTCTACCAGATGTAGGTATTCTTCCTAGTTAGACTTTTGATCCATGTAGTACATATGAAGCATGTCTTCTAGTACCTAATTTACCCTTTCAATTTGACCATCAGCCTCAAGATAACAAGTGGAGCTTATATTCAGTTTGGAACCTACAACACGATGTAGGACCTTCAAAAATTCAAAAGGGAATCTAGAATATCCATTTAAAATTATCATTTCAGGAACCCCATGGAGATAAAATATCTATTTGGTTAATCTATTTACCACTACTTGATCATCATCCTTGATGTTTCTCGATATGAAATGTGCAACCTTAGTCAACATGTCAACTATTACAAGGATCACATCATGTTGGTACCTAGTCTGGGGTAAACCTACTATGAAGTCCATGGATATAACTTGCCACTTTTGAATGAGTATATCATGTGGGTACAATTTCCTTGTAGGATTTTTAGGTTTGACCTTCACCTTTTGACATTCTAGGCATTGAACCACAAAATAAGTGATGTCACTTTTCTTTCCTATCTAGAAGAAGGTTTTTCTCATGATCTCTCTCATTTTGTCCCCTCTTGGACGGGTAGAATAAGGGGTTTTCTACATGATTAGTCTCCTTAAGTCATAAATTTTTGGTAGGATGTCTCTACCTTAATAACACAATATACCATCCTTAAAATAATTTTTTTCTTTGGGTTTTTGTTCATTTGGCCTTGCATTTCATTGCAATACTCATCTTGAGAAAGCTTTTCCCTGATTTGATCAAGTAAAATTATGTGACTCAAGTTAGGGATGTTATGTACCTTCTTCTATTTAAGGCATAGGCCACTTTGTTCTTCTTTCCCTTGATGTATTGAATCTCAAAGTCACACTCTTCTAAGAAATCTATCCACCTTATTTGTCTTGCATTGAACATAGGTTGGGTAAATATGTATCTCAAGCTCTGATGGTCAGTTCTTAGTTCAAAATATTTCTCCACCAAGTAGTGACACCAACTCTTTAGAGCATGAAAAACTATTGAGTTCTAAATAATGTGTAACATAATTAACTTCATGTTTCTCTAATTTCATTTATGTATATGCTACAACCGCATAATCCTACGATATCACTCTTCCTAGCCCTTCTAGCAATGCATCTATACATATTGAGAAATTTTCCTATGGATTTATAATTTTTAGTATTCGCATTGTGGTGAGCTTTCACTTGAGAATTGAAAATTAGTCTTACACTTCTCAGTCCATTTGAAATCCCTTCCCTTATTTTGAAGGTTAGTTATTACTACAACTATATTGAAATAATCCTTTACATATCATCTATAGTAGCCTGCCATACCCATGAAGCTTCTTACTTTAGTCACATTGGTAGGTTTTGGCCAATAAAAAATGGATTTTATATTTTTTGGACCCACTACTATTCCCTTAGTAGATATGATATGTCCTATATATTTTACCTTTAAAACATAGAAATCAAATTTCGCCAGGTTTTCATAGAGATGATTATCTTTTAGCAATTCTAGTACGATTCTGAGGTGCTTTTCATGTTCTTCCTGATTTTTGGAATATATTAAAATATCATTTAAGAATATGAGGAAAAATAGTACATATACCTCTTGAATGTGTTATTCATAAAATTCATGAAGGAGAATGGGGCATTGGTCAGCCCAAAGGGTAAGACTGTGAACTCATAGTACTAGTACCTAGTTTTAAATACAATTTTGTGAGTGTCCTCCTCACGTATCCTTAGTTTATGGTATCCTAAATTTAATTCAATCTTTGTGAATATTGTAGCATCTCTCAACTAATCAAAAATATCTTCTATTATTGGTAAAGAATACCTATTTTTAATGGTCACTTTCTTGAGCATCCTATAATAGATACATAGTAATAATGAGTCATCCTTCTTCTTGAAAAAGAGCACTGGTGCATCCCAAGGTGATACACTAAGCCTTATAAATCATTTTTTCAATATCTCTTGAAGTTGTACCTTTAATTATTACATCGCTATTGGGTTCATCCTATAAGGATCTCAATGGATAGTTTATGACCTTGGTATTTAATCAATTGTAAAGTCAAAATCATGCACATGAGGAAGTATGGGTAGGTCTTAAGGAAATACCTCTTCAAACTCTTGTAGGATTGGGTGTTTTCCAAACACCTATATTTTATGTTCCTTCCTGAATTCATTAATTTGTACAACATAAAATATCCCTCCTTTTCTGAGGGCCTTCTTCAGTTGCATAGTGAATAGTAGTTGGGGTTTGAATGATCCTTGATCACCATGGATCCTTATTATTCCCTTGCCCTTTTTAGAGAAATATATCCACCTCTATTGAAAGTTGATTAAGGCTTTATGATATTACAACCAATTTATCCCTAATATGACATTGAAGGTATGTAGCAGTGCTACATACAAATATCCTTTTATTGATTATTTTCTTAAGGTGATGTCTATCATGGGAAAACATTGATCCACATAGTAGGTCTTTCTAGAAACATACACAACATTCCACCCTTAATCCAAATATACATGTCTCTCTGGCATATCCCTAGCTATTCTAGAAGAGAAAATTATCTGAAGCTCCACTACCAATTAAAATTTTTACTTATCTATTGAAAACCTTACCCTTCATAAGTAGTGACATAGCTTGTCCTTATAGTTTCTAGCTTCTAGTGGCTACATAATTTTTTTGAGTTGTATCCTTTCCCTTGGCATTGGATGAGCTTAGTTTAAGATGGTGAGGATAGTTTCTATCATAATGAGGTCCTCCATAATTATAGCAACCGCTTTTAAGTCTTGGGTGAGTTATCTATTTTTTATTTCTTATTTTACCTGTTGGAACTAAAATTGGAATATTTTTGGGCTGGGGTCTATTATTGTTGGTATTGTTGACATTTTTCCTTTTGCCATTCCTTTTGAATCTTCCATATTTTATGCTATTCCTTATTTCATGGTTTGGATAATTTTTACCTTTTTGATCTTGCTCCTTTTCCCACTTCAATAAGCATTGGCTATTCCTTTCCTTGAGCACCTAATACTCCATTTTAGATAAAATGACATCCTTGAACATAAAATAGGCTTCTACCTTCTTTGCAAGATCATAAGCCTTATGAAGCGACTTAGGTTCAAGCATATTAACTTCATGCCTTATCCTAGTATCTATATTGAGGATAAAATTATGGATTATCATATTTTCATCATATGATAGTATTTTGTAATACACTTCCACATGCCTCATCCCTTGCTGAAGGTTGAAAAACTCTTCAAAATTCAATGCATAGAAATACTCAGTACGGAATATTTTTTTGAAAATTACAAGGAAGTCATTCCACTTTAGGTTGATAGCTTGGATATTTTATTTTGATGCATAGGTTTTCCAACAATCCAAATCAACCCCCTCAAGATAAACCATTGCCCAAATTGTTTGGGTTCTAGGGGAGTAGTACTTCATTGTAAAATAGAACCTTAAATCTCTTAGCCAAGATTTGGTCGCATCTCCCTCCCCCTCTCCATAAAATTTGGAGGTGTGGATTTTCTTCAAATCGTTTGTAAATCCTTTTTCCAAAACCATTTTGACCTCCAATTTCTCTATAGTTAGTTCATTAGCTTCACCGACCTCTAAAATTTTAGCCAATGAATCCTGATTTCCAAAGGTTTCCATAAACTACTTCATTTGATCTTGAATGGTGTTAACCACTATTGTGGGGTTCTCCACATACCCATTAGGGTTACCCAAGGTTTCTCCTGGATTTTATTCCTTGATATTATTTTATTGGGTTGATCTAGCTGAAGGACTAGGCCTCTCTTTCCTTGGTGTCATTTATCTTGATATCATATAAAAGAGAAGATTATATTACTACTTCACCATTTTGCACTACTAACTCAAGCTTTATTATTGAATACACTTTTATTGTTGAGCAAGGTGTAGAGAAAGCAGTGCAAAAGTATTGTAATTGTTGTCAACACGATGCATTGATGCGATTGATGCAGTTCAGAGGTCGATCAGATCAAGTGCAGAAAATCTCAAGAAAAACAGAGGGGACCCAGATCCAGAAATTTGCAGAAAAAGACAAGGAAGAAAACTGTCGCGATATCGCGACATGGTTCCTGTCGCGATTTCGCGACAAAAAGCAGGAGAGAGAAAGTGCAAGAAAAAATGTCGCGATTTCGCGACATATCCGAGGAGAGAGAAAAAGCACGCCAAAATGTCACGATTTCGTGACATGTCGAGTTTTCACTGAGGAGAGAGAAAATGTGTCGCGATTCGCGACAAAAAGCAGGAGAGAGAAATTGCAAGCCAAATTGTCGCGATTTCGCGACATGTCTGAGGAGAGAGAAGATGCAAGTAAGATTGTCGCGATTTCACGATATGTTGGAAGAAAAGGCACTAACTAAGAAAAGTGTAGCGATTTCGCTACATGTTGCAATTTCTCTAGTGAAAGCGAAGAAAAGGCACTAAGTAAGGAAAGTGTAGCGATTTTGCTACAGGCTCTAAATGCAAAGGATGAAAGATGTAGCGATTTCGCTACAAGCTTGAAACACTAAGAACAAAAGTGCAGCGATTTCCTAACTGTTTCGAAAGGCAAGGTAAAAAGGTGTAGCGATTTCGCTACAGGTTTGAAACACATGTTGGGAAGGGGCGCTCCTTCCTCGAGGTCAAAGGGGAAGGGGGGGGGGGGGGGGATTCCCCCCCGCGGGGACCCACAAAGGGAAAAAGAAAAAGAAGAAAGGGAAGAGGGGGGGGGGGGGGTCGCAAGAGGGGGGGGGGGGGGGGGGGGGGGGGGAAGGGAGGGGGGGGGGGGGGGGGGGGGGGGCAATGAGGATGACGTCAGCAAGACCAAAAACGTCGTGATTTCGTGACATCTTAGAAGATGACGTCGAAAAACCAAAAAGTGTCACGATTTCGCGATAGGGTGAACGAAAAGCCATTGCAAGCCGAAAACGTCGCGATTTCGTGACATCTTTGAAGATGACGTCAGCAAGTCTAAAAATGTCGCGATATCGCGACAAGTTTCCAGAGAAGCCTCAACAAGCCAGAAGCGTCGCGATTTCGCGACAACATGGAGGATGACGTCAGCAAAAGCGAAATGTGTCGCGATTTCGTGACATGTATCATTTTCGCGGAGGCAAGCGAAGGAAAGAGGAGGAAAGCCGAAAGCGTCGCGATTTCGCGACATGTCTCATTTTCGCGGGTGTATGCCGAGCAAAGCACCAGGAGGCGGAAAACGTCGCGATATCGCGACATGTAGGATTTTCGCGGTCAACAGCCCTGAAAAAGTCAAACCGAAAGAAATGTCGCGATATCGCGACAAGGTTGCCAGAGAAGCCTCAGGAAGCCGAAAGTGTCGCGATATCGCGACAAAGTTGAGGATGACGTCAGCAAAGCGGAAAACGTCGCGATATCGCGACATGTAAGGTTTTCGGGGTTGCTTATAGAAAGGAAGTCTAGGAGAAAGAAAACGTCGCGATATCGCGACAGGTAATGTTTTGGCGGGAAAAAGTCAAAGATACATGCATTGTGACAAGTGGCAAATAGCGCCAGTTACGATAAACCTAACTGGAGTCAGATCTGCAGTTCCAAGTGACGAGTGGTGAGAATGCATAGGAGAAATTCATGCTGCAGTTAACTGTAGTTACAAGTGAAAGTGACTAGACAACGAATGTAAGAAAAGAACGGCTGTTGCAGGGCCGTGTTGCAGCATGGCTGGCAAAGGTGGCAGTTACAAAGAGTAGCCACGGAACTAAGCATTGAATGTAGAACGGTTGTTGTAGGGCCGTGATGCTGCAAGCTGGCGTAAAGAGCAATTTTTCAGATAATCTCTGCAAACAAGAAATTCTCTCGATGGTTGTGCTTGACTCACAAGAAAGTAACGGGTAGAATAGAAGGATCGACACCGTTTAGAAAAGAGTGCAAAAGAATTAGAAAGAGCAGTTACGTAGATTTTGGAAGAACAAGATAATAGAGCATCGAAACGCGTAGAAGGGTTGTCAGTATATGCAGAGAAAAATACTGTCAATATGTGCAGAATGTGCAGAGAAGAAGGACTGTCAGTATATGCAGAATATGCAGAGAAAAAGATGGTCAGAATGTCAGTAAGAAAGCGGCTAAAAGGCGGATCAGGTCAGAGAAGGATTAATGCATTGATCGTAGCCGAAAGTACATGAAATATTGGAGGGAAAATTGAGCCGTTTCAAATTGAGCCATTCGAGGAAATCAAGGATATAAGGATCGAACTGGCACAGTTAGAAGGTTACCGCAACTGTGTTGTATTGAATAAATCAAAAGGCAAAGTGTGGTAAGTGTCTTGCATGAAGAACAACAAGAGAACTAAAACACTGTATATTCTTCTTGTAAAATAACAGAGAGGTTTTAGATTTGAAAGGAAGATATTGAGTCTCTAACAAGTCTCTTTATGCTAATGTGAGATAAAATTGCATGAGCTATAGACCGATAAGGGTCTTGCAAAAGAGAAGGCATTTTATGTCCATTTATCTTGCAAAATAGAAATCCAAGTTGGTGCTTGGATAAAGGGGTTGGTGCTCCTATCTCATTGCGACGAGATAAATCGGGGGTTGGTGCTCCTTCCAGTGGGTGCTGGTAAACAATTGTAAATATTGAATCCTTGCAAAGACTGGATTTGGATTGGAGTCCAAACAGTCATTATTTGAGGAGTAGCCACATCGGTGAACCTCGTAAAATCTTGTGTTGTGTGATGCTCATGTGCTATTCTTGCCTTATCTGTTTTTCTTTTTAAGTTTGCTTGTTTAAGTTTTAATAATTGCAGACTCAAGTTTTTAATTAGTTACACTGATTCACCCCCCCCCTCTCAGTGTCATTGTGAGAATATCAATTGGTATCAGAGCGAGGCACCTGCACAAGCTTAATCAGCTAAGGTGTTCTTGGGAGATATACAATGGCCGGTGGTGAAGGTTTTTCTTCTAACAAAGCTCCTCTGTTCGATGGAACAAACTATTCTTTCTGGAGGCTCAGAATGCAGACCTATCTCTGTGCATTGGGTTATGACATTTGGGAATCCATTGAAAATGGATACACCACTCCCACTGTTCCTCCAACAGATGCGGCTGAAAAGAAAAAGTTTGAGAACAACTCGAAAGCCAAGAATGCTATTATGTGTGGATTGGTCGACAGTGAGTTGATACGCATCATGAACTGCAAATCTGCTAAAGACATATGGGACAAACTGCAAAGCATTCATGAAGGAGACAACAAAATCAAGGAAGCTAAGCTGCAAACACATCGTGCCCAGTTCGAAGCATTAAAGATGACCGATGATGAGAACATAGAAGCTTACATGCTGAGAGTAAATGGAATCATCAATGCAATAAGAGGACTGGGGGAAGAAATGGAAGATGCAATTGTTGTGAAGAAGGTACTGAGAACTCTCAACAAAAGGTTTGATGCAAAGGTTTCTGCCATAGAAGAAGCAAAAGATTTAAATTTTTTTAGTATGGATGAAATGCATGGTTCTCTAACAGCTTATGAAATGAGGATTGGACAAACTAAGCCCTCTGACAGAGAAGCAGCCTTCCAAGCACAGAAAAATGTAAAATCTAAACAAGAGTCTGAGGAAGAAGAATCTGCAGATGAAAATGAAGCAAACTTTGTTAGGAAATTAGTAAAGGGAAAAGGAAAGTACAGAGGTAAGCTACCGTTCAAGTGCTTTAACTGTGGAGGCATTGGGCACTTTGCAGCAAAATGCCCCATGAATGAGAAAAATAGAAGTGATGAAGGGACACATCAAGAAAGAAATGTCTGGAAGAAGAAATCACAGTTTAGAAAAGGAAATTTCAAGAAGAGAAGCTTCTTCTCAAAGAATGTTGACTCTTCTGAAGACAGTTTCTGTGAGGACTCAGAAGAAGAAACTGGTGAAGCCTTGTTCATGGCTTTTGAAGAACAAAGAACTGAAGAAACCCAAGAGTGTGAAGAAAAATTAGAGGATGAGGCTGAGATAGATCTGGAAGGTGAGTTGGTTGCTGCTCTTGAAGAGTTAAGTGCAGAAAGGAGAAGAAATAAAAAGACTTCAAGAAAACTTGAGGATGCTGGGAAATTAATTATAAGTTTGAAAGTACAAACTGAAGAATATAAGAAAAAGTCTGAAGATTTTGAAGCTCAGCTAACCGTGAAAATAAATGAGTGCAACAAGCTAGAAGAAAACATAGTCGGATTAAGGCTGCAGCTAGAAGAAATGAATCGAAAACTGAGTTGTCATCATAAATTTGAAGACAGTTCTGCGAAGCTGAACAAAATGTTGAATAATCAAAGGCCCATGGGTATCAAGTTTGGTTTGGGCTTTGATGAAGGAGAATCCTCAATGGACTCAAAGGCTATAACTGTAGAACCAATAAAGAATAAAGACAAGATCAAGGTTGATAAAGATAAACCGTATCAAGCAAAAGAAAACAACAAGTCCAAGCTCGAAAGGAGTGCTGCAAATGATGGATTCACCAAAGTCTCTCATCAAAGAAGGAGAAGACCCATGGCTCCTACCTCCACATGGCAACAACCACTTCCCAGGTACACTCGTTCCTTTTCGGTTATTGTTTTAAATGCAATGCATATGGTCATAAAATTTCAAGTTGTAGATATAATGTAGAACAAAGAAATTTTACTAGTAGAAATATTTTTTCTCCTTTGATAGATTATGCTGTAGAATGTTATAACTGCCATAACTTCGGCCATATTGCAAGGAATTGTCGTAGCTCTTTTGCAGGAAATAAATACCAGGAAAGAAAATATCACTCAGCTGGATCAAAACAGTACAGAAAATTTCCCAAAAAACTGTCACAAGCCAATGAAAGGGAGAAGGTAAAGCAAGTGACCAGATCTGCTATTAAATCTCAGTGGAAAGAAAAGGAACAACCAAAGAAAGACAAGGAATCTCTGATCGTTCAAACAGCTCTCAAAGCACAGAATAAATCTGCTCCTTGGATTCTGGACAGTGGATGCTCCAGTCATATGACAGGAGACAAACAGAAGTTTGACAACCTACAGACATACGAAGGTGGTTCTGTAAAATTCGGAAACAATGATGGAGCAAAGATAGTGGGTAAAGGATCTGTTAAGTTAAGTGACGGTAAAATCAACTCTAAGGAAGTTCTTTTTGTGGTAGGACTGAAGCATAACTTACTGAGTGTAAGTCAGATTTGTGATAGAGGTCATGAAGTAATTTTCAAGAAGGAGGGCTGTGAAGTAAGAAAGACAAAAAATGGAAAGTTAATAGCCACTGGACTGAGAACTTCTAGAAATTTGTATACTCTCTCGGAGACTTCAGAAGGAGCTTGCTTGGTTGGACAAGAAGAAGAAAACTGGATGTGGCATAAGAGACTCGGTCACATAAGCTTTGATAATCTGGTAAAGATCAGCTCAAAAAGAGCAGTAAGAGACATCCCCACAATTAGTAAACCATCAAACAACATTTGTGATTCATGCCAAAAGGGGAAGCAAACCAGATCTACTTTCAAAGCAAAAGAGTATTTCACAAGCAAGCCATTAGAACTGATTCACACTGATTTGTGTGGACCCATGAGGACAGAGAGCATAAATGGATACAAATATTTCATGCTGTGTATAGATGATTTTTCCAGAATGACATGGGTACTCTTTCTAAAACAGAAATCAGAAGCCTTTGAGATGTTTAAAACCTTCAAAAATCTTGTTGAGAATCAATCTGGAAAAAGAATTAAATGTTTGAGATCTGATAGAGGAGGAGAGTTTATTTCAGAAGAGTTTGCAGAATTCTGTGAAAAACATGGAATAAGAAGACAGTTTTCAGCAGCAAGAACACCTCAGCAGAATGGAGTAGTTGAAAGAAAGAACAGGACTGTGCAAGAAATGGCAAGAACCATGTTAACAGAGAGCAAAATTGCTGACAGGTTCTGGAAAGAGGCAGTTCATACTACAGTCTACATTCAGAATAGATGTATGTTGAGGCCACATGAAAGCAAAACACCTTATGAACTGTGGTTTGGCAAAAAGGCTACAGCAAAATACTTCAAAGTGTTCGGAAGCAAATGTTACATTAAAAGAACTGAAAGCAATCTTGGCAAGTTTGAAGATAGAGCTGATGAAGGTATATTCCTTGGGTACTCAACTAAAAGCAAAGCCTATACATGCTACAACAAAAGACTTAAGAAAATAGTGGAGAGTGCAGATGTGAAGGTTGATGAAGGCAGAAAACAAGAAACCACCAAAAGTGAAAATTACCCAACCTATGAAGAATTTATTGAAGAAGATGAAGATCAAGAAAAAGAAGAGAGACAGAAATCAGATTCAGAGGACTTAGAAAGAGATGAAAATAGAAAATACAGAACAGGCAGTTGGCAGAAAAATCATCCCAAAGAGCAGATTATTGGGGACCCTACAGTTGGCATTCAGACAAGAAGAAGAGTAGTAAATAACTATTCTCTGTTATCCAGTATTGAGCCCAAGAATATTATTGAAGCAAGCACGGATGAAAGTTGGATGGAAGCAGTAAATGAAGAACTAGATCAAATTGAGAAAAACAAAACCTGGGAATTAGTACCAAGGCATGAAAATAAAAACATAATTGGTACTAAATGGATATTTAGAAACAAACTGAATGAAGATGGACGGGTTGTAAGGAATAAAGCAAGATTAGTCTGTAAGGGATATGCCCAAGTTGAGGGGATTGATTTTGAAGAGACTTTTGCACCCGTGGCCAGACTTGAAGCAATAAGACTATTTTTGGCTTTAGCTGTTCATAAGAATTTCAAGGTTTATCAGATGGATGTAAAATCAGCATTTCTGAATGGAAATCTTGAAGAAGAAGTATATATTGAACAGCCTGATGGTTTTCAACTTTGTGATAATCCTGACTTTGTTTGCAAGCTGAAGAAAGCTTTGTATGGCTTGAAACAAGCACCTAGAGCTTGGTATGCAAGGTTGGATAGCTATCTCACTAAGCAAGGATTCAAGAAAGGTATGGTGGATAGCAATTTATATGTGAAAACTGAAAATGGCAATTTCATTGTCCTTGTTGTTTATGTAGATGATATAATTTTTGGAAGTAGCAATGATGAATCATGCAAAGACATAGCAAACAAAATGCAAAAAGAGTTTGAAATGTCTATGATAGGTGAACTTTCATATTTCCTTGGATTACAAGTTAATCAAACCGAAAAGGGGATTTTCATTTCTCAAATTAAATATGTGAAAGAAATGCTGAAAAAGTTCACTATGGAGGATAGTAAGCCAGTGAGCACCCCCATGACAACAAGCTGCAAGTTGAGCAAGGATGATAAATCTCCGGATGTTGATCAAACGATGTACAGATCAATGATTGGGAGCCTGCTATATTTGACAGCCACTAGACCGGATATCTTACAAGCTGTTTGCATGGTTGCAAGATTTCAGGCTAATCCAAAAGAGACTCATGTAACAGCTGTGAAAAGGATCTTTAGGTACCTCAAGGGTACTATGGAGTATGGGCTGTGGTATCCAAAAGGAAAAGACTTCACTCTCTTTGCATATTCTGATGCAGATTGGGCAGGATGCATTGATGACAGAAAAAGTACAAGTGGAGGAGCATTTTTTCTTGGAGATAAATTGGTAGCATGGCACAGTAAGAAGCAAGAATCAGTCTCTCTATCCACAGTCGAGGCAGAATACATTGCAGCAACAACATGTTGCACACAAATACTATGGATGAGACAAACATTGAAAGATCTAGGTATTCACTTCAATGAGCCCATTTCAGTCAAATGTGACAACACTAGTGCAATCAACATTTCAAAGAATCCGGTAATGCATTCCCGCACCAAACATATTGCAATCCGGTATCACTTCTTGAAGGATAAGGTTGCAGAAGGAGAAGTCGGATTAGAGTTTGTTCCCACTACAGAGCAAGTAGCAGACATATTCACCAAACCCTTGCCAAAGGAAGTATTTGAGTACCTTCGGAAGAAGTTGGGAGTAGTCACACTTCCCAAGCACTGACTAGCTATGGGAAATACATTCTCAGGGGGAGCATTCAAATTATTTATGCCTGAGAATGGTGTGCATAGACTCAGGGGGAGTCTGCGGCAGCCCTTTGGCATTATTGGCAAAGGGGGAGAAGAATTTGAGCAAGGCTACAGTGTGTTGCCAACAATTCCAAAGGGGGAGATTGTTGAGCAAGGTGCAGAGAAAGCAGTGCAAAAGTATTGTAATTGTTGTCAACACAGACAGATTGATGCGATTGATGCGGTTCGGAGGTCGGTCGAGATCAAGTGCAAAAAATCTCAAGAAAAACGAGAGGGGACCCGAGATCCAAAAATTTGCGAGAAAAAGACAAGGAAGAAAACTGTCGCGATATCGCGACATGGTTCCTGTCGCGATTTCGCGACAAAAAGCAGGAGAGAGAAAGTGCAAGAAAAAATGTCGCGATTTCGCGACATATCCGAGGAGAGAGAAAAAGCACGCCAAAATGTCGCGATTTCGTGACATGTCGAGTTTTCGCTGAGGAGAGAGAAAATGTGTCGCGATTCGCGACAAAAAGCAGGAGAGAGAAATTGCAAGCCAAATTGTCGCGATTTCGCGACATGTCTGAGGAGAGAGAAGATGCAAGTAAGATTGTCGCGATTTCGTGATATGCTGGAAGAAAAGGCACTAACTAAGAAAAGTGTAGCGATTTCGCTACATGTTGCAATTTCGCTGGTGAAAGCGAAGAAAAGGCACTAAGTAAGGAAAGTGTAGCGATTTTGCTACGAGGCTCTAAATGCAAAGGATGAAAGATGTAGCGATTTCGCTACAAGCTTGAAACACTAAGAACAAAAGTGCAGCGATTTCCTAACTGTTTCGAAAGGCAAGGTAAAAAGGTGTAGCGATTTCGCTACAGGTTTGAAACACATGTTGGGAAGGTGCAGCGATCTTGCTACGAGTTCAAAGTGCAAAGTGGAAAGGTGTAGCGATATCGCTACACGTCGGAGTTTCACTAGCTAGCAGCAAAGAAAAATGCTAAGGCAACAATGGTGTAGCGATTTCGCTACATGTAAGGTTTTCGCGGCTGCATGGAGTAAAAATTGTACGGAGGCCAGAAGCGTCGCGATTTCGCGACGGCAATGAGGATGACGTCAGCAAGACCAAAAACGTCATGATTTCGTGACATCTTAGAAGATGACGTCAGCAAAACCAAAAAGTGTCGCGATTTCGCGACAGGGTGAACGAAAAGCCATTGCAAGCCGAAAACGTCATGATTTCGCGACATCTTTGAAGATGACGTCAGCAAGTCTAAAAATGTCGCGATATCGCGACAAGTTTCCAGAGAAGCCTCAACAAGCCAGAAGCGTCGCGATTTCGCGACAACATGGAGGATGACGTCAGCAAAAGCGGAATGTGTCGCGATTTCGTGACATGTATCATTTTCGCGGAGGCAAGCGAAGGAAAGAGGAGGAAAGCCGAAAGCGTCGCGATTTCGTGACATGTCTCATTTTCGCGGGTGTATGCCGAGCAAAGCACCAGGAGGCGGAAAACGTCGCGATATCGCGACATGTAGGATTTTCGCGGTCAACAGCCCTGAAAAAGTCAAACCGAAAGAAATGTCGCGATATCGCGACAAGGTTGCCAGAGAAGCCTCAGGAAGCCGAAAGTGTCGCGATATCGCGACAAAGTTGAGGATGACGTCAGCAAAGCGGAAAACGTCGCGATATCGCGACATGTAAGGTTTTCGGGGTTGCTTACAGAAAGGAAGTCTAGGAGAAAGAAAACGTCGCGATATCGCGACAGGTAATGTTTTGGCGGGAAAAAGTCAAAGATACATGCATTGTGACAAGTGGCAAATAGCGCCAGTTACGATAAACCTAACTGGAGTCAGATCTGCAGTTCCAAGTGACAGGTGGTGAGAATGCATAGGAGAAATTCATGCTGCAGTTAACTGTAGTTACAAGTGAAAGTGACTAGACAGCGAATGTAAGAAAAGAACGGCTGTTGCAGGGCCGTGTTGCAGCATGGCTGGCAAAGGTGGCAGTTACAAAGAGTAGCCACGGAACTAAGCATTGAATGTAGAACGGCTGTTGCAGGGCCGTGATGCTGCAAGCTGGCGTAAAGAGCAGTTTTTCAGATAATCTCTGCAAACAAGAAATTCTCTCGATGGTTGTGCTTGACTCACAAGAAAGTAACGGGTAGAATAGAAGGATCGACACCGTTTAGAAAAGAGTGCAAAAGAATTAGAAAGAGCAATTACGTAGATTTTGGAAGAACAAGATAATAGAGCATCGAAACGCGTAGAAGGGTTGTCAGTATATGCAGAGAAAAATACTGTCAATATGTGCAGAATGTGAGAGAAGAAGGATCTGTCAGTATATGCAGAATATGCAGAGAAAAATATGGTCAGAATGTCAATAAGAAAGCGGCTAAAAGGCGGATCAGGTCAGAGAAGGATTAATGCATTGATCGTAGCCGAAAGTACATGAAATATTGGAGGGAAAATTGAGCCGTTTCAAATTGAGCCATTCGAGGAAATCAAGGATATAAGGATCGAACTGGCACAGTTAGAAGGTTACCGCAACTGTGTTGTATTGAATAAATCAAAAGGCAAAGTGTGGTAAGTGTGTTGCATGAAGAACAACAAGAGAACTAAAACCTGTATATTCTTCTTGTAAAATAACAGAGAGGTTTTAGATTTGAAAGGAAGATATTGAGTCTCTAACAAGTCTCTTTATGCTTCTGTGAGATAAAATTGCATGAGCTATAGACCGATAAGGGTCTTGCAAAAGAGAAGGCATTTTATGTCCATTTATCTTGCAAAATAGAAATCCAAGTTGGTGCTTGGATAAAGGGGTTGGTGCTCCTATCTGTTGCAGCAGATAAATCGGGGGTTGGTGCTCCTTCCAGTGGGTGTTGGTAAACAATTGTAAATATTGAATCCTTGCAAAGACTGGATTTGGATTGGAGTCCAAACAGTCATTATTTGAGGAGTAGCCACATCGGTGAACCTCGTAAAATCTTGTGTTGTGTGATGCTCATGTGCTATTCTTGCCTTATCTATTTTTCTTTTTAAGTTTGCTTGTTTAAGTTTTAATAATTGCAGACTCAAGTTTTTAATTAGTTACACTGATTCACCCCCCCCTCTCAGTGTCATTGTGAGAATATCACTTATTCCATGAGAGGTAGTACTCTAAATCTAAAAAAATAACTTCATGACAAAAGCTACACTTACTAATTGTAAGGTGTTTGTAGCCTAAGAGGTGATGAGCACCAAAAATGTTTATTTTTTGTATACTTTAATAACATAAATGTGCAGTATATTATATTAGAAATGCATATTTTATGATATTTTTGTATATATTTAATGTAAAATGATGTATTATTCCTAATGTGTGTTTTGAGTGAAATTTGTGTGTAGATGTAGTGCCTTATGTTCTTTTTCACACCTTTTTAGTCAATGTCCCACATGGACCTGACATTTGATTCTTTCATGATGCAATTAAGGAAGGTTTGGTTATTAAATGATGATATTGGCAAAGGAGTAAGGTGTTTCAAAATATACTAAGGTACGATGCTTTTCTCCTAGCCATAGGCCAAAAGGTGCCTATATCCTAGCAAAAAAGAATCGCCTATCTCCCAGTACATAGGACGATGTCTGTCTTCTGATAATAGGATGGATGACACATATGTCCTAGTATATAGGATGATGCTTGTCTCTCGACCATAGGTTGGATAATTCCTGTCTCCTTATGATAGAATAAAGTGCTCACTATTCGACACTCGAAATAAAGCGATGATATTAAGTGAATAGAAAATAGCTAAAAATAGTGCTTGTATCCCGATTATAGGCTAAAAAGGCACCTATTTTCAAGCAACAGGTTGAATAACATGTGCAGTGGAAAGAATAAATGTATGCACATTGATTGTAAAAATTGAATACCATGTATAAAATTAGATGCATTTTGTTAAGTAGCCATAGTAAATGTTATGATTTTCCCATGAGGGTTAATTTTAGTGTGATATCTCTGTTATTATATGTCTGATAAATTTATGCACACCCATCATAGCAAATCATGTTAGAAGGATAAAATCTGTAGCACCTAAAATTAGAAACAGGGGATGACCGCATCCTATATAAAAACATAGATGATCCTTGAATAAAGGATTCAAACTTGCTTTGTAAAAATTAACTACATAATAAAAATATTGAGAGTTTGAATAATTCATTGTGTTCAAAGAGTGATCACATAAATTAATTGGATGGATGTCTACAGGATCCTGCAGCCACTCAAGGAAGTATTCCTATTTTTTATTGTTTGCAAGTGTGTTTAAATTTCGTATTTTATTTGCTTTATTTAATTTCTACAAGTGTGTTTGCTTTCATGTAATTTATTTTCTACACATTTTCTTTTAGTCATGTGTTTGATAGTTTAATTTAATTTTCTTGAAATCTCTTGTAGAATTTACTTTCCTGCAATTCAATTCTTGTTGTTTTGTTGAAATCCAACTACACCAACAACCACCCCCAAACCAAAGTGATACATAGGACTCATATTTATTTTACTGTAGGCATATACTTTGCACTGGTACTCACAAGTTTATGAACTACCGGATTGATAATTAATGGATAGTAAATGACTATTTTCATAACATAATTTTTGCTCATTATTTTGGCATCATTGCTAAGGAGTGCCAATTGTAGTATTAAAATCTATAATTCAGTCAAACCTAAAACTTACAAGTCAGATTAGCTTACCTACAGATTGTATGCTTGATATTGTATGAGTCCACCGAGATTAAGAGGACCAGATGGTCATTTTTTGGAAAGTAAAGATATTACCTCACAAGTACCTGAATTTTTTTTTGAAATTTCTTCTAAAACATCTAAAACAAATATTGATACCGAATTACCATCTCCTCCAATAATACATTGGCATAGTCACCCAATATTGAAAAAAACCCTTCTCATGAATTAATTCAAACATCTTTTGATGAAGGGCTAGTTTCAAATTTTGTTTTATGACATCTATTTGAAAGAACTCAATATGAGGAATACATTCAACGGTGGAAAGTAGTTGAATAAGGGACCATTTCAAACATTGACTTAGGAATACTTTTAGAAGATAAGAAAAATTAGTGTGAAGCCTTGAAACCTTCCATTGAAGCAACATGTGTAGAACCTACATTACCTAAAACTATGGCTAAAATTTAAGTAGCTTCAACCAACTTTGACTTCCCAATTTAGGTAGTAAGGGGAGAAACTACTATGAAACACATATCTCCTACTCATATTCCTACCTTTAGGGGACTTCCAATTGAATACCCTAACCTATTCCTATTTAAATTGATGTATTATGCATATTAGTGGATTACAAATAAGATGCCCAAAAGCTAGATGATATAGCATTATGTTGGTTTTTCAGTTTGGAAAACAAAAACATTACAACCTAGAAATATATAAAAATGATCTTCCTAGAAAAATACTAAAAATTTGGGAGGGCACAAGATGTTAGGGAAGAAGTCTTGGACATGACTCAATAAGATAAATAATCATTGGAAGGCTATTGTGATAGATTTAGATTTAATTTGCAAAGACAACCCATGCAAAATTAGGTGATAAGTCCTTAAGAAGTATTTTCTTGAGGGGTCTCAAAAATGAGTCTCTAGAAGCTTTGAATTTGATATCAATAGGGGATGTGAAGAACACAAGATTCTAGTGAGAGGGGGAGGTGAACAATATAGGAACACTTTTTACTTGTCTTTCCAAAACAATATTATCCAATATAATCAATGCCAATATAAATAGCAATAACCAAAGCAATGTATAAAACATCACACACAATAGAGACATCAATTTAATGTGTTCACCCAATGTGGACTACCCCATGGAGAAAATATTTCACTAATATTTTCTCAACAAATATCTTGGGAATCCTTTCCATATTACAATGTTTATGGACCTCTATCCAAAGGAGACACCAATCCCCTATTCAATTTCATGGATCTCTATCCATAGGATAACTCCTTTCTCCTCTACTCTATATGGTGATCTTCTACAAGAATTTTTGCCTCCACTGCACTGGCTAATGTATCTCTATCCACTGAAGACTCATGTCCTCATTCAAAAGACCTTTCCTCACTACCCTGGCTAATGGACCTCTATCCATTGGATATTGTCATCCTCTATATAATACCACCTCCATAGCTTACTACTTGCTCTATCTCAAATATACACTAAAAATAGTCCTTCGATATAGCACAAATTTGCTCAATATCTATCTCTGGTCTGGCAAAAACTTGTCCTCAAATTTGCACCAAACTTTGTCCTCAAATTTGCACTAAACACAATCTTTTGAACTAGCACAAATTTATCCTCAATATCTGTCATTTGATCTATGCTAAATATAGTCCTTCGGTCTAGCACAAATTTGTTCTCAATATCTATCCTCAAGCCTTAACACAAAGCTTCACTCAATCTCAAATAAATACTGCTAGATTTGCTGCAAACCTTAACTTCAAGGTTTGAAAAAATCAACCAATCAACTCTACTCTCAAGTCTTATCAAATACTTATCTCAAATATGCCTTGTAATCTTCCACAAAAGCTCACACTAATATTCCCATAAGTATTCTCTAGAACTTGTCCAAATTTGCTCAAAAATTCCTCACTAGAACTTGTCCAAATATGTTCTAAATTTGTATTGTAAGCTTCTATAAAATCTCACACAAATTTGTCCACAAGTATTCTCAAATACTTGCCTCAAATCTTCTCAACAAGTCCTCACTAGAACTTGTCCAATATCATAGAAACATAAATAGAATTGTTAGAGACTCAATATGCTTCACATTCATCACAATGCTCAATCACTTTCAATCACTCTTTTAGAAACATATAGAGAATTTTTAGAGACTCAATATGCTTCACATTCACCTCAATTCTCAATAACTTTCAATGAATCTTTTAGAAACATATAGATAATTTTTAGAGAATCAATATGCTTCACACTCATCAACACTCAACCTCTTTCTCAAATCAATTCATAATATAAAATAATTTTTTTCATAGAAATTGAACTATCACTTTAACACATCCACTTGACTAGAATCAACCAACTCTACTCAACCAATCACTCAATCAAATAAACCTTGCTCACAAACCCTAGTCCAAGCATATAAACACTCACTCAAATTTTTCCAATAATTATTATCAAACAATCTCACATAATAATGATACTCATGTTCTTTTCACAAACCCTAGCCCAAGATAGTTCTCAACTTCACATAACAATGATACTAGAGCACACTAAAATTGGTGCAGTAAAATTGTAATAATTACATTCATCCTAGTAAATAATTTAAATTCAAATTTTAACCTCCCAAACCGCCCGTTAACCGTCGGGTAATCCGTTTCCCCCTTTTTCGTGCCATTTTTAGAGGTTGTTTTGACCGTTTGACGATATCGTCGCCGATCAGACGATATCGCCCCGGATCTGACGATTTCATTTGGGCTAGGATGTCCAGACGATCTTGTATCAAAACTGATTTTGCACAATTAGCTTCTGTTCCAACGGGCCTCTAATCCGGGCAGAAGCGTGTCTGCGCCGTTAGAGACCCTCCCCCATTGGAGATCTCCCAAATAGGGATGATCTCCAACCTCCTAACCTCCCTCCTAAGCCTATTTAATCCTAAGCCCTCCCCTTAGCACCCCCTGGCTGAAATTCCCTGTAACCCGACTGCATACATGTTAAAACATCCTAAGTTTCTATTTTGCATTAGTTCTATACAATTTTGTTGCAGGTACCATATTGTTTTTCAGTCGGAGCAAGCTTACATCGTCGTCGACGAACCTGTTCAGATCGGAGGCGATCCTGTCGAATCAGAGACGATTTCGTACCAATGCGAGATGATTTCGACTGCAGTCAACATTGAGGCAATCAGTGCCTGAAGTTTGCATTTCTTCTTCCCTTTTTCTGTTGTTTTATGTTGTAATTAGCAATTTTATTCAGTATTTTATACTATTCTGCATTTTGGAGTTCACCCATCTAGATTAAATGCATAATTAAGCCATAATTGTGATCAAATTAGCATAATTCATTCATGTTTCTATTTTCAAGTTTCAGTTTGATATTATTGCTGTCATTTTACATTGTTTCCCTCTGTTAGGATAGTTGTATTTTCTATATTTTGCACCTATTTCTCTGTTTGTAGGTCTCTGACGAATTCGTTTGATGAATTCGTCAGATCTCAGATGATCTTGTCTGATCTCAGATGATCCTATCAAATTAGAGGCGATCCTGACTGCTTCAAGAATCAGAATCATCATCAGACATCCGGATCAGGTATTCTTCTTTTATATTCTATAATTTCTCTATTTTTTGTCTTTAATTCTCTTTTCTGTATTCATTTAATTTGCATCTGCATATAGAATAGCTTAGATGCATTTTGGCCAAACCTAGGATTTGAATGCTTAAGGCTAAAATGAACACATAAAACACATTCCCAACCTAGGCATGGAAACTGCCATTAAATGTTTCCTGGTGAACCCACCATCCATCAAAAAATCACCAATATACACCTCCCTTGAGAGGCGGGACCTTCGCAAGTCCTCTCAGTCCGAGGTACCGTGACATCCTTTTCACATCCCCCTTTCGGGCATGGATCCTATAGCCTGAAGGTAAGGGTGTGAAAAATTTGGAGCGATACATTTTGGTGAACCCGACGTGAATGCATTGTAAACCTTTTGAAAACAAAAAAAAAAAAAATAAAACAACTAAAACATAGATGCATTTTAGATCATTTAAATTTAATATCATGTTTAGATGGTAGCTCCTAAGAAAATATTAGCAGTTACTATAAATGTAGAAAACCAATTGGCAGCCATAGAAATCAATTATGTACTTAGTGTGCCTGAAACAGATAGAAATCAACTCTTGTGGGACGAACTTGATAGAAGACTTAGTGTCATTTCATCTAGGTCAACAGAACTTAAACAAATCAAGAGGCTAGTCCTAGATAGAATCCTGGATCCTCATCAACTTGTCTTTTATCATGAACTTTAGAGAGCCTGCCATAGATGGTTAGCTTATAGGAGAGCTCTTGTATCTTCAGAATTGTTCACCTTCGAGGAATACCTCGAGAACGCAGCCATTGTACACCAGTTCCTAGGTCTTGTAGAAGACCAAGAGGTTGTTCTTACAGATAGGGAAATATGGAATAGAGTTCCTCGAGTTGTGTTATATCGAGAGTATTGCCATGAGCTTTACTTCTATCAACCAGCATCTGAGACAGATAATATCACTATAGCTCTTTTCATTAAATTTTTAAAAGAAAACTTTCAATTTGAAGAAGAACACTTCATGACTCTGAAGAACTAGAGCCCATTAATGATATTTATAAATTGTTTATAGAAAACTAGATTATTACTTTCAGTCTTATTTCTTGCATTTATTGTGTTATTTGTTATCTTTACAATATTATTTCAAAAACAAAAAAAACTAAAAAACATAGCAAAAACTTAAACATTTCATTTTAGATATTGTAGTAGGTATATAATTAATATATACCTCTTAAACTTGTTGCATATATATATATATATAAAAATATATATATATATATATATATATATATATATATATATATTTGCTGAAATCAAAATTAAAGCACCATGCCTAAACTTAGGAATGGTAAAGAAACTGTAGGAGAAGAAGAAGATTGGTTACAAGATACAACTAGAGACCCAAATGTCCTTCCTGAAGATCCAATTCCGGAAGGAAAAACTCTAGATCAACCAGAACATGACCTAGGTGAAGACAATGAACAAGAAGGAAGTGTTAAAGAGGATGGACCCTCATCCCCTAGAGTAGCTCCAGATGGAACTATTGCTTTTGACAACGTAGATCATTTTCAGAAATTTCTCAATGATAACATTGATGCCCTTAATGTGGCAGTTCGTATTGATAAAGGGCAAATTAGTAACACTCAAGCAGCCATGGAATATATGTATGATGTGCGCACTAATCCCTTATCTTTCATTGATCAAGAAAGTGATAAGGTTGGGCCATCCAATACAGACATGGTCACTATGATGCAAAACATGTCAAAACAACAGGTTACCCAACCTCCTAAGGAACATGTTATTCAACCTAAAATCATTCCCACACAAAAGAAAACTTCCTTCACTACTTTATTTCGCCAAACTATTGAGCAATATGCTTCAAGTAAACAAAAACCTAAAACGAAGCCAAACACCAATTTTCAACAATCTGGAATACATCATAATACAACTTCAAAATTCCTTCATAACACTTTTCCTACCAACAATTTACACAATAGCAACATAGCATCTAATCTTCATGTCCCTCCATCATATGCTCACAAAACCCATGTCAATGCCCTACCAAACCAATATGGGGGGCAAACTAGTAATCTGGAAGCCATGGTGAAACAGTTAGCTTCGCGTATGGACCAGATAGATCCCTACCGTCCCTCGTACAATTATCGAGAGATCTGTAGTCAACCTTTGGATCCCATAGTTGTAGCTCAACCATACCCTAAGCATTTTCCCATGCCTATCTTGCCTATATATAAAGGAACCGAAGATCCCATAGAGCATCTTCGCATGTTTAGGATAGCATGTCATGATATATCACATGATGACTTGCTATTACTAAAAATGTTCCCGAAAAGTTTAGGTGGAATGGCATTAGAGTGGTACTATCAATTGCCCACTCATTCTTTGAGAAACTTTGAAGAAACAACTGAATCTTTTGTCCATCAATTTAGTGCCTACATCGAGAGGCATGTAACCATTAAAGATCTATACAACTTAAAACAAGACAAGGATGAATGTTTTGCCGATTTCTTAGCTAGATGGAGGCAATTGATAGGAAAACTGCACTTTGTGCTACCTTATAGGGAAATGTTGGACATTTTTATCAATAATTTACAAGAACAAATATCTTATGAGCTATCAACTGCTACTTTAACTACCTTCGATCAAGCTATAGATTTAGCTCGAAGAGTAGAAGATGCCCTCATTAGGAGAGGCCAACTTAGGAAGAAGGATGATGAGAAAACATCCAGAAATCAATATAAAAACAAACAAGTTGTTGGTGATGGAGTCACTGACAGCAAAAATGTTGCTAATATCAATGCAACGAAGACAACAGAAAAATTTATATTGAAACCTCCTGATAAGCCTCCTCGAGAATTTACTAGATTGAATCAACCCTTATCAACTATTTTACCTCAATTACTCGAAAGAGGTTTGATCCAATTACCAGCTATCCGGGAACCTGATCCAACTATACCCGGATACAGAGCTGACTTACATTGTGATTTCCATAGAGGACCTGGACACTCTACCAACGCTTGTAAAAGGTTGAAACATAAAATACAAGATTTGATTGATAATAATGAAATGGAGGTGCAAGCCTTCCAACCTAAACAAAATGCTCCTAATAATACTCAAAAGACCATTCCCCAAAATCAAAATCAAAATGCTAATCAAACATTAGACATATTTCAACACCCTTTACCAAGACATGGTAAAGAGGTGGCCAATCAAATCGAACATCATAATGTTCCTCCTCCTACCCGATATGTAGGAACCATTAGCGGACAATTACCTATTCAGGATCCTCAAATATTTGACACAACCTTATCCCTGGTTACGACCAGGCCCTTACATAATTTTCAAACTTCTGATTCTAGTGATATAGAATCAGATACTGAAAGTGAACTAGACATTACTTCAAACCAATCGAATAGTTCTGAAAATGAATCAGATCCTATTCAACCCATCATGAGATGCTATGGTTCCGGAAGAACCATTTCCTAGAAGAGTTACTACTCGACCTTCTTCTAATCAATTCCTCTCAAATGAACAAGCCATAAATGCTCAGACCGAGACCAGTTCAACGTCCTCAATATAACATTGTAGGTACCATTGGAGTCGTTACCCGACAACAGGCTCAAAATTCTCAACAAGAACCAAATCAGAATGATGGATCGGCTCCATTTGTTTTGAAAAATCCCAATAAAGGGAATCATGCTCCTAATGTTCAACCTAAACCCCCTTACAATATTAATGAGCAATTATCCAATACTACGGCCAGAATTTCCCTTTTGGATTTGTTAAGATCCTCTCCCACCCATAGGGATGAGTTGATGCTTACATTAAGCCAAATGATGGTACCTCAAAACATTCAACCTGAAGCTATGGCCAATACTATCATCACTCGAGAGGTTGATTGTATTGACTTTCGGGATAAAGATATCCCACAACACAGTTTACATAAGGACAATCCCTTATATATTACTGCTCTAATTGGAGATGTAGCTGTCAAACGAGTCTTGATTGATAATGGCTCATCTCTAAACATTTGCACTTTTGACTTCTACCAATGATTTGGCTTTAGAAGTGATGAAATGAAGAAAACTGATATGATTATCAAAGCTTTTAATGACGAAACACAAGAAACGTGTGGAGTTATTACCATCCCCTTGCAAGTTGGTCCTAGAACCCTAGAAACAACCGTGTTTATTGTACATTGCCCGACATCGTACAATATACTTTTGGGTCGCCCTTGGATCAATGCGATGCGAGCGGTCCCATCAACTTTACACCAATGTGTTAAATTTGAATTTAAAAATCAGTTGGTCACTATCCATGGTGACCCTAGACCCTTTGATATGTGTGCTTTGGCAGAACCTGTTGGAGTGCAATTTTGCCCCGCTCTGTCATCCACACATCCTAGTTCTTATTTTTCATCTAAACGTGTGAAACACACACCCATAACTTCACCTATTTCCCCTCCATTAATTTCATCCTCCTATATAGATCAACAATCTTCTAAACAAATCACTCTAGAACCTCAAAAAGATCTTAAATCTACAACCAATCCTTCATGTTCTATCCCTATAAATTCAAAACCTATAGACACATCTATCATACCTTCCACATCTAAAGATATAGGGAATAATCCTTCCACATCTTATGCTCTTTTTGATGAACTTTTACCAGATTTATCCACAATCTTAATATCAGAAAAAACAAATGCTTTCATGCAAGATTCAATTCTTTTAAATAACTTGCCGCCATCTCCTCGTACTTTGGGCCTCCCACAACCTATGGGAAGTACTTACCAAGTCGGGAGTTGTGCCTTCATTTATAAAGGATATGACTGGGGAAGAATCCCTCGGAATATCAAAACTCATCATGAGGGATATGCTCGGTGTTATTTTACCAATGAATATATTAAAGCTAAACCCATGATGCTTAAAATGGGATATAAAGGGAAAGGCTTGGGACCTTTCCAAAATGGCATGAAAGAACCTTTCGAGGTAGAACCGTGGCCTGCCCGTTGTGGTGTGGGCCTATTTCCTAGTAAGGGTCAACCCTTTCCTTTTGAAGATGATGATCACCTCATATGTTATCAAGATTATTTGGATAGGCATGTTGATTTGCCTCTAAAAAATCAGTCGTTTACATGTAACATGCTATCCATAGCTTACCCTGAAATGATTGCTGACCCCGATGAAGAGTTGGAAGGAGATATCTTCCATGATGTCTCCGTTGAAGAGATGTTACACAATGGATTTTATTTTGATGGTTCTATACCAACTATAGCCCAACTTGAGACCACTAATCCTCAAGATGAATTATCCAAATTAACCTTACAAGAATTACAAGAATTGGGCGTTTCACCCGCCCCACCTAATTTTGAAAGAGATCTACACATGGAGGTAGAAAACGTCATTAAAATTAATATTGGAACCGAGGATAATCCTCACATAATCAATATTGGATCAGAATTAAGTCAAGAAAAACAAGAACAATACATTGCATTCCTTAAAGAGTATGAAGATGTCTTCGCTTGGACATATGAAGATATGCCAGGTCTAGACCCTTTCGTAGTCATGCATCATCTAGTGGTCCATCCGGATGCTAAACATGTTAAATAAAAACATAGAAAAATACATCCCAAAGTGGCCCTGCTAGTCAAAGGGGAGTTAGAAAAACTCCTGAATGTCGTCTTTATACAAGCTATTGATTATGCTTGAATGGATCTCAAATGTAGTTCCAGTTACCAAGAAAGAAGCTACCAAAGTTAGGGTTTGCACAGATTTTAGAGATATTAATGTTGCATGCCCTAAAGATGACTTTCCTCTTCCAAACATGGATCAAATCATTGACTTTACTTGTCGGGAGTGGGATGATGTCCTTAATGGATGGATTCTCCGGTTATAATCAGATCAGGATAGCTCCTGAAGATCTAGCTAAAACAACCTTTATTACCCCCTGGGGTACTTTTTGTTGGAAAGTGATGCCATTTGGCTTAAAGAACGCAGGTGCAACCTATCAACGAGCTATGACCTATATTTTTCATGATATGATGCATGATATCCTACATGATTATGTAGATGATATTATAGCTCGCTCTATTATTGAAGATAATCATTTAGATGATTTGAGAAAAGTTTTTAATCGATTACGAGAATATCTTATTCGATTAAATCCAGCAAAATGCATATTCGGAGTTAAGTCCGGTAAACTATTAGGGGTTTTAGTTTCTTTACGTGGTATCAAAATCGACCCTCTCAAGATTGCGGCTATCACTGATATGCCCGCACCTACTAATATATCTGAGTTACGAAGTTTACAAGGTAAGCTTCAAGCCATCCGTCGCTTCATCGATAAGCTGGCGGACAAAACCGGTCCCTTTCTTAAACTCCTTAAGAAGGATGTCCCTTTTAATTGGGACGACGAATGTAGAGAAGCTTTTGAACTTCTCAAACAATACCTCCTTAATCCACCTGTGCTTTCACCGCCTAAACCTGATCGCCCATTTCTCCTATATATTTCAGCTTTAGATTCTGCCTTAGGAGCTATGTTAGCTCAGCTTGATGATGAAAAGAGAGAACGTGCTAATTATTATATTAGCCGAACCTTCATCAGTTATGAAACCCGCTATACAGCGTTAGAGAAACTATGTCTAGCAGTCATGTTTGCTACGCAAAAATTATGACATTATATGCTTAGTCAGAAAACTTATGTCATTGCCAAATATGATCCCTTGAGGTATCTCATGAGTCGACCTTATTTATCGGGTCGCACAGCCAAGTGGGTTCTTGCTCTAAGCGAGTTTGATCTCACATTCATAGGACAGAAGTCTGTTAAGGGTCAAATCATAGCAGATCAATTAGTTGCTGCACCCTTAGAGTCTACCCATCCCCTCATCATTGAGTTTCCTGATGAATGCCTTCAATTAGAGGCAGACCATATTGAACAATGGTCCTTATACTTTGATGGAGCCCGATGCATGAGTGGGGCTGGTGCGGGTATTATTTTAATATCCTCACAAAAACATCTTATTCCTCTGTCCTTCAAATTGACATTTGCTTGCACCAACAATACTGCTAAGTATGAAGCTCTAATCCTTGGATTACGAGCTGCCTTGGCGCTAAAAATTAAACATCTGTTAGTTTTTGGTGATTCTCAACTGAGTTATAAACCAAATTAATGAAGTTTATCAGACCGAAGATGATAAACTACGCCCATATAAGGCCTATGTTTTACAATTAATGTCCCTATTTGATCAAGTTACCTTGGAAGCTATTCCTAGAACTTGCAACCGTGCAGTTGATGCTATGGCCGCAGTTGCATCTCTCCTACCCTTGGAGTTAGATGACGAATATGCCACTATCATTATTCGTCGACTCCAGGAACCCGCTTCAAATAAGTCATGCTTAGAACCTTTGGATGTGTTTCTAATCAATGAAACTACTCCTGAACCTTGGTATACGGACATATTTGATTTTCTCCAAAATGGGACTTTCCCTGCCAATTCTAATAGAAACCAGCGTCGGTTATTACGTAGACGAGCAAGTCGATTTGTAATAATTGGCAATACTTTATATAGGAGATCTTTTGAAGGTATCCTATTAAGATGTTTGAATTTAGAAGAATCCAAATCAGCCTTGAGTGAAGCCCACGATGGATCTTGTGGAGGACACTTTAGTGGTAGTGTCATTGCTAAAAAGCTCCTTCGGATAGGATACTTTTGGCCTACCATGGAAACGGATGCACATGAGTATGTGCGCCATTGCGACAAGTGCCAGAAACATGCTGACCTTGTCCATGCGCCTGCACAAGAGCTACAGGCTATTTCATCTCCTTGGCCCTTTTCAAAATGGGGCTTAGATATTATTGGCAAAATCAATCCTGTGTCATCTGATGGACACAAATTCATCATAATTGCCATTGAGTATTTCACGAAGTGGGTTGAAGCTATGCCTTTAGCTTCCTGCACTGGCACACAAGTCTCTAAATTTATTTTTAATCAAATCATTTGTAGGTTCGGAATTCCTGCAAATCTCATCTCCGACAATGGAACTTGTTTCAAAAATAAAGATGTTAAAAAATTATGCCAAAAATATAAGATTCAACATCGCTGGTCCACTCCCTATTATCCTCGGGGTAATGGTCAAGCAGAAGCATCTAACAAAACCTTAATCAAAATCCTCAAAATATTGGTCAATAAAACTGGCCGTGACTGGCACATTCAATTATATCCAGCCTTGTGGGCCTATCGAACTAGTGTTCGAACCCCCACGGGAACTTCACCATTTGTTTTGGTTTATGGTGCTGAAGCAGTTTTTCCCTTTGAATTAGAAGTTCCTTCTTTGGCTCTGCTACTTCAAGATACCGAAGTAGGAGATGAATATCGTGCTAGCAGACTCAGTCAGTTGGAACTCCTAGATGAAAAATGCATCAATGCTTTGGAGCATCTCCGTGCCTACCAAAACAAGCTTAAAAGATCATATGCTAAAAAAGTTCGTCATCGATCCTTTGAGATCGGTGACCTTGTTTTAAAAGAAAATCAAAAAAATACTAATGCAACTAAGGACCTTAAAGGTAAATTTGAGCCCAATTGGCTTGGACCATACATTATTACTTGTAAATTTGAATCAGGAGCATACAAATTATCTACCTTAGATGGTAAAGAACTTAAAGAACCCATGAATATTTTGCATCTTAAACGTTACTATGTATAAATTTGGTCATTTCATCCATGTATATATTTTTTCAAAATCACTATCTTGTATTTCTTTCAATTTATAAATTCAAAAACACCAAAAACATTCATAATCATCAAAATCTTCAAAACTATTTGTTGCATTTATTTATGGCACTTGTTAATTTTTTGTTCAAAAAAAAAAAATAATAAAAATATAAAAACAACAATATTCTTGACTCTTTCGAAACCAAAACAATATAAAGAAGAAAGAGAGAGTCAACATTCTCAAAACTTCTCAAAAATCATTTATATATATTTTCTTACAATTATTGCAGTTATATGTTTCAAATTATTTTGGATAAATTAGCATTTATTTGGAATCCCTCACTTTCACAAACACAAAAATAAATATCTTGATTTTATCTGGCATGATTACTAATCTCTCTTATATCAAAGTCCACAAAATTCAATTAAATAAAGTTTGAGCATAGAGAATTGATCTTGTTATTTACTTAAACCAAGCACATCTTTTCACAATAAAATGATTATATTTGTAATTTCCATGTTTTGCTACATAGTAGAAGTGATTTCTTGAGCGAAAAGTTTCCCCTGCTATCCTATCATGCACATGGTCTAGAATCTTTGAGAATTGGCAAAAGGACAAGCTCACCCCTACCCAGAATAAAAATCCCTTGCTCTACAACTAATCCGAGCAAGTATCCCTAGCATAGAAAAAGAAAAAGAAAAGTTCAAGAAAAAGAGAAAAAGAAAAAAATGTTATTTTATATCATTACAGCAATATTTCAAGCATTATCTCAATTATCAAGCAAAAATACAAAAAGAAAAAAAAGAAAAAGAAAAGCAAAAGAAAGCAAAAGCAAAAGCAATAAAATCCCTTTCCCTACCCTTTGAAAAGAAAAGAAGGGTTGATGAGCTTGAATCCCTGGAATTCTCAATTATTCGAAAACTGTGAGGTAAGCCCCATAACAGTTGGTTTGTGCCCAACCTGCTTGGCCTTGGGTAACTCCTAGCGTGGCGATATGTCTGTCACATTAGCGACCTTCTTTTGTACAGACCTATGTCTGCTTATGGATTAGCTAGCTCTTGATAATCCGACCTACATAGTAGTCTAGTATGGTTATATGCATCTACATCATGGTTAATGAACACTTATTTGGTTTCTTCAAATCACTTGTATCATATTATCTTGCTCAAAATTGGTAAATGAACATAGCAATTGCACACACATTTGTATTTGAGAGATTTTGTGTATCATTATGATAAATCAAGATTGGAAATGAATTCACATATGCACATGGGATTCCTTATAAATCTAACTTTTGTCTTCAAAATACTTTGAAATATTTTTTGCAAATTGTTTGGAATAATTCATTTTCTTCTTTCAAGTACAGTTGTTTAGCATAAAGACAACTATATAATAGAAAAATCAAAATTTCTTTCAAAACTATACAATCAAAACATATATATATGGTCGACTTTTGCGACGATGGTATAGTTCCAAAACCAAAATTGGAATTTTATGCCTAGCGCAAGTCCTCATCTTCATATTTTTTGTTTATTAAAAATCAATCATGCAATAAAACTATCTTCTTTTTGGATTTTCGTGATGATGGTATAAGTCTATACCTACATATTCTATGCCTAGCGCAAACCATTGTAACAATTTTTATTCCCCATTTATTTAAAAATCATGAAAACCATATGACTTAAATCATTATGTTACACAAATTATGCTTTTAAAAAGCATGCACATTTTCATTATTTCATGTCATTATGTCAACCTTCAAATTTGCAATGATGGTATAATTCCTAAGGAATTATCCAAAAAATTTATCACACTTAGGAATTTATGCCTAGCAAAAATCATTTTAACATTATTTCATGCATACTATTTTCATGAAAATCTGAAAAACAAACCATCATCATCATCATTTGCACCATTGCACCAAAGTCTTAAGACAGTCTCTTAAGCACTCTTTTACTTTTAACAATATTTCTATCTCTGGGATTAGCTTGACGACCGAGTGAGCGGCGACTCCATGAAATGGTCTATAATAGCGACAATGTCCTTTGAAATTATTGTTAGAAGTCTCTTTTTATTTTTTATCACATTTCATCACAAACAACCAATTTGTTACATCAGATTATTTCATTTAAAATATTACAGCATGACATCAAAATTATAAATTTTCAAAATGACATAATTTCATGAATCCTCAATCCAATCATCAAATTAATCAATCAAACATAAAAGCATCATACAAATACATAACACAAGTCATATGATCAAAAACATATCTCATCTATATATATCAACAGTATATATACATCATCAAAACTGGATTGGTATGCCACAATCTGTACCTCGGCATACTCAATCCTCTATCAAAAAAATAATAAAACTACATATCAATCTGTACAATGTAGTGCAGTAGCTAGCCTCGAGAACCCCTCGAGCTCTCAGCCTCATCTCCTCCCCCGCCCTGAGGTGGACGAGGTGGCCCCATCGTAGTATGTGTAGTACTGCGAGTCCTAGTCATCGATCGGGACGAAGTCCTCGACGACCCGATCTTGATCGGATCTACGATGTTAGCTGGCAGGGGTAGTCTATCCTCCTCTGGCACCAGTTGATAGTACAATGTCTGATAGAAAGTAATTTGGGCAATAGCCCGTGTCAGCTCCCCAGTGCTCGCCCCTCCCCCCGTGCCCTGAGGCGTGCAATCTCGTCTCTGAGCTGTGTAACCTCAGCTCGATGTCATGCAGCCTCCTCCTATAGGGTCTGCACCTATGCCTGGAGATGGATCATCTCCGCTCGAAGAGTAGCTGTCTCGCTACTCTCCCCTATGTCGACACCCTTGCCCTTATCGGGCGATGGTGGCCTCTCTCTCTATGGAGAAGGGGGTCTCTCCTCCCTCCTCTCCCACTGTCATGGCCTCTCCTGTGCTTGTGGCCTCCTCTGCTCTCTCCCGCCGTGACCCTGGGCCGCCTCCATAGCTGCTTGGCGTCGCCTCCCTATCCGATGCACAACTACGTGTATCGGACCCTGAGCCCTCGTCATCCGAGGAGGGTGGATGCTTGCGTACCAGGCATCATAGCCATCGGCTACCCCTGCATCATCCCCATCCATTGGCTGAATGGGGGCATCGTTCGAGTCCTGACTCCAGAAGCACTGCATGTCTGGAGCCCCGCTAACTATGGTGTTATCCTGGATAGTCCGAGAAAACTCATAATCCCTGAGAGATGGGATCCCCTGCTGTAGACCGAACTATCACAAAACTTGGTCATAGCGGTGGAGCTCCACCTCTCCCCTCTCCATCCATAGCCAGCAAACTCGCCTGACGTGAGCCAACTCCTGTCCATCCTCGGCCCACCCTGGGTGCTCTCGCCATGGCCTCCAGGTGATCTGGTCTGGGACTAGGTCATCTAGCAGTCTCTGGGACATCGGAAGGTCGATCCACCGTTGTGACCCTCTCCGGAGCCACCAGTAGAAGACTCGGGGCCTCTCCCCATCAATCCCTATCAGAGGAAGCCCTACCGGCCTTCGCACTGCAATGTGCTCCCAGCACCAAACCTGTAGGAGCGATGTCATCACTAGACATCGACCGCCCTTGTACACGACCCCATGCAGGATCCTGTACAATCGGCATAGAACAAAGCTGCCCCAAGAAAACCTGTAGCCATGGTCTCGCATATCGTAGATCACATCTGCTAGCATCCATGGTACCCTGCACCCGCTCTGGTGGCACAGCAGAAGTCCACCAACCACTCCGGCTAAAACCTATGTGAGTCTAGATGCCCCAAGCATCTGACGCAGTGCCTCGATGTTAACTTCGCCCTTCTCCAGGGTGAAGCTCGGGTCACCACACAACCGTCCCATAGCATGGCCCTGATTGGCCGTAGGAGTGATCAACCGTCCTTGTATGGGGATTCTTAGAATCCTCCATACATCCTCCAAAGTGGGAGTCATCTCCCCGTAGGTAGCCAAAAATAGGAAGAACCCGGATACCACCTCTCTGCTAGGGTCCGGTAGCCCCCTGTCTGTAGACACTTGTGGCATCTCTGCCACATGTTGTAAGTCGGCCTGTGCCAGCTAATCCCGCTTTGCCTATGTAAGAGCGGCCAAGTCATCTCTCAAACCTCCATATTTCCATTCCCTGCTCTTTAGCAATCCTCTCTGCAACATAAACAACAAAACAACAAACAATCATTAATAAACAATTCAAGTAATTAAAAATGCAAGTAAAATAAGTTCAATTTAATCAAATGATGATATCGTCCACTATTGGACGATATCGTCCCAAATTTGAGCAGAATCATCTCTGATTTTGTAAGCCGAAATCGTCCCTAATTTGATGAAATCGTCCCCCTTTCGTCGATTTTGCCCTTAGACGAAATTGGCGAAATTGAGACGATTTCGTCGAAATCGGGACGATTTCATCCCGACGACGTCGACGGCCCAAAAATGGCCGTGATGCTCAAAAATTAATTAAAATTCACCTAAAAAGCATGTAAAATCAAATTAAATCATTCTAAACTAAGTTTAGACTCTTACCCGTAGCCCGCGTCGGACCTCTGTTGATCTGTGCGTCGTCTCCACCATTTTTGCTTCCAGAGCTCTAAAACCAGTAAAGATGAACAGTAAAAATGAATTAGGGTTTTACCCTATTTTTCTTAATTTTATTCAAAAATAATTCAAAAATAATTTTGCTTTTCCGCGTTTTTACCTCAAACGTTCGATTTGGGTAAAAACACGGAGGGGGCACCATAGTAAGTTGTCGTACGATTCGACCAAGAATCATCGCCTAAAAATGGGAATAATTTTTGCTTTCTCGTAGATCGAGAAGAACTCATCTTTAACGCATTTTCTTCGAAAAATTCGCTAAAGAGGGGGCAAAATGTAGCACCCTAAAATTGGCGCAATGAAATTGTAATAATTACATTCATCCTAGTAAATAATTTAAATTCAAATTTTAACCTCCCAAACCGCCCGTTAACCGTCGGGTAATCCGTTTCCCCCTTTTTCGTGCCATTTTTAGAGGTTGTTTTGACCGTTTGATGATATCGTCGCCGATCAGACGATATCGCCCCAGATCTGACGATTTCGTCTGGGCTAGGACGTCCAGACGATCTTGTCTCAAAACTGATTTTGCACAATTAGCTTCTGTTCCAACGGGCCTCTAATCCGGGTAGAAGCGTGTCTGTGCCGTTAGAGACCCTCCCCCATTGGAGATCTCCCAAATAGGGATGATCTCCAACCTCCTAACCTCCCTCCTAAGCCTATTTAATCCTAAGCCCTCCCCTTAGCACCCCCCTGGCTGAAATTCCTTGTAACCTGACTGCATACATGTTAAAACATCCTAAGTTTCTATTTTGCATTAGTTCTATACAATTTTGTTGCAGGTACCATATTGTTTTTCAGCCGGAGCAAGCTTACATCGTCGTCGATGAACCTGTTCAGATCGGAGGTGATCCTGTCGAATCAGAGACGATTTCGTACCAATGCGAGACGATTTCGATCGCAGTCAACATTGAGGCAATCGATGCCTGAAGTTTGCATTTCTCCATCCTTTTCTCTCGTTGTTTTATGTTGTAATTAGCAATTTTATTCAGTATTTTATGCTATTCTGCATTTTGGAGTTCACCCATCTAGATTAAATGCATAATTAAGCCATAATTGTGATCAAATTAGCATAATTCATTCATGTTTCTATTTTTAAGTTTCAGTTTGATATTATTGCTGTCATTTTACACTGTTTCCCTCTGTTAGGATAGTTGTATTTTCTGTATTTTGCACCTATTTCTCTGTTTGCAGGTCTCTAAAAAATTCGTCTGACGAATTCGTCAGATCTCAGATGATCTTGTCTGATCTCAGACGATCCTGTCAAATCAGAGGCGATCCTGACTGCTTCAAGAATCAGAATCATCATCAGACATCCGGATCAGGTATTCTTCTTTTATATTCTGTAATTTCTCTATTTTTCTGTTCTATTCTACTTTTTTGTATTCATTTAATTTGCATCTGCATATAGAATAGCTTAGACGCATTTTGGCCAAACCTAGGATTTGAATGCTTAAGGCTAAAACGAACACATAAAACACATTCCCAACCTAGGCGTGGAAATTGCCATTAAATGTTTCCTGGTGAACCCACCATCCGTCAAAAAATCACCAATATACACCTCCCTTGAGAGGCGGGACCTTCGCAAGTCCTCTCAGTCCGAGGTACCGCGACATCCTTTTCACATCCCCCTTCCGGGCACGGATCCTATAGCCTGAAGGTAAGGGTGTGAAAAATTTGGAGCGATACGAGATACTTATGTTCTTTGCAAACCCTAGTTCAAATTCTTCACTTAACTAATAACTTCAAAAATAATGCTTATAAAAACAAGGTTTTATAAATAACTCTTTATTCCAAAAAACCTTGAAGCATTAATTCAAAACACACTCAACAATGCTAACCAAACAATCCTTTTCACTCCAAATTTGCATTCACAACTTTCAACAATTACTCAGTAGGAAGATGTGCCCATACCTTTTTTTTATGTAGAAGTACCCTTAAAAAAACCTATCTCAATCACAATTTTCTCCTTTGCCAATTTCAATAGTTAGATGACAAATATCACACTAACTCTCTTTCAAAATATTTTCAAACACAAAAGTAATCAATCCAAAATACACCTTATTGAAATTAGCAATCATCAAATCACTCATGAAATTAATCACTCAAAAATCACCTTATAATATCCAAATTATAGGTCTGAGATGTAGACCAATTAGTTCATCCAAACCCCATAAGGGGGGTGGAGGTCCAAGGTTCAAATCTCGGGCCTCGTCGGACTGAACGCTTGTCCCTTTCCTGGTGCTTTCAGTGGCATAAAAGGTTTAAAATGATTGTGGCATGGTGGTTATAGGGGCGGACTGCACGAAGATCTATGTGGCGGCTTCTAGGGTGGACAACGTAAAATACTATGGCGGCCATAAAAGCTGGACAGCCTGCCCGGATTCATGGCGGCTACCGATTCCACCATGTAAATTCAAAAAAAAAAAATCCAAATTAATAAATAAAAATCTTAAAAATAACCCTTCAGAAATAATAATTGCCTTTATCCTTTCGAAACTATGAAACCCTCACTCGCTGCCATGTTGTCAAATTTTGAATAACATGCTCTCAAAAGGTGCTATTCTTTGTCTCTTTCAATTTTTGTGCTCTGCATAGTGTATTCATCTTTTCTTTCGATTTAGGAATGAGTGCACATCAACTTTTTTTTTTTAAATCAATCTCTTATCGCATCATCTATTTTTCGAACATTGCACTTCATTGAAAAAATGAAACCCTTATAACCTTTTAATATATTAAGGCTTTGTCCTTTTTATACAAGAGATCATCGGCCCTTTTGTTTAGTATTATGGGTATGACTTTTTTTATATAGTGCCAAACACTTCGACGTCGGCGCTTGATAATGGTCAATTTAATGCCCTTTTTGTTTAATCTTTAATTTAAAATATTAAATATTTAATCTTAAATTATTTATATATAAATAGTTCAAATATAAATAATTAAAATTTTAAGTCAACAACTCTTTGGAACATTCAATAAATTAAATTATAATTCTAACCTTGGGTTAAAATATTATAATTTATATTATTATTTAAAAATTTTGCCCTTACTTAAACCTTTGGCCCTGTGTATAGTATCAAAAATAGATATTATGACCTTTTCTTCTTTACCACTTTGCCTTGTCTTCTTTTAACTATAGAAGAATATTCTTGTCACACCAAGTGCTCTTTGACTTCAACCTTTTGACATCAATGACAACAAAGCTTGCTCATATTTTCAACAATATCCCCCTTTGTCATTGATGACAACCCATTTTTCTTTAACCATTTCTTTTACTCTTTTTATTTTTGCTCCCCCTAAGAAAATGCTCCTCCTATCTGAATGCTCTCCCCCTAACTCAAATCTCTCTACCTTTGAAATTAATGGCAAAGGGCCACCTTTGGGGATTGGGGCTAAAGATAACTATATTAGCTTGACCCCTCCCCCACCTCCTCTTTTGAGGTGGTCAATTTTGGGGTGGGAGTATCTCTACTCCTAGCATACACTACTCTTTATTTTTGTCCATCTTCTTTTTCCATACCTTTGAAGTCATACCCTTTTGAACCTTTTGAGAATCCTATTTCTTGCCTGTCCTTGAAAGATCTAGAAATTATGTTCTACACCACCTTGCTATATTCCCAACATTATTGCACTTGTATCACTTAATGTTGTGACTACTTGAAGGTGCAAATGTCCTATAGATCCTCCTGGTGAAGCCATATCCATTCTTTTCATGAACCCTACAATTTACTACCTTTTGACCAAACTGATTACAAGAGTAGCAATACCCTTGAAAAAACTACCTATTTTTGAAGTTCCCATATTCCTATATTTCATGTGTCCTACACTATATAGCCTTGTGCCCAAACCTATGACATGAGAAGCATCATCCATTAAACAAACCTTGCCTTGAGCCCATTGGTATCTTAGTCTCTTCTACCATGTCCTATTTCCTGTTCCTTATTTGTACATTTTTTATTTCCTTTTTAAACTTTCTATTGTCCAACTTATCCTTAGAAGTCTCACTCTCTATTTCACTTTCTTCTTTTAAAGCTTCTTCTTCTCTGGTGCTTGAGCTTGATTCTCCTTTTTCTGCATCCTGTTTCCCTTGTTCTTTTTCAAAACTAAGTCCTATTTTAATGACTGATGATCTTTGTGCACTGATAATCCCGTCCAAGGTATTTTATTTTTTCTCAAACTTGTGCAACTTGTCCTTAGAACCTTTTACTTTCATCCTTATTGAAACTATCTCATGTTTTAATCTTTCACACTCTAGATCTTTTATCTTTAATTTTTTGACCATATATTCTTCAATTTTCCTTGCTTCTTCAACCTTGATTTTGAATTTGGTGAGTTCCTATAGAAACTTTGCTTTTGCTTTCTAATATTCTTGAGCTTGAACCCTTAATATTGAATTCACCCTTTTTAATTTTTTGAGATAAACACTAATTATTTTACATTCTTTCTATTTTATACTTGACTGTTCAACCATACCTTTTTCAACTCTCCTTGCCTTTTCAACCTTATCATTCAAGTCATAGAGATCTTGTAGGAGCTTTGCATTACATTGCTCATCCTCTTGTATTTGAGCCCTTAATTCTAAGTTCTCCATTTTCAACTCAACAAGTTCCTTAAGTGTGGCTTCCTCCTTTTATTTTTCTGATTTTTTCTCTTTTCCTTTGTCTTCAATTTCATATCTTTTCTAAAGTAGAGTTTCTTCTTCATACATATTTTTACTGTCCCTGTTATCCTTTTCTAATCCATCCTCTAGGACTTCAATTCTAAAATTATCATATTCATCTTCACTACTACTAAACCCATTGCAATAACTTATATCATGATCAATTTGACCATAAACAAAATATTCTTTACCTTCTTGTGAAAAATAAGCTGCAAGGTGACTTGTCTTCCTACATCTGGTACAAAAATTTATTAATATGGCATTTTCTCCACTACTTGATTCATCTCTTGAATCTATTTCTATTCTTCCTCCCAAAACAACAACATTGAATTCATCTTCCTTTTATTTCATGACCATGTGTGTTATTTTCTTCTTGTGTGTCATGGTTCTACTTTTTCCTTTCTTTTCCATTTGTGTTCTTGTAAGATATTCATTCAATCTATTAAACCTTTTTCGAAGGAACCCGCTCTGATACCAATTGAAGAACACATGATTAAATTGAGATGGGGGGTGAATAGTATATGCCCACTTTTTACTTTTCTTTCTCAAATAGTATTATCCAATATAATCAATGGCAATATAAATAGCAATAACCAAATCAATGTATAAATCATCACACACAATAGAGACATCAATTTAATGTGGTTCACCCAATGTGGGATACTCCATGGAGAAAATATTTCACTAATATTTTCTCAAAAAATATCTTGGGAATCCTTTCCCTATTACAATGTTTATGGACCTCTATCCAAAGGAGACACAAATCCCCTAATCAAGTTCATGGATATTTATCCATAGGATAACTCCTTTCTCCTCTACTTTGGCTAGTGATCTTCTAGAAGAATTGTTGCCTCCACTACACTAGCTAATGGATATCTATCCACTGAAGACTCCTATCCTCACTTAGAAGACCTATCCTCACTACCCTAGCTAATGGATCTCTATCCACTAGATATTGTCGTCCTCTATAATCTATGCCACCTCCAAAGCTTGATATTTACTCTATCTCAAATCTACACTAAACATAGTCCTTCGGTCTAGCACAAATTTGCTCAATATCTATCCTTTGTCTGGCACAAACCTGTACTCAAATTTGCACCAAAATCTATCCTAAAATATGCACTAAACACAATCCTTCAGTCTAGCACAAATCTATCCTCAATATCTATATTTTGATCTGTACTAAACATAGTCATTTGGTCTAGCACAAATTTATCTTCAATATATGTCCTCAAGCCTTAACATAAATATTGACTCAATCTCAAATTAATACTGCTAGATCTGCCCCAAACTTTAACTTCAAGGTTTGAACAAATCAACCAATCAACTCTGCTCTTAAGTCTTCTCAAAGACTTATCTCAAATATGCCTTATAAGATTCCATAAAATTTCACACTAATATTTCCATAACTCTTCTCTATAACTTGTCCAAATATGCTCAATAAGTCCTCACTAGAACTTGTCCAATTATGTTCAAATCTATATTGTAAGCTTCCACAAAAGCTCACACAAATTTGTCTACAAGTCTTCTCAAATATTTACCTCAAATTTGCTCAACAAGTCCTCACTAGAACTTGTCCAATATTAAATAAACATAAAGAGAATTGTTAGAGACTCAATATGCTTCACATTCATCACAATGCTCAATCACTTTCAATCACTCTTTTACAAACATATAGAGAATTGTTAGAGACTCAATATGCTTCACATTCACCTCTATTCTCAATAAATTTCAATCACTCTTTTAGAAACATATAGGGAATGGTTAGAGACTCAATATGCTTCACACTCATCAACTCTCAACCTCTTTCTAAAATCAATTCAGAATATAGAATAATTTGTTTCATAGAACTTGAACTATCACTTTAACACATCCACTTGACTAGGCTCAACCAACTCTACTCAACCAATCACTCAATGAAATAAACCTTGCTCACAAACCCTAGGCCAAGCATATAAACACTCACTCAAATGTTTCCAACAATGTTTATCAAACAATATCACATAACAATGATACTTATGTTCTTTTCACAAACCCTATCCCAAGATACTTCTCAACTTCACATAACAATGATACTTATGTTCTTTGCAAACCCTATTTCAAATTCTTCACTTAACTAATCACTTCAACAACAATGCTTATAAAAACAAGGTTTTATCAATAACTTTTTATTCTAGAAAACCTTGAAGTATTAATTCAAAACACACTCAACAATGCTAACCAAACAATCCTTTTCACTCCAACTTTGCATTCATAACTTTAAACAATTACTCACTAGGAATATGTGTCCATACCTTTTGTTTGATGTAGAAGTGCCCTTAGAAAAACCTGTCTCAATCAGAATTTTCTCCTCTGCCAATTTCAATAGTTAGATGACAAATATCACACTAACTCTCTTTCAAAATATTTTTAAACACAAAATTAATCAATCTAAATTACACCTTATTAATCCTTATTGAAATTAGTAATCATCAAATCACTCGTGAAAATAATCACTCAAAAATCACCTTATAATATCCAAATTAATAAATCAAACTCTCAAAAATAACCCTTTAGAAATAATAATTGCCTTTATCCTTTCAAAACTACAAAACCCTAACTCACTGCCACATCGTTGGATTTTGAATCACATGCTCTAGAATAGTGCTATTCTTTGTCTCTTTTGATTTTTGTGCTCCACGTAGTGTATTTTTCTTTTCTTTCAATTTAGGAATGAGTGCACTTCAACCATTTTTTTAAAATCAATCTCTTATCACATCATCTATTTTCTGAAAATTGCAAATGAAACCCTTATAACATTTTAATATATTAAGGCTTTGTCCTTTTCAAACAAGAGATCATCGGCCCTTTTGTTTAGTATTATGGGTATGAATTTTTTTATATAGTGCCAAACACTTCGATGTCGACGCTTGATAATGGTCAATTTAATGCCTTTTTTAATATTTATTTTAAAATATTAAATATTTAATTTTAAATTATTTAAATATAAATAATTTAAATATTAAATAATTTAAATATTAAATAATTTTAAATTTTAAATCAACAACTCTTTGGCACCTTTAATAAATTAAATTATAATTTTAACCTTGGGTTAAAATATTATAATTTATATTATTATTTAAAACTTTTGCCCTTACTTAAACCTTTGGCCCTGTGTATAGTATCAAAAATAGATATTATGACATTTTTTTCTTTACCACTTTTTCTTGTCTTCTTTTAACTGTAGAAGAATATTCCTATCACACTAAGTGCTCTTTGACTTCAATATTTTGACATCAATGACAACAAAGCTTGCTCATATTTCCAATAGGATGTATATCAACATAATATGTTATATATCTAATAATTGTGTTAGAATTATTCTCGTATAAAAGGTAAACCAACCACTCGAGTCATAAAAACTATAGCCTCAGTAACTAAGAATGAAATAGGCAACATGTTGGATGATATGAAGAGTGATATGCTCTCATATATCGCACTTCAACTAGATACACTCTTGCTTTAGAAAAAGAAGTAGGAAAATGATGCAACATTAGGCTACTTTTACCCAAAATGTAGGAGATAAAATCCTAAAAATGAGTGTCCAGAAAATAAAGTTAGAGTTTGTGCAATATGTCAAAGGGATCATAAAATTAGGTTGTGTCCACGAATAGAGAATTTCAAAGAGGAACCTGAAGTAGCGAAAACCTATTTCATGGGTAATAGGATAAACTGACAATAATTTCCTATGGGAAATAGTATTCCAGGAGGAGTGCCACCTTATGGGGGAAATAACTATATGAACCAAGGTCAGACTCAACCACCTAATATGGGATGGTGGGGTCAAGCTCCTTGGATGAATACCACTCAAGGGTCTACTCCTTACAACCTATATTTATGGATGCCTTATCAAAAAATTGGTCCATAGTGGATGAATTACATGTGTGGACTTCACCTCCATAAAATACAACTCAAACCCCACCATAACCTAGTTTACATACTTCTCATACTAAAAGACTTATTTAGCTACCTGCACAACCAAATTCAAATCTAAATAATAAGATAAATCAACCCACCTATCATGTAGACACAAAGATGTTTTCAATGTATCATACTATAGTAGATTGTAGCCCTGTATAGCTTAGATCAAGTAGACAATTAGGAGTAGAACCAACTCCTCCTATAGTAGAGTAAGAGGATGCAAATTTAGAATCAAAAGAGACACCTTTGGTAGAAGAGGTGGCTAAAACATAAACTACTCAAAAAAATATAAACGAAGGGGTTCGACCTTTTTCAAAAATGTTACAGGAACCTAGGAAGCCAATACAACCAAAATTTTACATTATGCAAGGCTTAAAAAAATTGACAGTCATAATTCCATTTTTTTTAGGCCATTAGAGATATTTCCTTTTATACGAAGACATAAGAGAATTATATTTGAAAAAATAGGAAGAAAACCATCCAAATAAGTAAGTGTGGTATGATAATTGGCTAATATCATGTTAGGCAATACCTACCATCCCAAATACTCTAATATAGAAAGTCGAGTGCTAATAGTTAAAATTGTAGGCTTCTAATTACCCAACACATTAGTAGATCTAGGGGTTGCCATAAACATCATGCTCCAAGAAACCATGTAGAAACTACAACTCATAGAAATAAGGCCAACTAAAACTATCCTTCAATTAGTTGACTGATCCATAGTACTCTCGAAGGGAATACTAGAAGATGTTATTGTCATAGTAGATGCATGGGAGTATCCAATAGATTTTCTAGTTTTGCAATCTAGATATGTATTGGGTGGATATCCACTTATATTAGGTAGACCTTGGCTGGCCACAACTGATTCTTATATAAGTTACAATATAGGATAGATGATGATCTCAAATAGATAAAATACCAAAAACTTGATCATTTATCCACCTACATAGTCCACTAATTTTTTGGGAGAACCAAATTATGAAGTCTTAAGTGATGATGCCTTGTCAATGCTTCAACCTATAATGTCTCTAGATGATATTGAGGATGGCATTGATGAAAAACAAGTCATAACACACTTTTTCCAAGCAGAATATTCCCATCTTGTAGAATTCCCACTTGTAGGTAGCAAAGATAACCATGTCAAACAAATAGAGGTAGCACCTAACAGAGTATTGAATATTGATAATGAGTTGTAAATTATTCAAGAGGAAAAATTAAAAGAAATACTAGTCAGACATCAAACTACTTTTGTGTGGGATTATACAGACATGAAGGGGATTGAACCTTAAGTTTTCACTCACATGATATATTTGGAAGATGATGTGAGAATAGTAAGACAACCCCAAAGAAGAATGAATCTAGCTATGAAATAAATTGTCAAAACTAAATTACAAAAACTTTTGTCAGTTGGGTTTATTTATCCAATATTGGATAGTCAATGGGTATCACCTTTAGTGGTGGTGCCTAATAAAAATGGCAAGTGGTGCATTTGTGTTAATTATAGAATGCTCAATTAAGCCACTAGGAAAGACCATTTCCCCTTACCCTTTATTGACCAAGTTATTGAAACTTTGGTAGGACAAAAATATTTTTCATTCCTATATGGGTTTAGTGGATACATTCAAATTCAAATAGGGTAAGAAGACTAGGATAAAACCATGTTTACTTGTCCATGGGGGGAATTTTGCTTACCGGGTCTTACCATTTGCATTGTATAACACACCTAGCACTTTTCAAAGGGTGATGCTTAGTATCTTTTCAAATATGGTTAGAAAAATTGTAGAAGTGTACATGGATGATTTCATCATTTATGGTAAAACTTTTGATGAAGCTACAACCAATATGAATAAAGTACTCTAGTGGTGTCACGAGACAAACCTGTCCCTTAGTAATGAAAAGTATTTTATGCTAATACAAGAAATGATAGTATTAGGACATCATATATCTATGGAGGGGGTTAAAGTAGATAAATAAAAAATTGAAGTAATTAAAAATCTACCTACTCCCCAAACATAGAGATATGTCTATAGTTTTCTAGGTTCTTCTGGATACTATAGGTGGTTTATCCAAGACTTTAGTAAAATTGACAAACCTCTACATATATTATTGTCTAAAAATGTTGATTTTATCTAGACCAGTGAGTTTGAACAAGCATTTTAGATTTTAAAAGAAATATTGACCACAAATTCTATGTTGAAATGTCCAAATTAGACCCTCCCTTTTCATATTTATGCTAATACATGTAACAATGTGATAGGGGTTGCACTATGACAAAAATATGGAGATGAATTTTACAACATCTACTATTTCAGTAAACATCTTACAGGTGTTGATTTCAACTATACTATCATGGAGAAATATTCCCTTGTTACCTAATGTTGACTTATATTTTTCTATAGTTAGGATAGAGCATAATAGGGGGGAATGTTAGAATATTTTAATGTGCACTATGCCTTCTGTGACACTTGTCACTTTCTCTTGACAAGTGTCATGTTCTTCATATAGTATTATATCTATATATTGTAATCATTTGTTGTATAATGCATCTCATCAGTTTTATTCCTAACATTTGGTATCAGAGCTCTAGGATTTCCCTGCCCTGTGAGCTTGAGGGGATTTTCCTCATTGAAATCCCCCCTCATTTTTTCCTCATTTTTCCCCATTTTTTTTTTTTAAAACCAGGGAGTATGCTCTCCATTGTATACAATGGATCAAAAACTAGAAGATTTTAAATAAAATTAATGGCTCCCATTTTTTATTTATTGGGGAGGATAGATTATTTTAAAGGTTTCCATATGTAGAAGTAATTTCTTGTAAGAGAAATGAAAAATGGGAAACCCTAACTTTAGTTTTCTATCATTTTTTGCAAATTCAAATGTTGCTGGACATAGAGATATTTTTTGCATGCCTTAGAAGGAAGTTTTCTAGCCTAAATATTTTTTTGGCATCAAAACAAAAGTTGTGGATGTGTGATTTTTTTTTGAGGGGTTTCTATGCCACATGCCACCCACCTACGACGTAGCTTGGCCTGAGTTTAAATGTTGACGTGGCGGGAAACTGGGTGCTATTTGTATGCCATATGTTCAAGAAATGGACCCGAAGCTTCGTGGGGAGTATATTATGGATATTCTACTGAGTCGATTAGAGATAGCGGTGTAGACAAATCAGAGCTATAATCGATGAATAAAAAAATCTAGCCATGAGAAAAATATGGTAATATCATTGAATTTATTCAACATGCTAAGTTTCATAGTTTGGACGATGTATGAAAAACCTCCACCCACAAACAATTATTATGCTAAATAACCAATTTGCAAAGAGACGTGCTATGTACCTATTTTTATGTTTTACAGTCAAGTTTTGCAAAAGAACCCATTGGAATTGTTGTTTCACATTAGGTTACGTTTACTATGGACCATGGGAAAAACTATAATAATTATAATTGATTGGCCAGATCCAATGTTGCACAGCATAGCGGCTTGTATCAGTTCTCAAATCTCCACATAGTGTTGAAGCCCTACAGATTACTTTTGTTTAACTTGAGTTTATGGAACACGAAAGTGATTTGGGGATTCTACGATTACCACTACCACCTAATTTAGAAGATGACATGAAAAAAATAGAGGATATTGTTGTAACTTTATGTATCCTACACCTGAAAAATCCATGCTTTAGTAGGAGCACGGTACCTATGATAGTGGAAGAGTTAGGAATAAACCAAAATAAAACTGCAATGTGATATTATTCTTCCAAGTGGATTGATAGAATGCACCACTATACCATATGATGGAGCATGAACAACGATGGCAATGGGAGTGAGTTTTGAGTCTTTTTTATTTATCGTTATTCAGATGCCATCTTTGTTCAAATCACCTAAGTTCCCACTACACGAAGATAACGTCAATACATCATGGAAAATTTTGCACAGATGGAGGAGGAATTGTCCATGATCTAGGTAGACATGAACGTGATGAAGCAATTCGTAAAATATTACTATTATGGATAAATTAGACTCATAGATTCTGTTGATGTTTTCTTTTCAATGGTGACATGCTTCTTCGAGTGTAACAACGTGAACTATTTCGAATTGCGGGCATGCAAAATTTTGTCTACTTTATTTATTAATGGAGAAAGGAGTGTACCTACATTTTTTTTATTGCATATGTGGAGAAGTTCACCATTCAAGATGGAGATGGTCATTGGAGATTTGTTTTAATGTGCTCACTTATTGTTATGTGGAGTTAAACTAAGGACTTGTCCATTGAATTTACCATGGATGCGGAGCTAAATGAATTGTTTTTAGATGTTATATAGAATTCCGCCAACTACATTCACTAGAGGATATTTCGTCAAAGAAGGAAATTGTGCCAGCCTACGTAATTTTGTAGTTGTGTTGTCATAAGAAGGTGGAATTGCTGGTATGACAAAAGTCCTAGATATTTTTTGATGATAAATTTGTGTTGTCATAAGAAGGTAGAGTTGTTGGTATGATAGAAGTCCTGGAGGTTGGCACGGTCCTGTTAAAACTTATTGAGACTAGGAACACAAATCCAGATTGCGTTGTGGTTCATGGATGCAAGCGGCTCATGGTTAACATTATTTATGATGCCTAGTGTTTTCAGCTTACTAGTGGAAGTGTTGCACATCTTGGCTTATGTTGCATAATTTCGACCACATGATCAAGATGCCACCTCAAGGAAGATCCTCTTTGTTTAAATATTTTTATTATTATTTACTATCATGATATATTATTGTTAGCTTCCAGATCTATGTTTTTCCTAGATCTGATTCATTAGCAGCACATTGCACAACATATTCAAGATATGTTCATGGTGGATCTTGTCAGCGGGATTGATCGTTTTTCTCATTTGGAGGTCCCTGTACAACCTTTGGCTATACCTGTAAGGCTGGCTATGGATTATGTGTTGGTAAAAGAAAACGTGGAGGGGTCCATCTTTCAATGGACAGATGCACTTTAGTTTGATCTAGAGGATGTTTCCACCATCACCGTAGTTGTATAAATTTCAGTCTTCCACCAATAATACTGAGATGTAATCCATTTTTAGTGAATGCATGGTGCCACAAGGGCAAATCAAAAGAAGGTGCATAGAGGAATTTGCACACAAGGGTTGTTTTCTCTATTTTTTTAGCTTACAACATCTTCCAAATGAGCGTAGGGCACACAATACATTTTTTATGTCAACACACACCACGTGGTAAGCGGTGAGGTAGTGAGGAGGTTCCACCATTCAAAATTTAAAAATAATTTTTGACACACTTATGTTTAAAAATGATTTTTAATTTTTTCTCTCACAATGCATTGTGGAAGGAAACCAAGGCTTTAAATTATTTGGTTGTAATGTATTTTTTATAGAATGTGCCTTGTGACTTTGAATTTTAGTATTATTAAGTGAGAACATGCACCAAAACCATGCATAGGGAAAAATATAGGGTGATATTGACATGTTGCAGTCTCCTAGTATCATGATTTGCTGTGTTGTAGCACATAAGAGCCCTTATGTCAACGATTAGGGCCCATGCTCTCATTGATGGGCCAAATGTGTTTGAAGAGCCAACTTTATTTTACCCATGTACCACATTATTTTGAAGATATGGGCATTAAAATAAAATTTTAAATGTAAGGGGCATTAAAAATGAATGATTCCTTTTGTATAATATTTTGTATTGATGGACAATATGGATTACTTTTCATTTTGCTTAGAAATGTGGCTGCTACCTATTCCATCAAATGAAGGTCCCATTTAGAGGGGAATATAGGGGTATTTATAGTCGTCAGAAAGGTTTTTCTGTAATGGACACAATGGTGGTGTCTATTTTCAATTTTGATGAAGTTTGGTATGATATTTTTAGCCTTAAATTTGTGTACCTTGGAGTGCACTCTCGGTTGTACCCGACACTCCCAAGGTAAATTTGTATGTGATCCTTGTACCTAGTAACCTTCTCTATAGACCTGGCGGATGCAGTGGCTATTTACCCATGCAATCCAATGGGATGAGGAGGTCACCATAAGGATACCTACTCTAGGGACTACAGACATAGACACCCTAGACTCTATCCGAGGACTTTTTTGGATCTACTTCTGAAGACTACAAACGAAGACACTTCAAAATATTCTCTTCTATTCTCTTCTTTCTTCTTCTCCTCCACATTTGGATTCTATGGCTCATTTTTATTGTATTTCATGGCTCATATTACTTTTTTTATTAAGGTGTATTTTCGACAGAGATCGACACCTTCTATATTGAGTTCACCATGAGGGGGGATGAAATTCATGGTGAATCTAGTCAGTGACCTATGAGAGGTAACATACCTAGAGGATGACCTACAGAGGCAATAGACCCAGTAGTGGTTGACCTTGAGGCACACAGAATGACCTTGAGGCACTTAGACGGTTGACCCAATGGTAATAGATCCAAGGAAGTGGTTGACCCTGAGGCAACAGACCGAGATGTATACATCGTTGATCTAGCATTATTCACATTTGGAGAGCCAAGTGCAAAGAGCATGATACTAGACCAAATCATGTAATAAATGAGGATGTTAGTTTTTTTTACAAGTCAACATTAAGGGGGAATGTTAGCTAATGTTGACTTGTTTTTTTTCTATAGTTAGGATAGTGCAAATTAAGGGGGAATGTTACCTAATGTTGACTTGTTTTTTTCTATAGTTAGGATAGTGCACATTAAGGGGGAATGTTAGAATATTTTAATGTGCACTATGCCTTCTGTGACACTTGTCAGTTTCTCTTGACAAGTGTCATGTTCTTCATATAGGCTTATGCCTATATATTGTAATCATTTGTTGTATAATATATCTCATCAGTTTTATTCCTAACATTCCTTACAGTAGCACATGCTATTAATAAATTCTACCATTACATTCCAAGTTATAATATTTTTGTGCATACAAATCATGCAACCATCAGGTACCTAATAAATAAAACTATAATGAGTGGTAGAATTATTAGGTAGTTTTTACCATTGCAATAATTTGATGTAACCATTATTGACAAAACTAGCAGAGATAATATTGTTGTAAATTTTCTCTCTAGGTTAATATTCTACCACTCAAATAGCCACTGAGGACCATATATCCACTGAGGATCAATTTCTAGATGAGAATATTTTTTCTCTAGATGAATATATTCCATGGTATATTGGGTATTATTGTATTACTCCTACTTCTAGGAGCAAAAGTAAAATCTTATGAAACATTGGATGGGACTATACAAAGTGGTTAAAATTATCAACAATGGTGCTATGCACGTTTGAACCATAGAAAAAAGCAACATTGTGTTGATAGTCAATGGCCACTAGTTTCCATTGTATCATACACCACCAGTACACATGGTTGGATCCAATCCATGCACGGTGGACACACCATCGTAATGAAAATTCTCTCCAGTAATTGGCAGATGTGTGTGCATTTGCAAAACAAAAATTAAATTAAATTTTTTAGTTTTATTTTATTTACTGCTTTGTATGAAATCATGCCTTGAATGAAATCTATAGGTATCTTGGAAACCTACACCTATCAAGAACAAGATCCATAATTCCTATTTTATGTTTTATGTGTGCATTTATTGTTTTGTAGGAAACCGTGCCTTCAATGCAATATATAGGCATCCTAAAAAACCTAGGCCTATTAGGTACAAGATCCATGTTTCCCTACATATTTTCAGCTTTCTAGGAGTATAAATGAATGAGCGAAGCACCAATTCCCACCAAGAAGGGGATACATACAATTTGACATATATATTGGTGTCTACTTTCGTAGGAAATAAAATACCTGTATATGGGTCAAGGTAGAGGATGTTGACTTTGTCACAAAAGAAAAGTGTCTATGTTCAGATCGATGAAAGGCACTTGACTGCAGGTCAACTCAATGGATATTGAATGTCCAACCAAGAGAAGGTTCATATCTCCCACATATAGAAAAATACACCTATATTCATAACATTTTGAATGCACCTATATTTATAAAGTCACCTATCTCCCATAAACATTAGGTGATGAAAAATCATCTATATTAAAAAATATTAATAATATAAAATATGTTTTACAGGTACCAATATGTTCAATAAAGGTGCTGGTATTCATAATAATAGATGTCATATGTATCTAGTAAGATGAATAATGGTGACTATCTTCGAGAAAACAGGTTCCTGTATATGCACTTCAGTGAAGGGCACCTATCTCCTAGAAAACGGGTGTCTATCTCTACACTTCAATGAAGGGCGCTTGTCTCCCAATAAATGGGTGCCTATATCTACACTTCAACAAAGGTTACCTATATCCCATACAAATAAAGGTGTCTGTATTCCAACATAGTGATGAATCCTATATTTGGAATTAGAGAAGCGATCGAAGCTACATTGGCATCAAAATCCATGCACAATCAAAGTCAAAAATTTTATGGATAAAAGTATATTTGTTTGTATTCTTATCGACGAAATCCATTTACTTTTTGGTTTTTGACCGAAGGATTTTGTTATTTTCCATCGATGACTCATGTATGCCCCAAGGAAAATCAAACAAATTTCAAGGAGGAGATGTGTGTCATCCCATAGTAAAATAAAAATTCTATATTTTATATAGTGTTTTTACACAAGACCTCAAGATTAATAAAATTACAGTACCCAATGATGATTCAATTTGATGTGATTTTTGCATGAAAAGAATGCACACCATTCATTTTTATCGAAGACACTATTGGCATGCATAATCCAATCAAAGTGCATCACCAAAATTTACATATGATAAATCACAAACACCATCCAGGTATGTACAAAACTTTTTGTTATGTATATGCTAGCACATATCCCACAAAACTTGTATCCAATCATACAAGCCCTAAATCTATACTATGCCATGTGGTACCAATTAGATTGAAGAAAACGATTGTAAGGGTACCCATATAAAATATGGCACATAATTTTAGATTAAATTATGCAGATTACTCATAATTATTATTGATTACGGGAATAGGTACCTTGTATGCATGGATACAGTCACACACTTTGGCATGTTATAAACCATAAAGAGTGTCTATTTTGCAAACACAATGAAATCAAAATAACGGAGTGAATAACCACCATGGAAAAACCTACTAATTATACGTTGAATAAAATTGAGCCCCAAGATATTTCAAGAATAATTGGTAATATCAAAAATCAATTTGAGGCTATGGGATGGATACAGTATTACCACCTGGTTAGCTTAGAGCAATACCCTAAGGCAAAAAATGAATTTACAACCTCAATGGATGATGGTACCGTACAAATGTGCAGAATGGTCATACCAGTCATAGAAGCATATATTGTAGAGGTAACTGGTATTCCATGCATAGGGGACCAAATATATAAGGAAGATAGTATGGTCAGCCATCAATGCAGACAACATGCCAATGATTGTTAAAACAACATATTCCAGACCTTTGGAGGAATGTGTTCGAGCAAGTAGCTCAAATTTTCACTTGCACTGGTAAGTATTCCTGGTTGAACGCTAACCGTTTTATATTTCTTAACCATATCCTACATGAGGATAATATCAATATTCCCTACTATTTAATGTGTGACCTTAAGGATGAATCCAACAGGTACTAGGTAGGAACAATAATATTATTAGCACATCATGGGTTGATCTTAAACCTAGTTTGATATGCAAAGGCACATAGGGGTGTGTTGAATACAATAGATAATATTGCAGAGCAACACGAAGATGTAGAATATGAAGAAGATGTTTCTATAGATGCATCCAAGAAGTAATAGGGGGAAGAAGAGGCACCTAAATCTTAAAACCACCAAGTTGTAGAAACAAAAAGATAGATAGAATGAGGTCCCTCTTCCCCAAAACTGTCACCTACCTCCCAACATAGCAATTCTAAAGGGTAGGTAGGACAATATGAATAAAGGTCATCATAGGAAATATTATTGCATGTCTTCCAACATTCAAATTGGGAGACACACCAAACTATTCCAAGCCCATTTTGAGCTTCATCACCACCAACTACCAGGAGTATAGCATAGAATGAGCACCTATATGATTATATTTTATCTAAATAAGGATATGTAGAGGATGAACTAGATACTCAAGTGTTGCATGGCATGGCCAATGGTGAGATATTCTACTAGAATTATCAAGAAGATCTGCAAAGCCAGTTGTAGAACATGAAATAATAAACCTCCAATTAGGAGGCAAAATATAAAGGGAATGGGCTGAATTTTAGAAATATCAATGGGCTACTGCAGTAAAGCAGCAATAAGTGAATAAAACTCTGCAAAAACTATGAGAAAATATAAGGTAGTTGGAAAATAGAGTCCAACAGTTGTAGGCCACCCAACTAGATAAGGTAGATGATGTCGTGTAGACAGACTAGGCTATGGACACAACATTTTTTTCTTTGGAATCAAAGGATAAAATTGCATCCATAGGGGTGTTTCACTTCAATGTCAGAAGAGCATCAGATAACCAAAAGGTTAAAATATGGTACCAATCAGAGGCCCCTATGAAGACTACTTCTTAGGAACAAGGGAACCCTATTATGCAAAAAGAACCCCTTGTAATTGAAATCAATGATAGTGAGGTTAAGGAGTTAGCTAGAACACATATTTTTGACCAATCAGATGGTTAAATTCTAGATGACCAAGCAGGCACTGGCTAGTCAATAAGGGAGTTTGAGGCATAACCTGATGTTAATTAGCCCACTTATGACACAGAAATATTTGACCCTATTATCTAGTAAAAATCAAGGTAAGAGTAATAACATGAGGTGGATCATCCATATGATTCAGTCAGTCTCATAGATGTTGTACAATAAACTAATAAGCCATCAATTGACCAAACCATGATTGGTCAGTTTGATCGGAATACCACAACTAAACCAATTACGAACACACCAGTCGACCAAGATATGAAAAAAATATTATTTTGAGGTCAAATAAATACCACCTCCATAGAAGATAGAGGAATTTGATCCCTCGACATCCATAGCTGATGTAGTAGCACTTGAACCAACCAATAAATTACATCCCAAAAAAAAAGTAGAGAGAGCACCCCAACAAGAGCTAAAGTGAAAGCCAAAAGTATCCCAACAAGATCTAAAGGTGTAGCTATATCCAAATTCAAGTGAGGAGTGGACTGCATCCATGAAAGCCTTCACCAAATAGAAAGAGTTGTTCTAGAAGCTCAATAAGAACCTAAAGGAGGCTGAGAAATGGTGAAAGACTCATAATCATATGGCTAGAGAGCTAGGTAGTTTTATTAATCCTACCCAACCAAAAAAATTTTGGAACCTATATGGTTCAACTGATGGAAATTCTTCAAGGATGTAGGAATATCTAAAGAATATGGGTATATTTAGCAAAGAACCAATGATACAATCACTAGTTTGAGAACTCAAGTCTCTACCACCTAAAAATGTAGAGGAGAATTACACAAAGGACACAACACTCGATCCAAAGGTGGTAAAATTACCAAAGGCCTAGGTACATGATACATCTAATTATACACTATGGGACAAGATTGACTTTCCATTGGCATATTAGCTTCCTCTAAACCATCAATATTGGAAGCAAGTTGTTCCTACATTCAAAAAGGGTGCCACTACATTCATAGAATTCTACATGGAAGAAGTTACAAGTAAGAAGGGGTGGAGTAGAACAAATTTGAATATAGGAGCAGGGCCCAGTCAACCCTTGCGATGCAATAAACACTAGAAAATACCTAAGATAAAAATAGGTCCCAATCAGCCAAACTAGTATGGCAAACAAAAACACAACAAGAAACGATACAAAGACACAGCCAAGGAGAGAAAGTGTTGGAACAGGGAATACTGATAGGTTGTTGATAAAATAGGGGATTATTAGCAACAAGTGCCATAAGGACATTATAATAATTAGGCATGGGGGGTGATGAATACCAAAAATGTTAATTTTTTGTATACTTTCATAACATAAATGTGCAACTTATTATATTAGAAATACATATTTTATGATAATTTTGTATATATTTAATGGAAAATGATGTATTATGCTTAATGTGTGTTTTGAGTGAAAATTTTGTGTAGATGCAGTACCTTTTTTTTTTCACCTTTTTATTCAAGGTCCCATGCGAACCTTCCATTTGATACTTTCATGATGTGATTAAAGAAGGGTTGGATGTTAAATAATGATATTGGCAAAGGAGTAAGGCATTCCAAAACACACTAATGTATGGTGCCTATCTCTCGATCATAGGTCGAAAGGCACCTATCTACCAGCAAAAAGGAATTGCCTATCTCCCAGTACACAGGATGACACCTATCTCTTGATAATAGGATGGACGATGCCTATCTCCCAGTACATAGGATAATGTTTATATCTTGACCATAGGCTAGACGACGCCTATCTCCCAATGATAAAATAAAGTGCTCACTTTTAGACTCACGAAAGAAAGCAATGATCTTCAACAAACAAGAAACAGCTAAAATGGTACTTGTATCTTGGTAATAGGTTGGAAAGGTGTCTATTTTCTAGAAATGGGCTTAACAATGCATACAATAGATAGAATAAAAATATGTGCATTGACCGTTAAAATTTAAGACCATGTATAAAATTAGACGTATTTTGTTAAGTAAACATAGGAAACGTTATGATTATCCCATGAGGGTTAATTTTAGCATGATTTCTCTATTGTTATACATCTAATAAATTTATGTGCGCCCACCGTAACAAATCATGTTAGAAGTATAAAATCCATAGCATCTAAAATTGGAAACAAGGGACGACCATGTCTTGTATAAAAATGTAGGCCACCCCTAAAGAAAGGGTCTAAACTTTCTTTGTAAAAATTAGTACTACATAATAAAAATCCTGAGATTTTGAAATTTTTCAATGTGTTCAAAGAGTGATCATATAAATTAACCGAGCATATGTCTATAGGAGCATGGGCCCACTCTAGGTAGTATTCCTCCCTTGTTCATTATGCTTTCATTAATTAATTTTTGTTATTTATTTTTTGCAAGTGTATTTTAATTTTGCATTTTCCCTCCTTTATTTAAATTCCGTAAGTGTGTTTACTTTCATGTAATTTATTTTTTGCACATTTTCTTTCAGTCATATGTTTGATAGTATAATTTAATTTTCTCGCAATATCTTGTAGAATTTGCTTTTGTACAATTTAATTATACCAGTTTGTATGAACTCCAACTACACCAACAACCACCCCCAAACCAAATTGATACATAGCAATCATCTTTAATTTACTGTAAGCATATACTTTGCAATGGTACTCACAAGTTTATGAACTAATTAATTGATAATTAATGAATAGAAAAGGATTATTTTCATAACATAAGTTTTTCTTGGCAAGAGCTACTTTTAGGGATTAATTCCCCCTTCTTCATATTCCTAGCACAACAAGAAGCTATATTCCCTCATGCCTAGAGATCTTATACCAAATGTAACAACCCAAAATCTAACTAAGGGGTTGCAATTTTTTTTTACAAGCACAAGTAACTCTAAACACTAGCACAAAAAATGCTAAACACTAATACAAGAGACTATACAAATATCTAAGTTGAGTTATCTATCATTTTTTCCTCAACACCAACCTTCTATCTAGCATCTAATTTATGATACACCCATATCCATACCATGCACACATCAATTTGTGCAGGTATACTATGCATATTGCAACTATAACCACATCCTAGTTAGGGTTAGCTTATCTCCTTCAATTAGTTGAAGGGTATGTTTGTATCTTTACTCCACACAAACCAATCTATGTGGGTATTGGTGCATATAAAAAATAGACCACTCATCTTATCAATATGATGAGTGGTCTATTTTTTATATGCATCAATACTAGCACTCTAATACTAGCACCATACTAGCACTGTAATATCTAAAGAATTTACTTAACCACTATAAACATATCAAAACCATCATCATAGAAAAATAAACACTAAATCTAACATTTAATCAAGAATGGACCATGATAAAGAAGTAAAGAGATGATTGAAATAAATAAATCTTACTATATCATGTATATATAAATAAAGCTAACATCATTAATCACTAAGATGTATATATAAAGAAATAATTGTATCACAACTGCTTGGTTTTCTATTCTTGTTAATAGATCTATTATAGGGTATTTCAAAAGAGAGAATGGATTAAGACAAGGTGAACCTCTATCCCCCTTATTTTCATCATCCTGGACAATTCTTTAGGAAGGAATCTTAAAGTTGTATTTTTAACTAGAGCTATTTTGAGTATCAAACCATCATCTGATTTCCCACCAAAAATTTATGGATGATACCATTCTTGCTTCCCAGTTCATATTTCTTGAAGCTAAATTCATCAAATCTATTCTTTATTCCTATGAACAAGCAACTGGTCAAAAAATAAACTTCAACAAAAACAACATCTATTTTATAAACACTCTTATCCATAAGCAGATAAAAATAGCTAAAATTTTGGAGTGTAATATTGCTTCCTTCTCTTCCACCTATCTCAGGCTACCCCTATTTCAGGGAAATCCTATAGAAAATCTGTGTAATGGAGTCTTCCAAAGAATCATGAAAAAAATTGCAAGGTGGAAAGGTGCTCTTGTCTCCTAGGTAGGAAAAGCCACTCTTGTTTATACTAGCCTCCAGAGTGTCCCAATCTATATTTTATCTCTCTTCAAATATCATTGGTTAGTCTACTTCAAAATTAAACAAATCCAAAAATGATTTCTATGGTCTAGGTTTGAAAGCAAATCTATATTTCACTTAATTTCATGGGATAAGGTTTATCTCAAAAAATATTAGGGAGGCGTTGGTTTCAGGAGAATCCACAAAATAAATTTGGTGATGATTAGTAAGAAAGGGTGGAGAATTTTAAAAAATTCTAGAGTTGTTTAGGTTGACATCATCAAAAGAAAATATTTGAGGAGAAAATCCTTACACGATGACACTCCCCTACCTAAATGATCTACCTTCTAGAATTTCATTACTCATATTATCCATATCATGAACAAAGGTATCAGGTGGCGCATTGGATATGGCTCTATAGTTAGACTTTGGGAAGACCCATGGATATCTAGTCAGTCGTTGATTTACGATCCTTCATTAAGAATTTACAAACTGATATTTGATCATATATTTGTTAATGAAGTCAGTAATTTCATATCAAATGAGTCTATTCATCCCATGTGGAAATCTCTTCCCCAGGATGAAGGAAATCCCAATCAGTGCCTTGCATGCAAAACCATATCATCTATGCTCTGGGGCATTATCATTGCAAGCATTCCTTCCAAAGACACTCCATTTTGGTAGCCTTGTAAGTTGGTTCTCTTCTCTATCAAATTGATATATCTAAATCAGGATGAACCCACTTGTAATTGGTTCCCTATCAGAAGTGTTTGGCTAAAAAATATTATTCCCAAAATTGATCATTTTTTGTCTAGTTACTGAAAACAAGATCCTTACTACTAACAATATTATTTCCCGAGGCATGCTCATCTCAAATTATTGTTATATCTATTTGGTAGTATGGGAATCAGTCCACCGCCTATTCCTTGAATGTTCCTTCTTTGTTGGAATATTGTTGTCCCTGATTGCTTTGGTTAATTTAGCTTGGAGCATCCCTAATACCTCAAGTGACCTTTGCATTCAATGACCCCTTTTGTTCAAATTCTCTCATATTAGATATTGGTGGTCCTTCTAGTTCCCTAATTTCTTATGGAATATATGGTTGGAGTAGAACATGAGAGTATTTAAGGAAGAGACCAAAGATATTGAATCTATTTTCTCAAGGGTCTTAGCCCTGGCTACAGAAAATGCTAACTTGGTTCCTTCAATTGATAGACTCATGTTTCAATCTAAATCAATATTGGTGAGCATCCTCAATTTGTATCCTTACCCCAATATTAAAGTTTGACCCACTATAAATAGGTCCCTAGTGTCTTGGAACCCACACCCATACAATTGGTTTAAACTTAATTTTGATGGGGTAGCAAAATGCAACACTGGTAGGGCTAGCTATGGAGGAGTGATTAGAGATAATAAAGCTAGGATTGTCCTCGCTTTTACTGAGAACTTAGGATGTCATTCTAATAAATTTTTCAAAGCTAAAGGAGTATTTCAGGGCTTGGTGGTGGCAAAAGATATCCATATTGAAAATATTATTAAGGAGGGTGATTCCCTCAACACTATTAATTTTCTAAAATATTCTACTCATGCACCATGGAGCATTGACATGCACATTGAAGAGTCGAAGGCCATTCTTAAAATTTTTAGCAATGTTGTGGTTCAACATGTGTATCAAGAAGGAACCAAAGTGGTTGAAATCATGGCCAATAATAGGATTTTATAGGAGACTCTAATTATTTGGAAGGATCCCTTCCACTAATGCTTTATGAACACATGTACCGATGATGATAATATCTCCTATGCCTAATATTTGCAATGTTCATGATAGGACGAACAAAAACCTTTCTCATATTTTTGTCACAACGAATGGTAGTAATCTATTGTCCCACTCAGTTTTTATGACCTGGATCCCTTTGTTGATCACCAATCCCATGTATGATGCATGTCCTACATTTTCCAATTTTAGCCTATATAGTAACCAAGAGATCCATACTAAATTCCTACACCAAAGTTGGAATTCCAATCCTTTAGTTGTTCCCCATGCCAACCATTGAAAGGATATGTTTAATATTTTGTGCACGTGTGGAATTCAAGACCATTGGGAGGAAGTTTGTCTCTATAATGGGTATATCAATCCAATGAAATTTCCCAAGTTCCATGAGCATGTTTCTCACCAACATGTTTGGCATTTCAATGCTACGATCTAGTGGCCTATGCTCATCGTTCTTGTCCACTGTACCAAGTGTGATTGCACTCCCCAAAAGCAACATCATCACATATTATGTCATGGAACAATTATATATGCATCTTACTATCACATCAAGGCACTAATGGCCAATATTTAATAAAATTACCAAATCTACCAACATGATCTTCCCATGTGTCTCCATAATTTTAAATCATTGTTTCACTCTATCCATTATCCAATTTCCTCTATGCTTTGTGTTGAGTAAGATATATCTTTGGGGAGGTGCAAGAGATTATTTTTTAAAGAAGATAAGTAACCTCAAAATGTTCGTAATGGTGTTTTTAGAACCTAAGTCCCTCCAGGTTGACTCTTTGGTGGAGGACATCCTTGGGATCCATGGCATGCTTCCTTTTGTGAAGAAATTTACTAGAAATGATGCTAACATACCAATGAATTCATATGCTCATGGGATAATGACACTATTTCATTGTGTGGATTCATATTTGCAATGACAATTGACCTAATTATCAAGATATCTAAGCTTCCCAATGATGGAGAGATTATCCATCATGATAAACACTCTATGGTGGCAGAACTAATGCACTTCAGGGATAAGGGTAAATTTCTGTCCAAGAAAGATAATGGAATTGTGAGGGAATACCTTCCATCTCTATGGAATCATTTTATAGTGCTAATAATACAATTCCTAACCATTTATGACTTGTCAGCCCCTCTCCAAAGCTTTCACATAGATTTTCTAAATTTTCTAAGATATGTGAAGTTGATTAATATACCAGAGTACCTCTTCTGTTTGATGGATATTTTTGTCAAAATTATGTGTAAAGGTAAATCCATGCATCCAAAACACTAAGGGCTACATCTACTAATTTTTTAACTACTTGATACAGAATGGGGCTTAGAGGAATGTTGTGCCTATGGAGGTCAATTTGGATATTCAACCTGCTGAAGCTATATCGAACATGGATATTATAGAAGAGGCTCTAAATGAAGAGTCTAAGGCTTGAAAAGTTATTTCAACTAGAGCCACCAACAAAAAAATCCTAATATATTTGTCATCTCCATCACCTTCTCCCTATCGAAATACAACTAGATCCAAAGCTTCTACGAAGAAATGTAAATCAACTAAGAAAGTCAAGGTGGTGGTAAACTCGATTCTAGTGGCCGAAGCCACTAAAGATGATGTTAGCATTTATAAAGTGTAGAATGATGCTTTGTTTCTCCCTGTTGCTTTACAAAGCCTTTATAAGATTTAATTAACCCAGTTCATTGAGAGCATCTATGTTTGAGATTTTTCTAACATTATTCAAAGCATACAAAGGAAGATTTTTTCTAAAACATTCAGTTTGAGGTAGGAAGATGAAGCGTATAAGGGTTTCCATGAAACAATAACCAAAGCAATTGTAGATCTATAGTGGAGAAAATTTTTAAAGAATGTTGAATGGATCAGATGCAATTTCCAATGATTTGAACTCCATCTACAATTACTAGACCAGCAGGTCACAGATCCGAGCTGCTACGGTAGATTTCTTCCAACAAATTTCTCAGATTCCATGAGAGAATGATATTATGCCATTGTATCTCTCTGTTGAGTTGTTAAAATTTTAATCTTTGTAATGTATCCTAAAATTATTTCATTTGTAAACTATAAATAGAGGTCAAAACCTCATTTTTTAGGGTCGGCTCTAGTGTATTTTCTTGCCCTACTGTAAATATACTTCTGCATAATAATGGAAGAAGCATTACTCTGATTTTTTACTCAAGAACATATTATATTTGATATCTTTCATATAAGAGGTTTGAAGCTATGAATTGCATTTATGTTGATGTTGTAACGGTTAGTTCATTCCAGTTTATTGGATTATTAGTTGTGAAAGTAGTTGAAATCTATTCATAGTTAGATATGTGTTGATTGGAAGTTTATTTTTGCTAAATCTGAATATTGATATATTATGCTAAATTGGATTATATATATATATTGGATATCAGAATTGCTTCTTGCAACATATCTCTATTTTTTGCTTTAATGTATGAAGATTTCATGGTTTTTGATGTTGCTAATTTTGAGTAATGGGATGCTGGAAGTAGTTTGTTGAAGATTTCTATTGTATATGCCTATGTTCATAGCCTATCCATCCACTTTTAATGCATATTTCTCTAATTCTAAACCTTTTATAACCCTATTATTCACACCCTTATTGAGCTTAATTGTGTCAAAATATTACTCAGTTGATAAGGAACTAGTGTACTCTAGAGGTTGGACTAAAGTTAATTTTGGTTCATCCAATGTTGAATGTTGAGCTATGACTATTAGGTGAAATCCTAGATAGAGAATTGGAAGATAGACAGTCATAGTGTCAAGTAAAAATTGATGTCAATTCAGTGCCCAATACTTTTTGGCATTCTTGATGGGACTAGTTTGTAAGAAACATGAAAACCCATCATATGATTTATTGTTTTATATTTACCTAGAGGAATCAATATTTGATGAATTTTCTTGACCTTGCCAAGTAGAAAATAGCAAATTCACCTGGAAACTCCCTGGTTTGTAAATCTAGAAAAAATTATTCTTGTAAATCATAGTTTTTCATGTATACCAGGTCATTCAAGAGGAATAACCCAAACTCCTATTTTTATTATGATCTACCTTATAGAGGGTCTACTGTTATAAGGAATTTGAATCAATATTTTCATTCTGAAGAAAATTATCCTAAGGAGACTCCTACAATTAATCTAATAGCACCTCCAACAGGACCTACACCAGGAAACATGGCACAAAATGTAGCTCCAAAGCAGTACTTGTAGAAGTATCCCAGCTAGAACACAGCTGCCCCCCTTAAAATATCCCATATGCATAACATTCCTTAAGTTGTGTCTAAGGATATTCCCACTTATGATGGATCTAGAAAAACTGGATATGAGCACTTCCAAGATATTTTGAATTTGGAAACAATCCACAATATAAATAATGAGGATTTTATTATTATAATCTTAGCCCTATCCTTTAGATGAAAGATTTTTCATTGGTTTAGGACTCTTGAAGATAATACCATCGCCTCATGGGAAGGATTGGCTAAGACTTTTTTGGAGGAATTTAATGAATATATAGATCCTTTTTTCCTCCTTAATTAGTTCACATCTATGTAGAAACATCAACAAGAAATTGCTTCAAGTTTTAATTTGAGTTTCAGCATGACTTGGAAGATAATTCCCCCTACAACTAGACCAGTTGCAAGTCTTGCTTACATGTATTATATCAAAGCTCTTGGATCATAGCTAGGCTTGGAAACCCAACAATATGGAGTGGAGACATTCCCACAAGTATATAATGTAGTTGTTCATGTAGAAAATGTACTAATAAATATGGGAAGATTACCTCCCAAAGCTATTTTTCCTTACAATTTATAAACCACTAATGTCCAAAGCCAATCAAATGCTCCATATTATATGGACCCTACTCCCTTGTCATCCCCTTTCCCATAGATGACTCCTATTCCTTAGCCAAAAGCACCATCTACTGTAGTTCATTTCCATCATCTTTCTTCCCATATTCCCCAAGACTCCTATATCGCTCCAAATTTTTTGCATCCTTACCTTCAGGCTATAGGATCCACGCCCGAAAGGGGAATGCGAGAAGGATGGGACAATACCTCGGACTGAGAGGCCCTTTGAAGGTCGCGCCTCTCGGGGGAGGGGTATAAGGGTGAATTTTTGATGGATGGTGGGTTCACCAGGAAACTTTTGAGTGGCAGTTTCCACGCCTAGGTTGAGAGTAGGTTTGATGTGTTCATTTTGTGCTTTAATCATTCATATCCTAGGTTTGGCCAAGATGAATCTAAGCTATTCTATATGCCAATGCTGATTTATATGAATACAAAGAACATAAATAAGTGCTAAACATAGAAAATATGCTAAATGAGATAGAATATACCCGATTTTGGATGTCTGATGTAGATTCTGAGTTTTGTAGAAGTCCAAATCATCTCAAATCATACGTAATCATTTGAAATGTCACAGAATCATCTCAGATCTCAGTCGGTCATCTGAGATCAGACGAGATCATCGTCGATCTGATGAATTCATTAGACGAATTCGTCAAAAACCTGTAGTCACAGAGACAGATACCAAAAACCAAAAATGCAACTGCAAAAGCAAGGGGAAATGATAGAAATGATAGTAAATTTGCCTAAATGATAGATCCAGATAACGATTAAAGGAAAATGCATTACTTTAATAATTTATTTTAACTTTAGCATGCATCTATACTAAATGAGGTGAACTCCAGGATGCAAGAATAAAATAAACCAAGTTAATGCATAAGAAAATGAAGAGAAAAGATAAGAAAATGCAAACTTCGGGCTCTGATTGCCCCCAATCTGGACTGTAGTCGAGATCACCTCCAATCATACGAGATCATCACCGATCTACGACAGGATCGTCCGAAATCATCTGGAATCGTCTGCGACGATCTGAGCTTGCTTCGGCTAAAAAATAGTAGAATTCCTGCAAGAAAACTTGAAATACGCAATGCAAACGAAAGTATGAAGGTGTTCTAATGCACAAAAAGTTAAGGTTGCAGGGAAATCAGTCAGCCAGGGGGTTCAGGGGGATAAACTGAGAAAATCCTAGTTTATATAGGATTAGGGAGAGGTTAGGAGGTTGGAGATCATCCCAATTTGGGAGATCTCCAATGGGGGAGACTCTAACTGCGCAGACACGCTTTCTGCCCAAGTTAGAGAAGCTGTTGAAACAGAAGCTAATTATGAAAATTTGGTTTTGGGATGAAATCGTCTGGACGTTCTGTTCCAGACGAATTCGTCAGATCTGGGATGATTTCGTCTGATCGGCGATGATATCGTCCAACGGTCAAAACAAATCCTAAAAATGGCATGAAAAACAAGGGGAGCGGGTAATGGGCGGTTTTGGGTTAAAATTCAAATTTTTATCTTTTTACTAAGGTTTAACTGTGCCAATTTTAGGGTGCTACATTTTGCCCCCTCTTTAGCGAATTTTCCAAAGAAAATGCGTTAAAGATGAGTTCTTCCCGTTTTACGAGAAAGCAAAATTTACTCAATTTTTTAGACGATGATTCTTGGTCGAATCGTACGACTGTTTACTATGGTGCCCCCTCCGTGTTTTTACCCAAATCGAACGTTTGAGGTAAAAGCGTAGAAAAAGCAAAACTAAAAAAGTTGTTTTTAAATAAAATTAAGAAAAATAGGGAAAACCCTAATTCATTTTTACTGTTCATTTTTACTGTTTGAGAGCTCTACAGACAAAAAATGGTTGAGACAGTGCACAGATCGACAGAGGTCCGACGCGGGCTACGGGTAAGGATCTAATCCTAGTAAATTATGTTTGAATTTGATTTGTGCAAATTTTTGTTTTAAATTTTGACTGTTTGGGGCATCGCGGCCATTTTTAGGCCGTCGACGTCGTCGGGACGAAATCGTCCTCATTTCATCGAAATCGTCCCTAGATCGTCGATTTCATCTGAGGGCGAAATCGGTGAACTAGGGGCGATCTCGTCCAACAAGGGGTGATCCCCAAGTTGCGAAATAGGAGATGATTTCATCCTACAAAGGATGATTTTACCCAATTTGGGATGATATCATCCAATGGTGGATGATATCATCATTTGATGAAATTAAGCTTGTTTGAATTGCATTTAATTGATTTTAATAATTGGTTTATTAATGAATTTTATTGTTTTATTGTTTGTTTTGTAGAGGGGATTACTAAAGAGTCGGGAGTGGAAATACGGGGGGCTGAGAGATGATGTGGCCATGCTCGACCAGGTAGAGCGAGACCGACTAGCACAGGTCGGACTACAGCATGTGGCAGAGATGCCACAAGTACCGACAGACATGGGGCTACTGACAACCCTAGCAGAGAGATGGTATCCGGGGTCATCCTGCTTTTGGTTATCGATAGGGGAGATGGCTCCCACACTAGAGGACGTATGGAGGATCTTGAGGATCCCCATACAGGGACGGCTGATGACTCCTACGGCCAATCAGGCCAGGCGATGATGAGGCTGAGCGGAGACCCGAGCTTCACCCTGGAGAAGGGCGGAGTGAACATCGAGTCTCTGAGGCAGATGCCTGGGGCATCTAGGTTGACTCAGGTTTTGGCCAGGATAGTGGGTGGCTTACTGCTATGCCACCAGAGTGGGTGCAGATTACCCTGGCTCCTATCCGATGTGGTCTGCGACATGAGAGACCACGGGTACAGGTTTGCATGGGGGAGCTTTGTACTATGCCGCTTGTATAGGATCCTGCATGGGGTCGTATACAAGGGAGGCCGATGTCTGGTTTTGACATCGCTACTATAGGTTTGGTGCTGGGAGCACATCGCGGTGCAGAGGCCGGTAGGACTCCCACTGATAGGGGTTGACCGAGAGAGGCCCCGGGTTTTCTATTGGTGGCTCCAGAGAGGGTCACAGTGACGGATAGATCTGCCGATGTCACGGAGGTTGCTAGATGACCTCATCCTAGACCAGATCACCTAGAGGCCATGGAGAGAGCATCCAGGGTGGGCAGAGGATGGGCAGGAGCTGGCTCGCATCAGGCGAGTCTGCTGGCTGAGGATGGAGTGGGGAGAGGTAGAGCTCCACCGCTACGACCGAGTTCTATGATAGTTCGGTCTTCAGCAGGGGATCCCTTCTCTCAGGGATTATGAGTACTCCCAGACTATTTGGGATAGTACTACACTGAGCGGGGCTCCAGATATGCAATGATTCTAGAGCCAGGACATGGATGATGCCCCCATCCAGCCAGTGGATGGAGATGATACTAGGGTCATTGATGGATATGATGCCTGGTATGTAGGCATCCACCCTCCTCGGATGATGAGGGCATAGGGTCCGATGCATGCGATTGTGCGATGGATGGGGAGGTGATGCCAAGTTGCTATTGAGGCAGCATGGGGTCACGATGGGAGAGAGCAACGATGGTCTCCATAGGAGAGATGCCAGAGGATGCCACAGGCTCCATAGAGACCACAGCAGATAGGGAGGAGGGAGGAGGGATTCCCTTCTCAGTAGGGGGAGAGGCCACCATCGCCCGATAAGGGCAAGGGTGTCGAGGTAGGGGAGAGCAGCGAGATGATGGCTCTTCGGGCTGAGGTTGCCCACCTTCGGGCTTAGGTGTAGACTCTACAGGATGAGGCTACATGGCTCAGGGCTCAGAGCGGAGGGGCGAGCATGCAGGAGTTGGTATGGTCTATGGCTCAGACTATGTTCTATCAGGGAGTATACTACCAGCTGGTTCCAGAGGGCTAGAGGTTACAGCTGCCAGTTGACATTGTAGAGCCGATCAGGATGGGATCATCGAGGACATCCTCACGATCGATGATGAGGACCCGAGACACTGCTCGGACCTCTATGGGACCACCTCCTCCATGTCAGGGTGGGGGAGGAGATGAGGTGGAGAGCTCGAGGGCTTCTCGAGGCTAGCCGCTCACTGCATAGAGATTGTATATATTATTATTATTTTTTTGAGAGGATTGAGTATGCCAGGGTATTGATTGTGGCATACCAATCCAGATGATGTACATAATTTATTGATATATATATGATCTTTTTGATGATATGACTTGTGTATATGTTGTATGATGCTTTAATTTTGGATTTGTTGATTGATTATTCATGTAATTATGTCGTTTTGAAATAAATTATAATTTTTATGTCATGGCATAAAATTTAAATGAAATAATCTGATGTAAACAAATTGGTTGTTTTGGTGGTGTGTTTTGATGAAAAATAAAAGGGACTTCTAACAATAATTTCAAAGGACATTGTCATTGTTATAGACCATTTCATGGAGTCACCGCTCGCTAGGTCATCAAGCTAATCCCAATATAGAAATATTGTTAAAAGTAAAAGAGTGCTTAAGAGACTATCTTAAGACTTTGTGTTGTGATGATGAAAAATGATGATGGTGATGATTTGTTTTCAGATTTTCATAAAAATATTATGCATGAGATATTAAAAGAAATATGATTTTTGCTAGGCATAAATTCCTAAGTGTGATAAATTTTTTGAATAATTCGCTAGGAATTATACCATCATTGCAAAATTGAATGTTGACATAATGAAATGAAATAGAAAAATTTGTGTTCTTTTGAAAGCACAATTGTGTAACATAATGATGTAAGCCATAAGTTTTTATGAATTAAAAATGGATGGGAAAATAAAATTAGAACAATGGTTTGCGCTAGGCATAGAATTATAGGTATAGACTTATACCATCATCGCGAAATCCAAAGAAGGAAATTGATATTTTAGTTTTATTGCATGATTGATTTTTGATTTTTGAGATAAACAGAAAAGAATAATATATAAACATGACTTTATTTACTAGGTTTTTGAAGATGTTTGCGAAAGAAAAAATTTTGGATTTGTGGAAAGAAATATATTTAATTGTTTTTATGCTAAGCAAATGTTCTTAAATAAGAAGATGAAATGGTTCTAAAAGAATTGCAGAGATATTTTAAATTATCTTAAAGACAAAATGTAGATTTATAAGGAACCCTCATGTGCAAATGTGAGTTCATTCCTGATCTTGATTTATCATAATGATACAAAATCTCTCAAATACAAATGTGTGTGCAATTGTATTGTTCATTCACCAATTTTGAGCAAGATAATTTGATACAAGTAATTTGAATTAACCAAATGAGTGTTCGTTGACCATGATTTATATGCATGTAACCGTACCAGACTACTATGTAAGTTAGGTCATCAAGAGCTAGCTGATCCATAAGCCGACATAGGTCTGTACAAAAGAAGGTCGCTAATGTGACAGACATATCACCACGCTAGGGATTACCCAAGGCCAAGCGGGTTGGGCACAAACCACCTGTTATGGGGCTTACCTCACAGTTTTTGAATAATTGAGAATTCTAGGGATTCAAGCTCATTCACCCTTCTTTTCTTTTCAAGGGGTAGGGAAAGGGATTTTATTGCTTTTTGCTTTTGCTTTTTCTTTTCTTTCTTTCTTTTTTTTTTTGTATTTTTGCTTGGAACTGAGATAATGCTGAAATATTGTTGTGATGGTACAAAATGATATTTTTCTTTTTCTCATTTTCTTTGACTTTTCTTTTTCTTCCTATGCTAGGGATACTTGCTCGGATTGGCTGTAGAGCAAGGGATTTTTATTCTGGGTAGGGGTGAGCTTGTCCTTTTGTCAATTCTCAAAGATTCTAGACCATGTGCATGATAGGATAGCAGGGGAAACTTTTCGCTCAAGAAACCATTTCTACTATGTAGCATCATATCGAATTTGCAATGAAATCATTTTAATGTGAAAAGATATACTTGGTTCAAGTAAATAACAAGATCAGTTCTCTATGCTCAAAAACTTTATTTAATTCAAATGTGGACTTTGATATAAGAGAGATTAATAATCATACCAAATAAAATCAAGATATTTATTCATGTGAGTGTGAAAGTGCGGGATTCCAAATAAATGCTAATTTATCCAAAATAACTGAAAATATAACTGCAATACTTCAAGAATTGACAAGTACGAAAATAAAAGATGTTTTTGAAGATTTTGATGATTTTGAAGTTTTTATATTTTGATTTTAATTTATGAATGGAAAGAATAAATACTATTACTTTTTTGAAATTTTTATATGGATGACTAAAATGAAACAATATGCAAAATAACAATATATACAATGATGAAATGACCAGATTTTATGCATAATAGCGCTTAAGATGCATAATGTTCATAGGTTCTTTAAGATATTTACCATCTAAGGTAGCTAATCGGTATGCTCCCGAGCCAAATTTAGCAGTGATGATATATGGCCCAAGCCAGTTAGGTTCAAATTTACCTTTAAGATCTTTAGTTGCATTAGTATTTTTTTTATTTTCTTTCAAGACAAGGTCACCGATCTCAAAGGATCGATGATGAACTTTCTTGAGGTATGCTCGCTTGAGCTTGTTTTGGTAGGCACGAAGATGCTCCAAAGCATTGATGCGCTTCTCATCTAGGAGTTCCAGCTGACTAAGTCTGCCAACATGATATTCATCTCCTACTTCAGTATCTTGAAGTAGTAGAGCCAAAGAAGGAACTTCTAATTCAAAGGGAAAAATAGCTTCAGTGCCATAAACCAAAACAAAAGGTGAAGTGCCCGTGGGAGTGCGAACACTAGTTCGATAAGCCCACAAAGCAGGATATAATTGGATGTGCCAATCTCGGCCAGATTTATTGACCAGTATTTTGAGGATTTTGATTAATGTTTTATTAGATGCTTCTGCTTGGCCATTACCTTGAGGATAATAGGGAGTGGACCAACGATGTTGAATTTTATATTTTTGACATAATTTCTTGACATCTTTATTTTTGAAACAAGTTCCATTATCTGAGATGAGATTTGCAAGAATTTCGAACCTACAAATAATTTGATTAAAAATAAATTTGGAGACTTGGGTTCCAGTGCAAGAAGCTAAGGGCATAGCTTCAACCCACTTCATGAAATACTCGATGGCGGTTATGATAAATTTGTGTCCATCAGATGACACGGGGTTGATTTTTCCAATGATGTCTAAGCCCCATTTTGAAAAGGGCCAAGGAGATGAAATAGCCTGCAGCTCTTGTGCAGGCGCATGGACAAGGTCAGCATGTTTCTGGCACTTGTCGCAATGGCGCACATAATCATGTGCATCATTCTCCATGGTAGGCCAAAAATATCCTATCCTAAGGAGCTTCTTAGCAATGGCACTACCACTAAAATGTCCCCCACAAGATCCATCGTGGGCTTCACTCAAAGCTGATCTAGATTCTTCTAGATTCAAACATCTCAATAGGATGCCTTCAAAAGATCTCCTATACAAGGTATTACCAATAATTACGAAGCGACTTGCTCGTCTACGTAATAACCGACGTTGGTTGCTATTACAACCTTCAGGGAAGGTCCCATTTTGAAGAAAATTAAATATATCAGTGTACCAAGGTTCAGGAGTAGTTTCGTTGATTAGAAACACATCCAAAGGTTCTAAGCATGATTTATTTGAAGCGGGTTCCTGGAGTCGATGAATAATGATGGTAGCATATTCGTCATCTAACTCCAAGGGCAAAAGAGATGCAGTTGCAGCCATAGCGTCAACCGCACGGTTGCTAGTTCGAGGAATAGCTTCCAAGGTAACTTGATCAAATAAAGATAATAATTGTAGGACATATGCTTTATATGGACGTAATTTATCATCTCTGGTCTGATAAACATCATTGATTTGATTTATGACAAGTTGAGAGTCACCGAAAACTAATAAATTTTTAATTTTTAGTGCCAAGGCAGCTCGTAATCCAAGGATTAGAGCCTCATATTCAGCAGTGTTATTAGTGCAAGCAAACATTAATTTAAAGGACAGAGGTATAAGATGTTTCTATGGAGATATTAAAATAATACCTGCACCAGCCCCACTCATGCATCGGGCTCCGTCAAAGTATAGGGACCATTGCTCAGGATGGTCTGCCTCTAGTTTAAGGCATTCATCGGGAAACTCAATGATGAGGGGATGGGTAGACTCTAAGGGTGCAGCAACTAATTGATCTGCTATGATTTGACCTTTAATAGACTTCTGTCCTATAAACGTGAGTTCAAACTCGCTTAGCGCAAGAACCCACTTTGCGGTGCGACCAGATAAGTACGGGCGACTCATGAGATACCGCAAAGGATCGAATTTAGCAATAACATACGTTTTTTGACTGAGCATATAATGGCATAATTTTTGTGTAGAAAATATGACTGCTAGACATAACTTCTCTAATACTGTATAGCGAGTTTCATAACTGATTAAGGTTCGGCTAATGTAATAATTAGCATGTTCTTTCTTCTCATCGTCAAGTTGAGCTAACATAGCTCCTAAGGCAAAATCTGAAGCAGAAATATACAAGATAAATGGGCGATCAGATCTAGGTGGTGAAAGCACAGGAGGGTTAAGGAGATATTGTTTGAGGAGGTCAAATGCTTCCTGACATTCGTCGTCCCAATGAAAAGAGACATCTTTCTTAAGAAGCTTAAGAAAGGGTCCTGTTTTGTCTGCCAACTTATCGACAAAGCGACGAATAGCTTGAAGTTTACCTTGTAGACTTCGTAATTCAGATATATTTGTGGGTGTGGGCATATCAGTGATAGCCATGATCTTGAGAGGGTCAATTTTGATGCCACGTAAAGAAACTATAACCCCTAATAATTTACCGGACTTAACTCTGAATATACATTTAGCTGGATTCAGTCGGATAAGATATTCCCTTAACCGATCAAAGACTTTTCTCAAGTCATCTAAATGATCATCTTCTTTGATGGAACGAGCTATAATATCATCTACATAATCATGTAGAATATCATGCATCATATCATGAAAGATATAAGTCATGGCTCATTGATAAGTTGCACCTGCATTCTTCAAACCGAATGGCATCACTTTCCAACAAAAGGTCCCCCAAGGGGTAATAAAGGTTGTTTTAGCCTGATCTTCAAGAGCTATCCTGATCTGATTATAACCAGAAAATCCATCCATTAGGGATATCATTCCACTCCCAGCAGTAAAATCAATGATCTGATCCATGTTGGGAAGAGGAAAATCGTCTTTAGGGCATGCAACATTAATATCTCTAAAGTCTGTGCAAACCCTAACTTTGGTAGCTTCTTTCTTAGTTACTGGAACTACATTCGAGATCCATTCAGCATAATCAATGGCTTGTATAAAAATAACCTTCAAGAGTTTTTCTAATTCCCCTTTGACTAGTAAGGCCACTTTAGGATGCATTTTTCTAAGTTTTTGTTTAACAGGTTTAGCATCCGGATGGACTACTAGGTGATGCATAACTACAGAAGGGTCTAAACCTGGCATATCTTCATATGTCCAAGCAAAGACATCCTCATAGTCTTTAAGAAATGCAATGTATTTATCTTGTTTTTCTTGACTTAATTCTGATCCAATGTTGATTATGTGAGGGTTATCGTTGGTTCCAATGTTAATTTTTATGACATTCTCTACTTCCATGTGTAGATCTCTCTCAAAATTAGGTGGGGCGGGTGAAACGCCCAATTCTTGTAATTCTTCCAAGGTTAGCTTGGATAATTCCTCTTGAGGAGTCGTGGCCTCAAGCTGGGCTATACTAGGTATAGAGCCATCGAAATAAAATCCGTTATGTAATAATTCCTCAATGGAGACATCATGGAAAATATCTCCCTCCAACTCATCGTCGGATTCAACGATCATCTCGAGGGTAAGCTATGGATAGCATATTACATGTAAATGGCTTATTTATTAAATGCAAAGCATCACGTTTATCCAAATAATCTTGGTAAGATATGAGATGGTCATCATCCTCAAATGGGAAGGGCTGACCTTTACTAGGAAATAGGCCCACACCACATCGGGCAGGCCATGGTTCTACCTCAAAAGGTTCTTTCATACCATTTTGGGAAGGTCCCAAACCTTTCCCTTTATATCCCAATTTAAGCATTATAGGCTTAGCTTTAATATACTCATTAGCAAAATAACATCGAGCATATCCATCATAATGTGTCTTGATGTTTCTAGGTATTCTTCCCCAGTCATATCCCTTATAAATAAAAGCACAACTCCCGACTTGGTAAATACTTCCCATAGGTTGTGGGAGGCCCAAGGTACGAGGAGAGGGTGGCAAATTATTTAAAATAAGGGAATCTTGCATAGCAGCATTTGTTTTTTTTGATATAAGAATTTTAGATAAATCGGGTAAGAGCTCATCAGTAAGAGCGTAAGAGGTAGAAGGAACATTTCCTACATCTTTGGATGCGGAAAATATGCCTCTAGTAGGTGTAGATGTTGTAGAGATGTCGATGGATGAGTCTATAGGTATGGAAGTTATAGGAGTAAAACAAGAAGCATTGGTTGTGGGTTTAGGATCCTTTTGGGGTCCTAATGTGGTTTGTTCGGAAGATGGTTGAACTATATGTAGAGGTGGAGTTGATGGAGAAGAAGTAGATGATGTTATGGGTGTGTGTTTCACATGTTTAGATGGATGATTAGAATTAGGATGTGTGGATGACAGAGCAGGGCAAAATTGAACTCCAACAGGTTCTACCAAAGCACACATATCAAAGGGTCTAGGATCACCATGAATGGTAACCAACTGATTTTTAAATTTGAATTTAACACATTGATGTAAAGTTGAGGGAACAGCTCGCATCGCGTTGATCCAAGGGTGACCCAAGAGTATATTGTACGATGCAGGGCAATGTACAATAAACACGGTCATGTCTAAGGTTCTAGGACCAACTTGCAATGGTATAGTAATAACTCCACACGTTTCTTGTGTTTCGTCATTGAAGGCTTTTATGATCATATCAGTTCTTTTCATCTCATCACTTCTAAACCCAAATATTTGGTAGAAGTCAAAAGTGCAAATGTTTAAAGATGAACCATTATCAATCAAGACTCGTTTAACTGCTACATCTCCAATTAGGGCAGTAATATATAAGGGGTTATCCTTATGTAAACTATGTTGTGGTATATCTCTATCCCGAAAGTCAATACAATCGACTTCTCGAGTTATGATAGTATTGGCCATGGCTTCAGGTTGAATATTTTGTGGTACCATCATTTGGCTTAATGTGAGCATTAATTCATCCCTATGTGTAGGAGAAGATCTTAAAAGGTCCAAGAGGGAAATTCTAGCTGTAGTATTTGATAATTGTTCATTAATATTATAAGGAGGTTTAGGTTGAACATTAGGCGCATGATTCCCTTTATTAGGAACTTTCAAAACAAATGGAGCTGATCCATCATTCTGAGTTTGATCTTGTTGAGAATTTTGAGCCTGTTGTCTAGTAACAGCTCCGATGGTACCGACAATATTTTTTTGCGGATGATGAATAGGTCTTGGTCTAGCATTTATGGCTTGTTCATTAGAAAGTAATTGGTGAGAAGATGGTCTAGTAGTGACTCTTCTTGGAAATGGTTCTTCTGGAACCATAGAACTTGTGATAGGTTGAATAGGATCTGATTCATCTTCAGAGCTATTCGATTGATTTGAGGTGATTTCCATGTCACTTTCAGTCTCATATTCTACATCACTAAGATCAGGTGTCTGAGTGTTATATAGAGGTCTAGTCGTAACCATGGATAAAGTTGTGTCAAATATTTCCAAATCATGAGTAGGTGAATGTCCACTAATAGTTCCTACATATCGGGTAGGAGGGGGAACATTATGATGCTCAATTTGATTAGCCACTTCTTTGCCATGCTTTGGTAAAGGATGTTGAAATATGTCCAATGATTGATTGGCATTCTGATTCTGATTTTGGGGGATGTTCTTTTGAGCATTATTAGGAGGATTTTGTTTAGGTTGGAAGGCTTGTACCTCCATCTCATTGTTATCAATTAAGTCTTGTATTTTATGTTTTAATATTTTACAAGAGTTGGTAGCGTGTCCAGGTCCTCTATGGAAATCACAGTGTAAATCAGCTCTGTATCCGGGTATAGTTGGATCAGGTTCCCGGATATTTGGTAATTGGATCAAACCTCGTGCTAGTAATTGTGGGAGAATGGTTGATAGAGGTTGATTTAACCTAGTAAATTCTTGAGGTGGTTTATCAGGAGGTTTCAATATGAACTTCTCCATTGTTTTCGTAGTATTAACATTGGCAACGTTTCTGCTATCGGTGACTCCATCACCCACAACTTGTTTATTTTTATATTGATTTCTGGATGTTTTCTCATCATCTTTCTTTTTAAGCTGACCTCTCCTAATGAGAGCATCTTCCACTCTTCGAGCTAAGTCTATAGCTTGATCGAAGGTGGTCAAGGTAGCAGTTGATAACTCATAGGATAGTTGTTCTTGTAAATTATTGATAAAGATATCCAACATCTCCCGATAAGGTAACACAAAGTGTAATTTTCCTATCAACTGTCTCCACCGAGCTAGGAAATCAGCAAAACATTCATCTTTGTCTTGTTTTAAGTTGTACAAATCTTTAATGGTCACATGCCTTTCGATGTAGGCACTAAATTGATGAACAAAAGACTCGACGGTTTCTTCGAAATTCCTCAAAGAATGAGTGGGTAGTTGATAATACCACTCCAATGCCATTCCTCCTAAACTTTTTGGGAACATTTTTAGTAATAACAAGTCATCATGTGATATATCATGACAGGCTATCCTAAACATACGAAGATGCTCTATGGGATCTTCGGTTCCTTTGTATATAGGTAGGACAGGCATAGGAAAGTGTTTAGGATATGGTTGTGCTACAACTATAGGATCTAAAGGCTGACTACACATCTCTCGATAATTGTACGAGGGATGGTAGGGATCTATCTGGTCCATGCGGGAGACTAACTGTTTCACCATGGCTTCCAGATTACTAGTTTGTCCACCATATTGGTTCGGTGGTACCTGAGTATGGGATTTATGAGCGTATGATGGCGTGACGTAAGGATTGGATGCTATATTGCTATTATGCAAATGGTTGGTAGGGAGAGTATTATGAAGAAGATTTGTAGTAGCATTATGTTGTATCCCAGATTGTTGGAAATTGGTGTTTGGTTTCATTTTGGGCTTTTGTTGATTTGAGGTATGTTGATCAATAACTTGGCGAAATAGAGCAGTGAATGAAGGTTTCTTTTGTGTGGGAATAACTCTAGGCTTGGTAACAGGCACTCTAGGTGGTTGGGTAACCTTGTTGTTGTTGCATGTTCTGGATTATAGCGGCCATATCCAAATTGGATGGTCCAGCTTGATCACTTTCTTGATCAACGAAGGACAAGGGATTAGTGCGTGTGTGATATATTTCTTCTAGGGTTGCTTGAGTGTCACTAATTTGATCCTTGTCCATATGGATTGCTCTATTAAGAGTGCCAATATTAGTATTGAGGAACTTCCAGAAATGTTCCATGTTCTCAAAAGTAATAACTCCTTCCGGAGACATTTTAGGGGATGAGGATCCTTCCTCTCTAACAGCTTCTCTTTGTTCATTTCCTTCAGCAAACTCTTCTTCTTGTTGGTCTAGTGTTCCTTCTTCCTGAATTGGGTCTTCAGGAAGGACATCTGGTTTATTTACTGGTTTTCCTAACCAATCTTCTTCTACTTCAATCTGTTTTCCATTCCTAAGTCTAGTCATTATGCTTAAACTTAGATTTTAGCAAATATATATATATATATATATATATATATATATATATATATATATATTTGCAACAAGTTTGGGAGGTATATATTTTAATTATATACCTACTATAATACTTAAAAGAAAACGTTTTAATTTTTGTTATATTTTTGTTTTGTTTTTGTGATTTTATGTTTTTATGATAATATTATAAAGACAACAAACAACATACTAAATGCAAGAAATAATAAAAGAATGGCTTAGTTTTCTATAAATAGTTTATAGATGTCATTGATGGGATCAAGTTCATCAGGAGTCATGAAATGCTCTTCTTCAAATTGGAAATGGTTTTTCAAGAATTTGACAAAGTGTGCTATGGTGATGTTATCTACTTCTGACTCTGACTTGTAAAAATAGAGCTCATGGCAATACTCTCGATATAACACAGCTCTAGGAACTCTATTCCATCTCTTTCTATCCATAAGAACGACCTCTTGATCCTCTATACGAGATAGAAATTTATGTACTACAACTGCATTCTCGAGGTATTCCTCAAAGGTGTACAACTCGAAAGACACAAGGGCTCTTTTATCTGCTAACCACCTATGGCAAGCTCTCTGAAGTTCATGGTACAAAGTCACCTGATCAGGATCCAGGATTCTATCTAGGACAAACCTCTTGATTTGCCTAAGTTCGGTTGATCTAGATGAAATAAGATTCAATCTCCTATTAAGTTCGTCCCATAAAGGTGGGACTCTATATGTTTGAGATACTCTAAGCAAAGAAGTAATCTCTATGGCTGCTAATTGATTTTCAACATTAATGGTGACAACTCGTCTTTTATTATAATCTACCATCTAAATATGATATGCAATCTTTAATTGTTTATCTGATGATTCTAAATGCATTTATGTTTTGTTTTTTTTTTTGGATTGTTTTCAAAAGGTTTTTAGTTTTCACGTCGGGTTCACCAAAATGTATCGCTCCAAATTTTTTGCATCCTTACCTTCAGACTATAGGATCCATGCCCGGAAGGGGAATGCGAGAAGGATGGGACAATACCTCGGACTGAGAGGCCCTTTGAAGGTCGCGCCTCTCGGGGGAGGGGTATAAGGGTGAATTTTTGATGGATGGTGGGTTCACCAGGAAACTTTTGAGTGGCAGTTTCCATGCCTAGGTTGAGAGTAGGTTTGATGTGTTCATTTTGTGCTTTAATCATTCATATCCTAGGTTTGGCCAAGATGAATCTAAGCTATTCTATATGCCAATGCTGATTTATATGAATACAAAGAACATAAATAAGTGCTAAACATAGAAAATATGCTAAATGAGATAGAATATACCTGATTTCGGATGTCTGATGCAGATTCTGAGTTTTGTAGAAGTCCAAATCATCTCAAATCGTACGTAATCATCTGAAATGTCATAGAATCATCTCAGATCTCAGTCGGTCATCTGAGATCAGACGAGATCATCGTCGATCTGATGAATTCGTCGACGAATTCATCAAAAACCTGTAGTCACAGAGACAGATACCAAAAACCAAAAATGCAACTGCAAAAGCAAGGGGAAATGATAGAAATGATAGTAAATTTGCCTAAATGATAGATCCAGATAACGATTAAAGGAAAATGCATTACTTTAATAATTTATTTTAACTTTAGCATGCATCTATACTAAATGAGGTGAACTCCAGGATGCAGGAATAAAATAAACCAAGTTAATGCATAAGAAAATGAAGAGAAAAGATAAGAAAATGCAAACTTCGGGCTCTGATTGCCCCCAATCTGGACTGTAGTCGAGATCACCTCCAATCATACGAGATCATCGTCGATCTGCGATAGGATCATCCGAAATCATCTGGAATCGTCTACGACGATCTGAGCTTGCTCCGGCTGAAAAATAGTAGAATTCCTGCAAGAAAACTTGAAATACGCAATGCAAACGAAAGTATGAAGGTGTTCTAATGCACAAAAAGTTAAAGTTGTAGGGAAATCAGTCAGCCAGGGGGTTCAGGGGGATAAACTAAGAAAATCCCAGTTTATATAGGATTAGGGAGAGGTTAGGAGGTTGGAGATCATCCCAATTTGGGAGATCTCCAATGGGGGAGACTCTAACTGCGTAGACACGCTTTCTGCCCAAGTTAGAGAAGCTGTTGAAACAGAAGCTAATTATGAAAATTTGGTTTTGGGATGAAATCGTCTGGACGTTCTGTTCCAGATGAATTCGTCAGATCTGGGATGATTTCGTCTGATCGGCGATGATATCGTCCAACGGTCAAAACAAATCCTAAAAATGGCACGAAAAACAAGGGGAGCGGGTAACGGGCGGTTTTGGGTTAAAATTCAAATTTTTATCTTTTTACTAAGGTTTAACTATGCCAATTTTAGGGTGCTACAACTCCTTTATCATCCTTGATATTTCTTATCCAAAATACATTGAGAACTCTTAGAAACAAAATTAATTCAATGGAGAAGAGGGAAATGGAGAGGTCTCAACAAAGGAGAATTCATTATGTAAATAAAGATCAAAGACATGGTCCTAGCAATAGCACTGGGGTCATAGTAAATGCAACATATGAAGAGCCTGAGTGTTCTTCAGAGACAAGTCTGGTAAATATCTGGTGTTTGGTGTGTAATTATCCTTATAATTCACAATATTATGTTATGTACCAACACCATGTTCAACAAGCTATGGATCAAGCAAAAAAAAATTAGAAAGGAAGAGTGAACATGCTCTGGCAGCCTGACCAGATCATGGTTTGAAAATATCTTGATGAGGATGGACCTATTGTTGTCATGAAAAGTTCAAGAAAGAAAAAATTACAAGTAAATCCATAGAATTTGGGTCAATTTTAGGTCATCTCTCAAAAAATAAGGATCCACCTACCCAAACCAGTGATACATTTCCTATCCCCCAGGCCAATCAAAAAAGAGACATGGTTCCTAAGGGCAAAAAAAGACAGTCAATTTCCCCAAAAGAATTGAGAAATAAATTTAAATATATAGAATGAGGTCTAATTATGAAGCCCAAGAGAGGCTTAGATTCCCTTATATTAATAAGATATAGAGAATTGAGGTCACTCAGTAGTATAAAATAAAATATGGTGAGCTAGAAAGAAGTCCTGAGAGACCCACCTTGGCTAAGTCTGAATACAACATTATGGAGGAAATGAAGAAGATACCATACAAATCTAGTCTATATGATACTCTCTTCATTCTTGTCCAAATAGACCTACTAAAAGAATCTCTAAATAAATATTTGCAGGATAAGAAGGCCACCACAATTATTAGCATACCCTCTAAAAATAAGGAAATGTACCATACTAGTTTAAATAATAAACCTCTTTCTTTTTATATTTATTTAAGGATGGAAGTATGGGTTGTACAAAATTGTATGATTGACTCAAGGGCATCTACTACAGTTATGCCTAAGGCAGTTTGTGAAGATATGGGTATGGAGTATACCCGATCCTACCCTGGAGTACTACAATTGGATGGAACACCTGTGAAGATAGTAGGAGTGATAAAATATATCTTGACGACACTACATAGAGAACTTGAGGTAACTATAGTGCAAAAAATATTGGTGGTGGATCTAGAGCCTTATTTTGTCTTATGATTTTTAAGAGAATTCACTGTAAATTTGGGTGGATGCATGTACATGGACTATTCGAGCATGGTGATTCCTTTCAAAGGAAAGAGGATAAAAATAACACCTAAAAATCTTGTTACCATATTGAAAAAATTAAATAGGACATGTGCAATATTACCCCTATTGAAGAATTTAAAATTGTGGATAAGTTTGAAGAGCTAGAAATTGAATATGAACTACCTTTCAGGTAGGATTATAGCCAGTTTGGGATAGGTATTGACACATATAGTATTTTTGCAAAATCAGAGAAGAAATTTCCTACTATATCTAATCAGTCTCTAAGAGAAAAAAATCATGGACCATGCACTTTTATGGTTCCAGATGTAAAAATGGTGCTACTGCAGGTGTGGTATTATAGTCCCAATCAGAAGGGATAAAGAGTTTTGCCTATAGGCTAACATGATCATGCACTAATAATGCTACAGAATATGAGGCTTTATACCTTGGGCTAATGCAAGCTAAAAGCATGGGCATCAATATTTTGAACATATATGGCGACTCTGAATTGATTGTCCATCAGGTAAGAGAAAGGTGCAACAATAAGCACCATTACTTGAAAGCATATAGAAATATTGTATGGGATTTGATGGAATCCTTTTATGCCCTAAAAATAAATTTTATTCCTAGAGAAAATAATACCTTGGAAGATTCCTTAGTAGGTAAGGGGAGCTAATTTCAACCCTTATGTAGACATAGGAGCTAAAAATACAAAGGTATAAAAATGATTTTTAGGCCTACAGTGCTAGATAAGCATATTTTTTGGCAGGTCTTTGAAAGTGATGAACAAATCATTGATTTTATAGTGAGAGAAGCATGTTTATCCACTGTTCAAGAGGAAAATTTAGAAGAGATTGATCAACAAGATGTTAGTCAACTCAAGAACAATAACATACCTAGGGATTTGGTTATTCTAGAGAGCTTGTTTGACAATGAAGATAGGAAAAGGATTAGATCCATGGAAGTCAATGAAAAAATATATAAAGAATTTGAAATTGAAAAAGAAAATAATCTCAAGGTTGAAATCCGATGTTCTCCAGAAGAATATGAGGATATCAAATATTTATGCCTAAAGTACCAAGACATTGTAGCTTGGTCATACGAGGACCTTTAAGTATATGAAAAGAAGGTTATCCAACACACCATTGAGCTAAAGCCTAATACAAAGCCTTTCAGGAAGAGGCTTGTAAATCCAAGGATCGAAGCCATAATGAGAGAAGAAATTTTAAAATTTCTAAAGGCTAATATCATTTATCCAATCAAACATTCAACCTGGGTAGCTAACTTGGTACTTGTAAGGAAGAATAATGGTGACATCCACCTATGTGTATATTTTAGAAATCTCAATCAAGTGTCACTTAAAGACCACTACCCCCTCCCACAAATTGATCAAATATTACAGATTGTGGCAGGGGAAAAAAGGTTCTCACTACTAGATGGTTTCTCTGGATATAACCAAATTTGGGTGAAGAATGAATATCAGTATAAAACAACATTCACCACAAAATGGGGAACCTTTGCATATCATAGAATGCCTTTTGGGCTATCTAATGCAAGAGCCACCTTCTAGAGAGAAATGGACTATACATTTGGCTAACTAATTAACAAGGTCATTTTGATCTATTTAGATGACATGATTGTGTGATGGGGAACAAAAAATTGCAATCTCACAGATCCAAATTTTCATTCATTAATTTGGAAATAAAATTTACAATATTAGCCCGTAGGCGTAATTTCCCTATCACTATTGCAATTTCCTGCTCTACATTCCTCTCCTATTACACGCCTATGTTTTTATAGAGGTCCCGACCCTCTCTGATTCTGGAAATTCATAGAATATCAAAACAGCACAATGGCCACCGCCTTCACTTCCCGTCTGGAAGAAATTCACTGCCTCTGCAGTCCTCTGGTCCTCTTTCCTTCGGCTCTACAACTCCTCTGCACTCTTCTCGAATACCACCGCTCTGAACAATCATCGTAGCCTTACTATTTAGAGTTCTATCTATAGATCAATAGCGCTGCAACCTTCTATCTCAAATCTGTAGATTGTGCTTCCATCTCCATGGATCCGTGTAAACTGCCTCACGTTTGGCACATCTGTCTACACCTTCTGGTATTCGAAGCTCTTCTTGGAAGACACACACAACCAAGCAGGATCAGAATGGACCTCGGCCCTCGAATCTGATCTACCCTGCCTAGGGCTGGACTTCGACCCTTGTGCACGACTTTGCTTTCCCTTTTTATAATTTTCTGGCACGACGATCTACTTTCCATCTGGTGGCCCGTCGATTCATTTTTGTTGTGACTGTTCATTTCATTTTCTTGTGTCTCTTTGTTGCTCTGGCTTTTGAAACATCTTCCTACATGACACTTCATCTTCACCTACTTTCACTACACCTTGATCCCGCGTGTTCTTGTGCTGTCATGTGTCACTCAATGAAATCCTTCTATAATGGTCCCTGTAACCGTCTACCCCTTTCGAGTCATGAAGCAGCATGTCATGATTTTGCAACATCTCCTCTCTCTTCCTCATCTTCTTCTCTTCCTATCGTGATATCATGACATTTCTGCTCCATCGCCATCTCTCTCCTCTTCGAGGTGTGAAAACCCAACATGTCACGATATCATGACATTTATGCTCCATCGCCTTCTCTCTCCTCTTTAGGTCGTAAAATCATGACATGTTGTGAAATCACATATTATTTTCTACACCTCTCTCCTCTAGGGTCGTGAAACTACGACATGTCACCAAATCATGACATCTTCTCATCTGCACCTTCTCTCTCCTTTCGGTGTCACGATATCGTGACACTTTTTCTGTCATGATATCGTGACAGTTTTCATTCTCACCATCTCTTTCATCTGCGGTTCGTGATAATGTGACATGTGATATCACGACATCTTCTGTCCGCTACCTCTCTCTCTACTTTCTGTCACATAAAATTTGGATCTGTGAAATTATGATTTTATGTTCCCCATCATTATGTTTTCCCACAACAAGCAAGACCACTTGGCACACCTATAACAAGTCTTCCATAAGTGTAGAGAATTTTGCATCTCTCTCAATCCTAAATTTTGCAATTCATGAGGTAAAATTGCTAGGTCATGTAGTCTCAAAAGAAGGTATGACCATTGATCCATATAGAATCAAATTCGTTCTTGCTATTCCATTTCCTATGAATAAGAAAGCCTTGCAGTCTTTCTTTGGCCAGATAAACTTTATTAGGAAATTCATCTCTAAATTTTCTCAAAAGATGAAACCTATATCTAAAATGTCGAAGAAGAATGTAGACTTCAAATGGATTGAGGTAAGAAAGTAAACCTTTGAAATCATCAAGCAGTCGATTGTTGCAGCTCCAGGGCTAGTCAATCTATATTTTAGCAAAGACTTCATTCATTATGCTCATGGAGCTGAGGAAAGCTATGCATCAGTGCTCACCCAAAATAATGATAAGTAAGAGGAACACCCTATATTATTTTGGAGATAGACTCTTCATGAATATCAGGTTAAGTATAATTTCATTGAGAAACAAGTATTTTTTGTTATGAAGTCATTGAAAAAATTTAGGCAATAGTTGGTTCAAAGTAAGACCCTGCTTTATGTGGTTCATACGGATGTAAGAATATTTATTTTACAAGGTGAACTGGGAGATAAGAGAGTTGGTTGGATCACTAAAATCTAGGAATATGATGTCGAAATCCATACTACCAAATTAGTAAGAGGTAGAGTCCTATGTCAAGGTTTGAAAAATGTAGCAGTTTCAATAGAAGTGAAAACTTGTTAGTCAACAGCAGATGATCAAACCAAAGAGTTATAGTCAATTGAATTAGACTGGGTGGATCAAATGACTAAGTACTTTCAAACTAGTGTATGCCCTCTTGATATTAATGCATCATAGAGAAGAATATATAGATTGCAGTGTGTCTTATTACTAGAGGGTATGTACAAAGTGAACCTTGATGGAGTTCACCTTAGATGCTTAAAATATGATCAACAACAAAAGATCATAGAGGAGTTCCATAGAGTACTATCAATAGGTCGTTCCTCAGGAAGAGTTACAACATTAAAAATTATTAGAGCAGGATATTATTGGCCTACCATATTTTTTGACACCTTTAAAGTCACTAGATCCTATGACAAATGCCAAAGTTATATGGGAAGAACAAGGAATGCATTATTTACCCTTAAGCCAATTCAAGTGGAAGAGCCCTTTCAGAAATGGAGGTTGGACTTTGTAGGGTTTTTTGATCCACATTCCTCATATGAGTACAAGTACATTCTAATTACTACAGACTACCTCACCAAATGGGTAGAAGTTATTTCCACAAATAAATCATACCAAGAAGTGGTGATAAATTTCATGGAAAGCTTGATTTCAAGGTTTGGTGTTCCAAAGGCTTTGGTAGTGATAATGGACCAGCAAGTATGTCATCACCATTAAGAATACTTCAAATTACTACCCCCAAGGAAATGGACTTGCAGAGGCTACTAATAAGAACCTGTTAAGGATTTTGAGAATATCACTAGAGGGTACTAAAATAAGTTGGTAACTATTACTGGAGCAAGCTCTTTGGTTAGACATAATAACTATTAAAAGGTCCATCAAAACCTCCCCTTATACCTTAGTATATGTCAAAGAGGCAGTGTTACCTATTCATTTGGAGATTCTAGCACTCAAGATGATAAACACAGAATAAGAATCTAGAGATAACCCAATGGAAACAAGTCTAATACACCTACTATAGTTAGAAGAAAAAATAACTTAGGCATATGAATATTTTCAAAAGCATTCATTCGATGTCAAGGTATGGTTTGACAAGAAGGCAAGGTTCAAGAAATTCTAGGTTGGAGATTTTGTGCTTAGGTGGAATGTTGAAAGAGCTAAAATAGAACATCATAAAAATTTTGACTCCTTTTGGGATGGGCTTTTCAAGATAACAGAAGTTAAGGAAACCAATATTTTTTATCTTGAACACCTCAAGGGAAACATACAACCAATTCTGGTCAATGGTTTTCACCTTAAACTCTATTTTGATTGAAATATAGCTCATTGTAACATATGTACATACTTTGTATCATATTTTTTTGCATTTTATATCAAGTTTTATTTTAATAAAATGTTGTATGAAAATAAAAAATAATTAAAGAAAAAGAAAATTTGCAATGTAAGATAAGTGTCATCAAAAGAGCAGTAAGTTTTCATTCCACACTCAAATGCACTAAGGAAGAAGAAAAATGATGCATGAGTTCCAATCCGCTCTTTATAAAGACTAAGAGATAGTGAATCATGAGAGAATTCCAATCCACCAAATTTTATGACTTATTTTGAGGAGAAAATTAATTCTACGCCATGCTATTTCAAAAGGGGCAAATATAGGTAAATTAATGCTTGAGTTTCCCATATCACTCCAAAGGGAAATAAAATGATGAGAATCACCACAATTCTAAATGGTGTTTGAATTTTAGCCAATAAAAAATCAGTATAATATCTCCAAGCTGTCAAAAGGAATGAAGGTTTATTTTTAAAAGTGTACTAACGGATGATTCTCACAACGGTCACATTAATGGCGGAAGGTGCGCATGCATGGGCAATTAAAAGAGCTAAAAAGAGTAGAATTATTTTTTTTTGTGAGAGCAACAACTATAAATAGAAATAATCAGAGTGAAGTAGGGAAAAATAGTGCACCAAATGATGATAAATAATATGCATATCTAGAGGGAAAAAATTAGAGAGGGGAGGGTCTCGATCCCTTCCCTGCTCCCCCTCCCCTGGTTCCTGCCCAGTCCCTGGCTCATCCTAGGTCATCCCTCCCTGGGATTGTTTGTTGCAGATGATCTCCTTGAGGGAGATCCTTCTCCTCTTTCTGCACCTCTCCCAGTCGGTCAGGGTTCCCTTGTTTGAGTTTTTGGCCTGGTGCTTCCTAGGGTTCCTTGTTGTTTTTGGGATCCCTTCCCTTTTTTTCCCTTAGGCTTCCCCCTAGGGTTTTCTATAGGTTTTTGGCATGGATCTGGTTCCTTGCGGTTCTCTAGGTGGTGGGGGTGATTGGTTGGGTTTTTTACGGCTTCCTAGGGTTTCCTTTGAGGTCCTTACTACTTTGGGGGTGGTCTGGGGGGCCTCTTTCCCCCTTTTGCTAGTGAATCCTCTCTAGGATCCTGTGGCTGTTGTTGGTCCCATCCCTATGGGGAGGGCCCTCTTCGATTTCCCTCTTGGAGGCTTCTTCATGCTGGTTCTACTCCTTGGTGGACACCCTAGGCATTTTTTTGGCCTTGGGGGGGCTTTTTCTCTGCCTGGGTTGTTCCCAGCCTCAGTCCCAGTTCCCTAAAGTTTCTCCTATGCAAGGATGGGATTCTTGGCCCCTGTTGTTGGGGTTCTCTGGGTTCTGCTACATTTTTCAAATCATGGGGGGATCTGATCTATGCATGCAGACCCTGGATCCCCCAGGATAGGCTCCCAGGGATCCCATATTTATGGTTGTTACCTCTTCCTACCTGGGATCCCTAGTCCTTGTATCCATGGTCCCTTAACCTGTCGTATTTTCCTGTTGGTTGTCCTAGGGGCGGGATTCTCTTGGTGGTGCTTTCTAGCTACTTCTCGATGGGTGAGATGTCCTTTTTGCTGGTTTTTAGTTACTTCCTACTGGGAAGGATTCCCCATTTTTTTGGTCAGGATGGTTTCCCGCTGGACAGGATGGTTTCCCGTAGGGCAAGATTCTCTAGAACTGCTGGGTTTCCCGTTGGGCGGGTTTTTTCTCATTTTTTGCTAGTTTTCTCGGGAGGCGGGATTCACTTGGTAGAGGTTTTTGTTGCTTCCCAATGGGTAGGATCTACACTGGGATGGATTTCAGTTGCTTCCCGTTGGGCGGGATTCACTCTTTGGTGGTTTTTTGACTGCTTCTCGCTAGGCAGGATTTATATTATAATGGTTTTTTGTTGCTTCCTTCTAGGTAGGATTTACACGATGGCGGTTTTCAACTGCTCCCCGTTGGGTAGGATCTTAAAACTTACATTCCTTCAAAATTGGTGGTTTTCCCACTGGGCAGGATTGTTCAAATTTACCTATTCCCATTGGGCGGGATTTCTGTTTGTTTTTTATTTTCAGGGTATTGGTGCCTTGGGCCCAAAATTTTGTTGTTATGGCTTATTCTCGGCATGTTATTTCCAACTCTTATGTAATCAGGTTTTGGGATCCTAGTTAAAACTTGTTGTAAATACAATAGCTACTTATCAAAATAATATGCATATCTATGTCCTTATTGCGTATGAGCATCAAACGAAAGCATGCAAGTAAGAGGGAAAATATAGCAAATAACAAGAAATGATGCAAAGTAAATTGACTTATTATTAATTGGGCAGATCAAATCCAAGTTACAAAATTTCCCCTTTGGGGGCTCAAATGGATGATACAAATGTTTACAAATCGGGTGCCCAAGGATAAAATCCTTCAAGTAACTCAGGTGCACATACAATGTCTTTCCTCATACCCATAATCGAAGTGGGTGGGCCAAGGTTTCTTCTGCTTGTATCTTTGATCTTATGTCTCACACTTCTTCTCAATGCATTATCTGACCTGAACCCGCACACAAAAAAACCAGAAATGTCAAATAGCAAGTGTGTATGATGTAAAACATGCAATCCCCACAAACAAGAAAAGAGTGTATATGGCATGCTTATATCAAATGAAATCCAAATGCTATGAAATTATAGAGGGATGTAAAATAGAAGATTTTGGGAAGATATCACCAAAAATTATGTCAATATTGAGTCTGATGGTGCCTCGTAATTGCAATGACCATGCGTAACCTACAAAATAGAAAGCAAACAATTTCCAGCCCTACACATATCCAAAACATATGAAAATTGGATAGAATTCACAAAATGCCATTATAAGAAAACTCATATGATTTATAATCTCCTAATTGATTCAAGATTTATAGGTGGAATCCATTATAGCAAAGAGCTCTTCTTTGCCACTCATGTGATTGGAACAACCAGTATTCAAAATCCAAGTGTCATTCAGATTTTGATCTGATTTTCCATAAGAAAGAAACAGATTTGATGTTCCTTATTCTTCACCATAGTTGCTATATTGACCGCTGCCTCCTTGAGAAGTCTTGGACCAACAGTCTTGAGTGAAATGAATGGGCTTGCCACAATTGAAACAAGCTTTATTTTTTTTGTCACCTCCTTTTCCTTGATTGCCATTCCACTCTTGATTTCCACCTCTACTTTTATTTCTACCTCTGTTTTGATTGCCACCTTTGCTTGTATTTCCTCCTCTTGAGCTACTTCTGCATCTGCATCTTCTTTGTCCTCTACCTTGGCCTATTCCTTGTCCTCTTTCTGCACCCTCATTGAATGAGAAAGCTTTAGCATCGCCTCCATAGCTCGTTGAAGGAGATTCATGTAATATCTCTTCATGAGACATTAATGAACCGATTAATGCATCAAAAGTTAGATTGGAAATGTCTTTTGATTCTTCAATGATGATAGCAATGTGATCCCATTTTTGAAGAAGTGTTCTCAACACTTTATTCACAACCACTTTAGGTTTGAATTCTTCACCAAGAGTTTGCATCTTGTTGACAACTGCTTTGACTCTTACGCAGTAGTCTTCAACTTTCTCATCTTCATTCATTTTGAGATTCTCCAGATCTCGTTTTAGGGTCTGAATCCTTACTTGCTTCACCTGATATCTTCCTTGGAAACCTTCTTTCAATGCTTTCCATGCATCTTGGGCATTTAAACAAGAGGTAATTCTCAAGAAGATGTTTTTCTCCAATATTGCTTGCAGATGATAGAGAGCAGAGGAATTTTTCTTTTGGGCATCTTTCTTTGTCTTCTTATTGGCTGCATTGAAAGTGGTCCAATCTGAAGGTTCTGTGTAAAATTATTCAATTATATCCCAAATTTCCTTGCCTATGAGTAAGGTACTCATATTGATGGACCAATACTCATAATAAAACCCATTAAATTATGGAATGGGTAGATTATTATTGGATGCCATAGCTTTTGGAAATAAACTAGAAACACACTTTTTATTTCTCAATTACAGTCAAAGCACTATGCTTTTCAAAGGAAGAATTACATATTTAAATAAAATCTAACTTGATCTACTCTCTCGTATATATCATGTTCTACTTGCATAGGTTCTACTATCACTGGATTGACAAAGTTGTCAGCAACTGAATCACCATCGTCACTGATAAGAATGATTTCGGGTGAATATGGTTCTGGCTCCAGTATTTCAACTGAGTCACTGTCACTGAGATGAGTATTCTCTAGATCCTATGGTGCAACTCCTATAGATTATGACTCCTCAAATCTACTACCAGAGGAATTGTCTTCTGAATCAGCATCATATCCTGCATCTGATGCTCTTTGTTGGGCTATTACAACATTTTGTAGTTGACTGAATACAATATTTAATCCATACATTCAAACTTTTTCTTCAAAGGATTCAGGGTTTTCTCTTACTAAAAGAGAACGAAAGGCATGATAACATCCAGTTGACCTTATCATGAATGAGTACAAGAATATTCCCCTAAATATGCAAAAATATTCCCCCTTAAATCCTCTCAGGCTATTACAATAATTTCCTCTTAGGAAATATCCTTCCCTTTAAGATGCAAAACTTTTCTCCCTGAAAGCCTCTTAGGATTTTACAACAATTTCCTCTTAGGAAATGTCCTTCTCTTCCTCTTTTTTTTTAATGGTGCAAAAATAAAATAATTTTATTAATAATATTAATTAATAATAAAACTAAATATTAATTAAAAAAATTAACAATTTTTTTTAATTAATATTCTAGTTAAATTATTAATTAAATTAAAAATATATATTTTATACTTTTGCAAAATAAAATCAAAATAAAAATGGGTCAGAGGGTTTCAAACCCGTGACCTTCCTTTACCTAGTTCTTATATTGTGGCCACTGACCAACCGTGATAGCTCACATCTTCATGAGCTAATGGAATGCGGTCCCCTCATGGGGATTCGAACTTGTGACGGGGTAGAGAGCAAGGTCTTCGGGCTAGATCCTCAAGCCAGTCAAGCTACAATGCTCGATGTTAAGGCCTTTGAAGGCGCTTTCTCTTTGTACACACACCAACTCATGATAGAACAAAAATATTAGGATTATTATCCCATATTCACCTGAAAATGAACGCAGGAGTGGTTTTTAACCTCAAACGCACACTATGAAAGTCGATTTCTTTTGCGCAATCGAACACCTCATTTTACTGTCCACTTTGACCAATCATCTTGTACCACATCTACCCACTCAAAACTTGTCATCATGTTAGTTTTGGCCTATAACACATCGCCACATCAGTTCCACGTGTCTCCTATCACCACGTTATCTCCACATGTCTCCTATCGCCATGTTAGATCTGACACTACCAAATCTATCTCGGTATGCATGCACCCAGTCAATTTCCTTGATCTGTATATCCTATTGCCACATGTCCTCCTTGGGATACATACCTAGGGTTCAGCTCCTCTATGGGCTACTCCTCCTCGAGATGTGTGCCTATGGGGTCTACTCCTCCTTGGGATGTGTGCCTACGGGCCCTCCTTGATAGTTGGATGCCAATATACCCTCACCCTAGCTGTGCTCTAATACAAAATAAAGTCCAACAATAGTTTGATTAATTAGAAAAATTTTAGGTTACAACTTAAATAGTCTAGAAAAACTAACTGCTAATGAGAAAGGAGGAGAGAGAAGAAAGGGGAGAGGAGGAAAATTTAAAATTGACTCCTCTCTCTCTCATCGCTTGCCGACTACCCCTTGCCAACCATCCCATTACCGACTATGTAGGTTAAAATCTAACATTTTAGTGTCTAAAAATGCCCATTTTTGGGATTCATTGTGTGCAGCACAACGTTGAGCAAAAATAGATGACTAAAATATTCAATGATTATGGTTACTCACTAACCTAACCAACTTTAGATGCCCTAATCTTGGAAAGAGCATGTGTTCTTGAATCCTTGCTTCTAACAAGCTAAGGAAATTGCTTTATCTTGGTTGTCATTTGATCATGATGTGGTGTCTCCTAACATTACACATGCTTACTAAATGCCAATCATTTTCATTTGATATTTTGTGCTTTTTTTCTACCCTAAGCAGGAGCGTGATTGTCTTTGTCAAGAATTTTTTGAATGAATGCAATTTACCTGATTGAGTGTGTGCTTGTTGATTTTGAACTGAGTATGACTACCCCCTCAAGTGACGAGTCGATGAGGAAATGACTCATGAGAAAAGAGACGAGTCACTTGAACCATATGATGTAGGAGCATCCAGTGGTGTAAGAGTGATCTTACATCACCTGAAAATAAAATTGTAATTGTTTAATTTTGTAAAACTAGTTTAACTTGCAGGAGATTTTTGAAGGTCTTAGAGGTCAAATTTGAGGATTTTAGGCTAGACACGGGCCTTGTCCCAAAGAGCCAAGGCCCGCCTCGCTTATCTCGTCTCATGCCCTTTTTGAAAATATGTTGTAATAGTAAATTGGGTCAATGAGCATGAAATTATGACCTCAACAAGTTGCCCCCAAAATTCAAATTTAAATTTTGATGGTTTTAGGTGGGAAAAAGGGAAAACAGGTTCAAACAGGGGAAATCTTGAATTTGTAAGGGGTTAGTCTTTGAAAATTCTGTCTTTGTGGAATAGAATGAAAGAAAGCTTTAGCTCATTTGTGATTTTATCTATCTTTTCTGGATTGTATGTTTTTGTTTAATGTAACTCTGCTTCACCATATGACTTTTTTTAAGGTTACCTTCAGTTGTATCCATTGAAAATGGCATAGTTTTGAAAGGATTTTGATGATGCTATGGAGGTTTCCTGGAGGTAAATATTTGAAAACTTCATTCCCGTGGGGTGGTCCAGCCATAATGGCCTTCTTGGGGAGTGAAATAGTAACTTGCCTATGCATACATGAGAAGTTTGCATTCTATATTGACCCTGAATGAATTCCATCATATTTGACTTGTTTTTGGTGGGTTTTTAGACCCTTTTATTTGCTGCTTCCTTGAGGAAAGGAATGAAAAATATCATTCCCATGGGGTGGTTTGGTCATACTTGCCTTCTTAGGGATTAAATTAAGGTTATTTTTGAGCATCCAGGAGTGTTATTATTTGCCTTTTGGCTGAGACAAAAAATTTGACCAAAATAGAGCTATTTTTGTGGGATTTGGGACCATTTTGGTGTATTTTAAGTTGTTTTATCCTATAAATTATGTATTCATCCTAGGGTGGAACGAATACAAATTTGTTATTCATCCCAGGGTGGGATGAATGGCCAAAGGTGTGTTCGCCCCACCATGGGATGAATAGAATTGTTGTAGGCCTATATAAACCTCAAATGCAAGTTTTGGGCTCATTATTACATGTTTTCTCTGGTGACTTGAGAGGTGGGGAAGAAGAGGGTTATTTTTTTGAAGCGAAGCGCTATTGAAATCACCTCGCGACCACCATGAGTTAGCAAAATTGTAATTTTGCTTTGCTATTTATTTTATTTGTTTAAAATAAGTAATTAAACCTGAATTTAATCAGAATGTATTAGATTTTTAACTTATTGTTTTATATCTGGTAATTAAACCTAATATAGGTAAAATATACCAAATTTTTTTGAAGTTTTGCATTTTGTTTTTAAACATATCACATTATGAGATAGGTAATGAAACCCTAACGTAGATGTAACATGCTAGATTTTGAATTTTTATGTATTTTATTTTTTAAAAATACCACAATATGGGATAGGGAATGAAACCCTAATGTAGCTATAAGATGTCAGATTTTGAATTTTGAATTTTTTTTTTTTAAACATACCATAGTACAGGATAAGGAATGAAACCCTAATGTAGTTTTAAGATGTCAAATTTTGAATTTTGTATTTTGTTTTTTTAAAATATATCACATTACGAGATAGGTAATGAAACCCTAATGTAGCTATAATATGTTAAATTTTGCATTTTTTTGTATATTGTTTTTGTGGAATTAAATTGTTGTAGTGGATTAGTTGTGCATTTGCTTTTGGGCCTTTTGGATGCCATTGTGTAGCATGATGAATGTCATCTTATTATGGTTTCTTATTTATTTACTGCTTTACTAGGTGGTGAAGAGTCGATATCACACATCGAAGCTCTTCCAGACCACTCGATATGCCTTGACTGAGGCTGACTAGGAGTGGATTCATGCCATGGGGCTCAAATAGGTTACTCAGTTGGAGCTTGTGATAGGTGACTATGCCTACTTGACCACTCTTATTAACCTATGGGACTCACACACCAACACCTTCCACTTACCCATGGGGGATATGATGGTGATGCTAGAGGATTCCTATTAGATTCTATGAATTCTAATAGAGGGGTGACTGATCAACTCGATGCACCATGATCAGAGAGGTGTAGTGGTCATGAGGTACTTTGGTGAGGATGCAGACATGATGGAGTTAGACTACCTAAATGGAGCAATACTGGTGGGGTTATTGCATGAGGAGAAGGTATTAGGGGTGAGGCATGTGCTACTGATGACCCTCATCTCCAATATGCTTCTCTCGGATTCTTTAGGAGCAATGTTCCCTTAGATCCTACTGGAGCTGGTGTACGCCCTAGAGGGGTGCACCAAGGAAGATCCTCTAGTGATGGCTTTGGTGATGATCCTACTAGCATAGTTGTATGATGAGTTGTACAAGATTCGATACCATCGACATAAGGGTTTGGGATATAGCTTCTTATTGTAGTTCTAGGGATGGTAGCACATAGCTATGGAGTGGCCACATGGACTATCATGTATAAATCAAGTGCATCTGATAGACCGAGATATAAGATATGCTATCCTATGATAGATAGTAGAGGAGAGAGGGTAGATCCGATGCCATGCAGGTGATGTGGATCACTATGAGGATGTATTCTCATGACTGGCACCAAGTCAGGTGGTATGGCGACCATATTGGGACTATATAAACTAGGTGGATGCTAGAGAGTAGCTCTGGTGGGTGAGGTGAGCCAGATGGTTGATTGCACGACATGGTACTAAGCGATATTACTTCTCATTTGCTAGAGTTACATGATAGTTTGGACTACGACAAGGGTTACCCGAGGAGCCAGTGTATATCGACACTATGGGGATGAGAGGACATTGGGCTATCTAGTAGTGGAGGATGTGGGAGAGGAGGCATATCCTATATAAATATGTTCTTGATGTGGATGATGTTGGGACTACAACAGAGTATGACTCATGGTGGGTGATGTGCTAGTGGTGAGGCGTAGGGGCTCTCAAAGGTGAGGTATATGGGGCAGTGGATGAGGTGATGCAAGATGCTCCGAAGGAGGACCAGGTTAGAAGTGGATGTACCACATGGGCATCATCATAAGGTAGACAAGCAAGTGGACCTACTAGAATTTGTGGATCAGGGTGAGGAGGGAGAGGCTAAGGATTAGGGGATACTGGTACAGTGGGTACATAGGGTGACTAAAACCTAGAGCTACAGGTTGAGATGGTTAGGGTCAGATATGAGAGGGATCTCCTTCAGGCACAGGCATTAGAGGACCAGACCAATATATCCTCCCTATAGGCATAGTTGAGAGCACAAGGTCCTAGGCAGGAGGGGTCCAGCATTGGGGGGTAGAGAGGATACAAGTAGAGGTGTTATGGCTATAGTTAGTGGTGGAGATATACTAGTCATGGGTACAATGGAGGAAGGCTTACATGGATTGACTAGAGATGGAGGTGGTGCACCTTGGAGGGCATATTTGTGATGATGGGGAGACCATTGGATTGCGTTAAACTCGATAGAGCAATACTGTGTAGTTGTCCTCTAGGCAGAGGACTGATAGGGCTAGTGGCAACAGGTCTGGGGGATCATAGTGGACCTAGACTATGGGTGGTAGTGCGAGTTGCAGCACCGGTCATGTGTGACCATGGTGATGGATATTTTTGAGACTCTTTTTGGCTTTTGATATTGGTGAGGTCTGAGGACCCACTTTATTTTAGACCATAGGCATTTTTGGAGATGTATATTTTTACCCCATATATATATGATATTTTGTTATGGTCATCATATGTCTCTTTTATTGCTTTATGAGATGGATGCAATGTATGTGTGTGATTTATGATGGTATGTTAAATGCTAATGATTGATGTAGATGAATATTGTTATGTGATTTGATGTAATATGGATGGATGTTGTACCATGTATGCATATGTATGCTTCTATGATGGAATGCAATTGTGATTGATGTTTATTATGTATGCATATGGATGTTTTTGAGTTATGATTTGCTGCTATGTATATGCATGGATGCACAATGAAATGGATGAATTGCATGCTTTGATATAATGAACTGTGACTAATGATTTATCTCATTATGTTAGCACCATTGACTGTATAAACTACATCAGTTCCTTTTGTTTCTTTTTGTACTATTTTTGTGTAATGGATATATGGAAATATGTTATTGCAATGTGATGTAATGAAATAAGTGAAATGAGATGTTAAATAATGTAGATGATGTTTTCATGAGACTCAAACACTCTAATTAAATTGATCAAATATTATATGCTGACTATGCAAGAATTTTTGACAAGGTATGAATTTGCTAGGACGACCAAGATACTTCATATCCCTATGTGTGCAAGTGAGTTAATTCCTATGATATGCATAAGGATACCACCATTGCCATATAGGCTATCCACCAAACTTGGAATGAGGATCACCCTATGAATGTCATGATCCTAGGTTTGTACTTGGTAGGACTAGACCACTAGGCAATCTAGATTACCAAAAGCTAGCTCGTCCACATGCAAACATTGGTCTATGCACACACAAAAGTGTATGTGGCAGACATATCGTCATGCATACGGTCCAATAATGCTAAGAATTCCAGGGATTCAAGCTCAAATCCCTTATTTTCTTCATTTTTGTTGGGATACTTGCTCATGTGTAGTGATGATAATCACTGTTTTATTTTGTATTTTGTTTTCTTTGAGCAAGGGATTTGGGAAGTGGTGATGACCACTATTTTTTTTGCTTTTACTTCTTTTGCTTTTTTATTTTTGAGGATTTTTATTGTGACTTTTGAAGAATTTTATTTTTGAACTTTTGGGATTTTGGGAATTGGGATTTTTTTTTTAATTTTTTATTTTGGGATTTTGGGAGTTGTGATTTTTTATAGTGGTGAAAACCACTATTTAATTTGGAGAATTGGGTAGGGAAGAGCTTGTAATTTTTCCAATTCTCAACATTATAGAACCATTCACATAGGAGGATGAGAAGGATGACCTTTTCATTTAAAGCAACCTATACCACTTCATGGGTTCATCTTTCCTTGCGCAAACTATTTATTTATTAATGTGTAAATGTTTTGGGATTTGTTGTATACAAGGTATGATCTAAGCAAGAATCTAACTCCTAAAAATCATGATAGCTTTCTAAAAAATCTAAAAATAAAACTAGATATGGTTGAGTGACTAAAAACCCTTAAAGACATCCTAGAACAAATGACTATGTGATGGTAGACAGACATTGTTATGACCAATGTGAAATGCAAGAAAACATGATAAGTGGAAAACTAAAATGATGTAGATAATGATTTTTACAGAATTATTATCTTTTGTTTTTTTTTGGACTGATGCAGGATGTACAGTCTTAGTTCTAGACATGTATGAGCAACTCTATAATGTAAAGTGCAATAATGAGTATGCCTAATGCAAGTGATTTTGATAATGCAATGAGATGTGATGTAATTACATGCAATATGATATTTTTGTCCTTTTGTTGTTTTTATGATGGTTGAAAATGCAATGTGATGCAATATTTTTATATTTTTTATTGATATATATGATGTTTTGATTTTTTGGTGATTTTTGAAGATGCAATGTAATGCAATATTTTTGTATTTTTGATTGATATATATATATATATATATATATATATATATATATATATATATATATATATATGATGTTTTTGATTTTTGATTTGATATATGTACATATATGTGACCAATGAGCTTATTGGGGGCCATTGGGGCATTTGGGGTGACCAAAGGGCTTATGGATGCCTTTGGGGATTTTGAGGTGACCAAAGGGCTTATGGATGCCTTTGGGGCTTTTGAGGTGACCAAAGGGCTTATGGATGCCTTTGGGGCTTTTGAGGTGACCAAAGGGCTTATGGATTCCTTTGGGGATTTTTAGGTGACAAAAGAGCTTATGGATGCCTTTAGGGATTTTGAGGTGACCAAAGGGCTTATGGATGCCTTTGGGAATTTATTTTTTTGGGGGGGGGTGATCTAGATGATTATAGACCACCTAGGAGCATTTTGGATTGACCAAGCGGGTTATAGGCACCCTTAGAGCATTTTTGGGTGACCTAGATGGTTATAGACAACCTAGGAGCATTTTAGATTGACCAAGCAGGTTATAGACACCCTTGAAGAATTTTGGGTTGACCTAGATGGTCATAGACCACCTAGGAGAATTTTAGGTTGACCAAGTGGGTTATAGGCACCCTTGGAGCATTTTGGGGTGACCTAGATGGTTATAGACCACCTAGGAGAATTTTAGGTTGAGACACAACACTTTAAGCGTGGAAAGGCTACAAGTGAAGGACGTTCAAGATTTCAAGATCCTTGATGCATTCAAGGGAGGCTAGACGATAAGTTTAGGGTCCAATATGACTGGTAATGACATAAGGACCTAACCAGTTTTTTGCAAACTTGTCCCTTAGATGGGGTGGCAAATTAAAATTTTGTTGGTTCTCTTTCAGAAAAATATCACCAAACTTAAAGCCTCTAATATGGACTTTCATATTGTAGGATATTTTAAGTCACTCTTGATAAATGTGTAGGTTCTCGAGAGCATTAATACGACGTTCATAAAGCAACTTAAGCTAATATAGGTGAGCCTGATGTGTGGTGTCATCATCGATGAACTCCTGCATGGATATGCATAGTGATTGGGTCTCTGGCTCTAAATTTATGACTGCCTCAGCACCATATACTAGTGAAAATGGGGTGGCCCCAGTGGGCATATGAATGCTAGTGTGGTAGGCCCATAGAGCAAGGGGTATTTATGTGTGCCAATAGGTGTGATTCTCTTTGATAGTTTTCTTGAGAATGGAAATCAATTTTTTGTTGGAAGCCTCTGCTTGCCCATTTTCTTGCAGATAGTAGGGCATCAAAAAGTTATGCTGGATATTATACTTTGTTGTTAAAGCATGCACATATTTTTTCTTAAATGATGTCCCATTATCCAAAATGATTTAGGATGGAATACCAAAATGACAAATGATATTATGCAAAATTAACTCTGCAATGCATGGTCTTATCGTAGTGGTAAGGGGAATCTCTTCCACCCACTTTATAAAATACTTGGTAGCCATAATTATAAATGTGTGATAGCCTAAGGATGCAAGGGATATTTTCTCGATTAAATCCAACCCCCATTGTGAAAACAACCAAGATGATTGGATCAGTTGTAAGTTCTAGAAAGGTACGTGTGTCAAGTTAGCATGGTGCTAACACTTCATGCACTTCCTCACATATGTGCAACAATCTCACTCTAAAGTTGGCCAATAATATCCCATGCAAATAATGTGCTTTGCAATGGCCATGCCATTGAAATGGCCATCACATGTACCATCATGTGCTTGGGTGATTTCCCAAACTGACTCTTGATGTTCTAAGCAGCAAAGGAGAATACCTTCGTAGCTTCAACGGTACAAAATGTCTCCTAGCAAGAAATATTTTGTCACCTTCTATTTAAATGTTCTTTTAGCAGTGTGTGACAATCTAGGAGGGAGATTACCAAGCTTGAGATACTCCCTAATTTTTGTGGACTAGTCCTATTGAGGGGAAGCCTCGATTGCATGAATTGTCTATCCTTATTGAAATTCATCCCGAGAAAATGTTAAGTGGGAAAGAACTCATAATAATAGCATTGTATTGCTATTAAAATGTGCTTAAGAGAATAAATTCCCCCAATCAGTATGATTCAAGTTCTCATGAAGGTGCAAGAATCTCTCTTGATGAGGTTTAATTTGAATCAAGTGGACTTCTGGTGTAGCCTACGTATTCTCATGCTCAACCCCAAACTACAAGAGCATTTTGATCTAAATGGTTGTCATCTCATCGGTAGGGTTTTACGGGATCAAGGACCCTAGGGAGGCCATCGTATATGCAAAATTATTAGATGATCAAGGGATAACCTCTATGTCATACCATTCAAACTTTTCTAGGAATATATCCACAAGGACTTTGTAGGCTTGCAAAACTGGACACTTGTACTAGTAGATCCCTTTGACCTGGTTAACAATGAGCAAGGAATCACTAAAAATGTTAAGCTTGGTGATTTTCATGGTGATAGATGTTTGAAGACCTATGAGCAAGGCTTCGTATTCGGTATTGTTGTTGGTGCATAGAAAATTGAGTTTAAATGATAGGGGTATTGGATCCCCATGCGGTGTGAAAACATGATTCCTATGCCACCCCCTTGCTTGCATTTGGAGCCATAAAAAATAGATTCATATCTGCATTTGGCTCAGGCTCATCAGAATCATACAATTTTGATATTTAGAAGACTGCATCATCGATAAGCTCCATGCTAAGAGGATGATCATCCTGGAGAGGAGCCTCTGTGAGTTGATCGACGATGACCTGACCCTTGATTGATTTTTGTCCAATAAATTCTTTGTCAAACTCTATCAACAACATGATCCATTTTTTCATGTGACTGCTATGATAAGTGTGACTCATCATGTATCATAATGGATTATCTTTAGACACAATATATGTGGTATGGCTAAGAATGTAATGTTGTAGCTTCTTGGTGGTGAAAACCACCGCTAGGCACAACTTTTCAACGTATGCGTAATTGATATCATAGCTGACCAAGGTGTGGTTGAGATAGTAAGTAGCCCATTCCTTATGTATTTCATTGTTCTAGGCTAACATGGCACCTAATTCAACCTTATTGGTTGATATGTATAAAAAAAATGACACTCATGGTCGAGGTGGAGCCAACACTGGCGACAAATACAAGTACTATTTTATTACATCAAAGGCCACCTGACACCCATCATACCAATGTAATGTGACAACCTTGTGATGCGTAGTCGTTATACACATCATTAATTCTCAATGAATTTGTCAATCCAGGGTAGTGTACAAGGCTATCTACGGAAGAAGGGGTGAACAGGGTTATAACTTAGGTCAATTTAGAGCAACAGGTCTTATTGGTGAAACCGATTGTGTGGGGGATTTTGGACATTCCTATCTCTAAATTGCATGAATTAAACCTTAATCTAAGTTGCAGAATTGGAAACTAATCATTAACTATAGAAATGAAGTCCTAATTACAATTGCAGAATGAGACCTAATTATGTTGCAGAAATAACAGTTGCAGAATTAAAAGTCTAATTATAATTGCAGAAAGGAAATCTATTTACTTTTGCAGCAATGAAAACCTACTTCTAACATGGAAATGAAACCCTGTCAAGGCTCTGTAATAGAAGGTTGTCAATCTTCTGTGCAGGGGTTGACAACAAAACATAAAATGCAAGAAATTACAAAAAATAGTAAATTCTGGAAATGACAGTCTGCAATAAATTGAAAGCTTTGCTGAAAGTGGGGATTACAACCAAACCATTAATCACAAAACATAAAATAAGCTAAGATTGCAAATATCATTAGTTGTTTACAAAGGAATGAAATGACAAGTTCTACAACTCATTCTGCTACAGCAAAATCAGAATAAAAACCTGTTGTTAGTCCTCCTCCTAGGTCTGGAAGTGGCCAACCTCCTTGTCCAGAAGAAGGTATGAGTCTCTCTCTCTCTTAGATCTTACTCACACTCATTTACAAGCAACATGAAATAGAAATAGTATACTTTATTGATTCAAGAACATGATTACAATAATTCTGCTGAAAACCTGTTACAGGACTGTAACAGTCACTTTCTGATTATCACCTATTTTCTCTATTCTCTGATTTCTCTATCTTCTACTCCTCTTACTACCTCTAGCTCAACCTGAATGGGAGCCATATTTATAGATGTCCTAAGATCTACTAACAAGCTGAGAATATCTCAAAAGATCTAATCCTATTATGCTGCAACAATTCCTGGTTTTATCCTAGAAGAAGATCAAACTTGATCTTTCCATAAATGGTGGCTTTGGTCGGCAAGGACGGCAAAGTCAGATCTGAGATATTTTCCCTTACCCTTTTCAATATTTATTTCCCTTTTTCCAGCGTCAGAATTCGGTCAACAAGTCAAAAAGCACATTCTGTTTTCATTTCGAAGATAAGTGGTTCATTCCGAAGATACTGCAATTCTCATTTCGAAGATCCGCTCATTTCGAAGATACTGCAATTCTCATTCTGAAGATACTACAATTCTCATTTCGAAGATCCGCTCATTCCGAAGACACTATGTTTTCTCATTTCGAAGATCCGCTCATTTCGAAGACACTATGTTTTCTCATTTCGAAGATATCTGTTCATTTCGAAGAGACTTCGAAATGAACAAATGTGGGCTCCTTAAATGATTTCCTCTGCATTTCTCATGTGGGTTACTTCTCAGGATCAGATTCCAATGGTCTTCATCTCTTTCCACATGTGAATTCCATGCCTTGCCATTCATTGGCAGCTGGCTAGAATTTACATGGGAAAACCCAGTTTTTGCTGCACAGTAATAGTTTTCTTGAACTGTTGCCAGATTTAGGTAAAATGAATGCTTGAGACATATCAAAACATGATTAGTGAAATGCTGCTATCAATCTAAGCATATCTCATTTAGCAAGTCATAACAAAACAACATAAAACTTATGCAAAAAGCTGTAAAAATCAGAATATAGTATTTCAGATACATTCATCATGCAAATAGTTAATACACAACATATTGAATTAACTTAACTAGCATATTAGATTAAACATAAGAGTTTGTAGGCAATTTCAGTGTTCAAAACATGTTATGATTGAGGCATTTCCAGGCCTCATCATTTTCCCCCCAACTTATATTGATGCATGTCCTCATGCATTCTGTTGGGCTATGGAATCACATATGTCCATGGTCAAATTCCATGACCTGTAGAACAACTTCTTGCCTATATAAAATCCCCTGTTCTTCTGAAGGTCCCTGAGCCATTCTTCAAACTGTTCATCAAGTTGGGCATCTTCTTCAAAGTAGAATGGAACTGGAGTGATAATGGTTGGAGGCCTAAATCTGAGACCTATCCAATTATGTTGCATGATTTCAATCAACTGTATTACTCCTTCCCGCCCTTCTTCTGGACCATTCTAAGTTGATGGGGGAAATGGGTTCTCTTTCTCGCAAAGACATGGAAAGTTCAGCCCATCTGTTTCTACAGACTGATAAGGCTGGCATAAAATTGTCATTACAAAAATTGTGGAATCTGTTCACACAGTCCCTCAAGTTTGTCAAGTACATTCTCTTCACATCATCCCTGTTCATCATAGTGAAGTGTTGTCTTGTGATAATGGGGTGATTTGGCTGAATTGCTCTGACTAACAATTCAGCTCTTGTTTCAATCTCTTTGTTCTGCCTTTTCTCTTGGTCCCAATAAAACTGATTCTGCAAGGTGGACATGAATGCCCTCAATTGAACATCTCCAATGTAGATCTGTGGATGAAATTCTACTTCTTCTGGAATAAAGAAACTGTGTAAAAATAGTTCACACAGGAGATTTTTCTGCTCAAAAGGGCTGTCAAAATATGCTTCCAAGAAATCTGTAGTGGTGTCTAATTTATATGGAAGACCTGAACTAATCCTCATGACCTGCCATCTGAGGTACTTCTCCTTCAGAATAAGACTGTAAAATCTGGCTGGTCATCTAAATTGGACTAAAAATTTAGCAATTTGACATAAATCAGACACCTTTTCTTTCAATGCTAGAATCTCTGTTTCCTTGGCCTCTAACTGTTTCCCTTCTAATTTGAATTTTTTAGTCTTAGTGGCAAGCTTCTCATATCTAATCACCCAACTGGCTATGTCTGCATTGTATTGTTCTAGGGACACAGTATTAGGTGGCTTGACTATAGGTGGAACTCTAGGTAGCAGATCTACCTGAACCCCTTTTTCTGCCACTTCTACTGGTTGATCATCTGACAGTAATTCTACCTGTACCCCCTTATCTGCTATTTCTATTGGGTTGTCATCAGATAGTAATTCTACCTATACCCCCTTATCTGCTACTTCTACTGATGGTGTAACAGTTTGAAATACAGGGACATCAATAGAAGTACTTACTTGATCTATTTCATGCTGCTGCTTGGACTGTTCCTATGCTGGTGACTCATCTCCAATATTTTTTGCTATGCTTTTTGCCAAGTCTGAAACATCTTTAGAATGAAAGGGTGCTTTGAATGAGAAGGCACATCTTAGAATGAAAGGGTGCTTCTTCAGACTGAGCACCTATGTCTGCCTCAACAGAGTCATCTACCCTAGATAAATCTACAAGCAATTGAGCCAAATCGTCCTCATCAATGGATACGATTGGCTATTTTTTAGACTGTGATAGCCTTTCTCTCAACTCTGCCACTTCCTATTGTAACTCTACAATTTTTCTTTCCTGCATCTCAATGATGTTTTCTCTCTCTGCAATCCATCTGGTTTGTGTCTTGACAACACTCCTTGCTGCTCTCAGCTGCTTTGTGATGTCTTCCTCCTCTGTTTTTGCTTTAGAATCAGATGCAGACAAGTCAGCTACAGCAGGCTGCTCAATAGCTGGCTCTTCCTCTACAACATCTATTTGCTCCTATTCAGGAGGCTCTATGAAACTGTCTATAATTGCATCTACCATTTTTGTGGCTTGTTGAACTGTAGCCACCTCCAAATTATCCTGCCTAGCCTCTTCCTCAATTATCTATTCAGGGAATTCTGGGAAGTTTTCAGGGGCTGGTTGTATCTCTGTGACATCTGGACTACTTTGTCCATCTTCTTGTTCTATGACCTGGTCCGCCATTTCCCTCAAGTGGAGTCTTGTAGACCTCCTAGTTCCAGATGCAAATTTCTTCTTTTTGCTCTATTTTTTGGTGACAGTAGGGGTTGTGGGGTCAGTTTTAGATGCTTCTATTTCCCTTGTTGTTTCTTCCCCTGTTGGGCTAGGTGCTTCATTTCCCTGTTCTGACAAATCAGTTGCAACTTCAGAAAAATGGACCTTCTTCTATTTTTTTGTTCTGCTGCCAGTTCCAGACCCTCTTTTCTTTTGCTTCTTGACTCGTGAAGTTGAAGGTTCTGGAGCAAGGTCTGCTGCTACTGTTGGGTGTGTTTCTTTTTCTACAATAGCTTCTGCAGTAGTTTCTATTTCATATTTTGCAACATCTTCTACAACATCTTCTACATCTTCTTCTACAACAACATCAACAGTATCTATTTCTTCCTCCTCATCCTCATCTCCAAAAATTACATCATTTAAGGTAGAGTAAAACCTCTCAAAGCTCCTAGGGTTTCCTCTAAAATGGTGTTGGCAAACTAGTTTGATGAGACCATGGTGGCGAAGACTCCCTTTTCCTTCTCGATATCTTTTTGCCATGTTTTTCAATTCTTGGTGCAGGTATAGGGGAAGATTTACCCTAACATCTGGTTGTTGCCTACCATGTCTGAGATGATTTAAAATTTTTATATGATGCCCTGACAATAGTACATACTACCCTTCACAAGTTAGAAATTTAATTACCCATGTGGCCACTTCATCCCAGGGTTCCTGTAGGCTGGCCCTTTTTACCCCCTTGCATGTGTTATTATGTGTTAAATATTCTGGTGCCCTATCGTTTTCTTCCAGAAATTGATTAACTGTATTTACCAATGTATTTTTGCCAGACCTAGAAATTGGAAGACCTTCTAATGGCAGTTCAGTAATTTGACTCAAAACTTTAGGGGTTACCTCAATAGTCATGTCGTTAACGTGTGCCCGGTTGTTTCTGAATGTGTGGGTGAACATGCCGGCCAAATCTTCAGAGGACCCATTAAACTTATCCAAAAATGGCATAAGCCCTCCATCTTCAAAAATCTATAGCACTTCTAGATTTTCTCGGAGGTGGGTGGTATCCGCTGGTTCCATTCTCATTTTTTGCCCCATTTTCCTATCTTGGTACGTTACAAACTGCTCACTTCTACTACTATTCCTCTGTTGGATCTCTGATTTTTGGTGTTTGCAACTTTGCAGGGTTTGGTTCCAAGTTTTCAATTGCCCTATTTTTGTTCTTCGAAATGAACCATAATCTGAGCACTGTACCTCGTAGTCATTTTGCGTTAGCAAATATGTCTTCGAAAAGAAGAGTGGCACACGTTTCTATTTTTTTCTTCGAACACATGTCCATCAATGGTTGCGCAGATGTCCTTGCCGTCAGATCCACCTTACTCATTTTTAGTTTTTCTATTTTTCTTGCAGACTCTCACGTGCATGTTTATTAGCATCAAAAATTGGTGGCATACTATTGGTCACGTCCTCCGTGATTCTGGTATTTTCTAAATGGGTGCAAGAACAAACCATATCCTTACTGACACATGTTCATTTCTCGTATGCAGCCAAAAGAATTTTATTTGATCGTGTTTCTTTTCTTCCTTGGATGCCACGTGGAGATATTATATTGAATGCTCTTTTCGAAGATTATGATCTATTGCAAAAACTTCATTCCGAATATTATGACTTCATTCCGAAGACAAGTCTTCATTTCGAAGATTATGATTTCATTTCGAAGACAAGTCTTCATTCCGAAGATCATGCTTCTTTGCGATGTCAAATCCTCATTCCGAAGACAAATCCTCTTTTCGAAGATTAGGCTGTATTGCGAAGGCAAATCATTTCGAAGATAGAATTTCATTCCAAAGACAATTTCTGCTGCATTCTGAAAACAAATCTTGCTTCATTCTGAAGATGAAGCTTCATTCCGAAGATGATGCTTCATTTCGAAGACAAATCGTCATTCCAAAGACAAAGCTTCATTTCGAAGACAAAGCTTCATTTCGAAGACAAAGTGCAACATTCATTCTATTATCATTCCGAAGATAATTTCAATCTGAAGACAATACAACAATTAGTCTGAAGAAGATAAGTAGACACTATTTTTGGCATTCTTGTTTCGAAGATTAGGCAGAAATCAATATTCCCATTCTCAAAACATGTTTTAAGTATGCCAACTCTTATGGATACCTTTTATGCTAATGGTTAATTGTTATATACTATATACCAATCATTTACAATGAAGAAATGTAAGAAATATATACCTGATTAAAACAAGTTAATGCAAGTTTTTGAAAGATGACTGCTTCTGTTGATGTTCTGCTGAGATTTTCTGCAATATTTCAAAACAAGTGCAGTTGGTGAATTTGTACAATGATGGTTCAAAAATTTTCAAGGTTATGCATGCCAGAAAACTGGTTTTCATGCATACCAACCCAGTAGTGCCTTAGAAAAGGTTTTCACTGCTGAGTTATTCATTTTTCTCTCTTTTTTTTTTTTTTTTTCTTTATTTTTACCTCTCCTTTTCTCTCTCTTTTTTTTCTTTTCTTTTTCTTGATTCTGACTATGCCCATGAAGGAATTCATGATTTTCCTAAAATCATGCCCATGAAGGAATTCATAATCAGAATTTATTCATCTTTTTGTTTTCTTATTTTATTTTATTTTTTTTGTATTTTTCTATTTTTTTCTTGAAATCCATGATCATGTTGATTGTTTTGAAGTGGAAGAAGAAATTTCTTCCACCTGTTGTGTATCCAAACTGTCAAGCTGCTGCAAGAATTCCTCTTTAGTCAGAGGTGTATGGTACACCCTGAGGCGATGTCCATTCACTACCAACTTTCTCTGTGACTCATCAATAGGAGATAAATGAACTGCTCCATTGTCAAATACCTCCTCAATCCGGTAAGGTCCAAGCCATCTAGTTCTCAGCTTTCCAGGGAAGTCCTCATAGCGAGAATCAAATAGTAAAGCCCAATCTCCTTGTTGAAGTTTCCTCTGCTGAATGTGACTATCATGCCACATCTTCCTCTGCTCCTGAATTACTTCAGTTTGGTGCAGAGCATCCAACCTAAGTTCATCCAATGCATTCAGCTGTAGAATCCTATCTGTCTGTGCCTGTGACAATTCAATTCCAATTTCCAATGTTGTGCATAGTGTTAGTAGCTCAAATTCAATAGGTAAGAGGGGCTTTTTACCAAAGACTAGTTCATAAGGTGTGAATCCAGTAGTGGATTTCCAAGTAGTATTGTAAGCCCATACTGCTTCAGGTAATTTATCTAGCTAGTTTCTCCTATGAAAAGCTACTATTTTTGTTAAGATTCATTCTAGTTCCCTGTTTGTTACCTCAACCTGGCCATTTGCTTGTGGGTGATAAGGTGATGATTTTCTATGTTTGATTTCGTATAATTCTGTAAATGCCTCAATGACTTTAGATGCAAATTGGGGTCCTTGGTCTGTGGTGATAGACCGGGGAGCTCCAAATCTCTAAAAAATCTGAGTATACAAGAAATCAGCGACCTTCTCTTCACGAGCATGTTTGAAAGCACGCACCTCTACCCACTTTGTCAAGTAATCGGTGCATACTAGAATATGCACCTTTCCTTGAGAAGGTGGATCAATAGGTCCTACAAAATCAAGCCCCCACCTCTCAAATGGCTCTAAAACCAATTGAGGCTGCAGTGGCATTTCATTTGTATGAGTGGGTTTCCCCATTCTTTGGCATGCATCACAATGCCTAGTGTACTTTTTCACATCCTTGTGAAGAGATGGCCAATAATATCCTGTCCCTAAGATTTTCCTAATTGTGCTTTTTACAGAGTAGTGTCCACCCGAGGGTTCATCATGACAAGCCCTAAGGATATCATACACCTCATCCTTTCGGATGCACCTACGTAATACATGGTTATGCACTTAAAAAGTATACCCTTGATCCATTCAAAAGAAGAACTCTGTTTGATCAATTGTTTTTTCTATTTTGAAGTGAAATGTGGAGGAACTTTCCCTGTGACCAAGTAATTGGCTATATCTGCAAACCAAGGTGATTGGACTGATATAGCAAATAATTTTTCATCAGGAAAGGTGTCTTCAACTAATTCCCCTTCATCTGTGTTCTGTAATCTGGACAAGAAATCTGCTACAACATTAGCTTTTCCTGGTTTGTTGATTATAGTGATATCAAATTCTTGTAGCAATAGTAACCAACGAATAATTCTTGCACTTACCATAGGCTTATTCATCAAATATTTAATGGTTGTGTGATCTCTGTGAATAAATATTTGATAACCTCGTGATGTAATGCCTGAATTTGTTGATGGCATAAATTACTGCCAAGAATTCTTTCTCAGTTGTGGTATAATTTTTCTCAGCTCCTGTCAAATTCTTGCTAATGTAGTAGATGGCATAATGTTCACCATTGTCAATTTGTCCTAATGCTGCTCCAATTGCAGTATTGGAAGCATCAACCTGTATGTGAAATGGTAATGTCCAATTAGGTCCTCTTAACATAGGTGGAGTTACTAATTTCTCTTTTAGAGCTTCAAATGATTCTTGACACCTTACAGTCCAGGAAAATTTAGAATCTTTAGTCAATAGGGCAAACATGGGATTGGCTATTGTGCTAAAGTCGGGAATAAACCTACGGTAAAAACCAATGTGTCCTAGGAAGCTTCTGACATCAATCTGAGTTTTAGGAGGAAGGAGGTTCTTGATAATTTCCACCTTCTTTGGATCAACTCTGGATCCCTTGAAGAGAGATGTGATGACCAAGAACTATTCCTTCCTTCATCATCATAAAACATTTTTCTGGATTCAAGGATAACTGGTATGTTTCACAGTGAGTTAAAACTTTGTCAAGGTTTTCTAATGTAAAGTCAAAAGTCTGTCCACATACCGTGAAATCATCCATGTATATCTCAACACTGTTGGTAGTCAGATCAGAAAAAATTGCTAAAACTGCTCGCTGAAATGTTGTTGGGGCATTACACAAACCAAAAGGTAAAACCCTATAGGCAAATGTTCCCCATGGACAGGTAAAGGTTGTTTTCTCTTGATCTTCAAGTGCAATCTGAATTTGATTATATCCACTAAATCCATCAAGAAAACAAAAGTATCTCTTTCCAAAGCAAGGGTATCTAACACCTGATCTATGAAAGGTAATGGAAAATGGTCTTTGTATGTCACTTTATTCAGCTCTCTATAGTCTACACATACTCTCATTTTTCCATTTTTCTTAGGAACTATAACCAATGGAGAGACCCACTGGCTATCAAAAATTGGGTAAATGAATCCTACCTCCAGAAGTTTTTCAATTTCTTCCTTTACAATATCCCTTAGGGCAGGATTCAGTCTTCTCTAGGGTTGTCTTACTGGCTTGACTTCTTCAGTATAAATTCTGTGGGTGCATATATCAGGGTGAACTCCTGACATATCTTTATAGTCCCAAGCAAAAGCATGAACATGCTTCTGCAAGACAACTATCAATTTGTCTTCCTCTTCCCTAGTAAGCCAGCTATAAATATTCAAAAATTTGCCTGGCTGGACTTCTATTTGTTTTGTATTTGGAAGGACTGAATTCACTTCTTCATACTTAGTGATTAGGGAGTTAAGAGGACACTGCTGAGATGGAAGGAAATAAGAAGTTTCTATTTCATTATTTTTTGATGGAAGCATATCCTGTATGGAACAGTGAGAAGGAAAAATCAGGTGATGGTGCCACCCATGTGGTAGTGAAACAGAGTTTTCCTGTAATAGTACAGATGGTTCACCTTCAGAGTTTTGGTTCTCCTCATTCCTTAACAATTGTTGGATATTTACTGCTTCCTCTTCTAACCCTTGTTCATGTAGAACATTCATTAGGATAGTTTCATTTTCTAAATTTTTTGTGTCATGGAGGTCTTCTGTGTGTTCCCTTACTACCAAGGTGGCTAGTGTGGAAATAACCTCCTCTGATTCTTCATCTGAATCAAGAAACCATAACTGACCTAAAAAATTGTTGGAGGGTCTTGTAAGAGGATACAGAGAGATCTATTTTAGATCAATACCATTTGAAATAGTCATTTTTCTAGATCTGCAGTCTATGAAGGTTGCTGCAGTTGCAAGCCAAGGTCTTCCCAAAATGATGGGATATCCATGTGTTGAATTTCTTGGTTGTAAAACCAAAAAATCTATAGGGAATTCCCAAGAAGAAACTTCTATAGGAACATCTTCAATGATACCTTCAAGTTTTGCAACTGACCTATCAGCCATTTCTAAAACTGTAAATGTGGGGCTGAGATGTTTGAGCTGTAATTGTTTCATTATATCCTTGGTCATGACATTTATTGCAGCTCCTAGATCTACTAAGACATTTGATATTGGTACTGAACCTATAGTAACTGTGATAACTGGACTTCCTGGGTCACTATACTTTGGAGGTACTAGTTTTCCAGATAAGAGATCAGCTATCTTTCCTTCAACCTAAACAGTCTTGGGAAATGCTTTCTTTTTTCTTCCTGCTCTTCTAATGCACAAATCTCGGATAGTACTTTTAATCACTGGTATATCCTTAATGGCTTGCAATAAGGGCAATGATATAGTTAACTTTTTAAGTTCCTTGACCAGGTCTGATTCAAAATTTTCTGTTGTGGTATTGAATCTTTCAGGATATGGAATTATCCTTGATGAAGGTAATTGTTCTGCCTGTGGTTCTATTTTTTCTTCTTCTTTCTCTATTGGTGGTTCAACTATAACTGGTTCCAAAGGTTCTTGCTCTTCATTTTCTTTGCTTTTATTTAAAATAGGTTCAGGTACAACTTTTCCTGAACGAAGTTGGATGTTACTACAATCAATAACATTTATTTCAACATTTTCTTCAGCTTCAGCCACATAGACAGGGGATGCCTGTCTCATGCTGTTTGGATTAGTGACTGATTGAGCTGGAAGTTGAGGTTGTTTCACCTGTTGTGTTTGTTGTGGTTGGTTCTATTTTTCTTGAAAGTTTTGATTAGGTGCGAGCAACAAATGCTGATTTTGACCTTGATTTCTTTGTTGCCTTGGATAGGACTGGTATTGTTGATTCCACTATGGTTGACTTTGCATCCAATGTGGATTAGTCTGATTCTGATTCCAGGATGGGTTGTTTTGATTCCATGATGGGTTGTTTTGACTCCATGATGGGTTGTTTTGATTCTGATTCTAGGCTGAATTACTCCAATTTGTTTGTGGCCATTCTTGGGAATTTGTCCATTGAGGATAATTCCAAGGACGTTGGGGTGGTTCTGATTGTCCCCAAGGCATAGTCCCAGGATTATGCCCCCAATTTGTAGGAAAATGAGGGGGATTTTGGTATTGAGAGAAATTTCCCCCTTGTTTTGGTCCAACATAGTTGAGTTCCTCAGTCTGACTTTCTAACACAGTTTTGAGTTGTGGTAGCAGGTGGCATTGATCAGTTGAATGCTTCTTTGAACAGATACTACAAATGGCTGAGATAGATGTTTTATTCAAAGGACATTCCTGCAAAGCATGTTTATTTCTACATCTTGGGCAATAAATTGCCAAAGGTTCTATGTTTTTTGCTTTTGCAGACATTTCCCCCAAAGTTGTGTTTAATTGCACTAGAATATCAGTTTTAAAATTTGCAAGTTCTTCTATTAGGTCCTTCACATCAGTGCTATTTGTACTCTTTTTTCTTCTTCCCTGCTTATTGCGAGAGTAATTTCTGTAGAGACCCACAATTTCCTCATTACTGAGAGTATTTACATCCCCTTTTCCCATCAAATCCAATACTTCTCTGGATTCATCTTGTAATCCTCTCAAAAATATGGTTTTACATAACTCTGGTTCTACAAGTCCACATCTCCTTTGAACAAAGGAGAACCTATCAAGATAGTCTTCTAATGTTTCATCATCTTCCTATTTAATCTTGAATAACTCATCTTTCCTATTCCTTACACGGCAATACTCCTGATATTTGTCTAAAAACATAGTTTCCATTTGATCCCAAGTTCGGATGGAATTTGGCTCTAAGCTCATGAACCAGCGTAATGTTGAGTCCTTGAGTGTTGAGGGAAAGACCTTAAGTTTTTGATTGTCATTTACATAATCATAGGTTTGACATACTACCTTGAATTCAAACAAAAACTGATCAGGATCTTCAGATACAACACCTCGAAAGGTTGGAAGTACTGAAGGTGAAATGGTTTTCATGGGAGAGTTTTGTGTTGGATTCAAACGAATAGGATATTCAAATGTTCTGGAAGGTTGAGGAATATCCTGATCATCTCCTTCATCATGGACATAGCCATGTTGGCCATCTCTATCTAGATTGCCTCCCTCTACCATAGTTTCTGGTTTCTTAGTTAAACTTATCCAAATTTCTCTCTCAAGAGGTCCAAGATCCTCTGTTGATAATGAGTCTGATGATTCTTCTTTCTTAGGATGTTCTAATGATGGTGAAACTCGGTGATTTTCCTTTCTCAGAATGTTCTAATGATGGTGAGACTGGTGATTTTTCTTTCAATATTTTTGGTAATTCAAACACAGGTGATTCACCCCTTAGGCATGAAGATCTTCTTAATGGAACAAGCCAGGGATCCTTTTGGGTAATTCTACCTTTTTCATCCCTAGACTTACTCATTCATGTTTACTCTTAAATGACATAAATTATAGGTCAATAGTTGTTACTTTAACCAACTGTTCTATTCAGATTTTATCCTGAATCTTCACAGCTCAGTCTAATTAACAGTTATTGGACTGTTATCACCTTCTAGCAACACAATTCCCCGGAAACGGTGCCAAAATGATGCGTAGTCATTATACACATCATTAATTCTCAATGAATTTGTCAATCCAGGGTAGTGTACAAGGCTATCTACGGAAGAAGGGGTGAACAGAGTTATAACTTAGGTCAATTTAGAGCAACAGGTCTTATTGGTGAAACCGATTGTGTGGGGGATTTTGGACATTCCTATCTCTAAATTGCATGAATTAAACCTTAATCTAAGTTGCAGAATTGGAAACTAATCATTAACTCATAGAAATGAAGTCCTAATTACAATTGCAGAATGAGACCTAATTATGTTGCAGAAATAACAGTTGCAGAATTAAAAGTCTAATTATAATTGCAGAAAGGAAATCTATTTACTTTTGCAGCAATGAAAACCTACTTCTAACATGGAAATGAAACCCTGTCAAGGCTCTATAATAGAAGGTTGTCAATCTTCTATGCAGGGGTTGACAGCAAAACATAAAATGCAAGAAATTACAGAAAATAGTAAATTCTAGAAATGACAGTCTGCAATAAATTGAAAGCTTTGCTGAAAGTGGGGATTACAACCAAACCATTAATCACAAAACATAAAATAAGCTAAGATTGCAAATATCATTAGTTGTTTACAAAGGAATGAAATGACAAGTTCTACAACTCATTCTGCTGCAACAAAATCAGAATAAAAACCTATTGTTAGTCCTCCTCCTAGGTCTGGAAGTGGCCAGCCTCCTTGTCCAGAAGAAGGTATGAGTCTCTCTCTCTCTTAGATCTTACTCACACTCATTTACAAGCAATATGAAATAGAAATAGTATACTTTATTGATTCAAGAACATGATTACAATAATTCTAATTGAAAACCTGTTACAGGACTCATAATGAGTCACTTTCTGATTATCACCTATTTTCTCTATTCTCTGATTTCTCTATCTTCTACTCCTCTTACTCTCTACTAGCTCAACCTGAATGGGAGCCATATTTATAGATGTCCTAAGATCTACTAACAAGCTGAGAATATCTCAAAAGATCTAATCCTATTATGCTGCAACAATTCCTGGTTTTATCCTAGAAGAAGATCAAACTTGATCTTTCCATAAATGGTGGCTTTGGTCGGCAAGGACGGCAAAGTCAGATCTGAGATATTTTCCCTTACCCTTTTCAATCTTTATTTCCCTTTTTCCAGCATCAAAATTCGGTCAACAAGTCAAAAAGCACATTCTATTTTCATTTCGAAGATAAGTGGTTCATTTCGAAGATACTGCAATTCTCATTTCGAAGATCCGCTCATTCCGAAGATACTGCAATTCTCATTCCGAAGATACTACAATTCTCATTCCGAAGATCCGCTCATTTCGAAGACACTATGTTTTCTCATTCCGAAGATCCGCTCATTCCGAAGACACTATGTTTTCTCATTTCGAAGATATCTGTTCATTCCGAAGAGACTTCGGAATGAACAAATGTGGGCTCCTTAAATGATTTCCTCTGCATTTCTCATGTGGGTTACTTCTCAGGATCAGATTCCAATGGTCTTCATCTCTTTCCACATGTGAATTCCATGCCTTGCCATTCATTGGCAGCTGGCTGGAATTTACATGGGAAAACCCAGTTTTTGCTGCACAATAATAGTTTTCTTGAACTATGCTGCATTTAGGTAAAATGAATGCTTGAGACATATCAAAACATGATTAGTGAAATGCTGCTATCAATCTAAGCATATCTCATTTAGCAAGTCATAACAAAACAACATAAAACTTATGCAAAAAGCTATAAAAATCAGAATATAGTATTTCAGATACATTCATCATGCAAATAGTTAATACACAACATATTGAATTAACTTAACTAGCATATTAGATTAAACATAAGAGTTTGTAGGCAATTTCAGTGTTCAAAACATGTTATGATTGAGGCATTTCCAGGCCTCATCACCTTGTGCAATAATTTGTTCATGGGCCAACACTTATCCGATAGTTGCGCTATGAAGCATTTGATAAACACGATCTTGCCCTGCATACTTCGAAGCTGCTTTATGGTAGTCGAGGGAGGCATATTGATGATATCCTTGACCTTTTTGGGGTCCACTTCGATTCCTAATTTAGAAACTATAAATCCCAAGAGCTTTCCAGATGTGACACCAAAGATGCACTTCTTGGGGTTTAGTCTCACATTATGCTCGATAAGGTGATCAAGAACTTTCCGCAAGACATAGAGATGCTCATGGTGCAAAAAATATTTAGCCAGTAATTCATCCATATAAGCTTATAAAATCTTATACATTTAGTCATGGAAGATGTATTTCATGGAACGCTAGTAGGTGGCACTGACGTTTTTAAGGCTGAAAGTTATGATATTATAGCAAAATGTTCCCCAAGGCATTGTGAATGCTATTTTGAGCTACTACTCTAGGTTGATATAAATATGATTGTACCCAGAGAAACCATCCATAAGGGATAATATTTCATGGCCTATTTTGAAATCTACTAGGGCATCGATGCTTAGCAAAGGAAAATCATCCTTAGGACTCACTTTATTTACGTCTCAAAAATTGATGCAAATGTGAATCCTCCTATCAGGCTTCTTGATGGGAACCATGTTATACAACCATGGGGGATAGTATATAGAAATGATAAACCTTGCATCCAACAACTTCTATAGCTCATATTTGATCATTAAGGCCACTATGGGATGTATCTTTCTCAACTTTTGCTTGACAAGCTTGGCCTTGGGATCAAGCGTTAGATTGTGGGTGACTAGATTTGGATCTAGTCTTGACATGTCTTTGTAGGACCATGCAAAATATGTCTTCTTCTTGTGATAATGGCTATGTAATTGGCTTGCTCTTCAGGTGATAGAATTTCCCCTAGATTGATATATTGCATTTTTTTAGAATTTTCACCGATATCTTTGTCAATCATAGGCTCGAATGATATATGTGACACTTCCTCCAATAGGTTGGGAGTAGGGATCAAATGGATGTCATCATCTAGATTTAAATCATCAATGGGAACTTCAGGTTCCTCCTTAGCATGGAATACATCATTATTTGGCCTTGTAGGGAAATGAAATAGTTGTAATATCTCATAGCAAGGCTAGCACTCAGAGGGTGAGGGTGGTGAATCTCCCCGATCAAAGTTGATTACTCCCAAGTCAAGGTGTAATGGCTCCAACGGGTTATCTGGATATCGCAGGGGCTCAAACAGATATATGGAAATCATATTTATGGATGGATGTTTTCCCTTATGTTGTTTATGGTGTCCATGAACCTCTAGATGTTGCAAGACCTAAGGAGGTGGCTGGGGGGGCAGTAGAATGACCGACGGTGGTCGATGTGGCTTTCGACAAGATTTATCCTCTAGAGGTATAACTTGTCACTAGATGGTATGATGTAATGTGAACATGCACATATAGAACTCATCCTCGTCATCTACGAGGATGACTCGAGGGCCTTATCCATTTGAACTAGTAGATTCAATAGGCGTGGATCCATATAAACATCCACTCATAAGGGGACCCTGGATCCTTGTCTTTATTTTCATGGGGAAGAGTATGCGACCATTAACCTTTACCATAAGAGTGAATATCATCACGAGGTGGTTCATCATTCCCTAAGGGCTTAGGGAAGTAGTCCCCCAGTGAGTATACATGATTGGGGTTGGTGAAATTATCTCGTGCGAGTTCATATCTAAAGTCAAGTGTCATGCACTCCAAGTTATCTGCCAAGATATCAAGGGGAAAAGGCATGTTGTGTCACAATCCAGAATTTTCATAAGGCATTTGATACTATGGTTGGTAGGGAACTTGAGTGCCCTGCTCATATAGACCCAACCCATAACCAAAGTAATTGTATAGGTCAAGATACTTTAGGGTGAAGTTAGGGTTGGACAAGTAGTTAATGTCTTCTCCAAAGGACTCTTCATATTCTTCCTACTACTGATAAGGTTTGATGCCATAGTCAAGACCCACATAGATACAATTTATTTGATTAGGGGGTAGGCCAAGAGACATGATGGTGCCTATGGGAAGATGGTGTTGACCAATGTCTTGCACCGACTCTATAGCAGGAGTGGTTGTAACATTCCTAACCATGTACTCCCCCAATCTAGTGGAAGCCAAGTGCATTGTGACCTGAGGCTATGGATAGAAGAGGGTTGAGAGCGAGACCTAATCTAATTTATTGTTCATCTCATGCAGTAGCTCCTCATAGACTTGGTTAGGAACCTCCTTAGTGGAGATGGTGGATATGGTCGACTGGGCCTCCTCAATAGGCCACTTCCCCAGGTTCCTAGGCAAAGGATCTACAAGCACACTAGACATATCGAGGGGTGTCGATGATGTGGATGGTATGGCCTATGATGGTGATGGATTCAAACCTTGGATGGATTTATTTAGTTGAAAATCCATATGGTTTGATGGTAATGTTGAATTGGGGAGTTGTTGCACCATATTGCAATACTTGAAGGGCTCAAGGTACATAGGGATGATATGAACTTGCCCTTCATGAGTTTACATGAGGCACTGGTGAGCGATGGAAGGGACACATTTCATGTCCCTGATCCATGGTCTACCTAATAGGATATTGTATGCCATCTTACCCTCCAAGATGTGGCACAACATCAGGATGGTATTTTATCCTACCTGAATAGGTAGGATGATCATGCCAACCATTGAGCATATGGCATCATTGAAGGCTCGGAGGGTGTAGGTAGATGCAACAATGTGAGATGTTGGGAGCTTCAAATGTTTGAGACCTATTATCATGATGATATTTCTATAATACCCAATGTCTATAAACACTCTCTTTTATGGCATTTCATTCACACATGCGATGATGTGCAAAGGAGTATCTACCATATCATTTGAAACCGGTTTAAGCTCATATTATCAAAAGGTAATCATCAGTTTCATGCATTGTCGCACATGCCCCACAAAGTTGTTGAAGGAGTCAGACTCCCTGGGCTAAAGCTCGATTGCTTTAAGGATATCCATCAAGGTTTCTCTATGAGGTGTCGATTGTTGAGTGAGCTTATATATGGAGATTCGAGTAGACATTGTCCTTAATATCTGAGTGAGCTTGTTCTTTATGGTTACCACAGGCCTAGGTGGGAGGCTTGGCATAGTAGGTGACAAAGTCTATTATATCAATAAGACATCACTCTAAGCCACAGGTGACATAGATGGACTTGGATACCACCTATTACTCATTACAATGATGATCATGTTGATATACCCTTTCTTAGGAAGGGCATGATGAACCTCATTCATCTAGGGTGCTAGCTTGGCTTCCTCCACATGGGAAGGCAAGGGGTCTTTGAATACCTCCATCTATTGGTTGTTTGTTGCAACAAGGTTGTCCACCTGAAGAGTGTTCCTATTGATCATGTCTTGCACAAAATTCTTGAACTTGTACCACATTTGCACATCATGCCCATTTTGCCTATGAAACTTGCAATATAGGTCTTCTTTGTATTCTTTGGGCTTCGATGCATTTGGTTCGATAGGTCGAATCTAAAGTAAGTGGATCACATTAGCCACTAGGAGGTGGTCAAACAATGAGTCCATAGACTCTACAATGGGCATGAACTGTCACTTGTGGTGATGTTTTGGATTTTTCCCTTGACTGTTCTGGTTATCCTTGGCATAGTTCCCAGGTGTGGCCTTATAATTAGGCTTTTGAGGTGGTGTGGCTTGCATTGGCCCTAGGACACTAATGTAAACCTGATTCACTACTATTGGCTTAGGCTACGCTGGGGTGTTCTTAGTATTTTTTTTCCACTCCTTCTTACAAGGCTTCACAATTTATCCCTATTGAATCTTAATGTCTTCGATGATCATAGTCTATACTAGGGCATCTTTAAGAGTCAAATACTATTGCAGCTGCAACAGTAAGGAGATAGGCTTCAGGTAGCTCTTGGAGAACATCTGAGTCAACTCTAACATGGGGAGAAGATAAGGAAACTTTGTGAGTAGGGCTCACCATCTATTTCCATAGTTTTTTATTGACTCATCGTCATACTATTTCAACCCAACTAAGTCGGCCAGCGTCACCTTCCTCTTGGTATTGAAGGTGAAGTGTTCTAGGAATGCATTTGCAAGTTGGTCCAAGTTGCAAATGTTATGCTTATGGAGTTGGTAAAACAAATATAAGGTGGGGCCTGAGAGGGTAGTCATGAATATCCATAAAAGTAAAGCATCATTGTCATGGATACCAAAGCATTGACCTAGGAATCTGGTGACATGTTCCTGTGCATCTTCCTCTTATTTAAATGTAGCCAACTAAGGCAACTTAAATTGCTCTAGATAAGGAGGTGTAGAAACCAAAGGATCGATGGGTTGACTACAAATCTGGTGCATAGTGGGCTTTTGATATCTAGACCCAGAGGTCTTGTTCTCTACTAACTCTAGGTGCTCTAGAAGCTCTGTATATGGGTCTAAGTATTTAATCTCCTCATCCTTGGTCACATCCTATGATGGAGGTCTAGGGTCCTCCAACCTATTGTAGGGTGGTGGCATGTCACCCTCCCTACCTTAGTAAGGCATCTCCAAGTACTCTACCTCTAACACATGCTCAGTGTAAGCCACATAGGGTGTTTCTTGAGATGATCTATGGAGAGGGTTATCTACCCATTGTGGGTACCCTATGTTTGGATTGGAAGGCACATCCCGATCTGGTTTGGGAGGTCATGGAGGCAACACTGGGTAAGGTCTAGGAGACCTATATTGAATGAGTGTGGGTTGCCTCAGATGGACCTCCTACATATGTGTATTAAGGGTGGGAACCCTCTCCCTTAGAGTCTTCTATAATAGCTCGTTGGTCTACCATTCAATTATTTCTTTCTCAAGCTGATGCAAGTGATCTAGTTGCTCCTTGTCTCATTGAAGCTACTTGAACTGAGCTTGGAATTCATCGTATATTGAAACTTCTTGATTAATTTGGTCTATGGTGTAGGGCCTAAGAGGCCTAGGAGTCTCACCCTAAGGTTGACCTCACTCAATATAATCTATGATATCCATCACATGCTTCTCTCGATCGAGGATCACTGCATTGACTTGAGGTTTGAGCTGGGGAATATGCTCATTATACACAGTAGGTGCAAAGACACATCAGACACGTACAAAGTACTACTCCTGAGGAAAGTATAGGATCTCCTCATGTCTTCCTTCCTTGACAAGGAAGGGCAGGGTGAAGTTGACTCCTCTTGAGCGACGAGTATCATACCTATTAGTTTTCCTAATATATTGTACCCTATCAAGGCAATGTGTAGGCAAGGTCATACCAACCTACTTCATCCAGTGTGTGAATTCAAGCTCCGAATCATGAACATATGTGTCATCCCTAATATCTGTCTACTATAACCTCAATACGTTGTTGCATTTCATTCAAGAAGGCATGTGACATATATAAATACCAGGAACACTCTCCCAAGTAAAGTCCATCATCCCTAGGGGTGTCCCGCATAGGGTTCCCTCTTAGGTGTGGCTCATACCCTTCTGTATTGGGGCTAGGGTGTAGAGGCTCACCAAGGAGGTATGACCAGGTCCTTAGGGCTATATCGGAGATGACTCATGCTTCCCAGTCCACTCTCCACAGCTTATGTCCATTATTGGTCTTGGTTGTGGGTTCACACCATTGTAATTCTCTACAAAAATTGAAGTGATTATCTTCTTTATAAATTATTGATGAAATAGAAAAAAAAGAAATAAAACACTTAATAAGACAAATGATTGTCTCTTTTAAGTTTTAGATGTGAATTCCTAAACTATTTTGTGTGTTTCAAATGTGTTGTTTGTAACGAATGACCTTGTATCACGTGTTTGAAGATCTTGTTGGATGATGTACTCAAATTTTTAAAGGATTTCACCTATATATACTCGCACAAGCTAAATATGGTGATAAAATCCATATCCAATGAGGTAGCATAGGTACTACCAACCCTCACCCAGCACCTTGTGCGCAGCGATACACCCCTTCAAAGAGGAATATGTGCTATTTTGTATGGTTAGGAAAGTTCTTGGGTCAGCCTTGGACATGGATGGGTCCTGATGATACTTTTTCATATGAGCCAATCAAGTGGTAATTACATCCACTATTGGTCCTCGATCAACGGGTTGGATGTGAGAGCCCAATGCTACTAATGTTAAAATAAAACATGATGTGTGATCCTTTTAATTTAAAGAAAGTAAGCAAAGAAGCATTCGATGGTCATTAACTAAATGCATGAAAAAGTGCATTTTACTTTCAAAATTTTAGTATAAAAATAACTCACATATGTATCTAGAAATGTGAAATCCTAAATGCTAGCCTACCCATTGGGTAGGCTACAAGCAAGCAATAAAAAGAGATGCATTCCTACTTCTGATGTGTTTTCTTTGATTTTTCCCATTTTATATGTTTTTGTTATTTTGTGTTTAATAAAAAGGAAAACTAACTTTTAACCTTCCTAAACAAGCAAAATACGTAGAAAAAATGAAATAAAAATATTTTTTGAAAATGCAAAATAGAGATGGAAGATTCAGATGCCTACCTCATCACTGCCAAAACTTGCTATTTCTAGAATTCTGCTTAGAAAGCTCTCTAGTTTTTATTTGTTCCAGGGTGGGATGAATATAAGGTCTACATTCATTATAGGGTGGGATGAATTTGCATTCATCCCATGGTGGCACGAATAGCAGGTCAGAGTTTGCTTCAGCCCAGAACGAATAGCACCTACAATATGAAAAGATGAAAAATGAGCTCCAAAATTCACCTAAATCAAAAGGTACAAGATCCCACCATGATCACCATTGGAGTAGAAAAAAATGGTGCATCGAATGATGATAGAGAATATGTGTATCTATGTCCTTATTGCGTATGATCATCAAACAAAAGCATGCAAGTAAGAGGCAAAAGATAGCAAATAACAAGAAATGATGTAAAGTAAATCAACTTCTTATTAATTGGGTAGATCAAATCCAAGTTATAAAATTTCCCCTTTTAGGGCTCAAATTGATGATACAAAATGTTTATAAATCGGGTGCCCAAGGATAAAATCCTTTAAGTAACTTGGGTGCACATCTAATGTATTTACTCATACCCACAATCGAAGTGGGCGGGCTGAGGTTGCCATAACTTTTATATTTTGTTTTGTGCCTCATGTTGCTTTCCAATGGGTTCTATGACCTGAACCTACACACACAGAGACCAGAAATGTCAAATAGCAAGTGCATATGATGTAAAACATGCAATCCCCATAGGCGAGAAAAGAGCGTATATGGCGCACCTATATCAAATGAACTCCAAATGCTGTGAAATTACATGTGTATGTAAAAAAGAATATTTTTGTAATATATCACTAGAAATTGTGCCAATATTGAGTCCGATGGTGAATCGTAATTGTAATGACCATGTGCAACCTACAAAACACAAAGCAAATAATTGTAGGCCCTACGCATATCCAAAACACGTGAAAATTGGAATAAACATACAAAATTCCATTATAATAAAACCCATATGATAATATTTGTAAAATAATTAATATTTTAGGTGTTTCCTCAGATGACCGCCGAAGACCTGCATGAGACGCTACAAAACACTAAAATTGCAATATCTCGGCCAATATAGCTCAGAATGACCTAAAATTTGAACTGCAGCATAATATGATAATGTAAAAAATAAATAATTAAAGAAAATAACAAAATAATACACATATTTCTATTTGTCACAATGTGGGACAAATACAACTATCACAAATTGGGGGGCACCCAAGAGTGGGATGCCCACCATTTTTGCCTAAATTTTTACCACCAATTCCACTAGGGATTGATGTAAAACACTATGGGGGGTATTTTCATAAAATATGGTGAGGTAATTCACTCATATGGTTCGGTTATGTGATAAATTGTGCCGATTAGTTCCCTTGTGAACATCCTTCGCTAGGTAGAGATTCTGAGGTAAAAATGGACACAAAAGGGTGAAAGGAAATCTTGGCAGCACTTTTTGCTCTATACTCCAAATCATCTCTATATTTTTGTGGAAAATGCATCCAATTTATAGCCCAAGGAGGCTTCATGGGTCAAAAATCATGCAAGGGCATGGAGGGCAAGAGGCGCCACTTGGCCACCAAGGCGGCATGCATTGGAGGGGGAAGAGAATATCCCAAAATTGGCCTCATTCATGGAGCATGTCATAAGGTCTACTATGTGATATAAATTTTGGGAAATAATAGCCAATAATATGATCATTATTGGGTGCCATTAGCCTAGGTTTGAATTTTTATTAGTCAAACCTGCTATTCACTCCACCCTAGGACGAATGTTGTTATTCACTCCAGGGTGGGATGAATAGGTTTTGTATTCATCCCAGGGTGGGACAAAGAGAAATAGGGTGTCTAGAAAGTCCCAAAAGTTACCTAAAACCTTCTAAAACCTACTATACCTACTTACGGTTGCCCTATGGGCCTTGGTATGTAATTTAGCCATTGCTTATGGTAGCATAATCAGATTGACTAGATTTTAGTGTCTACATGGAGAAATAATTTGAGCACTATCTGTAAACTCCAGAGAATACATTTAAATATTGCTTGTGAAAATGGCCTCTGAAGACACTCAAGAAGCTAAAATATCAGTGAAAGAGGAAGTGGGTCCTTACATTAAAAAAGTGGAAGCCATGGCTGACATTGAGCTAGTTCTCACAGAAAGAACGAAGCTCGGGAAGAACATCAAAAATAGATTCAATAAAGAAGTAGCTTTGTCATCACAAGGTAAATGTGTCATTCACTTCTTCTTGTATTTTTATATCTACAATTTATCTCATTCTTGCCTAGAGTTGATAACAGCCATTATCAAATTTTACGACCCAAGAGCAAAAGCAATAAATATGACAAAATGCAAAACCATGTTTAGTATCACTGCCAAGTTTTACCATGACCTTTTTGACCTAGGGGTATAACCAAAGGTAAGGCCAAAATAATTCAAAATATCAAAGCAATTCAGGTTTTACTCTTTGTAGAACCGTACTCATGAGGGTGAATCTTTCAAAAAATGGGTTTATAATCAATTCAAAACCATTAAATCCAGTTAAGGATTATCTAAAATCCCAATTCTCATTGACGAGTTTGTCCATCCAAATATTTATTCTATACTAGCTTGTATGGAGGGTTTAGATTCAGACTAAATTGCGACTAATTGGAAAATAACACTACATACTATATTTCCAATGAAAGAATGTATGATGAAGATACAAAAAAGAAAGGTGTTAGACTCATTAACTTTGACTGGCTAGATTTCCTAGCTCAAATAATACATGAGCAGTTAGTGAGAATGAAAAGGAGTTTTGATGCACCCTCTTTCTGCCACTTCTCGCGCCTAGTTTGGATGTTCTTTGCTACCATGAGAAAATGATGCCTTGGATTCCAGTTAGGGAAAATAATGATAAGGGAGACCCCATTCCTATTTATTATTCGACTTCTCGTTTGTGGAGCACTAAGTCCTTTTATAAATTTAACCTAGAATTTCTAGGTCCAGCATTGAAGATAATGTATGAGAAATTCCCTAGGTTACCATCATTGGCCAATAAATTGCTAAGGACTAAGGGTGCAGAAGAAAGATATTGGTACCTCCTTATAGAAGGCACAATCATTAGAATGTATGGCTTCACTAGAAAGCCTTTTTTGTTGCTTCATTTTGTTACAGAAAAACTATTAGCCCTAGAATATTTGAGGTAAGAAAAATTTATAAATATGAACTATGGTTTTGGGAGGAAAAGAAAATATTTATTGACCTACTATAGTGTTGATGATATAACCATCATCAAGAAGGGGTAAGATGAGTAAATTGATCAATATCTAGATAGATTGGGCCTATTCTACATTCCCTAGAGATGGAGATATGACCTAGATGATATATTCTACAAGAGAAACATAGCCCTGAATGGAGAAAAGGCCTACAAATTTAAGAAAAAATCTAGACTTCATTTTGAACAGGGCAAAAATAATAAGGAAAATGCTCTTTTGGAGTGGAACATTGCCAAGATGCAACAACTTCCTCCATGGTTATATTTCTATGAATAGGTTGTTGATTTTGATTCATATAAGAATTAAAAACATCAGTTGCAAGAGTCTACCATTAGGTAATTTGAAAGTAAAATAAAAGATGATGAAAGCCAATAATAGCAAGAGTCTGCTATTGGAAACATCTAAGGTAAAAATAAATGGAATGAATCCAAGATAGTAGACTAGTGGAGGATGAGAGTTGGAATTGGTAAAGAGACATCCAATTTTGGGCTGGTAATTGACAATGAAGTTTCTGATAGATATGACAAAAATATCGCAAATTGGAAAGCAAAAGATCCAAAGAATATAGTGTTAATTTATAAGAAGTCATAGTTAGGGTCAGATTTCCCATCACCACCTTCACAAGAAAAAGCTCAAGAAGAAGGATCTGGTTATCCATTAACTACTACTAAACTTTTGAAGATATTTGAACCCTCAACTGAACAACTTGAGAATTTTCCAAAAGGGGTACAGTTAATGAGTAAGATGCACTTTTCTAATGAGAGGGTCATTAGCACACCTTTCATTCAAATAGCAAGTAGGCCCAAGTTTCTAGCCTTAGGTGGAGAACCCCCTACTATAGAGATAGATTGGACTAAGAAGGATAAAAACTTTATGTTCACTCTGGTGAGTTTCACGACTACAACCATAGTGGAATTAAATACTATTTTTGAGGAAATATTGTAGGAGGAACCATCACAGGAAGGAATTTCTAAGGAAGACACAAAAAATGAAAAAATGAAAGTATTACAAGTATTTAAAAGGAAATACAAAAGGGCACCTAAAGGAATTCAAAAGGAAATTATTAAGAAACAAAAGTTGGACAAAGAGAAAATTGCTAAGAAAATCCCTATTTCAACTGTAGAAGAATCTATGGAACAAACATAATAGCAATTTGAAGAAATAGCTCCAGAGCTCCCTACATCAGTAGGAAAAGGTATGGTATCTTTTTCATATTCTCTTTCTCATCCTCTTTCCCCAAAGGAAGGTCTTCCCTTTTCTCAAGAAGAAGTTGTAACAAAAGTGCCCTCTCCCCTCACAATTCATCTCCTCCTTCACCAGAAAACACCGAGGGACAAGTCAATTCATCACCTCCACTATCACTTGAAATTACCCCTTCATAATCTCCTATCATTTCATCTTTGCCACATCAACCACGCTTATCATCAGAAGTCCAAGTTGTTTCATCCACATTCGTTCACTTTTCTTTTGGTTTTAATTCAATTCCCATGACTCTTCTAGTTGTAACAACAATTGTGGTTATAGAATCAACTATAGTCATCACTACTCTTTCCTTGTCAACTATTGAATCTTCTATCCCTTACCTTATAACCTTTCCTTATCCTATGAGCTATCCTACATTGTCAATTTTACAAAAGGAGAAGGAAGCTTCACAAAAAATTCAAGATTTATGGGTAGAAAAGTTGTCCAAACCATCCAAGAGGATAGCTATGAAGAGAAGCATTTTTTTTGATATAGTTTCCAAGAAAATAACATCCAAATCTATTATTATACTTGTGAGTAAGCATGAAACTGATATGACTTCTCAAGACTATCATCTAGAGTAATATACAGAGGATATTGAGCAATTGCCTACAACGGATGAATTGGTAATGGTAAATTCTCACTTGGATAATTTTTATGTCAAAACTGATATATACAAAGAAAATGTGTACAAGTTGGAGAGAAAAATAGAAAATATTCAAAAGACCATTGATAATTAGAAATAGGTGGAATTACCCTCAAAAGTGAAGCTACGAGCTGGTAGGATAAATTCCAAGAGGTTAATAAACTCAAGGAGTAGGTAGAGCAACATAAGAATAAAAATGAGTACCAAGACAAGAAAATACAAAGTTTGAAGTAAAAACTTTAGATTGAAAAGGCTAAGTCTTCAAGTTTCTCTAAATTAGGGTTAAAAAAAGTAAGGAAGGAACTACTATCTGAAGTTTTGGAGAAATGCTCAAATTTGCAGCCTATCATTGATTACATGGATGATGCTAGCCACCTACTTAAAAATACTTAATAGAATATGGATAGCTTAACTAGAGAGCTAAAGACTATGGTGATTCTAGCTGAACAACTTTATAAGCTGGTAGATAGTAGGCTCAATGAGATTGCTAAGCCTATTCCTAGCAAAGAGTGGAATACTACTAGACTGGCTACCAGATTCATAGTGAAGAAGCACAAAATACTACAAAAGGCTTGGTTGTTATTTGATAAGGTGGAAAATGTGATCCATGATGTAGTGGACATAAATAAGGAAATGATTCAAAATGGATTTGGTGGGCTATGGATGGAAAATAACTCTCTACTATAAATAAAAGAGATTAAGAAGAGTGTTGCTAAGAGCCTCTAGGATGAATATGAAATTGATGATTTGGAGGAGCCAGTTGATCAGGTGCAAGTTTCACAAATTATTATTTATTTAACCAAGCTCTGATATCTTATGGAAGACTTGGTGAATAAAGGAAGAGCTGCAAATCATGAGGATATTGGTTAGTTAGAGTATATCCATAAGCAGCTAAAATAAACTTCCAACACTTCTAAGGAAATTTGGAAATAAGCTCTATAGACCTTAAAGTTGATGGTACAATTATTTGGAAATAATGTTGAAGAGGGAAATAAATAGTAAAGTTCACCTGAAGAAGAGGAGGCTAAACAAGAGAAAGAGGATAATATCGAGGAAGAAGTTCAAAAAGAGGAGGAAGGACCAAACAAAACTACTGCAAACCCTGAAAGGACATAAGCTTAGAATTTTTGTATTGTAAATTTTTTGTAGGCATGCAAAATTTTTGTATTTTGTTTGATTTGTTTTTACTCTGACATTGTCAAAAGACTGTAGTAAAATAATGAAGCTAAAAGGCATAAAATGAGAATTTTGTGAAAGTGCTTATGCCATTTTTGAAGAAGTTTTAAAAGAGAGCATAGCTATGTTTTTTATTTAAGCATTGGTGTAGTTTTTGAAGAAGTGACGGATAATTTTGTGTTTCTAGCATGATCTCGATATGAAATGTTATCATTTGGGTGAAATCACAAGGTTTTTAAAGGGTAGTGATCATATGGAAATTATTATTTGAAGCATTTTTGAAGATAAGAATTTTTGACTCCTGATGCCCAATGGATAAGACTCTAAGTTTGATGGCTTTGCGAGCAAATCCACCCACGAGGCAAAAACATATAGGTCCAAAATGGCCACATCCTTAGAAAACTTTGAAAATTTTATTTTAAGGCATAAAATCTCCAATTCGCTAAAGAAATATAGTATTTTGGAGCGGATCTATGCAAGAAGTTTTATTATACTCAATACTTAGTATTTTTGAGCAAAGTCCATATTTCTATTAGGGCTTAGTGTATTTGGCAATGAATGCTAGTGAGGTTCCCAATCCATAAATCTTTTAATATTTGGTGATGTCAACATGAAAAAGGTGTGAACTAGCGATTCTTATTTACTTCGCACACTCCAGTGACTAAGTTTTGAGAAGCTCAATTATGTTGAATCCCAAGAGTAATATGGAGCGTAATGGTGATAAGAAGGTCGAAAAGTGCTTCAAAGGAAGTAGAGGTAGCATAATGGCGATAAGGTCATTTACATTAATTTTAGCACAAATTGACAATTTTGTAGTCAAACTAAGTCAAAGATGACATCAACATCATTTTTGAGTGGATTGCAATTTTCTCTTTACTCCATGGACATGAGAAGGGAGTTAGTAATTTTGAAGGCTCAGTGAATGGATTAACAAAAGACCTAATTTCTCTCACAACTCAATGTATTTCTCATTGAAACTCGATTACCCTAGCTAAAGCCACTGAAGATGACATCAAAGTTTATAAAGTGTGAAATTATGCTTTATTTCTCCCCGTTTCTTTACAAATCCTTTATGAGATTTCATCACCACCATTCATTGAGATCATCGATGGTTGAGATTTTTTTGACATTATTTAAAGCATACAAAGGCAAATTTTTTCTAGAATAGTCAGTTTGAGGTAGGAAGGTGAAGCATATGATGGTTTCCAAGAAATAAGAATCAAAGTGGTTGCAAATCTATGATGGAGTAAAGTTTTTAAGTATGACGAACATATCAGATGCAGTTTCCAATGGTCTAAACTCCAACTACCATTACTAGACCAGCAAGTCACAGAGCCAAACTGCCATGGCGAATTGCTTCCAGCAAATTTCTTAGATTCCATGAGTGAATGAGATTATGCCATCGTATCTTTTTGTTGAGCAATTAAAATTGTAATCTTTGTAATGTATCCTTAAATTATTTTATTTGTAAACTATAAATAGAGGTCAAACCCTCATTTTTTAGGATCGGCTCTAGTGCATTTGCTTGCCCTACTATAAATATACTTTTGCAAACTAATGGAAGGAGCATTACTCTAATTTTTGACTCAAGAACGTGTTATCTTTGCTATCTTTCAGCTAAGAGGTTCAAAGCTATGAATTGCATTTCTGTTGATGTTGTAATGGTTAGTTCATTCTAGTTTATTGGATTACTAGTTGTGAAAGTAGTTGAAATCTATTCATAGTTAGATCTATGTTGATAGGAAGTTTATTTATGCTAAATTTGAATATTGGTCTATTATACTAAATTGGATTATCAATATATTGGATATTGGAATTGCTTATTGCAACATATCTCTATTTTATGCTTTAATTTATGAATATTTCATGGTTTTAGATGCTACTAATCTTGAGTAATGGGACATTGGAAGTAGTTTTTTGAAGCTATTTTCTATATATGCCTATGTTTTTAGCCAATCCATCCAATTTTAATGTCTATTTCTCTAACCCTAAACCTTTTCTAAAATTATTATTCAAACTCTTATTGAGCTTAATTGTGTCAACATCTTGCTAATTTGACAAGGAACCAGCCTACTTTGGAGGTTGAATTGAAGTTTTTTTTGTCTATCCAATGTTGAGTGTTGAGCTATGACTATCAGGTGCAAGCCTGGAAAGAGAATTTGAAGATAGACAATCATAGTTTCAAGTAAAACTTGATGTCAATTTAGTGTCCAACAATACATAGAGCATATAATATGCCTAGATCTCACTTTTGGTAGCATTTGGAGCAATTTTGAATAGTCTTGCACTTTTCATGTTTCAAGATTATTGATGCATGCACCTTCACGATTTCATCTTAATCCACACATGCTTTTAATCAATTGTAATTTATTTTTTGTATATTCAGGTATCATAGCACATAAGGAAGGAGCAACAAGCTATCACAATGATAGAACACTTTGAGGAAGACATTGGAAGCGCACCTTGGATTCTTGGAAGGTTTTGATCCTTTGATTTTTGTATTGAGTGTATCAATTGAGAGCCCTCAAGGGGATACTTTGTAATCACTTATTTTACATTTATATCAATATAAGAAGAACCACCCATTTCTTTCATATATGTGTCATTTTATGCTTGTTTGAAGTGTCACTTTCATAGTGCTTAGATCAAGTAGAACAATAGATGCATCTCATTTTCCCTTGCTAGGTGCACCATTTTTCCACTCTACAGTGGTGATCATGGTGGGACCCCTATCATGTTTCATTTTTGTAAATTTTGACCTTGTTTCTATGCTTTGGATGTTGCAGGTATTGGTCGTTCTAGCCTGAAACAACCCTAGAACTCCTAATTGGAACACCCAGGGATGGCCATAGTAGGCGTCTCAGGTAGGGATGGCCCCTAAATTTGTAGTCATCACACCCCAAGATGGCCAAAAAATAGAGGTTTTTCTACTTAGAATTCCACAAAAAGTAGGGTATTAGGCTATCAAGGTACGTGCCTAAACCTTCAGTTTGCGTTTTTATTGTTAAAAATTGCTTAAATTTGGTTTTTCTTGCTTCCCTTGTTTTATTGAAAGGTAGAAAGGTATTTTTCTGTTTATTTTATATTTATAATCGCAAAAACAACAAGAAAATAAGAAAAACAGAAAAGGAACTAAGTAAAGATGCACTTGTATGGCTTGCTTGCTTGTATCCAACCTAATGGGTAGGTTATCATTTAGGACATGCATTTTGTAGTTTTATCTTTTATCTAAAATTTATGAAAGTGAAATGTTCTTTATGCATTTAGTGAAATAGCATTGAGTGCTCTCTTGTTTACTTTATTTAAGCATAAAAGGAACCACACACACCACATTCCATTTAAACGCTAGTGAGTTGAATATCATCAACAACCACTAATAGAGACCAACGATAGTGGGTTTCATCTCCACCCATTGGCTCAAATCCTATGAACCCTATTTTTGGCCAAGGCCGACTCTAAGATCCATCATAGCCCATGGGATATAGCACGTATTTCTCTTCGGAGAGGTATATCATTGATTGCGGGTGAACTAGGTGAGGACTTGTAGGACCTGTGCTCTCCGACCAGGTATGGGCTTCATCTTCATACTTTGGTGGGTTTACGTTATTGGACCTTTCATTGTCGATTGTCAAGCTATGAGTATATAGGTGAAATACCTTTAACAAAAGAATATCATCCAATAATCTCAAAATACATGATACAAGGTCTTCTTTCCAAACAACAAATCAAAAAACACAAAATAGCTTTAGGGAACATAGATAAATATTTAAAAGAGGTAAACACTTGTCTTATTGCATGTTTTCATTCTTATGTGCTGCATTATTAAAAATTATAAAGGAGATAATCACCTAGGGTTTGGTAGGTAACAGCAATGGTGTGTACCCGTAGCCAAGCCCATTCAAGGGTGGATGTCATAGAGAGTAGACAAGGAGACACGATTCATGTCTGATTTAGCCCTAAGGACATGGTCATACCTCCTTGGCGACCCCCTACTCACCCAAGTATCAAAATAGCTAGTTAGGAACTTCACCTACAAGGGAGCCCTATACGGAACACCCCTAAAGGTTTTGATCCTAATCTAGAAATATACTCCTAATATTTAGACACCTCACATGCTTTCTTACAAGAACGATAATCATGCACTGAGACACTACTAGATAGAGTAATACCATGCATTCACATGCCTGCTAGGTCTACCACGTCCACCTATGGGTAATAGCAAGAGTACACACATTGAGCAGAGCCAAATGATCAAAATTTATCCTCAAACCACCCTAATAGATTACAACGACCTAAGTACCAAGATGAGTATGATACTCATCACTCGGGACGAGCAAACTCAGCCCTTTTATTTCTCATAAATTAAGGAAGGCATGAGAAAATATTTGATTATCCTCAAGTCCATTATGTTACGCAAGCACGATATGCCTCTGTGCCAGCTGAGTACAAAGATAACTTGTCTAGGCCTAAACCTCAAGTGAACGTGACTACCCTCGATCGAGGGAAGCTCATGATTAATATTACATACCATCCTGAATGAGATAGGCCTTCGAGCGACACTACTAGGGCTCATAGGCCACACATGATAGAACAGATAAATCAAGCAGTTGCAAGATATGTTGTATGCCAAGCATAATTCAAGCAGCTTCAGTGAGACAAAGAGCGCTTGGACTGATTGCATCAATTAGAGAAAGAAAGGATTGAATGGTAAACCAATGAGCTATTTCAAAAAACCTTATATGACAGGGTTCCTACCCCAAGTACCCATAGATATAAGTTCCATCAGAGGTAACCTACTTTCAATAAAGATAGACCTCCTAGGCCTAACCCAATTTTGCCTACTCGACCTCCTAGGCTAAATCGGGACTTGCCTCCCAAGACGAACATAGAGTGCCTTTTGTAGGTAGTTACCCCTCCTTGTAGGCCAGCTCAAGAGACACCTTATGGGACCTACATTGAGCATGAACCAAAAGTAGAATATCTTGAAGCACCTTATGGAGGTAGGGTGGGTGACATTCAACCACCCCTTAATAGGCCTAATATTCCTTTCTCTCCATCGCAATGTCGAAGAAAATAAGAGGAGATCAAATCCTATGATGCATACAGGGCATTTCTAGAATACTTAGAATAGGTAGAGAACAAGATCTCTAGATCTGGGGATTAAAAGCCCACTTTGTATCAGATTTGTAGTCAATCGCTTCACCTGTTAGTACCTTCCCCTCCCTATCTATATAATTTCAAGATGCCTAAGCTAGATATGTTTAAAGGAGAGGAAGATGCGAAGGAGCATGTCACCAAATTCATGAATCACTACTTCTACATTCAGGAAAATGATGTCTTACTTTTGAGGATATTTTTTCTAACTCTCTCTAGCCCTACCATAGAATGGTAAAACCAACTCTCAAAGTATAGCATCTACAACTTTGAGTAGTTTGCAAATGTGTTCCTAAAGTGCTTCACCTTTAACACCAAGCGAAAGGTGACTTTAACTAACCTCATAGGGTTAAAACAATTTTATGATGAATCAATCACAAACTATGGCAATAGGTGGCGAGCTTTGCTTGTCAAGCTGCCATACTTACTCCCCATGATGGAGCTAACTTAAATGTTTGCTAAGAGTTTCTTGAAGCCAATATCCTTGTTTCTACAACTCCAACAATATCCAACTCTTAAAGATGCTCTAGCTTAAGCTAGAATAATCGAAGACATTAAAATTCAAGAGGAAGAAATTGCGAAGCCCTGTAAGGAGTGGACTAAGAATAACAAGAAAAATTTGGTGCAACCAAAGTTAGCATCAATCAATCAAGTTGTAATTAGTATTCCAGGTTCTGCACAACCAAAACCACCTCAGAAGCCTAACTATCAAGCCACACCTAGAAACTACAACAAGGATAATCAAATAAACCAAGGGCAAAACCAACAACATCACCCTAAGTGATAATTTACACCCATTATGAAGTCCATAGACTCTTTATTTGAGCACCTCTATGCAACTAAGGCAATTAATCTACTTGAAAGTCGACCTATCAATCCAAATGCACCAAAGCCCAAAGGATATCGTGAAGACCTATACTACATCATAGACAAAATGGGCATGACATGTAGATGTACTATAAGTTCAAAAACCTAGTATAGGATATGATCGATAGGAATGACCTTCAGGTTGATAATCCTATTACGCCAAACAATCAATAGATGGGTGTTTTGAAAGATTCATTTCCTACCCATGAGGAATAGGTAAAGCTAGTACCACAAGTGAATGAGGTCCACCAGGCACCCCCTAAACAAGGGTTCATCAACATGGTCAACATTGTGATAAGGAACAAGCATTACCAAGTCTAGTCGCACCACCTATGATTTTAAGTGACATTCCTTCAACGTCACAACCTTTGCCACCCCTAGTGCAAAACCTTCCACCTTGTCCAGTGGTCATGATAAAAAGTAAGCGTACTCAAAGCTTGAGAACAACATCAGCTCGACTTTCCATCTATGAGCTTATTCAGCAATTACCACCTCATCAAGAATCTCTAATGGAGATCCTCAAGTCAATCGAGCTACGACCCTAGGAGTCTAACTCCTTTAACAATTTCATGGGGCATGTTTAGCAATGTACAAAACTAGTGATCATATTTCATGAGGATGAAATCAAAATCATACCAAATGACATGGTGGATCTTCCATTGCACATTATTGCATGTGTAAATGGAATACCCTAAAAGAGAGTTATGATCGATCCTGGTTCCTCTAGCAACATCATCACCACAATTGCTCTCAAACATCTAGGGATTCTAGCATCCCATATTGTTGTGTCTACCTATACCCTCTAAGCATTTAATGATGCTATAATATCAATAGTTGGTACCATAGTCTTACCTATTTAGGTGGGATAAAATACCATACCAACATTGTGCCACATCTTGGAGGATGAAATGACCTACAACATCTTGTTGGGTAGACCCTGGATTAGGGACATGAAGTATGTACCATCCATCACTCACCAATATTTGAAGTACACATATGAAGTGCAAGTACTTGTTGTCTCTATAGACCTTGAGCTCTTCAATTACTTCAACTTGGTGCAACAAATCCCTAATTTGACCTTACCGTTAACCCACCTATATTTCCAACCGAATACATCTAGCCAAGGTTTGAATCCTTCATTGTCACCTTCTATCAATCTATCAACATATTTTGCCATACCATCCTCATCATCGACACCCCTATATATACCCTCATCATCATTGAATCCTCCGCAGAAGAATATGGAGAAAAGGCTTATTGATGAAACCCCTCCAACCATATACACCATATCTATAGAAGAGATTCCTAGTTCAGCAAATGAGGAGCTATATCATGAGGTAAACATCAAATTAACTCAAGCCTCACTCTTGTATCCTCCTTCTCTATTGCCACAAGTCATAGTTCATCTAGCCACCACTATTTTAGGAGAATACCTGATTAGGAACATCACAACAAGTCCTGCCATGGAGACAGTACAAGACATGGGTTGACCTCGTCTTCCCATAGGTACCATTGTGCCTCTAGTCTTATCCTCAAATCAAATTAATTTCATCTATGGTGATCTTGACTATGGCATAGAACCCTATCAGAGCAGGAAGAGGATGAAGAGCTCTTTTTTGAGGATATAAACTACATATCCAATCCTGAATTTGCCATGAGATATCTTCATCTCTACAACTGGTATGGATATGGTTTGGACTTGTATGAGCAAGGCACTTGCATTCCTTACCAACTATAGTATCAAATACCATATGATAAGTCTATTTTGGGATACAACAAGCCTATGCCTCTTGAGGTCCTCATGAATAGTTTAGAGTGCATGAGCCTGAACTATGAGGATGAGCTTATGCACGATCCCTACGCCAACCCTAATATAGCCTATTCACTGGGTGACTACTTCCCTGCACCTATGAGAGATCAATAGATATCTCGTGATGTCACCCAATCCTACAAAAGAGGTGAAATTTTGCATACCCTTCCACATGACAATGAGGAAGAAGATCAAGGGTCTCCCTATGAATGGACATCCAATGACAAGTTAGATCACAAAATGGCATCTATCAACTCTTCTGGTCCACACATTGAATATGCATAGATTATCCTATTGGATGATGAACATGAGGGATATATGTGCATGTTCCCATTACACCACCCTATTTGTTGATAATTTATACCCAAAGAGAAGCAAGTTCACCCACAGCTGCAACAACCACCTTCAGTTATTTTGCTACCACCACAACCACCCCCACAAGTCTTGTAAAAACCTGATGACAATAGACCATGTCATCCACCTAGAGGAAATAATCCATCCATCAACATTATTTCCATAGATCTTTTTTTGCCCATTCAAGATCCGAATAACCCATCAAAGCCACTGCACATCGACTTGGGGGCAATCAAATTTGATTAGGGAGATTCTACCCCGTTGACTTTCGAATATTAGCCTTGTGATATGATGTTATAGTTGTTTCATTTCTCTCCAAGATCTACTCAAGATGTCTTTCACACTGATGTTGAACCAAAATTTCCAATGGATGAAATAAACCCAGCTAACGACATTCATCGGATCCCTACTCCACACCTGTTGGAAGAGAGATCTCATATGTCAATTGAGCTAATAATTGATAAATATATTAGCTTAGATCCTAATAATCCTCAATGTATCAAGTTAGGGGAAATATTTTCCACCTCTATGAAATATTATTTCATAGCTCTTCTCACAGAGAAGAAGAGAGCTTTTGTAGGGTTGTACAAAGATAATCTAGGACTAGATCCAAATCTAGTAACGCATAATCTAAAGCTTGACCCAAATGCCAAGCCAGTTAAGCAAAAGTTGTAAAAAATGCATTTGGTGGTAGACTTAATGGTGAAATATGAGCTATAAAAGTTATTGGATGCCAAGTTCATCATATTGGTGGATTATCTGCCATGGTTTTCCAACATGGTTTCCATAAATAAGCCCAATGGGAGGATTCACATTTCCATCGACTTTCAAGATCTGAATAAAGTGAGTCCTAAGGATGAGTTCCCATTGTTGAACATTGATGTCCTGGTAGACACCACAGTGGATCATGAAATGTTATCCCTCATGGATAGTTTCTTTGGATACAACCAAATTCGTATCAATCCAGAAGACCAACTCAAAACGGAGTTCACAACGCCTTGGGGGACATTTTGATATAAGGTCATGTCGTACATATTCCACATAATATTCCACAAATACATGCATAAAATTTTGGAATATTACATGGATGACTTATTGGCCAAATATTTATTATGCCATGAGCATCTCGATGTCTTGGGCAAAGTTCTCGATCACCTCATAAAACACAATGTGAGACTGAACCCCAAGAAGTGCATCTTCGGTGTCACATCTAAAAAAATCCTAAGATTCATAGTCTCTAAAAGAGGCATCAAAGTGGACCCCAATAAATTCAAGGTAATCCTTGAGATGCCTCCTCCTACTACCATCAAGCAGCTACGTAGTCTACAGGGTAAGGTCGCATATATCAAATGCTTCATAGTGCAGTTATCTGATAAGTGTTGACCCATGAAAAAAATGTTACACAAGGGGTCGTAATCCATTGGGATGACGAGTGTTAGGCTACCTTTGATGAGATCAAACAATATCTGGATTCACCACCAGTATTAGCTCTACCCATACCAGGGATTCCGTTCTATTTATACATCTCAACCATTGAGATTGCATTGGGAATCATGCTATCCCAAAAGAATGAATTGCATAAAGAGCAAGCTACTTACTACTTTAGTCGCACCTTGGTCAGTTATGAAATAAAATATGCATATGTTGAGAAGTTATTCCTAGCAGTGGTTTTTGCCACCAAAAAGCTATGTCATTACATGCTCAATCATACAACGTATATAGTATCTAAAGAGAATCCATTGCAATACATGATGAGTCATACTTATCATAACAACTGTACGGAAAAATGGATCATGTTGTTGACATATTTTGACCTTGAATTTATTAGATAAAAATCAATTAAAGGTCAGATAATTTCCCATAAACTCATAGATATCCCTCTCCCATATGATCAACCTCTTAACGTAGAGCTTCCCGATGATGGAGTCTTTCAAATATTAGAATCACCTGATTTTGAAGAGCTTGAATCATAGACCGATATGACTCTATTTTTTGATGGCTCTAAGTGTGAGCAAGGGGGTGGCATGAGAATTATTTTTTTCACACCTCAAGGGGCTTCAATATCCCTATCATTCAAACTTGATTTCCCATGCACCAACAACAATGCTAAGTATGAAGCTTTTCTCATAGGTCTTCAATCGACAGTCACCATGAAAATAACCAAGCTCAACATTTTTGGTGATTCCTTGCTCATCGTGAACCAGGTCAAAGGGATATATCAATGCAAGTGTATAGTATTGCAAGCCTACAAGTCCCTTGTGGATAAAATTTTGACAAAATTTGAATGGTACAATATCGAGGCACGCCCTCGATCATCTAACTATTTTGTGGATACAATAGCCTCCTTGGGGTCTTTAATACCATAGAACCCTGTTGATGATATGACAACCATTCAGATCAAAATTTTGTCGTAATCCATGATTGAGTGTGAGAACATTCAATCCATGCTAGAAGTCCACATGATTTAGATTTATCCTTCTCAGGAATAGTTCTCACAAATTCACAATCACTTGAATCATGTTGCTTTGGGGTCTTTCTTCCATCAAACCCCTTTTGATAGTAGCAAAAATATATATTTACAAGTTCTCCCCCAATCAGCATTCACTCAGGAATAACTTCAAAAGGATTAGGCCATTCATGCGATTGAGGCTTCCTCAAATCAGGATTGGTCTACTCAAATTAAATATTACTTAAATCTTGGTAGTATCCCTTCTAGATTTTCGTATGCTGCCAAATGAACTTTCAAACAAAAAGTGGAAAAGTATGTCTTACTAGAAGAATTTTATATCATCAAATCTATAAGGGTATCCTCCTTCATTTCTTAGAGCATCAAGAGTCAGATTGGGCAATCACCAAAGCACACGATGGTACATGTGGTGGCCATTTTAACGGCATGGCCATCAACGCATTCTCCACATGGGCTATTATTGGTCAACCTTAGAGTGAGATTGATGCACTTATTTTAATAAGTGTACCAAGTTTCAACACCATGCTAACTTGATACATGCATATTCTCAAGAATTACAATAGATTCAATTGGTTTGGCCTTTTTCACAATGGGGTTTTGATTTAATTGGGAAAATTTCACCCTCTTCCTTAGGTTGTCATACGTTCATCATTACAGTCATCGAGTATTTTACAAAATGGGTGGAAGCAATTCCCCTTACCACTACGACTAGGTCCTACATCACGGAGTTCATATTTCATAATATCATCTATCATTTTGGTATTCCATCCAAGATAATTTTAGACAATGGGCCACATTTCAATAACAAATATGTGTGTGCTTTAATATCAAAGTATAACATTCACAAAAACTTTTCTATGCCCTATTATCCATAAGCAAATGGGCAATTTGAGGCATCAAACAAAACAATGATTTCCATTCTAAAGAAAACTATCAAAGAGAATCACAAAGACTGGCATATGCAATTACCACTTTCTCTATGGGCCTACTGCACTATTATTTGGATACCCACTGGGGTAACTCTATTTTCACTAGTGTATGGTGCTGAGGTAGTCATACCTCTAGATCTGGAAATCCCATCATTGTGCATATCCATGCAAGAGTTCATCGATGATGACACCATGTGGCAGGCTCGCCTAGATCAACTAACATTGCTTGATGAACGATGTGTCAATGCTCTTGAGAACCTACACGTTTATCAAGAGTGGCTTAAAAGAGCCTACAATATGAAAGTCCATCCTAGATAATTTTAGGTTGGTGACCTTGTTCTGAAGGAAAACCAACAAAATTCCAACTTACCGCCCCATCTACAAAATAAGTTTATGGTAAACTAGTTAGGTCCATTCATCATAACTAGTCATATTGGACCCAAAAATTACCACCTAGCATCCCTTGAATGAATTGAGAAACATAAACCCTTGAATATCCTTCATCTATAACCTTTTCATGCTTAAAGTGTCGTGCCCCCCAAAATGCTCCAAAGGTGTCTACGCACCCTTTGGTCAACCCAAAATGCTCCAAAGGTGTCTACGAACCCTTTGGTCAACCCAAAATGCTCCAAAGGTGTCTACGAACCCTTTGGTCAACCCAAAACACTCCAAAGGTGTCTATGAACCCTTTGGTCAACCCAAAATGCTCCAAAGGTGTCTAGTAACCCTTTGGTCAACCCAAAACACTCCAAAGGTGTCTATGAACCCTTTGGTCAACCCAAAAATCCCCAAAGATGTCTGTAAACCCTTTGGTCACCCCAAAAAGCTCCAAAGGTATCTATAAACCCTTTGGTCCACCCAAAAGGTCCCAAAGGTATCCATAAACCCTTTGGTCAACCCAAAATGCTCCAATGGCATCCAATAAGCCCATTGATCAAATTTATATACATATATATCAATAAAAATACAAAAACATCATTAAAAACATCAAAAATACAAAAATATTATATTTCATCACATTGCATATCATTGCATTATACAATCAATTGCATTAGGCATACTAATCCATTGCATTTTGTATTCTAGAGTTTCTCATACATGTATAGCACTAAAACTGTACACCAGTCATCATCCAAAATCAATTTTGTCAAAGCCATTATTTACATCATTCCATATTACACTTATCATTTCCATATACATTTCCCACTTTTCATATTAGTGTATGTTTCCCTTCACGTAGTGATTTTTTCTAGGGTATCTTTAGGATTTTTGGTCACTCAGTCATATCTAATTTTCTTTTTAGATTTTATAGAAAACTATATTTATTTTTAGATAGTAGAGTCTGTCTTTGATTGTACCTTGTATATTTCAAAATCCCAACACATTTTCACATTAAATCCAAGTTTTGCACAAGGAAATATGAAACCTACAAAGTGGTCAAGGTTACCTTAAGTGAAAAGTTTATCTTGCTCATCCCCTTGTGCGAATGGTTCAAGAATGTTGAGAATTAACAAAAGGACAAGATCCTACCTATCCAATTCCCCAAAATAAATAGTGGTTTTCACCACTATCAATGAGCAAAATCTCAAAAAACAAAAATCAACAACAAAATAAACAGTGATTTTTGTCACTAAATAAATCCCTTGCTCAAAGAAAACATAATACAAAATAAATAGTGATTTTAAACACTAAGTATGAGCAAGTATCCCAAATAAAATAAAATAAAATAAGGAATTACTAAAATTGAATCCCTAGAATTCTCAACATTTGACAAACCATGAGGTGATCCCCATTACAGGTTAGGTGGCATCAAGCCTTCTTGGCAATGGCGATATCCTCACACATGATGATATGTCTATCATATTAGCATCTTGAATTTGTACAGACCAATGTTTGCATGTAGATGAGCTAGCTTTTGGTAGCTTGTACTACCTAGTGGTCTAATCCAACTACATACAAAATTTAGGATCATGATACTCATAGGATGATCTTTAGTATAGATGGTCTGCATCAATCCTGTTTGGAACTGGGGTAACTTCATACGTTATTATGGCAATGAATTCACTTGCACACATAGGGATATTGAATATCTTTGTCATCCTAGAACATTCATACCTTGTCAAAAAATATTGCATGGTTAGTATATAACTTTTCATTAGTAGACTAGAGTTTTTATCTCATGAAAACCTCTAAGAAATTCTATAACATCTTACTACTCATTTAATTCCATACCATTTCATCACATATATGTCAGTTTATATTTTCAAAAATTCATTACATAGTATCATAACCACATTATACATGTATCGATGAATTCTATATAGTCTATGGTGCTAACATAGTATGTCATATAGTATTCATATTTCATCATACATATCAACAAATCATCCATCTCATTATGCATATACACACATACATATCCTCAAATAACATCATAGTACAATACATGCATCCATTAATGCATCCATAAATCATAACACATAATGCACCTAACGGTCCAAAATCTCAAAATTGAAAATTGAGAAAACATTTTTAAACATCAACTGGGGCATTATTGGTATCATACCTCCCCTAATAAAGCAATAAAATAGTTAAGAAATCAATTACAAAAATCCCCAAAGGCATATTAAACCCTTTGGTCACCCAAAAAACCCCAAAGGTATCCCTAAATTCTTTGGTCACCCAAAAAACCCCAAAGGTATCCCTAAACCCTTTGGTTACCTAAAATCCCCCAAAGGTATCCATAAACCATTTGGTCATCCAAAAATATTCAAAGGTATCCACAAAACCTTTGGTTACCCAAAAAGATCCAAAGGTATCCATAAACCCTTTGGTCATCAAAAAAGCCCCAAAGATACCCATAAACCCTTTGGTCAACTCCCAAAGATCCCCAAAGGTATTCATAAACCCTTTGGTCACCCAAAAATCCCCAAAGGCATCATAAACCCTTTGGTCACCCAAAATATCGAAAAGGTATCCATAAACCCTTTGGTCACTCAAAATGCCCCAATGGCATCCAATATTCCCATTGGTCAAATATATATACATATATATTAATCACAAACCAAAAATAATATGTAAAAACAACACAAAAATCAAAGAAAAGGGTCCAAAAAACCACCAAAAATAGGTCAAATTTGGTCAAAATTCACTATGGATCAATATGGAATCAATGGAAAATTCTTTAATTAAATTCCTAATAATACCATTATGGTTGGAACTCCCCACAATAATGAGGTATTCAATCTCTTTATTCCATGAACCATCAACAAAATCATCAAAATTCTCATAAAAATGCTCCATTTCACAATGGGTAAAGCTGAAGGAACCCCAACCAAGTCATAAGGTTCAAGCAACTCATAATTTTTTATCATTGGTCATTCCATCATTGACTCATCACTTGAGGGGGTAGTCATACTTAACAAACTCATAATCAAAATCAACAATCAAACACTCAATCATGCAAATTATGTTCGTCCAATGAATCATTGACAAAGACAATCATGCCCCTGCTTGGGACATAAAACAAAAAAAATATTTTAATAAAGCATATAAAAGGAAATAAAAACCTACCTGAACTTGGTATTATCTAACACATAGGGTTATAAGTCCCTTGAGCATGCCTGGAATTTGAAGAGAAACCAAGACCAGTTAGCTCATTAGAAGCAAGGATTCAAGGATGCATGCTCTTTCCATGATTGAGGTATCTAAAGTTGGTTAGGTTATTGAATAACATTAATTGATTGATATTTTAGTCATCTATTTTTCTTAGCATTGTTCTGCACACAATGCATCCCAAAAATGGGCATATTTAGATACTAAAATCATGTGAATCCTATTATATGACCAAGGCATTGTCTAATTTGACACCATATGGCCCCATTGGGCAACCCTCAGAGGTTACATAGTGGTCCTAACAAATTTTGGAATGTTATACCCTACTTTTGGGAATTTTTGGGCCATGTAGGTATGGCCATCCCACCCTGGGATGACCACAATTCATGGCCATATCACCCAAGGACATCCACTAGTGACCATCCCTAGGTGGGACAACCATGGTCTTTGACACTCCAAAAGTCAAAATTGGGCCAAATTGCACTCAGAAACTACCATTTACCCCACCTATTCGAGCATGCTAGTGAGAGGGTGCATAACTCTCATAACACATTACAAATTGGAGGCCAAAAAGGGAGATTCCTTACCCCTCCAACCCATGGTAGCCTATAGGACAAATGGCAACACCTGTCTCACATGGCCTTGCATGCCCTCTTGGTCTATAAAGTGGATCAATTCCACCCAAATACAAGGAGGAGTCTTTGTATATTTTACCACAGAGTGCTGCCAAGATTTCCCCCACCTTATTGTGTGTTTTTCCTTGAGATATCTACCTAGCAAAGGAGGTTTTCATGTGACTAAAAAATTCCCAATCTCTTTACAAAAAATATTTATTTGAGAGAATCCTATCCCCAAATTTATTGAAAATACCCCTATAAGTGTCTTGGACAAATTCCCAGAGGAATTGGTGGCAGAAAATCAGCAGATTTGGTGGCCACCCCACCCTAGGGTGGCCCCCAAATTGTGACAATCTTAACCGTCACACCCTGTGATGGCCATAAATTAGAACATGATTTTTCTAATATTTTTGCATAGGCCTATTATAGATTATATTACATTCTTTTTTTTCAAATTTGGTCCAGTTTGGAGTTATTTTGAATTAGTTATCATGATTTTTGGGTTTTATAGTCCTAAATGTCACACCCTGTGATAGCCAAAAATGTGGATTGCAATTTCTTTACTATGTTTACACAGATAGATTCTAGACCACATTATATGCTCTTTGTTCAAATTTGGTGAAATTTGGAGTTGTATTTCTCCTATTATTGTGTTTTTGTGAGTTGTAGGTCTAAATGCCACACCCCAGGATGACCATAAATCTAGGCATAATTTCCTTACTATTTTTTATTAGATCATTCATAGAGCATATAATATGCCTAGATATCACTTTTGGTAGCATTTGGAGTAGTATTGAATTGTTTATTATGCTTTTCCTCTTTCAATCTTATTTATGAATGAACCTTTATGGTTTCATCTTAATCCACACATGCTTTTGATTAATTTTAGGTTCTTGTGTGTAGGCTCAAGTGTCACAGTGCGTGAGGAAGGACCAACAAGCTAGTACAACAATAGAACACCTTTCGATGGCATTGAAAGCTCACTCACCTCAATTATGAGTGTGAGGAAGACATTGGAAGCACGCCTTAGATTCTTGGAAGGATTTGATCCTTTGATTATTGTATTGAGTGTATCAACTGAGATCCCTCAAGGGAAAATTTTGTAATCACTTATTTGACATTTATATCAATATAAGGATAACCACCCATTTATTTCATATATGTGTCATTTTATGCTTGTTTGAAGTATCACTTTCATAGTGCTTAGATCAAGTAGAACAATAGATGCATCTCATTTTCCCTTTCTAGGCATGCCATTTTTCCACTCTATACATAGAGTTGATTATGTTATAAATGGAAATTGGATTATTAGATTAACTAAAGGTATGGGACTTTAGTAATTTTGATAAGCAAAAATTAGATTATTATATTAACTAAAGGTATGGGACTTTAGTTAGTTTCATAAGAAAAAAATGGATTATTAGATTACCTAAAGGTATGGGAATTTAGTTAGTTTGATAAGTAGAAATTTTATTATTAGATTAACTAAAGACATGGGAATTTAGTTAGTTTGATAAGGGTAAATTGGATTATTAGATTAACTAAAGGTATGGGACTTTAGTTAGTTTGGTAAGTGGATTCATATTATTGGATTAACTGAAGGTATGAGACTTTAGTTAATTAAGGAACAATGTGGATTAAATGAGTAATTCATGGTAAATTCATGAGAACTAGGGGTTCTTATGCATTGTATTGGCATATGTTTGGGAGAAAGGGATTATGGGATCCTTGTATTTGTAAAAGACCAAACTTATGCAATAAATGGAATGTATTTGAGGTTGGATTTTCCCATAAGAATTTTCCCTAGGATATATATTATGTTATGGGTATTGAGTCTCTCTTTTTATTTGTTTTAATGTATCTCTTTATTGAAGTTTCCACATTAGATTCTAATGTATATTTTATCGGTTGATTCTTATGTTAAATTTAAATAGATGTTTTAGTAAGTGTTATTCTTATTTGTTATAAATTAGATAAACTTTGTGAATGTTAGTACGGGATGGTGTTTGATGTTGTTAACTACTTTAAAAAAATATTGAAGAACACAAGATTATACTAAGAGGGGGAGTGAATAGTACAAGACCACTTTTTAATTTTATTTCCCAATCAATATTATATAATATATTAATGTAAATATCAATAATAGTAATCAAATCAATGCAAAAATCACAACACACAATAGAGACACCAATTTAACGTGGTTCACCTAATATGGGCTACTCCACGGAGAAAATATTTCACTAAAATTTTCTCAACAAATATCTTGGGAAACCTTTCCTTATTACAATGTTTATGGACCACTGTCCAAAGGAGACACCAATCCCATAATCAAGTTCATGGATCTCTATCCACATGAGAACTCATTCTCCTCTGCTTTAGTTGGTGATCTTATAGAAGAACTGCTGCCTTCACTACACTAGCTTATATATCTCTATCCACTAAAGACTCTTATCCTCACTCTGAAGACATGTACTCACTACCCTAGCCAATGGATATCTATCCATTGGAGAATGTTGTCCTATATACTCTATCACCTCCAAAGCTTGCTCTCAACTCTATCTAAAATTTGCACTAAACATGGTCCTTTGATCTAGCACAAATCTACTTAATATATATCCTCAAATATGCACTAACACAGTCCTTCAATATAGCACAAGTATGCTCAATATATATCCTCAAATCTGTACTAAACATAGTCCTTATGTCTAGCACACATTTTCTCAATCTCTATCCTCAAATATGCACTAAATATAGTCCTTCATATTAGCAAAAATCTACTCAATATCTGTCCTCAAATATACACTAAACATAGTCCTTCAATCTAGCACAAATCTTCTCAATTTTTATCCTTAAATATTAACAAAAAACTTGACTCAATTACAAATCAACTCTGCTAGATATTCCCCAAAACTTAACCTAAGGTTTCAACAAATAAATCAATCAATTATAATCTCATATCTTCTCAAATACTTATCTCAAATCTGCCTTGTAAGCTTCCAAAAAAGATCACACTAATCTATCCACAAGTCCTCTCTAGAACTTGTCCAATCTACTCAACAAGTCTTCACCAAGACTTACCTCAAATTTGATCAACAAGTCCTCCCTAGAACTTTTCCAATATGCTCAACAAGTATTCACCAATACTTATCTCAAATCTACTCAATAAGTCCTCACTAGAACTTGTCCAATATGATCAACAAATCTTCACCAAGACTTACCTCTAATCTGCTCAACAAGTCCTCACTAGACTTTCCCAGTCTACTTTGTAAGCTTCCACAAAATATTACTCAACTCAACTCAATTTAACACAAAACCCTCTTCAATCACTTAGAAAAGATTCACACATAATCTTGTTTAATCTCACAGAAACATATAGAGAATTTTTAGAGACTCAATATGCTTCACACTCACAACAATGCTCAATCATTTTTAATCTCTCTTTATTAATTCAAATAAGAATTTAGAACAATTTGTTTCACATAACTTGAACTATCACTTCAACACTTCCACTTGACTAGGCTCAATCAACTCCTCTAAGTCAATCACTCAATGAAACACTCCTTTCTTACAAACCTGAGTCCAAGCATATGAACACTCACTCAATTATTTCCAACAATGCTTATCAAACAATCTCACATAACAATTATACTCATGATCTTGCACAAACCCTAGTTTCAATATAGTTCTCAAATTCACATAAAAATGATACTCATGATCTTGCACAAAACCTAATCATACATATAAGTTTCATTCAATGTTTCCAAAAATGCTTATGAAAAAAGGTTTTTATCAACTCTCACTCAGAAAAACCTTTAACAATAAAACTCAACAATGCTTATAAAACAACCCTTTTCTCTCCAACTTAGCATTCACAACATCCAACAATCACTCACAAGGAAGATGTGCCCATACCTTTTGTTTGATGAAGAATTGACCTTAAAAACCTGTCTCAATCACAATTACTCTTTTGCCAATCTTAAGGGTTAGGTAGCAAAACCTTCTCAAAAATTCATTCAATAACTTACTCACGAATTATTCTCACCATACAAAATATTAGATCTCAATTACACCTCTTACTCCTTTCAACTATTAAACATAATAATACTTTATTTTAAAATAATATTTAAACTCCTCTAAAGCCTTATTACTCCTTTCAACACTTTAATCACCAAAATCACAATATAAAATTAATTTCTATAAACCTTACACCTCGCTAAATTCTCATGCCAAAGAATCCTTATGACAAAATATTAAATTTAAAAATTAAATACCTTTTACCCTTGGTGGGAATAAAACCCATGCTATGCTTCCACTTGCGCCCTAGGCATGACTTCCACTACCACATGAGATAGGGACTCACATGGGACCTAAGTGTGCCCACACACACTTATACCCTAGCTACTACCAAAATCTTTTAAAAAAAAAGCTTCCTCCTTTTGCTGCTATAAAGTATCAAACCTGAGACATCCCATCTGTTGCAACTTAGCTCCCAATCCAATCGTCATCTGGGCTAGCCTCCCAAATGGTACTTTGAACCTAGCACCACTTTCTTTTATGCCTTTATCTCCATCATATTTAGCATTGACACTCTTCTTCTCCCTTCCACGTTCGATCAACAAGCACAAAAAAGCATACACTATTTTCAAATTGCAACTTTAGCCTTTGATTTAGGCTATATTAATATACCTTTCAAGGTATTTGCCTTCACATCGGCGGATAGAGAAATTAGAATTTGCATTTCGAAAATAATATTTTAATTATAATTATTTAAATTCAAAATGAATTTAAATATTATAATTAAATATTTATTTATACTTTGGGTCTTTTTAAAATAAAATAAAATATAAACTTCCTTAGGTTTTTAGGGAAACCTTTTGCCATTATCACCTTAGAAAAATAACATTATTATTTTATTTCAACCACCATATAACGGATATATATTTTCAACCCTTTTCTTTTGCCCAAATATTATAATATTGTTATACTTCTTGCTTCTCTTTTGATGCTTCAGCCATATAATATTTGAATTAAATATTATGTCCTTGCCTCTTATAAAATAAACCATGAACCATTTTCTTAACACTCTTTTGACATTTTCTTAGTATTCCTTTGATATCAATGACAACAAATCCTGCTCATATTTCCAACAATCTCCCCCTTTTTCATTTATGGAAATCCATTTAAATTTTATCATTTCATTTACCTCTTTTTGTTCTTCTCCCCCTAAGAAACGGCTCCCGTTGACTGAATGCTTTCTTCCTAACTCAAATATCTCCCCTTTGTCATCAATGGCAAAGGGTAACCTTTGGGGCTCGGGTCTAGGAATGAAACTCTTAGCTTAGTCCTTCCCGCACCTCCTCTTGAGGTATTTAATTATGGGATGGGAGTATTTCTACTCCCAATATGCAATGATATTTACCTTTGTTCACTTCCCTCCTCATCTGATCCTCCTGATTCCTTTGACTATTCATGCTCTTGCTTGTCTCTAGAATTTTTTCTTTACACCACTTTGTTGTATGTCCATAATTATTGTACTTATAACACTTAATGTTATTATTCCCTGAAGGAGCAAATATCTTGGGATTTCTCTTGGTTAAGCCATATCTATTCCTATCATGAACCCTACAATTCATTGCCTTGTGATCAAACTGATTAAAATAGTAGTAATACCCTTTAAAAAGTTGCTTGTTTTTTAATTTCCCATATTCTTGTCATTCATGTGTCCTGAACTATGTAGCCTTGTGCCCAAACATATGACATGGGAAGCATCGTCCATTGAAACTACCTTGACTTCACCTCATTGGTCTTTTAGTCTCTTTTACCCTGTGTTGGTTCTTGTTCCATCCGTTCCTCTTTTGTGCATTTTTCCTATCCTTGTTGAACTTTTTTTTGTCGAATTCATCCTCAGAAGTCTCATTCTCTCTTACACTCTCTTCTTATAAATTTTTTTCTTCTTCAGAACTTGAGGTTGACTCCTCTCCTTGTTTCTTTTGTACCTTTTCAAAACCAAGACATGTCTTGTTTTTAGACCATCTTTGTACCTTGATAATATTGTCTATGGTTTTTGATATTTTTACAAACTTGTGTAACCTATCCTTAGACTATTTTACTTATTTCCTTAGTAGAACCACCTCATTCTCTAACCTTTCACATTCTAAAACCTTTACTTCTAACTTCTATTTGAATATCCTTGTCTTAGACATTGACTTATTTAGATCCTCTATAAGTTTTCCTTTCTCTTCATCACATTCTTGAAATTGAAACTTAAGTTTGGAGTTTTGCTTTCTTACCTCCCTTAATGCATCAAGGTTAGAAATAAGTTCACCTTCAAGATCAACTTCTTTCTGATTCTTCCTCTATTTCTTTACGTTTGGAATTATATTCATTTCCTTCTGATTTGTATTCTATAGGATCACCTACTTCTTCCTCTATTGCCATGATTATATTCTCTTTTGGTCCTTAAAGTGTATCTTCATATTCATCATCACTAAAACTGAAACCACTCTTTGTACAAATATCTTCAAAATGACAAAAATTTCTCCCCATTTAAAATACTTGAGAATTATTGGTGACCTTTTCTTAACTACTTTCTTTTATTTTACCAAAAATAGAAATTCATATTTATCATCATCTGAGGAACTTTCATCACTATTACTTGAATACTTACTTTCTTTGTCTACATAGAAACTCTTCTTCTATCTTTGGAAGAACTTATTTCCTTGCTTTCCTTGTCTATCCCTACTTTCCTTGCTCACACTAATCTGTCCACAAGTCCTCTCTAGAACTTGTGCTCAACAAGTCTCCACCAAGACTTACCTCAAATTTTCTCAACAAGTCCTCACTATAACATGTCCAATATTATCAACAAGTCTTCATAAAGACTTACCTCAAATATTCTTAGCAAGTCCTCACTAGAAATTGTCCAATCTTCTTAACAAGTCTTCACCAAGACTTACCTCAAATATACTCAACAAGTCCTCACTAGAATTGCCCAATATGCTTTGTAAGCTTCCACAAAAGCTTACTCAAATCAACTCAATTTAACACAAAATACTCTTCAATCACTTAGATAAGATTCACACATAATATTTTTAATCTCACAGAAACATATCTAGAATTGTTAGAGACTCAATATGCTTCACACTCACAACAATGCTCAATCACTTTCAATCTCTCTTTCTTAAATCAAATTAGAATATAGAACAATTTGTTTCATAGAACTTGAACTATCACTTCGACACTTCCACTTGAAAAGGCTCAATCAACTTCTCTCAATCAATCACTCAATGAAACACTCCTTGCTTACAAACCCTAGTCCCAGCATATGAACACTCTCTCAATTATTTCCAACAATGCTTATTAAACAATATCACATAACAATGATACTCATGATATTACACAAACCTTAGTTTCAATATAGTTCTTAACTTCACATAAAAATGATACTCATGATCTTGCACAAACCCTAATCATGCATATGATAGTTCATTCAATGTTTCTAACAATGCTTATCAAAAAAGTTTTTTATCAACAACTCTCACTCATAAAAAAACCTCTAACAATTAAACTCAATGATGCTTATCAAACAACCCTTTTCTCTCCAACTTAGCATTCACAACATCCAACAATCACTCACAAGGAAGATGTGCCCATACCTTTTTTTTATGAATAATTGACCTTAAAAACCTGTCTCAATCACAATTACTCTTTTTCCAATCTTAAGGGTTAGGTAGCAAAACCTTCTCAAATTTTCATCAATAACTTCCTCACAAATTATTCTCACCATACAAAACATTAGATCTCAATTACACCTTATCTCTCCTTTCAACTATTAAACCCAATATAACTTTATTTTAAAATAATATTTAAACTCCTCTAAAGCCTTATTACTCCTTTCAACACTTTAATCACCAAAATCACAATATAAAATTTATTTCCATAAACCTTATACCTCCCTAAATGCTCATGCCAAAGAAACCTTAGGATAAAATATTAAATTTAAAAATTAAATACCTTTTGGCCTTTGTGGGAATCTAACCCATGTTGTACTGCCACTAGCACCCTATCCATGGCTTCCACTGCTGTGAGCTAGACACTCACGTGGGACCTAAGTGTGGATACACTCACTTATTCCCTAGCTTCTGCCAAAAGCTTTTCAAACAATGATCTTCCTCCTTTCGCTACCACAAATTATCGAACTTGAGACCTCCCCTTTGCTGTAACTTAGCACCCAAGCCAATCGCCATCTGGTCTAGCCACCCAGATGGTACTTTGAACCTAGCGTCACTTTCCTTTATGTATATCTCTCCCTCAGATTTAGCACTGGCACACTTCTTCTCCCTTCTACGTTCGAACGACGAGCACAAAAAAGCATACACAATTTTCAAATTGTAACTTTGGCCTTTGATTTAGTCTATATTAGTATATCTTTCAAGGTATTTACCTTCACGTTTGCGGATAGAGAAATTAGACTTTGCATCTCAAAAATAATATTTTAATTATAATTATTTAAGTTCAAAATAAATTTAAATATTATAATTAAATATAAACATCCTTAGGGTTTTAGGGAAACCTTTTGCCATTATCACCTTATCAAAATAACCTTACTATTTTCTTTCAACCACCATAGAACATAGATATCTTTTCAACCCTTTTCTTTTACCCAAATATTATAATATTGTTATCCTTATTGTTTCTCTTTTGATGCTTCAGCCATATAATATTTGAATTAGATATTATATCCTTACCTATTTGAAAATCAACCATGAACCATTTTCTTAACACTCTTTTGATATTTTATTAGTATTCCTTTGACATCAATGACAACAAATATTGCTCATATTTCCAATAAACATATGGTAGTAAATAGTGACATCCCACAAACTAGTTGGGATTTGGGGTTGTTACATAATCACAAGATCTAAAATAAGCTTGCAATATGAAATATATGATAATGACAATCTATTAAGAATATAAAACTCATAAATAACTTCAAAAATGAATCATATAAATGCCACTAATAAATTCTCATGAAAATATAATCTTTATTGAATAAAGACCTCAAATACATCAAACTTCATCACTCTCCATTATGATTGTATATGACCAATCACTCTATATCTGTATGTATATTTGCTTTTCTTTCATACCCTCATATACACATATATACAAAGGAATGTGACTCTTCATATGGAGCTTTCTTGGCCTTCACTCTTCCTATGACTCTTCATATTCCTATTCTATGACACATGTGCATGTGGACAACTATGCACATTTACATTGCCAAAATACTTTGCACACTTGTGCATTTATTACATTGCATAAAGTAAATACTTTAATTATAATCTAAGACACTTTTCTAATCTAAATATGTACCCAAGGTGGTACATTAGCATGAATTAAATTATGTAATATATTCCAACACCCCCTGTATTACATTATTTGGTTATTGAAGACTTTAGTCTTAAATATGGATCTTCATATTATGGATGCTCTTCTTCTTTTCCAGGTTCATCTTCTTCGTGCTTATCTTCGCCATTAATGTCAATCTGTAGGCTCTTAGATGATGTTGTACTATCATTTTATTCCTACCAAAACATCTTATTTTCTCTTTGTCTTTCATATTACAAGTCTTCATCTTGACCTAGTTTCTCTTCTCTATCTTTGAATTCTGCTTTTGTTTAAGACTGCTAATACAATCAACTTTTAGATAGCCTTGTTGAGCAAGGGATCTAAGTACATCCCTAGTCCATTTTTGTTTTTCTTGATCCTCGAATGATCTTCTTCCCTATTCTCTATGCTTATACTCATTGTTAGCAAAAGCTTTAGAAATAATATTTTGAAATAAGCATTGTAATATATGAGTTAGAACTTTTTCAAAGTTCAAATAATATTCTTCCTTGTAATAACAAAAGGTAGACAAATGAGATTATTTTCCACAATATCTACAAGGATGCAAATTCCAACAATTGGCTTTTTCATGTCCTTCTCTATTACAGTAAGTGCATCTCAAATTTCCTTTTGTTAGTTTGAATATCTTAATTTCATTTGTTTTCTTGATCAACTAATATAACCATGTATGTATAGTTGAAGTAATTCTATTTTTGCTTCTTTCATAAATTTGTAAAAGAAACTCTTGTCCTACATGTTTTTCCATGCTTTGAGAATGATCCTTGAGTTTTCTTTCAATATTATAGTTGTCATCAAGAACTTCTACCATCTCATTAGAAGAAGTCTTTAAAGTATTTGCTTTTGTCAAGTTGTCAATATGAGGTTTCTCAATCATCCTTTTAAGCCATATTGGTTCTTCTCTTCTAATCATATGTTTCATATTGTTAATATCATGCCAAGTTGATTTTTTTATTCCTCTATACTTAATAAACTCTTCCATTGTTAAAGAAGTCTTCTAAGTAACTTGCTAGTCTAAAAGATAATTTTTGCACAAATTTTTAAACCTTTGAGGTTGACTTCCTTATGACTCCCTAGTTTTGTTTATCAAATAAGTATTTGAAGCAATCTCAAATTTTCTATTTTTTATTTCTCCTTAGCTTTGAATGATAGACTAAGGATAATTTTTAATTGTTGAAAACCTTTTATCTCCCTAGTTTCAATATAGTTCTTTCAATTCTATGTTTTGTAGAACTCCTTGTATCTCCCTAATGAATGAATATGACAATATAATTTTTCAACTTCTATTCTTCAAAAATAGCAACTTTACTTTCCTCTTATCAATCAATGATTTGAATGCAATTTTTAAATATTTCAAAGTATCAAATTTATCTCTAGTAATTTTGGATTAGAGATTAATGTAATTTTTCTTTGTCAAGTAATTCTATGTTGAATTCCTTTTATCTCCCAAATTTAAGAATATATTTTTTCCAATTCTACATTTGATAAACTATGTTGATGTTGAATTCCTTATAACTACAACTCTAGAAATTTAGAAATAATATTTGGAAGTTTTGTGTATTCCTAATTTGATGTAGAATACCTTATTTCTCCAAACTTATCAAATTGCAAATATTTTAATTTGTTTTGTAAATTCAAATGTGCAAATTACAAAACTCCAAAATCAATGCTTTAATTCTCAAATCAGTCTTCAATATTTTGTAAAAGCTTTCAAATTGCAATATTCTGATTTCTAAGGTTTAAATAATACTTATCTCTCCAATAAAATACTTTCAACTTTAACCTTAGATAATATATTCCTTTACTCCTTATAACTCCTACTTATAAAATTAAATTTCAAAAGTAATAAATATTACCTTTAATATTCCAGGTGCTCCCTCCTTAATGTTGTACTTGGACTTGCTTGAAATCTAGGTGCTCTTACTTCTCTGGTCAACTTCCTTCAATCTGGTCAAGGTGCTTCACCTTCAATGTAAATGACTCCTTGTTGTAATTAATGAGACTATGCCAAAGTAAATTCATCTCATGCACTAAATGGGTGCTCAAAAATATTTCTCCTTCCTTTGTAACATTTTATCTCTTGCAATATGAGTGACAAGTGTCACTAAAGTGCTTCCTTTTCCCTTTTAATGTAACTTGTAGCTTCTTTAATACTTGTAGTGCTCCTCCTATTACGTGAAAAATGGTAAATGTATCATGTGGCTCTTGGATGAATTGTAGCATTGATTCTTTGTCTTGACAAGTGGCACAAGTTGAGTTATAACATTACTTCACCTTTTAAATGATCTTGCAATGCTCTTTTATGCTTTGTCTCCATGGCTACATTACATTATTCTCCTAGATACTTGGTTGTGCATGTAGTGAATACATTTTGCAAGTTTTCCTTCTTGGAGGTTGCACGAACCTATCCTTTGATCTCCGTAAATGCCTTTGCAATTACTTCTTGTTGTTTTATATTTTTATATTTGCAAGTGGTGCTTCACATTATCTAGTGGTGGTCCTCTCCTATCTGATGGCTACTATTTTAGATAATTCTTGGATGCTTTTTATGGCTAGGCTTCTAGATAATTCTTGGGTTCTTACCCCCTATGCTTTGCTATCACTTTTACCCTTATATTTGGTGTTCAATATTTGCAACTCGATGATATTTTGAGTGGTGGATTTACCACTTTATTTTGTGATTTCCTTCACCAACGTATTCTACAATATAAGTTCTCTTCTTTGTGTTCTTTTACACTTTAAACCTACCTTGGTTTTGAGGTATAAAAACAACATATACTAGTTTCCTTATCACTCCTCTTTAGCACTTTATAAACTTTACTTCTAGTTGTTATAATTTGTAGATTCAATAATAATAATGGTGTGTAGATATAATGACAATGGTGTCTCTTTTTTTGACTTAGAGACACTTCATTTTTGCTAGCTTTTAATAGCTCTAAAATTGATGCTCTTAAAAACTTACAATAAGTACTTTCAAAACTTTTTAAAATAATACTTTGTATGGCATCAATTTAACACACCTTTTATGAATTATTTTTTAGCTCTCCTTTTTGATAGTGTGTTGTATTGAATTTGTATCAATACTCATTTTTTTATGCTTGTATACTCTTTATCTTGCAGCTATAGTTGCTTCCCAAAATATGCTTTTTTGTCTTCAAATGTGTGCTATAGATCTCTAAATTTTGTAATTACAAATGCAACCCTCTTACTATCCAAATATGTAGTAAATATAATCCTTATATGCTGCTAAATATTATTGTTATTTTATATTCAAATATTTTTTAAATCTATCCTTGAACTCCTTCAAAATGTAGCTTACTTTACCCTCTCAATGCTGCCCAAATATGCAACTCAAATCTCTTGCATCACTGTTTACAAAATATGATTCTTTGATGTCCATGAATATTCAAATCTACTTTTCTATTTTACTATCAAACATTCCTTTAATTTTCTAGCCAAAAATTACTTCAAAATCTTTCCGAAGTTTTTCCAAATCGTAACTTTATTCTTTCTTCAATTTATTGTCCCATGACCTTTCAACTTATCCTTCCAAAATTAGCAAATTCCTCTTTTATAAATCAGACTACAAAACCTTTGTGGTTGTTCTCAAATATATTAAATTTGTCGCCTCTTCAACCCTTCTTCTTTCTTCAATCTTATTTTTGAATTCTAACTTCAAATTCTATCTTATTCATTGTCTTCTTCCTCAAGAATTTGAATGTCTTTAGATCTTTAAAAACTTCTCAAAATTTATAAAACTTCTTGCCAAATTTTTTTTCCTTTTTAAAAATTTTAAAGCAAATACACAACCTAGAAAACCCTATTGTATAAAAAATTAAAAAATATCTAGGCTTCCAAAAATGTATTTTGAGATATAGCCAATTACGATAGTCTCATCAAGATGATAATTTTTGTATACAACATCTTTACACTTTTTTGGGAACCTTACTAAAAATAGTAATTGCTAAAACTAGCATTTCTATTTTTAGTAAATGCCCCCTAAGACCTGCTATCAAGCAATGGAGGTCATAATGAACGGGCTAGAGGAATAATTCTCCAAATTGGATTCCATTATGGAACTCAAGGTTCAAATATTTTCTCTATCCATCATGATCACAAACTTCTAAAATAAGCAAGACTAGATAAGTTAGGAACTTAAAGTGCTTAAGATTAGAAATACAAAATTTGATGGCATGTTGAAAATAGCCCAAATTCTTATTGTAAAATATGTCTAAATATATCATGGATAAAAATATTTATAGGACTGTACAACCTCATTTGCATAAATTTATTCCATAATAGCACCATTATTTCAAAGTGACAAGATTTATTGATTAACTTTCACATATAATAATATAATAAAAAATATTAAAAACTTGTTACATAACATGGAGCTTTATCTCAACTATATAACAATATTCATTACTTTTTCTCTCCTCAAACTCCTAGGAGATGCAACCTTTCACATGACTTACATTAGGACAAATTCTTTCATGATTGCATGACATCCTACTTCACATCTTGATACGTCTCATATGAATCTTTACTTCCACACTTGAAATGTATCACTTATGAATATTCACTTGCACACTTGACACTTACACACTTGACAACTATAATTCATAACTCACATGACAAATAAACACTCTTCATAACTTGACACATTACCAAAATATTAAACACACTCCTATTCTAAATATTTACAATAGTACTCAATGGTACCAAATAATGTAATACCATGCCCCCTATATTACATTATTTTGTGTGAAGGCTTTTTACCTTCATTATTTGATTTTAGCCTTTATTATTTGGCTCTAGCTCTTGTATTTGTTGAATTTATGGCATTTTTATGTTGACTTGTTCACTGTAATCGTTGTCAGACTTTCTTTTTGTCCTTAAAAATATTTTAACATATCCACGATCTTGTTGCATTCTGATTTATTGATCTATCCATAATGTATTTAAATTTTTTCTTAATGACATAATTTTGGTTTGGTCTTCTCACAAATCTTACAATTCTATTTTTTTTTTTAATCCACGACTTATAATTGTTCATGTTGTCTCTTTTTTAGTGACTCTTATTTTATTTTTAAAATCATCAATGCTTTTAGAAAATTCTAAAATATTTATATTATCATTTATTTTACAATCTTATTTAACTTGGCCTTTATATTAATTGTCCATAATTCTTCCCATAAGGGATTTTAATTTATTTTCACCCTCATTTTCTATGTCCTAAACTTCTTGGATTAAGTTTCCTTTTTTATTTTTTCTTTTAGTCATTGTTGTTGCATTGATGAATATCGAGGCTTACATTGTCATGGTTGGAACCTTTGAAAAGATTTATTCATTTGGTTTATTTGATTCAAAGAATTATATCTATAATAGTTTATGGTATGACCTTCTATATTGCATTTGTGATAATATTTCCTCCTCCATTCAGGTGTGTAATGTTATTTAGTACATTTTTCCTTCATATTATAACATTATTAAAAATTTCACCTTTGACTAGATTTTCCATTTCATATTATTAAATAATTTTAACTAAATCATCAAAGGACATTGTTGTATTTAGCACTTGAAGAGAAGTGACTAAATTTTTGAATATTTTTGGGAGTGCTCGCAATGTAACATGGAAAATAAACTTGTCTTCCACTTTCTCTCCCATAGTTTGTAACTTACATTTAGATTCTACTATGTTTCAAAGTAAAAGTTCTATACTTCCTCCACTATAAACATTTGAAGAGTGCAATTATGGTTGTAAATGCAAAATGGTTTATTAATTCTTTCCTTCAAATATTTTACATAATTTTATCCAAGTTGGTTTTGAAGTCTCTGCTTCACTTAGATGTTGCTAAATTTCATCTATTATGCCAAATGTAATTAGAATAAAGGTTTTTCGATAATAATCCTTAAATTTTATCTTCCAAATTCATACTCTAGCATGTCCATTGTTCCATTTACTGTATCTCAAAGTTTTTCAACAATGATAACTGATTTCATTTTATTTTTTCATGTTGCAAAGTTTAATCCTTTTAGAAGTTGTGATTTAGAAAGGAATATATTTTTATTTTCCATAAAAATATATTTTACAACTTCAAACCTTAATAAATTTTCATAACCTCATTCAAAATCAAATTTAAATTTCCAAATCTAAAGTTTTCTTTCCTTTTTGAAACTTTCAATCTTCAAATTTCAAATACAATTCATTCACCTCTTTAAAATTTAGATTTATTTTTGTCTCCCAAATTAATTTCCAATTTTCTATTTAATAAATTATTTCAATTAATTACTTACTCCTCTATTCATTTCATTATTTCATTAATTAAATATCTTATTATATCTCTCAAAAATTAAATCAAATAACACTTTAACAATACATCTTATAACTCAAAAAATTCAAATACGCACCGTAAATTAATTAATCTTACCCAAAATAATTCTTACATTCAATAGAACTTATATAAATGTCTTGTTAGGGTAGATTAAAATCTTTTCTTAGGGTGAATCTATCAGACATAATGTTGTCATCCATTCTAAAGACTTGAAATATGTTACACTTTCCTCGTCATATTTGTTTCCTTTGTTGGACTATTGGGTTGTGTGAATCTTCTATTGCTCTACTTGAATGAAATACTATTGTCTAAAAATACTCCAAATATCTCATATGTATAGTTCTTTTTTATGCTACTCATATAGCACTCTATTCTCCTTTGGTCAACAAATGGTTCTCTAGCCTCCTCTAGATAACATATGGTTTGCTAGCCTTATTTGGATAGAATATGTATTTTATCACATTCATGATTTTTATCCTCAAACCTCAACATAGTCTTCCAAAAAACTCCTATATCTCTACTCCTTTAATGTTCTTTTCTCTGCAACCTATCTCCATAGCCCAAAAATCTTCCATAATCTATATTCTTCAATATTTTCTTCTATAATATATCTCCAAAGCTCAAAAAACACACATCATATGGTCTTCACTATATATTCATGAATTATTCTCAAAAATATTCTCCAAGCTATATCCTCCAAAAATTTCACTTTCATACACTCTATCTCATATAAACACTCACATTCCTCAATTTTGTGTTCTTAAACATAGTAATTTTCTTTCATTCCCCTCAATACTAGCTATTTCTCCTTCTACATGTTCCACCATGAATTTTGATGCTCTTCCTAATCTAGATTCACTTTTGTCCAATGGCTTTGGTCATTTACACACTCTTACAAATTCCTTTAATAACTCCTTAACAAGTTTCTTCATCCTTCAATCAACTTCACAAATGCAACAATCTTCTTTCCTCATCTACATGTCAAATAATCTCTCACTAGCATAACTCTAATCTAGTATGGATTTAACATAATTGTTGGAAAATATGCTTAAATATATCATAGGTAAAATTTCTCATAGGATCATACAATATCATTCACAATAAATTCACTCCCATAAAAACCAATATTTCACAAAATAACAAGTTTTATTGATCAACTTACACATCCAAAAATATATTAAAAAACTATTACAAACTAATTACATAGTATGAAGCTTTATTTTCAATATATAACAAAATTCACAACTTTTGCTCTCCTTAAAACCATAGGAGATGGAACCTTTCACATGCCTTACATTATGACAAAGAATATCATGATTACATAACATCTTATTTCACATCTTGACACATATGATATGAATCTTCACTTCAACACTTAACACCTATCAATTACAACTCTTCACTTGCACACTTAATAGTTACACTTGAAAAATATAACTCATAACTCATATGACACATAAAATATCTTCATAACTTGACACCTACATTGACACAAATATTTTTTTTGGGGTAGGTTAAAATTAAAATACAATGGGTTTTTATCAAGGGACCCAAACCTGATTACAACAAGTCCAAGGATGGACATCAGGACAGACAAGAGGAAAGTCATCAGGAAAGCCTTCAGGAAGGCAACAAGAAATCCTTTAGGAAGGAATAGAGGAAAACCTAGGAAGTGGGAAGCAGTAATTTGAAATGCGTAACTAGCGGAAAACTATCAATAGAAATGCACATTGACATACATATTAATAAAAATCCTATTCTAAATATTTAAAATAGTACTCAATGGTTCTTCAATGGTACTCAATGGTACAAGATAATGTAATAATTCTAAAAATGCTCAAAGGGGGAAAACTATTGAATGACCAAATATTTCTAGGATCAAAAATGAAAAAAATAATCAACATATATGAAATATTAGAGGCATGACTCTAAGACTTCCAAAAATAATATTTATAAGGTTTGATATAATAGATATACAAATTTGTTTGATTAAGATCAAGTACTTATGTGAGCTCCATGAAACCCCTTTTTTTGATAGGTAAAAATGATCAAGTGTGGGGTTTAAATGGGCCCCAAACCCAACTACATAAATTGGTAGTTGAACCAATAGCATAAGATAACATAGAAATGCATATTGTCCAACAAAAACCTAAATAAAAAAGTCCAAATAACAACATAGAAGACTGCATGAAATGCTAATGTCAGATAAACAAAAATACATTCTGAGAAATTCTCATGTAGGGGTTTCTTAAGAGAAGTAACTACCTAAAAAAACTATAAAGGTCACAAAATATCCATGAAAACTAGAATAGGCACCTGTACAAAAATAAACATAGTTCTCAAAAATGCCCATGCAGGGGAACTATAGACTATAATTAAAATCCCACACAAGGGATCAAAATACCAAAAATAGATATACCCATCATGAGAACAAACAAAGTACACAATATACCCAAACCTACACCTCTATAACATATTTATTTTTAGGAGAATCTCTACGATGGTTTGGGAGTAACACCTTAAGAGTCTCACTGATCTTATCCATGGCATTGATAATGTTTTTGACAATGGTAACATGGATTTTTTACAAGTAGTAATGCAAGGATCATCTATATTCATCCAAAATATGGTATTAAACCTTAATTTATTATGTCGGGTTGACCTCCTAAATTGATTTGGATGAAGCCTTAAGTGATATCTTGCTTAGATCATTTTAACTTGCTTAAAAATGGAATGAGACTATGAGATTATCGAAATATGTGAGATATGGGATCAAGCTGAAGGGTAGATAGCTCAAGCAATGCCATGTTGGTAAGACCGAGGAGAAAGGAAGACCACGTAAGCTTCTTACTACCTAGGGCACACAACGGTGAATAAAACCAGATGGTGATGGACTGACATAGACCAAGGATGTAAATATAGAATTTTTTTGCACCATAGATGGCCTTTTTGGAAGCTGAGTAGGTGTGATTGGAAGACCACATAATAATTTTCCTTAGGGAACAAACATCAAAACATAGACATGGTATATGATAGAATTCACACATGATAGGGCTAGAAAAGGATTACGAGTTCCAAATGACTAAAAAAATGAATCTCAAAACTCACAAGACATAAAATTAAGCATCTTGAGGTTGGACACATATTGATATTGTTAGATAACATCCAATTGCACAACCTAGACCTACTCAGGGAATTGACATGCTTGGAAAAGATAAGGTAAACCCACTAACATGGCCTATCTTGGGACATTGCATACTTTACAAAAGTGAAATGGAAAAACCAAAATCCAGCACTAATAGCAAGATAGAGAGTCACGCTAATCAAAAAAAATTTGCCATAAGAACTGTAACCAAAGAAACACATCATGCTAAAAAGGCTAGAGTCAACATTGGATAAGTTGACCCACCAAAACCTGTGAACACATATTTATAACCAAATAATTATTAGTAGCATTTAAAACTTCTTGGGGAAAGCTTTCTTTCCAAATGGATAGATATTTATTGATAACTCCCCAATTGGGAATAATATCTACAAATATGTTAGCTTCATGGTACACATGGTTGATAGAGATATCATTGAAATTTTGGAACAACTTCTTAGATTATTTAACAATAGTTCCATGAAACCCTTTTGAAAACACATATTTATAGTTGTTTTTCATTTTGACCTTGAACCCTACATTGGTACCAATGGTTGTGAAAACAAGTCTTGAATATTGGATGGACACAATTCAAAATAGAACTCCTTAGTTAGTTTGGGCCATTAGAGTTTAAATATTTTATTGGTGCCCTCACTCAAATTCAACAAATAGGCATTATGCTTAATTATATTACAATTTTTGAGAAGCTTGATGATAGAACTAAAGCTCTGATGGCAGACGGGAAAACCACACGTTCTCAAACCCTACTTTTTCATTCAAAAATTTGAAAACAGTTATAGAAATAGCCCACAGGCTTACAATAACCAACGCTTGGCTTGGTTTTCTCCCACACACACTCTAACTGCGATCTTCCTAAATCCGCCACCCTCGCATCTCTTACAATCCTGAGTTTTTATCGAGGTCTCGACCCTCTAGGCCATTAATGACCCACCTACATGAAAACATTAAACAAAAACCTGCAAAATCGGCTTCCCCGTCGAGTCTTAAATTTTCCTTCCGTAATTGGCCAACTCCCTGATCCGCCATGAAAGCACACATTTAATAGGCCCTTGACCTGCAACCACTATTTTGTCAGACTGTCCACCTGTGACTGTTGCCTCTTTTCTCGTGCGCATGGTCGTCCGTGTGTTTATTTCACATTTGTCTTCTTCTGGCCATGATATCGCAATAGGTCACGATATCGCGACATGTCACGATATTGCGACCAACCCGCCTTCGAGCCCTTTGGTTTGTTTTTTGTCATGATATTGCGACGTTGCAATATCATGATGTCACAATATCGTGACCACCTTCTGCCTTGCCCTGACTTCTTTGTTGTCGTCGTGATATCACGACCACCTTCTGCCTTGCCCTGACTTCTTTATTGCCGTCATGATATCACGACGCCGCGATATTGCGACGTCGCGATATCGCGACCACCTTCTGCCTTGCCCTGCTTTCTTCCTTGCCATCATGATATTGTGATGTCATGATATCATGACCACCTTCTGCCTTGCCCTGCTTTCTTCCTTGCCGTCGTGATATCACGACATCGTGATATTGTGATCACCTTCTGCCTTGCCCTGCTTTCTTCTTTAACATCACGATATCTGGACGTCGTGATATCACGATGTCACGATATCACAATAACTCTGGTCTTTGCCCTGGTTCTTTCTATGATGTTGTGATATCATGACGTCACGATATCGCAACGTCGCGATATCGCGATAGCCTTCTGCCTTTGTGCCTTTGCTAAAGAAAGAAACAAAATACTTAGAGAAATTTCGCTGATGCAATATTGTCTTACTGTCGTCGGATGCTCCTGCATCAGACACCTAGGGTAAATGGAGAAGTGACCTTCACTTCTATGTTGTTCGGTCCGTGTCTTTTGTAACATTTCCAAATGTGCACCTGCCTCTACAGCCCGCTTAAACCCCATCTCCTAGCAAAAAAAATTTCTGCCTTCTACCAGACAAATTTTGGCACTACTGCACACCTCGTCCACTACCTGTAATGGCTTTAACTTGTGGCGCACTCCATATTTCGTCAAGGAGTATGTATTTGCATGACCATCATGCACTGCACTCCGATCAAACTTCCATGGCCTTCCTAATAGCAAATGGCAAGCATCCATGGGGAAAACATCACACAAGACCTCGTCCTAGTAGTTCCCAATATTGAACGTGACTAAGCACTGTTCATGGACCCATGCTCTGTGGTCCTTTCGCAACCACGCAATCCGGTATGGATGCGGGTGTCTCTTCCTCTCCAGCTGCAACTTAGTAACCATTTCCTCAAAGACTAAGTTATCAGTACTTCCATTGTCTATAATAACATTATAGACTTTACTTGAACTTTTGCACCTCGTGTGGAATAGGCTTCTCCTCTGCTCTGGCTTGTCTTCCTCAATCAGCATGGCTCTCCTTGTGACCATGACTTCTCCTCTCTTAGAGTCCTCAGAATGTTCTGATTCAGCATCTTCCTCTGCCACAACAGCTCTGGTAGGACCCACAGGTCTCTTGTTCACCCTCTCGAGGTGCTGGTGACACTCGTATGCCTAATTTCCTTCTTCTCCACAGTGGAAACAGGTTCCACGAAACACTCCTCCTCTGTTTCCTCGTCCAGATCCACCTCTTCCTCTTAGGTAGCCATTGTTATGAACTTGGGATCTGGGTTCCTCATCTTCCTTCTGATCCTGGCTGCTACTAACCTCTTCTTTCTTCTCCTCTTTTCCTTCTTCTTTTCTTCCACTAGTATTTCCTCCATGCCCTCTTCCTCTTTTCTTGCTTTCAAACCTTCTGTTCAGTTTCTCTTCAACCTTCAGAGCAAACTGGTAAGCATATTTAATGGTGCTCACCCAAACTAAGCTCAACTCTTCTTGGATACTGGGTCTTAACCCATTGATATAACGGGCCACCTTCTCCTTGCTTGCTTCTAAATGGCCAGTTCTTATGGAGATCTTATAAAACTCCTCCATGTATTCTTGGATAGTTTTGTTCATCTATCTCAAACTTTGCATTTTCCTCAGCAGATCCAACTCGTAATCTATCGAAATAAACTATCTTTTCAGCTTCTCCACCATTCATTTCCATTTTGTTATCCATTCTTTTCCTCTTCTGTTTGGCTCCAGTTGCACTCCCTTCCACCATATTTTGGCATGACCCTTCAGCTTGGTCTTGGCAAATCTGACCCTCTTAGGATCTTCAACTTCTTCATACTCAAAGTACTCTTCTAGATCATTGATCTAGTCGATCAATTCCTTTGGATCTAGGTTCCTAGAATACGTGGAAACTTCCATCTTCGACCTTTTCCCAATCTGGGATATGGCTTTGTATAGTCTGGCTTGTGCAGGATCTACAACCTCTTCTTCTTCTTCAAACTGGTTTTCTTCTTCATCCACTTCGTCTTCACTGCCTTCATCTCTTCTTGGCTCCGATCTTCTATGCCACTCTTCTTGCAGGGCTTGTATTTACCTTTGCAAAACCTGGACATATGCTGCTATCGCCATGCCTCTCCCACCAATGGGGTTTCTTCTCAGAGGCATTCTACTCACTTTCTCATGAGCCTTTCCATAGATCCTAGTGCAACTGCCTCACGTCTGGTGATCTGTTACACACTCAGGAACTTTTGGCTCTGATACCATTTGATGGCGGACAGGAAAACCACATATTCTCAAACCCTATATTTTCATTCAAAAATTTGAAAATAGTTACAAAAATAGCCCGCAGGCTTACAATAACCAGTGCTCTGCTTGGTTTTCTCCCACACACACTCTAACTATGATCTTCCTAAATCCGTCACCCCCGCATCTCTTACAATCCTGAGTTTTTATCGAGGTCTTGACCCTCTAGGCCATTAATGACCCACCTGCACAAAAACATTAAACAAAAACCTGCAAAATTGACTTCCCCCATCGAGTCTTAAATTTTCCTTCCATAATTGGCCAACTCCTTGATCCGCCATGAAAGCACGCATTTAATAGGCCCTTGACCTGCAACCGCTATTTTGTCAGACTGTCCACCTATGACTGTTGCCTCTTTTCTCGTGCGCATGGCCATTCGTGTGTTTATTTCACATTTGTCTTCTTCTGGCCATGATATCGCAATAGGTCATGATATCGTGACATGTCATGATATCATGACCAACCTGCCTTCGAGCCCTTTGGTTTGTTTTCTATTGCGATATCGTGACGTCGTGATATCATGACCACCTTCTGCATTGCCCTGACTTCTTTGTTGCCGTCCCCTGACATATTTATTTTTAGGAGAATATCTAGGATGGTTTGGGAGTAACACCTTAAGAGTCTCACTGATCTTATCCATGGCATTGATAATGTTTTTGACGATGGTAACATGGATTGTGTTGTGAGTAGTAATGCAAGGATCATCTATATTCATCCAAAATATGGTAAGGGGAGCTTTAACTAGTATCAAACCTTAATTTATTATGTCGGGTTGACCTTCTAAATTGATTTGGATGAAGCCTTAAGTGATATCTTTCTTAGATCATTTTAACTTGCTTAAAAATGGAATGAGACCTTGAGATTATAGAAATATGTGAGATAGGGGATCAAGCTAAAGGGTAGATAGCTCAAGCAATGCCATGTTGGTAAGACTGAGGAGAAAGGAAGACCACATAAGCTTCTTACTACCTAGGACACAAAACGATGAATAAAACCAGATGGTGATGGACTGACATAGACCAAGGATGTAAATATAGATTTTTTTTGTACCATAGATGGCCTTTTTAGAAGTTGATTAGGTGTGATTGGAAGACCACATAATAATTTTCCTTAAGGAAAAAACCTAAAAACATAGACATGGTATAGGATAGACTTCACACATGATAGGGCTGGAAAAGGATTGCGAGTTCCAAATGACTAAAAAAATGAATCTCAAAACTCACAAGACATAAAATTAAGCATCTTGAGATTGGACATGTATTGATATTGTTAGATAACATCCAATTGCACAACCTAGACCTACTCGAGGACTTGACATGCTTGGAAAAGATAACCATAAGGTAAACCCACTAACATGGCCTATCTTGGGACATTGCATACTTTACAAAAGGGAAATGGAAAAACCAAAAGCTAGCACTAATAGCAAGATAAAGAGTCACGCTAATCAAAAAATTTATACCATAAGAACTGTAACCAAAGAAACACATCATGCTAAAAAGGGTAGAGTCAACATTGGATAAGTTGGACCACCAAAACTTGTGACCACATGTTTCTAACCAAATAATTATTAGTAGCATTTAAAACTTCTTTGGGAAAGCTTTCTTTCTAAATGGATAGATATTTATCAATAACTCCCCAATTGGGAAGAATATCTGCAAATCTATTAGCTTCGTGGTACACATGGTTGATAGAGATATCATTGAAATTTTGGAACAACTTCTTATATTATTTAACAATAGTTCCATGAAATCCCTTTTGAAAACACATATTTATAGTTGTTTTTCATTTTGACCTTGAACCCTACATTGGTACCAATGGTTGTGAAAACAAGTCTTGAATATTGAATGGACACAATTCAAAATAGAACTCCTTAGTTATTTTGGGCCATTAGAGTTTAAATATTTTATTGGTGCCCTCACTCAAATTCAACAAATAGGCATTATGCTTGATTCTATTACAATTTTTGAGAAGCTTGATGATAGAACTAAAGCTCTTCCAAATTAATTCTTCAAGGGTTGTTTTATTAGTGGCCTAAAGGAAGAGATACAAAAATGAGGTTCAAATTCTTAAAATAGCCACCTACATTATGGCCATAGGTCTGGATAAACTAGCAAAGAATAAATGGAATGATCAATGGAAGGCTTCTAGACCCCTTTATATTTCAAATAGAACCTTTTAATCCACAAATAATAATGCTCCAAAAGCTCCAATAGCCAAGAGGCTAACACCAAAGGAGATGGCCAATAACAGAAAATGAACTTTATTATAAATATGATGATAAGTGGGTCATAGGACACAACTACAAAATACAATACATCTATATTTGTGATATGAGTAATGTTTCAACTTATTCTATATAAATGGTGGATGAATTTGTAGATTCAATAGAATATCCACTAGAATCAGTGGATTTCGAACCATCAACTGATAATAACAAAGAAGATATTCCCACCTATTTTTTGAATGCTATTGTAGGAAGACTAACACCCTAATGCATGAAAATCCAATAATTTATCAAAGGGTACAAAGTTTTGATCGTATTGGACTCAAGTAATACTGATATTGGTGAAGCTTGAATTCCCATTACCTACTCATAAAATCTAGAAAACAAGTGTGGGTCCTTCCCCTAGTGCTAATAAGATCTAATATGGCAAAGAGATTGATCCTATGGTCAACCTGGATGAAATCAATTCCCTTGCCACCACCATGCTTCTCCATGTTGGTAAGTTGATAACCCAAATCAAGGATCATCTAATGAATGGTAAAATTGAGGATGAGACCACAATCGAGGATGGGATCCCATACTGGATTCACATATTCGACTAGGTAGGATGATATTTTCCTTCTAAGTTCTCAATTTATTTTTGTTGATTATCTTTATTAGTTTTTTTTTCCTTTTTTAGGCATTGGTCCCTTCTTCCTTTTATCAATGTTTTTCTCTTTTATTATGATTCATGGTTTTGTTTATCCTGGGCGACTATGGATGTTACCTTTTTGGGTTCAACCTTTCTTTTACTATGGTCAATGAAGGTTTTACCCTAGCTGTGAACCTTTCCATTTTGTTGGTTGTAAAGGTTCAGGGATCCTGTTAAAACCCCATTATCAATTATAAAAACATAAGATGACTCATTAATTACAATTAGGATATACACTTCCATCTGTCAATAATTATTACATAGCTTTAGTATGGTAAAAGTATCCATTATTATTTTTAAATAATAACATTACATCAATATCTAAGCAAAGGTAGCTCTAATAATGTTTCATTCCAAACATAAGTAAATATATTTCAACAATCCTTGATGCCTCCTTGGTCCTTTGGTTGGATCATCTCTCAATTGATAGTAGTAAGGTATCAGGATAACTCATGAACTATGAACCATGCATCTACTAGATTAAATTTAATCTAGTGCATCTAAAATGCCAAATTGCAACTATACAATCACCAATACATCTTTATAGATCATTCACTTGACATCTAGGAAGGTCTTCTTTCATTTCATCCTATCACCATTTAATCAATCAAAGGTTTTGGTTTGACTACATAAGATTCTCCCATAGATTCGATCATGTATTAAACTCATTTATTTCTCTAGTTTCACCAAGGCCCCAAAAACTTCAATTAATTAAATACTTTAAATTATCCATTTATCTAATTAATTAAGGCCCCATAAACCTCAATTAATTAAATACTTAATCTACCCAAAAACCATAACCTATTCATTAACAATTACTTTGAAAAAACATTTAAACTTACTTCTTTCTTTTAAATAGCCATTTCCCATATTCTTTAAATTATTTCCCTTTCTAATACAAAGAATGTAACTCTTCCTTTTAACACCATTCAGTCATCAATAAATAAAGAATAATTTTTTTGCATATAATTCTTATTTTGAAATATAAAAACCTCTTTCATGCAATAATTTTATTAATTGAAATCCTATCTTTAAATCATATATTATCATATTTACCCGGTATCCCTATATAATTTTTTTTCTTTCTCTAATATAGATTATTTAAATGATAGAAATACTACATTATTTACCTATTTTGATATAAATAATATATGTACATTCATTATATTTTGTCCATGCTCCTTTAGTAACCCTCTTTAAATTATTTTCATCTAGATAACCATTCTTATCCAATGGTGAGGAACCATTATACTATCGTTGTGGAAACCATTACATTCTTAATTAAATAGCAAACATCCAAAAAAAGCTAAAAAGCACACAAGCACTAGGTTAGTTTATCAATCTCGAAAAATTGGTTTGACCTACCTACCAAATCATAGCAACAACAAGGGTGGTCGATTGGCCAAGATTAAACCACATGTCACAAGAACAAGGTGAAACATGACCAAAAATAAGGTAACCAACATGCACAAATAGGGACACATCCCTAGGGAATGGAATGGGGTCTTAGGTCTTGTGTTTCCATAGTGAGGTGAATACAATAGCAAGGGAATCAATTCTTTATCAAAACCTCCTCCCAATACTACACATATCTAATGTGAGATATTCGGGAAGGTTTAGATAAGTCAAGCATCCCGAGCATAGATGCATCACTTAGAGGGTTACAATGAAGGGTCAAGTTCAAAAAATAACAAAGGGGTTAGACATAGCTCAAATGATTCATGCAAGCAATGATAGTCTAGGGAGTAGCTAAGCAATTGCAAGGATGCAAAAGGGGTTCACTTGGTAGGTTTAGCCATTAATGTTCCAAATTATAGTGACCACAAAAGGTAAAGAAAAAAGGTGAGAGAAACACAGTCATATGATGATAAGGGTGCTAGTACTATGAGAAGCTTCAAATAGCTAGCGATATCCATAGAACCATCAAACAATGTTTCCATAGTCTAATTCATCGGTCTGATGAAATAATGTAGACATCAATAAAAATAAGAGCTAAGGTAGAGTCCAAATTAAATAATTAAGCAATGATCCCTCTAAGGGACTAAGGGTGTAGGTGAGATTCAAAAAATACTCGAAGATCTCTAACAGAGGATAACATCAAACCCAAGGTATCCAAGAAATCATAGATTATCTCTAAACAGTTATTAATTCAACATAAAAGTGATTATATGACCCAACCTAATAGTTTAGGATCTGAGTTGTGTGTCCCTCCTCCACTATAGAATCAACCTTGTATTCTTCTTCCTTTTTTCTTCTCAAGTTGTTGTGCTTTGCTTTATTTTTAATTTTTAGAAGATCACCCTCTCTTTCATGGATTAGATTTTCTATACGAAATAATTTTCTTTCATCCACCAAAGAGCATAGGGTTCCTTTTAAAATTTAGTGTCATCTACCACATTGAAGGTATCCTTATCCACCCATGGCGGTCAATGATGACAAGATTTTTAAATAATTTATCCTCTCTCAAATATAAAGTTTCAAGTTATATATATATATATATATATATATATATATATATATATATATATATATATAATTACATATATAATGATTTCCCCATATATGTACATTATTTATATATTATTTTTCTTATTGAGAAGCAAGGGATGAACGTCCCTCTTTAAATAGGTTTCGAGAAGCTTAAAATGATAAAATAAAAGCCTTCCAAGAATGAGATATTTATTCCATTAGAACAACTCATTTATTATTCCTTTTCGAAAGAATTATCTTCTTAAATATATATATATATATATATATATATATATATATATATTTATATATATATATATATATATGTTTTTGGTAGATAAGATACTATAGCATTAATACCGGGTTTTACAGGTTGACCCAAAACCTTTTACAAAAATCAGCCCAGGGTCGTTGATGAACATATCCTTACTAAGGATCCTATATATGTAAAATCTACATGCTGCCAAAGCCATTACATCCGCTAAGGCACATAACCTGTTATCAAAAAGAAACTTCCCATACAAAATTTTGGGTATACCCCGAGAAAACACACATGCATCATAATTACAAAAAATAAACAGACACGGATCCCTTCCTTGAGACAATGGAGAAACAAAAAGCTACAGACACACATAGCAGAGTACTGAAAAAAACTCCCACAAGCTCTGTATTGACAGTTACTCTTAATAATTCTTTGGTAAGTACTTTCTTTATTATATGATATGCTTTGGTACCACATACTATCTTGGCCAATCAGCCTTGGAGAAGTGAACCTGCTAGCTATATTTATGGCGGTGTCTATCTGGTGGTCCACGTGGCTTTGGTTTGAAGTCTTATATTGTTGTTTCTTTCCTTCCCTATGATTATCAACCAACCTAAAATTACTAAGATGACTAGGAGCCATGTTATCTGACATGTGACTATCCCCATTAGTCTTTGTGGTATTTCCAAGCAGCATCCATGAAGACTAATAGCTCGGATAATTTTTATTGTGAGTCCAATTCAAGAAAGAGACGCGAATACTCCTAGCCTTCGAACTTACAGTGCCTTCCCTATTAGTAAATTTGACTATCATTCTTGGAATTCTTTTTAAATAAGCTCCTCTACTTCACTTAGGACACCATATTCCCATTTGAAAATTCCATCACCATCGACACCCAAATTGGCAAGCTTATCAATAATTTTGTTAGCTTCCCGAAAGACATGTTGGGCTTTTCTATCCTATCTTCCCTGGAAAATGATCCTAGCCTCTTCAACAATTGTTTTAATCCTCAAAGGAGGTGTTTTCCAATTATTGATGAGATTTATAACATGCATATAGTCTCCTTCTATGATCAAATTTCCTTCTAAGTCTTGAGTCATTTGAAGGCCTCTCCACATAGCTCTAGCTTCAGCTTCGTTGTTCGTCCTTGTTCCCAAATATTAATAAAATGCAAGCATCATATTCCCATTATGATCTCACACAATGCCACCAATGCCTACTCTTCTAGGATTTTCCTTAGCTGCTCCATCAAAATTAAGCTTAAACCAACCTGTAGGAGGTAGAGACCACTTAACATTGGCTCTGGGGTTGACTACCCTAGGCATAGACTCATCTAACAAGGTTAAGATTAAATATTGAGCTATCATGGTCTCTTGTAGATGAGGTTTACAACTGTCAAAAGGGATAAGGTTCACATTCTCATTGGCAAAGGATAGGATCATGGCAATGATAGTTTGATGATCATGAATAGACTCATTAAAGACTCTATGGTTCCTTTCTAACCACACCTACCAAAGATAGTGATTGAGAAAAATTTTCCACATGTATCTAAGTATTTGGCTTGAAAAGGGGTAAGGCCACTAGACGAACAAATCAAGTATGGTGGCTGGTTTAACCCATGAAATATTGAAGGCCTGAAAAACCCCACTTAGGATAGTCAAGGAAAAAGAGCACTCAAGGAAAATGTGATAAATGGTCTCCCAATTAGCCCTGCACAGATAACAACGATTAGTGATACAAATACCTTTACGCATCATATTATAAATGGTTAGAATTATTTCTTGGATAACCAGTCATGAAAAGACTATAATTTTTGGAATTAAATTTTTTATCCAAACTAAGTCCTTTTGGAGGAAAAAATCCTCGTCATCAAGCAGAAGCTTGTAAGCTAATTTAACAGTGAACTACCTGTTTTTCGTAGGAGCCCAGGTCACTTGATCTTCCTTTGGTCTCAAGGGGATAAACTGTTTCTTGAGAATTTTACAAATATCATTTGATTTCGATTGAAATCCTTGAATTCTTATTTGTTTCCACTTCATTCTACCTCTGTCCTCAACCATATAATTGGAGACTTTTTTTCCAATGAGTTCTTCTGTGATATCTCTGATTCGGGATAAGCTAGGATATTGCATCAGTGGTTTGTCCTTAGCCCACATGTAATTTCAACAATTTATCCTCTCACCATTGCCTAAAACCCATCTTAAACATTTTTTGATGATTTCCTTACAATTAATAATTGCTTTCCAAAAAGCAGAACCTCTTATTGGAATTGAGTCGCTTAGAAATTCCATATTTTGAAGATACTTTCATTTGATGATAGTTGTCCATTCATTTTATTCACCAGAAATGAGACACCATGCCTGCTTAGCTAGTAAAGCTAAATTTATATGAGCAATTATCCTCAGACCTAAGCCCCCATTTTCCCTGGGTTTGCACACTTTGGTCCATCCTACAAGGTGTATCCTTTTTTTCTCCTCTGATCTAGTCCATAAAAATTCTTTTTGGAGTTTCTCAAATTTTTGGAAAATCTTCACAGGGGCTTTGAAAATGGAGAGGAAATAGACTAGAATGCTATGAAGAGAGGCCTTAGTGAGGGTCAGCTTTCCTACTTGAGATAGAAGATGACCTTTCCATCTAGCAAGTTTTTTTTGAATTCTTTCAATAACCCTATCCCACATTGACTCTCTCGGAGAACCAATGAAAAGAGGGAGACCAAGATACGAAGTGGGGAGGTTTTCTATATCACACCCTAAAATTTTTGCAATCCTTCCTTATCTCTGAATGGGGGTGTTCAAGAAATATAACTTGCTTTTACTGAAATTAACTTTCTAACCAACAACGTCCTCGTAGAGTTATAGGATGTATTTAATTATTTTGGCCTCAACCACCGATGCCTTAGTCAATATAAGGTATCATCGATGAATTGTTATTGAGAAACAACCCTAGTGAGAGATGTTGCCTTGATTCCCGATATTAGCCTTGAAATATAAGCATTTTTTATGGTTTTGCCTAAAGCTTCTACCATAATGATGAATAACATGGGGCTGATAGGGTCCCCCTGCCGAATTCCTCTGTGACTTTGAAAGTAACCAGCAGTTGTTCCATTAACTAGAATTGAGAACCATGCTTTAGAAATACATTCTTTGATCAAATTAACCCATTGGTGGTGAAAACCAAACTTAAGAAGGATAGCAATCAGAAAGTTCCAATTTAGCCTGTCAAATGCTTTGTTCATATCAAGCTTGAGGGAAAAAATAGACCTGTTAGTCTTATGAGCAGAGTGCAGAGCTTCATGAACTATGATAACTCCATACAAGATTGACCTACTCTAGACAAAGTTTCCCTGGCATGGATCTATGATGTGGGGCAGAATATCTCTCATTCTATTTGAAATGGCTTTATTTAGGATCTTTTTAGAAACATTGCACAAACTGATTGGCCTGAAGTCAACCATATATTCAAGGGTTTGCTTCTTAGGAATTAGAGAAATAAAATTAGAGTTGATACCTTTTGGGATATTATTGCTTGCTTGGAATTCTTTGATAGTAGAAATTACATCCTCACTTACGATGTCCCAAAAAGCTTGATAGAAATGAGGGGGAAAGTCGTCGGGTCCCGGGGCTTTATCTAGCTCCATGCTAAACAAGGCTTCCTTAATTTCCCCATAAAAAAATGGAGCTAGAAGCTTAAGATTGATATCCTCATTTATTATTCTAGTAATGGATTGCAAGAGAATATCTTTGGCCTCCTCATTGCACTGTGATTCCTGACCAAGGATAGAATTGAAATAAGTTACTACCTCATTTCTGATTTCTGTTAAGTCTTGAGTAATAGAACCATCTGCTTTTTTAAAAAAAATTATCTTGTTATTGCTTTTGTTTCTAAGCATGGTGACGTGAAAAAACTTGGAATTTTAATATCCATATTTCAAACAAAGAGCCCTTGATTTTTACCTCCAATAGATTTCATCACAGGCCAAAATGTTATGAAACTCTACTAGTTTTTTTCTTTCCTCCTGCCTAGTAGTTTCATCAACATCACCATGTTGGATCCTCTGATCAATTATCTTCAAACTTTCAACAACCTATTTTTTATTTTCAAAGAGGTTCCCAAGGACCTCTTTTTTCCACGTTCGAAACTTTTCCTTAACAAACTTTAATTTTCGAGTAAGTTTAAAAGATGCACTACCCTTGACAGGCTGCTGCCACCACTGACTTAAGTTATCTCTAAAACTAGAATGTTTGATCCACATAGATTAAAATATGAAAGGTTTCTTGAAGGACAGAGAGTTAGGGATATCCAAAAAAATGGGATTATGATCAGAGGCAATTTTAGGAAGGGCTTGCAGGGTAGAATCATCGAACAAAGTTGTAGCCTCATTTGATAGAAAAAACCTATCAAGCCTTTCTTGAATGAGATAACACCCTATATGTCAATTGCTCTAGGTATAATTCGCTCCTCTAAGTTTTACATCCATTAACATGTTGGAGTTCACAAATTCATTTAACTCATCCATGCTCCTGATAGGTGGTCCATTTCCACTCATTTTGTCTGAAGGGTAAAGAGGAGTTTTAAAATCCCCAGCCAGAATCTAGGGGACATTATGGAAGATTTCACTCAGATTTCCTAAGTACTCCCACTGTAGAGCTCTCCCTTGAATTGAAGTTAGGGCATAAATATTTGAAAGGATCCATGACCTATTGTTGTTTGTTTCCTTGAATAAAAAACTAAGAACCCTGTCATCTTTTCGAATAATGGTGCCTTCTACTATCCGAGGATCCCACAAAGTCATAAGACCTCTAGATGCTCCTCTGGCTGATTTGCAAACCATATCCCCTTGATTCTAGATTTTTTTTGCTATTTTTTTTTACTGAAACTCTTCAGTTTTTGTTTCTTGCAACATGATAATAGTTGGATTCACTTGATTTCTTATTGCACTGACTTCCTTATGTTTGGGCAGGCCATTGAGGCCTCTCACATTCCATGAGATGAAATTCATTTAGATTGTTTGGGATTTATTCCTCTCCCACTTCCTCGAGGGGGTTTTCCTAATTTGTTGTCTTCAAAACCCAGAATAACCTGTTGAAACAAGGTTCTCTATTTTCCATTAGCAATGTCATTATCAGTTTTAATTTTTTGATGCTCAGTATTTGATATTCTCCCTCTTATTTTTTCACTGCCAAAATCTATAGGAGATTTCACAGTGCTCCTAGTTTGTTTAGGACTAAAATTATGGGAGGTAATTTTTTGCATAACCAGACTGCCATATTCCTTAGTCTAAAGAGTTTCACATATCTCCACCCCTACATCCAAATATTCTCCTTTTTTCCTGTATTCCCCTGGTCTACAAGATGACCCCTTAGTAGGATTCACTTGGATCCTAGTGATGATGTTAGGGAGATGAGATTTTTTATTTTTCAATACCATAACTTTATTCCTAAGTTCTTCAACATTAGGGTTTGGCTTTGGGATGCCCACTCGGCTTGAAGTATTTCTAGCATTGGGGTTTAAGGATCCTAACTTGGATGTGGATTCTAGAGATCATGCGTTAGGGTTTGGATTTGTGATGCCCACTGGGCTTACAGTAATTTTAGCATTAGGTTTTGAGGATCCTGACTTGTATGGGGATTCGAGAGAGTCAGAAAGGTTAGCCTGAAGGTGTTGGGCTTCCATGTCTTCTTATAATCCTCCTACTCCCATATTGGATAGAATTGAAAATTTATTTGAAACTAGAGAATTGGAACTTACCTGAGTATTTTGGTTACCAACAACCTGTTGTTTTCCTTTGTCTTGCTAGGACTCTGCACCCTCTCTTTTCTTTTTTTGGTAGATATAGTTTTCCTTATTGAAATCACCTCTGCCAGGGAAAGTCCTCAAATTTCCTCTGTCTAGCATTCCCTACTTCTGCTTTTCTCTATTCATTTCCAGGTTAGGGCACTGATTACATAGATTTCCTTGATTTTTACATTATGTATAGAATTTTTGTCTGTTATCATATTCTACCAGTTGTTTTCTATAGTATTCTCCATACTCTAGCTCCACAAACCTTGGCAATTCATTATTCAAATTAGCATTTACGTAGATTCGTGCATGAGTCATCCTTGTTCTAGCCAATGTCTCATGGTCAATGGATATCAGGTCCCCTATAGTTTTGGCTATGCCCTACAGCCAATATTCATTGAATAACTGGGCAGGTAGACTTGGGAGATGAACCCAAATAGGGGAAATTTTAATATTTTGCTTTTTAGGGTTGAAATATTCACCCCATCATTTGATAAAAAGACTCCTTTTTCCTAGAAACCATGGAACTCCTGTTAAAATGTGGTTAGAATCCTATATATTGTTAAAACAGATAATGAAGAACCCTTGAGTTAGAGCTACCAACTCCAAGCTGCCTACCAATTTCCATTTACCCATCGCCCAAGACCTGATAGTCTTCATGTCCAGCCTACCTCCCAAAAACTTGCCTACCAGGGAGAATTCTTCCATTAAAATAAAAGGGCTCATGGAACTTGTCGGGGCTGAAATTTTATTATTTACTGGAACTAGGGGTGGAAGAGAGAGAACCTCCTTTCTTTTTCCTCTAAGAGTCTCAACAAAATACAACCACTTCTTGGGCCCCGCATTGTCCTTCGTATTTTTTTTGTCAGGGACTTTCTGAGGAGGGTCGGAACCCCGTGTGATGTCTGCCTCCAAATCTATCGTATCCTGACCGCATTCCTTTGGATCCTCACTTGATACATGCTCGAGGTTCCCACCCACCCCTTTCATACATATTATTTGGACAAACATATTCAAATAAATGTCTTTTATCATAAAAACAAAATAAAAACATTCCTTTAAAATAAAAGCCTTTTGTTATTTTAATACAAACATTTCTTTAAATAAAAGCCTTTTATCATTTCAAATCAAACAATTTAAACAACTAGGTGCCTAAAATAAGGTGGGAGTCTTTCCATCAACCCAATCATCCATCTTTGCTAGAGGGTTTACAATAGCTACTAGGCTGCAAAATTTAGCTCTAGGTGGTTGGCTAGTTGATGATTATACCTAAGTTGTAACACATACCTATATGAGGGTAATCATTAATGTTACCATAAGCTATCTAAATCATCACTTCCATTTTCAAGTACCCCATCCTTGGTAGTCGATTCTACCTCTACCACCCACAAATGTACTTGATGCTACACATTGATAACACATTAGCAGTACCATCAAGATAAATCATTAATGCAATGATTATTTAAGAATTTAAGCATAGTATCAATTACCCATTCATAAATACATTGTCTGATAGTTAAAAAGGATGCTTATAGGGTGGGGTATGATAATTGTTTCATATAGTTTTGGGTGATAGCCAAATTTTATTTAAGATTTGCTAAGACTTCCTTCCTATGATTAAGGACTGTCAACTACTTCCACCTTTGATTTGTCTAGTAGGTAAGAAATGAGTGTTGGGGTAATTGACCATATACTACTTCATATGGTTTTATCCTTATGGTTGTGTGAAAAATGGTATTGTACCACCATTCAACTAAGGGGATGTATTGATTCCATTTGGATTTTTTATCCAAAATAAAATATTAGAGATATATCTCAAGATATTTATTCACCATCTCCATATAGCCATCACTCTATGGATTATAGGACTTAATCCTTTTTAACTAGGTCACTTAAATGCAATGGAGTTCCTCATAAAATTTACTAGTGAATGCTTTATCATGATCATTGACTATGGAATGTGGGATCTTCTAGATTCTAATGGTTTGATCCATAAAAATCTATACCACTATCCTAGTATTATAGGGATGACTTAAGGAATAAAAGTAAGCATACTTGGTCAATCGATCCATAATAACCATTATAAAAAAGTACCTCCATATAGAGGAAGTCACTAAATGATTTCCATGGAGATGTCTATCCATAGGAAATTTAGAATAGGAAAAGGATGAAGTGAATCTAGTGTATTTATCATTTTCTCTTTTTGGCATTGGCAAGTATCACAACTATCCATAAATTTTTATATATTTGAGTTCAAATCAGGCTAGAAGAAATTGTACTTTACCCATTCATAGGTTTGAATTATATCTATGTCCTCCTATTAGAGAAGAGTCAATATCTATAGTAATCTATAATTTAAGTTGTGAAGTGGGTGGAATAACAACTCAATGCTTATAGCACAACTTCCCATACTTCCATGAGTAATTTGGATGGTCCCTTGATGTTGTCTACAAGTTAAAATTTTGGTACCATCATATAAGACCAAGGAATCCCTAAAGGCCCTTCAATTTTTTGGGTTTGGTCCACTCTTGTCTAGCCTCAATATTTAATATATTTATACATACACTATCTCTAGCCACAATGTACCCTAAATATTCCACCTTGGTTGCCATAAATATACATTTAGATTATTTAATATAGAATTATTTTTTATGTAGGAGCTTCAAAATTTGATCAACATGTTGTAGGCACTCTTCAGATTTTTTGTTGTATATTAGTATGTCAAAAGAAAATGCCATTGTAAAATTTTGTAGATAGGGTTTTAGAACTCTATTCATCAAGCCATGGAAAGTTTATGGTACATTGGTGAGGCCAAAGGGAATTACCAAGAACATGTAATTCCCCTCATGGATCCCAAATTTTTTTTTAGGGATGTCATCCTTGTGAATACAAATCTAATGACACCTTGACCTAAGGTCCAATTTGGTAAAATATTGAGAACCATGTAGTTTAACTAATAAATCGTCAATCATTAAGATGTGAAAGTTATCCATGATGGTTATATTATTGAATTCACAAAAGTCCACACACATTCTCCATGATGACCCATAATTTTTTCTAATATGTATGATAGGGGATGATAAAGTACCCATGATTTTACAAGTGAAACTTTCATCTAGTAATTACTTCATCAGTTATGCAATCCTATTATTCTAGTGATAGGGGTACCTAGATGACCAAATATTTGGAGGTTGGGTCCCATGAACTGAGTTTTTTCTATGATATTCTAACCAAATAAATGGTAGTTGTTTAGGTTTGATGAAGACCTATTGATTCTTGGTTTAGACAAATAACAAATTTGAAGGCATCATGTCTTCCTAGATAACACATAATTGCATTTGGAAAACCTTAGCACAATTACTCTATGACCTTTCTTAATAATTCTTTGTATATTATAGAATATTATAATCTAGGGATTGTTATCTTTCACTTCCTAAATAGTGTAGCTTCTATTATTTATAGTGAATTGCATCCAATATTAAAAAAATTTCTAAGACATCATTCCTAATGTTCATAGCCAAGGGTAACCCAAAACAATGTCCACTCCATCCAATGGGACTAAATGGAGGTTAGTTTAACTATGATAGTAACTTATGGATAGATGGGCATTTTGAAACCTCCCATTACAAGTCATTATTTCCCATTAGAAAATTTTGCCTAGAATTAAATCTTGGCCATAAATGAAACAATTTTCTCTTTTGGCAACACTAGGGTCAATAAAAATATCAGTATTACTTGAGTCCAATAGGATCAAAACTTTGTACCCTTTGATAAATTATTGGATTTTCATGCATTAGGGTGTTAGTCTTCCTACAATAGCATTCAAAAAATAGGTGGGAATCTCTTCTTTTTTATTATCAGTTGATGGTTCGAAATCCATTGATTCTAGTGGATATTCTATTGAATCTACAAATTATTGTGTGAAAGAAAAAAATATATATAGGGATACCGGGTAAATATGATAATATATGATTTAAAGATAGGATTTCAATTAATAAAATTATTGCGTGAAAGAGGTTTTTTATATTTCGAAATAAGAATTATATGCAAAAAAATTATTCTTTATTTAATGATGACTGAATGGTGTTAAAAGGAAAAGTTACATTCTTTGTATTAGAAAGGGAAATAATTTAAAGAATATGGGAAATGGCTATTTAAAAGAAAGAAGTAATTTTAAATGTTTTTTCAAAGTTATTGTGAATGAATAGGTTATAGTTTTTGGGTAGATTAAGTATTTAATTAATTGAGGTTTATGGGGCCTTAATTAATTAGATAAATGGATAATTTAAAGTATTTAATTAATTGAGGTTTATGGGGCCTTGGTGAAATTAGAGAAATAAATGAGTTTAATACATGATCAAATCTATGGGAGAATCTTATGTAGTCAAACCAAAACCTTTGATTGATTAAATTGTGATAGAATGAAATGAAATAAGACCTTCCTATATGTCAAGTGAATGATCTATAAAGATCTATTGGTGATTTTATAGTTACAATTTGGCATTTTAGATGCACTAGATTAAATTTCATCTAGTAGATACATGGTTCATAGTTCATAAGTTATCCTGATACCTTACTAATATCATTTGAGAGATGATCCAACCAAAGGACCAAACAAGCATCAAGGATTGTTGAAATATATTTACTTATGTTTGGAATGAAACATTATTAGAGCTACCTTTGCTTAGATATTGATGTAATGTTATTATTTAAAAATAATAATGGATACTTTTACCATACTAAAGCTATGTAATAATTATTGACAGATGGAAGTGTATATCCTAATTGTAATTAATGAGTCATCTTATGTTTTTATAATTGATAATGGGGTTTTAACAGGATCCCTGAACCTTTACAACCAACAAAATGGAAAGGTTCACAGCTAGGGTAAAACCTTCATCGACCATAGTAAAAGAAAGGTTGAACCCAAAAAGGCAACATCCATAGTCACCTAGGATAAACAAAACCATGAATCATAATAAAAGAGAAAAAAGTTGATAAAAGGAAGAAGGGACCAATGCCTAAAAAAGGAAAAAAAAACTAATAAAGATAATCAACAAAAATAAATTGAGAACCTAGAAGGAAAATATCATCCCACCTAGTCGAATATGTGAATCCAGTATGGGATCCCATCCTCGATTGTGGTCTCATCCTCAATTTTACCATCCATTAGACGATCCTTGATTTGGTTTATCAACTTACCAACAAGGAGAAGCATGGTGGTGGCAAGGGAATTGATTTCACCCAGGTTGACCATAGGATCAATCTCTTTACCATATTAGATCTTATTAGCACTAGGGGAAGGACCCACACTTGTTTTCTATATTTTATGAGTAGGTAATGGGAATTCAAGCTTCACCAATATCAGTATTACTTGAGTCCAATAGGATCAAAACTTTGTACCCTTTGATAAATTATTGGATTTTCATGCATTAGGGTGTTAGTCTTCCTACAATAGCATTCAAAAAATAGGTGGGAATCTCTTCTTTGTTATTATCAATTGATGGTTCGAAATCCACTGATTCTAGTGGATATTCTATTGAATCTACAAATTCATCCACCATTTATATAGAATAAGTTGAAACATTACTCATATCACAAATATAGATGTATTGTATTTTGTAGTTGTGTCCTATGACCCACTTATCATCATATTTATAATAGAGTTCCTTTTCTGTTATTGGCCATCTCCTTTGGTGTTAGCCTCTTGGCTATTGGAGCTTTTGGAGCATTATTATTTGTGGATTAAAATGTTCTATTTGAAATATAAAGGGGTCTAGAAGCCTTCCATTGATCATTCCATTTATTCTTTGCTAGTTTATCCAGACCTATGTCCATAATGTAGGTGGCCATTTTAAGAATTTGAACATCATTTTTGTATCTCTTCCTTTAGGCCACTAATAAAACAACCCTTGAAGAATTAATTTGGAAGAGCTTTAGTTCTATCATCAAGCTTCTCAAAAATTGTAATATAATCAAGCATAATGCCTATTTGTTGAATTTGAGTGAGGGCACCAATAAAATATTTAAACTCTAATGGCCCAAACTAACTAAGGAGTTCTATTTTGAATTGTGTCCATTCAATATTCAAGACTTGTTTTCACAACCATTGGTACCAATGTAGGGTTCAAGGTCAAAATGAAAAACAACTATAAATATGTGTTTTCAAAAGGGGTTTCATGGAACTATTGTTAAATAATATAAGAAGTTGTTCCAAAATTTCAATGATATCTCTATCAACCATGTGTACCACGAAGCTAACATATTTGCAGATATTCTTCCCAATTGGGGAGTTATCGATAAATATCTATCCATTTGGAAAGAAAGCTTTCCCCAAGAAGTTTTAAATGCTACTAATAATTATTTGGTTAGAAACATGTGGTCACAAGTTTTGGTGGTCCAGCTTATCCAATGTTGACTCTACACTTTTTAGCATGATGTGTTTCTTTGGTTACAGTTCTTATGGTATAAATTTTTTGATTAGCGTGACTCTCTATCTTGTTATTAGTGCTAGCTTTTGGTTTTTCCATTTCCCTTTTGTAAAGTATGCAATGTCCCAAGATAGGCCGTGTTAGTGGGTTTACCTCATGGTTATATTTTCCAAGCATGTCAAGTCCTTGAGTAGGTCTAGGTTGTGCAATTGGATGTTATCTAACAATATCAATACGTGTCCAATCTCAAGATGCTTAATTTTATGTCTTGTGAGTTTTGAGATTCATTTTTTTAGTCATTTGGAACTCACAATCCTTTTCTAGCCCTATCATGTGTGAAGTCTATCCTATACCATGTCTATGTTTTTAGGTTTTTTCCCTAAGGAAAATTATTATGTGGTCTTCCAATCACACCTAATCAGCTTCTAAAAAGGCCATCTATGGTGCAAAAAAAATCTATATTTACATCCTTGGTCTATGTCAGTCCATCACCATCTGGTTTTATTCACCGTTTTGTGCCCTAGGTAGTAAGAAGCTTATGTGGTCTTCCTTTCTCCTCAGTCTTACCAACATGGCATTGCTTGAGCTATCTACCCTTTAGCTTGATCCCCTATCTCACATCTTTCTATAATCTCATGGTCTCATTCAATTTTTAAGCAAGTTAAAATGATCTAAGAAATATATCACTTAAGGCTTCATCCAAATCAATTTAGAAGGTTAACCCGACATAATAAATTAAGTTTTGATACTAGTTAAGGCTCCCCTTACCATATTTTGGTTGAATATAGATGATCCTTGCATTACTACTCGCAACACAATCCATGTTACCATCGTCAAAAACATTATCAATGCCATGGATAAGATCAGTGAGACTCTTAAGGTGTTACTCCCAAACCATCCTAGATATTCTCCTAAAAATAAAGATGTTATAGAGGTCTAGGTTTGGGTATATTGAGTACTTTATTTGTTCTCATGATGGGTATCTCTATTTTTGGTATTTTGATCCCTTGTGTGGGATTTTAATTATAGTCTATAGTTCCCCTGCATGGGCATTTTTGAGAACTGTGTTTATTTTTGTACAGGTGCCTATTCTAGTTTTTATGGATATTTTGTGATCTTCCCCTATGCAATTTTTTATCATAGATCCTTTATAGTTTTTTTAGGTAGTTACTTCTCTTAAGAAACCCCTACATGAGAATTTCTCAAACTGTATTTTTGTTTATCTGACATTAGCATTTCATGCAGTCTTCTTTGTTGCTATTTGGACCTTTTTATTTACGTTTTTGTTGGCCAATATGCATTTCTATGTTATCTTATGCTATTGGTTCAGCTACCAATTTATGTAGTTGGGTTTGGGGCCCATTTAAACCCCACACTTGATCATTTTTACCTACCAAAAAAAGGGATTTCATGGAGCTCACATAAGTACTTGATCTTAATCAATAAAATTTGTATCTCTATTACATCAAACCTTATAAATATTATTTTTGGAAGTCTTAGAGTCATGACTCTAATATTTCATATATGTTGATTATTTTTATCATTTTTGATCCTAGAAATATTTGGTCATTCAATAGTTTTCCCCCTTTGAACATTGTTAGAATTATTACATTATCTTGTACCATTGAGTACCATTGAAGAACCATTGAGTACTATTTTAAATATTTAGAATAGGATTTTTATTAATATGTATGTCAATGTGCATTTCTATTGGTAGTTTTCCGCTAGTTACGCATTTCAAATTACTGCTTCCCACTTCCTAGGTGTTCCTCTATTCCTTCCTAAAGGATTTCCTGTTGCCTTCCTGAAGGCTTTCCTGATGACTTTCCTCTTGTTTGTCCTGATGTCCATCCTTGGACTTGTTGTAATCAGGTTTGGGTCCCTTGATAAAAACCCACTGTATTTTAATTTTAACCTACCCAAAAAAAAAATTTGTGTCAATGCAGGTGTCAAGTTATGAAGATATTTTATGTGTCATATGAGTTATGAGTTATATTTTTCAAGTTGTAACTATTAAGTGTGCAAGTGAAGAGTTGTAATTGATAGGTGTTAGGTGTTGAAGTGAAGAGTCATATGATATGTGTCAATATGTGAAATAAGATGTTATTTAATCATGATATTCTTTGTCATAATGTAAGGCATGTGAAAGGTTCCATCTCCTATGGTTTTAAGGAGAGCAAAATTTGTGAATTTTGTTATATATTGAAAATAAAGCTTCATACTATGTAATTAGTTTGTAATAGTTTTTTAATATATTTTTGGATGTGTAATTTGATCAATAAAACTTGTTATTTTGTGAAATATTGGTTTTTTATGGAGTGAATTTATTGTGAATGAGATTGTATGATCCTATGAGAAATTTTACCTATGATATATTTAGGCATATTTTCCAGCAATTATGTTAAATCCATACTAGATTAGAGTTATGCTAGTGAGAGATTATTTGACGTGTAGAGGAGGAAAGAAGATTGTTGCATTTGTGAAGTTGATTGAAGGATGAAGAAACTTGTTAAGGAGTTATTAAAGGAATTTGTAACAGTGTGTAAATGACCAAATCCATTGGACAAGAGTGAATCTAGATTAGGAAGAGCATCAAAATTCATGGTGGAACATGTAGAAGGAGAAATAGCTAGTATTGAGGGGAATGAAAGAAAATTACTATGTTTAAGAACACAAAATTGAGGAATGTGAGTGTTTATATGAGATAGAGTGTATGAAAGTGAAATTTTTGGAGGATATAGCTTGGAGAATATTTTTTAGAATAATTCATGAATATATAGTGAAGACCATATGATGTGTGTTTTTTGAGCTTTGGAGATATATTATAGAAGAAAATGTTGAAGAATATAGATTATGGAAGATTGTTGGGCTATGGAGATAAGTTGCAGAGAAAAGATCATTAAAGGAGTAGAGATATAGGAGTTTTTTGGAAGACTATGTTGAGGTTTGAGGATAAAAATCATGAATGTGATAAAATACATATTCTATCCAAATAAGGCTAGCAAACCATATGTTTTCTAGAGGAGGCTAGAGAGCCATTTGTTGACCAAAGGATAATAGAGTGCTATATGAGTAGCATCAAAAAGAACTATACATATGAGATATTTGGAGTATTTTTAGACAATAGTATTTCACTCAAGTAGAGCAAAAGAAGATTCACACAACCCAATAGTCCAACAAAGAAAACAAATATGATGAGGAAAGTGTAACATATTTCAAGTCTTTAGAATGGATGACAACATTATGTCTAATAGATTCACCCTATGAAAAGATTTTAATCTACCCTAATAAGACATTTATATAAGTTCTATTAAATGTAAGAATTATTTTGGGTAAGATTAATTAATTTGTTGTGCGTATTTGAATTTTTTGAGTTATAAGATGTATTGTTTTTTTTTTTTTTGAAAAAATGAAAAACTTGTATTAATACAAAGAGCTGTTACAAACGGGAGAAAGCACATCCCAGCCAAGAGCAAACACCAAGACAACAAGAGCAGAGCAGAAAAGTCTGCACAAACCAACAAAGAGCACAAAAGCCAACAGGGCGCGAAAAAGCGACATGTCGCGAAAACGCGACATGTCGCGAAATCGCGACAGTCATCCCCGTCTCGACCGCCGCGGCGCCCCTAGTCGCGAAAACGTGACATGTCACGAAATCGCGACATGTCGCGAAATCGCGACAACCAGAGCCCTCGGCAGCCGACCGCCAAAAAGGTCACGAAATCGCGACGGCACCTCCCTCCGGCGCTCCAGCAACAAAGGTGTCGCGAAATCGTGACCAAAAATCCAAAGAGCTCCCGAACTCCAGAAAGGTCGCGAAAGCGCAACAAGATTTCTCCAAATCGCCCATCCAGCATGAGTGTCGCGAAATCGCGACGAATTATCCAGTTGGTGCCCAAGCCGAAGAAGGGTCGCGATATCGCGACAGTTTTTCCAAAAGCCTCTTAAGTGCCAAAAGTGTCACGAAATCGCGACAAGAATTCCTTTCGGCACCCAACCACAAAAAGTGTCGCGAAATCGCGACCAATTTTCCATTTTGCATCCAGTCGGCAAAAGAGTCGCGATATCGCGACGGGTTTTCCTTATGACGCCAGTTTGCCCAAAGTGTCGCGATATCGCGACAAGTTTTCCTTTTAGCTCCCAAACCTCAAAGCTGTCGCGATATCGCGACGAGTTTTCCACATTGCACCCAGTCTTCAAAAGTGTCGCGATATCGCGACAAGTTTTCCGAGATAGTGCCCGTTCGCCAAAGCGTCGCGATATCGCGACAAGTTTTCCTTGCAACTCCCAAACCTCAAAGCTGTCGCGATATCGCGACGAGTTTTTCACATTGCACCCAATCTTCAAAAGTGTCGCGATATCGCGACAAGTTTTCCAGATGGCGCCAGTTCGCCAAAACGTCGCGATATCGCGACAAGTTTTCCTTGCAACTCCCAAACCTCAAAACTGTCGCGATATCGCGACGAGTTTTTCACATTGCACCAAGTCTTCAAAAGTGTCGCGATATCGCGACAAGTTTTCCAGATGGCGCCAGTTTGCCAAAACTGTCGCGATATCGCGACGGTTTTTCCTTGCATCCTCCAAACAGCAAAAAGGTCACGAAATCGCGACGGAATATGCATTGTGCTCCAATTCCCAAAAATGGTCGCGATATCGCGACGGTTTTCCTCCTTGCCGACCCTTCGCCAAAAACGTCGTGAAATCGTTGCATCTGCCAGCCAAAGGCCGTGTTGGCTCACCAAGTCACGAAATCGTGACATCTTACCAGCGGAGGTCGCGACAGCGCAACAAGTCGCGAAATCGTGACAAAAACCAACCTTAGCCATTTTTTTACTCATTGACGCAGGGATCGTTCCAAACCTACCCGAATCACTTCATCAATCAGAGGCATGTCACTGTGTAGCTGCACTCCTACCTCTTTCTCAGCGCCCATCTTTGCAAGAAAGTCAGCCACCTTGTTCAAATTTCGTCTCACATAAACCGGGATCACATCATCTAACTCCCTCCATAAATCCTTGATTTGGGAAATCAAAATCCGTAGCCTCCAAGCTTTCGAGGAGAAGTTTCGCATGCAGTCAAGAGCGCCGACCAGAACTTGTGAATCAGATTCAATAATTATCCTCCTATGACCCTGCTTAATAGCCCAAATAGAAGCGGACTTGATCGCAATGGCTTCTGCTTCGTTGTTTGTAGCTCTGCCCAAACCCTGCAGTTCCCAGTAGAGCACCGAACCAACATGATCCCGACAGACAACACCAATACCCGCACTGCCCGGGTTGCCTTTTGCAGCCCCATCCGTATTGATCTTGATCCAGCCTGCTGGGGGAGGTTTCCAGCATTCTCTATCTTGTCTCTCTGGACCCTCTACCCCCTCCTCTGAAAGCCCAAGACCAACCTGATTCTCCTCATCAGCATTGATGGCCACAGTTTCTGTAACTTTGCTCCAAATGACCTGCCAGACGCCGTCTGTCGAGGAGAAAGTTTCTCTAAAGATCCGGGCATTTCTCTCCAGCCAAACTTGCCACCAAATGAAGAGAAAGCCGAGCTCCCATCCAATACGGAGAGCTGTAGATTTAAATCTGCCCCTTTTCCATATTTCCCAAATTTTGGCACGATTTAATTCACCATTTGCCTAAAATTTATATTGAGAGAACCAACGCTTCCATATCTGATGCGTAAAAGGGCACTCGAACATCAGGTGATCAGCAGTTTCCTCATGTTTATGACACAGAGCACACTGAGAGGGACCGATGATTCCTCTACTTCTGAGCTTGTCAAAGGTGAGAACTCCATTGTGCATGAGCTACCAGGCAAAGAAATTCACTTTCGGCCAGCCCTTGGGATGCCAAATCCTTCTCCAATCCTGGATCGAAAATGAATGCGGGGGAGGCGCAGGGAGGATCTGCTCATAACCATCCTTTACTGAATAGACCCCAAGGCTCCCATAGCCCCAGGCTAATTCATCCTCCTCATCCCTCCCAGTAAGGAACCTTTCAGACAAGATTTTGTTCAAGATGGGTGCCAGCTCTGGAGGGATTGTTATTGGCCACTCCTCCCACCTCTTAAACTTTTTAAATTTATACTCCCCCAATTGGCTGGTGTTAAAATAGCTTTCAATGAGGATCCATCCCTGGGCTTCTATGGCGGACTTGATTGGCTGTAATTCAGGAAACATAGCAATGATGGGTGGGTACTGGTCCCAAGAATCGGTCCAGAAACGAGCCTTATCCCCTCTTCCCACTTTCCAAAAAAGTTGGTCTTTTATGACCTGAGATCCAAGCTTGAGAGTCTGCCACACTAAGGAACCAGTGCCATCCAGGGTGAAGCGACCCACTTCAGTAGGGTGGACAGGGCCCAAATATTTGTTGGATAGGAGTCGACTGAATAGGGAGGTTGGCTGGGAAATCCACCTCCAATACAATTTTCCAGCCAAGGCTCTGTTATTAAGCATGGAGCTTCTCAGGCCCAGCCCTCCTTTATCCTTAGGCTGGGTAACTTTATCCCACCCAACCAGAGCCCATTTTTTCTCCCCGTTTGCACCTTCCCATAGAAATCTTCTAGCCATTTTGTCCAGCTCTTTCCAGATGGATTGAGGGGCAGCCAGGATAGAGAATTTATAGATTGGCATAGCCTGAATAACTGACTGCAGGAAGGTTAATCTACCCCCATAGCTTAACCATTTGTGGGACCAGTGATTCATTCTATCTTTGATACCTTCTATTAGATCCTTCCAGATATCTAATTTTAGTTTTTTGAAATGCAGGGGAATGCCCAAGTAAACTATTGGAAGAGAAGTCCTTGTGAATCCCAGGATCTCAATAATTCTATCCTGTAGCCTTTGGTCAAGATTGAAAAAGACCACTTTAGACTTCCTGTCATTGAGGACCTGGTTTGAGGCCCTAAGGTAAACATTAAGAGTATCTCTGATTCCTATGGCTTCCCTGAGACCGGCCACACCAACCAATCCAGTATCGTCCACAAACTGCAAATGGGTCAAGGTTTCCTCCCCAACCTTGACACCAGTTAGCAGGCCTTGTTGCCTTCTCCTCAAGAAGAGTCTGCCTAATCCTTCAACCAGAATGAGGAAAAGATAGGGAGAGCAGGGATCTCCTTGACGAAGGCCACGAGAGGCTCCGAAAGGGAGCGAGGGAAGACCCTTGATAAGAACAGAATAAGAAGGTGTAGACACACGGCTCATGATCCAATCAATCCAGTCCTGGGAGAAGCCAAAGGCTGCCATAATTTTTGACAAGAAGCTCCACTCCACCCGGTCATAAGCCTTGGACATATCCAATTTAATAAACATTCCTTTATTACCCAATTTTTGCATAGTATGGATAGCCTCCTGGGCAAGAATCACCCCATCCAAGATTTGTCTTCCCTCAACGAAGCCCCCTTGTTCTGGAGAGATGATGTTATGGAGAAGTGGTTTAAGCCGCTCAGCCATTGTCTTGGTGATTATTTTGTAAATCACGTTACATAAAGCAATAGGTCTGAAATCCGAGATCTGAGTTCCCTCCTCCCCTTTTGGAATTAAAGAAATGAAGGTATGATTAATAGCCACGAGCATTCTTTTATTGATTATGGATTCCTCTGTCACAGCCAAAACATCCTCCCCCAAAGTATCCCAAAAGGCTTGAAAAAACTCAATAGGAAAGCCATACGGGCCAGGAGATTTACCGGTACTCATACCAAAGACCACATTTCTCGGTTCATTTCTCTCAATGGGTCTAAGCGGGGCCTGATTTTCTTCTTCGAGAGATAATAGCGGGAATGACATTAAGAACTTCAAACTGAGCCTCAGCATCCTGTTCCATACTTTCAGTAAAAAGTTTAGAAAAGTAATCAATTGAGTGTTGGTGCATATCAGGAAGGGTATCAAAGGTATGACCATTCTCATCTTTAAGGGCTTCCATATTGTTCAGCTGTCTCCTAGCACAAGCTGATCGGTGAAAAAATTTGGTATTTATGTCCCCTTCTAGTAACCAAGTATTTCTTGCCCTCTGTTTCCAGTATGTCTCTTCTTGGTTATCAATGGCCTCAACCGCTTTACGCAAGGCATCATCTTCAGATTTGAGTTGCTCAGTAATTGTTCCTTCCCTAAAGAGTTTCTGAACCTCCTCCCATCTGGCCATCAAGGGGGCCCTTTGGAGCTGAAAATCTGACTTATTTTCTTTCCTCCATTGTTTCAGTTGAAGTTTAACATAGTGAAGTTGTTTATGAAATTTGAACATTGTTGTCCCAAAAGGAGGACGGCCTGCTTCCCACCATTGTGGAATTTTTTGACGAAGATCCTCCTTTTGCAACCAAAAATTCTCAAATTTAAAAGGCCTGTGATGTTGTTCTATCAAAGTCCCTCCCTCCAGCAAAATGGGAGAATGATCAGAAACAGGGCCCTCCAAAATCTGAAACTTAGTATTCCATTTTACAAAAGCTTCCTCAGAGACCAGAAACCGATCTAACTTGACCTTCCTGCTGTGTGGTTCCTGCCTCTTGTTTGTCCAAGTGAAATAGGATCCAGGGCCTTGAACATCAACTAATTGAAAGGCTTGGACTTGGGCAATCAGAAGCCGGTCCCCAGGATCCAAAATTGGGGAGCCACCTTCCTGGTCACGAGCAGATAACTTTGCATTAAAATCCCCTGCAATAATCCAGTCTAGGTATTCTCTAGATGACCTCATATTATGAACAACTTTCCATTGAAGCCTCTGACCATCAAGGTCTTGGGCCCCATAAAAGTTAGTGATTAAGACATGTTCTGTTGTGAAGTTATTTCTGAAGTGAGATGTAAGGACACCCCTCCAAGCTATATGTTCTCTGCAGTCCAGTCCAAAGGATTCAGAGAGTGACAATCCCCCCTGAAGCTCCTTGGGCAGCCACATCCATATGGCCGGCGCCCCGCCAGATTCTATTAACTATTTTACTCATAATATCTAAAGACATTTTTGTTTCTTGAATAAGCAAAAAGTCTGTTTTACATTTTCCTAAGAGTCTTTGAACAGCAGATTGATGGGTTCTACTGTTTAAACCCCTAACATTCCAAGATTGTATGATCATTGAAAACCTTGAGAGCAGTAAGAATCAATAGTCCTCACCGATCCTCCATTGATCAGTTTATCCCCTTGAGTTGCAATCAGATCCTTATTTGACTTTCTGCCCGCTCCTTGAGTGTTGCAGTTTTTGGATCTCTTTTCTACCTGAGAGATACCCAGGGCTGGCCTTTCTCTATTTTTTTTTGCAATTCCCATGCTAACGTCATTAATTACTAGCGGCGCTTGGGAGTGCACTATCGGTGTCCCTGCATTTTACGGCGGCAATACCTCAGAGGGCACAAACACCTGTTCTAAAACAGGAGGAGATGAAGGAGAGACATGAGTTTGTAGGTTATGGGTCTCAATATTCCCATCTACACCTTCCATATTCTGATCCTCCTGATCCACTAATGACTTAAAGATTTCATATCTGTTAGTTGGCTTAGATTGAAATTGCTCCTTACCATTTTTCTTCGGCTTTCTCCTTCGCTTGGCCTGTTCAAAGCCATCTTTCTGACCCTCATTGCCCTGAGGAGTATTAGATGTTTCTTTAGCAGAAGAAGACTTTTCCTCTCTGGAGCGATTTGGCATACCATTATGGGCTTCCGTTTTGGAGTTCAAGAGGTTTGGACAAAACCGGGCCAAGTGCCCATGTTTATGGCAGACTCTGCATCTGAAAGGCAGTGCCTCATAGTCTAACTGTTGGATCCGGGAAACTCCGGCTAGTTCCAGTTCCACCTCTGTTGGTAGAGGTTGGCTGATGTCCATTTCCACAGATTCTGGCATAGACACCAGAGATACCTTCTATAGTATCCCTTGAAATGCCCAGGTATCTACCCAGGGAGTTACCTATCATTTCCAAGACCGGCTCCCCCCAAAACTCCATTGGCAGAGCGTACAGCCGAATCCAGACCGGGACAGCCGTGGGTTCAATGCGGGGATCGAATCCCACTCTCCAGGGTTGGACAAATAACCCTGTCGGGCCGTGGTTTCTCTTCTCTGATTCAAACGCTCTGTTTCTATCAGCTAAGGAAGAGAAGCTAACGATGAAATACCCGTTGCTGATAAACCAAATGGAATACTCACCATGGGGCTTCTAGTTATGTCTGACCCAAGTGTGCAAGAAATTCAGGGTTGGTCGTATACCCATGAATTTGCAAATCAAATCATGATTAGCTTTGTATAAAATTGTGTCTTCTACCAACTTTGGTTCGATTACAATCTTAGGTCTTGAAGCAGATTGTGGAAGGCAACCATTGACACGATGTGCCGCGAAACCCTTACCAGCATTCTTGAGCATCATATTCAAAGTGTTTCTCTGCGCTTCGCCATTAGATGACGAAGGATTGTCCTTAAGCATTTCAGCATAGGAGCTCTTTCTCCCAGAAAGAGGACTTGGAGGAGACCCCATTGGGCCCTCCTGAAGCGGCACACGATCCTTCAAAACCACAGAAATAGAACAACACAGAAAACTACCTGAAGGCCTGGATTATCCTACGCTTCGGGAGTCCAAGAACATCGCCTGTTGCCTGCACAGAGAGTTTCCCGCCAAAATGCCAAATCGCCAGAGCTCTGATTCCTTCTCCTATCTCCTCTCTTGAATTTACGGTGTTAGTCACCCTAAAAGTAACATCCAGGTTCGTTATAAGATGTATTGTTAAAGTGTTATTTGATTTAATTTTTGAGAGATATAAGAAGATATTTAATTAATGAAATAATGAAATGAATAGAGGAGTAAGTAATTAATTGAAATAATTTATTAAATAGAAAATTGGAAATTAATTTTGAAGACAAAAATAAATCTAAATTTTAAAGAAGTGAATGAATTGTATTTGAAATTTGAAGATTGAAAGTTTCAAAAAGGAAAGAAAAATTTAGATTTGGAAATTTAAATTTGATATTGAATGAGGTTATGAAAATTTATTAAGGTTTGAAGTTGTAAAATATATTTTTATGGAAAATACAAAGATATTCCTTTCTAAATCACAACTTCTAAAAGGACTAAACTTTGCATCATGAAAAAATAAAATGAAATCAATTATCATTGTTGAAAAACTTTGAGATATAGTAAATGGAACAATGGACATGCTAGAGTATGATTTTGGAAGATAAAATTTAAGGATTATTATCAAAAAACCTTTATTCTAATTACATTTGGCATAATAGATGAAATTTAGCAACATATAGGTGAAGCAGAGACTTCAAAACCAACTTGGATAAAATTATATAAAATATTTGAAGGAAAGAATTAAGAAACCATTTGAGATAAAGCTCCATGTTATTCTCACAATTTTTTTGTCTTTTGAGCTAAAAAAGAGACAACATGAACAATTATAAGTCGTGGATTAAAAAAAAAAAATTAGAATTGTAAGATTTGTGAGAAGACCAAACCAAAATTATGTCATAAAGAAAAAAATTAAATACATTATGGATAGATCAATAAATCAGAATGGAACAAGATCATGGATATGTTAAAATATTTTTAAGGACAAAAAGAAATTCTGACAACAATTACAATGAACAAGTCAACATAAAAATGCCATAAATTCAACAAATACAAGAGCTAGAGCCAAAGAATAAAGGCTAAAATAAAATAATGAAGGTAAAAAGCCTTCACACAAAATAATGTAATACAGGGGGTATGGTATTACATTATTTGGTACCATTGAGTACTATTGTAAATATTTAGAATAGGAGTGTGTTTAATATTTTGGTAATGTGTCAAGTTATGAAGAGTGTTTATTTGTCATGTGAGTTATGCATTATAGTTGTCAAGTGTGTAAGTGTCAAGTGTGCAAGTGAATATTCATAAGTGATACGTGTCAAGTGTGGAAGTAAAGATTCATATGAGACGTATCAAGATGTGAAGTAGGATGTCATGCAATCATGAAAGAATTTGTCCTAATGTAAGTCATGTGGAAGGTTGCATCTCCTATGAGTTTGAGGAGAGAAAAAGTAATGAATATTGTTATATAGTTGAGATAAAGCTCCATGTTATGTAACAAGTTTTTAATAGTTTTTATTATATTATTATATGTGAAATTTAATCAATAAATCTTGTCACTTTGAAATAATGGTGCTATTATGGAATAAGTTTATGCAAATGAGGTTGTACAGTCCTGTAAATATTTTTATCCATTATATATTTAGACATATTTTCCAATAAGCAATTGGGCTATTTTCAACATGCCATCAAATTTTGTATTTCTAATCTTAAGCTCTTTAAGGTCCTAACTTATCTAGTCTTGCTTATTTTAGAAGTTTGTGATCATGATGGATAGAGAAGATATTTGAACCTTGAGTTCCATAATGGAATCCAATTCGGATAATTATTCCTCTAGCTCGTTCATTATGACCTCCATTGCTTGAGAGCAGTTTTTAGGGGGCTTTTACTAAAAATAGAAATTCTAGTTTTAGCAATTACTATTTTTAGTAATGTTCCCAAAAAAGTGTAAAGATGTTGTATACAAAAATTATCATCTTGATGAGACTATCGTAATTGGCTATATCTCAAAATACATTTTTGGAAGCCTAGATATTTTAATTTTTTATACAATAGGGTTTTCTAGGTTGTGTATTTGCTTTAAAATGTGGTTAGCATCCTCTATATTGTTAAAACGGATAATGAATAACCCTTGAGTTAGAGCTACCAACTCCAAGTTGCCTACCAGTCACCATTTACCCATCGTTGTTAGTCTCACAATGACACTGAGAGGGGGGGGGAGGTGAATTAGTGTGGCTCTTTAAAACTTAAATCTTCAACTCTTAAAGCCAAAACAATGAAAACTTAAAACCAAATAAAGCAAGTATAACAAGAGAGCATCACACAACACAAGATGTACCGAGGTTCACCAGTTTTGGCTACTCCTCAAAAATTGACTGTTTGGACTCCCATCCAAATCCAACCTTTGCAAAGCAACAAATTTACAATCAATTTACCAAGACACACACTGGAAGGAGCACCAACCCCTGATTTATCTGCACCAACAGAAAGGAGCACCAACCCCTAATTTACCAGCACCAACTGGAAGGAGTACCAAACCCTGATGCCAAGCACCAACTTGGACTTCAATTCTGAAACTAGAAGATTGACATATAAATGATTTCACTTTTACAAGACCCTAACTGGTCTATTGCTTACTCAACATCGCTCACGATTCACACAACACACACCCTTCTTGCTTGCCTCTCGCTCGCCTCTCACCCTCTTTGCAAGATTAAAATCTGTGCATTAATTCTCCAAGCAGCACTCCTTTTATAACCATCCTTTCTCTTTGTAACTCCAGTTGTAACTCCTTTCATTTCTCATACGCCACTTGTCAATTGTAAGACCTTCTTTATGTAACTCCTTTTGTATATATATAGAGTAGGCATTTCGTCAAACACATTACATGCAAAGAATTAACACCATATTCTCCTACCATGACTGTTCGTCTTCTCGGTCATGACTATTCATCTTCTCCTTGCATGACTATTCATTTTCTCTTTGCATGTCTGTTCTTTTTCTCTTTGCATGTCTATTTGTTTTCTCCCTGCATGACTATTCATTTTCTATTTTAACGACTATTCATTTTCTCCACCACGACTGTTTGTTTTCTTGGTCATGACTGTTCGTCTTCTTCTTGCATGACTGTTCTTTTTCTCTTTGCATGTCTATTCATTTTCTCCCTGCATGGATATTTGTTTTCTATTTTAACGACTGTTCATTTTCTATTTTAACGACAATTCATTTTCTCTTTTAACGACAATTCGTTTTCTCCTTCCACGACTATTCGTTTTCTCTACATGGGCATGCGTCCATTTATTTCCACATGTAACGACCATCTTAAATTATTTAAAATCATTAAATATTCCTTATGGGTCCACGTCACTATGCAGTCTTCAGTTTTACCATCTTGGTCTTCAGTCGTGAAAATGCGACATGTTGCGATATCGCAAAACTTTTGTTTCACTGCCTGCCTAGCCTTTTTGAGTTGTGAAAATGCGACATGTCGTGATATCGTGACACTTTTTTTACTCTGTCTGCCTAGCCTATTCGAGTCATGAAAATGCGACATGTCATGATATTGTGATACTTTTTGTTACTCTACCTGCCTGCCCTTTTTGAGTCACGAAAATACGACATGTCGCGATATAGCAACACTTTTCTTTCTCTGCATGCCTGCCCGTTTTGAGTCACAAAAATGTGACATGTCATGATATCGCGACACTTTTTCTTTCTCTCTTTCTCCCTACTTTGGCCCACAAAAATACAACATGTCGCGATATCGTGACACTTTTTCTCCTTGCTCTTTTTCTTTCCTTTGGCCTACGAAAATACAACATGTCGCGATATCATGACACTTTTACTCCTTGCTCTTTCTCTTAGCTTTGGCCCACGAAAATACAACATGTTGCGATATTGTGACACTTTTTCTCCTTGCTCTTTTACTTTCCTTTGGCCCGCGAAAATACAACATGTCGCGATATCGTGACACTTTTTCTCCTTGCATTTTTTCTTCTCTTTTGGCATATGGGCCACTTCGGTCTTCTTGGACAACCTGTAACAACTTCACCCAAACATCAAAAACATCCTCATGAGATTTTAAATTCACTGTACATACTCTGAATAACCTCTGAACTCCTATCCATTGCATCAACCGATCTTTCTGACTGTGTTGACAACAATGACAATACTATCGCTGCACCTTGCTCAACAATCTCCCCCTTTGGAATTGTTGGCAACACACATGCAATTTCTTATAACTCTTCTCCCACTTTGAAAACAATACCAAAAGGGCTGCTGTAAACTCCCCCTAAGTCCATGCACAACATTCTCAGACAAAAATTATTACACATAGTAAAAATCACAAACATGAGCAAAAAGATAAACGAGTACACAAATGCTCCCCTTGAGAATGTGGTCCCGATAGCTAGTCAATTCTTGGGAAACATGACCACTCCCTATTTATTGCGAAGGTATTCAAAGACTTCCTTGGGCAATGGTTTTGTGAAGATATCTGCTACTTGCTCTGTTGTTGGAACAAAATCCAACTTAACCTCACCTTCCGCAACTTTCTCCTGCGTACAACATGTTGTCGCTGCAATATATTCTGCTTCTATTGTGGATAAGGAGACTGACTCTTTTTTCTTACTATTCCACATGACCAACCTGTATCCAAGATAGAACACACCTCCACTGGTACTCTTTCTGTCATCTACACATTCTTGCTCAACTTGCAACCTGTCGTCATGGGAGTGCTAACTGGCTTACAATCCTCCATTGTGAACTTTTTAGCATCTCTTTCACTAAACCAAATTATCAGAACTGTAATTTTCTATAACTTTGAATAATGGTAGTAAGAACCATAAAAAGTACAACACTGGCATATAGCAATACTACCAATGGTGACAACTCTTAATTTAATCACCACCCTTCATGGTATCATCATAAACAACGACATGAACTGAACCACACTTTGGCAACTATACGACAACTCCCTGACTACTTTCCTTTCATCCTTAGATAACCACACAAATACATAGGAGCATTAAAATAAAACTTTAACATTACTGCCCCTGAGGATGTGTTACCTGGAGCTGCTTAGTGCAATAAAGGAGTAATCTCCTTCAGTCCAAGGAGACATGATTTCCTCTCTTCTTTCTTTCTCCAATCTTTCTTGAACTTAGGCTAAAGGTTTTCAACTGCATCCCTATTTTGAACCTTTTTGTGAACTTGAACATTTCTCTTGGGTGGTTGTCTCTTGTACATCCTTGATGGATGATTATTTTCCTTTCTTTGATGCACATGATTTCTTCCCTGTTTGTGTTGCATTATTTGTGTCTGATGAAATCTACTGTCTTGCCTTAGATTAGATACAAAAGTTCTTGGACAAGACCTTGCTATGTGCCCATGACCATTACATTTAAAACATTGCACATGGTGTTCAACCGAAATAACAGATGTATTTCTACCAACATAACTCTTTGATCTATTATTCAATCCACAATAAATTGCCTTGTGACCATAATGGTTGCATCTAAAACAATAGCCATTAAAAGCATTATTATGAATAAAGTGAGAGTGATAGAACCTCTTTTGTTGTGGTTGCTTTGCTATAGATCTCATTTGAGATTTTCTTCCTTTTGAGGATTTAGCTTTAACCTTTTCTTGCTTTGATCCTTCAGCAGTGGATTTCTTCTTCTCTGTAGATTTAGAAGATGAAGGTTGTTCAGCTTCACATCCAAGACCAAGCTTACACATGGGACTTCTTTGTTGCCTTATCATTTTATCTAGCAACTCTGTGCTCTTCTCAAATTTGATATTTGTATTGGCATCTTCTAGTTGTTTCCTCAATAAAACAATCTCCTCTTCTTGTTTGCAGCAAACAATCTCTTTCTCATTGATTTATGACTTCAAGGCTTCTATTTTTTTGGATTTATGAATTTGTAAGAAGAGATCTTCAATATTATCCCCATATTCTTCCAAATTCTTGGACAGTCTTTTGTTCTTTTTCCTTTCTAAACCCAACTCTTCAAGTGCAGCGATCAACTCACCTTCTAGATCTACCATCATGAACTGCACACCTGTCAAACTACCATGGCCTTCCTAGTAGCAAATGGCACGCATCCATGGGCAGAATGTCGCACAGGACCTCATCACGGTAATTTCCAATACTAAATTTTACCAGGCACTATTCATTGACCAAAACCTTATGGTCTTTCTACAACCACACAATCCGATATGGATGTGGGTGTTTCTTTCTCTCCAGTTGTAGCTTTGTAACCATTCCCTCTGAAACTAGGTTATCTGTGCTACCGTTGTCAATGATAATGTTACAAATCTTACCCGTGCATTTACACCTTGTGCGGAATAAGATTTTCCTCTGATCTGTAGCTCCCTCTTCATTCAACAGGACTCTCCTTGCAATCATTACTTCTCCTCTCTCAGCTTCTTTAGAATGCTCAGATCTAGCATCTTCATCAACGACTACTACTCTGGCATTTCCTTCTGGCCTCCGATTATTTCTTTCTCGTTGCTATGGGCACTCATATTGGTGATGTCCCTCTTCCCCACACTAGAAGCAAGTTCCATAGAATATTCCTCTTCCCTAGCCACGTCTAGCTCTGCCTCTTCCCCCTCGATAACCATTATTCTATTTATGGGGGCGGTCTTTATTTTCTCTCCTTTGTTCTTGATTGCTGCTACCTTCTCCATTTTTTTGAGAATCTTCATTTCTTCTTCCATTGTTCCTTTCGCTAGTTCTTTCGCCATGACCTCTTCCTCTTTGCTTGTTTTCAAACCTCCTATTGAGCTTTTCTTCAACCTTTAAGGCAAATTGGTAAGCGTCCTCTATGGTGGTCATCCAAACAATACTTAATTCTTCTTGAATACTTGCTCGTAACCCATTAATGTAATGGGCTACCTTCTCCTTGTTGGCCTCTGAGTGGCCTGTTCTAATAATTATTTTATGAAATTCTTCTGTGTATTCTTTCACAGAATTGCTTGATTGCCTCAATCCTTGCATTTTCTTTAGCAGGTCTAACTCATAATCACCAGGGATGAACTGCCTCTTTAGCTTTTCTGCCATCCATTCCCACTTAGTTATTCTCTCTTTCCCTCTTTTATTTTGCTCCAGATACACTCCCTTCCACCAAATGCTAGCATGACCTTTCATTTTGGTCTTTGCGAATCTGACCCTATCAGGATCCTCAGCCTCTTCGTACTCAAAGTACTCTTCCAGGTCGTTGATCCAGTCGATCAATTCCTCTGGATCAAGGTTCCCAGAATATGTGGAAACCTCCATCTTTGACCTCTTCTCAATCTGGGATATGGCTTTGTATAGTGATGCAGGAGCATCCGGTGAAAGTATGAGCAATCTTGCATCTTTTAATTTTCTTTAAAAATCTGGTATTTTTGAAGCAATTTGGTTCTTTTCCGGGGAAGGAGATGTCGTAAGACAGAAAAGGAAGTTGATAAAGGGACTAAGGCAAAAGTTGGTGTGAGGTCGCGAAATCGCGACCTCATTTGCTGTTGCAAGGACGGAGCAAGTTTCGTCGCGATATCGCGACGTCGCGATATCGCGACATCGCGATATCGCGACAGGTTAGGTTGGCCGAGTCTTAAGTTACGAAGGGGGTTGAAGCTGTTGCAAGGAGTGGGGGTTGGAGTCGCGAGATCGCGACGCGTCGCGATTTCGCGACGTCAAAGGCAGAGACAATGCAGGACGTACTTTTGTCGCGATATCGCGACGTTGTTTCAAAGCTGAGGGCGGACGTCAGTTGGGTCACGATATCGCGACATGTCGCGATATCGCTACATGTCGCGATATCGCGGCCCAAGAAAAAGTCAAACGGAATTAAACACGCGGACGGTCGGACAGGGGAAAATTGACACGTGGTTGCCACGTGCCTTAAAGGCAACACGACCAGTGGGGGATAGAGTCAAATTTGACACGTGGAGACACACTTGTAACAGATCTTGAGGATGAGGGCCACGTAATCGGAGGAGAGAGATATAGATGTCGACCAAGTTTAATTATCTGGGAATGTTGTTTCTGGAGAAACCGTAGTTACAGGTGAAAGACTTAATGGCGGAGACAACGGTACTTAAAGACAGTCAGATTAAAACGATGGGTGCAGGGTATGGAAAGCCATGAATGCAGGCTCTGGACGGATCGGACAGTTGCCATTTATGGCAAAAAACAAAAGGAAAGGAAAATTTTGAAATTTCAATGGAGGGAAGATGAAATTCGAAAGGGGTCTTTGGGCGGGAGCATTAATTTCAGGGAAGGCCGAGACCACATTAAAACGGGGAAATTTGTATGGGAAAGGGGTGGTGAAGTTCGGGATTGGGGGAGAAGTGGTATACTGGAGTGGCTACTGTAAACCGTATTTTGCTATTTTTAATGAAATTACTGTGAATGTGTTTGTGTGAATCCCGGCTTGCCATCAAGTGGTATCAGAGCGGGAGCTCCTGAGCGTGTAACAGATCGCCGGAGAGAGGCAGTTGCACCAGGATCTGTGGAAGAATTCTAAAAAAAATATATATATATATATATAATACAGAGAAAATATCATGCCTCCACGAAGGAACCGTGGCGGAGCAGGAAATGTGGTGCCGGCCGAAGACTTCCGGGCCTTGCAAAGACAAGTTCAAGCCTTGCAAGCAGAGTTACGCAGAAGGCGCGAACCCGGAGGGGAAGAGGAAAGTGAAGATGAAGTTGAAGAGGAAGAACAGTCTGAGGAAGAGGCAGAAGCTGTGGATCCAGCTCAGGCCCGGTTGTATAAGGCCATCTCTCAGATTGGAAAACAGCCAAAAATGGAGGTATCTACCTACTCAGGAAATCTAAATCCAAAAGAAGTGATTGACTGGATAAATGATTTAGAGGAATATTTCGAGTATGAGGAGATTGAAGACCCTAACCGGGTCAGATTTGCTAAGACCAAGTTAAAGGGTCATGCCAGCATTTGGTGGAAGGGAATGCAATTGGAGAGAAACAGAAGAGGGAAAGAGAGAATAACAAGATGGGATAGAATGGTGGAGAAGATTAAAAGACAGTTCATCCCGACAGATTACGAGTTGGATCTGCTAAGGAAGATGCAGAGCTTGAGACAGACAAACAAAACTGTCCAAGAGTACACTGAAGAATTTTACAAAATTTCTATTAGAACAGGGCATTTAGAGGCAAATAAGGAGAAAGTAGCCCGTTACATTAATGGGCTGAGGCTTGGTATCCAGGAAGAACTGAGCCTGGTTCGAGTAAACACCATTGAGGATGCTTATCAATTTGCCTTGAAGGTAGAAGAAAAGCTAAACAGGCGGTTTGAAGGCAAGCAAAGAGGAAGAGGCCGAGGTGGAAGGACTGGGTGGGAGGACCAATGGAGAAAAGTACAAGGATCCGAAGAAGACCGGTGAAGCCGTAGGTAACCAGGACCAAAAAGAAGAAGATGTTTATCAGCCCCGAGATCGTAACAGCCTACCCAAGAGGACGGGGTGGATCCGGACGAGGGTTTGGAAGGGGAGTATTTCGTGGAACATGTTTCCACCGTGGTGAAGAAGGACACAGTGCATTTGAATGTCCACAACACCGAGAAAGAACAAACAAGAGGCCCCGAGGGCCCGACCGTAGCCGCTCGTGGGCAGAGGAGGATGTTGAATCCGAGCATTCCGAAGAAGCGGAGAGAGGAGAAACAATGGTTGTAAGAAGAGTCCCGTTGAACGAGGAGAAGGACACAGCACCGGAGGAGAAGTTTATTCCGCACTAGATGTAAATGTGCGGGCAAGGTTTGCAATATCATTATTGATAATGGTAGCACTGACAACCCGGTTTCTGAGGAAATGGTTACAAAGTTACGGTTAGAAAGGAGGAAACACCCACACCCATACCGGGTCGCATGGTTACAAAAGGACCACGGAGCTTTGGTCAACGAGCAGTGTTCTGTTAAATTTAACATTGGGAATTATTGTGATGAGGTCCTGTGTGACATCTTACCCATGGATGTTTGCCACATGTTGCTGGGGAGACCCCCGGCAGCTTTGACCGGAGTGCAAGACATGATGGCCGTGCCAACACCTACTCATTGACAAAGAATGGTGTACGCCATAAACTAAAGCCCTTGAAGGATACAGATGAAAAGGTATGTAATATTTCCAGAGTCTGTTTAGTTGAGGGGAGAGAGTTTCTGAACGGGTTAAAGCATGAACATTTATGTTATGCAATAATCCCTAGAGTTAGGGGGAAGGAATGCCGGGATACCCCAACAGAAGTTCTAAATCTGCTGGAGGAATTTTCAGACATTGTGTCTGACAATGTGCCTGAGGGCTTACCCCCTGTGAGAAAAATTAGCCATCATATAGATTTAGTACCAAGATCAAGCCTCGCCAAATAAAGCCGCACACAGGATGACACCTGTAGAGACTGAGGAGTTAAATAGACAGGTCCAAGAATTATTAGAAAAGGGATTAATTCAGGAAAGTTTGAGTCCATGCGCAATACCTGCAGTGCTGACGCCAAAGAAGGATGGAGAATGGAGGATGTGTACAGATTCACGGGCCATCAACAAAATTACTATTAAGTACAGATTCCCGTTACCAAGAATGGATGATATCATGGACTCGTTTAAGTGGAGCCGAGTACTTCACAAAGATTGACCTGAAAAGTGGTTATCATCGGATCCGTATCCGAGAGGGGGATGAATGGAAGACAGACCTTCAAGACAAGAGAAGGCCCTGCTTGAGTGGTTGGTCATGCCCTTTGGACTGTCCAATGCACCAAGTACCTTCATGCGGCCGATGAATGAAGTACTCGAAAGAATTTCTCGGGAAAGTTTGTTATTGTTTATTTAGATGATATATTGATATTTAGCCGGACCCTGGAGGAACACCTGATGCATATCAGGAGAGTCTTTGAAAAGCTGCAAGAAGAACAATTATTAATAAATTTGAAAAAGTGTAATTTTGTCAAGAAAGAATTGGTATACTTGGGGTTTGTAATCTCAAAAGAAGGCCTGAAGATGGACCCCGAAAAGGTGAGAGCCATCATTGAATGGCCTACTCCAAGGAGCACAATAGAAGTGAGGTCATTCCATGGTCTCGCCGTTTTTATAGGAAGTTCATAAAGAACTTCAGCAATATTTGTGCACCTCTCACAGAGACAATGAGGGGAGATAAAAAGGAGTTCAAATGGACATCGGGAGCTGAAAGGAGCTTTGATACATTAAAAAGAAAAGTTACCGAGCAGCCTGTTTTGGCACTTCCAGACTTCAACAAGGTATTTCAGGTGGACTGTGATGCCAGTGGCAGTGCAATAGGGGCGGTACTGAGTCAAGGAGGCAAGCCAGTTGCTTATTTCAATGAAAAGTTAAATGATGCCCGAAAAAAGTATTCTGTCTATGATCAAGAATTTTATGCTATAGTTCAGGCCTTGAAAAAGTGGAGACATTATTTATTACCAAAGGAGTTTGTACTGTTTACTGACCATAAGGCTTTGCAATACATTAACAGTCAAACAAAACTGAACCAAAGGCACATGAAATGGGTGGAGTTCCTCCAAAGTTACACCTTTGTACTAAAGCACATAAGTGGGAAGTCAAACAGGGTTGCAGATGCCTTAAGCGTATGCGACTCACCGACCGCATTGACAAGTGGAAGTAGTGGGGTTTGAAGAACTGAAGGGTCTATACCCTGCAGATCCGGATTTTGCAGAAGCCTGGAAGGCTTGCTCAATACCTCTTACCATGGATAGAACAAAATGGTTGGATTTCTTAATCCAAGACGGGATGCTGTTCAAGGGTAGTAAGTTGTGCATTCCTAGAAGTTCCATGCGGGAGAATTTAATCAAAGAAAAGCACAGCGGAGGATTGGCTGGGCATTTTGGTAGGGATAAGACCATTGCCTTGATTGAGGAAAATTACTACTGGCCACAACTTCGGCAAGATGTACGGAAGTTTGTGCAAAGCTGCAGAATATGCCAGATGGCAAAGGGTGTAAAACAAAATACAGGACTGTACTCACCATTACCTCGTGCCTCGAGAGACCATGGGAGGACATAAGCATGGATTTTGTTCTTGGATTGCCGAGAACACAGAGAGGAAATGATTCAATATTTGTGGTGGTGGACCGGTTCTCCAAAATGGCACATTTTATTCCCTGCCAAAAGACAAGTGATGCAGTTCACATTGCTGGGTTGTTCTTCAAGGAAGTGGTACGACTTCACGGTCTACCGAGAAGTATAGTTTCAGACAGAGATACAAAGTTTGTTGGGTATTTCTGGAGAACTCTGTGGAAGAAATTGAAGACAGACTTGAAATTCAGTTCAGCATACCATCCACAGACAGATGGGCAGACGGAGGTGGTCAATAGAAGCCTGGGCAATTTACTGCGGTGTTTGATAGTGGATCAACCCAAGGGATGGGATTTGGTCTTACCACAGGCAGAGTTTGCATATAACAGTTCAGTTAATAAAAGCACAAATAAATCTCCGTTCCAGATAGTATATGGAAACAGCCCGAGGAATGTGTCTGAGCTAAGAAAGTTGGACAGAAGAGAAAAATGTAGTGCCGAAGTCGAAGAATTTGCAGAACATATGAAAAGTTTGCATGAGGAAGTAAGAAGACAAATTACAAAAATGAACAATAAATATAAGACAAGGGCGGACCAGAAGCGGCGGTTCAAGGAGTTCAAGGTAGGAGATGAGGTCATGGTGCATCTCAGAAGGAGAGATTTCCCCGCCAAGACTTATAATAAATTGAAAATGAAAAGGTTTGGACCATGCAGAATATTGGGAAAGCGAGAGTCAGGAAATGCGTATGAAGTGGAATTGCCAACTTGGCTTGATATTTCACCAATTTTTAATATCTCAGATTTAGTGGAATACCATGAGGGAGAAGGTACAGAAATGCAAAGTCCAGAGTTATGGCAAATTCCAGCATCTACTCCGAGCACAGATGAAACCGAAGAAGTATTGGATACTCGTGAAGGCAAAAACACCAGGAATAAACAGTATACTGAGTATTTGATCAAGTGGAAAGGCAGGCCTATTGAAGATGCAACTTGGGTATCGGAGGCGGAGGTTGACCGATTGGGTCTTCCCCCAACAAAACAGAAGTGAGGGTCACTTCTAATCTACCCCGGGTGTCTGATGCAGGAGCATCCGGTGAAAGTATGAGCAATCTTGCATCTTTTAATTTTCTTTAAAAAAAATCTGGTATTTTTGAAGCAATTTGGTTCTTTTTCGGGGAAGGAGATGTCGTAAGACAGAAAAGGAAGTTGATAAAGGGACTAAGGCAAAAGTTGGTGTGAGGTCGCGAAATCGCGACCTCATTTGCTGTTGCAAGGACGGAGCAAGTTTCGTCGCGATATCGCGACAGGTTAGGTTGGCCGAGTCTTAAGTTACGAAGGGGGTTGAAGCTGTTGCAAGGAGTGGGGGTTGGAGTCGCGAGATCGCGACGCGTCGCGATTTCGCGACGTCAAAGGCAGAGACAATGCAGGACGTACTTTTGTCATGATATCGCGACGTCGCGATATCGCGACGTTGTTTCAAAGCTGAGGGCGGACGTCAGTTGGGTAGCGATATCGCGACATGTCACGATATCGCTACATGTCGCGATATCGCGGCCCAAGAAAAAGTCAAACGGAAATAAACACGCGGACGGCCTGGACAGTGGGAAAATTGACACGTGGTTGCCACGTGCCTTAAAGGCAACACGACCAGTGGGGGATAGAGTCAAATTTGACACGTGGAGACACACTTGTAACAGATCTTGAGGATGAGGGCCACGTAATCGGAGGAGAGAGATATAGATGTCGACCAAGTTTAATTATCTTGGGAATGTTGTTTCCGGAGAAACCGTAGTTACAGTGAAAGACTTAATGGCGGAGACAACGGTACTTAAAGACAGTCAGATTAAAACGGCGGGTGCAGGGTATGGAAAGCCATGAATGCAGGCTCTGGACGGATCGGACAGTTGCCATTTATGGCAGAAAACAAAAGGAAAGGAAAATTTTGAAATTTCAACGGAGGGAAGATGAAATTCGAAAGGGGTCTTTGGGCGGGAGCATTAATTTCAGGGAAGGCCGAGACCACATTAAAACGGGGAAAATTTGTATGGGAAAGGGGTGGTGAAGTTCGGGATTGGGGGAGAAGTGGTATACTGGAGTGGCTACTGTAAACCGTATTTTGCTATTTTTAATGAAATTTTAATGAAATTACTGTGAATGTGTTTGTGTGAATCCCGGCTTGCCACCATATAGTCTGGCCTGAGTAGGATCTACTGCTTCTTCTTCTTCCTCAGGTTGGTCTTCTTCTTCATCATCTTCCTCTTCACTACCTTTGTCTCTTCTTGGCTCCAATATTCTACGCATTTCTTCTTGCAGGGCTTTCATTTTCTGCTGTAAATCTCAAACATCTTCTGCTGCTACCATGCCTCTCCCACCAACAAGGTCTCTCCTTGGAGGCATTCTGCTCACCCAATTCCAAGCCCTTCCATAGATCCTGGTGTAACTGCATCTCCTTCGGCGATCTGTTACACACTCAGGAACTACTGGCTCTGATACCACTTGGTGGAGAACAGATCTTGCACAAGACAGAAAACTAGAGAAACAAGAGACAACAATTTCTTATTGGTGGAGAAAAGATCTTGCACAAGACAGAAAACCAGAGAAACAAGAGACAACAATTTCTTATTTAATACTTCGAAATAATTTTACAAGAATCTACAGCCAAACTGCCATTTTCCAACCCCCTATCATTACAATCCATGGGTTTTTATCAATGTCCCGATCCTCTGTGCTTTCAAACTTCCCACGATCTACAATTGCCACCTGAAACAATTCTAGAAATTTTCATTGATGAGACTCTAGGTGAGGTGCGCGACTGGCTGCCATACCCACTGGAATCTTCTTCTCGATCTGTTGCTTGTTGTTAGTTGCTTTAAACGCGTCTTCCAAATATCCTATGCGAGTGGCCAACATGCCCATTGAAATCCTCCTTTGAAACTGCTGCTTCACTGTCGCTATCCTGCCGCGCACAAAGGGATGCCTTTAAGAAATTTGGGAGTGTGTGTTTTCCTGTTTGGTCACGATATCACGACATGTCATGATATCATGACCATTTCCTTCCTGTGCCTTCTCTCTCCTACTCCCGTCGTGATATCGCAACATGTCACGATATCATGACATTTCCTCCTTCAAGCCTTCTCTCTCCATTTTGGCCGTGATATCGTGACCTGTCGCGATATCGCGCTGTTTTTGTCTATCGACCTCTGTCCTCCTACTTTGGTGGTGAAATCATGACATGTCACAATTTTGTGACCTTTTGTCTTCCACGCCTTGCCTTCCCTGCTTTGGTCGTGAAATCGTGACATGTCACGATTTTGCGACCTCTTGTCTTTCGCGCCTTGCTTTCCCTGCTTCGATCACGAAATCACGACATGTCATGATTTTGTGACCTTGTGTCTTCCACTCCTTTGTTTCCCTGCGGTGGTCGCAATTTTGTGACATGTTGTGATTTCGCAACCTTGTGTCTTCCGACGTTGGTTTCCCCTACCTTGGGTCGTGATTTCATGACCCTATGTCTTTCAGCCTTGCTTTCCCTGCCTTGGGTCACAATTTCGTGACCCTATGTCTTTCAGCCTTGCTTTCCCTGCCTTGGGTCACGATTTCGTGACATGTCGCAAAATCATGACATTCTGTATGCTATTCCCCTATCTTCTGTTTTTGTCACGATATCGCGACACATATTTTTCTTTGCAACACTTAGAAAAAAATAACTTTGCAACACTTAGAAAAAAATAACAACAAAAAGTTTGGTTGATGCTCGATTGCTTTTCTGCCCTCGAATGCTCCTGCATCATCGTCCTTGGGTGGGATGGCCATGAATTATGGCCATCTCAGGGTGGGACGACCATGCCTACATGGCCCAAAACTTCCAAAATTTGGGGTATAACTTTCCAAAAGTGGTTAGGACCACTATGTAACCTCTGAGGGTTGCCCAAGGGGGCCATATAGAGTCGAATTAGACAATTCCTTGGTCGTCTAATCGAATTGAAATGATTTTAGTATCTACTTTATGCTATTCCATTTATAACATAATCAAAATTATGTTAATAACATATTCAACTCTATGTTTACCCAATTTATAACATAAACTTCATCTTTGCATAGTAAGGTATGCTAATCTCCTTTATAACATAAACTATATCTTTACAATATAAAGCATGTTAATATCTTTTACAACATAAATTATATATTTGCAATCTCAATAATGTCAATATCCTTTATAACATAAAATATCTCTTTGCAATATCAAGGATGTTAACCTCCTTTATAACATAAGCTATTTCTTTACAATATAAAACATGTTAATCTCTTTTATAACGTAAACTATCTCTTTACAATATAAAGCATGCTAATATCCTTTATAACTTAAGCTATATCTTTTCAATATAAAGCATGTTAATCTCTTTTAAAATATAAACTCTCTTTGCAATATCAAGTATTTTAATCCTGTTTATAACATACGCTATCTATTTGCAATATAAAGCATGTTAATCTCCTTTATAACATATGCTATAACTTTGGGATATAAAGCATGTTAATATCCTTTATAACGTACACTATATCTTTGTTATATAAAGCATGTTAATCTCCTTTATAACATATGCTATCTCTTTGCAATATAAAGCATGTTAATCTCCTTTATAACATATGCTACCTCTTTATGATATAAAGCATGTTAATATCTTTTATAACGTACACTATCTCTTTACAATATAAAGCATGTTAATCTCCTTTATAAGGTACTCTATATATTTGCGATATAAAGCATGTTAATATCCTTTATAATGTACGCTATCACTTTGTGATACAAAGCATGCTAATATATTTTATAAGGTACACTGTCTCTTTGCGATATAAAGCATGTTAATATCCTTTATAAAGTACATTGTCTCTTTACAACATAAATCATGTTAATTTCCTTTATAATGTATGCTATCTCTTTGTGATATAAATCATGTTAATATATTTTATAATGTATGCTATCTCTTTACTATATAAGGCATGTTAATGTCCTTTATAATGTAAGATATCTCTTTGTGATATAAAGCATGTTAATGTCCATTATAACGTAAGCTATCTCTTTGCCATATAAAGCATGTTAATTTCCTTTAGAACATAAGTTATCCCTTTACGATATAAAGCATGTTAATGTCCTTTATAACGTAAGCTATCTCTTTACGATATAAAGCATGTTAATATCCTTTATAACGTAAGCTCTCTATGCCATATAAGGTATGTTAATTTCCTTTATAACGTAAGCTATCTCTTTGCAATATAAAGCATGTTACTGTCCTTTATAACGTAAGGGATCTCTTTACGATATAAAGTGTGTTAATGTGCTTTATAACGTAAGGTATCTCTTTGTGATATAAAACATGTAATGTCATTTGTAATGTAAGCTATCTCTTTGTGATATAAAGCATGTTAATGTAATTTATAGCGTAAGCTATATCTTTGCAATATAAAGCATGTTAATATCCATTATAATGTAAGATATCTCTTTGCAATATAAATCATGTTAATATCCTTTGTAACGTAAGCTATCTCTTTGCAATATAAATCATGTTAATCTCCTTTGTAATATAAGCTATCTCTTTGCAATATAAAATATGTTAATATCCTTTATAATGTAAGCTATCTCTTTGCAATATAAAGCATGTTAATCTCATTTATAACGTAATATATATCTTTGCAATATAAAGCATGTTAATCTCCTTTATAACGTAAGCTATCTCTTTGAAATATAAAGTATGTTAATTTCCTTTATAACGTAAGCAATATCTTTGCAATATAAAACATGTTAATATAATTTATAAGATAAACTATATATTTGCAATATAAAGCATATTAATCTCCTTTATAACATAAACTATCTCTTTGCAATATAAAGCATGTTAATCTCCTTTATAACATAAGATATCTTTTTGCAATATCAAGAATGCTAATCTCCTTTATAACATAAGCTATCTCTTTGCAATAAAAAGCATGTTAATCTCCTTTATAACATAAGCTATATCTTTGCAATATAAAGCATGTAAATCTCCTTTGTAGCATAAGCTATCTCTTTGCAATATAAAGCATGTTAATAATAACATAAACTATGCCTTTACAATATAATCTATGTTAAACACTATAACATAATCATGTTAATATCCTTTAAAACATAAACTATCTCTTTGCAATATAAAGCATGTTAGTATCCTTTATAACATAAGCTATCTATTTGTAATATAAAATATTTTATTATATTTTATAACGTAAGCTATCTCTTAGCAATATAAAGCATGTTAATCTCCTTTATAACGTAATATGTCTCTTTGGAATATAAAGCATGTTAATATCCTTTATAACGTAAGCTATCTCTTTGTAATATAAAGTATGTTAATTTCCTTTATAACATAAGCAATCTCTTTGCAATATAAAGCATGTTAATTTATTTTATAATATAACCTATTTCTTTGCAAAATAAAGCATATTAATATCCTTTATAACATAACATATCTCTTTTCAATATAAAGAATGTTAATCTCCTTTATAACATAAGATATATCTTTGCAATATCAAGAATGTTAATCTCCTTTATAACATAAGCTTATCTTTGCAATAAAAATCTTGTTAATCTCCCTTATAACATATGCTATATCTTTGCAATATAAAGCATGTAAATATCCTTTGTAACATAAGCTACCTCTTTGGAATATAAAGCATGTTAATAATAACATAAACTATGCCTTTATAATATAATCTATGCTAAACACTATAAGATAATCATGTTAATATCATTTAAAACATAAACATCTCTTTGCAATATAAAGCATGTTATTATCATTTATAACATTAGCTATCTATTCGAAATATAAAGCATTTTAATATCCTTTATAACATAAGCTCTCTCTTTGCAATATAAATCATGTTAGTCTCTTTTAAAACATAAAATATCTTTATGCAATATCAAGTATGTTAATCTCATTTATAATGTACGCTATCTATTTGCAATATAAAGCATTTTAATCTCCTTTATAATGTACACTATCTCTTTATGATATAAAGCATGTTAATATCCTTTATAATATACACTATATCTTTCTTATATAAAGCATGTTAATCTCCTTTATAACGTATGCTACATCTTTACGATATAAAGCATGTTAAACTCCTTTATAATGTATGCTACCTCTTTGTGATATAAAGCATGTTAATATCCTTTATAACGTAAGCTATATCTTTGTGATATAAAGCATGTTAATCTCATTTATAATGTATGCTATCACTATATGATATAAAGCATGTTAATCCCATTTATAATGTATGCTATCACTATACGATATAAAGCATGTTAATCTCCTTTTAATGTATGCTATCACTTTATGATATAAAGCATGTTAATATCTTTGATAAGGTATGATGTTTCTTTGCAATATAAAGCATGTTAATTTTATTTATATCGTACGATGTATCTTTATGATATAAATCATGTTAATGTCCTTTATAATGTACGCTATCTCTTTGCGATATAAAGCATGTTAATATCATTTATAACGTATGATATCTCTTTGTGATATAAATCATGTTAATGTCTTCTATAACATAAGCTATCTCTTTGTGATATAAAGCATGTTAATGTCCTTTATATCATAAGCTATCTCTTTGCGATATAAAGCATGTTAATGTCCTTTATAATGTAAGCTATATTTTTGTGATATAAAGTGTGTTAATATCCTTTATAACGTAAGCTATCTCTTTGTGATATAAAGCACATTAATGTCCTTTATAATGTAAGCTATCTTTTTATGATATAAATCATGTTAATGTCCTTTATAACGTAAGCAATCTCTTTGCGATATAAAGTATGTTAATATCCTTTATAACGTAGGCTATCTCTTTTCGATATAGAGAACGCTAATTTCCTTTATAACGTAAGCTATCTCTTTGTGATATAAAGCATGTTAATGTCCTTTATAATGTAATCTATCTCTTTGTGATATAAATAATGTTAGTGTCCTTTATAACGTAAGCTATCTCTTTGTGATATAAAGCATGTTAATGTCATTTCTAACATAATCTATCTCTTTACGATATAAAGCATGTTAATGTCCTTTCTAACGTAAGCTATGTATTTGCGATATAAAGCATGTTAATGTCCTTTCTAACGTAAGGTATCTCTTTGCGATATAAATCATGTAATGTCCTTTGTAACGTAAGGTATATCTTTACGATATAAAGCATGTAATTTCCTTTGTAACGTAAGGTATCTCTTTGTGATATAAAGCATGTACTGTATTTTGTAATGTAAGGTATCTCTTTGTGATATAAAGCATGTAATGTCCTTTGTAATGTAAGGTATCACTTTACGATATAAAGCATGTAATGTTCTTTGTAATGTAAGATATCTATTTACGACATAAAGCATGTAATGTCTTCTATAACGTAAGCTATATATTTGCAATATAATGCATGGTAATGTGATTTATAATGTAAGCTACCTCTTTGCAATATAAATCATGTTAACCTCATTTATAATGTAATCTATCTCCTTACAATATAAAGCATTTTAATATCCTTTCTAATGTACGCTATCTCTTTGCAATATAAAACATGTTAATCTCCTTTATAACGTAAGCTATCACTTTGAAATATAAAACATGTTCATCTCCTTTATAACGTAAACTATCTCTTTGCAATATAAATCATGTTAATCTCCTTTATAACGTAAGCTATCTCTTTGCAATATAAAGTATTTTAATCTCCTTTATAACGTAAGCTATATATTTGCAATATAAAGCATGTTAATATCCTTTATAAGATAACCTATCTCTTTGTAATATAAAGCATATTAATCTCCTTTATAACATTAGCTATCTCTTTTGAATATAAAGCATTTTAATCTCGTTTATAACATAAGATATCTCTTTGCAATATCAAGCATGTTAATCTCCTTTATAACATAAGCTATCTCTTTGCAATATAAAACATGTTAATATCCCTTATAACATAAGCTATATATTTGCAATATAAATGATGTAAATATCCTTTGTAATATAAGATATCTCTTTGCAATATAAATTATGTTAATAATAACATAAATTATGCCTTTACAATATAATATATGTTAAACACTATAACTTAATCATGTTAATATCCTTTAAAACATAAAGTATATATTTGCAATATAAAGCATGTTAATATTGTTTAGAACATAAGATATCTCTTTGCAATATAAAGCATGTTAATATCATTTATAGCATAAGCTATCTCTTTGCAATATAAATCATGTTAATCTATTTTAAAACATAAACTATCTCTTTGTAATATAAAGCATGTTAATATCCTTTATAACATAAGCTATATTTTTGCAATATAAATCATGTTAATATATTTTAATAAATAAACTCTCTTTGCAATATCAAGCATTTTAATCTCATTTATAATGTACGCTACCTATTTGCAATATAAAGCATGTTAATCTTCTTTATAACATACGCTATCTCTTTGCAATATAAAGCATGTTAATATCCTTTATAACGTATAGTATATCTTTGCTATATAAAGCATGTTAATATTATTTATAACGTATGCTATCTCTTTGCAATATAAAGCATGTTAATCTACTTTATAACGTACACTACCTCTTTGTGATATAAAGCATGTTAATCTCCTTTATAACGTACACTATCTCTTTGAGATATAAAGCATGTTAATCTCCTTTATAATGTATGCTATATCTTTGTGATATAAAGCATGTTAATCTCATTTATAATGTACACTATAACTTTGTGCTATAAAACATGTTAATATATTTTATAAGGTACGTTGTCTCTTTGCGAAATAAAGCACGTCAATATCCTTTATAATTTATGATGTCTCTTTACGATATAATACATTTTAATGTCCTTTATAACGTACACTATCTCTTTGTAATATAAAACAAGTTAATATCCTTTATAATGTATACTATCTCTTTGCGATATAAATCATGTTAATGTACGTTATAACGTAAGCTATATCTTTGTGATATAAAGCATGTTAATATCTCTTTGCAATATGAAGCATGATAATGTCCTTTATAACATAAGATATCTCTTTGTGATATAAAGCATGTTAATGTCCTTTATATCGTAAGCTATATCTTTGTGATATAAAGCATGTTAAAGTCCTCTATATTGTAAGCTATCTCTTTGTGATATAAAACATGTTAATTTATTTTATTACGTAAACTATCTCTTTGCAATATAAAGCATGTTAATATCCTTTATAACGTACACTATCTCTTTGCTATATAAAGCATGTTATTCTCCTTTATAATGTACACTATCTCCTTGCAATATAAAGCATGTTAATCTCCTTTATAATTTATGCTACCTTTTTGCAATATAAAGCATGTTAATCTCTTTTATAAAGTATGCTATCTATTTGCGATATAAAGCATGTTAATCTCCTTTATAAGGTACACTATCTAGTTTTGATATAAAGCATGTTAATCTCCTTTGTAATGAACACTATCACTTTGTGATATAAAGCATGTTAATCTATTTTATAAGGTACGTTGTCTTTTTACGATATAAAACATGTTAATATCCTTTATAACGTATGATGTTTCTTTACAATATAAACATGTTAAAGTACTTTATAACGTACACTATCTCTTTAAAATATAAAGCATGTTAATGTCCTTTATAACATATGATATCTCTTTATGATATAAAGCATGTTAATGTCCTTTATAATGTAAGCTATCTCTTTGTGATATAAAGCATGTTAATGTCCTTTATAATGTAAGCTATCTCTTTGCGATATAAAGATTGTTAATGTCATTTATAACATAAGCTATCTCCTTATGATATAAATAATGTTAATGTCCTTTATAACGTAAGCTATCTCTTTGCGATATAAAGCACATTAATTTCCTTTATAATGTAAGCTATCTCTTTGCTATATAAAGCATGTTAATGTCCTTTATAACATAAGGTATCTCTTTGTGATATAAAGTCTGTTAATGTTATTTATAACATAAGGTATATCTTTACAATATAAAGCATGTAATTTCCTTTTTATCATAAGCTATCTCTTTGCAATATAATGTATGTTAATGTCATTTATAACGTAAGCTATATCTTTGCAATATAAAGCATGTTAGTCTCATTTATAACTTAAGCTATCTCTTTGTAATATAAAGCATGTCAATATCCTTTATAATGTAAGCTATCTCTTTGCAATATAAATCATGTTAATCTCCTTTATAACATAAGCTATTTTTTTGTAATATAAAGCATGTTAATCTCATTTATAACGTAAGCTATCTCTTTGAAATATAAAGCATGTTAATAGCCCTTATAACGTAAGATATGTCTTTGTAATATAAAGCATGTTAATATTCTTTATAACATAAGCTATCTCTTTACAATATAAAGCATATTAATCTCCTTTATAATGTAAGCTATATCTTTGCAATATAAAGTATGTTCATCTCCTTTATAACGTAAGCTATCTCTTTTTAATATAAAGAATGTTAATCTCCTTTATAAGATAACTTATCTCTTTGCAATATAAATCATATTAATCTCCTTTATAACATAAGCTATCTCTTTTGAATATAAAACATGTTAATCTCTTTTATAATATATGATATCTCTTTGCAATATCAAGCATGTTAATCTCCTTTATAACATAAGCTATATCTTTACAATATAATGCATGCTATCTCCCTTATAACATAAGTTATATCTTTGCAATATAAATGATGTAAATATCCTTTGTAACATAAGCTATCTCTTTACAATATAAAACATGTTAATAATAACATAAACTATGCCTTTACAATATAATCTATGTTAAACACTAACATAATCTTGTTAATATCCTTTAAAACATAAACTATATCTTTGCAATATAAATCATATTAATATCCTTTGTAACATAAGCTATCTCTTTGCAATAGAATTTATGTTAATATACTTTATAACATAAACTATATATTTACAATATAAATCATGTTAATCTCTTTTAAAACATAAACTATCTCTTTGCCATATCAAGCATGTTAATCTTGTTTATAATGTACGCTATCTATTTTCAATATAAAGCATGTTAATATCCTTTATAACATATGCTATATCTTTGTAATATAAATCATTTTAATATCATTTATAATGTACACTATCTCTTCGATATATAAAGCATGTTAATCTCCTTTATAACGTATGCTATCTCTTTGCAATATAAAGCATGTTAATCTCATTTATAACGTACACTACCTCTTTGCGGTATAAAACATGTTAATATCTTTTATAACATACACTATCTCTTTGTGATATAGCATGTTAATCTCCTTTATAAGGTATACTATCTCTTTGCGATATAAAGAATGTTAATCTCCTTTATAATGTACACCATCACTTTGTGATATAAAGCATGTTAATATATTTTATAAGGTACGGTGTCTCTTTACGATATAAAGCATAATAATATCCTTTATAATGTATGCTATCTCTTTACGATATAAAGCATGTTAATGTCCTTTATAAAATGTGCTATCTATTTACGATATAAAGCATGTTAATTTTCTTTATAATGTATGCTATCTCTTTGTGATATAAATCATGTTAATTTCCTTTATAACATATGCTATCTCTTTACAATATAAATCATGTTAATTTCCTTTATAACGTAAGCTATCTCTTTGCGATATAACACATTTTAATATCTTTTATAATGTAATCTATCTCTTTGTGATATAAACATGTTAATATCATTTATATCGTAAGCTATATATTTGTGATATAAAGCATGTTAATGTTCGTTATAACGTAAGCTATCTCTTTACTATATAAAGAACGTTAATATCCTTTATAACGTAAGCTATCTCTTTGCTATATAAAGCATGTTAATGTCCTTTATATCATAAAATAATGTTAATATATTTTATAATGTAATCTATCTCTTTGCGATATAACACATGTTAATGTCCTTTATATCGTAAGTTATATCTTTGTGATATTAAACATGTTAATGTCTGTTATAACGTAAGATATCTCTTTGTGATATAAAACATGTTAATATCCTTTATAACATAAGCTATCTCTTTACGATATAAATCATGGTAATTTCCTTTATACCGTAAGCTATCTATTTACGATATAAAGAATGTTAATGTCCTTTATAACATAAGGTATCTCTTTACGATAAAGAATGTAATTTCCGTTGTAACATAAGATATTTCTTTGTGATATAATGCATGTTTATGTCCTTTATAACGTAAGATATCTCTTTGCAATATAAATCATGTTAATATACTTTATAACATAAGTTATCTCTTTACAATATAAAGCATGTTAATCTCCTTTATAACATAAACTATCTCTTTGTAATTCAAAGCATGTTAATCTATTTTATAACATAAGCTATCTCTTTGCAATATAAATCATGTTAATCTCCTTTATAACATAAGCTATCTCTTTGCAATATAAAGCATGTTAATCTCCTTTATAACATAAACTATCTCTTTGTAATATAAAGCATGTTAATCTCCTTTATAATGTAAGATATCTCTTTACAATATAAAACATGTTAATCTCCTTTATAATATAACCTATCTCTTTGCAATATAAACCATATTAATCTCCTTTATAACATAAGCTATATCTTTTCAATATAAAGCATGATAATATCCTTTATAACATAAGATATCTCTTTGCAATATAAAGCATGTTAATCTCCTTTATAACATAAGATATTTATTTGCAATATAAAACATGTTAACCTCCCTTATAACATAAGCTATATATTTGCAATATAAAGCACGTAAATATCCTTTGTAACATAAGCTATCTCTTCGAAATATAAATTATGTTAATAATAACATAAACTATGCCTTTACAATATAATATTTGTTAGACACTATAACATAATCATATTTTCCTTTCAATATAATCTATGTTAAACAACTATAACATAATCATATTTTCCTTTCAATACAATCTATGTTAAACAACTATAACATAATCATATTTTCCTTTCAATACAATCTATGTTAAACAACTATAACATAATCATATTTTCCTTTCAATATAATCTATGTTAAACAACTATAACATAATCATATTTTCTTCCAATATAATCTATGTTAAACACTATAACATAATCATATTTTATTTTTAATATAATCTATGTTAAACACTATAACATAATCATAATTTTATATCTTTATATTAATAAAATAACATCATATTGTGTTAAAATAAATCTATGCATTTTATTTCTTTATGTTAATAAAATAACCTCATGTTTAATTAACATAAAACTATACATTCTTAAATATATTTAAATATAACAACATATCCACTCAAGCAAGGTATACACAGACACTTCTACGGAACAACAAACTCAGCCTTGACCACACAGGGATGTCAACGGGCTATAATCACCTATCACCCTACATATGAGGTCACCTACAATAGAAGCATCCTATGAGGACAAAGACAACCAATATAGGTTTAACGAATGACCCACTAGGCCCACTAATTCAGTCACACATAGGCCCAAAAAATCTTTCGAGTGACACGATATCATGAGAAAATGCACCAGCATCACAAAGATGCATTCAAACTCTCTATACGTGCTAAGGCTATATCAACAAGGTGACATAAGGAGTTTCAATTCTTAGCAACTATATTTCTCCATCGTTCTCGATAGTGAGTGGTGATGTCACAACAACCCTACGACTAGGAGAAGGGTTGAGGACTCCTTTCCAGAAGGTGGTTACTACTGATGTGTTCAGAGACCAGCCATCAAAATATAATGGGGTTCTAAACAAAGACAACATGGCCCATTTAGGATATTGGACACTGATAAAGTAGCACTAGACAAGGCCAAGAGGAAGTAATACATACCTATGGCCTTGGTACTTAGCCACGAGACTGTTGGCAATTTTGGGTTTGAGATCCTAGCTTCTTGTCTATGAGTTGTCATTGATGTCAAAAGGAACTGGCATTAATGTCAAGAGGATTTATTGGCTTCAAAGGTTGAAGATTCCAAAGAATATTTTCTAGAATATTTTGAAGAGATTCCATGTGGCAGATGAAAAGGTTTTTATCAAAACCATGGCAGGTTTAAGGGTTTTTATTAAAACCAGGTGGATGCATTAAGGGTTTTTCTCAAAACCACTCTCGACTTAATGCAAAGGTTGGAGACACTTATTAATTAAATAACTTAATTAATAAAACATTTTTAAGGTTTTTTAATTATTTATTTATTTGATTTAGTGATTAAATTATTTTAATAATTTAATGGGTTCTCCACCTAAGGTCTAAGGTCTAAAAGACCTTTGATTATTTTTTAAATAATCAAAAGTGTTTCATAAACCCTAAAGTTGTTTCGAAGGTGCCAAAATAATATTAATTCAAAAATTTTGAATTATCCTCCTGCCGACGTCGTGCATAGCATGGAAGTTTGGCTATATAAGCCATAACCTATAGTCCAAAGCAAGGGTGTGAAAGAAATTCAAATTGCGCAAAAGTTGGGAAGTAAAAGCTATGACTATCGTTTTTTCACCATGTTTATCCGTCGCCAAAGGGTTAAGGGGAAGGAGACTCTTGCTAGCCTTCAAGCTAGCACCGTTGGCCTAGTGGCAACGACTGTTCTGCGAAGGCGCTTGAAGGGAGGTCAAGCGTTTGACTCCCACCGTGGAGTGTGAGAAGAGTTTTTGTGCTCCGATTTTTTCAAAGGCACTATTGACCCGCGATTTTCGAAAGCATTTTTTTTGGTAAGGTTTTTTAAATAAAATCTACATTTTGTTAAAGAAGAAGTGGTTGGGCAGATTTATTTAAAATTATTTTTAAGGTTAAATGCTTCTTTGGAGATATAAGGTTGATAGTGTGTGGTTGATATTTTTGGCTTGATTGTTGAGTGAGATTTGCTTAGAAGCTATTATTCCTTGAGCATGGTTTAATTAATTTGGAGAAATAAGGTGTAAAAGGATATATTGTTTGTATGCTTTATATTTTTTGGTAGTTGAATTCTAAGGATTGGATTCATAAGGTGTTTTATGGAATAAATATTTTTGTGGTTACTTTTATGATCTAACCCTAACTTGGTGGCAAATTTGAGGGTGGTGTTGGTAATAGGTTGAAGAACTATTCTCTTCTTCCTCAAAAAAAGGTATGGGCAACTTCTTCCATGTATATTGTTGATGGTGTATCTTCTGAAATTGAGTTTGGAGTGAAAAGGTTGTCCACTAGGTATTCTTGTTGGTGTAAATCCCATTTTCTGGATATTGAAGATTGTTTATGCATTAAAATCATTGATGAGTTTTTGGGTGAATGCATAATTCTGGTTGAGGAAGAGGAAGCATTTTGCACTAGGGTTTATGTTAGTAAGTATTGCTACTTGCATTGAGATGGTGAAACCCTTAGTTGGCTGTTTTAAGATTTATGGTTGAGTTGCTTCCATAGAGGTTGTTTTGATCAAGTTAATGCTTTACTTGATTCATGTTTTGGGCTTACTCCATTGAGATTGATTTGAGAAAGTTATTATTTGCATTGGTGATTTATGTTGGTGGCTATTTTGTTCAAATATCTTTGGAGGGAAAAGTATGTCTACTAGTTTCCTTTTCATGTAGTGATTTGTTGAATGCTACAAGGTTAATGTTGAGTTGAATGATGTTGGTTAAACCTTATCTATAAGCATTGTTGTTAAAGCCCTAATTGGTTGAGAAAATATATTGGTTGTGTAAAGAACATGAGTATCATTGTTATATGAGATATTGCATGGTTGGTAATTGTTGGGTTGTGTTTCATGTTCTTGAGAAAAGCATACTACATCTATATTATTCTTTTGAGATTGAGATTGAGTTGAGATTGAGATTAGGAGTTAAGTATAGAACATATTGAGTCTCTAACAATTCTCTTTATGTTTCTATGAGATTTGAGATTGACATTGGGAGTTAAGTATAGAACATATCGAGTCTCTAACAATTCTCTTTATGCTTCTATGAGGTTGATGAATCACATTGGGTCTCTAACAATTCTCTTTGTGGGTTCATGCTAAGCAAGTTTTTCTTGATGAACTTGTGAGCTGACTTGGACAGGTTCTAGTGAAGACTTGTGAGTTGATTTGGACAGGTTCTAGTGAGGACTTGTGATCTGAATTGGACAGATTCTAGTGAGGACTTGTGAGCTGATTTGGACAGGTTCTAGTGAATACTTGTGAGCTGATTTGGATAGGTTCTAGTGAGGACTTGTGAGCTGATTTGGACAGGTTCTAGTGAGGACTTGTGAGCTGATTTGGACAAGTTCTAGGGAGGACTTGTGAGCTGATATGGATGGGTCCTAGCAGAGGACTTAAGGATAGAGTTGAAGTGGTTCTTTGAGAAGAACATGAGGATAGTTTTCACAAGTCTTTGAGAAGGCTTGTGTGCAGTAGAGATTGATTTGTTCAAGCTTTATGAGTTGAGCTTTGGAAAGATTTGACAGAGTGAGGAAGACTTGTGCTAGACCGACTGACTGTGTTTAGTACAGGTTGATGAGTTGCTATGGAGGTGATCAATGAGGACAGAGGTCTCTTGAGGCTAAGCATTGAGGACAGGAGGTCTTATATGGAAAGGAGTTCCACGTGCTAGCAGAATAAGAGGTAGGTGATCTTCTGAAGTATCATTTCCAGAGCTGAGGGGAAGGATTCTCCTTTGGGCAGGAGGCTCATAAATTTGTGCTGAGGGGAAGGATTCTCCTTTGGGCAGGAGGCTCATAAATTTGTGAGGAGGGGGAAGGATTCTCCTTTGGGCGAGGAGGCTCATAAATTTGTGAGGAGGGGAAGGATTCTCCTTTGGGCAGAGGCTCATAAATACTTGAGTAGGGGAAGGTTTCTCCTTTGGGCTGAGGCTCATAAAAATTGTAATTGGGAAGGATTCTCAAAGAACTTTGAGAAGGATTTTTAGAGAAAAGTTTTATGGATGTAGACCATGTTGGGTGAACCACGTTAAAATTGCTATCTCATTGTGTGTTGCTTTATGCATTGCTTTGATATTTCTATTTGTTCATTGCTTTGTGAAATTGAAGTTAAATAGAGAAAGTAAAAATAGGTCTTATACTGTTCACCCCCCCTCTCAGTATAAGCTTGTGTTCTTCAGAGACCATCATGGGCTAGATTTAAAATATATAGTTACCACATAGCAAGGCCGAGTTTCACCATTCTAAGAGCCTCTGAGCTAATGACCCACCATCCAATAGAGGTAGGTCCAACTCATGTGGGTATAAGTAAGCTTAAAATAGAAGTAACTACCAAGGTGACACATGAATTTCAATAGTTTAATAAAAGCATAAAACCAACACATTTCCTAAATTTATTAACCAGAGGGTTGAATTTCTTTTTACTAACCTAGATATCACTTTGCAAAGTCAATATTTCCTCTTCAAAAGCTATCGACCACTTGCATTACTACTATCATATTTTCTTTTTTAACTTTGCATTCTCCTCCCTTTCCATTACAAAAACTCACAGCCCCCCACTAACAAGGATCCCAACTCTTTTTGAGGGACCACGTATTGTCATCTTGCTCTTTGACATGCTCAATGATTGCCATGCCTTATCTCACTTTCTCAACACTTGCCATACCTTCTCACATATCAGAATTTATTTTCTGCTTATCCAAGCTTAATTTTTTGGATTTAAAACTCATTGATTCCTTTCTTCAAAATCTACCATGAGTTGACCTTCCACTTGAAGGCGGTGGTTGATTATTTCTTATTTTAAAATGATAATCCTTTGTAGAAACATCATTTCAAAAGGAATACAATATTATTTTATAATTATATAAATAAACCTCTTATTTATAATATATAATTCTCTTATTATAATTATAAATAAACCTATTTTATTTATAATTTATAATAGTCTATTTTATAATTATATATTATAAATAAACCTCTCTTATTTATAATATACTTCTCCTATTATAATTATAAATAAACCTAATTTATTTATAACTTATAGTAGTCTATTTTATAATTATACATATTATAAATAAACCTCTCTTATTTATAATATACTTCTATTATAATTATAAATAAACCTCTTTTATTTATAACTTATAATAGTCTATTTTATAATTATATATATTATAAATAAATCTTTCTTATTTATAATATACTTCTCCTATTATAATTATAAATAACCCTCTTTTATTTATAACTTATAATAGTCTATTTTATAATTATATATATTATAAATAAACCTCTCTTATTTATAATATACTTCTCCTATTATAATTATAAATAATCCCATTTTATTTATAACTTATAATAGTCTATTTTACAATTATATATATTATAAATAAACCTCTCTCCATCGTGACTAGATTTCTCTCGTCAAGGAATGTATAACCGTTGCTAATTTCGTAGTCCTTGTTAATGACTCTCCTGTAGGCTATTTCAAGAGTTTCAAAGGCTTAAGATAGGAGGAATCCTTATCTCATTTCCTCTTTATCATTGTTGCAGAAACCTTAGGTAGAACCCTGAACTCTGCCTATTCCAAAGGAGACATATCTAGATTCAAGATAGCCTCTTCCCTCGAGTCTATCTCTTAGAAAAAATTCATCGATGAGACCATCTTGGTCACCCTTGCCTCAGTACCCCAAGCCCATATTATTAAAATTATTTTGCTCTCCTTTGAGGCTGTTGTTGGTCAAAAAGTAAATTTTTTAGAAAGCAAGATATATTTCATCAATACCACTATTAGATGCCAAGACCACATTGTTGCCATTCTTGGGTGTACCATTGTTGAGATCCCTACCACTTACCTAGTGTTTCCACTTTTCAAATGCCCCTCCAAAAATTTCCTTTGGAATACTATCACTGATTTTTTTTTATAAAAAATGGCTAGATAGAAAGGGAGCCTTCTTAGTCAGGTAGGCAAGGCTACCTTAGTCAAAGTCACCCTCCAAAGCATACCAATTTTTTTCCTCTCAATTTGTTAGATTCTTATGGAATTTTGTAGTAAAATTGAGCAAATCCAAAGAAATTTTCTATTATCGGGATCAGTGCTAAAACAACGTATTCATTTGGTTGCATGAGACAAGGTCTATTCAAGGAAAGAGCATGGTGGTATTGGGATCCAGAAGGTTTGTAATATGAATCTTGCATTCATTGCCAAACAAGGATGACAAGTTATTACCAATGAGAAATCCCTATGGGTATCTATTATGAAAGCAAAATATCTTTAGAACCACACCAATTTCTTGGATGATCCTTATCCTATCTATGAATTGACATATTGGAAATCCATTTTGAAATCTAAGGAGATCATCAGAAAAGGCATTCACTCAAAATTAGGTAATGGTGAAAAATTCAAATTTTGGGAGGATCTCAAGTTGGGAAATAGTCCTCTCCAAACTCATGTGGACCTCATCTTCCTAAAATCTATCACTAAATCTCTATTTGGTTTAAATATATGTAAATTTTTCATCCCAATCATAAATATTGGTTATCAATATCATTGGATGGTCTGTCTAGTGAGCAGAGTTTAAATACCTCTATCCTATCAAATATTTTACATCTCTGTGTTATTTTGAGTTTACCATTTGAATATTAAATCATTTGGGTCCCTACTTCCAATGGCCTATTCATTTTCAATTATTCCTACACCCTCATCGAGAGCCCTTCTTGTCCCTGGTTTCCATCCAAGATCATCTAGAAAAAAATACCTCATTCATAAAGTAAGTTTCTTCTTTCGGTTGGTCTTCTAGGACAAGATCCTTACAATCCTAAACCTCCATCATCGTGGCAACCCTATACACAGTCATTGTTACTTATGTCATCACAACTGTGAGTCTACCCATCATATTTTTGAAGAACACAAGCTTATACTGAGAGGGGGGGTGAACAGTATAAGACCTCTTTTTACTTATTCCTTTATACTTCAAAAAACTAAAGCAATATACCCAAAGAAATATCAAAGCAATGCACAAAATCATCCGCAAAGTGACACCAATTTTAACGTGGTTTACCCAGAATGCCTAGGCTACGTCCACAAAAATTTTCTCTAAAAGTTATCTCAAAGTTCTTTGGGAAACCTTCCCAATTACAATGTTTATGAGCCTCGGCTCAAAGGAGACACCTTCCCCCAATCTAAATTTATGAGCCTCTGCTCAAAGGAGATACCTTCCCATCTGCTTTGGAAATGATCCCTTAGAAGATCAACTACCTCTACCTCTTTCCAGCACGTGGAACTCCTTTCCATTGAAGACCTCCTGTCCTCAATGCTTAGCCTAAGAGACCTCTGCCTTCTATGATCACGTCCACATCAGCTCAGCTACCTATACCAAACACAGTCAGTTGGTCTAGTACAAGTCTTCCTATGTCTGTCAGATCTCTCCAACTCTATGAACAAATCAATCCTCTGCACACAAGCCTTCTCAAAGACTTGTCAAATCTGTCCTCAGGTTCTTCTCAAAGAACCAATGCACCTTTGTCCTCAAGTTCTCTGATAAAACTCTCAAAAACTCAGCTCACAAGTCCTCTACGAGGATCTATCCAAATCTGCTCACAAGTCCCCACCGAAACCTGTCCAAAAACCTCAGCATGCTCACCAAGAAAAACTTGCTTAGCATGAACCCACAAAGAGAATTGTTAGAGACCCAATGTGATTCATAAACCTCATAGAAGCATAAAGAGAATTGTTAGAGACTCAATATGTTCTATACTTAACTCCCAATCTCAATCTCAAATCTCATAGAAACATAAAGAGAATTTTTAGAGACCCAATATGTTCTATACTTAACTCCCAATCTCAATCTCAACTCAATCTCAATCTCAAAAGAATAATATAGATGTAGTATGCTTTTCTCAAGAATATGAAACACAACCCAACAATTGCCAACTATGCAATATCTCATATAACAATGATACTCATATTCTTTTTACCAACAATTAGAGTTTCAACAACAATGCTCATCAAACAAGGTTTAGACCACCAACACATTCAACTCAACATCAACCTTGAAGCATTAACCAATCATCACAAGAAAATGAAACAAGTAGAAATCCTTTTCCCTCCAAGGATATTTGAACAAAACAACCACCAACACAATATTACCAATTGCAAATAATAACTTGTTCAAATCAACTCAATGGAGTAAGCCCAATATCATGTATCAAGTAAAGCACTAACTTGATCAACAACAACCTCTATGAAAGCAACTCATCCATCAATATCAAAATAGCCAACTAAGGGTTTCATCATCTCAATGCAAGTAGCAAGACTTACTAACATAAACCCTAGTGCAAAAATGCTTCCTCTTCCTCAACCAAAATTATGCATTCACCCAAACACTCATCAATGATTTTAATGCATAAACAATCTTCAATATCCAGAAAATAAGATTTACACTAAAGATACCTAGTAGACAACCTTTTCACTCCAAACTCAATTTCAGAAAATATACTATCAACAACATACATGGAAGAAGTTGCCCATACCTTTACTTTGATGAAGAATGAGAACTCAAAATCTATCACAACACTAACTCTCAATTTGCCACTAATTAGAGTTAGCAACTATACAATAATACACAATAATAAAGATCCAAAATAACACCTTATTTCTCCAAATTAATAAAAACACCAAAGTACAATATACATACAAAGTAAAACCTCTTTACACCTTATTACTCCACATAAACATTAAACATCAATAAAACAATGTCCAAAACAAATATGATACCTTAACCTTATACCTCCCACGCATTCACAGCCACTATCCTTTGCACACCATGACCAAAAAGAAATTCCCAATGAAGATAATCGAACTCGACACCTCTGTCGTCTAGCGCTTTCGCTTAAATTCCTTCGTCGTTGGGTCACAAGTGCCCAATGAAGAAATACAACACTGCCCTCTGCTTTATCTTCCTTTGATGCCAAGAAATTGGAAAACGTAAACGTCTTCCACAAGTCACATGCAAACTGGTGAGCACTGTCCAAAACGTAATTCACAGAATGCTTGCATTTATCATCTCACAGCATAGTCTAAAAACTACAGTCCAGGTGCAATTGCCAATCCACAAAAGTCAAGCATAAAGGTAAGGATGCAGTCCAAACTCAGTTTCGAATATGCCAAGCATGGTTTCCAATACAAAACAAGCACGATTTCAAGGACGTCAATCGGAGATCGAAAACACAAAGCGTTGTTCGAAATAATAGAGAAAATGCAAAATCGTAGATGCCAAGCGCAAGTCACAAGATACAGAGCCAATCGTAAATCACAGATGTCAAATAATTCGTGGTCCTCACTTTGGAAAAACATCCCCAATTATAATTATATAGCCATTTCTCCATAAAGTTTGACGTCGGCGCTCCTCCAACGATGGCATCATATCGGCGAAAGAATTCTTTTACTTCCATCTCTTAAGGGTTGAAAGACCCTATAATAATAATTAAAATAATAATAATTATTATTTTATTAATAATAAATTAAACTTGGACCTTTGACAAAGGTTTGAGTTAATTTAATTATTAATAATAAACATGGACCTTTGCATTAAGTTAAGCTTGGTTTTAATAAAAACCCTTAATGAGTCCAACTGGTTTTAAGAAAAACCTTTAACCTTGTCACCATGGTTTTAATAAAAGCCCTTTAACAATGAAGCTTCTCAAGATATTCTTGACATCACACTCTTTTGATATCAACACAAAAATGCCTTTTGACATCAATGAAAACTTATACATTTGAGCAAGGGAAATGTACCCAAAGTACCCAAAATTGCCAACAATTTTCCTGTCTTTCGCCTTATTCCATTCCATCATGTATTTCCTCTTACCCTCCCTCGGCATTACTTGGGTCCCCCTAATATCTTGAGTGATCTATGCATTTAGTGGCCCAATACTTTCAAATTATTTTTCCTAAATATATTTTGGTCCTTTTGTCTTCGTCATTTCCCCTGGGATATTTGGCGTGAATGTAATTCTCATGCTTTCAATGATTCAAAACATGATTTCTGATATGTGTCCTCCAAAATCCTTCATGTAGCCATTGAGAATATTTTCATCACTCCTAGATATGGTGATATCAAGGTAAATTCTAAAGGTTTATTGGCATCTTCTCTTAATATTACCAACTACAATCCCCCTAAATTTTGATGGAGCTACTAAAGGGAATCCTAGACCTACTGGTGCTAGAGGAAGTATCAGATATTACACAAGAAAAATTATTTTGGCCTTTGATAAAAACTGTTGAGCAAGGTGCAAGAACAATATTGTCATTGTTGTCAACATAGTCAGACAGATCGGTTGATGCAATGGATAGGAGTTCAGTGATGCAGTGGACAGGAGTTAAGAGGTTCTTCAGAGTATGTATAGTGGTTTTCCAAAATATAGAAGTGGCCCATATACTAAAAATCAAAAGAAAATCACAAGGCAGAAAACTGTCGCGATATCGCGACATGTTGAGCAAGAAAGAAAAACTGTCGCGATTTCGCGACATGTTGGAAGAGAGAGAAGAAGAAAGAAAAACTGTCGCGATTTCGCGACATGTTGGAAGAGAGAGAAGAAGAAAGAAAAACTGTCGCGATTTCGTGACATGTTGAGAAGAAAGAAAAACTGTCGCGATTTCGCGACATGTTCGGAGAGAAAGCACAAGCAAGCAAAATTGTCACGATTTCGCGACATGTTCAGGGAGAAGGTGCAAGCAAGAAAAACTGTCACGATTTTGTGACATATTGCAAGGAAGGCTGTACGGATGAAAAAGTGTCACGATTTCATGACATATTGCAAGAGAAAGAGGAGAGAGAAAAAGATGTCACGATTTCGCGACATGTTTCATTTTCGCGGTCCAAAGCGAAGAGAAAGAGGAGAGAGAAAAAGATGTCGCGATTTCGTGACATGTTTCATTTTCGTGGTCCAAAGCGAAGAGAAAGAGGAGAGAGAAAAAGGTGTCGCGATTTCGTGACATGTTTCATTTTCGCGGTCCAAAGCGAAGAGAAAGAGGAGAGAGAAAAAGGTGTCGCGATTTCGTGACATGTTTCATTTTCGCGGTCCAAAGCGAAGAGAAAGAGGAGAGAGAAAAAGGTGTCGCGATTTCGCGACATGTTTCATTTTCGTGGTCCAAAGCGAAGAGAAAGAGGAGAGAGAAAAAGGTGTCGCGATTTCGCGACATGTTGCATTTTCGCGGCCAGAAGAGAAGAGAAAATGCAAGGAGAAAAAGTGTCGCGATATCGCGACATGTATTTTCGGAGGCCAAAGCAAAGAGAAAGTGCAAGGAGAAAAAGTGTAGCGATATCGCTACATGTTGTATTATCGCGGGCCGAAGCAAAGAAAAAGTGCAAGGAACAAAAGTGTAGCGATATCGCTACATGTTGTATTATCGCGGGCCGAAGCAGAGAAAAAGCGCAAGGAGCAAAAGTGTAGCGATATCGCTACATGTTGTATTTTCGTGACCCGAAGGCAAGAGAAAGAGCAAGGAGCAAAAGTGTCGTGATATCGCGACATGTTGTGTTTTCACGACCCGAAGGAAGAGAAAGCGCAAGGAGAAAAAGTGTCACGATATCGTGACATGTCGGTTTCACCGAAGGCAAGAGAAAGAGTACAGAGGAAAAGTGTCGCGATATCGCGACATGTCGCATTTTCGTGACTCTAGGAGGAGAGAGAATGTAAGAAGGCAGAAGTGTCGCGATATCGTGACAAAAGTAAAAAGGAAGAGTACAAATGCAAAAGTGTCGTGATATCGCGACATGTTGTGTTTTCGTGAGTACAAGCAAACAGAAGCAGTAAGGAGGCGAAAGTGTCACGATATCACGACATGTTGTGTTTTTGCGGGTATGAACCAAGTAAAGTAGCAAGGAGGCGAAAGTGTCACGATATCGTGACATGTTGTGTTTTCACGGGTATGAACCAAGTAAAGTAGCAAGGAGGCGAAAGTGTCATGATATCGTGACATGTGTTTTTGCGGGTACAAGCCGAGAAGAGGACAAAGAGGCAGAAGTGTCACGATTTCGTGACAGGTCGCTTTGGCGCAAGCTAAGAATAGAACCCAACCGAAATAAGATATGTGACCGTTAACTGAAGTTATGTAGCAGTTACAAGGGCCGTTACAAAAGAAAATCATGCAACTAATTTAAGAATAGTCAAAGAAGGAGAAAATGAACAGTCGTATATATAGAATCGAATATGCATGCATGCATAGAAAAGAATACGAACAGTCATGATCGAGAAGACGAACAGTCATGGTAGGGTTATATGTGTAAATTCGTAACATGCATCGTGTTTGACGAAAAGCCTACCCTATATATAGACAAAAGCAGTTACAGTTAGAAAGCGTTACAACTGACAAGTGGCGCATGAGAAATGAAAGGAGTTACAACTGGAGTTACAAAGATTCAATATGGTTATAAAAGGAGGTCTGCATGGAGGATTACGTGTGGATGATATAGAGGGTGAGTGCGCTGCTGAAAGAGAGCGAAAGCGCTGCTCAAACTAGAGTGAAAGTGCTGCAAGAAGAGGGCTGGAAGAGTGTCGTAAGAGGGCGTTAAGCAGAGCCGTGAGAGCCGTAAGAGTGTAGTAAGAAGCGCAGCAAGAGGGCTGTAAGAGGGCCATAAAAGTGCAGCAAGCAGAGCCATAGGTATGTGTTGTGTGAACTGTGGGCAATGTTGAGTGAGCAATAGACCAGTCAGGGTCTTGTAAAAGTGAAGGCATTTATATGTCAATATTCAAATTTTAGAATTGAAGTCCAAGTTGGTGCTTGGAATCAGGGGTTGGTGCTCCTTCCAGTTGGTGCTGGTAAATCAGGGGTTGGTGCTCCTTTCTATTGGTGCAGATAAATCAAGGGTTGGTGCTCCTTCCAGTTGGTGCTGGTAAATCAGGGGTTGGTGCTCCTTTCTGTTGGTGCAGATAAATCAGGGGTTGGTGCTCCTTCCAGTTGGTGCTGGTAAATCAGGGGTTGGTGCTCCTTCCAGTTGGTGCTTGGTAAATTGATTGTAAAGTTGTTGCTTTGCAAAGGCTGGATTTGGATGGGAGTCCAAACAGTCTATTTTTGAGGAGTAGCCAAAACTGGTGAACCTCAGTACATCTTGTGTTGTGTGATGCTCTCTTGTTATATTTGCTTTATGTGGTTTTAAGCTTTCATTGTTTTGGCTTTAAGAGTTGAAGTTTTTAAGTTTTAAAGAGCCACACTGATTCACCCCCCTCTCGGTGTCATTGTGAGACTAACAATTGGTATCAGAGCCAGCTTCCCTTATCAGGCTAAATCAGCTAGGGTTGATCTTGGATTAGTACGCAATGGGTAAGAAGAATAGATCCTCCTCAAATAAGGCATCTCAGTCAGTTTCAGTTCCTGTGGAAGAGAAAATTGAACTAGAAAAGATAGAAGGAGTGAATTCTAAAAAGATAGGAGTGAACTCTGAAGTATGTGATGAAAATCTTGAGCTTGAAGTAGATCTAGAAGGTGAGTTGATCGCTGCACTTGAAGAGTTGAATAAAGAAAAGAAAAAGAACAGAAGACTGTCCAAGAAGTTGGAAGAATATGGGGATGAGATTGAAGATCTCTTCTTACAAATTCATAAAGCCAAGAAAATAGAAGAAGCCTTGAAGTCACAGCTGGATGATAAAGGTGATGTATGTAGCAAACGTAAAGAGGAATCTAACAAAGTTTTTAATGATCTAAAGCTACAAGTAGAAGAGTCCAAGAGGATTGAAGAAACTCTCAGGTCACAGATCAATAAGAAAGAGATTGTTTGCTGCAAACAAGAAGAGGAGATTGTTTTATTGAGGAAACAACTAGAAGAGTCCAATACAAATCTCAAATTTGAGAAGAGCACAGAGTTGCTAGATAAAATGTTAAGGCAACAAAGAAGTCCCATGTGTAAGCTTGGTCTTGGATATGAAGTCGAACAACCTTCATCTTCTAAATCGTAGAGAAGAAGAAATCCACTGCTGAAGGATCAAAGCAAGAAAAACTTGAAGTTGAATCCTCAAAAGGAAGAAAACCTCAAAGGAGATCTACAACAAAGCAACCACAACAAAAGAGGTTCTATCACTCTCACTTTATTCATAATAATGCTTTTAATGGCAATTGTTTTAGATGCAACCATTATGGTCACAAGGCAATTTATTGTGGATTGAATAAAAGATCAAAGAGTTATGCTGGTAGAAATACATCTGTTGAACACCATGTGCAATGTTTTAAATGTAATGGTCATGGGCACATAGCAAAGTTTTGTCCCAGAACTTTTGTATCTAATCTAAGACAAGACAGTAGATTTCATCAGACACAAAGAATGCAACACAGACAGGGAAGAAATCATGTGCATCAGAGAAAGGAAAATAATCATCCATCAAGGATGTACAAGAGACAACCATCCAAGAGAAATGTTCAAATTCACGAAAAGGTTCAAAATAGGGATGCAGTTGAAAACCTTCAGCCTAAGTTCAAGAAAGACTGGAGAAAGAAAGAAGAGAGGAAATCGTGTCTCCTTGGACTAAAGGAGATTACTCCTCTATTGCACTAAGCAGCTACAGGTAGCACATCCTCAGGGGGAGCAATGTTAAAGTTTTATTTTAATGCTCCTATGTATTGTGTGGATATCTGAGGATGAAAGGAAAGTAGTCGGGGAGTTGTTGTATAGTTGTCAAAATGTGTTTCAGTTCATGTAGTTGTTTGTGGAGTTAATAAGCAGGAGCATGAGACGTTGGCTTGACAGAGCCAGTTTTTTATTATTGGGAAATCTCTCTGGTGATGGCGGTTACAATAGCAGATAGTGTCAAACTGATGTACTTTAGCAGAACAACATGGTGAACAGCTAGGTTTTTGATGCCGCAGCTGATAGGCATTATCTGAGATAGAACATGCAGCACAGGTTGTCGTGTCTTGGAAGCATAAGCTGGCAGGTGTTGGTTTTGAAGCCTGTAACATTCCCAATCTACAGATAACACAGAATCCGTGTTGTGAATATGTCTCAATTCATCTACCAATATCGATGGAGGACTATGGTAAAACTCTTCATGATAGTTATGAAAATTACTGCCAACGTGTAGGAGGAAAGCGTGAGGTTCTTAACCAAAAATACATCACATCGTTTGGTAAAAGAGAGCATTAATTTTCTCTAAAGAAGTAGTCATGATCAAAGAGATGCCAGAGTCAAAGCAAACAGTTGCACTAGCACCCAGTTTGTCAAGAGTGCCAAGTGGCACATGCAAGGCAGAGACGTTGAGAGAATAGCGCCCAGGTAGTGAAGCGCCAAGGAGGACAAGATGCCTATGCACCTAAGAAAGTCTTGCATTATTTGAGGAATGCGAGATATTTCCCGAGGAATCCCTTGATCGCAGCAAGGAGAAATGCTCTCTGGAATCGCGTGAAGAACGTTCGTCTAAGACATTGAGTAGCCCTGACATATGTCCTATCAAGAAGCAGAATGCCGAGAGTTGATGACTGTGCGCAGATTGAGGTTCCAATGCTAAAGGTAACGGTCCACTGTAAATACCTGTGCAGGCGATAAAAACATTCATGGCAGCCGTTAGAAACCAGAGATATTGAGCTGCACAACGGACGCGAGGCAAAGTCGTTAGTCACGGAGGAGGTGGCAGTCAAGAGGCCAAAGAAAATTGTGGAGAGTGCCAATGATAAAGTCGATGAAGTGGATTTGATTTGTGATTGCCATTCATTGTTGAGTTCATGTTGAGTACTACTTGAGCATGATTGATTGAGCCTTTGAGAAGGCCTTTGGGAAATAGTTGTGGTACAGTGTTTGATGCTTACACAGAGTTGGTTGATACATGCTTCGACTAGGGTCTATGATAAAGGGATGTTCATTGAGGTGATTGGTTGAGTTGAGATTGAGATTTGAGTATAGAACATATTGAGTCTCTAACAATTCTCTTTATGCTTCTATGAGATTTAGTTGATATATTGATTGAGCATTAAGTATAGAACATATTGAGTCTCTAACAATTCTCTTTATGATTCTATAAGATTGGGAGTGCTAGAGTTCTTAGTGAGCCTATTGACAGGGTACAGAGGACAGAGTCTCAATGGATAGAGATCCAGTAGCCAACACAGTTGAAGATAGATCTGAGTGAGGGACCACATTCTCAGGGGGAGCATTTATATATTTGATTATCTTTTTTGCTCATGTTTGTAATTTTTGCTAACTGTATTAATTTGTGCCTGAGAATGATGTGCATGGACTCAGGGGGAGTCTGCAGCAGCCCTTTGGTATTATTGTCAAAGGGGGAGAAGAATTATAGGAAATTGCATGTGTGTTGCCAACAATTCCAAAGGGGGAGATTGTTGAGCAAGGTGCAACAAAAGTATTGTCATTGTTGTCAACACAGTCAGACAGATCGGTTGATGCAGTGGATAGGAGTTCAGTGATGCAGTGGATAGGAGTTAAGAGGTTCTTTAGAGTATGTACAGTGGTTTTCCAAAAGATAGAAGTGGCCCATATACTAAAAATCAAAAGAAAATCACAAGGCAGAAAACTGTCATGATATCGCGACATGTTGAGAAGAAAGAAAACTGTCACGATATCGCGACATGTTGGAAGAGAGAGAAGAAGAAAGAAAACTGTCGCGATTTCGTGACATGTTGGAAGAGAGAGAAGAAGAAAGAAAAACTATCGCGATATCGTGACATGTTGGAAGAGAGAGAAGAAGAAAGAAAACAAAGGAAAGAAAATGTCGCGATTTCGCGACATGTTCGGAGAGAAAGCGCAAGCAAGCAAAACTGTCGTGATTTCGTGACATGTTCGGGGAGAAGGCGCAAGCAAGAAAAACTGTCACGATTTCGTGACATGTTCGAAGAGAAAAAGGCAAGTAGAAAAAGTGTCGCGATTTCGCGACATATTGCAAGGAAGGCTGTACGGACGAAAAAGTGTCGCGATTTCGCGACATATTGCAAGAGAAAGAGGAGAGAGAAAAAGGTGTCGCGATTTCGCGACATGTTTCATTTTCGTGGTCCAAAGCGAAGAGAAAGAGGAGAGAGAAAAAGGTGTCGCGATTTCGTGACATGTTTCATTTTCACGGTCCAAAGCGAAGAGAAAGAGGAGAGAGAAAAAGGTGTCGCGATTTCGCGACATGTTTCATTTTCGCGGTCCAAAGCGAAGAGAAAGAGGAGAGAGAAAAAGGTGTCACGATTTCACGACATGTTTCATTTTCGCGGTCCAAAGCGAAGAGAAAGAGGAGAGAGAAAAAGGTGTCGTGATTTCGCGACATGTTTCATTTTCGCGGTCCAAAGCGAAGAGAAAGAGGAGAGAGAAAAAGGTGTCGCGATTTCGCGACATGTTGCATTTTCGCGGCCAAAAGAGAAGAGAAAATGCAAGGAGAAAAAGTGTCGCGATATCGCGACATGTATTTTCGGAGGCCAAAGCAAAGAGAAAGTGCAAGGAGAAAAAGTGTAGCGATATCGCTACATGTTGTATTATCGTGGGCCGAAGCAAAGAAAAAGTGCAAGGAACAAAAGTGTAGCGATATCGCTACATGTTGTATTATCGCGGGCCGAAGCAGAGAAAAAGCGCAAGGAGCAAAAGTGTAGCGATATCGCTACATGTTGTATTTTCGTGACCCGAAGGCAAGAGAAAGCGCTAAGGAGAAAAAGTGTCGTGATATCGCGACATGTCGGGTTTTCGTGACCCGAAGGCAAGAGAAAGCTAAGGAGAAAAAGTGTCACGATATCACGACATGTCGGGTTTTCGCACCCGAAGGCAAGAGAAAGAGTACGGAGGCAAAAGTGTCGCGATATCGCGACATGTCGCATTTTCATGACTCTAGGAGGAGAGAGAATGTAAGAAGGCAAAAGTGTCACGATATCGTGACATTAAAGTAAAAAGGAAAGTAGGAGGCGAAAGTGTCACGATATCACGACATGTGTTTTTGCAGGTACAAGCAAACAGAAGTAGCAAGGAGGCGAAAGTGTCGCGATATCGCGACATGTTGTGTTTTCGTGGGTATGAACCAAGTAAAGCTACAAGGAGGTGAAAGTGTCATGATATCGTGACATGTTGTGTTTTCATGGGTATGAACCAAGTAAAGCTGCAAGGAGGCGAAAGTGTCACGATATCACGACATGTGTTTTCGTGGGTACAAGCCGAGAAGAGGACAAAGAGGCAAAAGTGTCACGATTTCATGATAGGTCGCTTTGGCGCAAGCTAAGAATAGAACCCAGCTGAAATAAGATATGTGATCGTTAACTGAAGTTATGCAGCAGTTACAGGGCGTTACAAAAGAAAATCATGCAGCTAATTTAAGAACAGTCAAAGAAGGAGAAAACGAACAGTCATATATATAGAATCGAATATGCATGCATGCACAGAAAAGAATACGAACAGTCATGACCGAGAAGATGAATAGTCATGGTAGGGGTATATGTGTAAATTCGTAACATGCATCGTGTTTGACGAAAAGCCTACTCTATATATATACAAAAGCAATTCATGAGTTAGAAAGCGTTACAACTGACAAGTGGCACATGAGAAATGAAAGGAGTTACAACTGGAGTTACAAAGATTCAATATGGTTATAAAAGGAGGTCTACGTGGAGGATTACGTGTGGCTGATATAGAGGGTGAGTGCACTACTGAAAGAGAGTGAAAGCGTTGCTCAAACTAGAGTGAAAGTGCTGCAAGAAGAGGGCTGGAAGAGTGCCGTAAGAGGGCGTTAAGTAGAGCCGTGAGAGTCGTAAGAGTGTAGTAAGAAGCGTAGCAAGAGGGTTGTAAGAGGGCCGTAAAAGTGTAGCAAGCAGAGCCATAGGTATGTGTTGTGTGAACTGTGGGCAATGTTGAGTGAGCAATAGACCAGTCAGGGTCTTGTAAAAGTGAAGGCATTTATATGTCAATATTCAAATTTCAGAATTGAAGTCCAAGTTGGTGCTTGGAATCAGGGGTTGGTGCTCCTTCCAGTTGGTTCTGGTAAATCAGGGGTTGGTGCTCCTTTCTATTGGTGTAGATAAATCAGGGGTTGGTGCTCCTTCCAATTGGTGCTGGTAAATCAGGGGTTGGTGCTCCTTTCTATTGGTGCAGATAAATCAGGGGTTGGTGCTCCTTCCAGTTGGTGCTGGTAAATCAGGGGTTGGTGCTCCTTCCAGTTGGTGTTGGTAAATTGATTGTAAAGTTGTTGCTTTGCAAAGGCTAGATTTGGATGGGAGTCCAAACAGTCTATTTTTGAGGAGTAGCCAAAACTGGTGAACCTCGGTACATCTTGTGTTGTGTGATGCTCTCTTGTTATATTTGCTTTATGTGGTTTTAAGCTTTCATTGTTTTGGCTTTAAGAGTTGAATTTTTAAGTTTTAAAGAGCCACACTGATTCACCCCCCCTCTCAGTGTCATTGTGAGACTAACAAAAACTTGGAACATCAATCTAGTAATTTCGTGGAAGCTTGGGCACTTCATCAAGGTATCATCCTCCTTCACAGTACGAAGTGTTCCAACATAATTGTTGAAGGGGACTCCAAAAATATCATCCAGTGCTTAATTTTTGAGACTCATTCTATTTCATGGAATATTTACAATATTATATTTGAAGCTAAATGTTTAATAAATTCTTTCATGAGCATCACTTTCAATCATGTATACCATGAAGGAAACTGTGCTGCTAATATCCTTGCAAATGTGGAGATTTTTGAACAAAGTTTCACTGTCTAGAGAGATTTTTTCCCTCCATCCCTCAACGACATCAATGCCTTGGAGGTTATTTCTTTGTAAGGTCCCTACTCTAAATTGGGAGGGGTGGAATGCTCTAAGTTGGAAGGGGTGGTGGGACCACCTTTTCTCCATGTAATACTATGCTTAAATTTTTTATCATGTGGTAAGCCACACTATGAAGGGAAGACCAAGCTCAATTTTTAATCATATGGAAAACCCTAATAAAATTAATGAAGATATGGCTTTACACTTTAATGCTGATGTCACTTTTAGGTCGTATAATACTCCTATTTTTGGAAGATATCACCTTTGAAGATGCAAAATATATGATATGGGACACACATTAGTTCATGTCACCAATCAAAACTTTCTTGTCATAGTTGTTTGTGGGAATCCTTGGTAGTTTCAACTTTGGGAAGAAATGAAGCAACTTTAAAAACCAGACCGAAACTCTATCAATCCTTATCAACACCATGTGGATACTCTTTTGACCTGAAATTTATAAGTGGCTACCTCTGATAATTTTTGGTCCATGTTAAATTTCACCAGTGGTGGTGATATTCCCAACCTTTTTGTTTCTAAATATTTTACCATTTTTGCTAGAAGCTTTGGGAATCTCCATCTCATTGCCTTGAGAGACTATGTTAATTCCTCATGACCACTAGTGGAGTATTTTTTTGATGTTGTTTACACCTATTACATCTAAATCTAATGCCCCTCCATCGAGAAGAAAATTTTCCCTAACTTGTGCTTCCCAGTATTTGGTCATGTCTTCCTATTGGTTTCTCCTTGATCATGTCAACCCATCCGTACTATTTGCTTCCATCCCGAGTGCAATCATATCTCATGTTTTTCTAGAGTGAGGTTTGCATTTTTTGTGCCTTTGCATTTGGATTTGTTTTTTGGAAGGATCCTCCTTCTTCTTATTCTCTTATTTTTTACCCTTCATATTATTTTCCTTCCTCCATAGCTTGTCTAACTTAGTGCATTTATTTATTGCTCCCCTCATCTTGTCAAGCCCTATCATGATGGTTGAATTCGAACCCTTAGCTCTTTACATAACTACTCTCATCAAGGAAATATTCTACAACCCTGGCCTACTTAATTTTATGAAATTTTTTAATATTCATGACCCCAACCTTTCCTTGGACTTTGTGCAAACGTGGGATGGTGGACATGTTTTCATCTGGGAATTGAGTTTCACAGTAACCATGGATATCCTAGAAGAAATCATGGGGATATCAAATGAAGGGAAAATTATTAACAAATAGAATAATTCACTCCAAGGAGAGTTGACTCTCTTATGGTACCATGGCGAGTCCTTGGGTAGAGAAAAGGGTGGTGTTTTGCATGATACTCTCCTAAAGTTTTGGGATATCGTGATGGCGATGGTCCTTTAGTACTTCATGCCAAATAATCCCGAAGTGGTGTTGAGGAGATTTCACTTGGAATTTCTCAACCATTTATGGAGGGAGAAAATAATCAACATCCAAAAGTATCTTTTCTAGTCTATTGAATGGACCTTAATGTCAAGAAGGGGGTCTCTTCCTTCCCCTTGCATCAAGAACTCCATTTGTTGATCTACAGATATGTTCTAGAGTGGTAAACTTGTATATCCATGGGGGTAGTGGTCTCTACCATGGGAAGATGCTGGAAGAGTGGGTAGGGACACTTATACATCTCTAGGAACCAATAAAACCCTCATTTTTGATACAAAATTAGAAGGAATTCAAAGCACCCATCGCTCCACCAGGGGAAAATATAGTAGTGGAAAATGTAAGGTTCCCTTTCTAATGGATAATAATTGTTCTAATTATTCTCTTTCCTTTCAAGTCAAACATGAGACTACACATAAGAAAAAGCACCCTCTTGGGCGCACTTACACCAAGCCTCCCCATTTTGGCCTCTAGATTTTCTTGTTGGCCTAATCTATCTAAGAGAGACCACCTCTAGGACCTCCATGATATCATGAAGACCTTAGCAAGAGTGGCATGGATGAACTCCTCTTTGATATTGTAGGTGAAGGCTCTCCTATATGAATACAAGGACCAATTTGAGATCTTGGAGGATTTTAAGAGCCTAGTGGGTGCTACTAGGGATTGGCATAGCACAGCTGGGAAACTAGACTAATTTTCAATTAGATCTCTAGTGATTTTTTGATGTTGTTGATCTCTATTTTTTATCTCTTGATTTACCCCTGTGTTGGTTTCCTTTTGTTTTTTGGGTGTTCATTTCTATTCTTTTGTCTTTCAGATCACCCCTATGTGGGTCTCTTTTGTCTAGGTTTAGTTTGCTTACTCCATGCCGAGGGCTTCAAAATTTTGTTGAAGGGGGTTTTCCTTTCTTCTATAATTGACTATATTTTTTGTATTGCAGCTAAGGAGTATTTCTTCATTTTGACTCCTTTTATATAAAAGGTTATGGGAGCCTTTCAAAACCCCTTTACCAATAAAAAATTTATATATATTTATCCTATTATAATTATAATTAAATCCTTTTCTGGGGAAGAAAGTAGAGAGGGTAGGGCTCTAGTCCCTCCCCTGCTCCCCCTTCCATGGCTCCTGGTTCGTGCCCAGTCCCTGGTTCAACCCAGGTCATCCCTCCCGGGGAGTGGTTATTTGCAGATGATCTCCTGGGGGAGATCCTTCTCCACTATCTGCGCCCCTCTCGGCCGGCTAGGGTTTCCTTGGTTGTTTTTTTCGGACTGGTGCTTCCCAGGGATCCCTGTTTGGTTAGGTATCCCTTCCCTTTTTCCCTCAGGCTTCCCCCTGGGGTTTTTTGTAGGTTATTCGCGTGGATCTGGTCCCCTGCGTTTCTCGGTGCGATGGAGGTGATGGTTTAGGGTTTGGACAGCTTCCCCCTTTTTCTTGTGAATCCTCGGTGGGCTCTGTGCTTGGACGGGATTCTTGGTCCCTGCTGCTGGGATCCTCTTATGTTTTCTCGGGGCGGGTTCCTTATGGTGCAACTCTCTGGTCACTTCCTGATGGGCTGGATCCTCTCTGTGCTGGCTGTCGGCTTCCTGCAGGATGGCTCTCGCTGAACGAAATGTTTTCCCGATGGGCGGGATGGTTTCTCCACAGGGCGGGATCCATCAAATCCGCCGGTTTTCCTGCGAGGCGGGATCCTTTCTTTTCTGCTGGTTTCTCGGATGGCGGGATTTCCCTGTTGCTTCCCGCTAGGCGGGACTGTTTGTGGTGGTTTTGACTGCTTCCCGCGAGGCGGGATTTTATTGTAATGAGTTTTTCTTTGCTTCTCGTTGGGCGGGATCTTCTCGATGGTGGTTTTTGGCTACTCCCACTGGGTCGGATCTCCAAGACTACTTTCTTTCTTATTTGTTTGTTTCCGCTGAGAGGGATTGTTTCTTGCTTACTATTACCGCTGGGCGGGATTTCTGTTTTGGTGTTCAGTTTCAAGGGATTGATGCCCTAGGCCCATTGCTTATGTAATCAGGTTTTGGGATCCTTGTTAAAACCCGTTGTAAATACAAACACTACTTACCAAAAAAATAATTAAATCCTTTTTATTTATAACTTGTAATAGTCTATTTTATAATTATATATTATAAATAAACCTATCTTATTTATAAATACTTCTCTTATTATAATTATAAATAAACCCCTTTTATTTATAACTTATAATAGTCTATTTTATAATTAAACCCTTTTAATTATAACATTTCATTCCCCTATTATATTATATATAATAGTCTATATTATAATTAAACTCTTTTAATTATAATTTCATTCTACTATTATACATATATAATAGTCCTTAGGGTTGATTCTATACATTGCATAGTTTCTTAATGACAATAAAAATGTATATAAGTTATCCTTAAACAATACACAATTTCTATGCCCTAAGGCCCACCAGGGAGAGTCATGGCATCCTAAACCCCAAGGACTAAACACCGTCTTGGGTGTTTTATGTAAAAGTATATTTTCATTCACAAAGTTATATGATCAAGGATAATGTCAAACTTTCCTTCTATTGAGTTTAAAAAATGTTCCTTTATCCCTTACAAATATCGACATTACATTTGCTTTATGAGAGATGCAATCCTAATCATTGAGCCATAGAAGTAGTAACATCCTTCTATAAATCTATGTATAAGGAGGTTTTGTTCCTAATTTTCCATATTTTGCACTTGCAAGGCAAGAAAAATAAGTAAATGCGATAATTTTTGCATATTTCATTACCTCATACTACCAATTTTGGGTCGAAATACCCTATCCTTTTCGAAATACCCTATCCTTAAAGCACAAGAGTCCATCATCCATGCTGAAATATTATTTTCTGCAAAATTTCCTTTATTTTTATCTTGAAATTTATCGCATCTCTCACCTAGAGATAAAATTTCCTTGAATTTTTCGATTAAATCCAAGGTATTTCAAGCCAAACTATTGTGTACCTTTATTAAGTTTTGAAGCTTAAGCATGATTTTCTTGCGTCCTAGTCTCAAAATTTGCTCTCTGGATAATTTTTTTAGGTTCTCAAGTATCTACTAAACTCAAAATTTGGTTCGTTCTTTAATAAACTTAAGGAGAGATCCCCATAATATTCTCTAGAGTATATTTCCTACTTGCTCTTATTTAGATAAGCAAGCTCAAATTCAAAGAATATAACTCTTCCTCTATTCTTAAGTACAATTAACTTAACCAAGATTAGTCACTTCACCTATGATGAGCTAATTTTAAGATATCTATCTCACCTTTTATCGATGAGTTAGCTAAAGCTATCGATCCCATATTTACTATAAGTTGAATCTATCCATCTATCTCATCTTATCGATGAAATAACTAAATTCATCTTTCTCACTTTGTTGCTATGAGCTCACTCTATCCATCTATCTCATGTAAGATAGCTAAAGTCATTTATATCATTTTATTTATGAATTGACTCTATCTGTTTACCTCACCCAAGATAGCTAAAGTCATAATTCTCATTTTTACTAAGATTTGACTCTATATATTTTTCTCACCTGAGATAGCTAAAGTCATCTATCTCATTTTATTTGTGAATGGCTAAGGTTATGCTTGATTTACACAAGATACTATACCAAAGTAAAGTTATTTTTTTTAGGGCCTATCCTTAAGCAATCCTTAGCTTACCCAAGGAAGCTTTTAGTAAATCATACCTAGATCCTTATCTGTAGAAGCTTATAGTCCCATGACTGTGTGCTTTGATTTTAAAAAACTAGTAAATCAAGTTCTTCCTGGATTTAGCTTAACTAAGTAAGGGCTTGTATAGGAATATACTTAAACCTTAGCACATTTCAAGAAAACCTCTAGTTCATCTATTTCCTAGATTTCCTTTCATGCAAGCATATTTTCCTACACCTTACTGCTATGACACCATATGTAACAACCCCAAAACCCAACTAGTTTATGGGATGTTACTATTTACTACCATATATATATTTTTAAAAGTAGTTAACAACATTAAACACCATACCATACTAAAATTCATAAAGTTTATCTAGTTTAGAACAAACAAGAATAATGCTTACTAAAACATCTATTCAAATCAAACATAAGAATCAACCGATAAAAAATACATTAGAAGTGAATGTGGAAACTTTAATAAAGATATACATTAAAAAATAATAAGAGAGACTCAATATCCATAACATATTATATATCCTAGGGAAAACCCTTATGGAAAAACCCAGCCTCAAATATGTTCCATTTTTGTATAATTTTGATATTTTACAAATACAAGGATCCCATAATCCCTTTCTCTCAAACATATGCCAATACAATGAGTAAGAACCCCTAGTTCTCATGACTTTACCATGATTTTCTCCTTTAATCCACATTCTTCCTTAATTAACTAAAGTCGCATACCTTCAATTAATCCAAAAATCCGAATCAACTTATCAAACTAACTAAAGTTCCATACCTTTAGTTAATATAATAATTCAATTTTTATTTATCAAACTAACTAAAGTCTCATACCTTTAGTTAATATAATAATCCAATTTCCACTTATCAAACTAACTAAAGTCCCATACCTTTAGTTAATATAATAATCCAATTTTCATTTATCAAACTAACTAAATTCCCATACCTTTAGTAAATCTAATAATCCAAATTTAACATATCAAACTAACTAAAGTCTCATACCTTTATTTAATCTAATAATCCAATTTCCACTTGTAACATAGTCAACTTTATGTTAATAATATATTCAACTCTATGTTTATAACATATTCAACTCTATATTATTCCATTTATAATATAATCAACTTTATGTTAATAACATGTTCAACTCTAGCTTCAAGACAAAGTAAATGAAGGTGCAAAATATTCTCGATTGCTCTATTGCATCATCAAGAATGAGTAAGTTGAGGTTTAGTGGGTGCGGCGGGAGTGAGGGTTTGAATTTTTTGGGCAGGAATCTCAACCAAGGTGGCAGAGATAGAGCAGCTATGAAAGTGGCAAGTGGGAACCTCGAGCATTGATCAAGCGAGGATTTAGAGGAAGGTGATCAGGTTGTGGTAGATTTGGAGGCGAGCATCATGCAGGGGCCTAACCCTCCTCAAAAAGACCCTAAAAAAAATATACAAAGGAAGATGCGGGGCACAAGAAGTGGCTATCATTTGCTGAGACTCTTAGAGGAAAAATAAAGGAGGTTCTCTCTCTTCCACCCCTAGTTCTAGTAAATAATAAAATTTTGGCCCCGACAAGTTCCATGAGCCCTTTTATTTCAATGGAATAATTCTCCCTAGTAGGCAAGTTTTTGGGAGGTAGGTCGGACATGGAGACTATCAGGGCTTGGGTGATGGGTAAATGGTGACCAGTAGGCATCTTAGAGTTGGTAGCTCTAACTTGAAGGTTATTCATTATCTTTTTTAACAATATGGAGGATGCTAACTACATTTTAATAGGAGGTCCTTGGTTTTTGGGAAAAAGGAGCCTTTTTCTCTGACGATAAGGTGAATATTTCAACCCTAAAAAGCAAAATATTAACATTGCTCCTATTTGGATTTATCTCCCAAGTCTACATGCCCAGTTATTCAATGAATATTGGCTGCAAGGCATAGCTAGAACTATAGTGGACCTTATCTCCATTGACCATGCAACCTTGGCCAAGACAAGGATGACTCATGCACAAATCTGTGTAAATGCTAATTTGGATAATGAATTGCAAGGGTTTGTGGAGCTAGAGTATGGATAATACTATAGAAAACAATCGATAGAATATGAGAACATACCGACATTCTATGTAGAATACAAAAATCAAGTAAATCTATGCAATCAGTGCCCTAACCTAGCAATGAATAGATAAAAGCAGAAGCAGGGAATGCTAGACAGAGGAAATTTGATGAGTTTCCTTGGTAGAGACAATTTCAATCAGGCAAACTATGTCTACCAAAAAATAAAAGAGAGGGTGTAGGGTCCCAACAAGACAAAGGAAAACATTAGGTTGTTGGAAACCAAAATACTCAGGTAAGTTCCAATCCTCTAGTTTCAAATAAATTTTCAATTCTGTCCAATATGGGAGTAGGAGGATTATCGGAAGACATGGAAACCCAAACATTTTAGGCTAACCTTTCTAACTCTCTAGAATCCCCAAGTTAGGATCCTCAAACCCTAATGCCAAAATTACTGTAAGCCCCATGGGCATCACAAAGCCAAACCCTAATGCCCGATATCTAGAATCCTCATCCAAGTCAGTATCCTTAAACCTCAATGCTAAAAATACTTCAAGCCCAATGGGAATCCCAAAGCCAAACCCTAATGTTGAAGAACACATGAAGAAATTTGAGACATTGGAAAATAAAAAATCTCATCTCCCTAACATCGTCACTAGGAGCCAGGTGAATCTTACTAAGGGGTCATCCCGCAGACCAGGGGAATATAGGAAAAAAAGAGAATATTTGGATGTAGGGGTGAAGATATGTGAAACTCTTCAGACTGAGGAATATGGTAGTCTGGTTCTACAATAAATTGTCTCCCCCCAATTTAGTCCTAAACAAACCAGGAGCACTGTGAAGTATCCTATAGATTTTGGTAGTGAAAAAAGAAGAGGGAGAATATCAAATGCTAAGCATAAAAAAATTAAAACTGAGAATGGCACTGCCAATAGAAAATACAGAACCTTGTTTCAACAGGTTATTCTAGTTTTTGAAGACAACAAATTAGGAAAACCCCTTCAAGGGAGGGGGAGAGGAAGAAAAACCAAACAATCTAAATGAAGTTCCTCTCATGAAATGTGAGAGGCCTTAATGGCCTGCCCAAACATAGGGAAGTCTGTGCATTAATAAATCAAGTGAATCCAACTATTATCATGTTGCAAGAAATAAAAACTGATGAGATTTAATCAAAAAAAGTAGCTAAAAAATTTGGAATCAAGGGGATATGGTTTACAAATTATCCAAAGGAGCATCTGGATGCCTTATGACTTTGTGGGATCCCCGGATAGTAGAAGTCACCATTATTCAGAAATATAATAGGGTTTTTAGTATTTTATTTAAGGAAATAAACAACAACAGGTCGTGGATCCTTTCAAATATGTATACCCCAACTTCAATTCAAGGGAGATCTATACTGTGGGAGTACTTAGGCAATCTAAGTGAAATCTTCCATAATGTCCCCTAGATTTTGGTTGGGGATTTTAACACTCCTCTTTACCCTTCAGAAAAAATGGGTGGAAATAGACCACCTATCAGGAGCATGGATGAGTTCAATGACTTTGTGAACTCCAAAATTTTGATGGATGTAAAATTTAGAGGAGTGAATTATACTTGGAGCAATCGACGGATAGGGTTTCATCTCATTCAAGAAAGGCTTGACATGTTTTTTATATCAAAGGAGGCTACAACTCTGTTTGGTGATTCTACCCTGAAAGCCCTTCCTAAAATTGCCTCTGATCATAATCATAATTTTTTGGAGATCCCTAAATTTCTGTCCTTCAAGAAACATTTCAAATTTCAATCTACGTGGACCGAACATTCCAGTTTCAGAGATAACTTAATCCAGTGGTGGCATCAGCCTGTCAAGGGTAGTGCAACTTTTAAACTTGCTGGAAAATTAAAGTTTGTTAAGGAAAAGCTTCGAACTTGGAACAAAGAGGTCTTTGGGAACCTCTTTGAAAATAAAAAATAGGTTGTTGAAATTTTGAATATAATTGATCAGAGGATTCAACATGGTGATGCTGATGAAACTACTAGGCAGGAGGAACAGACAAAACTAGCAGAGTTTCATAACATTTTGGCCTATGAGGAAATCTATTGGAGGCAAAAATCAAGGGCTCTTTGGTTGAAATATGGAGATTCAAATTCCAAGTTTTTTCACATCACCATGCTTAGAAACAAAAGCAATAACAAGATAATTTTTTTTAAAAAAGCAGATGGTTCTATTACTCAAGACTTAACAAAAATCATAAAGGAGGCAATAACTTATTTCAATTCTATCCTTGGTCAGGAATCGCAGTGTAATGAGGAGGACAAAGATATTCTCTTGCAATCCATTCATAGCATAATAAATGAGGATATAAACCTTAAGCTTCTAGCTCCATTTTCTAATGAGGAAATTAATGAAGCCTTGTTTAGCATGGAGCCAGACAAAGCCATGGGACCCGATGGTTTTCCCATCATTTCTATCAAGATTTTTGGGACATCGTAAGTGAGGATGTAATTTTTGCTATTAGAGAATTCCAAGCAATAAATCATATCCCAAAAGGTCTCAATTCTACTTTTATTTCTCTAATTACTAAGAAGCAAACCCCTGAATCTTTGGCTAACTTCAGGCAAATCAGTTTGTGCAATGTTTCTTACAAGATCCTAACTAAATCCATTGTAAATAGAATGAGATATGTTCTCTGCATCATAGATCCATGCCAGGGAAGCTCTATCCAGGGTAGGTCAATCTTGGATGGAGTTATCACAGTTCATGAAGCTCTACACTCTGCTCATAATACTAACAGGTTTGTTTTTGCCCTCAAGCTTGATATGAACAAAACATTTGACAAGCTAAATTTGGACTTTCCAATTACTGTCCTTTTAAGTTTGGTTTTCACCACCAATGGGTTAATTTTATCAAAGGATGCATTTATAAAGCATAGTTCTTGTTTCTAGTTAATGGAACAACTGTTGGTTACTTTCAAAGTCACAGAGGAATTCAGTAGGGGCACCCTATCAGCCCCATGTTATTCATCATTGTGGCAGAAGCTTTAGGTGGAACCATAAAAAATTCTTGCAGTTCAAGGCTAATATTAGGAATCAAGGCAAAATATCTCACTAAGGCTATTTCTCACCAACAATTCATCGATGATACCCTTCTATTGACTAAGGCATTTATGGTTGAGGCCAAAAGAATTAAATACATCCTACAACTCTACGAGGACGCTCATTGGTTAGAAAATTAATTTTAGTAAAAGCATGTTATATTTCTTGAACACCCCCATTCAGAGACAAGAAAGGATTATAGAAATTTTAGGGTGTGATATAGCAAACCTCCCCACTTTGTATCTTGGTCTTCCTATTTTCATTGGTTCTCTAAGAGAGTCAATGTGGGATAGGGTTATTGAAATAATTTAAAAAAACTTGTTGGATGGAAAGGTCATCTTCTATCTCAAGAAGGAAATCTGAACCTCATTAAGGCCTCTCTTTAGAACATTCCAGTCTATTTCCTCTCCGTTTTCAAAGCCCTTGTGAAGGTTTTCCAAAAAATTGAGAAACTCCAAAAATAATTTTTATGGACTAGATCAGAGGATAAAAAAAGGATACACCTTGTAGGATGGACCAAAGTGTGCAGACCTAGGTAAAATGGGGGCTTAGTTCTAAGGAGAATTGCTCATATGAATTTAGATTTACTAGCTAAGCAGGTGTGGCGCCTCATTTTTGTTGAAGAAAATGAATGGAAAACTATCATCAAATGAAAGTATCTTCAAAATATGGAATTTCTAAGTGACTCAGTTCCAATCAGAGGTTCTAATTTTTGGAAAGCAATTCTCAATTGTAAGGAAATCATTAAAAAAGGTTTAATATGGGTTTTATGCAATGGTGAGAGGATAAATTTTTGGAATGATAGGTGGGATAAGGACGAACCACTGACGTAATATCCTAACTTAGCTCGAATCATAGATATCATGGAAGAACTCATTGTCAAAAAAGTCTTTGATTATATGGTTGAGGACAGAGGTAGAATGAAGTGGAAAAAAATAAGGATTCAAGGATTTCAAGCAAAATCAAATGATATTTGTAACATTCTCGAGCAAACGTTTATCCCCATGAGAGCTAAGGAAGATCAAGTAACCTGGGCTCCTACGAAAAATGGGCAGTTCACTATTAAATCAGCTTACAAGCTTATGCTTGATGACGAGGATTTTGTCCTCCAAAAGGACATAGTTTGGATAAAAAAATTAATTCTAAAAATTGTAGTCTTTTCATGGTTGGTTATCCAAGGAAGAATTATAATAATTTATAATATGATGCGTAAAGGTATTTGTATCACTAATTGTTGTTATCTGTGCAGGGCTAATTGGGAGACCATTTATCATATTTTCCTTGAGTGCCCTTTTTTCTTAACTATCCTAAGTGGGGTATTTTAGGCCTTCAATATTTCCTAGGTTAAACCAGCCATCGTACTTGATTTATTCATCTAGTGGCCTTGCCCCTTTTCAATCCAAAGACTTAGATACATGTGGAAAAATTGTCTCAATAACTATATTTGGTAGGTGTGGTTAGAAAGGAACCATAGAGTCTTTAATGAGTCTATCCATGATAATCAAACTATCATTGCCAGTATCCTATCCTTTGCTAAAAATAATGTGAACCTTATCTCTTTTATAGTCGTAAACCTCACCTACAGGAGACCACGATTGCTCAATATTTAAGCTTAACCTTTTTAGATGAGTCTATGCCTAGGGTAGTCAACCTAAGAGCCAATGTTAAGTGGTCCCCACCTCCTACGGGTTGGTTTAAGATTAATTTTTATGAAGCAGCTAAGGAAAATCCTCATAGAGCAGGCACTGATGACATTGTGTGAGATCATAATGGGAATATGATGCTTGCATTTTCTGAATATTTGGGAACAAGGATGAACAACGAAGCTGAAGCTATAGCTATGTGGAGAGGCCTTCAAATGAATAAATACATAGAAGGAAATTTGATCATATAAGTAGACTCTATGCATGTTATAAATCTCCTTAATAATTGGAAAACACCTTCTTGGAGGATTAAAACAATTTTTGAAGAGGCTAGGATCCTTTTCTAGGGAATAAAGGACAGAAAAGTCCAACATGTCTTCCGAGAAGCTAACAAAGTTGTTGATAAGCTGGCAAATTTGGGTGTCGATGGTGATAGACTTTTCAAATAGGAACACGATGTCCCGAGTGAAGTAGAGAGATTATTCAACAAGAATGCCAAGAATAATAGTCGAATTTACCAATAGGGAAGACATTGTAAGTTCGAAGGCTATGAGTATTCTCGTCTATTTTTTGAAATGGACTCACAATAAAAATTATCCAAGTTGTCAGTCTTGGTGGATGCTACTTAGAAATACCACAAAGACTAATGGGGGTAGTCACATGTCAGATAACATGGCTCCTAGTTGTCTTAGTAATTTGAGGTTGGTTGATAATCATAGGGTAGGAAAGAAATGGCAATATAAGACTTCAAACTAGAGCCACGTGGACCACTAGATAACCACCGCCATAAATCTAGCCAGTAGGTTCACTTCTCCAAGGATGATTGGCCAAGACAGGATGTGGTCCCAAAGCATGTCATATACGGAAAAAAATTAATTACCAAAGAATTATTAAGAGTAATTGTCAATACAGAGCTTGTGGGAGTTTTTTTTAGTACTCTACAATGTGTTTCTGTAGCTTTTTGTTTCTCCATTGTTTCAAGGAAGGGATCTGTGTCTGTTTCTTTTTTTGTAATTATGATGCAGGTGTGTTTTCTTGGGGTATACCCAAAATTTTGTATGGGACGTTTCTTTTTGATAATAGGCTATGTGCCTTACTAGATTTAATGGCTTTGGTGGCATGCATATTTTACATATATAGGATCTTATCTACCAAAAAAACATTTTCAACTCTATGTTTAACCATTTTATAACATAAAATTCCTCTTTAAACTATAATACATGCTAATCTCCTTTATAGCATAAACTATCTCTTTACAATATAAAACATGTTAATCTATTTTACAAGATAAATTATATATTTGAAATCTAAAGCATGTTAATCTCTTTTATAACACAAACTATATCTTTGCAATATCAAGCATGTTAATCTCCTTCTAGCCCTGTTGTGCAAAAGTTCAATCCTAAAATCACCAGGAGTCATAAGAAATCTCCTATTGACTGTGGCATGGAAAAAAAAGAGGAAGTTCCTCTAATTTTGACCATTGGAAACATGCAAACAATGAATATATTGCTAAAGGTGGCCAAACGACTCTTTTTTCTACATGTATCATTTTTAAGGAAGACCCAAAGTGTACCAAACCTCCCAAACCATCTGGAAAGGGAGGCAAGAAAGTTACAAAATCTTCTAAATGAAGATCCTCTCATGGAATGTGAGAGGCCTTAATGGTCTAGCCAAACAAATATTAGCTAAATCATTAAGGAAAGAAATAAGACCCACCATTTTTGTTATCCAAGAAACCAAAATCAGTGATTCTCTTGATAAACAGATAAGTAATCACATTTGGAAACACTGTGAATATCTTGCTTGCAAAGCTAATGGGGCTTCTAGTGGCCTCCTATGTCTTTGGAATCCTAATCTAGTAGAAGGAAACATTATCCATTCCTATGATGAGATGATGAGCATTATTTTTTTTGACAAAGACAACAATTCTCCTTGGGTCCTTACCAACATTTATGCTCCAAAATCCATCACTGGTAGGACCCGTTTATGGAACAACCTTACTAATGTCCGGAGAGCCTTTGCAAACCTTCCTTGGATTCTCATTGGTGACTTTAATACTCCCTTATTTCCTTCTGATAAGAAAGGGGGAGTTGGTTCTTATTCCAAAAGTATGGAGGACTTCTAGGAATTCATAAGCGAAAAAAATCTCATGGATGTCAATCTCAAAGGAAATCAGTTTACCTGGTCAAACAGAAGATGTGGTGCCCAATTAATTCAGGTTAAACTTGATAGAGTTTTTTTTCTCAAGAAGCTACCAACATGTGGGGGGATGCAAATCTTCAATCCCTACTCAAAATTGGTTCTGATCATAGTCCTATTCTCCTTGATACAAATAATCTGAAGCTATTCAAAACCCCCTTTAGGTTTGAATCTATGTGGATGCTTCATCCTGATTTTAGAGAAAGGATCAAACAGTGGTGGCAATCTAACTTCCAAGGTTCTCCTTCCTTTGTGTTGGCACAAAAACTTAAAAACATCAAGGAGAATTTAAAAATCTGGAATAGAGATGTCTTCGGCAACCTCTTCTAGAACAAACAGGACATCATTAATAGGCTTGAGATAATAGAAAAAGAAAGGCAAGAAAAAGGTGACTGTTCTGGAGAAATCAGAGAAAATGAAAGGAACTTATTAGCTCAATATCATAATATCCTTCAGTGCGAAGAGATATTTTGGAGATAGAAATATCATGATATTTGGTTAAAAAAGGAGACTCCAACACAAATTTCTTTCATGTCTCAACATTGAGACATCGCAGTCACAACAAGATTAAAGAAATTCGCAGGCAAGATGGCAGAATGGAGAATGATATTAAAGAAATCAGGTCAGAAGGCCATATCCACTTTTCAAAACTTCTACAAGAGGAACATCGACCCAATGCTAGAGCTACTAAATATTTCTTTCTTCAATTCATTCCCAAACTAATTACTGATGACATCAACAACAAATTAAATGCAGTACTCTCTGACGAGGAAATAAAGGATGCCCTTTTTTCAATGAAACCTAACAAAGCTCCTGGACCTGATGGGTTTCCTCCCAGATTATTTTAGGCCTTTTGGGATATTTTCAGTAATGATGTGTGTAAAACCATTAGAGAAATCCAACGTTCTAAGACTGTTCCCAGAGGCTTCAATTCCACGTTCATTGCTCTCATACCAAAAATCCCCAATGCTACTAGCTTTAACGACTTTCGACCTATAAGCCTTTGTAATGTCATTTACAAAATTTTAACCAAGGCGATTGCCATTCGTATGAGAGAAGTCATGCCTATCATTATAAATCAATACCAAGGTAGCTCTGTTAGAGGCAGATCCATTTTAGATGGTATTATTTCTGTTCATGAAGCCATTCATTCCTGTTCCCTCAATAAAAAGGCAGCCTTTCTTCTTAAGCTTGATATGAACAAAGCCTATGATAGACTGAGTTGGGATTTTCTTATTGCCATCCTTCACAAGTTTGGGTTTCACTCTGATTGGATTTCCCTAGTCAAAGGATGCATCTCCTCCGCTTGGTTCTCTATTCTTATCAATGGTTCTCCCGCTGGTTACTTTCAAAGCAGTAGAGGTCTAAGACAAGGAGATCCTTTATCCCCTCTCCTTTTCATCATTGCGGTTGAGGCTCTTGGTAGGTCTATTTTGGTAGCTAAAGAGGTAGGACTAATTTTTGGCATTCAAGTTACTTCACAATGTAGTCCTATCACCCATCAACAATTTGTTGATGATACTCTCTTGTCCACCTTTGCCTCTGTCAATGAAGCTACTATCATCAAACGTATTCTTATCCTTTATGAAGAAGTTGTTGGCCAAAGAATCAATTTCCAGAAGAGCAAATTGTTTTTCCTTAATACTCCCTTGAGGAGGCAGTAGTTGATTGCCAACATTCTACATTGCTCTATCAGCAGTCTACCTTCTTCATACCTTGGAATACCTCTTTTCATTGGGAATATTAAAGAAAACTTGTGGGACAATGTCATTGAAAGACTTCAAAAAAATCTGACCACCTGGAGAGGAAACCTCCTTTCCCAAGCTGGAAAAATTACTTTGACCATGGCTTGTCTTCAAAGTATTCCTATTTATTTCTTATCTTTATTCAAAGCTCCAGCTTCTATCTATAGTAAAATGGAAAGAATTCAAAAAAACTTCCTCTGGTCAGGTACTGAGAACAAACACAAATTTCATTTGGTAGCCTGGGATAAAATATGCAAACCTAAAGACCAAGGTGGTCTAGGTCTCAGATGGATATCCCACATAAATCTTGCCCTCCTTGCTAAGCAGGTCTGGAGACTTATTTCAAATGAGAGGGTTGATTGGGTCAAAATTATAAAAAGGAAGTATCTTCAGAATGTTGAGTTCTTGCATGGCCAGGTACCTTCCTGCGGTTCTGCCTTCTGGAAGTCCATTTGTGAAGCTCATCCATTGGTGCAAAAAGGAACTCGTTGGCAACTTGGAGATGGCAAGTCCATATTTTTTTGGGAAGATAAGTGGGTTGGCGATCATCCTCTCAGCCAGAATCCTATACTTCAAAGGATCATCAACACTACCAAACAACTTTTTGGTCCTCTAGTGGCTAACTTTCTAGTTTCAATTAATGGAGCTATGAAATGGAAAGAGGTTAATGTCCCAAATTGTGAAGAGGAATATTCGTACCTAAATAACCTTATTTCCTCTATCAGAGTCCCCGACGTTCTCTCTAAATATCAACCCATTTGGGAGCCCACAGACTCTAGGGATTTTTCTATTAAGACTGCTTACCTGCTTTCCCTTGATTATATTGAGCATCCTCTACCTTTCAAGCTTGTCTGGACTAAGTATTTGATTCCTAAAATTGCTTCCTTTTCTTGGCTCTATATTCAAGATCGCATTCTTACTATCGAGAACCTTATGAAAAGGGGACTCACTCTTCCTAATAGATGTTATCTTTGTCTTTCCAATTGGGAGTCTACGTCCCACCTCTTCTTATTTTGTCCCTTTTCAAGGATGGTTATCAATAAACTTCTTCAAATATTCTAGTTGGTTTGGGCCAATCCTCCTTCCATTGTTGACCTTTTTTATCAGTGGCCTAATCCTTTTAAAAATTTTGTGCTCAAAGGATTGTGTAAATTCAGTCTTCAACATTATTTGTGGTAAATTTGGCTTGAATGCAACCATAGAGTTTTTGACAAGAAAGTTGTCCAACCTGAGTACATTGCCAATAAAATTATTCTTTGTGCCACAAAAAATGTTCTTGTCGCTCCTCTAAATCCGCATCCTTGTCCTCCTTTTGAGAAAGACATCCTAAAGTCCTGCAATATAAATCTTGATGATCTCAAAGGTACTGATTCTTCTAATCCTAGAATTAGTGTCAAATGGATTCCCCCTCCTATTGGTTGGGTCAAACTTAATTTTGATGGAGCGGCCAAAGGAAATCCTGGAATAGGGGGGATTGGTGGAATCCTCCGTGATCATCTAGGAAATTCTATTTTTGCCTACTCGGAGCCTCTAGGTGTGACTACCAATCACTCCGCTGAGGCAAAGGTTGTCTGGAGAGGCCTCCAATTTGTCAAAGATATTCCAGGAAACATCATTGTGGAAGGTGATTCCCTAAATATCATTAACTATTTAAAGTCTTCTAAGCCTTCCAGCTGGAGGATTAGACCAACCATTGAGGACTGCAAGCACATCCTTCAGAGGCAACATAATTGCATTATTCAACATACTTACAGGGAGGCTAATACAGTTGTTGATAAGTTGGCTAATATTGGGGTCAATGCCCAAGGACCTCTAACATGGACAGACAGTCTACCCCCTGAGGTGGATGATCTTCTCAAATGGGACCAAATTCAAGGGAGGGACCAAACTCACGTTTTCCATGATGAACATTAATTTGCCTATCATTCCTAGTCATCAACATTTTTTGTCCTTTGTTATCCCCAAGAGTTACTTGCCAGACCTTTGGTTTCATCTTCATTCAATCACCTTGCCTTTCTTGGGAGATTGGATTCACATTCCCCTAGGCTCTATTTTCCATTTCCACATTGCCTCTTTCAAGAATTTTAATCATTTTTGGGTGACCACTTATTTTTATTATCCCAAGGCATATTTTCACATGAGTTTGAATCATTTGAATCCCGTGTGCTTTGATACGTGTAATCCTATTTTTTTGGGAACCATCTTCAGCCTTCTCGATCGAAGGATCATCTCGACAATCAATTTGGTGATCATCCCAAGCCTTTCGGGGTCTCGTGCTTGGATATCTTGTTGGCTAAGCCTTTCATGCACCCCGAATTGCCAAGCTACCATTTTAGAGTGTCGCCAAGTGATTGGCTGGGTTTTTAACCTAATATTGATTTGCAGATCAAACCTTTGCCCTAGCCAATCCCTACTTTTTGAAGTCTTCATTCCTTTTGTGCTAATGCCTTTATGGTCCCAAAGCAGATGTTCACAAGGCAACACCATTCTTTTATTTGATCCTGTGCATGCCCTGTTCATTATCCTGGCATTTGATCCCACTCTTTCTATTCCTTTTCTTGACCGACCTCTATATTTTTCCCTGTTCACCACCATGAAAGAGTGCAAACCCATTTACATTGAGCCTGTTGTGTTCCAGCTCCATCCTTTGGTTCATGATTTGTGGATAGACAAAACCAACAATGCTTTGATTGAATTTTTTAAGCTTTTCACTAGGGTTGATGACAACATAACAAAGGCCTTTGCTGACTCTTGGGATAAGGGTTACGTCACAATTCATGGTGTCCAATTTCACATCTCCATTGAGTTGTTGGTGGGCCTGATAGGCCAATCCTTGGAGGGTAAAGTTATTTGGTGCAACAAACACAATTGGGAGGCTGAGTTGTCTTTCTTCGAGAAGAACTCCGAGGTTTATAAAAATTATAGCAAAGGTTTGTTTCGTGAACACCTTTCCCCTCCTTTGCAGCAAATTCTTGTTCTTGTAATGCAATATCTTTCCTGTGATAATCCAGATTCTCAATTATGTTGTATTCACCTTGCCTATGTGAACCATTTCCATGAAGCCAAAGCCATGAACATCCCTATTGCTATTTTTTGGTCCATCGATTACACCATTACGTCTACCCACAAAAAGGAGGATGTCCTTCCCAGTCACCAGGGGCTTTTCAAAGTCCTTTACCATTACCTCCTCCTTAATTTCCCTAGTGGCAACATCCCTAAGTCTGAGTCTGGAGAAGATAACTCTTCCTCTACTCCTAGCCCCCAACCTTCTAATCCAAAAAAAAAGGAAAATAAAAAATGATACGCCTCACTCTATTGCTAGGAAGAAAATCAAAGTTGAAACAACCCCTGTTAGAAGCTCTAAACGACTGAAGCTTAAGGAAGTAGCTGAAACCCCACCGTCCATCACTGGAAAACCTCCTAAAGCCCAGTCTACTTCACCTGATCTTGTTGACAAGTTCCTCCATAAATTAGTTATCCATGCTACTACTGCATCAATCATTCATCTGGAGGCGGCTTACATCACCATTGGTAAGGCCATTGCTAGCCTTAAGGAACAGAGGCATAATCTCAACATTTTCTTCTTCTACAAAAGTTTCAATGGTTCCTCCATGGTTTCTACTGTTGAACCCCCTTTCGATGTCAAAGGGGGTGCTAATGAAGATGATGTAGTTGAAATTGCTCAAGATGCCTACCTAGAAAATCTGAAGGAAACTTCAAAGGACAAAGAAACCCTGAAGGAGGAAGCGAAGGACAATGTTCTAGAAATTGATGTTCACAACCTTCTGCAACCCGACGCCCTTCCTTGACGACGTTCATGGCTTGCTGCTGGTTTTGCTCTCGGATGCATTGCTCTTCCTTTGGTCTGTTGGTGTGCAAGATGTTTTGTTCCAGCTCACCTTTGTGTTTCTCTTTTTGGTGGTGATCCTTTCTGTTCCTTTTTGTCAAAGGATTGTAATGGCTTTTAGCCTTTTTGGCCTTTTTGTTCTTAGTCTTTTAGTTTTACTGGGTTTGTTCTATTTAAGGAGACTCGTTTATCTCTTTTGCGTTCCTCTTGGTTCCTTGATGTAAAAGGCGACAGGGCACCTTTCAAATGCCCTTTTTGAAATAATACAAATTAATTTACCAAAAAAAATATCAAGCATGTTAATATTCTTTATAACATAAGCTATATGTTTGCAATATGAAGCATGTTAATCTCCTTTATAAGATAGGCTATATATTTGCAATATAAATCATGTTAGTCTATTTTAGAACATAAGCTATCTCTTTGCAATATAAAGCATGTTAATCTCCTTTATAACATAAACTATATCTTTGCAATATAAAGCATGTTAATCTCTTTTATAACATAAACTATCTCTTTGCAATATAATATATGTTAATATCCCTTATAACATAAGCTATTTATTTATAATATAAACCATGTTAGTCTACTTTATAACATAAAATATCTCTTTGCAATATAATGCATGTTAATATCTTTTATAAAATAACTTATATTTTTTAGAATGTAAAGCATGTTAATCTCTTTTATAACATAAACTATCTCTTTGCAATATCAAGCGTGTTAATATCCTTTATAACATAAGCTATCTCTTTGAAATATAAAGCATGTTAATATACTTTATAACATAATCTATCTCTTTGCAATATACAACATGTTAATCTCCTTTATAACATAAGCTATCTCTCTACAATATAAAGCATGTTAATCTCCTTTATAACTTAAGCTATCTCTCTACAAAATCAAGCATGTTAGTCTTATTTATAACATAAGATATTTCTTTGCAATATGAAGCATGTTAGTCTTCTTTATAACATAAGCTATCTCTTTGCAATATAAATCATATTAATATCCTTTATAACATAAGCTATATTTTTGCAATATAAAGCATATTAGTCTCCTTTATAACATAAGCTATCTCTTTGCAATATAAAACATTTTAATCTCCTTTATAACATAATATATATACTATCTCTTTGTAATATAAAACATGTTAATCTCTTTTATAACATAAACTATCTCTTTGCAATATAAAGCATGTTAATCTCTTTTATAACATAAACTATATCTTTGCAATATAAAGCATGTTAATATCCTTTATAACAAAACTTATCTCTTTGCAATATAAAGCATGTTAATATATTTTATATCATAAGTTATCTCTTTGAAATATCAAGCATGTTAATATCATTTATAAAATAAGCTATCTCTTTGCAATATAAAGCATGTTAATATCCTTTATAACATAATTTATATCTTTGCAATATAAAGCATGTCAATCTCCTTAATAACATAAGCTACCTCTTTGACATATAAAGTATGTTAATCTCATTTATAACATAAAATATACCTTTACAATATAATATATGTTTATTCCATTGATATCAGGTTTTAAAGGTTGACCCAAAACCTATATATAAAAAATCATCATATCGTTAAGGAGCAAGATCCTTAACCACCTGAGGACCCTCGGTCCTCTAACCTAACTGGCCATCTTCGGCCTACACCAGATGAAAGCCTATCAACCTGAACTACCCTCGATAGATAGAAGTTCACACCCATTAACAAGGCTCCACAAAAAACCATGGAAGTCCCAACCCACAAAAATCCCAACCAGACAACCCTTAAGACAAAAAAAAAAAATATTGAATCCCTCTGCATAGGGCACAAACAAAACTTGGCTTTAGATAAGCTTCTAAGGCCTCGCCAACCACCATTTTTGCGTAGAGTATTGCCTTGCATGGTGCTACTCCTCCTCGTCCTCATCCTCATTTTGCTCATCATCCTTGTCCTCCTCTTGGTCGTCAGTCTCCGTATTGGCCTCCACTGGCTTGTTGCTCTAGTACCCTTCATTGAAAAATACCTTAGTTAACACCTCAAGGATCTCCTACATCTGATGAATCACATTAGCCAAGGAGGTCAGCATGAAGCGCTTGAGGACCATAGTTTTAGGATCGGGACCCTCTTCCTCAGAGTCAATGTCGAGGGGTTTGGAGCTCCCCTGCGCTTGCTTGTTCTTCAACCTCATTGAGGATCTCTTGGGTCCTCCCGGTTCCTCGATTTTCAGATTTTTCTTGGCCGGTCCTCCTCTAATGGTCAAATCCACCCCTCTTTTCTTAGCCGGGGATGTAGAGTGAGGCTTGGGCAGACCAAGACTATCCCTACCCCTGGAAATTTTTGCATGGTGACCACCCGGGGTTTCGGCTTGAGGTATAGCAGGGGGTTCAGCTTGGGGAGAAGTCAACATGAAAAATTTGTATATGACCTTATACAGACCTTGGTGCAGTGGCATGGTAGAACCTTTCTTGCTCCGACATGAGTTAATAGTGTAATTCATGGAATTGAGCAGGAATTGGGGTATACTTATGGGATTGACATCACAAGAAAAAGTTGACAAACGCATAATGGAAGCTAAGGAGGACCTTGCCAGGGTCCTCAGCTGTGATGAACTCCATTACATTTTTCATAACAGAGTTCCACGGGGTAGGGAGGTCCACCCTAGTCAGTCCATTCTTTGCCTCCTTGAAAATTTTGGGATTGTCCTTAAACTCGCGTAATTCCACCTCCCAGTTGTGTTTTTGCCTGTGGATGGATCTTCCTTTTATAGTCTGCCCCATGATGGTAGCCAGCAACGTAACGTCGATGACAATCTCTCGTCCCTAAATTTCCACCCTGCCATCCTCCCATGACTCCATAACAGCAAGGGTTATGTCTTCCTCCACTCCCGAAAACAAGTCAAAGAACTGGGTGAATCGTCTCTCAGTGAGGATAGCCTGAGTCGTAGGCTCCATGACCACCATGCTTGGCTCAATGTAAGTCATTCTTTCCTTAAGCTTCGATGCCTTCAAAGCCTTCACAATTTGCCAGTCCCCTTGCAAGATGCTCGACGTCCTCCCACACTTGGAATAAATAGAAAGGTGGTGAGATCTTTGGGTGCCCTCGTGACTTGTAATTGTATCTTTATTATGAGGGGTGCCATGTCTAGGAGTGTGTCGCAGCCCACCTTCCACCTGGATGACTTGCCACGTGGCATTTTTATCAGCAATTTGAACGTTCCAGCGTGCCCCTTCTTGATGCATTTAGGATCCCATCGCTTGGTAATCATGGAATATCTTGATCTAGCTTGCTTGGCATAAAAAATGTCCTTCCACCATCGCCAATCCACCAGGATCGTGATCTAGAGTCTCCCACTCGTATCGATACCACGACCAATGATGAATGTCTTTTCTTGGAAATCTACTTACCATTTTCCCACCATGTCGCTGGCACTCATACCTATTTCTCCGAATTTCCATGTTGGCCACTCTCGTGAGTTTGGCAGAATGGCTACTCTGAATCTGCCACCTCATATCCTTTCTGCATTGGGCATGGTCCCAATGTCCAGCGGGGATGCCGCGGGGACTCCACTTGCCCATGGTCCACGTCAAAAAAGTCATTGGTGCTCTTTTTGGATAATCTCTTCCACATCACGCGGAGTATCCTGCATCCACGTGATCAGACCATTAGCTTCAACTCCGATGTTTGCCAACTTATCTACTACTTTGTTGGCTTCTCGAAAGACATGTTGAGCCATCCTATATTTTTTGACTTCGAAAAGGTTCTTGGCTTCCTTGATGCAAGATTCAATCCTCCACGAAGGTTCCTTGTCATTCTTCAGAAGGTTGATGATGTTTTGAGAATCTCCTTCCACTATGAGTTTACCTTGAGTCTCTTGCATCAACTCCAATCCTCACCACAAGGCTCTAGCTTCAGCTTCGTTGTTGGTCATGGTTCCAAGATGTTCAACAAAGGCCAACACCATATGACCTTGGTGGTTCCTTACCACTCCTCCTACTCCTGCTCTTCCAGGGTTATCCTTGGTAGCACCATCAAAATTTAGCTTGAGCCAGTCCACAGGGGGAGGGATCCATTTGGATTCAAGTCTAGGATTAGTCTTACAGGGGCCATATTCAAGGGGAATGCTTAAGGATTGAGCTAAAATCTTCTCATGAAGGGGAATCGGTTGTGCCTCAACAGGATGAATTAAGACATTTTCTTTCGCAAAGGCTAGGATTTTGTTGGTGATTGACCCAGGATCCCGTTTTGACTCTTTGAATGCTCTAAGGTTTCTTTCTAACCACATTTGCCATAGGAAATGGTGAAGACAAATCTTCCACAAGAACCTAAGCCTTAAGCTAACAAAGGGATTGGGCCATTGCTGGAAAAGGTCATGGATGGACTCTGGTCTCACCCACGCAATATCAAATGCTTGGAATACCCCATTTAAAATAGTGACTACTATGGGACACTCAAGGAAAATGTGTTGAATTGATTCCCAGCTTGCCCTACATATATAACATCTATTAGGTACCATCATTCCTTTCTTTAGCATATTATCAATGGTAAGAATTTTTCCTTGAATCACTAGCCATGAAAAAAAGGATATTTTGGGAATTAAATTCTTGATCCACACTAGCTTAGTCTGGAACCAAGGCTCCTCAGGATGGAGCAGTAGCTTGTAGGCAGATTTGATAGTGAACTCTCCACTCTCTATTGTTGACCACCTTAAGTGATCCTCTTTTTCTCCCATAGAGATAAATTTATGTCTTAGAATATTTTCAAGTTCCTCCAACTCTGCTTCCAGGCCTTGTATTCTGATTGGTTTCCATATGGATCTATTCTTGTCCTACCTTATGAAATTTGCCACCTTTGGCCCAAGGTTCTCGATAGTATAGTCTTTTAATCGGGCTAGGTGGGGGTCTTGACTGAGTGCTTCATCCCTTGCCCATTTGTCTTCCCATAAGCTTATTTTCTATCCATTTCCTAGTATCCATCTCATACCTTTTTTACTATGTCTCTGCTTGTCAGGATGGCTTTCCAAAAGGTTGATCCTCTGCTTTGGATGGTATTGCTTAAAAAATTTGTTCCTTGGAGATATTTTCTTTTGATAATCATTGTCCATTCATTCTCCACATTGGTTAACAGTTGCCATGCTTTTTTGGCTAGTAAGGTTGTGTTGAGATGTGAAACTTTTCTTAGGCCCAAGCCTCCACTTCCTTTGGGTCGGCACACCTTGTTCCATCCAACAAGGTGAATTTTCTATTTTTCTTTCGATCCTGACCAGAGGAAGTTTTTTTGATATTGTTCAATTTTGTGGTATACCTTGGTCGGTGCCTTAAACATGGATAGGAAATATACTAGAATACTCTGGAGTGATGCCATGGTCAGGGTTGCTTTGCCTTCCTGGGACAACAGGTGTCCTTTCCAACCTGAAAGTTTCTTTTGGATCCTTTCCAGCACATTGTTCCACATTGACTCAATTGTAGCTCCTGTGAATAGTGGGAGGCCCAGGTAAGAAGTGGGGAGAGTAGATATGGAGCACTCCAAGATCCTTGCTATCTTGATCTGCCTGGGAGGTGGGGTGTTAAGGAAGTAAATTTTGCTTTTGTTAAAGTTCACCTTCTAGCCTACCGCATCCTCATAGAGCTTTAGGATGTGTTTAATATTTTTGGCCTCTTCAATAGAAGCCATAGTCAAGATCAAGGTGTCATCGATGAATTGTTGATGTGTGACTGGGTTGGTGAGGGATGTGGCTTTGATACCAGAAATGAGCCCTGTAGTACAAGCAGCTTTGATTGTCCTGTCGAGGGCTTCAGCCACTATGATGAATAGCATGGGGCTAATAGGATCCCCTTGCCTGAGGCCCCTACAACTTTGAAAGTACCCTATCATCGTCCCATTGATGAGGACCAAGAACCAGGGCTTATAGATGCATCCTCTAATGAGCCTAACCCACTCAGGGTGGAAGCCAAATTTTAGAAGTATAGCATTCAAAAAATCCTAGTTGATGCGGTCGTAGGCCTTATTCATGTCTAACTTTAGGGCAAAGGCAACCTTCTTAGTCTGAGAAGCTGAGTGGAGGGCTTCATGGACAATAATGACCCCATCAAGGATTGACCTCCCTTGGACAGAACTACCTTGACATGGGTCAATGATCAAGGGTAGGATTTCTTTCATGCGATTCGCTATAGATTTGGTGAGGATTTTATAGGACACATTGCAGAGGTTGACTGGTCTAAAGTCTGCCATGGACTTGGGGGCCGATCCTTTCGGGATTAGGGCTATAAAAGTTGAGTTGTAACCTTGAGGGATGTGTTTGGAGGATTGCAATTCCTGGATGGCAGAGCAGACATCAGGTCCAACTGTATCCCATAAAGATGGAAAAACCAAGGTGAAAATCCATCTGGCCCTGATGCTTTATCAAGGTCCATAGAAAACAGAGCAACCCTAATTTCCTCATCAAAAAAGGGTGCAATGAGTCTTTCGTTGATGTCACCACTAATGATTTGGGGAATGGATTGCAGTAAGGAATATTTGGTTGTAGCCTGGCATGGGGTTTCATCTCCAAGGAGGGAGCTAAAATAAGACACAACTTCATCTCTGATTTCTTGGATGTCTTGGGTGGTGGAACCATCCTCTTTGGTTAATTCCTTAATCCTATTGTTACTTCTGTTCCTCAGGGTAGTGACATGAAAGAACTTGGAATTGGAGTCACCATCCTTTAGCCATAATGCTCTGGATTTCTACCTCCAATAAGTCTCCTCGCATGCCAGGATGTTGTGGTATTCTGAAAGTAAGCTTCTCTCCTCTATTATGGTTGCCTCATCACACCCTCCATTTTGGATTATGTTTTCAACAGCTCTCATTTTTCACCCATGACTTTCTTATTCTCGAAGAGGTTACCAAACACCTCCTTGTTCCATATTTTGAGGTTGTCTTTTACCGATCTCAACTTTTGAGAAAGTTTGAAGGAAGGACTTCCTTGACCTGGTTGCTGCCACCATTGGTTGATGCGATCCTTAAGGTCGGGGTGCTTTGTCCACATTGCTTCAAAACGAAAAGGTCTCCTAAGGGAAGTGGCTTGTGGCACATCCCAAAAAAATAGGACTATGGTCCGACCCAATCTTGGGAAGTGAATGGAGGGTTGAATCCCCAAAGACTGAAATTGCTTCCTATGACAATAGGAACCTATCCAATATTTCCTGGATGAGATGACTCCCTATATGCTGGTTGCTCCAAGTGTACTTGGCATCCTTTAGCTTGACGTCCATCAATTCATTTGAGTTAACAAACTCGTTGAACTCTTCCATGCTCCTGGAGGGAAGGCCAGACCCTCCTCTCTTATCTGATGGGTATAGTGGCATATTAAAATCCCCCGCTATCACCCATGGGATATTAATGAAAGCCTCTTTCATGTGACTCAAAACCTCCCATAGGGTTGTTCTTCCTTGTATTGTGTTGGGTGCATACACATTTGACAAGATCCATGACATATTATTGTCAATGTCATGAAAGAGCACACTTAGGACCCTATCATCTGCCTGAATGACACTGCCTTCCACTTTCTTTGGATCCCACAAAACCATTAGTCCTCCAGATGCTCCTCTTGCCTGCTTGAAAGCCACTTCCCCTTGCTTCCATATTTTACTTGCTAGTGCTCTTGACAGTGCTTCATCTGTTTTTTTCTCTTGTAATAATAGTATTGTAGGATTAATTTCTCTCCTTAACGAGTTAACCACCCTTTGCTTTGGTGGGCCATTAAGGCCTCTCACATTCCATGAGAGAACCTTCATTTATATTGCTTAGAGTTCTTCCCTCTCCCCCTGCCCTGAGGTGGAGGAGGTTTGTTGGATTTGTTATCATCCATGCTTGTGATAACTTGAGGTAGCAGAGTTCTTTGTTTCCCATTTGCAATTTCGTTCTCAAGCCTGATCCTATAATGTTCAACCTCTGAAATCCATCCTCTCTTTTTTTCACTACCATAATCTATGGGGGATTTCATTGAGCTTCTTGTCTATTTTGGGCTAAATTTTGGGGGAACTATTTGCTGCAGGACGGGGCTGGAGCACCCTTCATTCGCTCTTCTCCCTATTATTTATTTCCTTGAATCATCTTCCTCCATGCTTTGCCTGTATTCTCCTAAGACTTGGGGCATGTCGTAGGGGCAATTTGGTGGAGGGCCTGCTTGGATGTCGTTTGAGGGTCCTGACCTTGACGGGGATTCTAGGTTTTTTGGAAGGCCTATCCGGGGGTCCTCTTCCTCTATCTTGTCTGCCTCAACCTCAACTTCTGCTAGGATTTCAAACTTATTGAAGCTGGGTATCGAAGGGCTTACCTGGGTTTCTTGATCATTTTTGACTTGTTGCTTTCCTCTCTCCTCTTGTTGAGGTTGGTTTTCTTGCTCTCGATGGTGTTGGTCATTTCTGACTACCTTGTAGACTCCTTTGCTTGATGGGAGCCAAGGTCCTTGGTTCTTAGGCTGTCCTCTTCCATTTGGCCCTCTTGTGTCAGGATTTTTTTGTGCTTCTTTTTTGGCTACCAGGCTTGGACACTGATTCCTTAGGTGGCCCTGAGTTCTGCATTCCACATAGAAGGTCGATTGTTCTCATATTCAATAGGTTGTCTTCTCAGGTAATCTCCATACTCGAGTTCCACGAAGGTTGGGAGCTCAGAATCAAGGTTCGCATTCACGCATATCCTTGCATGTGTCATCCTTGACCTGGCTAAGGTGGAGTGATCGATGGCTACCAACTCCCCTATAGTTTTGGCAATCCCTCTCAAGAAGTACTCATGGAAAAATTGGGTAGGAAGATTTGAAATCCGAACCCAAATAGGAGTTGTGTTAATGCTTTGCGTATCAGGATCAAAATCCTCTCCCCAAGGTCTAAGGAAGAGGCTGCGCCTTCCCAAAAACCATGGCCCTCCCATTAGAATGTGGTTCGCATCTTCCTTATTGTTGAGTCGGATGATGAAAAAACCCTTAGCAAGAACAACAATCTCCATATGTCATGTTTTCCTCCATTTGGAAAAGTCCCACGACCTTATGGTTTCTATGTCAAGACTACCTCCCAAAAATTTCCCAACTAAGGAATGCATTTCTAGAGACAAGAAAGCATCCATTATGTTTGGTGAAACCCTTATTCGATTATTTTCTAGGATGAAGGGTGGGAGTGATTCAAATAAATCACTTATTTTACCTTTAAGGGTTTCTACAAACGATAGGCCTTTTCTAGGACCGCTCATCCTAGATGGGTCCCCTTGTCAGGATATATCTTGGGGGGATCAGTTCCCCATACCTTATCGACCTCAAGGACAGAGACCTGTCCATCCTCTACCTCTGGATCCTCACTTGTCACTTCTTGGTGGTTGTGTTCAAGGTTCCCTCCCTTCACCGTTGCCCTTCCTCCTCCACCGTCGCTGCTCCTCTACTGCTCCATTTTGAACCCACAATAGAATATACATTAAACACTATAACATAATCATATTTTCCTCTTAATATAATCTATGTTAAACACTATAACATAATAATACTTTCCTCTCAATATAATCTATGTTAAACACTATAACATAATCATATTTTCCTTTCAATATAATCCATGTTAAGTACTATAACATAATAATATTTTCCTTTCAATATAATCTATGTTAAACACTATAAAATAATCATATTTTCATCCAATATAGTCTATGTTAAACACTATAACATAATCATATTTTCCTTTCAATATAATCCATGTTAAACACTATAACATAATCATATTTTTCTTTCTTTATATTAATCAAATAACCTCATATTTCATTAACATAATACTATGCATTTCGTTTTGTTTATATTAATCAAATAACCTCATATTTAATTAACATAAAACTATACATTTCCTTTCTTTATATTAATCAAATAACCTCATATTTAATTAACATAAAACTATATGTTCTTATTTTTATTTTAATATAAAAACATCTCCACTCAAGCAAGGCATACATAGGCACTTTTAGAGAATAAAAAACTTAGCCTTGACCAGACATGGATGTTGACGTGCTACAATCACATATCACCTTATGGATGGGGTTTCCTGCAATAGAAACATCCCATAAGGATAAATCTAGCCAATAGGAGTTTAATGAATTACCGATTGGGTCCACTGATCCAATCACACATAGACCCAAAACAACTTTTGAGTGATGTTCTCTCATGGGAAAATACACCAGTATCACCAGGATGCATTCAAAATATCCCTACACACTAAATCTATATCAACAATGTGATAGAAGGAGTTCTAGTACTTGGTGACTACATTTATCTATCATTTTAGATAGTGAGTGGTGCTATCATGGTAACCCTATGGCTAGGAGAAGAGTTTAGGACTCCTTGCAAGGTGGTTACAACTGATGTTGCTAGAGGTCAACCATCAAAAGATAATGGGGTGCTACACAAAGACAATGTGGCCTATTTAGGAGACTGAGCGCTCACAAAGTGGCATTGATAAAGCCTAAGGGGAAGTAAATACAGACCTATGGCTTGGGTACTTATACACAATACCATAGTGGGTTGGCTTTAAAATATACTACCACCATACAATAATGCCAAGTTTTGCCATGCTAAGAGCCTCTGAGTTAACAACCCACCATACAACAGAGGTAGGTACAACTCAAGAGGGTATACGCAAGTTGAAAATAAAAGTAACTACCAATATGACATAGGAATTTTAAGAGTTTAATGAAAGAATAAAACAAACACATTTCCTAACTCTATTAACTAGAGGGTTGGCTCCTCTTCGAAAGCTATCAGCTACTGGTGTCACTCCTCTCTTATTTTCTTCTATAACTTCACGTTCTCCTTTCAATTCCCAAAATTCATAGCCCCTCCACTAACAAATATCCCAGCTCATTTTGAGGGATCAAGTCTTGTCAACATGCTCTCTGACTTGCTCAATGCTCGTCATGCTTTCTCATCTACCAAAATTTATTTTCTTCTTATCCAAGCTTGATATTTTAGATTTAAAACTCATTGTTTCCTTTCTTCAAAATATGCCATAAGCTAACCATACACTTAAAGGCAGTGGTTGATTATTTTTAATTTTAAATGATATTATTTTGTAAAAACATTGTTTCAAAAGGAATACAATAATATTTTATAATTATATAAATAAACCTCTTTTATTTATAAGATATAATTCTCTTATTATAATTATAAATAAACCTATTTTATTTATAACTTATAATAGTCTATTTTATAATTATATATATTATAAATAAACCTCTCTTATTTATATTATACTTCCATTATAATTATAAATAAACCTCTCTTATTTATAACTCATAATAGTATATTTTATAATTATATATATTATAAATAAACCTCTTTTATTTATAACTTATAATAGTCTATTTTACAATTATATATTATAAATAAACCTTTCTTATTTATAATATACTTCTATTATAATTACAAATAAATTCATTGTAAGTCAAAGACTCCTAGTGACGATTTTTCAAGTCGAGAAAAAAAAAATTGCAAAGTGCGAAGGATTATGATTTTTTCCTTAAAAATGTCTCATATTTTAGGAGCCATATCTTCACGAAGAGTTATCCGATTCAATTTATTCTTGGACCAACTTGTGTAGAATTTGAATAGCTTTAAAATGAGTGGTCATATGTAAAAATTCAAGCAATATTGAAGGAGATACGACCCTATAAATTCAACCATTTGAAAAAGGGTAGTGATGATTTTTCAAGTCATGAAAAACAAATTTGCAAAGTGTGAAGGATTAGGGTATTTTCTTAAAAAAACATCTCATATTTTAGGAGCCATATCTTTGTGAATAGTTATCCGATTCAATTGATTCTTGGACCAACTTGTGTAGAATTTAAATAGATTTAAAATGAGTGGTCATATGTGTTAGGGTAAAAAGTAGTTTTTTACTTTTACCATTATATTATTACCTTTTTAATTTTGACCTAGAAGATGTTATTCCTAATATCTATCCTACTGTTAGTAGTTGTAATAATTTTGTCTATTTTAGTTGTTAGGTTAGTGGTTAGCACTTGTTAGCTAAGTGTATTAGTTAGCTACCTTCAAGGGGGGATTACCTCTTAGGCTATTCATATCCTACGACTATTTTTATTTAATAACTATGCATTATCAATTCCTTACTAATGTTCATGCCCATTTTGTATCATTGGCATCAGAGCGACATTTACGAAATGACCTGAGCGAACAAAATTAAGGTAGAAAGTTGATTGAACCAATGAGGCACAATTCCCAATATGAGACCTCCTCAAACACTCTACTACTTGATACATTTCCTGAGGCAACCTTTGCTAGATCCTAAAATGTTTCTTGAGGCACATTTGTTTCTAGAACCTACATGGATCTTGAGGTGGATCTGACACAAAATCTGGTATGCATTGAATTATAGGCATGGTGTGATGAACCTCACTAGTGGGTGCTAAAATTTGGGTATTGCACGAAAAGCATGGCGTGATGAACCTAACCATCCTGATAGTAACCTTTATACCTAACAACCTGTCAGACCTGATAGGTTTTGTTAAGCCAAACCCCTCCTTGGAGTGTAGGTGATACTGACTACCCACCAATATGCTAGTGATTGGACTCTGTTCAACATAAAAACCCACCACTAGCAACCAAATTTTTTTCGACATGGAAACCCACCATTGGCAGCCACTAATCTGACAACATCCCTAAAATATCTGGTGCCTAACTAACCGCACGGATCTTGAGGTAATTATAAATTCCATGTGATCTGTTGATAGAATCTGGTGCTTGACTCAAATCTCAAAGAGGATCTAACAAGGCTGATATCATCTAGAACTCAGCTTAGATCCCAATTAGAATCTAACAAGAATGATGTGGACATCTAACGTGTGGCATGGATACAAAATTTGAGGCTGATAACTGACGTGATGATTGAGCTAGGCATCTGACTTGGCATCCCACTTGGCACATGATGTGGCATGAGTTCACATTTTGAGGTGATAAGTTAGCATCATTACTGAGTTGGCATCATTTTTGAGTTAGCATCATCTGGTTGGTACACATGACAGTGACCAACTCTGCCATGTGGTACCCACATGTGTCATATCCATTGGTAAAAGATAGTATTTGACTTCCCACAAGCAGTTTAAAGACTTAGGGTGTGTTTGCCCTTTTAAACATCCCAACATTACCCACATAAGCAATGTGGGATACATAGTTCCCTCTACGAAGAGGGAATGCCTTCAAAGTGAAGGTGGTTCCCTTTTACTCTTGTCATGTTGCATAGCCCGATTGACATGAGGGCTAGTTTTTGGGCTAATACCCACGGAGTCATGGGTTTGACTCCTATTGGGGTCGCAAACAATTTTTTGCTAAAGAAAATTCCAAAAAAAATTGGAAGGTAAGTTTTAGTATTTTTTTTTTGCATTTGTTTAAAATATTTTTATTAATAATTTAATATTACTTGATATAAAATCATTTTTTTAAATAATAAATTATTTTTTATACATTTAATTTTATTATTAATTTAATCAATTCTTAAAATCAATTAGACTTTTACATTAATTTTTTTTTCTAAAATGGGCCAATTTTTTTTGCAAAATATAACAATTGATGTTTTTTTTTGTTTTCTCCAAACCAAATGGAGGGTAATAGACAAAAATCAAAGCACACTTTGTTTTGCAACAAATTGAGATTTCTAATACTTTGCTCCAAATTTTTCTAATTATTTTTTAGAGTATAAATTTTATCTCATGAAGAAGAGGCCTTAGATCTAAAAATATCTTTGTCATCTAAGAGTCATTCGAAATAGAAACGAACTCCACCGTCAAACCACAAGATCCAATTTTTGGTGGATGCTTAGAAGACACAAAAAGATTTTACCTCATTTCAATACTTACATAGATCCTTGGAAGGGTTTGGATCGAAGCTATGGTCCCATGAGGATTAGAGAACCTTTTAATCCTGATGCACCTCCAATTTTTGAGTATTGAAGCATTAAGGGTCCACTAAAATCAAGTCGTGTATCGACTGGTTCTAGAAATATTTTCAATAGCTTTTTGTGTCTCGACTTGTATTGAAAGGTGTGCTACTTTGTTATTTTTGTAAAACAAAGGAGGGATAATTGATAATTGATAAGTGTCATTTTTAAAAAATTGTAACACAAAGGAGGGAGAATTTGAAAATCAAATATATTTTTTTGCAACACACAAATCAATATTTTATTGCAAAAACTTGTAGTTAGGTGTATTTTCGATATTACTCGACACCTTTATTAAAAATTGGCTTTTCTAAATTAGTTGCATTTTTTGTTGCATCCGACACCTAAGTCATAGAAATTTTTTGGGGATTATTTGATTGATTATTGCATTTAATTTTCTTATTTTTTACAATTATAAGTCATAAAAATCAAGAGCACTCAAAATCTCAAAATTTTACAATAATTTGTGTAAAATCATTGCATATATTCTCTCCTAAATAAAAATTCCTAATTCACTCTTATTTTTTTCACTTAATTCCCTCAAACTAGCTATCCTTCTTCAGGAGGATTTTAGGCAGGTGCCATTAAATATCAATTAGAGTGAATTATCTCTCATTTCTTCTTGTTTGGCTTAAATTTCCTCAAACTGATAATCCTTATTCAAGGGTTTTCAGGAAGGTGCCATTAAATATCAAGTAGAGAGAAAGAGAGACCATATTGGAACCATTCTAGAACCTTCATCATGGCAACTATCAACAAATACCTAAATGATACACAATTGCTTAAAGGTTCTAAATTTTCTACATGAAAAACCAAGATGAAGGTCATTCTTACTATTGAGGAAATGTGGGATATAGTGGATGGTACTAAACAAAAACCAATGCAAGAGCAAATCAATTTGCATGGGATAAAAATAACAATAGACTTCTCATGCTGATTTTTCTCATCACTACTGATGAAATCCAACCTCACATAAATGAAGCTAAAATGGTAAATATGCATGGGATGCATTATGTACCATTTTTGAAGGTAAGAATCAATCGACTATTCCAAACCTTCAAACTCAATTTCATACACTACATATGAAGTCAAGAGAATCAGTGGAGCTATTCCTTTGCATAGTGGCAGAACTGAAGTCTAATTTGAATGCTTGAGGAACCAAAGTAGAAGATACTATTCTAACTTTAGTAATATTGAGGGCTCTTCCAAAATCCTACAAGATGCTAATAAAATCCCTTAATGTATCTCAAATAATAGTAACATTTGTAGAGTTAGTCAATTTACTTCAAATCAAGGAAGCAAATCAGATCCAAAGTGATGAAGTGTCAAAAAATGCACTTTACACAAACAAACAAGGTGGAAAGAAGAAAAGTAACTTTGAGAAGGAAGGATCAATTTTAGGATCATCTTCAAGAGATAAGGGCAAGCAACCTCAATCACAAGGAAGTATTGCATGAACTACAAAATAGATAACCATGACACCAATCGGTGTTGGTTTAAGAACAAACAAGACAAGAAAAGAAAAAACAAGCCACAAAAGAAAAATAGACAACAACGAGGACATGTTGCTTTTGAAAATTTTGATTTTGATTCAGAAAGAGCACACAAAGTGTTAATTACCCATACAACTTCTACATAAAATAAATATGTTTGGTACATTGATTTAGGCACCATAAAACACATGATTGGTGACAAGTAGTGTTTTGAGATATTTGTGGCAAGAGAAGGCAAACCAGTAACAATTAATAATAATAAGACCTATCATGTCTAGGTGGAAGACAGTGTATCTGTTTCCCTTCCAAAAATAAAGTGTCACATTTAAATGTTCTTTATGTTCTAGGATTGACAAACAACTTGTTGTCAGTTCTACAAATCTTGGATAAAAATATTGTTGTCAACTTCAAAGTGGAAAATGGACTGAAATGTTGCTATATCACCAAGCAGGATAAACACATAGCAATCGATTCTTACAAGCATGGCTTGTTTAAACTAGATGTTGTTTCAACACCTCATGTTGCCATGGTAGTTAACACAAAGGAGACCACTTCAATTTTGCATAAGATATTTGGGTATCTACGTAAATGTTATTTACTTGAGCTAAGTAAAAATCAAATGGTGAAGGGACTTCCCACCCTTTCATCTACATTTCCAATCTACTTGGATTTCTTAGCAGGGAAGCAATATCGAGTACCATTCAAATCTAGGTCTTCCAGAAGTAAGATAATTTTGGAGTTAGTGCACACTTATTTGTGTGGTCCCATACCCTCAAGTTTTGGAGGAAAGATGTATTATCAATTATTTTTAGATGATCACTCATGAAATATGTGGGTCTTCTTCCTCCAACTGAAATCAAAAGTCTTTTCCTACTTTCAATAGTTCAAGAAACTGGTTGAAAAGGAATCAAGGTACTACATAAATATCCTCTACTTATATCGGGGGAGGAATATACCTAAAATGAATTCTATTCATTTATAAAATCACATGGGATCAAAAGACAACTAACCACAACCTACACTCCACAATAAAATGAAGTTTCTGAAAGGAGGAATCATTCCATCATGAAAATGGTTCGCAACATGCTTAAGGGAGAAAATATTGAGCAAAGCTATTGGGTACAAGATCTCACAATGACAATATATTTGAATAGGGCATGCACAAAGGCCATTAAATATATAACTCCATAGGAAGCATGGAGTGGAAGGAAGCCCTCGTTCAAGAAACTGGTTGAAAAGGAATCAAGGTACTACATAAATATCCTCTACTTATATCGGGGGAGGAATATACCTAAAATGAATTCTATTCATTTATAAAATCACATGGGATCAAAAGACAACTAACCACAACCTACACTCCACAATAAAATGAAGTTTCTGAAAGGAGGAATCATTCCATCATGAAAATGGTTCGCAACATGCTTAAGGGAGAAAATATTGAGCAAAGCTATTGGGTACAAGATCTCACAATGACAATATATTTGAATAGGGCATGCACAAAGGCCATTAAATATATAACTCCATAGGAAGCATGGAGTGGAAGGAAGCCCTCCATATCTCATATACGAGTCTTTGGGTGTAAGGCATTTATGCATATACCTAAAGAAAAGAGAAAGAAACTAGATGAGAAAAACTTATAGTGCATTTACCTTCGATATGATGAATATTCTAAAGGGTATTGATTGTTTGACTTTAGAACAAAGAAAATACACATAAGCAGAGATGTGGTGTTTGATGAGGCTTTCACACATGACATCACATCCTCTGTTTACCTGGAATATGAGGATCCACAGAAAAAAAACTCCACCTCAAAAAAATGTGCCAAAATGGTATACAAGTATGATGAGATATTCAAAGTTGACCTCACCTTCTGATCTTACTCTGAATTATATTTGAACTCACAACAAGTCTCGATAGAAGAGAGCATAAGCATCACCAATAGTTGATGACTTTTGCAAAAATTTCAAAGAGATTTCTGTATATAGAGATATTAATAGTGGATAAGAGATGGATATTGATGATGAGAGAGTTTATATGTTTACATGTGATGAAAATTAACCCACCACGGTAAAATAAGAACTTAGTGTGTCATAGTGGAAGACAACTATGGATGTTGAATATAAATCTTTCATTAATAAAAATACATGGAAGCTGGTTAATTTACCTTCAGGTAAGAAACCTATAGGCTATAAATGGGTTTACAAAATGAAATACAAGGAAAATGTAATTATTGACAAGTATAAGGCCCAACTTGTGGCAAAGGGCTATGTTCAAAGGAAGGCATCGATTATGAAGAGACCTTTGCACCCACTGCAAGGATGACCACCATTTATGTTATTTGTGCTATGAAAACACAATACGGATGGAAAATTCATCAAATAGATGTAAATAACACCTTCCTGAATGGTGATTTGAACAAGGAAGTATGCATGACTCAACCACAAGTATTTATTAAGGAATACCATGAGCAACAAGTTTGCAAATTGGTTAAATCCTTGTATGGATTGAAACAAGCCCCTAGAGCATTGTATATAAAGATAAAAAATCACCTTCTAAGCATGGATTTAAGAGAATTCCTTCATATGCAAATATCTATGTTTAAAATATTGATTCTGAGATAGTGATACTTGTACTCTTTGTGGATGATTTTATCATAACCGACAACTCAAAAACATTGATATATGTCGTGAAGAATGACTTGAGAGAGTCATTTGATATGATATAATTGGTACTTATCCACTATTGTATTGGTATGGATATTGAATAGAAAAAGAATTACCTAAGGGTGACTCAAAATAAGTACGCAAAGACACTGATCAAAAAGTATTGTATAACTAATTGTAAGTCAAAATCAACATCAATGGATCAAGGGCTTCAGTTGTCATGATAGGATGATTCACCTCAGGTAGATGGCACTATTTATCATGATATGATTGGGAGCCTTATATACCTAACAAACACTAGACCAGATATCACATTTATTGTGAATTATCTTTCTTAGTTCATGCAAGAACCAAAAGTTACTGAAAACAACAAAGTGTGTTCTCCACTATATCCATGGTAGTGTGGAGTATGGTTCAAAGTATACAAATAATGAAAAATTCTTATTACAGGGTTTCACGGACTCTAACTATGCTAGATTACTAGATGACTAAAATTGAACATTTGGATATGTTCTTCATCTAGGACCCAGACTTGTCTCATGGCACAATAAGAAATAATAGGTGGTTTCTATATTTTCAACAGATGCAGAGTATCACACAAAATAAGGAGAAGTGTGTGAAGCGCTATGGTTGAGTCACATTATGGCAAGTATGGGTTAGCCCAAGAAACTTCCAATTTACTTGTACTACAAAAAATAGGGTGTTTTAAACTTAGTGAAGAATCTAGTTCACCATGAGCACACCAAACATATTGACACACAATGTCATTTCATTCAAGAAAAAGTTTCTAAACACAACATCAAGCTCCAATACATTCCCACTAATGAACAGGTTGCAAACATCTTGACAAAGGCTCTTGGACGTGTCAAATTTGAGCTATTCCACAACACTCTTTGTATATCAAAGTAAAATGTAATAAAGGGGGGATGTTAGGGTAAAAAGTAGTTTGTTACTTTTACCATTAGATTATTACTTTTTAATTTTGACCTAGAATATATTATTCCTAATATCTATCCTATGGTTAGTAGTCGTAGTTATTTTGGCTACGTTAGTTGTTAGGTTAGTGGTTAACATTTTTTTAACTAAGAACATTAGTTAGCTACCTTCATGGGGGGATTACCTCTTAGGCTATTCATAGCCTATGACTATTGTTATTTAAGCACTATGCATTATCAATTCTAAACTAATGTTCACACTCATTTTATATCAATATGCAAAAATCCAAGCAATATTGAGGGAGATACAACCCTTTGAAGTCAACCATTTAGAACAATGGCAATGACAAATTTTCAAATCGCAAAAAACAAAATTGCAAATATTTTTGAACTAGGGTTCAAACGATGGGAAGAGGAATGAAGGGCTAGGACTTCAGCGAGGCAATATATTCTATCTGGAAAAAGAATTTTGCAACTAAGTTCTTTCTCCCTTTCTTTATCTTAGAAATTATGCATAAAAAATTTATATTTTTTTTATCAAGTATTATATTTTCTATAGGACTTTCAGATAAATTTCATTAGACTTTGATTTTTCTTTCGATGTATCGATTTATATTAAATCCTTATAAGCATCCATAGTGTTAGAGGTTAGTGAGTGCACCTTAGAGAGATCCTCATTGCTCCAATATAGGGTAGTTTTTGGTAAATTTAATGGGTATTGTCCAGGGGCTTCAACCTTGAGAAAATGGATTGATAGAAGTTGGAAGTATCCATGAGTTATTATATCATTTCTTCCCAAAGGTTTCTTCCTAGCCATTTTTTATCCTAGGGAAGAAAGAGAAATAATCATAAAAGGGGGTCCTTGGTTTATGGAAAGAGTGGGGCTCTTCCTTACTTGCTGGTATGAAGGCTTTTCACCTGAAAATGTTAATCTATCCCTAGTACTAGTTTGGGTTAGGATGTTTGGGTTAACCATTGAATTTTATGAAATAAATACCTTCAAGGCAATAGGAAACACTCTAGGAGAATTTGTTGATATTTTAGATACAACAAAAGATGATTTTTTGGCTATTTATGCTTGAAAATTGGTCATAATAGATATAAGTAAACCTTTATCAGAATCCAAATTATAGATTATTAAAACATATATTTTATATGTAGAAGATGTCATAAGGTGCGGCATATTGAGAGATCATGCCCTAAGAAAAGCCCAACGAAATCATTTGTAAAAAATCGTAAGAGAAATTTACAAATGGTTATGGATAAATATGGTTTTCAACTTCTAAAAAATAGATCTAGAAAAAAAATATAATGAACAATGGGGACCAATAAGGAAGGATACTGGAAGAAATTCCAATTATTTTGAGTCTTTAGCCAGTAAAGACAAATGCAAAACAAAATTTAGAGGACACAGTACAACAATTTCAACATATTAGCAAGGACCCATATATTCAGTATGATCCTAATTTAAAGAAGAACATTCTTGATGAATCTAAGGAATGTGTCTCATAAGATTTTGAAGACTCTCTTGAAGTACCATGCACCATTCACGAGAAAATAATTGGTAAATAAAATGTAGTTTTAGAAGTTAATACCTCTTCCATTAATAATAAAATACCATAAAATAAGTAAGAGAAGTCAAACTCACAGAGCAATGGTAGCGGTGGTCTCTATCATGGGACCTAGGAACATTGCTGGTGGAGTGGGTGGGGACACTTCTGCATCTCCAAGAACTAATCAGACCCTCGATTTTGATGCAAAATTGGAAGGAATTCCAAGCACCCACCCCTCCACCAGGGGTAAATCTAGTAGTGGAAAATGTAAGGCTCCCATTGTGATGGAAAATAATTGTTCTAATGATTCTCTTTCCTTTCAATTCAAACATGATACTATGCCTAAGAAAAATCACCCTCTTGAAGGTACTTCCACCAAGACTCCTTCTACTGGCCTTTATATTTTCTTGTTAGCCTAATATATCTAGGAGAGGCCACCTCTAGGACCTCCATGACATCAAAAATACCTTAGGGAGAGCAACCAGGATGACCTCCTCTCTCCTAGCATAGGTAGAGACTATCTTGAATGAATACAAGGACCAATTCAAGATCTTAGAGGAGTTTAAGAGCTTGGTGGGTGCTACCAGGGATTGGCATAACATAGCTTGGAAACCCAACTAATTGTCATCTAAATCTCTTGTGGTTTTTTGATGTTATTGATCTTTGTTTTCTATCTCTTGATTTACCCCTGTGTGGGTTTCCTTTTGGTATTTGGGTGTTTGTTTCTATACTTCTATCTTTCAGATTGTCTGTACATGGGTCTATTTTGGTTGGGTTTAGTTTGCTTACTCCTTCATGGCCCTGCAAGGGCTTCCAATTTTTGTTGAAGGGGGTTTTCATTTCTTCTATAATTGACTATATTTTTTGCATTGCAACTAAGGAGTAGTTCTTCATTTTGACTCCTTTTATGTAAAAGGCTACGGAAGCCTTTCAAAACTCCTTTACCAGTCAATATATATATTTATCCTATTATAATTATAATTTAATCCCTTTTTTTATAACTTATAATAGTCTATTTTATAATTGTATATATTATAAATAAACCCCCTTTATTTAAAACATATAATAGTATATTTTACAATTATATATATTATAAATAAACTTCTCTTATTTATAATATACTTCTCCTATTATAATTATAAATAAAATCCTTTTATTTATAACTTATAATAGTCTACTTTATAATTAAACCCTTTTAATTATAATTTTATTCTACTATTATAAATATATAATAGTCCTTAGGGTTGATTCTATACATTGTATATCTACTTAATCACAATAAAAATTTGTACAATTATCCTTAAATAATACACAGTTTCTATGCCCTAAAGTCCACCAAGGAGGGTCATGGCATCCTAACCCCCAAGGACTAAACACCATCATGGGTGTTTTCTATAAAATCATCTTTGCATTCACGAGGTTAGATGATCAAGGATAATGTCCAACTTTCCTTCTATTGAGTTTAAACAAGGTTCCTTTATCCCTTGCAAATATCAATGGTACATTTTCTTTTTGAGAGATGCAATCCTAATGATTGAGCCATAGAAGTAGTAACATCCTTATCTAAATATATTCAAAAGGAGGTTTTGTTCCTAATTTCCTATATTTTGCACCTGCAATGCAATAGAAAGGAGGAAATATGGCAAGTTTTTCATATTGCATTACCTTATACTACCAATTTCGGGTGGAAATACCCTATCCTTAAATCACAAGAGTCCATCATCCGTGTTAAAATATTATTTTCTATGTGATTTCCTTTATTTTATATTGAAATTTATTGCATCTCTCACCTAGAGATTGAATTTAGTTAAATTGTTTTATTAAATCCAAGGGATTTCAAGCTAGACTATTGTGTACCTTCTTTTAGGTTTGAAGCTTTAACATGATTTTCTTGCTTCCTAGTCTCAGAATTTGCTCTCTGGATAATTTCTTTAGGTTCTCAAGTATTTACTAAACTCAAAATTTGGTTCATTCTTTAATCAAATTAAGGATAGAACCCCATAATCCTCTCTAGAGTAGATTTCCTACTTTATCCTCTTCAAATAAGTAAGCTCAAATTTAAAGAATAGAACTCTTCCTCTATTCTTAAGTATGATTAACTTAACCAAGATTAGTCATCTCACCTATGATGAGCTAACTCTAAGATATCTATCTCACCTTTTTTCGATGAGTTAGCTGAAGTTATCCATCCCATATTTACTATGAGTTGATTCTATCCATCTATCTCATCTTATTGATGAAATAGCTAAATTCACATTTCTTACTTTATTTCTATGACCTAACTCTATCCATCTATCTCACTAAAGATAGATAAATTCATTTATCTCATTTTATTTATGAGATGAATCTATCCATCTATCTCACATGAGATAGCTAAAGTCATCTTTCTCATTTTTACTATGAGATGACTCTATCCATCTATCTCACCTAAGATAGCTAAAGTCATCTATCTCATTTTATTTGTGAATGGCTAAGGTTATGCTTGATTTACACAAGATACTATACTAGAGTAAAGTTATTTTTGCTAGGGCCTATCCTTAAGCAATCGTTAGCTTACCTATGGAAGATTCTAGTCCATCATACCTGGATCATTATCTAGAGAAGCTTATAGTCCCATGAATATGTGCTTTGAATTTAAACAACTAGAATATCAAGTTCTTCCTAGCTTTAGCTTAACTAAACAAGGTACTATATAGGAAGATACTTAAACCTTAGCATATTCCAAGGAAAACTCTAGTTCATCTATTTCATAGAGTTTCTTTCACGCAAGCATCTTGTCCTACACCTTACTGCTCTAATACCATATGTAACAACCCCAAAACCCAACTAGTTTAAGGGATGTCACTATTTACTACCATATATATATATATATATATATATATATATATATATATATATATATATATATATATATATATATATATATATATTAAAGTAGTTAGAAACATCAAACACCATCCCATACTAACAACCACAAATTTTATCTAATTTAGAACAAACAAGAATAATATTTACTAAAACATCTATTCAAATAAAACATAAGAATCAACCAATAAAATATACATTAGAAGTGAATATGGAAACTACAATAAAGAGATACATTAAAAATTTAAAAGAGAGATGCAATACCCATAACACATTATATATCCTAGGGAAAACCCTTATGGAAAAACCCAACCTCAAATATGTTTCATTTATTGCATAAGTTTGGTCTTTTACAAATACAAGGATCCCATAATCCCTTTCTCCCAAATATATGCCAATACAATGAGTAAGAACCCCTAGTTCTCACGACTTTACCATGCATTGCTCCTTTAATCAACATTATTACTTAATTAACTAAAGTCACATACCTTCAGTTAATCCAAAAATCTGAATCCACTTACCAAACTAACTAAAGTCCCATACTTTTAGTTAATCTAATAATCGAATTTCCACTTATCAAATTAACTAAAGTCCCATAGCTTTAGTTAATATAATAATCCAATTTTTTCTTATCAAACTAACTAAATTCCCATACCTTTAGTAAATCTAATAATTTAAATTTCACTTACCAAACTAACTAAAGTACCATACCTTTAGTTAATCTAATAATACAATTTCCACTTATAACATTAAATTTATGTTAATAACATATTCAACTCTATGTTTATAGCATATTCAACTCTATGTTATTCCATTTATAATATAATCAAATCTATGTTAATAACATATTCAACTCTATGTTTAACTAGTTTATAACATAAACTTCCTCTTTGCACTATAAGGCATGTTAATCTCCTTTATAACATAAACTATCTCTTTACAATATAAAGCATGTTAATATCCTTTATAACATAAACTATATCTTTGCAATCTAAAGCATGTTAATCTCTTTTATAACATAAACTATCTCTTTGCAATATAAAACATGTTAATATCCTTTATAACATAAACTATATCTTTGCAATATAAAGCATGTTAATATACTTTACAACATAAGTTGTCTCTTTGCAATAGAAAGCATGTTAATATCCTTTATAACATACACTATCTCTTTGCAATATAAATCATATTAATCTCCTTTATAACATAAGTTATCTCTTTGCAATATCAAGCATGTTAATGTCCTTTATAACATAAACTATATCTTTTCAATATAAAGTATGTTAATATCTTTTATAACATAAGCTATCTCTTTGCAATATAAAGCATGTTAATATCTTTTATAACATAAACTATCTTTTTGCAATATAAAGCATGTTAATATCCTTTATAACATAAGCTATCTCTTTTCAATATAAAGCATACTAATCTCCTTTATAACATAAGCTATCCCTTTGCAATATAAAACATGTTAGTCTCCTTAAGCTATCTCTTTGCAATATAAAGCATGTTAATCTCATTTATAACTATAGACACCAAAATCTAGCCACTTTTCATCCATCTATAGTTTCCTACCACTTTTACCCATTATATATATACATTTATATATATTTGTTTAATATATATTTAAATAATAATATTTTATTTATATATTTAATAAATATATGTATTTATATGAATTAATCTCAGCCATCCATCATGACTTAATCCCAACCACTCATCCATATTAATCCATGCCACCTACCTAGATTTAATATCCACCCTCCATCACATTTTAATCTTGACCACACAAATTGTGTCGTCGAAACCCTAATGTGCCCTATGAGAGATTTTAAAGAGGAGTTATTTTGATGAATCAATCCCTATCTAGACTCCCATAAGTTTTGGGGATCCTTAAACATCCAAGCATTCTCACCACTTCCATATTCTCCTCTCTCATCATCACCTCTGCATCCTCCACTGCCCACTTTGCACGAACTAGATTTGCTTCTCCAAATTTTATTTTCAATCCCCACAAGTGCATTTGGGTATTTTTTGTTAGTAATTGAGCACCGCTAGATGCATCAAACCATTTTTGAGAACCTCTGGGCACCTTCATTCCATCATCGAATGTATCTAGGTGACTTATACCATCATCGAGCACCCACATGCATTCATAGTCCTAGTTTTACAATCTAGCAATCCCTCAAGTTTCACTAGGGCATCTATGCACCAAATACTTTAACAACGATGAATAAAAGAGAACAGTGAATTAATTTGAGAAGGTAATTTATTTATTGTTTGTATTGTTATTCTTTAGATTTGTTTATAGCTTCATTTTTGCAACTAGGGTTAGTAGTTTTCTTATTGAGGGCCTCACATAGTGGAGCCCTCGTAGATATTATTGACCTTCTATTGTTGTTTGTTGTTTGTAGGTTTAGGGATAAAGTTTATTGGAAGCTACTGAAGCACTCGAGTGATCTAGGTAATGGATATCTAAAGCCCACTCACTTTACTATTGATATAAATTCGAGTGTGGAGACACCACCCTTATTTGTTAGCTAGGATTTCAAAGAACCCTAGCATATTGAAATTGTTGTATTGAATAATAAAGCATTGTAAACCCCTATTTGGGGTGCACTTGGTTTTAATATCAAAGATCCACCCAACAATAAGAATAAATGTTTATTTTTGTGCAATCATATGTGTTTCTTCTAATTTTTTCATTCATTTAAGTTTATTTTTTTGTGTTGCTCGATTTCGCATCTACAATAACATAACCTATATCTTTGCAATATAAATCATGTTAATCTCTTTTATAACATAAACTATCTCTTTGCAATATAAAACATGTTAATCTCTTTTATAACATAAACTATCTCTTTGCAATATAAAACATGTTAATCTCTTTTATAACATAAATTATGCCTTTACAATATAATCTATGTTAAACACTATAACATAATCATATTTTCCTTTTAATATAATCTATGTTCAGCACTATAACATAATCATATTTTCATCCAATATAGTCTATGTTAAACACTATAATATAATCATATTTTTTTTTCAATATAATCTATGTTAAACACTATAACATAATCATATTTTCCTTTCTTTATATTAATCAAATAACCTCATATTTAATTAACATAAAACTATGTATTTCCTTTCTTTATATTAATCAAATAACCTCATATTTAATTAACATAAAACTATGCATTTTCTTTCTTTATATTAATCAAATAACATCGTGTTTTAACATAAAACTATATGTTCTTATTTTTATTTTAATATAACAACATATCCACTCAAGCAAGGCATACATAGGCACTTCTACAGAACAACAAACTCAACCTTGACCACACACGGATGTCAATGGGTTACAATCACCTATCACCCTATATATAGGGTTGCCTGCAACAGAAGCATCCCATGAGGACAAAGCCATTGATGCGGGAGCCTATCTTTAGAGGGTTTTTTTTAAAGGGAGTTTTAAAATAAATTTTTTATTACTAAAAATGGAATTCGTTGACACAAAAATAATTTGCCGAAAATGGTAATTACTAAAAAAAAAAAATTGATGGAAAAATAATTTGCCTAAAATAGTAATTATTCAAAAAGACAGTTTTTTCGAAAAATTATTTTTCCATCAAAATTTGCCTTTTTTAGTAATTACCATTTTCGACAAATTATTTTTGTGTCAAAGAATTCCATTTTGAGTAATAAAAAAATTATTTTAAAACTCCTTTTAAAAAAACCCTCTAAAGATAGCTCTTGCATCAACCATCCAACAAGAGTTTAATGAATGATCGATTGGGTCCATTGACCCGATCACACACAAAACCAAAAAAGCTTTTGAATGACACACTCTCATGGGAAAATGCACCAGTTTCACATGGATTCGTTCAAATTCTCCCTATGTGCTAAGGCTATATCAACAAGGTGACAGGAGTTCTAGTCCTTGGTGACTGTATTTCTCTACCATTTTGGATAGTGAGTGGTGCTATCATGGTAACCTTATGGCTGGAAGAAGAGTTGAGGACTCCTTGCAAGAAGGTGACTACTAGTAATGTGGCTAGAGTCCATTCATCAAAAGATAATGGGGTGCCACACAAATACAATGTGGCCCATTCTAGCACTCACAAAGTAGCATTGGTTGAGCCTAAGAGGAAGTAGTACAGACCTATGGCCTGGGTAATTAGCAATGAGACCACCATGGGCTAGCTTTAAAAGATACTGCAACCACACAGTAAGGGCAATTTCTACCATGCTAAGAGCCTCTAAGTTAATGATCCACCATCCAACAGAGGTAGGTCCAACTCAAGTGGGTATAAGAAAGTTGAAAACAAAAGTAACTACAAAGATGACATAGGAATTTTAATAGTTTAATGAAAGCATAAAACCAATGCATTCCCTAACTCTATTAACCAGAGGGTTGATTCTATTTTTACCATCCTAGATATCACTTCGTAAAGGTAATATTTCCTCTTCAAAAGCTATCAATTGTTGGTGTTACTCCTCTCTTATTTTCTTCTATAACTTGACGTTCTCCTTTCCATTCCCAAAACTCATAGCCCCACCACTAAAAAATATCCCATCTCTTTTGTAGGGACCAAGTCTTGTCAACGTGCTCTCCAACTTGCTCAATGCTCACCATGCCTTCTCACCTACCATAATTTATTTTCTACTTATCCAAGCTTGATATTTTGGATTTAAAACTCATTGTTTCCTTTCTTCAAAATCTGCCATGACCTGGCCATCCACTTGAAGGCGGTGGTTGATTATTTATCATTTTAAATGATATTCTTTTGTAAAAACATCATTTCAAAAAGAATACAATAATCGTTTACAATTATATAAATTATAAATAAACCTCTTTTATTTATAAGATATAATTATCTTATTATAATTATAAATAAACCTATTTTATTTATAACTTATAATAGTCTATTGTATAATTATATATATTATAAATAAACCTCTCTTATTTATAATATACTTCTTCTATTATAATTATAAATAAACCTCTTTTATTTATAATTTAAAATAGTCTATTTTATAAGTATAAATAAACCTATTTTATTTATAACTTATAATAGTCTATTTTACAACTATATATATTATAAATAAACCTCTCTTAGTTATAATATACTTCTATTATAATTATAAATAAACCTATTTTATTTATAACTTTTAATATTCTATTTTATAATTATATATATTATAAATAAACCTCTCTTATTTATAATATACTTCTCCTATTATAATTACAAATAAATTCATTTTAAATCAAGGACTCATAGTGACGATTTTTCAAGTCGAGAAAAACAAATTTGCAAAGTGTGAAGGATTAAGGTTTTTATTGAAAAATATCTCATCTTTTAGGATCCATACCTTCACAAAAATTTATCCAATTTAGATGATTCTTGGACTAACTTGTGCATAATTTGAATAGGTTTAAAATGAGTGGTCATATGCAAAATTCCAAGTAATATTGAGGGAGATACGACCTTGTGAAGTCAACCATTCGGAACAAGGGCGTTGATGATTTTTCAAGTTGCAAAAAATAAATTTTCTGTGTGAAGGATTAGGGTTTTTCCTAAAAAACGTCTCATATTTTAGGAGCCATATATTCATGAAGAGTTATCCGATTCAACTGATTCTTGGACCAACTTATGCAGAATTTGAATAGCTTGTAAATGAGTGGTCATATGCAAAAATCAAAGCAATATTGAGGGAGATACGACCTTGTGAAGTCAACCATTCAGAAAAAGGGAAGTGATGATTTTTCAAGTCACGAAAAAAAAAAATTGCAAAGTGTGAAGGATTAAGGTTTTTTCTTGAAAAATATCTCATCTTTTAGGAGCCATATCTTTGTGAATAGTTATCTGATTCAGCTGAATTCTTGGACCAACTTGTGCAGAATTTAAATAACTTTAAAATGAGTTCTCATATACAAAAATCCAAGAAATATTGAGGGAGACACAACCTTGTGAAGTCAACCATTTAGAACAAAGGCAGTGATAAATTTTCAAGTCGTAAAAAATAAAATTACAAATATTTGCCAACTAGGGTTCAAATTATGGGAAGAGCAATGAAGGGCTAGGACTTCAACAAGGCAAGATATTTTGTCTAGACAAATAATTTTGTAGCTATGTTATTTTTCCCTTTATTTATCTTAGAAATTATGCATGAAAAATTTACAAAGTTTTTATCAAATATTATACTTGCTATAGGACTTTTAGATAGATTTTATTAGATTTTGAGTTTCCTTTCCATGGATCTATTTATAGTTAAATTCTTAGAATCATCCCTAGTGGTAGAGGTTAGTGATCACACCTCAGAGAGATCCTCATTGCTCCAATATAGGGTAATTTTTGGTAAATTTAATGGGTATTGGCTAGGGGATTCAACCTTGAGAAAATGGATTGATAGGAGTTGGAAGTATCCAGGAGTTATTCTATAATTTCTTCCCAAAGGTTTCTTCCTAGCCATTTTTTATTCTAGGGAAGAAAGAGAAAGAATCCTAAAAGGGGGTCCTTGGTTTATGGGAAGAGCAAGGCTCTTCCTTACCCGCTGGTATGAAGGATTTTCACCTAATGTTAATCTATCCCTAGTACCAGTCTAGGTTAGGATGTTTGGGTTACCCATTGAATTTTAGGAAATATATACCTTCAAGGTAATAGACAACACTCTAGGAGAATTTCTTTATATTTCAGATAAAAAAAAATGTTTTTTTTGCTATTTATGCTTGAATATTGGTCATGATTTATATAAGTAGACCTTTACCAGAATCAATCACTCTTAAGTATGGGTACAAGATGTGGATCCAAACTATTGATTATGAAAACATATCTTTTAGATGTAGAATATGTCATGAATTGGGGCATATTGAGAGATCATGCCCTAAGAAGAGCCCAGTGAAATCATTTGTAGAAAATCGTAAGAGAAATTTACAAATGGTTATGGATAAAGATGGTTTTCAACTTCCAAAAAATAGATATAGAAAAGAAAATATAATGAACAATGGAGACCAATACGGAAGGATATAGAAGAAATTTTAATTATTTTGAGGCATTAACCAATAAAGAAAATGTAGATCAAAACTTAGAGGACACAGTATACATTTTTTAGCATATTAGCAAGGAAGCATCTATTAAGTATGATCCTAATTTAAGGGAGAACATTCTTGATGAATCTAAGGAATGTGTCTTATCATATTTTGAAGACTCTCTTGAAGTAACATGCACCATTCATGAGAAAATAATAGGTAAATAAAATGTAGTTTTAGAAGTTAATACCTCTACCATTAATAAGGAAATACCAGAAAATGAGCAGGACACGTCACAAGATTCTATAATAGAGCCAAGAGAGGATAAATATGTTGAAAAATAAAATTGTGAAATATTATTGATAAATAGAATAATAAGACCTAATCCTAATATAGTTAAGACAAAAATAGGAAAACCCTCAAATTATCAAGCAAGATCCAAGGAAGAAAGAACTAACATAGAGAAAGGAACACAAACTAAGTTTGTTGAACTTCTCTTTACAAGACAATAAAATGATATTGGTAATACATAAGAGGGGCCAAAAGCCCCTAATGAGACATGATTATCATCTCATGGAATATAAGGGTTGCTAATGTATGCTTAAATCATAGGTGTATTAGGGACCTATGTTTAAGTAATAAACCTGATATTATCTATATCCATGAAACTAAAATGATAAAAGAAGAAGTTTCAAATACTATGAAAGCATTTTGGTCAAGATTTGAATGGGATGCTATGGATTCTAAAGGATAAGCAAGGGGAATTCTATATTTTTGGAATCCTTCTACAACCTCTTGTGTAACCTTTCATAAAAATAGGCATTAGATAGCCTCTTTAGTCACTTGCTACTTTGTAGATATTCACTTCATCCTTATCAATGTCTATGGACCTACAACTTAGTCAAGTATATTAGAAGTTTGGAGTGGGATTGAAGACTTTATGAGAAGTAAATACCAAGTAACCATATTTAATGATTATTGTATATTTTAATGCCATAACCAATCGAAATGAATTTTTTTGGGAAATTAGGAAATCGACCCAAAGTAGAAAAGTTTTCTCAACTTTTATTCAAATGATAATCTATGGGAAGTTGATTTTGAAGAATATAACTCTACTTGGATCAACAACAGGAGAGGTCAAAACCTAATAGCAGAAAAATTAGATAGATGCATTCTCTTAGATCATTGTCTTGATGAAGGAACTTGTGATAAAATTAATACCTTAACAAGGATTGGTTCAAATCATTGGCAAATAAGAGTTAAAATGGTGGTAAGTGAATTCAAAAAAATATCATATTTTAAATATGAGTAGATGTGGGAAGACCATCCTTAATTTTTTAATATGATAGCTCAAACATGGAATTATTTAGGTAATGGTGGGTTGTATGCTTTTCCAATACAAATTAAAGCTATGATATCTAGATTAAAAGAATGGAATAAGAACACCTTTGGAAATATTTTTTAGAAGAAAGAACAACTATAAGATAAACTTTAAAAAATCCAAAAAGGTGATGAAAATAATACAAGATTGAAGGAAATGGAATGAATATCATAATATTTTGAGTAAGGAAGAGAAATTTTGGAGATTAAGACAGACTTGGTTAAAAGAAGGAAATAATACACAGTTTTTTCATAGTATGGCTATAATAAAAATATCATCTTTTAGAATTAATAGAATTAAATCAATATAAGGGGTTTGGATTAATGATCAGAGTGAAATTAGAAAAGAGGTAAAGTAATTTTATTAAAATATTCTAAGTCCAGAGGAGACCAAAGTTCTTAATGATAAATTTCTTCAAGATGTTCCTTCAGTTATAACAAATAAATACAATAGGAAACTTATGGATCTTATTACTCTAGAAGAAATTCATTTAGCTCTTTTATCTTTTAATAAAGATAAATACCCATATCCAATGGTCTTTTTGTAGCTTTTTACCAACATAATTGGGATATAGTGAAGGATTATTTATTGGTGGTTGTGGAACAATCTAGGATAAAACAATACATTCCTTATAAGATAAATGCAACTTATCTTACCCTAATTCCAAAAAATAAGGATGTTGAATTGTTTGATTCTTTTAGACCCATAAGCCTATGTAATATGGCATATAATAATATTTACAAAGTGATAGCAAATAGATTAAGGCCATTGTTCGACAAAATAATTTTAGAAGAGCAACAAGGATTTGTGAAAAGGAGACAAATTCTAGATGGGATCATAGTAGCTCATGAAGTTATGCATTTAGTAGCTTCAAGAAAAGAGAAATATATGATATTAAAATTGGATATGAATAAAGCTTATGATAGGTTTAAATGGGATTTTATTTTGTAGTTTTAGATAAGTTTAGTTTTGGAAAAAAATGGGTTAGATGGATTAAAGCTTCTGACTCCACCGTTTCTTATTCAGTGTTGGTCAATGGGTTAGTGACAAAATATTTTAAAACCAAGATAGGCCTTACACAGGGAGATCCTTTATCTCCTTATTATTATCGTAGAAGTTTTGAGTAGTAAATTAAATAAGTCTTAAAAATATAGATTTATTAATGGAATTGAGGTTAGTATAACATCAATAACATCACCCATCAAAAATTTGTAGATGATACAATACTTTTTGGAAAGGTAAGGATAAATGAGGTAAAATATTTGAATAAATTTTTTAAAATAGTACAAAAGAGCTTCAGGGAAAAAACTCAATAGGACTAAATTCAAAATTTACTTCCTTAACACTCCTCCCAATATCAAAGCAAGAATTTTTAGGTTGATTCAAATGGAGGAGGCAAATTTACCAACTTATCTAAGGATGCCTTTATTTGAGGGGAGAATGAGGATACATTTATGGATTCCAGTTATTAGTAAAGTTCAAAATAAACTTCTAGCTTAGAAAGGTATATGGTTATCGTTAGTAGGAAGAGTGTAGTTAATTAAGTCAATATTACAAGCCATTCCAATATATTATGTCTTTGTTTTCTATGCCAAAATCAGTTGAAAAAAGTTTAATCTTTATTATGCGATCCTTTTTATGGTCAGGTTTGCATGATAAAAGTAAATTTTCTTTGGTGAAATTGAGCAAGTTGTGTGATGATAAAACTAGGGGAGGTCTTGGTTTAAGAGCTCTTACAGATGTAAAGTTAGCTCTTAGGGAAAAATTTATCTAGAGATTGTACAAAGAGAGTCAAAGACAATGGGTAATAATTCTTCTAAGTATGTTAATCCTAATGACCCAAGTTTAATATTTACTGCATTCTCTCTCCCAAATGGTTTTGCTCTTTGGAATGGTTTAAAAAAATCTATTGATCTTATGATTAAAGGTTTAATATGGGTGGTGGGAACTAGAGGAAAAATATCTATTTGTATGGATACTTGGTGTGATAAAAAACACTCAATTTAGATCCAGTTTTGAAACCTTGGATGAGATTGCTTCAAGAAAAATACGGTGATAGGGTTTCAAATATTTTTTACAAGGATCAAGAAGGAAGATACAAATGGAAAGACTTTTTTATAAGTATAAAATACATTGATGATATGAGTAAATTGAGTAGAAATATAACAACTATGATTATTTTAAGGGGTGCCAAGGATAAATTGATTTGGGAGTTGAAAAGCTCAAGAGAATACACAAAAAGAAGTGGATATAATTTCAACACCAACATAATAATAATATCACTAAAATATGGAGAAATATTTGGGATAGCCCAAGCATTCCTAAACATAAAATGTTTGTTTGGCTAGTAGGTCATAGAATAATTTTATCCTGGGATAACCTTATGAAAAGGGGGTTTCATGGCCCCTATAAATGTGTTTTTAGTAATAAGGAGGAGGAGAGTATTGACCATCTCTTGGAACATTGCTCAATAGTTTGAAATCTATGACAATGTATTCTTAATATGTTTGGTAAATGCATGGTGATGAATAGAAAAATTAAAAATTGGTTAAAGCAATGGTAGAGCACTTATAAAAGTGATGCTTTATAGATAATATGGGATATATCAAAAGATACAATACTTTGGACCATATGGCTAGAAAGGAATAGATGAATATTCAAAGGAAAGAAAAGTAGTTTAGAGGTAATGGAAAAGAAGATATGTTTAGCCATAGAGGAGTCTAAACCAACTCTATCAACATACCCAATTCCTAATCTGGAAGTAGAAAGTCTTGATAGATGGATTCAAGTCATTAAATGGAATTATGATGTTGGGTACAAGAGAAACAAAAATAAGGTAAAGAATATAAAGTGGAAACCACAAGATATGGAGTTGGTTAAATTGAATTTTGATGGAGCTTCTAATGGAAATCCAGGACCAATAGGAGGAGGAGGAATAATTAGAAATAATAGAGGATAGATTTTGTCTCCTTATGCTTTCAATAGTGGATTTAAGACAAATAATGAAGCTGAAGCTTGGATAGCTTTAGAAGGGTTAAAAATATGTAAACAAATAAAATGAAATAGAGTATGGATGGAAGGTGATTCTCTCATAGTAATAAATGCAATTTTGAGGAAAGCAAAGGCTCCATGGAATATACAAGATATAATTATGGAAATTCAAGATCTTACCAAAGAGTTTGAAGAAATTAGTTTTACACATATATTAAGGGAAGGAAACAAATGTGTAGATAAGATAGCCAATAGAGGGGTTTTGATTGATGATCATGAAGTTAAATTCTCCTTTCCATGGTTAGAAGAAGTATAAAGTTTAGTTGAAGTTTCCAAAAAATATTGATTGCCTAAATAAATTAATGATTAAGTTTTACTTTAAAGTTTTCCATTAGTAATATTTGTTTTATTTTGTAACAATAATGTGTTTTCCTTTAGAATATTTATTATAATTTTGTGGTTGCACTTTGTCATGACCCTCCCCAGCTGACTTTATTGCACAAGAGAACAATGTATTAACCTATGAAGTGGTGATACCTAGTTTGAAAAATTGAACCAATTATATGATGTTTAGTTGATTTATAAGGGTGTGTTATCGCTAACATATTGCCAAGTGTGTAGGATTAGGTACACTCGTAGGTGGAATAGGCAGAGTCACCCACCAGCAATGAGGGTACCAAAGATCAGGGGAAATGATGATTAAGGTACTCGAAGACAACATGGATATATACCTTCATATAGACATGCATTGACGAAAGGGATAATCATCGATGGCTAATCACCTTGAGCTTTAGTTGATAGCCTTGTAGCTATCATAAAATATATGGCTAGGATAGGTGATTGGGTTGATGGAAATATTCCCTCTTTGTTGTATAAATATGTTTGCTCTCTACTGCATCATGGCTTGAGTAGTTTAATGTTGGGCTTCCTATATGAGAACAACTACAAAATGTATGTATATGCATAAGGTAAATTTTCATGTCGAACTGAAAGTAGAGCATCATCCTTAGGGCACAAGATAACAATGTATTAATCTATGATGTGGTGATACCTAGTTTGAAAAATTGAACCAACTATATGATGTTTAGTTGATTTATAAGGGTGTGTTATCACTAACATATTACCAAGTGTTCAAGATCAGGTACACTCGTAGGTGTAACAGGCAGAGTCATCCACCAATAATGAGGGTACCAATGATCAAGGAAAATGATGATTAAGGTACTCAGAGGTAACATGAGTAGATACCTTCATATAGGTAAGCATTGATAGAAGGGATAATCATCGATGGCTGATCACCTTGAGCTTTAGTTGATAGCCTAGTAGCTATCATAAAATTTTTGGCTAAGATAGGTGATTGGGTTGATGGAAATATTCCCTCTTTTTTGTTGTATAAATGTGTTTGCTCTCTACTGCATTATGGCTTGAGTAGTTTAATATTGGGTTTTCTATATGAGAACTACAAAATGTATATAGATGCATAAGGTAAACTGTCATGTCGAAGTGAAAGTAGAGCATCATCCTTATGAAAGAAAGGAAATTAAATTTATATGTTGAATGAATATTCCTTTAAATTAATTAATTAACTTCAAGTAAATAATGTTTGACTCATTGGAGCTCATTAGTAAACTTCATTGAAATTAATAATAAATGATTTTTCATTTAAATTAATTAAAAGTGTTCATTTTAATGATAACAAAGAATTGTAGGTCCGAGGGACCCCCCCCCCAGGGGGGGGCCCCCCCAAAAAGGGGGGGGGGGGGGGGCGCCCCCCGCCGGCACCGAACACCCCCCAATGATAATAGAGAATTCATTAAAAGACTTTAATAAATTGAAATAAATGAAAAATAATTCATTTTTTTTAAATATATATATATATATATAATAATAGATATCTTTTATTAAAAAGCAATAATGAAATTGTGTAAATAAAATAAATATATTTTATGGTTTATAAATATCTTGAGAATGATATTTTAATTAAAAGAGCCATTCTTCAAAAAAATAAAACATAATGATCCCTTTCCTATATAGTGAAACCTATGAAATAGCCTATGAGGCTACTAAATTTCCAAAGGTGGAAATTATGGGAAGAACGCATAAAGGATAGGGGACGGTGCATTGAAGAAAGGAGGCTCAATACGGGGGCTTGGGGTTCGAGAAGACGGCGGATGGGCCACCTGGATGGATAGGCACATAAGGAGGAAGGAAAGGAAAAGAGAGGGAGGGGAATGAAAGGAAAGGAATATGGGAGTAGAGAAGACACAGGGGAGGCATGGAGAAAGGGAAGAATACACCAAAAGTGAAGAGGAGAGGTAGCTAGACATTACCAACTTTTCTTATTCACAGAAGTTGAAGGTTGAGTTACTTCAAACCTTTAATCCGATTTTAAATGAAACCACCATATGCTTGTTGACCGTTGTATTTTATATGAAACCACCATATGCTTTTTGAGATCTATGTTTTTAAATGAAACCATCATATGCTTGTTGAGCGCTGTGTTTTTAAATGAAACCACCATATGCTTGTTGAGCATTGTGTTTTTAAATGAAACCATCATATGCTTGTTGAGAGCTATGTTTTTAAATGAAACCACCTCATGTTTGGATAAGTGTTGTGCGCCATGAACCAAAGTGAGAATTTTAGTGAGCGTAGGTTTTAGAGGAAACCCATGAACATTTTAGTGAGCATTCTTAGAGGAAACTAGTGAGCATTTTAGTGATCATTTTTGTGAGTATTTTTGTGAGCACAAGCTTTAGAGGAATCCAATGAGCATTTTTGTGAGCACATACTATAGAGGAAACCAGTGAGCACTAGATTTAGAGGAAGCTAGTGAGAGTTAACAGTGAGTGTTTTAGTGAGCACTAGATTTAGAGGAAGCTAGTGAGCGTTAAAAGTGAGTGATGTGCATGTTCAAAGGCCACATAATGAAATTTTAATTTATAAAAAAAAAAAAAAAAAAAAAAAAAAAAAAAAAAAAAAAGAACCTTTGATTTATATGAGATTTATTTAAGGTTTTTAATTAGAAAGAACCTTTGATTTTTATGAAATTTATTGAAGGCTTTTAATTAGAAAGAACCTTAGTTTTATATAAAATATAATGAAGGTTTTTAATTAAAAAGAACCTTTGTTTCATATGGGATTATTGAAGGATTTTAATTAAAGAGAACCTTTGATTTATATGAGATTTATTTAAGGTTTTTAATTAGAAAGAACCTTTGATTTATATGAAATGTATTGAAGGTTTTTAATTTAATTTAAAAGAGAACCCCTTTAATTAATGTTGATTATCTTAGGAGTTTTAAATTAAAAAGGGATGTGGATTTATTCGTGAATTGAAGTTATGGGGCTTCAATTTAGGGAATGAATGAATGATTGTTTTAAAGGTTAAAGGTATGGGACTTTAATGCTTTAAAAGGTAATTGATTGATTGGAAATTGTGAATTAAAAAGGATGTAAATTTATTCTTTAAATTGAAGTTATGGGGCTTTGATTTAGGGAATGAAAAGAAAGGGATTGTTTTAAAGGTTAAGGGTATGAGACTTTAATGCTTTAAGACATGAATGAATTTGATTAAAGTTAGACCTTGATCTAAGTGGTACATGTTGGATGACTCTCTAAGGGAACTTGAGAGGTGAAAATAAAAGTAAAGGTTCTTTTATAATATCCATTATGCATTAGATGGTTAGAAACTTAATTGAATTTTGTATAGTTGCAATTTGGCAAAGTAAATGAATAGATGCATTTAGAAGGCATGCCTATCCTGAACCATGAGTATCCTGATCCCCTACTACCCTCAAAGATCCAATGGGAGGCAAGGAGAAGCAAGGAGTTCAATGGAAACAAAGTATAGGTAATTGTATCTTACGTTGATTTACTTATGATCAAATAGACTAAAATTGTGGGGAGATATCCCCAATGCAGATAATGTGATACTCTTTAAAGTAAGAAGGATTTATCATGTAATATTTAATGAGATAGTTGTTTATTGGTTTAGTGAAGGTTCTTTTACTTTATTTATGTATCTGGTTATATTATGTAGTTGATTCTCCTTTAGTGTTAAGCTTGCTTTATTTTCTCTATCATTGTTTGATTGCTTTATGATGTTATAGTAACTAGATGTATTATTGTTTGGTTGCTTGATGATAGAAATATAAGTGTAGAGTTCTAGGGTGAACTCAGAGGTGACCTAAGGGAATTAAGAACCCCTTAGGGTGAACATAGGTAACCTAAGGGAATTGAGAACCCCTTAGGGTGAACATAGGAGACCTAAGGGAATTGAGACCCCCTTAGGGAGATAAAGGACTAAGTTGTGAAGAGATTACATCTGAGTTAAGATAGCTCATCATGGATATGAGATAGATAGCTTAACTCGTAATACTCATAGCATACCTACACATAATGATTTGTGTATGGTATGGAGATGCATGTATACCTTCGATGGACTGAGGGTGATAGGTCTAGCTCATCAAGAATGATGGGACATATGGACTTATCTACAGTAACACATGTTACACCTACACAGATGGACTTGTGATAGGGTACTTCGTGAGATGTAACTTCCAGGAAAACTTAGGTGATTGAAAATTTAGGTTAATACTAGTTGGGTTAGGGGTTCATGAAGGGTTCATGTATCCCTCTCCTTAGTAAAAAAAAAAACTTTTCTATTTTTGTATTTTTTTGTTTGTGTGTTTTTGGGTCATTACATTTGGTATCAAAGCTCTAGGTACGAGGGTATAGAGCTTCTATGTGTGCTAAAGGGAAATTAGATGTATCCAATGAAGGCTTGCTTAAGGTAAAGGCTAAAGTTGGGATGATCTAGGATACCCTATTTGCTAGAATCTGATGGGAATTAACCCCAAGAGAGCGTGGATGTCAGGATGCCTTAGTATGGGCTTTGGTATCAGTGATACATCCTAGCCTGGGATATTACCCTAGTTAGGTTGTTAACGCATATAGCAAGAGAACTCTGTATTATGGCTTGATTGGAGATACAACTTAAGATGAAACTGTAATCTAATCTTCTTTCTTGGATGGAATCAGGTTAAGATGCCACCTAAGACCAAAAGAGGGAGGCCTACACCTAGAAAAACTTGAAAAAGTAATATCGAAGAAGAAAACTAGGATGGGGAACCAACAAGCCCCAATAGGGAGGTAGAAGACCTCACCGCTATGGTCACTGCTATGCAGGATCAGATAAGATAGTTGCTAGAAATGACTACAAATCAGAATTTGCAAGTTTGAGGCTCATATATTGGTCTAGATAGTGGATTAACTGTAGAATAAGTGCAAGCCAGAGCCTTAGTGGAAAAGGAAACAACTAGGGACATGAAAAACATCAGTATCTCCAAGTTTTATGGAGAGGGTGATGGGGATGCAGTGGAAGCATGGTTGAGAGAAGCAGAGGTTCACTTTATGGTAAAAGGCTACTCATTAGGAACCCAAACACTTTGGGCTATGATTAACCTAGAAGGGGCTGCTCTGGAGTGGTGGGAAACCCACTATGAGGAAACTAAGATTGAACCCATTGATACTCCATGGGAGGAATTTATAAATATATTTAAGAAGAGATTCCTAACAGAGCATTTCTATGCCTTAAAGTTTGAAGAATTTGCTAGTCTGAGACAAGGAACCAACATAGTAGAGGTGTACTATAAGAAGTTGGTAAGACTATTCAAATATGTACCTATTTATAATGAGAAAATATGGGTTCACAAGTTCACTCTTGGATTGGAACCTAGGTTAAAGCATGATGTAGACATGCAGGAGCCTAAATCACTGCAAAAGGCATATGACCTAGCAAAGAAAGTAGAGTCACACTTCTGTTATAAATACGACACTCTACCCGAGCAAGCTCGACAAGAGCTAAAGAAGAGGAATAGTAATGGGTTTGTAAAATGGGAGGCTGAACAAGAGCGAAAGGCTAAGAATCCCCAAAATCCTGAGAAGAAACCTTATGGAAATTAGAAGAAGTTCAAGAAGAACTTTTGTAAGAGGGATAACAAACCCAAAAATATGAAACCTCAACCACAGAAGTCACAAGCTCCAACTCCAGCAGTTAAGAGTGGGAATGAGAAACCTAAAAAACAACAAGGACCCAAGGAAGGGTGCTACAATTATCGAGGACCATGAGAAAGGAGAAATACTAAGACAACATCCAATTTTATAGGATTTTTAGGACGTATTTCTAGAGGACCTACCTGGACTACCTCCTGTATGAGAATTTGACTTCACAATTGAACTTATGATGGGAGTCAAACCTATTCATAGATCCTCGTATAGGATGAATCCTACTGAAATGCGAGAACTAAAGGTTCAATTGCAAGGATTATTGGAAAAGGGTTTGATAAAACCAAGTGTGTCACCGTGGGGTATGCCAGTTTTGTTCATGAAAAATAAGGATGGTTCACTAAGATTGTGTATTGATTACAGGATGCTAAATAAGGCTACAATCAAGAACCGATATCCTTTACCTAGGATTGAGGATTTATTTGACCAACTAAAGGATGCCAAGGTGTTTACTAAGATCGATCTGAGGTCAGGGTATCACCAGTTAAGGATTCATGAGGAAGACACTCACAAAATGATATTTAAGACTAGGTATGGGCATTATGAGTTTACGGTTCTACCCTTTGGACTGACTAATGTCCCAAGCTGCTTTCATGAACTTAATGAACAGTGTGTTCCAAAGACACTTGGACCAGTTTGTCCTGGTATTCCTAGATGATATCCTTATATACTCTAGAGATAAATAAGAACATGATAAACATCTTAGGATAGTGTTGGAATTGTTAAGGAAGAATCAACTTTATGGGAATCTGGCTAAGAGTGAATTCTATGTTCTAGAGGTACGATATCTTGGACACATTATATCAACAAAGGGGATTGTTGTGGATCCAGAAAATATAGAGGCTATTCTGAATTGGCCACCCCCTACTAATGTGACTGAAGTGCGAAGTTTCATGGGGTTAACGGGCTATTATAGACGTTATATAAAGGACTACTCCAAGATTGTTGGACCCATAAAAAACCTTCAGAAGAAGGGGAAAGAATTCAAGTGGTCAGAGAAGTGTGAGGCTACCTTCGTACTACTAAAGCATAAGCTTACTACTGCATCGATACTAAAGGTTCTCGATCCTCAAGGGGACTTTTTAGTGTGCACTGATGCATCAATAGACGGGTTGGGTGGGGTACTCTCACAAGAGGAGTTAGTGGTGGCATATACTTCAAGGAAGCTCAAAAAGTATGAAGTTAATTATGCTACGCATGATTTGGAGCTAGCTGTAGTGGTGCATGCTTTAAAGGTTTGGTGCCACTACTTGGTGGGAAGGCCCTTTGAATTAAAAATAGACCATCAAAGTCTGTGGTATATATTCACCCAACCAATACTCAATGCGAGACAAAGAAGATGGGTGGAATTTCTCATTGAGTATGATTTTGAGATTGAGTACATAAAGGGAAAAGAGAATAAAGTAGTTGATGCTTTGAGTAGAAGGAAATATATAGCAGCCATAACTAGAATTCACATGGACCTGATGGATTGAGTGAGACAGGAGCAATCTTAGGATGAGTATTGCCAAGGAATTCGAGTCAATATGGATAGATATCCTGAAGGAAATAAGGAATTTAGTGTGAAATATGACTTTTTGTGTTATAAGGGAAGGGTCATCATACCAAATATGGGTGATTTGAGGAACTTGATAATGCAAGAAGCTCATAGATCTCCTTATTCTTCTCATCCGAGAGGAGCCAAAATGCGAGAAAACATGAAAAGAGCCTTCTTTTGGGTAGGAATGAAGAAGGATATCACATATTTTATCGCTCGATGCCTCGAATGTCAGAAAGTTAAGGTGGAATGCCAACATCCTATAGGAAAACTTCATCTGCATGATATACCTATGCAAAAATGGTAGGTTATATCTATGGATTTTATCGTGGGTTTACCCAAGACTCGGTACCAACATGATGCCATATTTGTAGTGGTCGAAAAATTGACTAAGGTTGCCCACTTCATACCGGGAAATACCAAGGATGATGCTCAGGTAGTGGCTAGCAGATTCATCAAAGAGGTATTCCGATTGCATGGGTTTCCTGAGGTAATTATCTCAGATAGAGACTCCAAATTCACTTTTGAATTTTGGAAATCCCTTCATAGTGCAGTTGGTACAAAATTGAATATGAGTTCAGCATACCACCCTGAAACCGATGGTCAAATAGAGCGGGTAAACCAAGTTTTGGAAGACATGCTCCGCATGTACTGCATGGATCACAAATATCAATGGGAAGATTGTCTACCTTTGGTAGAGTTTTCCTACAATAATGGACATCACTCCTCGCTAGGAATGGCACCTTTCGATGCCTTGTATGGGCAAAAGTGTAGAACACCATTATCTTGGGACAACCTAGAGGATCGAGTTGTGATTGGGCCAGAAATGGTCAGGGTAATGGAAGAGCAGCTAAAAGAAATTAGGCAAAGGCTTAAGGAAGCTACGGATAGGCAGAAGAGTTATGCAGATCTAAAAAGGACTCCAAGAGAGTATTCTATTGGAGATAAGGTGTTCTTAAGGGTTAAGCCAAAGAAAAGTGCTATCAAATCCACGAAGTTGGATCCACATTTTATGGGGCCCTTTGAGATCATGGAAAATATCAGTTCGGTTGCATACCGACTTGCATTACCACCTAATCTATCCAAAATCCATGACACCTTCCACATATCCTTGCTTAGGAAATATGTTGCTGACCCTGAACATGTGTGGGATGTTTCTAAATTGCAGATGGCAAATCCGGAGGCCATTGAAGTACTACCGATGAAGATTCTTGAGTTTCATTCTAAATATCTATGGAATCGGACTCTCAAATAGTGTAAGGTCCAGTGGGACCAGTTATTTGAGAAGAATGCCACTTGGGAGAAAGTGGAGGTTATGCGAAAACATTTTCCCTTTTTGTTTGAAGCTATATGATGTAATAATTTTACTTTCTATTAAAAACAAAAGGAAAACTGGAAACACCGAGGATGATGTTTAATCCTAGTGGGGGAGGATGTCATGACCCTCCCTAGCTGACTTTATGGCACAAGAAAACAATGTATTAACCTATGATGTGGTGATACCTAGTTTGAACAATTGAACCAACTATATGATGTTTAGTTGATTTATAAGGGCGTGTTATCGCTAACATATTGCCAAGTGTGCAGGATCAGGTACACTCATAGGTGGAACAGGCAGAGTCACCCACCAACAATGAGGGTACCAAAGATCAAGGGAAATGATGATTAAGGTACTCGAAGGTAACATGGATAGATACCTTCATATAGGCATGCATTGACGGAAGGGATAATCATCGATGGCTGATCACCTTGAGCTTTAGTTGATAGCCTAGTAGCTATCGTAAAATATCTGGCTAAGATAGGTGATTGGGTTGATGGAAATATTCCCTCTTTGTTGTTGTATAAATGTGTTTGCTCTCTACTGCATCATGGCTTGAGTAGTTTAATGTTGGGTTTTCTATATGAGAACAACTGCAAAATGTATATAGATGCATAAGGTAAACTGTCATGTCGAAGTGAAAGTAGAGCATCATCCTTATGAAAGAAAGCAAATTAAATTTATATGTTGAATGAAGATTCCTTTAAATTAATTAATGAAGTTCAAGTAAATAATGTTTGGCTCATTGGAGCTCATTAGTAAACTTCATTGCAATTAATAATAAATGAGTTTTCATTTAAATTAATTAAAAGTGTTCATTTTAATGATAATAGAGAATTCATTAAAATACTTTAATTAATTGAAATAAATGAAAAAGAATTCATTTTAAAAAAAGTATATATAATAATAGATATATTTTATTAAAAAGCAATAATGAAATTGTGTAAATAAAAGAAATATATTTTATGGTTTATAAATATCTTGAGAATGATATTTTAATTAAAAGAGCCATTCTTCAAAAAAATAAAACATAATGATCCCTTTCCTATATAGTGAAACCTATGAAATAGCCTATGAGGCTACTAAATTTCCAAAGGTGGAAATTATGGGAAGAATGCATAAAGGATAGGGGATGGTGCATTGAAGAAAGGAGGCTCAATATGGGGGCTCGGGGTTCGAGAAGATGATGGACGGGCCACCTAGATGGACAGGCACGTAAGGAGGAAGGAAAGGAAAAGAGAGGGAGGGGAATGAAAGGAAAGGAATAGGGAGTAGAGCAGATGCAGGGGAGGCATGGAGAAAGGGAAGAACACACCAGAAGCGAAGAGGAGAGGTAGCTAGACATTGCCAGCTTTCCATCTCCGTAGAAGTTGAAGGTTGGGTTGCTTCAAACCTTTAATCCAATTTTAAATGAAACCACCATATGCTTGTTGAGCACTGTGTTTTTAAATGAAACCACCATATGCTTGTTGAGCATTGTGTTTTTAAATGAAACCACCATATGCTTGTTGAGCATTGTGTTTTTAAATGAAACCACCATATGCTTGTTGAGAACTATATTTTTAAATGAAACCACCATATGCTTGTTGAGCATTGTGTTTTTAAGAAAAACCACCTCATGTTTGGATAAGCGTTGTGCACCATGAACCAGAGTGAGCATTTTAGTGAGCGCAGGTTTTAGAGGAAACCAGTGAGTATTTTAGTGAGTGTGCCTTAGAGGAAACCAATGAGCATTTTTGTGAGCGTAGGCTTTAGAGGAAGCCAGTGAGCGTTTTTGTGAGCGCAGGCTTTAGAGGAAGCTAGTGAGCATTTTAGTGAGCGTTGGCTTTAGAGGAAGCCAATGAGCGTTAACAGTGAGCGTTGTGCATGTTCGAAGGCCACATCATGTTGAAGGGAGCGTTGTGAGGGTTCGAGGGCTATGTGTCCAAAGAGCATTGTGGAGTTGAAAGCCCGAGTAATTGTGAGCACCGTGTTCCAAGAGTGGGAACTCTGTTAAGACTGAAGTGAGAGCATTTCCTAGTTCTAGTTGCTTAGACGCTAGGTTTTACCATGGTTGCTTAGCATCCACCTTGGAAGGCATTGGCCTCTAGTTGTAGACCCTGCATTAGGTAAGGTGTTGCGTAACTTGTTTTAAATAAAAGGAAACCTTCGTTTTATGAGAAATAATGAAGGAGTTTAATTGAAGAAACCCTTGTTTTATGAAAAATATAATGAAGGCTTTTAATTAAAAAGAACCTTTGTTTCATATGGGATTATTGAAGGCTTTTAATTAAAGAGAACCTTTGATTTATATGAGATTTATTTAAGGTTTTTAATTAGAAAGAACCTTTGATTTTTATGAAATTTATTGAAGGCTTTTAATTAGAAAGAACCTTAGTTTTATATAAAATATAATGAAGGCTTTTAATTAAAAAGAACCTTTGTTTCATGTGGGATTATTGAAGGCTTTTAATTAAAGAGAACCTTTGATTTATATGAGATTTATTTAAGGTTTTTAATTAGAAAGAACCTTTGATTTTTATGAAATTTATTGAAGGCTTTTAATTAGAAAGAACCTTAGTTTTATATAAAATATAATGAAGGCTTTTAATTAAAAAGAACCTTTGTTTCATATGGGATTATTGAAGGCTTTTAATTAAAGAGAACCTTTGATTTATATGAGATTTATTTAAGGTTTTTAATTAGAAAGAACCTTTGATTTATATGAAATGTATTGAAGGTTTTTAATTTAATTTAAAAGAGAACCCCTTTGATTAATGTTGATTATCTTAGGAGTTTTAAATTAAAAGGGAAGTGGATTTATTCGTGAATTGAAGTTATGGGGCTTCAATTTAGGGAATGAATGAATGATTGTTTTAAAGGTTAAAGGTATGGGACTTTAATGCTTTAAAAGGTAATTGATTGATTGGAAATTGTGAATTAAAAAGGATGTAGATTTATTCTTTAAATTGAAGTTATGGGGCTTTGATTTAGGGAATGAAAAGAAAGGGATTGTTTTAAAGGTTAAGGGTATGAGACTTTAATGCTTTAAGACATGAATGAATTTGATTAAAGTTAGACCTTGATCTAAGTGGTACATGTTGGATGACTCTCTAAGGGAACTTGAGAGGTGAAAATAAAAGTAAAGGTTCTTTTATAATATCCATTATGCATTAGATGGTTAGAAACTTAATTGAATTTTGTATAGTTGCAATTTGGCAAAGTAAATGAATAGATGCATTTAGAAGGTATGCCTATCCTGAACCATGAGTATCCTGATCCCCTACTACCCTCAAAGATCCAATGGGAGGCAAGGAGAAGCAAGGAGTTCAATGGAAATAAAGTATAGGTAATTGTATCTTACGTTGATTTACTTATGATCAAATAGACTAAAATTATGGGGAGATATCCCCAATGCAGATAATGTGATACTCTTTAAAGTAAGAAGGATTTATCATGTAATATTTAATGAGATAGTTGTTTATTGGTTTAGTGAAGGTTCTTTTACTTTATTTTTGTATCTGGTTATATTATGTAGTTGATTCTCCTTTAGTGTTAAGCTTGCTTTATTTTCTCTATCATTGTTTGATTGCTTTATGATGTTATAGTAACTAGATGTATTATTGTTTGGTTGCTTGATGATAGAAATATAAGTGTAGAGTTCTAGGGTGAACTCAGAGGTGACCTAAGGGAATTAAGAACCCCTTAGGGTGAACATAGGTAACCTAAGGGAATTGAGAACCCCTTAGGGTGAACATAGGAGACCTAAGGGAATTGAGACCCCCTTAGGGAGATAAAGGACTAAGTTGTGAAGAGATTACATCTGAGTTAAGATAGCTCATCATGGAGATGAGATAGATAGCTTAACTCGCAATACTCATAGTATACCTACACATAATGATTTGTGTATGGTATGGAGATGTGTGTATACCTTCGATGGACTGAGGGTGATAGGTCTAGCTCATCAAGAATGATGGGATAGATGGACTTATCTGTAGTAACACATGTTATGCCTACACAGACGAACTTGTGATAGGGTACTTCATGAGATGTAACTTCCAGGAAAACTTAGGTGATTGAAACTTTAGGTTAATACTAGTTGGGTTAGGGGTTCATGAAGGGTTCATGTATCCCTCTCCTTAGTAAAAAAAAAACTTTCCCATTTTTGTATTTTTTTGTTTGTGTGTTTTTGGGTCATTATACACTTGTGTTTCAGGAAGCAAACTAGCAATCTAGATTTGGTAAAGAAGACTATGATAGTGCAATGTTTTGGAAATATTACTCTACTATGATGTAAGGCATAGATAGTAGAGGTGAAGTGTTGGCATTGTAAAGGCTACTATAGAAAAATATCAAGAAAGATGCTAAATTTTGGAGTAATTGTATTCAAACAAAGTTTTGAAAATATCCAAAAAATTAAAATCAAGAATTTAGATATTTTATATAAATTGATGTAGGTTTCTAGCTATATCATCTCAATTGACATGATAAGTGTATTTATTTGTAAACTCTAAAGCTCTAATTAAGATAGATGTAATTTGTCAAAGGTGGGAGACCCCTTATTACAACCCCTTATTGTCAAGCAAAAAATAAAAATAAACTCATTTTATTTATAACTTATAATAGTCTATTTTATAATTATATATATTATAAATAAACCTCTCTTATTTATAATATACTTCTCCTATTATAATTATAAATAAACCCCTTTTATTTATAACTTATAATAGTCTATTTTATAATTATATATAATAAATAAACCTCTCTTATTTATAATATAATTATATTATAATAATAAATAAATTCCTTTTATTTATAACTTATAATAGTCTATTTTATAATTAAACCCTTTTAATTATAATATTTTATTCCCCTATTATATTATATATAATAGTCTTTATTATAATTAAACCCTTTTAATTTTAAATTTACTCTACTATTATACATATATAATAGTCCTTAGGGTTGATTCTATACATTTTATAGCTGGTTACTGACAACAAAACTGTGTACAAGTCATCCTTAAGCATTACACAGTTTCTATGCTCTAAAGCTCACTAGATAGGGTCATGACAGATTACTTTGTTCTATGTATTTAGCTTCAAAAGATAACACTCCTATAATAATATTCTATGATAAAATTCATCACTACCTAATTTATGATAAATATATTCATTATACCAAGCAGTTGCATTCATAATTCTATGGTGACAAATTTATGATAAAGTAATTATATACAGACACTCTCCTAACTTAACATGACCCACTTCTAACTTGATATATTATCCACTTTACATGTAATAACTTATGTCCCTATGAGTTACAAGTGTTGGGTATGTAACATTGAAAAATGCTTCCAATACAACTTCAATAAATAGAATGATGACAGTATTGTAAAAAACCTCAACTTACACATTTTTGCATGCATGTGGAATGATGTTTGTGCTTCTAGTATCATTCTTCCCTCCATACATAACAAATACATTATGAATATGGTGAGGATCAAATCTTTCCAACCTTATCTTAATAATTAATTCTAGGAATGCTAAATATCACTATATTATATAAATTCCATATAGGTTATTACCTTATCAATGTGAGATAAAATAATATCCAATAAATACCACCAATAACTCATGCTAATAACATAGTTACATTACCATCACTCACTATTTCTAAAGATTTAATAGGAATATATAGAAAACAAGAATCTCATATTTTGACCCAGGTGTTGTAGGTGAGTTGGAGAGGAGAGGGCAATCCTCCAAGTGAGGTCCTAGGTTCGAATCTCCACCCTACAAAAAAGCTGAATTGGGTACCCAAAATCCAATTGATAATGTTGGTGCGAGCAGGGTCGGGTGCGACCCCCGGGTGACTTTGACGGTGTAGAACCCCCTGTTCGTGGTCTCTTAGACCAAGGCGGCCCCGCAAGGGATTTTTCGCTTTAAAAAAAAAAAAAATCTCATATTTTGAAATTTGCATGTAATGGAAACTATTTAAATTTGCAAGAAACATCTAAGAATAACCTCACATCATGGAACTATAAAAATACCTTTTCTATTGGCAATGATGGGGCATATTCCAAAACATAAAAATATCTTCTCAATGTCTTAATTTTATTTTCCAGCCATTTCATGTGAATACAAATATTGTTAGCATATTCTACTAGTTTATATTCAATAGTTAAATACCACAATGAGATACCTAAACAACACAAGCTTATACTGATAGGAGGGGGTGAACAATATAAGATCAAAAATTTCACTTTTATTTCCAAATAATGATAGCAATAATATCAATGTAGTAAATTAAATAACATGCAAATCATCACACACATGGGAGACACAAATTTAACGTGGTTCACCCAATGTGGGTTTTATCCATGGAGAAAATATTTCTTATATTTTTTTCTCAACAAATCTCTTGGGAACCAATTCCCTATTACAATGTTTATGGGCACCAACCCAAAGGATACACCAATCCCCTATGCTCAATTTTGTGGAACTCTATCCACAGGAGACACCAATCCCCTCTACTCAAGTTTATGGACTTCTATCCACAAGAGACATCAATCCCCTTTGCTCTCATCTATTTACTACTTCAAGCCTTTACACAAGGCTTGCTCAATTTTGCTCCAAATACCTGCTCAAATATGATCATAATACCTACTCTAATTTACTCATAATACCTGCTTAAATATTATCATAATACCTACTCAAATATGCTCATAATACCTACTCTAATATGCTCATAATACCTGCTCAAATATGCTCATAATACTTTATCAAATCTACTCATAATTCCTACTCTAATATGCTCATAATTACTTATAAAAACTTATTCAAATATTTCCCAAATATTGCATACAACTAATGTTCAACCATGCTTATATATTTTTTGAAATGATTTCATAAAATAAAGTAATTCAAACATATTCTACCTAGAATTATAAATTATTTTTAGAGTTTCTCAAATTTTTTTCCAAAAAATGTAGAAACTCCAAAAAGAATTTTTATGGACTGGATCAGAGGATAAAAAAAGGATACACATTGTAGGATGGACCAAAGTGTGGAGACCAAGGGAAAATGGGGGCTTAGGTCTGAGGATAATTGCTCATACGAATTTAGCTTTACTAGCTGAGCAGGTGTGGCGCCTCATTTCTGGTGAAGAAAATGAATGGACAACTATCATCAAATGAAAGTATCTTCAAAATATGTAATTTCTAAGTGACTCAGTTCCAATCAAAGGTTTTACTTTTTGGAAAGCAATTCTCAATTGTAAGGATATCATCAAAAAAGGTTTAATATGGATTTTAGGCAATGGTGAGAGGATAAATTGCTAGAATGACAGGTGGGCTAAGGATGAACTACTAATGCAATATCCTTACTTATCCTGAATCAGAGATATCACGGAAGAACTCATTGGTAGAAAAGTCTCCAATTATATGGTTGAGGACAGAGGCAGAATGAAGTGGAAACAAATAAAGATTCAGGGATTTCAAGTGAAATCAAATGATCTTTGTAACATTCTCAAGCAACATTTTATCCCCATGATACCCAAGGAAGATCAAGTGACCTGGGCTCCTACGAAAAATGGGTAATTCATTGTTAAATTAGCTTACAAGATTCTACTTGATGATGAAGATTTTGTCCTCCAAAAGGACTTAGTTTGGATAAAAAATTTAATTCCAAAAATTGTAGTCTTTTCATGGCTGGTTATTCAAGGAAGAATTCTAACCATTGATAATATGATGCATAAATGTATTTGTATCACTAATCACTATTATCTGTGCAACGCTAATTTGGAGACCATTTATCACATTTTCCTTGAGTTCCCTTTTTCCTTTACTGTCCTAGGTGGGGTTTTTCAGGCCTTTAATATTTCTTGGGTTAAACCAGCCACCATACTTGATTTGTTTGTCTAGTGGCCTTACCCCTTTTCAAGCCAAAGACTTAGATACATGTGGAAAATTTGTCTCAATCACTATCTTTGGTAGGTGTGGTTATAAAGGAACCATAGAGTCTTTAATGAGTCTATCCATGATCATGAAACTATCATTGCCAGGATCTTATCCTTTGCCAATGAGAATGTGAACCTTATCCCTTTTGATATCCATAAACATCATCTACAGGAGACCACGATTTATCAATATTTAAGCTTAACCTTGTTAGATGAGTCTGTGCCTAGGGTAGTCAACCCCAGAGCCAATGTTAAGTGGTCCCCACCTCCTATGGGTTGGTTTAAGCTTAATTTGTATGGAGCAGCTAAGGACAATCCTAGCAGAGCAGGTGCTGGTAGCATTGTGTGAGATCATAATGGAAATATGATGCTTGCATTTTCTAAATATTTGGGAACAAGGATGAACAACGAAGTTGAAGCTAGAGCTATGTGGAGAGGCCTTTAAATGACTCAATACTTAGAAGGAAATTTGATCATAGAAGGAAACTCTATGCATGTTATAAATCTCCTCAATAATTGGAAAACACATCCTTGGAGTATTAAAACAATTGTTGAAGAGGCTAGGATCATTTTCTAGGGAAGATAGGACAGAAAAGCCCAACATGTATTTCGGGAAGCTAACAAAGTTGCTCATAAGCTGGCCAATTTGGGTGTCGATGGTGATGGACTTTTCAAATGGGAACACAGTTTCTCGAGCAAAGTAGAGGAGCTTATTCAACAAGAATGCCAAGAATTATTATCGAATTTACCAATAGGGAAGGCACTGTAAGTTCGAAGGCTATGAGTATTCCCATATCTTTTTTAAAATGGAATCACAATAAAAATTATCCTAACTATTAGTTTTCATGGATGCTGCTTGGAAATACCACAAAGACTAATGGGGACAGCCACATATCAGATAACATGGCTCCTAGTCATCTTAGTAATTTGAGGTTGGTTGATAATCACAGCGTAGTAAAGAAACAAAAATATAAGACTTCGAACCAGAGCCACATGGACCACCAGATAGCCACCACCATAAATCTAGCCAGTAGGTTTACTTCTCCAAGGTTGATTGGCCAAGATGAGATGTGGTCCCAAAGCATGTCATATAGGGAAGAAAGTAATTACCAAAGAATGATTAAGAGTAATTGTCAATACAAAGCTTGTGGTATTGTTTTAGTACTCTGCTATGTGTGTCAGCAACTTTTTGTTTCTCCACTGTTTCAAGGAAGGGATCTGTCTATTTATTTTTTTGTAATTATGATGCAGGTGTGTTTTCTCGGGATATACCCAAAATTTTGTATGGGAAGTTTATTTTTGATAACAGGCTATGTGCCTTATCGGATGTAATGGATTTGGCAGCATGTAGATTTTACATATATAGGATCCTTAGTAAGGACATGTTCATCAACAACCCTGGGCTAATTTTTGTAAAAGGTTTTGGGTCAACCTGTAAAACCCGGTATTAACGGTATAGTATCTTATATACCAAAAAAAGAATTATTTTTCTTCAAGAACATATAGAGAATGATATGCAATTACAACTAGTCAATATGTTCTTTTGCATTCATTAAGTCTGTTTCTTTCATAAGATCCACATTTATTTCATTAAAAATATCTCTTGTATAGCCTTTGAACCTTTTTATCCACTCCAAAAATCAATCTTAAGTCATGCACAAATCTGCTTCACAAGTCTGGTCAATAATATTTGCAAATTTACTACTCAAGTTCACTAAAAAATAATGCATAATTTTCTCATAAAATCCTTGCACATATGTTTCCAATTTCAATCAACAATAACGCATCTCTATATTTCCTTCTTAACATACAAAGTATATCCCTTATATTTCCTTTCTAGACTTTGCAAAATAAAACACTTTATAACATATACCCTTATGACTCCTATTTGCAAAAATAAAGACTTTATAACATACACCCTTATAAAACCTTTATACCATGCACCCTTATAACTCCTTTTTAGAATTAATCAAAAAACTTACCTCAAAAAAATCCTTGCTTGTGTTGGCACTTCAACTTGAACCCTGGTCTTTTATCCACAATGCTTGTTGACCATAAACCACTTCAGCTACACCATCATTTGGGAGGTGGTTCCACACCCTTGACGTTATGCTTCAACTCAAACGAAGCTCTAGCAAACTCAATGTTGTTGCTTCACTTATCTTTCACATGTTTCCTGCTTCTACCTTTTACACACTGCCACTTGTGTTTGATGTTTTCACTTGCTAGTTTTAGGGTTTCAATCTCCAATCTTGCGTCTTGTTTCTTGCTGTGTCTTTTCTTCTACCGGTGCCAAATTTTCACTGCATAGAAATGTATGTAATGTATCTGCAAATGATAAATCAATAATATACCTCTATGATATTTTCTTGTATAAGATTCCTTAGCGCATATCTAAAAATGACGTCATTGAAGATTCTCTTACTACCACTGCTATCTCCTGACACTGTTCCAATTCAAATGTGCAGTAGAACAACATTTTTATTTTTATGGATAAATCAATCAATGTTTTGCCTCTTCCTCTTTATGATGCTATGAAAAAACTATCATAAAATTAACTACTATGGATACTATATTTAGTTCTAAATGCAAGACCCACAATCTATTTTTAATATTGTACTTCTTTATCCAAACTCTATCCTCAATGAACAATAAAATCTTCTTACTGAATGCATCACTCCTCTTCACAATGAATAGTGTATTCTTATTCTCAAGTGTAGGTCTTCAACATACAATGAACACTGGATTCTTCTTTGAAGTGTGGATAACAAATAACGCTTACACCCTAAACAAACATCACTCACCCACTCACACAATGAACGATGATTACACCCTTACTCAACAAATGATGCTCACTCCTTTTCTTAATGAATTATGTTCATTCACTTACTCAATTAACGACACTCACTCCCTTGATCAATGAACGACACTCACTCCTTGCTCAACGAATGGTGCTCACTCCGGTGAACTCTTATTCTCATATCACTTCACAATTCTAAATGCAGACAAATGCATATGAACACAAATGCTATAATATTTTCCAACAGTAACGTAAAGGAACTTCAACTCAAAACATTCTCAATAATAATGTTAGAACAATATATATGAAGGATTTTACCATAGAAGTCCAGCCCTCACAAAAACTTTGATTTAAATATTTCCCACTTTAGAACCTTACTTTAATATTTAAATATTTAATTTAAATATTAAAGTGTACATTATCAAAAATTTACATCACCATTTTAATTTCTCAAGCACCATAGTACCATGCTCACCATTTTAATTTCTCAAGCACCAAAATATTGACAATGCAACCTTTTATTCTTTGAACATACTCTTGCCTTTGACATCAATGACAATTCACAAATCCATTCTTGAACTCATTATCCTTGAAGAATATTTCTGCCTTGAATACCTTGTTCCTTTGACATCAATGACAACTCACTATTTCCAACAATCTTCTCCTTTATCATTTATGGTAACCTAACAAAAAAAATTCTTTTATTTCAATTGGATTACCAATATGCTCCCCCTGACAAGCTACTCCCCCTTATTGAATTCCCTCCCCATTTGAATTTAATAGCAAAGGGCTCCTTGGGACTAAAAATAAGATACTTAGCATAACTCCCTCACCACCTCTTTTCTTGAGGTGATCAATTTTGGGGTAGGAGTAAAAATACTCCCAACATTCCTCTAAGATATTCAAAAGTTTCCTTTGGAAGTGGCTTGGTGAATATATCAACAATTTGTTCCTTTGTAGTAACATATTCCAATTTAACCTATCGATTCATCACCTGCACTCTCAAAAAATGATATTTGATTAGAATGTGCTTTGTCCTTGAATGCATCACTAGATTCTTTGAGATATTTATGGCACTTGTATTTTCACAAAGTATAGAGATAGGGTGATCATGCTCTATTTTGAAATCCTTTAAGGTCTGCTTCATCCATAAAACATGTGTACAACAAGCAACTACTGCAATGTACTCTGCCTCTATAGTGGATAAGAATACTGATGCTTATTTCTTGATTATCCAAGAGACTAAACAATCTCCAAGAAATAATGCTCCTCCCCTTGTGTTTTTTCTGTCATCAAAACTACCGACCCAATTTGCATCTGTATATGCTATGAGAGTGAAATTATTGCACTTGGGGTACTAAAGTCTAAAACTCATAGTAGATTTCAAATACTTAAATATTCTCTTAACTGCCTGTACATGTGTTTCTTTTGGTGCAACATGAAATCTTACCACCACTCCAACTGCCTGCATTATATTTGTCCTTGTAGTTGTGATATACTGTAAAATCCCAATCATGGATCTATACAATGTCTAATTTACCTCAGGAGACTAATCATCTTTACTTATCTTACATCTTGAAACCATGGGGGTATTTACATATTGCAATCATCCATCCTAATTTTTTTCAACATTTCATTCACATACTTGGTATGAGAGATAAATATACCTCTATCTGATTATGAATTTTGCAAGGCAAGAAATAAATACAACTCTCCAATTATTGACATCTCAAATTCATTTTGCATACTCTTTATAAATTTCTAACACATCTTATAATTACTGACTCCAAAGATGATATCATCCACATAGACTACTATAATCAACAAGTTATTTCCTTCATTTTTTATGTATATATTGATATTAACTATACCTCTTCTAAAACCCTATTCTTGAAGATACTTATCCAACCTAGAGTACCAAGCTCTAGGGGAATGCTTTAATCTATATAGAGCCTTCCTTAATTTATATATGTAGTCTGACCTATCTATCAAATTAAAACCATATGGTTGCTCAATGTAGACCTATTTCTCTAAGTATCCATTAAGAAAAGTTGATTTTACATCCATTTCATATACCTTGAAGTTTTTAAATCTTGAGAAAGACAAAAATATTCTTATGACTTGAAGGTGTGCAACGGGAGCAAATGTTTCTTCAAAGTAAATCCCCTCAACTTGTGCGTAGCCTTTGTACACAATTCTTGCTTTGTTTCTGACAACATGACCATATTCATTCAAATTAATTGTGGAGACCCATTTTTTACCAATGATATTCTTATCTTTTGGATGTGGGACAAGCTCCCAAGTTTCAGTCTATTCTATTTGGTCTAATTATTCTTCCATTGCTTTCATCTAGTATTTGTCTTCACTTGCTTCATTGAAATCCTTGGGCTCAACTTTGGATAGCAAAGAAAAAATTACATGTTCACCTATTCCTATTATATTTCTCCTTGTTTGTCTCTCATCTAGATTTCCAATAATTTGTTCTCTCAAATGATTCTTTTGCACATACCTGGATGGTGTCTTTGGTGGTGCCCTTTGTGTCTCATCTTCTTCAGTTTCTTCACCTTCTTATTTTTTTGCAACTTTCTCCTTCTTGATACACAATTTCTTGATCTTGTTCTGTTAGATCTATTTCTTCATCAAACCTTACTTTTGCACTTTCCATAATTGTATGTGATTTTTTATTGTAGCATCTATAGGCTTTGCTCTTAGTGGAATATCCAAGGAAGATACTACCATTGTGCACAAATCATGTTTGAAGGTTTTGTTTATTTGGGTATATCTATGACTACCTGTTTGTTGCTTATTTTTAGTACATTATCAATGTTCAGATAACCCATTCTTCTATGCCATAACCAACTCTCATCTTCTCGTGATGAAAAATATTTTTCACCTTTTATCTCACTCAACACATAGAGATTATTTACGGTTCTATCAACATATACAATAATCTTTCCTATCTTAAATTTTCTAATCTTACATCCATTTGAGTAAAATGTGACTATGTGCCCTAGATCACAAAGTTGAATTACACTTAGTAAATTATGTTTCAATCCTTCGACATACAACATATTTTTTTTATTTTTGATCTTCCATTATCCAAGATCAAAGTCCCTTTTTCAACAATTTGGGCAGAAGGATTATCACCAAATTTTACTTTTTCCTCCATTTGTTTTTTGAGAGAAAGAATTTTACTTTTGTCACCTGTCATATGACTTGAGCAACCACTATCAATGTACCACTGATTTTATTCAGTTTGCACATGAAAAGTTATTTGTACCAGCATGGATTTTTATTTACCTTGTTTCTTAATTTTACAAACTTTTAAGCACAACCCTTTCTGAGTTGTTTGATATTTCTCCTTCTTGCTTGATTTAGGAAATTATGAGAACACTGTCTTACACCATTTAGCTTTGTGCCCAAAATTATCACATTTGTAGCAAATGACATTGTTATCCATGAGAGGTGCAAATGAAATAAAATTTCTACCAACATCTTTTTTCACATGGCCCATGCAATGTACAACTTTATGACCACATTTATTACATGAAAAACAATAACCATGAAACATGTTTGATTGCCTTGAATAATATGGTTGCATGCCATTTCTATGATTGATTTTTCTCCATGATGATTCTTTACTTTCTTCCTCCTTTATGCTTTTACTCTTTAATACATCAGCATAAGTCATGAGATCTTTATTACTTTATTTCTTTGATGTCCCTTTTGAGCTTGATATTTCATTTTCTAATTTCATATTTTTTTGTGATCTATTCTTAGATTTTTCAGCTTCCTTTCTTAGAGAGACAACCTCATGTTCCAATTTTTCACATTCCAACTCTTTAACCTATAATCGTTGAATCATTACTTCTTCAATTATCTTTGTCTCTTCAACTTTCACTTTTAAGTATGTGAGATATTGTAGAAACTTTATCTTTTCTCCCTCATCCTCTTAAATTTGAGCCTTTAATCTTAAGCTCTCCATTTTCAACTCATCAAGTTCAACAACAAGTTTCTTTTCCATATCAATTGTGGCTTCTTCTTACTTTTCTAAATTTATATCTCTTTTGTTGATTTAAATCATAGCATAAACTTCTATCACTTCATTGGCCATGTGTATTCTTAAATAATATTCCTTCAACATGTTAGGCTTTCGTGAAGGAACCTTATTTGATACCAATTAAAGAACACAAGCTTATACTGATAGGGAGGGTGAATAGTAGAAGATCAAAAATTTACTTTTTTTTTCAAATTATGATAGTAATAATATCAATGCAGTAAATGAAATAATACACAAATCATCACACGCATGAGAGACACATATTTAACCTAGTTCACGTAATGTGGGCTACGTCCATGGAGAAAATATTTCTTATAAATATTTCTCAACAAATATCTTGGGTACCAATTCCCTATTACAATGTTTATGTGCACCAACCCAAAGGAGACACCAATCCTCTATACTCAAGTTTGTGGACCTCTATCCACAGGAGGCACCAATCCCCTCTACTCAAGTTTGTGGACCTCTATCCATAGGAGACACAAATCCCCTCTACTCTGATATTTTTCCTACTTCAATACTTTACACAAGGCTTGCTCAATTTTGCTCCAAATACCTGCTCAAATATGCTCATAATACCTACTTTAATATGCTCATAATACCTGCTCAAATTTTCTCATCATACCTGCTCAAATATGCTCATAATACCTGCTCTATTCTGCTATAATATCTGCTCAAATCTGCTCATAATACCTACTCAAATCTGCTCATAATTCTTTCTCTAATCTACTCATAATTACTTACAAAACATTGTTCAAATATTTCCTAAAATAAACATACAACCAATGTTCAAAACCATGCTTATATCATTTTCAAAATGCTTTCATAAAATAAAGTAATTCAAACATATTCTACCCAAAATTCTTTTTCTTCAAGAACATATAGAGAATGATATGCAATTATAACTAGTCAGTATGTTCTTTTGTATTCATTAAATCTGTTGCTTTCATAAGATTCACATTTATTTCATTCAAAATATATCTCTTGTATAGCTTTTGAACCCTTTTTATCCACTCCAAAAATCAATATTAAATCATGCACAAATTTGCTTCACAAGTCTGGTCTATAATATTTGCAAATTTACTTCTCAAGTTCATTCAACAATAATGCACAATTTGCTCATAAAACCCTTGCACATATGTTTCCAATTTCAATCAACAATAATGCCTCTCTATATTTCCTTTTCAACATGCAAAGTATATCCCTTATATTTCCTTTCTAGACTTTGCAAAATAAAACACTTTATAACATATACCCTTATGACTCCTATTTGTAAAAATAAAGACTTTATAACATACACCCTTATAAAACCTTTATACCATGCACCCTTATAACTCCTTTTCATAATTAATCAAAAACCTTATAAATACCTCAAAAAAATCCTTTCTTGTGTTGGCGCTTCAACTTGAACCCTGGTATTTTATCCACAATGCTTTCTGGCCATAAACCACTTCAGCTACACCATCATTTTGGAGGTGGTTCCACACCCTTGATGTTATGCTTCAACTCAAATGAAGCTTTGGCAAACCCAACATTTTTTCTTCACTCATATTTCACATGTTTCTTTCTTCTACATTTTACACACTTCCACTTGTGTTTGACGTAACCACTTATTGGTTTTAGGGTTTCAATATTCAATCTTGAATCTTTTTTCTTGTTGTATCTTTTTTTCTACTAGTGCCAACTTTTCATTGCATAGAAATATATGTAATGTATCTGCAAATGATAAATCAATAATATACCTCTATGATATTTCCCTGTATAACATTCTTGAGCGCTTATCTAAAAATTATGTTTTTGAAGTTTATCTTACTACCACTGTTGTCTCGTCACACTGTTCCAATTCAAATATATAGTAGAACAATGTTTTTATTTTTATGGATAAATCAATCAATGTGATGCCTCTTCCTCTTTATGATGCTACCCAAAAATATCACAAAATTAACTATTGTGGACACTGTCTTTAGTTTTGAATACAAGAACCACAATATGTTTTGTAATGTTGCACTTATTTCTCCAAACTCTATCCTCAACGAACAATGAAATCTTCTTACCGGACACAACACTCCTCTTCACAGAAAATAGTGTATTATTCTTCTCAAGCATAGGTCTTTAATATACAATGAATATTGGATTCTTCTTTTAAGTGTTGATAAAAATATCACTTACTCCCTCAACGAACAATACTCACACACTCACACAATGAACTACGCTCACTCCTTCACTCAATAAACTCTACTCACTCCTTTTATAAATGAACGGTGCTCATTCACTTGCTCAATGATCAACACTCACTTCCTCACTCAATGAATGACACTCACTATTTGTTCAACGAACGACGCTCCCTCCGATGAACTCTTATTCTCCTCTCACTTCGCACTTTCGAATGTAGATGAAGGCTTGCAAACGAAAATGTACTAATATTTCTCGAGGGTAACACGAAGGCGTTTCAACTAAAAATATTCTCAATCATAATGTTAGAATAATATATAAGGCGTTTCAACTAAAAATATTCTCAATCATAATGTTAGAATAATATATAAAATAATAATTTTTTAATCTTCTAACCACAGAAGTTGGCCTTCACAAAAACATTGATTTAAATATTTCCCACTTTAGAACCTTACTTTAATATTTAAATATTTAATTTAAATATTAAAGTGTACATTATCAAAAATGTACATCACCATTTTAATTTCTCAAGCACCATAGTACCATGCTCACCATTTTAATTTCTCAAGCACCAAAATATTGATAATGCAACCTTTTATTCTTTGAACATACTCTTTCCTTTGACATAAATGACAATTCACAAATATATTCTTAAACTCATTATCCTTGAAGAATATTTCTACCGTGAATACCTTGTTCCTCTGACATCAATAATAACTCACTATTTCCAAAAATACCGTATGAAAAATTTCCCAATATTAACAAACCCATCACCATGAGGAACTCACTTATTTATGTTATTATTCATCATGTTATATACTCTATCTACATATTCTTTGAATTTGATGGTTTCATAGATGGAAACACTTTTTTTTGCTTTAAGTACCATATCAAAGTTGTAGGCACTAATCAACCACCTTTATGAACATTGATGGAAATTATATCAATATTTTCCATAAGGGATTTACCTTGGGTGACACAATAATAGCTATTTGTGAACTTTAATTTCTTAATGATGGTCTCCCTGTAATTGTACAAACTCATATCACCTTCCAATGTCATGGACGAAGATTACTTAAACATAAATTCTAAAGAAAAGGTGATCTTGGAGATGGTGTGGGCATAAGTAGTAATGAAACCTATGGTATAGAGTTCATCCCTAGATATTGAGATAGGAAATTCTAGGAAAAGTAATCGAAAGTTGAACTCTTGCACCATATGAAATATTGTGTGTTTCATATTGTGTGATGTTTACCAACATGTATATTTTGTGTAACATTTTTCATGTTGTCATAACTTTGTGTTAGCATTCACCAAGTGGTATTAGATTTATTAACTCATGAATCATTTTCTTCTTCAACATGAATACTTTCTTATAGAATGCTACCTACAAGCTTTAACTTTGAACACATCTTATTTTTTAATGTGGATGCCTTATTTATGGTCAAAAATGTTTATAATATCCACTAGCAATGTAGAATGTGTACTAAAATAGTCTAAAAACAATTAACATGACCTAAGTACAATGGCCAATAATCTCTATATATAAAGAAATTTGAAACAAAGATCTAAACATGATACTTAATTTTAATGCCTTGGATGAATGCAACTTTAAGAGGAGCATCCCCTTCTATGCACATATATAACAATCATATTTATTATCAAACTTAGCTTGGGAATAACACCCAATAATTCTTTCTCCTCGTAAGTGTCTTCCCTCTAATTAGCATCTGATTATGTGTACTTTTTTTAGATACAAAAGGAATAAGACGTTGATGGAAGAACCCTCTCCAAATGCAAATAAAACATGTCAATAATACTTTTTGGAATTACTTTTCATTATTCTAAGAATCATCCCATATGAATATAATAATAATTTTATACCATCACACAAAAATATTTTAATAAATATCTTATTCACCACATCCTCTACTAATGCTCATAAAGGTCTACTAATGCAACATTCAGTAGTCATCTTGGATTTATCTTTTCAAATGAACAAAAATCCTCACATAAATTATCTCTTATACCATGGAACTTTTAACATTTACTTAGCAATAAAAGATTACAAGTCTTACTATGATATCAATAAACTAAGTGGAATGTTGGACAGTGTTCTTATTTTTAAATAATTGTGTGTCAACCACCTATTCGAATATAAATTAAAAATAGACTCTCTAATTAATTTAAAAAAAAATATAATAATTTTAATAATTTCATAACATGAAAGAAATATTTATGTATAATAATCACTAGGTTTTATTTAGGATGGTGATGCAGGAGCATCCGGAGGCAAAGGGCAATCTTGCATCAGACAAAAATATATTTTCTTCTAAGTACTGAAACTGTCGCGATATTGCGACGCTTTTTGAAGAAGGGCTCCAGCGGGCCAAAATGTCGCGAAATCGCGACATGTCGCGATATCGCGACGCTTTTTGAGGAAGGGCACCATCGGGCCAACATGTCGCGATATCGCGACACTTTTTGAAGAAGGGCTCCAGCGGGCCAACATGTCGCGATATCGCGACGCTTTTTGAAGAAGGGCTCCAGCGGGCCAACATGTCGCGATATCGCGACGCTTTTTGAAGAAGGGCACCAGCGGGCCAAAATGTCGCGACATCGTGACGCTTTTTGAAGAAGGGCTCCAGCGGGCCAAAATGTCGCGAAATCGTGACATTTCTCAAGCAGCGCAGTCGGAACGCCAAACTGTCACGAAATCGCGACACTTTCGAGCCAAGATGTACGGAATGCAAAGATGTCACGAAATCGCGACATATCCAGAGGCAAGGTTCAACAATGCAAAGATGTCGCAAAATCGTGACACTTTCGAGCCGAGGTGTACGGAACGCGATTTTCACGACATATCCAGAGGCAAGGTTCAACAATGCAAAGATGTCGCGAAATCGTGACACTTCCGAGCCAAGATGTACGAAATACAAAGATGTCACGAAATCATGACAGGTCACGGTTTCGTAGCCCGAAACGAAGTAGCAAGTACGGAACGCAGAGACGTCGCGAAATCGTGACATGTCACGGTTTCGCGGCCCAAGGGAGGAGAGCGATTAAGAAGGGCCTAGACGTCGTGATTTCACGACGTGTAGCAGAATCGCGGCCCCAAGGAGGAGAGAGAAGCCCAACGTCAAAACGTCACGATATCGCGACCAAGGGGGAGAGAAAAAGCCTTGGAGCAAATACGTCGCGATATCGCAATAAGAACGCTCACGACGTTGACTAGCCGGTGACTGTAGAGACCAATGTAAGGGGACACGTGGCATGAAGTGACAGGTGGCTCGCGAGTATGGAGCGATTACAGGGACACGTGGCACCAAACGACAAGTGACCAGGCGCATTCCTTGGTATGATGTTCTGAAGGCTTGACAGGCGGCCATAGAGCACTCTGCCACCCCAGACCATGATAATACGGGGCATCTGGTAGAATATGGCATGCGGCTGCAGGGCATACGTGTGGATGGTTAGAGGGAGGCCCGCACTTTGCGTAATGATGGAGAAGAAGGTGGCGGCCGAGGATAAAAAGGCGTGCATGCTTTGTATTGAGGAGGCGGGACAGAACGCTGGGCGATTGATTTTTCGGGGGAATTGCGGTGTATTACAGAGGGGACCTTTGTTGTTTTTTTTTTATAGATAAAAAAAATCTTGCTGGAATTTTGCCTGTGCATGGTTAATTTCTGCATTCTTGCTGTGTGTTGTGCGTAGCCCTAAATCAAGTGGTATCAGAGCGGGTTGGTTCTGAGAGTGCAAACCGATCGTCGACAGTGAGGTAGTTTGCGCCAGGACATGGTTGTGGGTTGCGAAGGAAAAGCAGGATGCCTCCGCATAGAGGACGTGGTATTGCGAGGAATAGGCAAGCAAGAAGGGAGGAGGTCGATTTAAGAGCCCTGCAGAGGCAAGTTGAGGCCCTACAAGAGGAAATAAGAAGAGGAGTCGAGCCGAGAAGGGAAGAACCCAACGAAGATGAAGTGTGGGAAGAAGAAGTTGCTTCTGATGAGGAAGAGGCCTTGGACCCAGTAGAGGCTAGGCTATATAGAGCCATATCCCAAATTGGGAAGAAGCCGAAATTTGACGTCTCGACTTACTCTGGAAACCTCAACCCTGAGGAGTTGATAGACTGGATTAATGACATGGAGGAGTATTTTGAATACGAAGAGATATCAGATCCAAATCAGATCAGGGTTGCGAAATCCAAGCTAAAGGGACACGCTAGAATCTGGTGGAAGGGAGTGCAGTTAGAAAGAAACAGGAGGGGAAAGGAAAGGATCACCAGATGGGATAGGATGGTAGAGAAACTAAAGAGGCAGTTCATCCCTACAGATTATGAGCTGGATTTATTGAAGAAAATGCAGAGTCTTCGACAGGCTAGTAAGTCTGTCAAGGAATATACAGAGGATTTCTACCAGATTTCAATCAGAATCGACCATTCGGAGGCAAACAAAGAGAAGGTCGCACGTTACATAAATGGATTGCGAACCAACATTCAAGAAGAACTGGGGCTGGTTAGAATGAGCACAGTAGAAGATGCATATCAGTTTGCATTAAAAGTGGAGGAGAAACTAAATAGAAGATTTGATGGTAAGCAGAGAGGGAAGGATAGGGGTGGAAGATACAAAGATTTTGGGAAAGCTAGAGAAGCTAGCAGCAACCAAAGGCAAAAAGAAGTGAAGGAGGAGGATGCCCAACGCCCATGCGGTCAGAGCAACAACTACCCAAGAGGAAGAGGTAGGTCGGGGCGAGGGTTTGGAAGAGGTGTCTTCAGAGGAACTTGCTTCAACTGCGGAGAGGAAGGACATAGGGCATACAACTGCCCGCAGCATCAAGAGAGGCCAAACCAAAGACCCGAGGGTCAGGCCCGAGCTGCTGTAGTAGACAAAGGTGCAGAGTCCGAGCACTCGGAGGAGGCGAGAAGAGGGGAAGCCATGATCATCGGAAGGGTCCTGCTAAATGAAGAAGAAAAGGCAGACCAAAGGAACAGACTGTTTCGAACAAGATGCAAGTGCGCGAGCAAGGTCTGTAATATCATCATTGATAATGGAAGCACTGACAATTTGGTTTCGAGGAAATGGTTTCCAAGCTGCGGTTGGAAAGGAGAAAACACCCGCACCCTTATCGGATTGCATGGCTGCAAAAGGACCATCGGGTGCTGGTGAGTGAACAATGTCTGGTGAAGTTCAACATTGGAACTTACCAAGATGAAGTGTTATGTGACATCTTGCCCATGGATGCATGTCACCTACTGCTTGGGAGGCCATGGCAGTTTGACCGAAGTGTTGTCCATGATGGTCGAGCTAATACCTATTCTCTGTCAAAGAATGGAGTTCGCCATAAGTTGAAACCCCTGAAGGAGGCTGATGAGAAGGTATGCAGCAGTGCACGAATCTTTCTAGTTGGTGGCAAAAAAATTTTGGAAGGCCTGAAGCCGGATCATGTGTGTTATACTATAATCCCCAGTGTTAGGGAAGAAGGATGCAAGGAGATTCCAATGGAAGTCATGGGACTGTTAGAAGAATTCCCTGATATCATTTCTGACAATGTTCCTGAAGGTTTACCACCTGTTAGGAGGATCAGTCATCACATCGACTTGGTGCCTGGATCGAGCTTGCCAAACAAGGCTGCACATCGAATGACACCAATGGAAACTGAAGAATTAAATCAGCAAGTTCAAGATCTGTTGAAGAAAGGCCTGATAAGGGAGAGTCTTAGTCCTTGTGCTGTACCAGCAGTACTAGCACCCAAGAAGGATGGAGAATGGAGGATGTGCACAGATTCAAGAGCAATCAACAAGATCACCATTAAATACAGATTCCCACTACCAAGGATGGATGATATCATGGACTGCTTGAGTGGAGCTGAGTACTTCACAAAAATTGATTTGAAGAGTGGATACCATCAGATCCACATTAGAGAAGGGGATGAGTGGAAGACAGCCTTTAAAACCAGAGAGAGGGTTTGTATGAGTGGTTGGTCATGCCATTTGGGCTAACCAATGCACCTAGTACCTTTATGAGGTTGATGAATGAAGTCTTGAAAGAATTTCTGGGCAGATTTGTGATTGTTTACTTGGATGACATATTGATTTTCAGCAAGACCTTAGAGGAACACCTGGTGCACATCGAGAAGGTGTTTGAGAAACTGCGGGAAGAGCAGTTACTGATCAATCTGAAGAAGTGCAACTTCGTGAAGAAGGAGCTGGTATACCTGGGCTTTGTTATATCAGTTAACGGTCTCAAAATGGACCCCAAAAAGGTGAAGGCTATCCTAGAATGGCCTGTCCCAAGGAGTGTGACCGAGGTTAGATCATTTCACGGTCTGGCCAGTTTCTACAGAAAATTTATTAGAAACTTCAGCAGTATTTGTGCATCTCTTACTGAGACAATGAAGGGAAACAAGAAGGAATTCCAATGGACAGTTGGAGGCACTACCTGTTGCTGAAAGAGTTTGTTCTCTATATCGACCATCAAGCGCTGCAGTATAGTAACAGCCAGGGTAAATTGAATCAGAGGCACCTCAAATGGGTAGAATTCTTGCAGAGCTATACCTTTGTGCTGAAGCATCGGAGTGGAAGATCCAATAGGGTGGCAGATGCATTGAGTAGGAGGCAATGTCTGATGACAGAACTGAGAGTGGAGGTTGTAGGGTTCGTTGAGCTCAAGAACTTATACCCTGCAGACCCTGATTTTTAAGAAGCTTGGAAGTCCTGCACTACACCTGTTATGTTGGATAGGAGTAGGTGGTTGGATTACCTGGTTCAAGAGGGGATGTTGTTCAGAGGGAACCAATTGTGCATTCCAAGGAGCTCAATGAGAGAGAACCTCATTAAAGAAAAGCATAGTGGGGGTTTAGCTGGACACTTTGGTCGTGACAAGACCATCTCATTGGTTAGTGAAAACTATTACTAGCCACAATTGCAGCAGGATGTGGCAAAGTTTGTGCAGAGTTGCAGGATTTGCCAGATGGCAAAGGGTGTGAGGCAGCCTACTGGTTTGTATCAACCGCTACCTATACCCGAGCGACCGTGGGAAGATATTAGTATGGATTTTGTGCTTGGTTTGCCTCGAATGCAGAGGGGGAATGACTCCATCTTTGTGGTAGTGGACAGATTTTCGAAAATGGCACATTTTATCCCGTGCCAGAAGACTAGCGACGCGGTCCATGTAGCTGGTTTGTTCTTTAAGGAAGTGGTACGCCTTCATGGGCTGCCAAGAAGCATTGTGTCGGACAGAGACACCAAGTTTGTAGGTTATTTTTGGAAGACCCTGTGGAAGAAACTGAAGACGGAGCTAAAGTTTAGTTCTGCGTATCATCCCCAAACAGATGGCCAAACAGAGGTGGTCAATAGGAGTTTGGGCAACCTACTGCGATGCTTGGTAGGGGACAAGCCCAAAGGATGGGATCTGGTTCTACCGCAAGCTGAGTTTGTGTATAATAGCTCGGTCAATCGGAATACCAATGGGTCACCCTTCCAGATTATCTATGGAAGTAGCCCGAGAAACACTTCAGAATTAAGAAGGCTAGATACAAGGGAGAAATGCAGTGCTGAGGCAGAAGATTTTGCTGAACACTTGAAAGGAGTGCATGAAGAAGTGACAAGACACATTGCCAAGATGAATGCTCGGTACAAGGCAAGGGCGGATCAAAAACGCAGAGTTAAAGAGTTCCAAGTAGGAGATTCTATCATGGTCTATCTGAGGAAGGAGCGGTTTCCTGCCAAGACCTATAACAAACTCAAAATGAAGAAGTTTGGGCCGTGCAAGATCATTGGCAAACGGGACTCGGGCAATGCCTACGAGGTGGAGTTACCTAGCGAGCTCAACATCTCCCCCGTGTTCAACATCTCCGATCTGGTCGAATATCATGAAGGAGAAAACAGTGAGATGCCAAGTTCGGATTTGTGGAGCATTCCAGCAGTCATCCCAGTAGCAGACGAGATAGAAGAATTTCTTGATACCCGTGAGGGTCACAGTACTCGAAACAGGAGTTATTCTGAGTATTTGGTCAAATGGAAGGGCAGGCCCATAGAAGATGCAACTTGGTTGTCCAAGGCAGAGGTTGATCGCTTGGGTCTACCTCGGAACGGTCAGAAGTGAGGTCACTTCTCAAACTCACCTCGGGTGTCTGATGCAGGAGCATCCGGAGGCAAAGGGCAATCTTGCATCAGACAAAAATGTATTTTCTTCTAAGTACTGAAACTGTCGCGATATCGCGACGCTTTTTGAAGAAGGGCTCCAGCGGGCCAAAATGTCACGAAATCGCGACATGTCGCGATATCGCGACGCTTTTTGAGGAAGGGCACCAGCGGGCCAACATGTCGCGATATCGCGATGCTTTTTGAAGAAGGGCTCCAGCGGGCCAACATGTCGCGATATCGCGACGCTTTTTGAAGAAGGGCACCAGCGGGCCAAAATGTCGCGACATCGCGACGCTTTTTTGAAGAAGGGCTCCAGCGGGCCAAAATGTCGCGAAATCGCGACATTTCTCAAGCAGCGCAGTCGGAACGCCAAACTGTCGCGAAATCGCGACACTTTCGAGCCAAGATGTACGGAATGCAAAGATGTTGCGAAATCACGACATATCCAGAGGCAAGGTTCAACAATGCAAAGATGTCGCGAAATCGCGACACTTCCGAGCCGAGGTGTACGGAACGCAAAGATGTCGCGAAATCGTGACATATCCAGAGGCAAGGTTCAACAATGCAAAGATGTCGCGAAATCGCGACACTTCCGAGCCAAGATGTACGGAATACAAAGATGTCGCGAAATCGCGACAGGTCGCAGTTTCGTGGCCCGAAACGAAGCAGCAAGTACGAAACGTAGAGACGTCGCGAAATCGCGACATGTCGCGGTTTCGCGGCCCAAGGGAGGAGAGCGATTAAGAGGGGCCTAGACGTCGCGATTTCGCGACGTGTAGCGGAATCGCGGCCCCAAGGAGGAGAGAGAAGCCCAACGTCAAAACGTCGCGATATCGCGACCAAGGGGGAGAGAAAAAGCCTTGGAGCAAATACGTCGCGATATCGCGATAAGAACGCTCACGACGTTGACTAGCCGGCGACTGCAGAGACCAATGCAAGGGGACACGTGGCATGAAGTGACAGGTGGCTCGCGAGTATGGAGCGATTACAGGGACACGTGGCACCAAACGACAAGTGACCAGGCGCATTCCTTGGTATGATGTTCTAAAGGCTTGACAGGCGGCCACAGCGCACTCGGCCACCCTAGACCATGATAATACGGGGCATCTGGCAGAATATGGCATGCGGCTGCAGGGCATACGTGTGGATGGTTAGAGGGAGGCCCACACTTTGCGTAATGATGGAGAAGAAGGTGGCGGCCGAGGATAAAAAGGCGTGCATGCTTTGTATTGAGGAGGCGGGACAGAACGCTGGGCGATTGATTTTTCGGGGGAATTGCGGTGTATTACAGAGGGGACCTTTGTTGTTTTTTTTTTATAGATAAAAAAAAGCTTGCTGGAATTTTGCCTGTGCATGGTTAATTTCTGCATTCTTGCTGTGTGTTGTGCGTAGCCCTAAATCAGATGGTCATATATATATTTGGTTCCTAGTCTTCATAAGTCATTGTATAGACTTATATAGACACTTGTTGTTAACTTTCAAGTATGAAAAAATTCAAAGTTTATTTCTCAACTTTAAACTTTCCATGATGTGATGATGATATTTTATAACAAAGTATGAATATTGATTACTGCATTTTATTTATATTATCTGCAGCAGTTCTTTCTCTCTTTCAGGATTTGAATATATTTCTCCATAAGTTATCTCTGAAATGATAGATCGAGCAGTTTTCACGTCTAACTAAATATTCCGAGGCTTAAACATTCCAAGGGCTGAAGTTTGAGGGCAAAATAGCCGCCATTATACGGGCGAAATTTTAAACGTCCGTGAGGCAAAATATACCCAATTTTTTTTGAAGTTGTTGATTTGCCGTGCAGTCTTTAAATTCGAGGTTATAAAATATGTTAACTCTTTCTTCAAAATATAAATATAATACAAGTTTTAAATTTTAAATTGAAGTTATTAAAAATTTAATAGAAAAAATTATGCAAAGAAATAATAATACATTACTAACTAAAATTAAATTATAACAATTATTATTTTCTAATATATATTCTGTTAAGTTATTATGCACATATTTTAATGAGAAGAAACTACCCAAGAATCCAGTTGAAATTTTTTACTAGTCGTATGTACTTTTCACCAACAAAATTTATTTATTTTTTAATTTAAATTCAATGGTACAATAAATTTTCAAAAGGGCGTCTATGGTTGATATTTAAAGACTATTAATTATCTTGCAGGTGATCCAGGTGTGGTAGGTGAGTTGGAGAGCAGAGGGAAATCTTTCAGGAGAGGTGCCAGATCAAATCTTCACCTTACCAAAAAGCTCAATTAGGTATCCAAAATCCAATTGATAATGTTGGTGCAGGCAGGGTGGGGTGGGACTCCGGGCTGACTTTAACAATGTAGAACACGGGTACCAAAAAACTGAATTGGATATCCAAAATCCAATTCATAATGTTAATGCATGCAGATGGTGTAGAACCCCTGTCCTTGGTCTTTCAGAAGAAGGCGGCCCAGGTTTTTCATTTTTTTTTTTTTATTTAAGCAAAAAATTATCCTACAGATGGGAAAGTCTACAAGCCCACGCTAGTATTCTGTCCCTGCGAGTGCTTGTCTCAATTTTCACGTCCCTTCCATGCACCGCACCGACAATTTCCCATCAACTCTCTTACTCGGTGCAAAAATGCACGGTTTTTTTTTAAATTAATCTCAACGGCACAATAAATTGTGAAATTAACGTCAATGGCTGATATTTAAAGACTACTTATTCTACGGATGGGAAAGTCTACAAGCCCACGCTAGCGATGGTCACAAAATCTTTTTCTAAATATAATCCGTCCCTGCGAGTGCTTGTCTCAATTTTCACGTCTCTTCCATCGTCAGGTTAAAGACTAGACTCCACCGCACTGACGTCACAATTTCTCAGCAACTCTCTTTCTCGCTCCAATAATGCACGATTTTTTTTTTTTCAATTAATTTCAATAGCACAATAAATTGTCAAATGGACGTCAATGGCTGATATTTAAAGACTAGTAGTTATTCTACAGACGGTAAAGTCTACAAGCCCACGCTAGTTATGGTGACATAATTTTTTTTCTAAATATATTCCGTCCCTGCGAGTGCTTGTCTCAATTTTCACGTCCCTTCCATCGAAAGGTTAAGGATTGCACTGACGTGACAATTACCCGGTACAATAATGCACAAAATTTTAGAGTAAGAAACCAATTTTTTTTATTTTAAATAGTGTAAAGTATAACTGAATATAATTGAGACCATCCTTGACTATTGATTTAAATTCAAGTAAGTGTTTATAATAAAAGTTCAATAATATATTATTAAAATATTTTAATAAAATATAAAACTATTTTTTTTGTTAACTGAAACCATCTCTATCTTATTTAAAATTCAAACCTAAATAAATATCTTATTTAAAATTCAAACCTAAATAAATATTTATAATAAAAATTCAATAATATATTATTAAAATATTTTAACAAAACATAAAACTATTTTAAAATAAAACGAACTACAAACTAATTTTTAAATCAATACATATTGTATTTAACGAGTAACCACTCTATTTTGTTTAGTCTAAACCATTGTAAAACGGGAAGCCTATGTCATGTAAGACTCGAGATCAAAATTCACTCTATTTTATTTAGTGTAAACCATTGTAAAACGGGAAGCCTATGTCGAGATCAAAATTCAAATCATTAAATAAACAACTTATATTTAGCACAAAGCTCTATCCACCAAAGCCCACGTTTCAACAGGTGGAAACACATAAAAGTACAGGGTTTTGAAATGGAGTCTGAAGAGCTTTATAACATGTTAACTCAGCAAATTATTCCCTCTGGAGAGGATAAAGATCACATTGTTTGGGATGAGACTGAAAGTGGTGACTTCACAGTTAAGACTGCCTATAATTTGCTTCTCAATGTGGAAGGTCAAAAATTTCAACCGAGTTTGGTTTGGATCAAAGACTTAATTCCTAAAATATCCTTTTTTTCATGGCTGGTGATTCAAGGAAAAATCCTCACTATGGACAATATGTTATCCAAAGATATGGTTATTGCTAACCGTTGCTACATGTGCAAGGCAGGATGGGAGACTACTCAAAACTTGTTTCTGGAGTGTCCGGTAGCAGAGTCCATCCTGGATGAACTTTTCCAAGCCTTTAGGATCTCGTGGGTTAAGCTCTGCTCTTATATCCGAAGTGTTCCATCAAGGGCCTCAACCCTTTGTTAGCCTAAAACTTAAGTACCTATGGAAAATCTGTTGGCATCATTTTCTCTGGCAGATTTTGCTAGAAAGGAACTATAGAGCCTTTAAGGATACCATTCACAACCCAAAAACCATCCTCAACAGGATTATTGTCTTTGCGAAAGAAAACATTAGCACCTTAGTGGTTGAGAAGCACTCAATTCCTCCCCAAGAAAAACAATTAGCTCGGGCCTTAGGTATTGAGGACAAACCTTCCATTCCTTTGCCCAATCCTAGAAATGGGATTTCTTGGGAGCCACCCCCAAGGGTTGGTTTAAACTAAATTTTGATGGTGCAGCCAAGGAGAACCCGGGAAGAGCTGGAGTTGGAGAAATAATCAGGGATCATCAAGGAAATCTAGTCAAGGCCTTCGCTAAACCATTGGGAATCAGAACTAATAATGAAGCAGAAGCTAGAGCCCTTTAGAGAGGGTTGCAAGTAGCCCAAGCAACTCAAGGTAACTTGATGATTGAAGGTGATTCGATGAACATCATCAACCTGTTAACCAATGGAAAAAAACCTCCATATAGAATCGAGGGAGTCATATATGAAGTGAGGATCCTTTTTACGGTAAGACAGAACAGGAGGGCTCGTCACGTGTACTGTGAGGCCAACAGGTCAGCTGACAAATTATCCAGCATAGGTGTTGATGTTGGTAGTTTGGTGACATGGACACAAGGTGTGCCACGTGAAGTGGAAAACATTATTAGTCATGAAAAGAAACCTACCCGTTAAGGAGAAAGATGAATGGGTGTTCTTTCCCCATGGAGCTGGTAATAACTATGGGGTTTCCCTCTAAATCATACCAAATTGGAAATGAAGGTAAGAGGGTGTAAGCCTTGGAATATTCTGACAGAGAATAGGAAATGGGCAAGCAACAGGTTTCACAACTGCAAAGTTCCAAACTTCAATTTCCTGTCAATGTAAGTAATGTTTACAGTTATGTTTAGGTATGGGTGTGCCTTGTTATTAAGGTGTTGTAGGGGATTCAACACAAGTTTTGGTAAGAAAGTTTCAAGGATGACTAGGATCTACAATCTCAATAGAAGGCTGGATATTGTAATAGGTTTTGGGTTAACCTGCAAAACCCAGTAATTAATGAAGACTTTTATTTACCAAAAAAATAAAGCCCACGTTTCAACCAGTATCAACGAAAAAGACATGCAAAAATCCTAATCAAGTTTGAAATCCATGTTTGAAATCTGACTGTTCTCTGAAATTTAATTTATCATTCTGCATTATATTATCATTGCTAATCCTTTTATAACTTTGATTTACTTTAAGCCCCTATTATCCAATCAGTTTGCATAAACTCTGAATCATTTCTAACTACTACTTCTCATTTTACTAACAAACTAAACGGTGAATGAAAGTAAACAAGTTTAATTTTTAAGAGTTAGTGAATTGATAAATGTTAGTTTGATTGAGCATTTAACAAGAAGAGATTTATGTTCAAATTTTGGGTAAGCCTGATGCAAAGTAGTAGTTTGATCTTAATCCTTTCAATATCAGAACACGGGTAGTAAAACAACTAGGCGTAATTGGTCCATTTCAAACAGGGCTTTAAAATAATGAGGTGTAATAAGTTTGGTAGATGCAGTCCCTATAATTTAAATCCTACCCTTAATAATGTAATTGTAACTAACTTTCTTATCAAATGAAAAAAAAAAAACCAAATCTACAAATCCAATATCAACATCCATACACCGTTTCTCCTAACTAAGTTGTTCTTTTACAGTCTCTCAAAATAACAAGGTATGCATATGGTTTAGTAGGTTCAATGGCGTAAGGGTAGTCCCTCAAAATTACAAGGTATGCATATGGTTTAGTAGGTTCAATGACATAAGGGTTTCAAGCATTGAGCTAATGTGGTCTGCATATTCTCTTTTTATTGGTATTAGAAAGGATTCGCTTTCCAGCCTCTATACCTTGAAACTGTTACGAAGATGTCATATTTTTTTTATTAGTAACGGGTTTTAAAAGGGACCCAAAAACTTATAACATGCTACAAGGAGGATCCTGTGAAGGTTCAACTCACTACAGAACAAGCAATTGGACCATTCGTAGAATCCATAAACAAAAATAGTCTAAAATTTTACAAACATACTGTCCATGGGCAAAAACAAAAAATAGAAATAGCATAGATATCGCAAGGACCTTCCAAAACAACCGCATACAAAGAGACGGGGAGGACCATCCAAGGAAACAAAAGGGGATAATCCCATTCAAGACCAATTGTTTTACTCTGGTATGTAGTCCTCATCATCTTTGGGATTATCCATAAATACATTAATCATGGCATTAATCATCATTGGTAGCAACAAGTTCACTACAGGAATCAAAAATACATTGGGGAAGATTCCCCTGCCACGTTGAAAAATATTGAACAGTTAAGCCAAAGTGTGCCATTGTATCTGCCACTCGATTGCCTTCCAGATACACATTTTGAATACACCTATTGTCGACCGCTCTTAGCTGGAAAATGGACTCTTCAATGGTTGGTCCCACATTCCAAGGAGGATTCGAGACCCCCTTAAAATAGTTTATGGTGTTTAAGGAGTCTCCTTCAACTATCAGGTACTGGATATTGATATGGATGGCCATTTGGATGCCTCGAAAAGCTGCCCAAGCCTTTGCATAATTATTAGATTGGACTCCAAGTTTTTTTGCATACGCCAAAATGAGTTGACCTCTGTCATCCCGGATCACTCCTCCACAACTAATAGTTCCAGGATTGCCTTTTGAAGCACCATCAAAATTTAGCTTGAACCAATGAGGAGGGAGGAATCCATGAAACCAAGGATATGTCTACAACAACTTGGGAATTACCAAAAACCTCAAAATATAGGTTAGTAGAATGTGCCACTTGAATCTCAAATGGGGATGAAGGACAGTTGTCCGAAGGAATGATATTAGCATTTTCTAAGGCAAACATGATATCTCTCAAAGAAATTGACTCCGGGTCAAGGCACAAATATCGAAAAGCATGATTGTTCCTTTTCAGCTAGATTTACCACATAAAGTGAGGGAGAATGATCACCCACCAAAACTTTAGATGAGTGGACTTAAAGGGGTTTGGCCATTGAATAATAAGATCACTCACAAACTGAGGAGCAACCCAAGAAATTGATACACTTGGCATGATAGTGGATAGGACAATGCAAGAAAAGGGGCACTCTAGAAACATGTTATTGACTGACTCCCATGCAGATTTGCAGAGGTAACATCTATTGGGAAAGATCAAAGATATCATATTCAACAATACATTATTCAAGTAATTTAAAAGGAAATGAATATATTTTTTAGACATAGAATCTCATTTCATATTTGAAAAAAATTAATAAGGATGTCTTTGTCATTTGGGCAATAATTCTCTTAATAAAAGAAGACTCTAATTTGTGAGATGGTTATTAAAGCTATTAACATAAGAGAATTTTCGAAGACTTTTAATATTAAAGTCCAATTCTCATACAAAAAAATAGATATCTTAAACCAGTGGAGTGCTCATGTATTAAAGAATATACTAGCTTTTCAGATACATATTAAAGCTTTTAACAGAAGAGAATTTAAAAAAAATAATATTTTACATTAAAGTTCAATTCTCATTAAAACAAATAGAATAGATATCCTAAACCACACTTTATTTGACGAGTGAATAGATTATTAAACCATTAAATGAATAAAAATTTCATTTAAAAATAATATAATATTATTACTCTAAGCACTCTAAAGTAATAAAGAAATGCATCTATCCGATCTTAAATTTCAATGAAAATCGATGAGACTTATCTTGTGGTCGAAAAGATCTAGTTATTAGTATGTAGCACTATGCACTATGGCAAACTAGAAATATATGAAGGTTTTAGAATTGTTTGAATTTTTTAATATGAATGGAACTTATAGAGTTCCTTTTAAAATATATAGAGGTGAATTGAGAGTTTATCAGAGGGTTCTTCAACAATATTTTTGGAAATTTGAATTTCTTGAGGGGGGAAATCATGTAGACTATCGGTGGATAACCTATAAGGGTTGAGAACCATGGTGGACTTTTAATCGATGACGAGGATCTCAGAGATGGAGAAGATGCTAAAAATTTTGATGAGGACTTGCAAATCTTTTGGTTTGGGAGAAAATCCCCATCAAACCCTCCTTGGAATTCCCCTTTTATTTCCTTTGCGAATAAATTTTGATTCAATTGAGTATCATTCATGTCCATCAATCAAGACTCAATACCTCTCACAATTTTTGGCAAAGAGGCCATCATTCCACCTAAGTTAATGACATCTTTGATTTTTCAATAATCCCTATCGTTTGTCGGGAAGTTTTTTGGCGTGCATCCAGACATCGATTCTATTTAAAAATGGGATTTCACAAATGGTGGCCTAATGGCAATCTAGATTTGGTTGCCCGTCTTAGATGTTTTTTCATGATTAGGTTAAATAATCCAGGTTAAATCCTCACTGGTGGGCTTGGTTCTTCGGTTGAAGAAGTCTCTTCTTGAGAAGATGGGGAGAGGATTTTGATCCTAAGACTCAGAGCATAAATATGAAACCAATTTGCATCATAATTCCTAGTCTACTAGCTTAGTTTTGGTACACCGAGATTCTTAAAGGCATAGCTCAAACCATTAGAGAACTAGTTGCTATAGATTCGACTACTAAAGCAAGAACCTGACAAATTTATACCCGCATCCTTGTCACTACAAATATGAACTCAAAGCTTTCCACCTACATTGATCTCACTTTAGGATCTTATCACAAGGGACAAGCAGTGGAGTATGAGAATAAACCACCATTTTGCATTGAATGCCAAAATTAGGGGTACCTCAAGTTTCAATGCCCATCTTTGAGCAAATAAATGAAAAAGGATAGACTTCATGATAGGAAAGGCCTAGAATGTGGTTAGACTATGCAATATTTCTTGAGAAAGAACCAAATTGATAAGGGCAAGCAAGCATACACTTAGCTTTAGGTGTCTTGACATACTGAGGATATTTCCAATCAGGTATACCCTTTAATTGAAAGTCCTAATATTTTCTTATCTCTAAGTGACCAAGTCACCAAAACCATTTTTACAAGTTTTTGTGGAGCTCCTGAGCCCCACGATATCCCTATTTGTGATGCCAAATTTGTGATACCCCTTCATACTCCATAAAATTTGGTCCCTCATGTCCCCAGTCCAACACTGGGAGTCAAGAAAAATTTGAGATTGATGTGGGTAACAATAAAAATAAAGGTTGACCCTCACATGGCCTTGGACATATTTTGAATAGTACAAAATCTTCCACTGATCCTAATCAAGTCTCTTATCTTGTGAATGAGGAGTCTCTTCCTCTTGAGGCTTTGTCCCCTATCGTTCCATTATTTTTTGAGACTCTGGCTTCTGAGCCGTTTTGGAAGAAATGCTTGGATGACGTTGGTAGTGTTAAGAAGAAAGGATGCTTACCCAAAAAGGGTATGATTTCTAAAGTATTTGAGTGGTGAAACCTATTTTGAAGATGACTGGAACCAAAATGTAAAGGCCCAAATTGCAAGGTATCAAATCATCAGGTGGAGGCAACGATGGTGAGCGGGTGTTCTCAAAAATTTGATGATGAACCCTCCCTGGATTGTGAACTCCTTGCTTTGATGAAGAAAAATTTAAGACGAGGTAAAAAGTCATAAAGTGAGTTTCTTGTTCCTTTATTTTGTTTTTTAGGAAAATTGTTTCCTGAGGCTTGTTGTGTTGGTTTCTTGAATCTTGTTTTTTTCCAATTTGGGTCTACATACCCTGTCCTTGTAGATTCTGTGATATTTTTGGCTTTGGGTTTGCATATCCTATCTTTCTCTTGCTCTTCTTGGTTGGTGTCTCTTGTTTTGTTTGGTTTTGCTTTCCATATGTTATTGAGCACTATCCTTTGTTTTTTTTTCTAGCTTTGTAAAATGTTTTGGGACCTTTCAAAAATCCTTCCACAAATGTTTTGACATGAATGGAACATTTTATTTGATAAAATATTCTCTTGGATATCATTATCTATATAGGTGGAGTTAAATTTTCACTATAGGGTGGAGTCAATTTTTCACTATAGGGTTCTTCTACTCGCTCACATGAATATGAGTGTAGATAATTTTGACAGCATAATTATTTATAGTTTTTAGGTCCGAGGTGTATACCAATTGGTTCGACCAAACACCGTAAGGAGGGTTAATGTCCAAGGTTTAAATATCGGGCCTTGCCAGACTAAATGCATGTCCTTTTCTTGGTGCTTTCAACGACGTAAAAGATTTAAAATGATTGTGGAATGGTGGTTATAGGGGTGAACAAAACAAATATTTGTGTGGCAACTTTTGGGGTGGAAAACACATAATATTTTGACAACCATAAAATACTGATAATCTGCTCGAATTCGTGGCGGCTACCATTTTCACCATGTAAATTATAAAAAATAAAATTATTAAAATTAAATAAAAATAATAATAAAGCTTATGGTTTAATTATTTGATATATTTTATCAATTGGTATTAGCTCAACCAATTAGATTGAGGAGACCAAGGTTCAAATCTCTCCAAGTAATATATGGATAATATTTAAGCTTTATTGTAAAACCACTATATGGTGATGATGTAATGCAGGTGGGGCCTATTTCAATCCCATATAATTAGTTGAAAAAAACATCTAAGCTAATTTAATTCTATTTGCTAAAGATATCAAAGAACCATAAGTATGCTTATCAACCTCAAGCTAACTTATATTATTGAAGAATAAGCAAAAAATAATTTAAAATATATAAGCCATCATGTAATCCTTTACTAAAAAAAATATTTTCATTTACCTATGAGATGCTATGTCAATTAAAACCAACTTGAATACATGCTTACCCATCATCAAGGCCTTTACTACATGTGAAATTCACATAAAATAATGATCAACCCACAAGTTATTGATGAGGTAATTATCCATGTTTAAATTCTTTAACTAAGAGGTTTTATTTACACTTTAAAACTATTGGAAGAAATTGTTATGTTCTTATGTCTATAATTAAGTTGGAACTAGTTGTTGATTCACATATTTATAATATTTAGTGGAGATAGATGTAATAAACCTAGAATGCTAGTGCCATAAAAAAATTATATTATTATTATTATTATGCATAGCTATTTAAAAATATATATTATATAAAGTAAATTAATACACACAAATTCAAGGGTTGAATATTTTTAAGAAATATGTATTTCTTTTCTCTATATCAAGATATTTATTTTTTCAATTTTAATTTAATAATAAATTGGGTGTTTCCTTTTGCCTAAGGAAATAAACAAAGTTAATTATAAGGCGTCTATATTATTTCAATTAATAGTTTTTCTAGATATTTCTATTGTCAATTTTTTTTTAACATTATTTATTAAATAAAAATTAAATTTTGTTGAATGAGTAGTTTTAATGTTATGTTAAGATGTAAATTCAATGGGTGAGTCTTTGTTATACAAAGTAATGGTTAAAATTTACATGGGTAATTTGATCTATTATGAGTTATTACATCATAGGCCATGTGAGAAGTCAAGTGATATAACCATCCCTCATAAGGTACATGCATGTAGTGTGGTAGAAGATAGTTGCAAGTTTGTTTGAGTGTTTGTTATGCCTAATATAGGTATATTATGCACTTAAATACACTTCACTAGAATAATATATGCATTCAAAACATCAATGTATATCATGTGGTATTAGAGTAGGTAGAAGGAAGAAAGACTTCTCCTTTCAATCCTCCTCTAAGATGCGAAAAAGAAAAAATACAAAGTACACTCTACTTGAGAAAATTTTAAGTTTGAGATAAGAAGTTTTATGAGTAAAATTACCCTATGCTAAATTATCATTGTGAATTTTTTTTTATGATAGAATTAAAATATTTTAGTGTGATAAATTCTTTTCAAAGGTAAGAGCAGAAAGCCTAGAAGTAAAATACTAGACCAATTGAGATAAGAGAAGGAAGATCTTAAGAATATACATAAAATTTATAAAGGAAGCTATAAAAAGCTCCATACTATTGAAAGATTCATAAAATTTTACAAAGAAATCTATGAAGAAGTTACACAAAAATTATAAAGAAATCTATTAAAAATATCCATAAATATTACAAGAAGAAAAAGTCATTAAAGCTTCTTAATATTTAAGATTTTTTTGTATAAGAGATTACAAGCTCAGAAGAGCTCACAAGAAAGTAAAACATAAAGCTGTATTTGGTACTGAAGGTGCTTAATACCAATTGAAAATAAAATAAATAAATAAAAATCTAGAAGAAGCACCCAAAAGCTTGCTATGTAAATGTTCCTTAATGTACAAAAAAATATTTGAAAAACAAAAAGAGAAACCAAAATATTGTCTCAACTAATAGTTAACAACAACATACCAAATTTTATATTCATCCAAGCAAGCACAATCCTCTAAAATTAGAATGGCATAACAAGGAATGCATATTATCACCAACAATATATATTAAATAGCAAGCAATAAAACCCTTGGTGCTACTCATAAGGTCCAAGGAAAGGAGCCCATGAAAGTAGAGTTATAAATGCCCATGTACAAAAAATGATTGAGGACCCCATAAAAGAAGAATTATAAATGATAGTGTAACAAAAGGGATCGAAGGATCCCATAAAAAAATTAGGTAAACTTCATCTGAAAGATATATATGCAAAAGAAGCACTTCAAAGGTAGAAAAATAAAATACTAAAGACACTCCTCCAAAGGAAGATAGTGAAGAAAATAAACACCTACACAAGTCAAAACAAAGGTGGAAAAGAGAAAAGAATGCTTGTACCAATCAAAATGAAGGCACTAGAGACATGGACTAGCAAAACAAAACCGAAATATATATACACAAAAGAAGCACTTGAAAGGTAGAAAAAATAAAAGACTAAAGACACTCCTCCAAAGAGATATAGCAAAGAAACGAAACACCTACACTAGTCAAAACAAAGGTGGAAAATAGAAAAGAATGCTTGTACCAATCAAAATGAAGGTACTAGAGACCTGCACTAGCAAAAAAAAGGTAGAGAAGACAAAAAATGACCACTAATCAAAATAAAGACATAGAAGATATTAGGGATGACTCCACTAGTCGAAATATAAGGAACTAACTCCACTTGTTGAGAGATACTAAGAAGAACATTGTAACAAGATTCAAACATCACTTGAGATATTCAACATGTAGTATCATGCATACTACCAAGAAAAAAAGTAAAAGAAAATTATTAAAAGAAACCCTATGAAGCACCTGAAATATGAATGTGTACCTAGAGGAAACATATGCACACTTGAAAAAAAATAAATGATCATTTGAGCACTTCAAATTTTTATAATGCAACACATTCATTGGTCTAAAAATGCTTAACAAAAAAAATATTTAGAAATGAGTTGCTCATAAGAACTGGTAGCTTGTGTAGCCTAATACTTAATGGAAATCTTACAAGAAAATAACCATAGGATCAAATATAAAGTTGCAATATAATGAACTCAATAAAGATAAGAATAAACATAGAAATAACTCAGAATAACTCATAGAATAATCACATAGAAATGCTCACAAAAATACTAAAATTAATATAGAATAAAGTTCTATTAATGCATGCAATAAAAAATATATTTTTGATGCTAATTACGATGCTTAATCACAAATATATAATAGTATGTGACTCCTCATATGGTGCACTCTTGAAATTCACTCTTATTTGTAACTCACTTTCCTATTCTAAGGATGTGCACTTTTACATAATGGATACTTGTGCACATTTATACTGACAACACTTGCACACATAATTACATGATACTTATGCATTTCCTGCACATTATTACATTACATGAAATATAAATTCACACTCTAATCTAAGACACACTCCTAATTTAATATTGTACCAAGGTTGTATATTGGCGTGTACCAAATAATGTAATATTCACAAACAACCCCATGTATTACATTACTTGGTTATTGAAGAATTTAGTCTTTAATACAATATTTATCTTTCAATTTACTTTGCATTGTATGCCTTCTTCATCTTCTTCATCTTGTAATGACCCTCCTCGCATGACCTCTAATAGAAAAAGATTTGATGATGTATACTTACCTTTCCCTATAGAATGTGGTACTACTGATAGTCTATGTGCATGCAATACCAGGTATATACCTTGAAGAATGGAAGAGGGTTGGTAGAAAAAGTTAAGTAGGGAAATGATGATTGGCTCATGAGTATATGGAAACTCACATTTTGCATATCATGTATGAGCACTCTGAATGATATTTGTTGTTTGATGAAAATAATGCATGCGTAAAACCTTTGTTGGTAAATAAAATGCCAAGGGCATTGGAGTATTTCATTATTAAGTATTTTATGAAGTAAGGATTATGTGTATGCTTAATGATTTGTCGTAAAGTAGAAGAAAAAAATTTATAAATAAATATAAAATGAATATAACTATATAAATATAAATGTATATGTTATATAGCAATAATAGCAAATATATGAGAATATTAAAAAAATAATTTTTATATAGTTCTATTTCATGAAAGGATAAAGTGAATAGTGGTGGCTGTTAGAATTTGGTGATGGCATCTAGTAGTGATAATTGTGTTTTAACTTGCCCATGATATTTTGAGTGAAATAGGAGGAATTGGTTGTGGGGGAAGGAATTATTTGTACATTACCTTGCATGTAGAGGGAATAATATTATATTAGAGAGAACAAGGAAATAGCTTGCATTAGGAATTGCACACATTTGGTAGAATACTTGCATTGGAAATTGCATGCATCTAGTAGAAGCCTCCATTAAAATACAACTTCATTCATCTCTTACAGGTGCACTTTATTGTATGTTGTAATTAATGAATGCATATTTAAAATTACAGATTTAATTCATGCATTGAGAGAAATTTTTGATACTAGAAAGACTATTGCTTGAAACCGGTTTATTGTAAAGCCGAAATAGTTGGTTTGAAATAAAACCATAACATTTGTGAAAGTTATCTATCTTGGGATAATATGGTTGACTATTTTTTCTAGAGTATATATTATAGGATTGCACTTCTATTAATTGATACTATGATAGTTGCAATTAATGTAATTAGAGATCATGTGCACAATTGGTTGAGTGTTTAAATTGTTATCTATTTGAGATATGAATTCATTTTGAGGATATGAAAAGTTATAGTTCTATATATAACTATGTTTTTTTGTGTTTGGAAAGTGATTTTCGCTTGTGTATATTTATATGTTGAAATGAAGATTTAATGTATGACTATTGTGAAGTTTGTGTGGATACAAAGAAAAAGTGTGTGATTGTGTTTTCTTGATGTTGGGGAGGGCTTTGCATGCTCGTACATGTTAAAATATGCATATGGGTAGCTTAATATAGGCATAATTGAATTTATTAAGAGCCAAATATGATTCCAAAAGTAAAACCAAACTATATTTGCAAAAAAGTTTGGAGGTTCCGATTGAAGACAAATAGCTCTCTTCATTTGCCATCCGAGAAAGCATGTGACCTGTGTATAAGATGGTTGTCACTATAGAGTTATGGAATATCTATGTTAAACATTTGAATTTGCTTGAGTGAACCAACCTAGATCTATGTTCCTAAAATTTCTTTGAGAAAGAAGAATGTAAACTCAAATGAAAGTAAGACACACCCATAGTGTTTTATGCTATGTATGGCAATATTATGAACTATGTTGTATTTAATTATAAATAGTGATGATAATCAAGTATGTAATGATAAGTGTCATTATTATCATCATTTTATTCTTTATTATTGTCAAATCTAGGGCAATGTCCATGGTTGTCTATGATAGGAGGTTTTAGCAAATCATAGTTCAGATCAATAGGTTACAAGGTTATTTTGGTGAAACAAATGTTTTATGGGGTTTTTCAAGTTCAATTATAATCCTAAATTTCAATAATGAAACTAATTTAACTTACAAAATGGAAATTAAAAAAATTAAATATTAATGCTATAGTTGCAAAAAATTAATAATTCTAACTATAGTTGCAAAATTGAATGGTTGTAGAATTGTAAGTTTGCAAAATTGAAAATCCTATTTACTTTTTATAGTGGAAATTGCTTGGAAATAAAATTCTCAAATTGAAATCATTATGCTGAAATTCACATTTTTGGAAACTATAAAAAATTACTGTAAAAATTGATCAGGAAAATGTTGCAGGAAAACTTGTTAAAAACTGCTACAGAAATGAAATTACGAAAAATAAGGTATTCAAAACAAGCTAAAAATAGGGATCAAATGGTTGCAACTATTCTAACATACAACACACTTTACATCATCAAATAAATTATGCTAAAACAAAATTTAGTATTGTTGCCGAAATGAAAACAAAAATTTGATAATAATGCTGCAAAAATAGAATTAGTCAAAACATGCACTTTTTTGCTCCTTCCTAATCGTCCTCAGAATGGGTCCTTGATCAATGGTCTAGAGGGAATAATATATACTCTAATATTTAAGAAATAATCATGCATAAATTCACAATCTCCTGTGGTTGAGGAAAGACCACATTTATTCAAATGTTCAAAACATAACAATTACAATGAACTTTTGCTTTATGACTGATTGACTTCTCCTAAAATATCTATGTGGATCTAGCTCAACCAATTAGGTAGATCATATATATATTAATTTTTACATGAATATTTTATAAATATAAATTAACCTCTTTTGTGTTGTTTGCTTCTAATGTGCCTATTTTATTTCAAATACCTAGTCTAATTTAAGATATATTTTGTTGTTGCCTTTTTATCCACATCCTCCAACTGGTGAAATGGTTCAAGAATAGTGAAAGAATGTTTATAACATCTACCCCCACCCGGTTCTTCTCCCTTCCTTCCAAAAAGGATGCATTTCTACCTTTTTTGTCGAAATAATTTAATTTTTCCTTCATTATGGAGCAGCTCTATAATATAAGGTAGAGTAATAGATTTGAATTGTTACCGCTAATTTTGATTGGATAAGAGCGTTTTAAAACATGCAAATGATATTTCCTTGATTTTTCAAACATATTACCACAAATTACATGTGTCTCCCTTGATTGGGCATGTGACCTCTTTAATATATGTGTAATTCTAGTTTTTACATGTTGTTTTCCAACTGTACCTAAAATTTTGCAAAATCAACAAATACCGCACCATCCTCCACAACACCAAACTAAAATGCGAGGTCAATGTTTCCAATTTGGAAAACACATTCTTCCATATCATCCATGGAGAGAAGCAACACAACAATTATCAGAGAATGAAGCATCAAATACTTTTTCAAGATTCAACCGTATTTCTATTGCTAATTTTACTTTTAAGGATATACTGGAAGCTTCTGGTGCTGGGTTGGATGAATTTCCACTTGATAAAGATTTATTTTTGCAAGATAACACACCCACTACTTTTCAACTATCATAATTGCTTCAAGACAAAGGAAATGAAGGTGCAAAATTTTCAAGAAAATCTCCTCCAAGGGAAACAAGCATCCGTAAGGCTCCTCATCAACAAGAGGATGAAAGATTAAACATTTCAAAAAAAGATTTGATTTTTTATAATGTTGAATCTACAATTAAGGATTTACTAATTCTAGATATAACAGAAATAAAAAAATGGGAGTATCGAGTAAAGGTGTTGATAAAGGAAATTAATGCTCGATACAATTATTTTTCAAAAAGAAAAAAAAATCTATTGTTGAAAATGAACCTGAAAAGATGGAGGATCTGCTACAAGTAAAATTTGGCATTTTGAATATGAATACATCATACACAGATGAAATTTTAAATTTTATGATGAACATATTGGAGAACATAAATGGTGAGATCCAAGCTTATTACAATGAATGGGCAAGTGATAAGAAAAAGGTTGTTGCTGTAGCTACAAAGAATTTTGTTGAGGTTTGACTTAATCACTTTTGTGTTAAAAAAAAATTTGTTCTATTTTTTAAAATGTAATTATCTTTTCATGTTGATTGACTATTTTTCCTTTTTGTAGGTAAAGTATACAAATTTTAATAATCAGGTTCAAAAACTACATGACTATCTCAGGATGGCAAAGGAGTTCTTAAACGCTTCCATGGAAATCACAGGAATTAGTTCGACAAAACAACATTTTGTGGAAAATCATTATTTGCAACTTGTTGGATCCTGATGTTCTGCTAAAGGAGAAGGGTAAATAAGTTCAAGGACCAACATCTGAAGATGTTGTCAAATAAGAAAGCACCCTTCTCAATGGAATGCAAAATTTTGAGAATATCCATATCAATTTCGGAGCAATTGATAGTACTATTATCCAACTCGAGAAAAGAGTAGTTGGAATGCAGAATGTGGTAATAGTGGAAGTAGTGGATGAGGAAAAAGAAGTTGAACATGGGAAAGAAGAGGGACGAGTCATTGCTATGGATACTGTGGAAGCCATTGAAAAGGCAAAAGGAGTGGAGGAAGGGGAAAATATTCTGAAGTGAGAAATTGAATTTTAAAACTTGATATTTTGAAAGACCATTTTAAGAAATTTCATATGTTTTCATTTAAAAACAAGATACTTGTTTTTATTATTTTACTATTACACTATTTACATTTATAATTGTGTGTTATTTTCATTTTGTCTTTTTTATTATGTTATATTATTTTCATATTCAATGTTAGTTTACGATGGAGATATTAATGAAAGTGTTAAATTTCAATTTCCATATATTATGCTATGTTGTTTTATATTTCAATTTTAAAATTAGTTTATGAATGATATATCTATGCATGTGTTTAAATTTTAGTTTACTCATATTCATTCTTGTTGTAGTATAAAAGTGAGTATTTTCATTTCTATTATGCTATTTTGTTTTTATATTTCAAGTGAGTTTACAAAGGATATATCCATGCATGGGTTTCAATTTTTAGTGCATTCATAGTCATTCTAGTTGTTGTATAAAAATGTGTATGGTCATTTTTATTATGCTATATTGTTAATCTATGCATAGGTATAGATTTACATGTTATTCAAATTTATTGATGTTGTGATATAAAAATGAGTATTGTCTTGTGGATTATGCTATGTTGTTTTTATATTTCAATTTTCAAATGAGTTTATGAATCATATATCTATGCATGTGTTTAAATATTTAGTTTTTTCAAAGTCATTCTTATTGTTATATAGAAAAGTGTGTTGTCTTTTTTATTATGCTATATTGTTTTCATATTCAATGTTAGTTTATGATGGAGATATTAATGAAAGGGTTAAATTTCAATTTCTATATATTATACTATGTTGTTTTATATTTCAATTTTCAAATAAGTTTACGAATGATATATCTATGCATGTGTTTAAATTTCCATTTATTCATATTCATTCTTATTGTAGTATAAAAGTGAGTATTTTCATTTCTATTATGCTATATTATTTTTATATTTCAAGTGAGTTTACAAAGGATATATCTATGCATGGGTTTCAATTTTAGTGCATTCATAGTCATTTTAGTTGTTGTATAAAAATCTGTATGGTCATTTGTATTATGCTATATTATTTTTTATTTTAAAGTGAGTTTATGAAGTATATATCTATGCATGGGGTTTCAATTTTCAGTGCATTCATAGTAATTATAGTTGATGTATAAAAATGAATATGGTCATTTGTATTATGCTATATTGTTTTATATTTATTTTTTTTGAAAATTTTGAAAAAACTTGTGTTAAAACAAAGATCAATTACAATTTGGGAAGAGACTTTTCCCAACCGAAGTAAGAGAGAACACATGCTTACAATAGTAAAAGAAGATTTGCAATGGAGCCAAATCTCTTGAACCATTAACTAGCTAATAGGGGGATCGGCATGGTCAGTTGATGCAACTTGTCACGATATCGCGACACTCTTTCCTTCTTCTCCTTTGGCCGCAAAAATGCAACATGTCGCGATATCGCGACACTTTTCTCTTTTGGCCGTGAAAATGCAACATGTCGCGATATCACGACACTTTTCTCCTTTGGCCGCGAAAATGCAACATGTCGTGATATCCACGAAAATGCAACATGTCCCGATATCGTGACCCTTTTTCCTCCTTTGGTCACGACGAAGCAACATGTTGCGAAATCGTGACATTTTTTCTCCTTGGGCAGTGGTGTTGCAACATGTCGTGAAATCATGACACCTTTTCCTCCTTTGGCCACGATGAAGCAACATGTCGCGATATCGCAACACTTTTTCTCTTTCGGCCGCGACGAAGCAAAATGTCGCGATATCGTAACATTTTTCTCCTTTGGCCACGACGAAGCAACATGTTCCGAAATCGCGACACCATTTTTTCCTTTGGCCGTGAAAATGCAACATGTCACGATATCGCGACACCTTTTCTCCTTTGGGTGCAAAAATGCAACATGTCACGATATCACGACACCTTTTCTCCTTTGGGCACGAAAATGCAACATGTCGTGATATCGCGACACCTTTTCTCCTTTGGGTGCAAAAATGCAACATGTCGCGTTATCGTGACACCTTTTCTCCTTTGGGTGCAAAAATGCAACATGTCATGATATCACGACACATTTTCTCCCTTGGCCATGAAAATACAACATGTCATGATATCGCGAGAACTTTTCTCCCTTGGTCGTGAAAATGCAACATGTCACGATATCACGACACCAATCCTCCCTTGGTCGCAACGAAGCAACATGTCGCAAAATCGTGACACCTTTCCTCCCTTGGTCATGACGAAGCAACATGTCGTGAAATCATGACACCTTTCCTCCCTTGGCCACGACGAAGCAACATGTCACGAAATCGCAACACCTTTCCTCCCTTGGCCGCGACAAAGCAACATGTCACAAAATTGTGACACCTTTCCTCCCTTGGCCGCGATGAAGCAACATGTCACAAAATCATGACATCTTTCCTCCCTTGGTTGTGATGAAGCAACATGTCACAAAATCATGACACCTTTCCTCCCTTGGTCGTGATGAAGCAACATGTCACAAAATCGTGACACCTTTCCTCCCTTGACCGCGACGAAGCAACATGTCATGAAATCGTGACACATTTCCTCCCTTGGCCGTGATGAAGCAACATGTCGCGATATCGTGACAACTTTCCTCCCTTGGCCGCGACGAAGCAACATGTCGTGATATCGCGACACATTTCCTCTAGTGACCACGACGGTGCAACATGTCACGATATCGTGACACCTTTCCTCCCTTGGCCGCGATGAAGCAACATGTCGTGATATCGCAACACCTTTCCTCTAGTGACCGCGACGGTGCAACATGTCGCGATATCATGACACCTTTCCTCCCTTTGCTTTTTTTTTTATCATTAGCTCAAGGACCTTTCAAGACCCTTCCTAATCACCTCATGCTCAATAGCCATGTCACTGTGCAACTGAACCCCTACCTCCTTCTCAGCACCCATCTTAGCCAGGAAGTCGGCCGCTTTGTTTAAATACCTACTCACATAAACTGGAATCACATCATCTAATTCCCTCTATAATTCCTTAATTTGAGTGACAAAAATCCTCATCCTCCATGCTTTCAAAGCAAAGTTCCTCATGTAATCTAGACCTCCAACCATTATTTGAGAATCTGATTCAAGTATTATCCTCCTGTGGCCCTGTTTAACTACCCAAATAGAAGAAGATTTGATAGCTATGGCTTCTGCTTCATTATTTATGACTCTTCCCAAGCATTGCAGTTCCCAATAGAGCACTGTTCCAACATGATTTTGGTAAACCACTCCAATTCTGAATCTATCCGAATTGCCTTTTGTAGCTCCATCAGTATCAATTTTAATCCAACCTTCTAGGGGAGGTTTCCAACTAGCTCTGTCCTGTCCCTCTTGCACTTTGTTGACAATTTTGGGTACCTTGAGTACTTTGCATTTGCTCAAGTATAGTTGTTGTCATTGATGTCAAAGGAGCTCTTGGTAGTTGTTGTCTTTGATGTCAAGGAGTTCTTGGAGCAATTTGTTTTTATGTCTAAATATGTGTTTTGATGAAGGTTTCAGCTGGTCAGTAAGTCTCCAAGAAAATCAGAGTAGCCTAGTTGCCAAAAATCCAAAAAAAGATAAGTTAGAAAAAGTTTGCAGGCTGTTGGAAAAACTGTCGTGATTTTGCGACATGTTTCAGGAGAGAGAAAGTGCTGGCAAAACTGTTGTGATTTTGTGACATGTTTCAGGAGAGAAAGTGCTGGAAAAACTATCATGATTTCGTGACATGTTTGAGGAGAGAGAAATTTTTGGCAAAACTATCGTGATTTCATAACATGCTGGAAGGCAGAGACGTAGCAGGCAAAACTGTCACGATTTCGCGACATGTTGAGTTGGCAGTGTTGAGCAGCAGGAAGTGTCGCAATTTCGTGACAAGTTTCAAAGAAGTCGTACGGATGCAGAAAGTGTCACGATTTCACGACATGTTCTAGTTTCACGAGCAGTTGGCAGAAAAGTGCTTAAGACAACAAAAGCATCACGATTTTGCAACATGTTCTAGTTTCACGAGCAGTTGGCAGGAAATCGCTTAAGGCAGCGAAAGCATCACGATTTCGTGACATGTTCCATTCTTGCTAGTGCAAACCAAGAAAAGGTTGAAGAAGCAAGAAGTGTCATGATTTCACGACAGAGTTGCTGATGATGTCAGCAAGAGGCAAAGGTGTCACGATTTCATGACAGTAGTGGAGAAGAAGGCTTTGAAGTCTAGAGCGTCATGATTTCACGACAAGAATCATGATGACATCAACAAAGTTAGGGAGTGTCACGATTTTGCGACAACAGGCTAAAGCAAGGTGTAAGACAGACTGCAGTGTCGCAATTTCGTGACAACAAGCTAGTGAAAGTGTACGACAGGCTGTAGTGTCGTGATTTCGTGACAACAAACCAAAGAAGGCGCACGATAGGTAGTAGTGTCATGATTTCATGATAGTAAGCAATACAAGGTGTATGAAAGACAAAGGCGTAGTGATATCGCGACATGTTTGAGTTTTGCGCTAAAAAAGCTACAGAACAGTAGAGGCGGTTGAAGCCGACGGAGATAACCTATGCCGACGAAGTGTAAGGTTGTGCAGTCGATGATTGTTTTAAGGATATACAGTCGACTAAGATCAAGAATTTAATCATGAATTATTGCTATAAAAGGAAGACTGTTTTCGAGTTTCAAGCATCGAATGTGTGTTTTGAGTTTGCGCAAGTGAAGTCTGCTATGCGCAAAGAGCAGTCGTATCGAATCGATCGAAGTGTGCGTTCAAAGTGTGACTTTTACGAAAGAAGAATGTGGGAAGAATTTTTATCGAGGAGAAGCAGACTGTGCGAAGAGGGTGCTATTGTGGTTGCACATAGGTGCATAAGTTGTGCGATCGAATGCTGTAGTGTTTACAAAGACTGTGTAAAGGTTGGAATTTGATCAAAGGGCAGTTGTGATTGGGACTATGTTCACGCAGTCTGTGTAAAAGAAAGCAAAGTGCACGAAGTAGATGCTGTTGTAATTGTGAAAGGTTGTGAAGGACGAACTGTGATCAAGTGCTGCTGTGTTTTGTACAGTCTGTGCAAAATTTGTTCACGACCAAGTGCAGTTGTGACAAAGCAGAGAGAACAGTTGGACAGTATTAAGCAAGTTGTGTTGAAAGTTTGTGAACTATTTTTGAACCAATTTTGAGGATCAGATTGAGAACAGAGATTGATGTAATTTGAGAACAGACTTGTACCAGACCGAAGGACTATGTTTGGTGCAGGCCAGAGGAAAAGATATAGGACATATGTGCTAGGTCGAAGGACTGTGTTTAGTACATACACGAGGACTAGCTTTGCGGTGATAGAGTTGAGGACAGAGATCTCCAGCTAGATCAGGGAAGACAGGTGTCTTCTATGGATAGAGTTCCACTTGCTAAGGGCAGAGGAGGTAGAGGTCTTCTAGAGGATCACCAGCCAAAGCAGAATTAGGGGAAGGTATTTCCTTTAAGCAAAGGCTCATAAACATTGTAATCGAGAAGTATTCCCAGAGGACTTTGATAAAATTTAGTAAGAAATTTTATCCGTGGAGTAGCCCGCTTTGGGTGAACCACGTTAAAATGGGTTTTCTATGTGTGATGCTTTCTATCTTGTTTAATATTATGTTGATGCCACTGCTATCTTAAATTAAAATTATTAAATGGTTAAGTCTTATACTGTTCACCCCCCCTCTCAGTATAAGTTCATGTTCTTCAATTGGTATTAGAGCAGGTCTCTCTAGAAAAAGCCTAACAGCTTGGAGAAGGATATAACAGAGGAACATATAAATTTAGAGAAGGTTGAATTCGATCTCAAGAGTGAATTCTTCTTGGCCTTGAGAAAGCTTGAGAAACTCAAGGAAGAGAATTCTGTCCTCAAGCATCATTGCCAGGAAAAAGAGATAGCAAGATCAAAATTGGCTCAAAGTATTATAGATTTCAAAATTCTAGCTAAAGAAGGGAAGAAGATTGAACAAGTTCTAACAGAGGTTCTAAAAGGAAAGGTGGTTGATTATGAGAAACTATAAGGAGATATTATGTCTCTTAGAGTGAAGTTAGAACAGTCAAATCTCAGACAGAAGGATGGCATCACCATTCATGAAACAGGGTCTTCAAGCAAGAACAATCTTCACTCTGAAGAACAATCTTCACTCTGAAGAACAATGGATTCTAGTCAATCGCAAGAAGAACAAACTTCCAAGGCATCAAAACAGGTTACATAATACCTTCCATGGATATTGTTTTTCTTGTAAAAAATTTGGTCACATAGCTATGCATTGCAATAAATATCTGAAGAGTCATAGTAAGGAAAATGTTAACTCATTTGCACCTCTTATGAATAAAAATATCATGTGTTACAAGTGCAAGAATTTTGGGCATATAGCAAGGATGTGCAGTTTGGATAGATTTAGTCTTGAGTTCTCAAAAAGGAGGAACAGTCAATGATAGTTCAAACTGCTTTTCATTCTCAAGACAAAGTAGAAAAATGGTATCTTGATAGTGGCTATTCAAAACATATGACTGGTGAAAAAGAAATATTTTTGTCTGTAAAAGAAAAAAACAGAGGAACGATCGGTTTTGGAGATAACGAGTCCGCAAAGATCTGTGGTAAAGGGACTCTTAGTTTGGATGGGAAATCCAAAACAAAAAACGTGCTTTATGTAGAAGGGCTAAGACATAATCTACTTAGTGTGAGTCAACTCTGTGATCAAGGGCACATAGTATCTTTCTTTTTCAGATAGATGTGAGATAAGTAAAGAATTAAATGGAAAACTTATTGCTAGGGCTACAAGGACTCCAAACAATCTTTACATGCTGAGTGAGATAAAAAGAGAAAAATGCTTTCTAACTCAAGAATATGAGAGTTGGTTGTGGCATAAAATATTGGGACATTTGAGTTTTGATAATCTAGTCAGTATTAGTAACAAGGAAGCAGTTAGAGACTTGCCCAAAATAAAAAGGCCCCAAAACATCATTTGTTGTCCTTTTCAACATGGTAAACAGACCAGAACCAATTTCAAATCAAAAGTGTATACATCTTCCAAACCCTTGGATCTTATTCATACTGATTTGTGTGGCCCCACCAGAACTCAGAGCATTCAGGGAGATAGCTACTTCATGCTGTTTATAGATGACTACTCAAGAATGACTTGGGTTACTTTTCTCAAAGAAAAATCTAAAGCTTTTGAAAAATTTAAAGTTTTTAAAGAAATGATTGAAAATGAGACTGACAAGAGAATCAAATGCTTAATATCATATAGAGGAGGAGAGTTCACTTCAAATGAATTTATGGAATACTATGAACAACACAGAATCAAAAGATAATATTTAGCAGCTAGAACTCCTCAACAAAATGGAGTAGTTGAAAGAAAAAACAAAACTGTTGAAAATATGGCTAGAGCAATGTTAGATGAATCAAAACTTTCAGATGGTTTTTGGAGAGAAGCGATAAATACAACGAGTCCACATCATTACCGGGGCTCAACTCAGAGTCAATCATCATAAAACTCCCTATGAGCTGTGGAAAGGAAGACCAACTACAGTTAAAAACTTCAAAGTGTTCGGGAGTAAGTGCTTCATCGGAAGGGAAGATCAAAATTTGGGTAAGTTTGATCCTAGGTGTGATGAGGGAATTTTTCTTGGATATTCCAAGCAAAAGTAAGGCCTACAGATGCTTCAACAAAAGAACTCATACAATTGTAGAGAGCATAAATGTAACAGTAGATGAAAAGACAGGGGTAAGAGAACCAGTCAAGGAACTTAGTGATGGAATCTGTCAAGAAGAATTCAGAGAAGTGTCAGATGAAGAAGAGGAAAGACAATAATTGCTTCCCAAAACTCCTTCATGGTATGTTTAGAAACATCATCCCAAATACTTGATCATTGGTGATCCAAATAGCAGGCAAACAAGAAGAAGAGTCATTCCTTCACATGAATCTATGAATGTTTCATTGTTATCTCAGATTGAGCCAAAAAATTTCAGTGAAGCATGTACAGATGATTTTTGGGTAAAAGCAATGGATGAAGAGCTAAATCAAATAGAGAAAAGTGAAACCCGGGATTTGGTTCCAAGACCTAAGAACAAGAATGTCATTGGCACAAAATGGGTATTCAGAAATAAACTTAATGAGGATGGAAATATTGTCAAAAACAAAGCCAGGTTAGTCTGTAAAGGGTATGCTCAAGTCGAAGGTGTTGATTTCGAAGAGACGTTTGTGCCTGTTGCTCGTCTTGAAGCGATCAAAATGTTTTTGGCCCTGTCTAGTTTCAAATATTTCAAAGTGTTTCAAATGGATGTAAAGTCTGCTTTTCTAAATGGGGTTTTGGATGAAGAAGTCTACATAGAACAGCCAGAAGGTGTGTCTCTCTCAGAACAGCTAGACTATGTGTGTAAACTGAAAAAGGAATTGTACGGGTTAAAGCAAGCACCCAAGGCTTGGTACTCAAGACTTGATGGGTATCTTTATGAACAAGGATTCAGGAAAGGCATGGCAGATAGCAACTTGTACATTAAGAATAAAGGTGATGATATGATTATCATAGTTGTCTATGTCGATGACATTATTTTTGGGGGAAATAATACTCAGATGTGCAAAGTTTTTGCTAACACCATGCAAAAGAAATTCGAGATGTCTATGATTGGAGAGTTGTCATTCTTTTTAGGACTGCAGATTGTGCAATCAAAAGATGGTATATTTATTTCTCAGGAAAATTATATAAAAGAGATGTTAAAAAAATTTGGGATGATGGACAGCAAACCCGTATGTACTCCAATGATTACAGGGTGCAATCTGAGTAAGGATGATGAATCTCCAGCAGTAGATCATAAATTGTACAGATCTATGATTGGCAGTTTAATATATAGTATATCTACCATACTGGATATCATGCAGGCCGTTGGATTAGTAGCAAGATTTCAGGCAGCTCCAAAAGAATCTTATGTTATAGCAGTCAAGAGGATATTCAGATATTTGAAGGGCACTGTGGATTTTGCGCTTTGGTATCCCAAAGGCGATGATTTCACCCTCACAACTTATACTGATGTAGATTGGGCAGGCAGTATTGATGATAGAAAAAGCACTAGTGGTGGAGCATTCTTTCTGGGAAAGAGTTTGGTTTCTTGGCTGAGTAAGAAACAACCTTCAGTTTCCTTATCTATAGCAGAAGTTGAATACATAGCAGCAGTGGCTGGGTGCACTCAGGTTTTATGGATGAAAACCACCTTGGAGGATTTCAAAATCAAGCATGAACAACCTATCCCTATTCTTTGTGATAATTCAAGTGCCATAAGTATTTCTAAAAATCAGGTAATGCACTCAAGGACGAAGCACATTTCTATCAAATATCATTTTCTAAGGGAGAAAGTGCAAGAGAAGCAGGTCAAGCCAGGGTATGTACCCACTAAAGAGAAGATTGCAGATATCTTCACCAAACCTCTTCCAAGAGATACGTTTGAGTATCTAAGGGAGAAATTGGGAGTTGTACTCTCACCTCAAAATTAATCACCTCATCAGGAGGTGGGGAGGGACCAAGCCAAGAGGCTCTTTCTTAGTCCCGAGCCCCAAAGGTGACCCTTTGCCATTGATGACAAAGGGGGAGAGATATGAGTAAGGGGGAGTGCTTCAAGTGAAGAGAGAGAAGAGCTTCAAGTCAGGGGGAGCAAAAACTTCAAATACAGATTTTCATTTGTTGGATCAGTTGGTTCAGTTTTGGCTCTTGAGATATGTTTTTAGTTAAGAGTTGCCATCAATGACAAAGGGGGAGATTGTTGGCAATTTTGGGTACCTTGAGTACTTTGCCTTTGCTCAAGTATAGTTGTTGTCATTGATGTCAAAGGAGCTCTTGGTAGTTGTTGTCTTTGATGTCAAGGAGTTCTTGGAGCAATTTGTTTTTATGTCTAAATATGTGTTTTGATGAAGGTTTCAGCTGGTCAGTAAGTCTCCAAGAAAATCAGAGTAGCCCAGTTGCCAAAAATCTAGAAAAAGATAAGTTAGAAAAAGTTTGCAGGCTATTGGAAAAACTGTCACGATTTTGCAACATGTTTTAGGAGAGAGAAAGTGCTGGCAAAACTGTCACAATTTTGTGACATGTTTTAGGAGAGAGAAAGTATTGGCAAAACTATCGTGATTTCACGACATGTTTGAGGAGAGAGAAAGTTTTGGCAAAAACTGTCATGATTTCACAACATGCTGGAAGGCAGAGACGAAGCAGGAAAAACTATCATGATTTCATGACATGTTTGAGGAGAGAGAAAGTTCAGGCAAAACTGTCATGATTTTACGACAAGTTGAGTTGGCAGTGTTGAGCAGCAGGAAGTGTCACGATTTTGTGACAAGTTTCAAAGAAGTTGTACGGATGTAGAAAGTGTCACGATTTCATGACATGTTCCAGTTTCACGAGTAGTTGGCAAAAAAGTTCTTATGACAGCAAAAGCGTCACGATTTCGCGACATGTTCTAGTTTCGTGAGCAGTTGGTAGGAAAGAGCTTAAGGCAGCGAAAGCGTCATGATTTCGTGACATGTTCCATTTTCGCTAGTGCAAACCAAGAAAAGGTTGAAGAAGCAAGAAGTGTCACGATTTCACGACAGAGTTGCTGATGATGTCAGCAAGAGGCAAATGTGTTGCGATTTCATGACAGTAGTGAAGAAGAAGGCTTTGAAGTCTAGAGCGTCGCGATTTCATGACAAGAATCATGATGATGTCATCAAATTCAGGGAGTGTCACTATTTTGCGACAACAGGCTAAAGCAAGGTGTAAGACAGACTGTAGTGTCGTGATTTTGCGACAACAAGCTAGTGAAAGTGTACGGCAGGCTGTAGTGTCATGATTTTGCGACAACAAACCAAAGAAGGTGCACGACAGGCAGTAGTGTCACGATTTCACAACAGCAAGCAATACAAGGTGTACGGCAAACAAAGGCGTAGCGATATCGTGACACGTTTGAGTTTCATGCTAAAAAAGCTACAGAACAGTAGAGGTAATTGAAGTCGACAGAGATAACATTTGTCGATGAAGTGTAAGGTTGTGCAGTCGATGATTGTTTTAAGGATATACAGTCGACTAAGATCAAGAATTTAATCATGAATTATTGCTATAAAAGGAAGCCTGTTTTCGAGTTTCAAGCATCGAATGTGTGTGTTGAGTTTGCGCAATTGAAGTCTGCTGTGTGCAAAGAGCAGTCGTAGCAAATCGATCAAAGTGTGCATTTGAAGTGCGACTTTCATAGAAGCAGAGTGTGGGAAGAAGTTCGATCGAGGAGAAGCAGACTATGCGAAGAGGGTGTTGTTGTGGTTGCACATAGGCGCATAAGTTGCTATGTGATCGAATGCTGCAATGTTTGCAAAGACTATGTAAAGGTTGGAATTTGATCAAAGGGCAGCTGTGATTACGACTGTGTTCATGCAGTCTGTGTAAAGGAAAGCAAAGTGCATGAAGTAGATGCTGCTGTAATTGTGAAAGGTTATGAAGGACGAACTATGATCAATTGCTACTGTGTTTTGTACAGTCTATGCAAAAGTCATTCATGACCAAGTGCAGTTGTGACAAAGTAGAGAGAACAGTTGGACAATATTAAGCAAGCTGTGTTGAAAGTTTGTGAACCATTTTTGAACCAGTTTTGAGGATCATATTGAGAACATAGATTGATGCAATTTGAGGATAGACTTGTACCAGACCGAAGGACTGTGTTTGGTGCAGGCCAGAGGAAAAGATAAAGGACATATATGCTAGGCTGAAGGACTGTGTTTAGTACATACATGAGGACTAGCTTTGTGGTGACAGAGTTGAGGACAGATATCTCCAGCCAGAGTAGGGAAGACATGTGTCTTCTGTAGATAGAGTTCCACTTGCTAAGGGTAGAGGAGGTAGAGGTCTTCTAGAGGATCACCAGCCAAAGTAGAATTAGGGGAAGGTATCTCCTTTGAGCTGAGGCTCATAAAAATTGTAATCGAGAAGTATTCCCAGAGGACTTTGATAAAATTTAGTAAGAAATTTTATCCGTGGAGTAGCCCGCTTTGGGTGAACCACGTTAAAATGGGTTTTCTATGTGTGATGCTTTCTGTCTTGTTTAATATTATGTTGATGCCACTACTATCTTAAATTAAAATTATTAAATGGTTAAGTCTTATACTGTTCACCCCCCCCTCTCAGTATAAGTTCATGTTCTTCACACTTCAACCCCCTCTTTCATTGTCCCAATAACAACCTGAGTTTCCTCTTTAGCATAGATAGCCACAATTTTTGTGACTTTACTCCAAATGCCCTGCCAAACTCCATCTAATGAAGAAAAAGTTTCTCTAAAAATTCTAGAATTTCTCTCTAGCCACACTTGCCACCAAATAAAGTTTAATCCAAGCTCCCAACCAATACGAAGAGCTTTAGATTTAAATCTACCCCTCTTCCATATTTCTCAGATATTAATCCGATTCAAGTCACCATTAACTTGAATTTTATAATATGAAAACCATATCTTCCAAATCTGGCGCATGAAAGGGCACTCAAACATCAAGTGATCAGCTATTTCCTCACTCTTGTAGCATAAGACACATTGAGAAGGACTGATGATTCCTTTACATTTGAGATTATCAAAAGTGAGAATTCCATTGTGCATGAACTGTTAGGAAAAAAAGTTTACTTTCAGCCAACCTTTGGAATGCCAAATATTTCTCCAATCCTCAACCTGATAAGTATGAGGGGGAGGCTCTAGAAGGATCTTGTCATATCCGTCCTTCACTGTGTAGACACCAAGGCTCCCATAGCCCCAAGCTAATTCACCCTCCTTGTCTCTACCTGTGAGAAATCTTTCTGTCAAGATTTTAGTCATGATGGGTGCCAAATTCGAAGGGATTGGAATTGGCCACTCATCTAACTTCTTGAACTGCTTAAACTCCCAGCTGACTAGTGGTGAAATAACTTTCAATTTGGACCCATCCCTTGGTTTGAATGGCTACTTTTATTGGTTACAATTCAAGAAATTCAACAATGATAGGTGGGTATTGATCCCATGAATCTGTCCAAAAATGAGCCTTCTCCCCTCTCCCCACTTTCCAAAATAATCGATCTTTTACTAACTGAGATCCTAACTTGAGAGCATGCCACACTAAGGATCCAGTACCATCTAAAGGGAAACGGACCATATCAATTGGGTTAACATGTCCCAGATATTTACTAGTTAGGATTATACTGAATAAGGACATTGGTTGGAAAATCCACCTCCAGTAAAGCTTTCCAGCCAAAGCTTTGTTATTTATCTTGGATCTTCTTAGACCCAAGCCTCATTTTACCTTGGGTTGGGTTACTTTGTCCCAACCTACTAAGGCCCATTTCCTCTCTCCTTTTACTCCTTCCCATAAAAATTTTCTAGCCATATTGTCCAACTCTTTCCATATAGTATGTGGGGCAGCCAGGATAGAGAATTTATAAATTGGCATGGCCTGAATGACTAACTGTAAAAAAGTTAATCTACCCCCGTAGCTTAACCATTTGTGAGACCAATGATTAATTATATCCTGGGTACAATCCAAAATATTCCTCCAGATATCTATTTTTAGTTTTTTAAAGTGCAAAGGGACCCCCAAGTAAACCATTGGGAGAGAAGTCCTTGTGAATCCCAAGATCTCTAAAACTTTGTCCTGAAGCCTTTGATCAAGATTGAAAAAGACCACTTTGTATTTTTTATCATTGATGACTTGGTTTGTAGCCCTAAGGTAGACACTAAGAGTATCTCTGATAATTCTTGCTTCCATGAAGCTGGCCACTCCCACCAATCCAATATCATCCCCAAACTGTAGGTGAGTCAAAAATTCCTCACCCACCTTGATACTTGTTAGCAAACCTTGTTGTCTTCTCCTCAAGAAAAGTCTGCCTAGTCCTTCAGCCAATATGAGAAAAAGATAGGGAGAGCAAGTATCCCCTTGACGAAGGACTCAAGTGGCTCCAAATGATTGCGAGGGAAGACCCTTGATTAACACAGAGTATGTCAGAGTAGAGACACAACTCATGACCCATTCTATCCAATCCTGATAGAAACCAAAGGCTGCCATCATCTTTGCCAAGAAGCTCCACTCCACCCTATCATAAGCCTTTGACATATCTAATTTTATGAACATTCCTTTATTACCAGATGTTTGCATTGAATGGATTGCCTCCTGAGCTAGAACCACCCCATCCAGGATCTACCTACCCTCTACAAAACCCCCTTGCTCTGAGGAGATAATGTTATGTAAAAGAGGTTTTAGCCGCTCAACCATTACCTTTGTGATTATTTTATATATCACATTGCATAAGGCAATAGGTCTATAATCTGAAATATGTACCCCATCCTCCCATTTTGGAATTAAGGTAATGAAAGTATGATTTAGTGCTTTAAGCATTCTTTTACTACCTCTGGACTCCTCTATAACAACAATTACATCCTCCTCCAAGTTATCCCAAAATGCCTGAAAAAACTCAATTGGAAAGCCATCTGGACCTAAAGTTTTTCTGGTGCTCATTCCAAAGACCACATTCTTTAGTTCCTCTCTATCAATGGGTTTAAGAAGGGTCTGATTTTCTTCTTTAGAGATAATGAAAGGTATGACAGCAATAACGTCGTTTTGAGCCTCTTCATCTTGCACCATACTTTCCTTAAAAAGTTTAGAAAAATAATCCATTGAATGGGAATGCATACCTGGAAGTGTATTAAAGGAGTGCTCGTTATCATATTGAAGAGCTTCCATGTTATTCATCTGTCTCCTAGCACAAGAAGTCCCATGGAAAAATTTGGTATTTCTATCACCTTCTAATAACCAAGTGGTTCTTGCTCTCTATTTCCAATAGGTCTCCTCTTGGTTGTCAATGTCCTCAACCGCTTTACGCAAGGCATCATCCTTGGATTTGAGCTATTCTGTAATTGTTCCTTCCCTAAAGTTTTTTGAACCTCATCCCATCTAGCCACCAAAGGAGCTCTTTGGACCTGGAAGTCTGTCTTGTTAGCTTGCCTCCAATGTTTCAGTTGAGCTTTGACATAATGAAGTTGTTTGTGGAATCTAAACATTGTTGTCCCATATGTTGGGCGGCCTTCTTCCCACCACTGTGGAATTTTCTTTCGAAGTTCCTCTTTTTATAACCAAAAATTCTCAAATTTAAATGATTTGTGATGCTACCTTGTCTTAGTCCCTCCTTCCAACAAAATGGGAAAGTGATCTAAAACTGGACCTTCCAAAATATGAAATTTTGTATTCCATTTTACAAATGCCTCCTCTGAAACCAAAAAATGGTCTAACTTTACCTTCCTGCTATGCGGCTCCCTCCTCTTATTAGTCCAAGTATAGTTGGTTCCAAGGCATTTAATATCCACTAAGTGTAAATCCTGGACTTTGGCAATCATAAGTCGATCCCCTGGGTACAAAATTGGGGTTCCCCCTTCCTGATATCTAGAGGATAATTTAGCATTAAAATCCCCAACAATAATCTAGTCTAAATCTTACCTTGAGATTCTCATGTTATGCACAACTTTCCATTGAAGCCTCTGACCATCAAGGTTTTGAGTCCCATAAAAATTTGTTATTAAAACATGTTCAGTTGTGACATTATTCCTAAAATGTGATGTGAGAACACCCCTCCAAGCTAGATGTTCTATTGTAGTCCATTCAAGAGAGTTCTAAAGAGTAACAATCCCCCCTGAGGCACCTTGGGTAGCCAGTTCCATATGACCAACACCCCTCCAAATTCTGTTAATTGTTTTACACATAAGATCTAACGACATTTTTGTCTCCCGAATAAGAAAAAAAAATTGTTTTACATTTTTCTAAGAGTCTTTGAATAGTAGATTGATGGGTTCTACTATTTAAACCCCTAACATTCCATGATTGTATAATCATTGGTTACCTTGAGAGCAGTAAGAATCTATTGGCCTCACCGATCCTCCAGTGATCAGTTTGTCTCCTTGAACTGCTAGCAATTCCTTATTTGATTTTCTACCCACTCCTTGAGAGTTGCTATTTTTTTATCTCTTTTCCACCTGAGTTATCCCTAAAGTTGGCCTTTCTCTATTCTTTTCTGCTATTCCCATGCTAACATCCTTAATTATTGGCTGCTCTTGGTTATGCACTATCAATGCCCCTGCACTCTCTGGCTGTGGTAACTCACTGAGGTCAATTACCTGCTCTATGACGGGGGGAGATGAAAGAGGAGCTTGAATGAGGATGTTATTATTTTTACTATTACCATCCACTCCTTCCATGAGTTGTTCCTCTTGGTCCACTAGTGTCTTAATATCTCATACCTATTGGCGGGATTGAGATGGGTTTGCTCTTTACCATATTTTTTCTTTTGCCTTCTCCTTCTTTTGGGCTGTTTAAAACCATCTCTCTGAGATTATTTACCTTGAGAAGTATTGTTTGGTTCTTTGTTTATTGTTGCCTTACCCTCCTTAGGAAGATTTGACATTCCTAGATGAGCCTGCATTTTTGTGTTCATATTATTTGGGTAAAATCGGGCCAAATTCCCGTATTTGTGGCAAACTCTACAGCTAAAGGGCAGAGCCTCATAATCTAGCTGTTGAATCCAAGATAGTCCTACAAGTTCAAGTTCCACCTCTATCGATAGAGGCTAGCTAAGATCCATTTCCACACATATTATTGCATAAACAGTTGTGTTCCCTTCTATTGTGTCTTTGGAGACACCCAAATGTCTTCCAAGGGAATTATCGATCATCTCCAAAACCCGTTCACTCCAAAAATCCATTGGAAGTGCATACAAATGGATCCAAATTGGGATAGCAGTGGGTTCAATTCGAGGATCGAATCCCACTCTCCAAGGTTGAACAAATAATCCTGCTAGACCATGATTCCTCTTTTCTGATTCGAAAGCCCTATTTCTATTGGCCAGAGAATAAAAACTGACAATAAAATACCCATTGCTAATAAACCATAAAGAGTACTCACCATGAGGCTCCCAGTTTTGTCGGACCCAGGAGTGCAAAAAAATTAGGGTAGGGCGAATACCCATGAATTTATAGATCAAGTCATGATTGGCTCTGTATAAGATTGTTTCTTCGACCATCCTTGGCTCAATGATAATCTTGGGACTTGATTCAGACTTTGGTAGGCATCCATTAACTCGATGCGCTGTTGATCTATTACCAGAAGTCCTGAAGAGCATTTTAAATGTAGTTCTTTAAGCTTTGTTCATCTTGGATGGAGATTTATCTTTGAACAAATCTGCATAAGAGCTATTTCTCCCTAGGAGAGGATCCGAAGAAGTCCCCATTGGACCCTCCTGGGGCAGCAATCTTGTCTTCAGATCCACAGTAACCAGAAAACACTTCGGCAACCCAACTGATGCCCTAGATTTTCCTTAGCTCCAGAAACCCTAGTTCATCACTTCCCGCCTGCTCGCTTCCATATTTTTTTATATTTCAAAGTGAGTTTACGAAGGATATATCTATGCATGGGTTTCAATTTTAAGTTCATTCATAGTTAGTCATTATAGTTGTATAAAATTTAATATGGTAATTTATATTATGCTATATTGTTTTTGTATTTCAAAGTGAGTTTACAATGGATATATCTATGAATGGATTTAAATTTTCATTTACCATATCTAGAGTAATATACTACATGCACTTTTCATACATATGTAGAGAAATGTTTACTAGCTATGTATGTATACAAGATTTACTCAATGATAAAGCATAAACCATAAAAAATCACTATATTTTGTCACATCGTACAACTTATGACACTAATGATACATACAAAAATACATTTAAAGTCAAAGGAAAAATAACTATGTTTTGTCAACATATTCAAATAGTTCAATAACATAGCATCATTACATATACATGGTTTTCAAGTTTTTAACTCACACAAAGTTATAGCTTAAATCATAAATATTGAAAACATAGATCTTTCTATATCATTAAAAAACAAACATGCATAATAATTGAAAATTGAATAATTATATGATTTTTTCAAATCACTAAAATTTTACAACAAATCAAATACGAAAAATATTTGATAATATGAATTTTTTCAAATCATTGACATATATAAATGATATCAAATACATAAAATCACTGATAATATGAATTTATTCAAAACACTAAAATTTTACAAAATGATTTCAAATCCCAAAAATCTTAGATTATATGAATTTTCTCATATAATCATTGTAATTTTTAAAATTTTGGAAGCTGATACAAAGCTTTATCGACTTCTCCAAAAGAGCCAAGAATCATTTGTGAATTCTGCATTTCCATAATATCATCATCACTTCTAGTTGAATCATTTTCATCATTATAAACCATATTAGAGAGACCTCTTCTTTATTCTAGGAACTTCCAATATGTCAACGCTCTGTCATGGGGAAACTTACCCACATCATATGATGACACATACATTCTCAAACAATTTTCCAATATGTCCAACCTATTATGAACTTTTGATTTAACAAAAGTTAATGCACTGAAAACCCTTTTGTCTTCAACAGAGCCCAAAATTATTGTCTGACATAATTCATATAAAATAAAGTATTCACTAATAGTATCTTGCAAGACACTACTTCGATACAATTTTTTCCATAAACGCGTGATTGAACTAGTCTCATTTGAATTTTTGAATTGTGCAATTTGATTATCCATTGTTATTCCAAAATTGGTTGATTGATGTCTCAAAATATATTTGTTTAGAATACCATTGATTTCAATGCCATTTATTTCCACACTTTTAGAGAAATGTGTCATAAGATTGCCCATATATTTTACAAAAATCTCACTTCTACTACTATGGTCACCACAAGGATTCCAAAAATTAGGATTAAAAACAACCATGGACTCAAGTGTTTCATCTCTCTTAAAATGATCTCTTATTTCACTTGTTAATACATTTGCAATTCTTTTTAATTTATTCTTAGTGCTATCCAAAACCTCATCGAATCCAAAATGTGTAATGGGCACTTGTTCAACATCATCTGTCAGAGTATTTAATCATTTTTCAAAATGATATACAAGAATCAACTTTTCATTGATAGCAATACAAATATTATCGTTGATATTGAACTTTAAAAAGCTATTCGGTTCATTGATATTAATTAACGTATTCCAACTATCAAACTTAGGATCCTCAAAATGTTTATCGGATAAATAAATCTTGTCAATAATCATACATATTTGTTTTCTCATCCTCATGAAATCGATAATATAAATTATCCGTTCCTGTGTAAGTTTAATTATAGTATTCATTTCTTGTAACATTGATAGAATACCACATAATGTGATAAGAGTTTCCAAGTCAGTCATATGAAAAAGAAAATATTTTGCCTTGTCAACATCTCTACAATGTGTATACATAAACCCAACCAAGGATTGATATTCTCAAAATAGCCTTTTTGCAGGAAGAAACAGTGAAATCCACTTGGTTTCCACATCTTTTAACATTTTTTTGCCTTTAGTTACACCTAGAGAAAATTGTTGAAACTCTGCAAATGTTTTTGGACTGCATGAAAAGTATGAGTGTATATCATGGATGAGTTCTTCCACTCTAGCTACATTATCAAAATTGCTCATAATTTTGTATGCAAGATTCACTCGATGAGCCATGCTATGAATAGGAATCACATATGGGAAAATAGAAGTCTGAAGCCTACCACAAAGACCATTAATTTATCCTTGCATTGTAGCTGCACCATCAGCTCCAATACAAATTAACTTTGTGGCAATTTCCTTTTCATCCATTTTGGAAATATCCTTTAAACTGGTTACAACAACATTATAAATGTTTTCCACATTACAATTTTCAATCATCTTATGTAGTGCTAGTAAATGAGGTTGTCTCAAATGATTTTTGAATGTGTAAACATGTATGCAAATCCAAGATGTGTTGTCAAAAGTTGTTACCTCATCAATGGAAAGTGAAATAAATTTGGCTTGTTTCACATTCTCTCTTAGGTCTTCCTTCTCAACTAGTGATAGAAATTTTTCCATTTCCCAACCACTTCAATTTGACCAATATGAACTGGTAAGATTTTGTACATTGGCTAGTTGAAGTATTTCCTTAAAATCAGCAAAATAAGACATGGGTCGACCTTTTTTTAGAATACTATATACAATAGCAAACTGCAATTTCTTAGAGGCTAATACGGTCATTAATTTTTTGAAATTGTACCTCGATTGTTCCACCCTTTTCAATGAGAGTTTGTTTTTGTTTCATTGTCTTTTCATATTCAAGTGCATATCTCACATGCACACATTCTATTGCATCCTTCCACCTATGAAATATGTTAATTGTTCCATCACTTCATATTTATTTTATATAAACTTTCCTACAATGTTTTTCTATTGTGTCTTTCTTATTTTGAAATAAATGATCCTTTCCTAGATTCCATGTATAAATAATGCATTTACACACATTTAGTTTCTCATATCGCTCAATAAAGGGGTATAACTGTGCCCATTCATATTTAAAATCCCTTCCAATAGTCCATTCACTTATCTTTTGACATTTAAAATTTTGACTACAATATTCCCCAAAGATCTAAATTTTAATTGCACTATCTTTTTCTTTTTTGGTTGATGTGTCTGAATTTAAAATATCCTGAAGTGGTTGTTGAATGTCATTATTAGAAAAATTATCATGTTGTCCCATCTCATCTATTGGAATATCTTCGAGTGAATGCACTTTAGGATCGACAATGTTTACTATTTTCAATGTTTGGTGTTCTCTATCATTTTTTGTTGTGAAAAAGACATTATTTTAAATAATTAATAGAATATAGTTTTACAAAGCATTTAAAAAGAGGTAGATAAACATAAAACCATTTATCTATTAATAGATGAAGGTTTTACATTTAGTAAGAACATAAATTTTAAAAAATTGATGGTAAAAGGTGTCTGTACCTACAAGTTTTGTAGAATTTGTAGATATTGATGCCTCGTTGCACTTTGATATTTGTGTAAAATACTTCAAAATTGTATTTTTACAAGAATATTGGCCTCCCTTATTTCCATATTCAGTAGGTGACATTGTATCTGTAAAGAAAAACCTTCAGATGTTAGGAAATGTATATGAATTTGAAGGAAAATAATAGACATCCCTCAAGACGAACCTATGTTGCCCTGTAGAATGATATATGAAAGACAAGAAGTAGTTTGACAAGAAAATACTCCTAACACACAACATGATAGGGATACTTATTGATCACAGTTGCAGATAGTGCTTCTGCACTGCGTATGAAACATACTCCAAGAGACAAGAAGTAGTCTCTGACAAGAGAAATGCTCTTGACACACAACCAGATGACATTCATAGTTATCTACCACAGTTGCGTATATTTCACCTACAATGCCTATGAAACTATAGAAAAATATATTTGAACAAGAGAATAATGGAAGAAGAATACTCTACCTATTTTTAGTCATGAATCCTCTGTTACTGATAGGCTTTTGCTGACAGACACTTCCCTACAACCGATCGGCTTATACCGATTGATAGTCCCTATAATCGATAGACAAATATTGATAAAATGTCCCTACAAACAATAGAATTATGTCGATTTATACCTCTACAATCGATAGATAAATTTCGATCGGCTATCCCTAAAAATTTTAGGCTTATAACGACAAACAACTTTGTAATCGATCAATGAATACCGATCAACAACATTGCAACCGACCGACTAATGCCAATCGACATGGTCCTACAACCTACAGACTAATGTCGTTCATAAAATATACAACTAATTGACAAATTTTGATTGATAATACCTAAAAATGATAGAAAAACATCGATCGAAAATCTCCACAATCGATAGACCAATGTCGATTGACACCTCTATAATCGATCGACTAATGATGATCGATACAGTTCTACAACCAATTGACTAATATTGATCGACACATTTGTAACTGATAGACAAATATTGATCAAATTTTTTTGCAATGGATAGGTTTATATCAATAGACACGACTCTATAATAGATCGAATTATGCTGACAAACATGGCTCTGCAACTAATCATCTCATGCCAACAAAAACAACTCTATAATCGATCAACTTATACCGATAGACACGACTCTATAATCAATCGACTTATACCGACATACATGGCTCTAAAACTGATTGGCTTACATCAAAAAATACATCTCTATAATTGATCGACTTATATCGACAAAAATGACTCTATAATCGATCGACTTATGTTGACAAACACGACTCTGCAATCAATCTGCTTATGTCGATAGACATGGCTCTGCAACCGATTGTCTTGCACCGATCAACACACCTCTGCAACCGATCGATTTATTTAAATAGTCACTCCTTTGCAACCTTATCATGTTTTTCAATGTTTCAAATATATTTTCAAGTTAGAGTATTTTTTATGTATGTTTATCGGTACCTAGTACAGTATATATATATGTAGTATATGAGGTGATTTGGGCAGGAAAAATAAAATCATTTATAATTTGAAGGCGATTTGGGTGGGAAATATAAAATAATTTATAATTTGAAGGTGAATTGGGTGGGAAAATCAAAATCATATGTAATTTGAGGTCAACGAATTAAAATAAAGTTAGGTTCATGATTATCAACGGCGAGCAAATTTACCCCAAAAAAACTTCCACCCCATAAATTTCGGGTGAATGGGCCCCAATGAAATGATCTAAAATTAGTCTTTTGAAACTTTTAAGAAACCTAAATAGAGCCAATTTATGATATTTCACACTTATGCATAACCCTGACATGAGGTAAAAATTGTACATCCTCTGGCATTATATACTTGTACAAGAAAAACTCATACAACAATTTGTTCTTTAGGTCTATGTAAATATGCTTTTAGAAAATCAGGAGTAGTATTCAACACAGATTAACCCCAAGAAAATATGCATTACCTTCCATATAAATAAGCACTCTCAGAGGATAAAGTTGTAAATCCTAGTAGGTCTTCTACATTATATCAGAACTTCTACAATTTGGCAAAAGTTTTTCACATTTTTTTCAAATTAGCATTTTTTGCAGCTTGTGTTTCATTCCACTTTTTCAAGGGTTTCAAGGTTGCAATGCATGATTCTAGGGTTTGAAAATGTGACATCCACTTTGCAATATATTCATTATATTTTGCTAATAAAATCATCTCATGTGTATGCACTATCGATGAAATTTTTGGTAACAAGTCAACTTGAACTCCTATTTCTACTGTTTGCACCTTAAAAATAGAATTTTCAACATTTTCATTTAGATCTTCCTGAGGTGATGTACTTACTTGTGGTAGGATGATCTGAGCTTTAGGAACCCCACTCTTTGATATACCTTGAAATTTTTGTAGTTCTATAGTGCTTTCAAAGTGTTCTAGCACAATTTTTGGATGTTTTAGAGATTTTCTAGAATGAAACTATGTTTCTATAAGACGTTTCAGAGCTAACCCAGGATGTTTCAGAGCTGCATTCAAAAATGCCAAAATGGCTTCCTATGTAAAATTTGACTATAGATTCTATTGTGGGTCCATTTCTAGAGTGTGTAAGTCTTTTGTGGCACCAATAATCCCTTATCCATCCCCTTGTTTAGGTGATGGTTCTTGTGGTGTATGTTGTTGTTTTATTGCAATAGTAATAAAAATAGAATGGACAGATTATTTTCATCAGGTCTATGAGAAAATTGTGGGATATAAATTTGTGTTTCTTCTTCTAGGATATACCCTGCCAATGCAAGTAGAATTTTTTCCATCTCCTCACAAAAATCTAAATTTCTAGGCAATGCCTAAAATGGTTCTAGTCTTCCTTTTAGCTCTTCTATTTCTTGCAACAATTGTTTTATATATTCATATTTTTCTTTGATTGTTGCTTCTTTTTTCAATCCATAATTGTTGAGTTTTATGATTATCCTGGTAGCTTTGACATGGTCATCTGGCTCATATTTATCATACTCCTTAGTTTCTTATGAATAGGTGGGTATGTCCATTACATATGGTGAATTTGGCTCTCCAATCTCTCCAACCCCTGAAAATGAATCTTGTTCCTAATTAAAGGGTTCTTGAAACATAATTTTCTATTTTTGGACTAGATTTTTCTTAGTAACTTCTTCTTCATCCTATTGGAGTATCCATTTCCTCTTTCTTCTATGACTGGATGATGTTGTAGGTGTAATTACCACAGTTGTATTTGTATTCTATTTTCTCTATCTCAGACTACTTCTCAAAGGAGGGGGTGAGGGTGGTTGAGTTGACATTTCAACCTCTATTTCCTCAACCTATTCCTCTACAACAACATGTCCTTACAATCTAGAGGACCTCCTCAATTATTGTGTAATTTTTGGTTCCTTATCCTACTCAATTCCTATAAAATTGTTTTCTATATATTTGATTGAAAAGTTAGAGTCTAATTCATCATCTTCTAAGGAATCAACTACCTCAACCAGAGACCCAATTGTGTTAGGCTCTGATTGTGTATATGTTTGAGCAAAAATTTCTATGACTTCTTCACAAAAAGTCACTTTCTTTATTTTCTTCTACTTCGCAGGTTCATATTCAATTTTCCTTTTTGTCTTTGCTCTAGTCCTAACTACTGATGTACTAGGAGGGGATGAGAGGATTTTTTCAATTTCAGGGGTAACCCTCTCATTTGCATTATTTTTGAGGATCTCTACCCTATATACTACTTCATCAGAGGTTGTTGCCTCTTTTGCATATTAATCCATTATTTCTTTCCTGGGTTTTTCCTCTTCCATAATCGGCTCATTCCAAGGGGTGAAGAACATGTTGAAACTTTGAGGATTCTGTTTGAAATGATATTTGGTGTCTAGAGTATCCTTTGCTCTATTGATACCTATTGGTAATATTGTGCAATTCTTGATGTAGGTATAGAGGGATATTGACTTTCACTTGAGGGTTTTAGTTACCATACCTCAAATGGTGAAGTAATTTTAGATGGTGCCTTGAAAATACAACATATTATCCTTCACATATCAAAAATTTAATTACCTATACTGCAAATTCATCACAAGGTTTCTTAATATTGGTTATTTTTACCCCTTTACATATGTTATTGTTCGTTTGCACAATGGGTTTTATATCTCCTACTATAGAGAATTTTTAAACAATTTTTGAAAGTGTATTCCTACTGGCTCTCGTGATTTCTATTCTTTGCAAAGGCAATTCAACAATTTTGCTTCAAACCAAGGGAGTTACCTCAGTTCTCATGTTGTTGATGGTTGCCCTACTATTTCAGATAGTGTGAGTAAACTCTATTGCCAACCCTTCTGAATGGCCATAAAATTTCTCTAGGAATGCCATTAAACCTTCTTGTTGAAATATTCTCACTATTTTGGGATAATTTTTTAAGTCCTTCAGGTTATCAGGCTTTGCTTTATTTTTTTACCCTTTTTATATTCAACTTTGTTATATTTTATTGTGAATTCTTCAAATGATGGTTTTTGTACTCAACCAATTTTGATCTGAGAAATTAATCTTGGAAACACATTATATTTTTTAGAATGTCAATGTGGTCCGATCTTGTGTATCCTTTAAATGTTGGTGTTTATAGAGCTTAGTAATAATTATCTTTGGAATATAGATTTTGGCTTTGGAAGGTGGTGCAAAATATGCAAATATTTCCATGTAATTATTGAACATGTGGCAAACATCATTTCATTGGATTTCTAAATTTTAAATTTGTGCATAAGTGAAAATATGGCATGCTCATAAATTTCCATATTACCATGCATATGCCTAAATTGCCAGCTGATGTGGATGGTCAAATTATAAACATTTGCATATTCTTTCAAAAACCATGGATGCCCCTCTCCTTGATTCGTGTGATCATGCATTTCGAAGTACCTGGATCACATGGGTCCAGATCAAGTGATGAAAACTAGGTACATTTGGATGTAAGAAAACATGATGATCAATGGCCTATTTGATCATTACCACATGTGCCTAAAAAATCATTTCTAATTTCACGAGGGTTGCTTTATGGCCTACGTCATGCAATTTTTTTTTATCGCACAAGTGCACCAACTAATTTGAATTTTCTTGCATGTGCATGCCAACTAGATTTGACTTTTCATGTTATTACATAGTTTCAAATTTTAAACTTTGTTTCGAAGCTATTTTCATTTCTGAGCTCTATGTTTTTTCTCATACATTAGGCCAGAACGTGTAGTTTTTCATTTCAAAGCTCTACTTTTATTTAGGAGCTCTACTTTTTTCCTATATATATACATTCACAACTGTATTTTCATTTCAAAACTATGTTTAATTCTGGAGCTCTAAGTTTTATTTGCAACCAAACATGAATTATCATTCAAGAAAGAGCATAATAGGGTACTTTTTGGTATTTTGGAGAGGATATATTTTTTACTTTCCAGGTTTATGAAATTTTTGTTTATGCTAAACATGGATTATCATACAATACATGCTAAATGTTTACTATGAAAAAATTCAAGAAGCACATACGTGGTTGTACTTCAAATTGATCATGCACTTTCAAATTATTGCTTGTGATTATTGTTAGCTAAGAATATGAATAAAAAACAAAGCATATATGCATTTGGTGATATTTATACAATGGTGGATCAATGATGGATATATCAGAAATATAAACATGCCAAAAACTAGTTTTCATGTAAGGTTAATTTAATAGGATCTTCAAAAATATTTTCACTATTGGATTATTTTTTTGTTCATTTTTTATTTTTCTCTTTTTTTTTCATCTTTTTTATCTCTGTCTCTCTTTTCATATCTATTTTATTTTTGTATTGGTTGTTCCCATGAAGGAATTTTACAATTTCCCCGAAATTGTGATTATGAAGGAATTTCATAATCAAGATTATTTCCTTTTATTTTTGTTTTCATGTTTTTCTATTTTTTTTCATTTTCAATTATTTTTCAAAAATCATGTTGAATTTGTGTCAGAAGAGAATGTCTCTTCTAATATCTATACTTACAACTATGCAATATGCTTTAAAAAATCTTCTTTAGTCAATGGCTTATGGTATACCCATAGGCGATGTCCACTAATTACTAACTTTCTTTATGAATCATCAATGTAAAAAAATGTATTGATCCATTATCAAACACTTCTTCAATCAGGTAAGGTACAATTCATCTTATCTGCAACTTCCCAAGAAAATCCTCATAACAAGAATTGAACAACAATGCCCAATCTCCTTTCTCAAACTTCTTTAGTTGAATGTGACTATCATGCCACAACTTCCACTGCTATTGGATCACCTTCATTTGGTGCAACACATCCAAAAAAAGTTCATCCAATGGATTTAGTTGTAGAATTATATCCATCTATACATATGACAAGTCGATACCAACTTCCAAAGATGTAGGAAGTTCCAGTAACTCAAGTTCAATAGGAATAAGAGGTTTCTTACCAAAAACTAGTTCATAAGGTGTGAAATCCATGGTGGATTTCCATGTTGTATTGTATGCCAAAACTGCTTTTGGTAACTTATTAAATCAATTTCTCCTATGTGAGTCTACTGTTTTGGTCAATATTCTTTCTAACTTCGTATTTATTACTTTAACCTAACTATTTACTTTTGGGTGATAGGGTGAATATTTTCTATGCCTAAGTTTATAGAGTTCAATACAAGCTACAATTACATTTGACACAAATTAGGGTCCATGATTAGTGGTAATAGATCTTGGAGCTCAAAATCTCTAAATAATTTGAGTGTATAGGACATTAGTAACCTTCTCTTCACAAGCATGCTTAAAGACATGCACCTCAGTCCACTTTATCACATAATTAATGCATACTAATATTGCATATTTTCTTGAGATGGTGGGTCAATGGATCCCACATAATCTAACCCTCATTTCTCAAATGGTTCTAGAACCACTTGAGATTGTAGAGGCATTTCATTTATGTATTTGGGTTTTCCCATTCGTTGAAATGCATTATAATAATGAATATAACATTTTACATCTTTATGAAGTGATGGGCAATAATAACTTGTACCTAAAATCTTGCAAACTATACCTTTTACCAAATAATGTCCTCCTGATGGGTCATCATGATAATAACGGAGGATATCATACACCTCATCCTTTTGAATGCATTTTTGTAAAACATGGTTAGGACCACACTTGAAAAGTAGACCTTTTATCCATTTTAAATATGAACTTTGTCTTACCAATTACTTATTTTGTTTGGCAGTGAAATGAGAAGGAATTTTCTCTATTACCAAAAAGTTAGTTGTATCTGCAAACCAAGGTGATTGTATTGACATAGACAATAATTTTTCATATGGGAAATTATCCTCAACTAATTCTTCTATTTATGTGTTATTCAACCTTGATAAAGAATATGCTACTACATTTTCTTTCCCTAGTTTATTTACAATTATAATGTCAAACTCTTGTAATACTAATAACTAGTAAATGATTCTTGCACTAACCATTGGTTTATTCATAAAATATTTGATGTTTGAATGATCAGTATGGATGAATACTTGATAACCTGTGATATAGTGTAAAAATTTATTGATGGCATACACTACCGCTAAAAATTCCTTTTTACTAGTAGTGTAATTATTTTTTACTCCCGTAATATTTTTACTTATTTAGTAGATGGAGTAATATTCTCCATATTCTATATGCCCTAATGCTACTCCAATTGCAGTATTGGAGGAATCAGTTTGGATATGAAATGATAATATCCAATTAGGGCCTCGTAACATAGGTGGAGTGGTTAACTTCTATTTCAAAACATCAAAAGACTCTTGGCATTTTTTTATCCAGTTAAATTCAAAATCTTTGGTCAATAATGCAAACATAGGATTTGCTATTGTACTAAAAATTGGAATGAATCTACGATAAAAACCAATGTATCCTAGGAAATGCCTAACATTGATTTGTATTTTGGGATAAGGAAGGTTCTTGATGATTTCAACCTTTACCTATTGACATCAAAGAAGGAAGTAGCTAATAAGCCCTCTTATAAGTAAAGTAGTGGAGGAGTGAAAATAATTAAAGTGCATATCTCCCCTTTAAGGGGCCACAATATTTGTAACATCTGTATCAAATTGAGGGATTCCCTAAGAGGAAAATATTGTAATCAAGATTCATTTTTATTAATAAAAAACACCCCATATTTTGATAATATTTTATCTTGCAATGGTTACTTGATTTCCTAATTTCAATTTGTCATATGTTGAAAATAACATAGATGCATGATTTTTGCTACTTACAAGGAGGTATTAAGAAATATTACATTATTTTGTGCAATATAATGTACCCCAATGTCATCTTCATGATATAAATATAAATATTTAATATATTAGGGTTGAGTTTATAGTTTATATGAGTGACTTATATTTTCCCTTTTATGTAAGTGTCAATGTGCAAGAAATGCACAAGTGTCATGTAAGTTAGAGTGCAAGAGTGTATTGAGAGAATGTGTACAATTGTCATGTATATAAGTGTGAAAATATGTAAAGTAAGGACATGTACAAGTGTCTTATATTATAAGTTCACGTAGAATTTTGCAAAGTGTCATAGGTTCAAGTGTGCATGCAAGAAGAAATTGAAGAGTCTAGTATACAAGTGGCAAGATGATAAGACAAAGGTCATGAGATTTATCATATGGAGAGAAATAGTAAAGTACATGAATATTCATATTCTATGTCTATATTATAGATATAAATCTCCTTGAAAATATCTATGATTGCCTGATTGTAAGAGGAAGATACAAAATTTTTAATAAAGCTTGTATACATAGTTTGAGCAATCAATATTTTAAGTTTTCTTCATGCATAATTCATGAATGATTTAGGCAATCTACATTCATATTGATATTATTAGTGAATGACATTTTCATTATTATATTGACCTCAATATACATATTATAATGCTCATATATAATTATACTCTTTATTATTGATATTTTGACCTCTAATATTATGGCTTCTTTATATTGGGACCTATGATATTCTATGGTAGTAAAATAAAAAATGAGTAGATATAAAATGGTTAGAGTATTGCCCATGACACTTAGAGCTTTGACTACCCATGCTCATAGAAATTTAGCATAAAATGTTAATACATACAAGTGCATCTTATTTGAATGAAATAAGTAGATGTAAAATGGTTAGAGGATCACCCAAAATTTCATGGGAATCTACAATATATCCATAATATCTTGCAAAGAAAAAAATTTAGAATACCTTTTTGAACTTGGTAAATGCAAAGCTCAAGAACCATTGTAATTAAAATACATGGATTTACATGGACCAATGAATACTACTAACCTTGGAGGATAGATATTTTAAACTTTTTTTTGATGTTTTTTCTAGAAATATATGGGTATATTTTTTGAAAATTAAATCCAAAGCCTTTAGTTGCTTTGAAAAATTCAAGCAACTTGTAGAAATAGAAACAAGAAAATCAATCAAGAATATTTGATTTTATAGAAGTGAATTTTTTAAAAGAGTTTGAATCATTTCTAAAGTCAAATAGTATAAAAGGTGACTTAGTATAGATTACTCACCTCAATAAAATGGCATAGAAGAAATAATATATCATTATATTATGGAAATGGTTAATTGCATGCTAAAATAACATCTTGGTTGGTAATATTGGGTAGAAGCTATTAAAACTGTAATATACATGCAAAATAAATCACCCATGATAATATTAAAAAATGTTACTCTTGAAGAAGCATGATCAAGACAAAAAAAATCAACAAAACATCTAAAAATATTTGGGTGTAAAGCATATACGCATGTTACAAAAGAAAAAAGGACAAAATAAGATAATAAAAACATATGTAGGATGTTTCTTGGATAAGATGATGATTCAATAGGGTATAAAATAATTTATCCAATCACAAAGAAAATGCATGTGAGAAGAGATGTAGTTTTTGATGAAGGAAACAAATATATTGTTAAATACAAAAAGGTTGATACAAGATCTACTCTAAATACTCTAGTTGAAGAAAACTCATCATGTGAAGAATAAAAATTAGAAATATTTAATGAGCTGACTAAAAACTCAGAATTAACAATGACACATCAAATAAAATATGCAAAATGATACATAAGTACACTTAAAGATTCAAATCTTGAGATACCATATCTTACCACCACAACACCTCAAAATCATAGTATTACAAGAACAAATATGGTATTAATGAGTTTAGTAGAACCTGCAACTACACAAGATTCCATAAGATAATTAAAGTGGAAAATAACCACGAAATTAGAATATGCACCATTGATGAAAAATAAAACATAGTATTTAGTTGATCTACCACAAATAAAGAAAGCAATAGGATGCAAATCGATTTATAAAATAAAATATAAAATATATGACTCTCTTAAAAAATATAAGGTACAAGTAGTTGTAAAAGGATATACTAAAAAAAATGGAATCAATTACGAAGAAACATTTGCAACTACAACAAGAGTGACTACTATTCAAACAATCTATGCATTAACAATCCTACTTGGGTGGAAACTTCATCAAATGGAAGTTAAGAGTACATTTCTTAGTGGTGATCTTGAAGAAGAAGTATATATGACTCATCCAAAAGGTTTTGTTAGAAAAGGATAGAAATAAAAGGTTTGTAAATCAAACAAATCTCCATATGCTTTTAAATAAGCACCAATAGCATGGTGCATTAATATTAATGGTCATTCACTATATCACAAGTTTAAATGAAGTATAAAAAATCAAATATTTATATAAAGACTAGAATAGAGAGAATAATTCTTGTAGTGTATGTTTATGACATAATAATCATGGAAAGCTAAAAAAACCTGATGGATGAAGTAAAAAAATTATCTAGAAAAGTATTTTAAAATAATAGATGTAGGATTTCTATATTACTATATTGGTTTAGAAATTTGTTAAAATTATAATAGCATTACAATCACATAGACAAATATGCAAAATCATTATTGAAAAAGTATAGAATGACAAATTGTAAATCTAAAGTCACACCTATGGAGCAATGATTGCAACTATCAAAATATGGTGAGATATCATTAGTTTCGGCTATTATGTATCTACAATTAATTGGAATTATTTTGTATTTAACAATTACCAAGCTTGATATTATTTTTTCTATAAATTATCTCTCTATATTTATGCAAAAATAATACTGCAATGCATCAACAAAACTATAAAGTATAGATTAAAATACAAAAGAAATGATAATTTTTACTTATAGTGATATTAAAATTATGACTATGAGTCTATGTTGGATCTATAGATGACAAAAAATCAACATTATGGTATGTGTTCTATCTTGGGTTAGGAACTATATCTTGGTATATTAAAAAACAACATGTAGTGGCTCCTTCATCAATAAAATCATAATACCAAACAATAAGAGATGTAGTGTGTGAAGCACTTTGGTTATGGTACATTTTGTTAGATATGAGATCAAAAGGGATCCAAAAATACTAAATTATGATAATCAAGGAGTTTTTAAGTTAGTAAAAATTCATATGATTCATGAAAGAACAAACATAGTGAAGCTCAGTGTCATTTTATTAGAGATCATGTTCAATATCACCATGTTCACATAAAACATGTTTTCATTAAATATCAAATTGCAAATATTTTTATAAAATATCTTGGTCAAAATACATATCAATTATTTTAGAGTCTTCTATGTAAATAAAGAGACTTTTATACCAAATAATATAATATAGGGGGTGTTGAATAATATTACATTATTTGGTACATTCTAATGTACCCCATGGTATAATTACAAATATTTGATTAGGCTGTGTAATTTATATTTACCCTAAATTATGTGTTTATGCATAGGGTGAGTCCAAATGTCATATAGTTAAGTTTGCAAGTGATTAGAAATTCAAGAGTCATGAGAGGTTTGTCTTATATATGGAATAAGAAAGGATGCATCTCCTAGATATGAGAGGAGAGCAACAAAAGTCCAACCTCCCTAACCTATTACCATCATCACCACTACTAGACTAGGTTTGGCACTAGATGCCTTATCCCCCATACTAACCTCTTGGATATTGCATGTTGTATGGTACACAACTAAGGGATACTGACACTTCCAGGTAAAATTTTTGAATATCAACTTTGATATTAGTCATTACACTAGGTATCACCCACTCTAGAATCTTGAAGTGATAGATCATCAACATATACCTTTGGATACAAGTTTAGATCTAGTTAATCTCCCAATCTTGTCTCCCTCCCAACTCATTGATATGAAACTACATCGGAAGGCACCTCCTATTATAATAAAAATTTTTAAACCATACACCTATACTAAAACAATTCTAAATAATCTATATGAGCTAACAAATAGTTGCCTTCTAACCTTGGTGAGTTAATAAGAATCCTTTTCCCAACCAAGTTCTTCTTTATAGTTAGGTTGAATTATTTCCTATATTTTTATATCATATAACTACATATAGAAAAATGTCAAACCCCCCTTGTGGGGCTATGTTTTTCCCTCCTCTAATAAGTGTTCCCAACTATGCATCTAGAGTACCTCTTTATAATTAATATTTTGGGTAACCTTGATTGTTGAGTAAAAACTATATGTTTTAATACCCATACCTAAAGAACATTCTAGAAAGAGATACTCTTGTCACTCCTATAGGAAACTCGATAAAGGTTATGATAAAATTTTTCTAGAATGGTTGGTCCCTAAACAAACACTATCTGGTGGTTGATCATAGCACCCATTACCTATCCTAGCATCCATAGGAAAATCCTTCAATTAATTTTTGGTAAGATAATGCAAAATATAAGCAAATTTAGTCATGTCTCCTATCTCCTATGGAATCCATATTGATAAGTAGAATTTACATATATGTTTGGTCATACCATGGGGAACATTGGGTATCTAATAAATATCTTTAAAAAATATTATTGTGTTTAAATAATTCTTAGTGGAAAAGCATTAATTAACACTCGTAATATCTATTCATACATCCTCTAGTGTGATGCTCATCTCTTCTATTGACAAGTAAAATATATTTATTTTTATATATGATCTCTTTGCTAGTGTTGTTAAAAGTGCTCTATCAAACTATAATTTGGAATTCATCACCACATAGTAGAATATTATTATAGATATGATCCTATAATAAGTTAAATCCATGGTTTTCAACAATGTATCTAGTGTATGCAACTATATCTCCCTCATCTCAAATTTATTTAAGCATATTTGTAACCAATTATCCAACCATTTCAATCAATATCATTCATAAATAAATCAAAATCCATAAGTCCAACATCCATTCTTTCTAGACCACACTTAAACCTATGTTATTAATATCATTTCATAATTTATCACTCAAATCTAAAAATAATAAATATACTTCAATATATCCTTAATACATTCATTTTTCCATCAAAATTCTTAATTTTCTCAAGCAATAGATGTATAGAAAATTTATAAAAGCATTAGCTCTTTTGATTTTCAATTGCATTTTTAGAAATACTAGCACAATATGCTTAACAATAACATTGTATAATTGCATGGGAGGCATGCAATAGAACCACATGATTGCATTAGAAGCACCCTACAACATTGATTTTTTCCTCAAAAATATATATTTTACCTAAAAATGTTTTTTCATATAATTTTGAGCTTTGTACCTATGCAATACCAACTCCTAGCATATATGTTTGAATAAAATCACTATGATGTGTGAGGAATAGAATTTGATCCATGGTAAAATGTATTAAAATAAAAAGGGAAAAACTCCATTTTTACCATCCCTCAATTATTTTTACCCTCCTTTTTTCTTTTAGCCACCCTATCTTCAATTATCCTTGTCTAGTGTGCAAGTTAGACAATTCAAGTTTTCTCATTCTTCGTATTTCATCTCTTTAAAACTTGAGGAGGCACAAATCCATGTATGTTATAAATTAATAACCTTAAACTTTTGACCTAAAATAAAAGTAAGATAATTATGAAAATTTTAATGGATTTAACCCAAACAATTAACTTTCATAAAAAAATCAATCCAAAATTTGAACATATCTATCAAGCTAGTGTCAAGGCATTTATAACACTAGTTTTCTATATGTTCATTGATGATAAACACTTAAAATGGGTAAAATAAAGTCACCCAAAATGGATCATCGAAACATCTAGAATCAAATTGGCCTTGTCAAATATCAATGAAACTTTACCAAGACCAAAGCCATTATATTTGTATCCTTAACTAGTAGTGTACCTGCCCTTTATTTTATGCAATTGCACTATTACTCTAGTAGCATAGGGATGCTAATATTTATACAACAAAAAATTTATTATGTGAGTAATAAAATTAGAAGCAATATTTAATAAACTACTCTTACACCATGCAAGTACCTTGGCACCCTGTTTCTAATGGTTTATATATGTAATTATTAGTTATTTGGTTTTTTGCCTCCTTGAATGAGCCTTGCCACCCTCCTCAACTTCTTCCTCCTCCTCCATTGCACCTACCACTTAACAATCATCTCTCGAATCAATTTCAGTAGAATACATAGTGTTGGCATTTTTGCCACACTAAAAATAAATTTTTAAACTCATCCAAGTTTTAAATGCATCTAGTGGTGAAAGAATCACCCCAATATCCTAAATGGATTGGAATATTAAAGTTTTCATCTTGAGAAATTTCTCCAGCATAGCTTAAAAATATAATATGAAGATATTGGAGGTCCCATAGAGGGATAAAAATGGATGAAATGGATATTACATTAATTTTACCGATGTAGATCTCTTCCCAAGATTTCCAACGATATATTACAATAGACAATCAGGTCAATGGATGAAAACCATTTTTTGTGCAAAAATATATTTTTAGGCACTTTTGGGGCAAAAATCACTTTTTGGGAAAAAAACCATTTTCGGGCACTTTTTGGACGAAAATCCATTTTTGGGCACTTTTTGGGTGAAAATCAATTTTGGCTAGTTTCTCCAACGAAATTGATTTTCACGCAATTTCTCTAGCGAAATCAATTTCAGTGAAATCAATTTTAGGCATTTTATCTAGTTAAATCAATTTCAGGCAATTTCTCTAGCGAAATTGATTTTCAGGCAATTTCTCTAGTGAAATCAATTTTAGGCAATTTCTCTAGCGAAATTGATTTCAAGAAATTTCTCAAACGAAATCAATTTCATGCAATTTATCCAATGAAATTGATTTTTAGGCAGTTTCTCCAGTGAAATTGATTTTCGAGAGGTAAAATTAAATTTTCAAGCATTATTTCCGGTAAAGACCATTTTTAACAAATGACCAGGGGGTAGCCAAAATTAAATGTCATCAGTTTCCTAAATGATTTGCGCTTATACGATGTTGCTAATTTTCAATGCACCACCCATGAAGGTGAAAATTCTATTGATGATTCTTGTTGAGTCCCAATATCCTACCATTTGTAAATACTCATTGATTTCTAAGCCACCATTTGATTAGTTCATTGCTGCTATCAAGAAAGAATATTGTTGACCAGGCCACTGACTTGCTACCATTGTCACCATTTTATTTAATGCTTATTACATTTTAGGGGTGAAATCCTTTATAAATATTGTAAAACTTAATTAGTTTGAGAGGAGGGACATTTCGCTGAAAAACTCTTTGAGTTTAAGCTTTGAACTTAATTGAAATAATGTTAGACTTTGGTTCCTGAATCGGTTGTATATGTGATTGCTTTATGCCTGTCATTTTTATTATACTCGTGCTATTGTTAGATAAATTAAATTCTGCATTTGAATTTAATTTATGATGAAGAAGTGAATTTTGAAATGCTAATCGGAAGTTATCTTTACAATTTGTGATTGGTTTCGGTATCATTCTCTCTATTAAATGATGGTTAAAACTTGACTTGCTTATTTTGCTATTAGTTCACCCTCACTCTATTTCTCTAGCTTACAACCATATTTCTCATATATTTATGTTAGATTCTCTCCCTAAACTTTACCTAGATTTTAGATTAGTAAGGGAAATAACCCTCTCTAGATATTGGCTTGAAGGACATCTCTTTCCTTCAACCTTCCAATGTTGGTTGGGTCTAAGGTGCATATTTTATCCTTAGGCAAATTCTTGACCAATAATTTTTGGCATGCTCAGTGGGACAAACAATCTTTGTATTTTAAAGGAACCCAAGTTTGGTGAATATTTGGCTTACCTTCATTTGGAAAAATCACCTGACAACTCTGTTGAGCTGAAGATACAGATATCATGACCCCTTTTGTGCTAAAAGAATACACCCCGGAGGATCCAAGGTTTGGTGAGTAGCCTTGACCTCACAATTAGAGAAAAGAATGTTCACCTAACAAATCTGACTCAGTGGTAAGGACCATGATATTTGAGGACCACTGTTATAATGGTATAGGTATGTTATCCTAGTTGGAATGATCCTGATGCTCTATATTTCCAAATTTGGAATGATATTCCTTAAAATTCCCTAAAAATCCTAACAAAATACAATGGCACTAAGGTAATGGGTTGAGAGCACCTTGAAGATGTTGCTGCTCTAATGAATCTCCATGGCATAACCTATAAATATGTCATGATCATAGTTATGGTCCTGTATCTAGAAGAAATGATGTTGCAGTGAGCGTAAGAGCATATGCTCATGGGTAATCTTAGCAGGAGCACTCATCAAAATATTTTATGGATTTCAGGATCCCTTTCAACTCCTGATGCACCTCTCCACCATCATGAGTGTACCTTTAGAGTGCATCATGAACTTCAATGTTTGGTTTTTGAGGAGTTGGAGGAGAATTCTGGAGGAAATATGGCCATAACATGCCCAGGCCCACCTCTACTATATTCAGGATTTCCACCCAGACATAAGCCTCCTCCTATTGCAATATAGGGAACAGATATTCATTCAAGTCTTTCAAGATATAGTACAAGTAGAGCGACTCCTACTCAAAGCAGGAAAGTTGTAGTGGAGAGAACCTACTTCTCTATCTCTTATTTTCATGGTTGCTACCCCCATACATCAAATATAGTACCCACCATAATGGTGTTCACAAACTATGTAGAATTTCATAATACAGTTATTCATAGTGTAAGGGGTGGATATCTCCCAACATTGATAGAAAGAATATGCAAGCATTACCCCAATAATGAACAATATGGTAGCTTGTAACTTCATTCAATATAAGGATGGGTAAGAATAGAAGGGGTTAAAAACAAGCTCTAAGTGTGAATATGGCATAATTTTGCACTCTTTATGTATCCCTGAGCTTAGCATGCAAGTGATCGAACGAGATCCAATCAACATGCCTTATCAGGAGACTAGTCCTGAGGAGATCCTGATAATAGGGCTATCACAAGAAAAATCTTACTATAACATCAAGGAGTCAAAAGAGCACGTACCCAAGACCCCGTAGCCAATGGAATCTCAAAAGTGGTGACATTGGGACCAACCATAACCATAATCGATACTCGAATAAGGCTCACATGTGGCAAATATTTTTGCCATATTATTCATTAATTTTATGAGTACTGGCATGCATGATAACCTGACATGTTGCATATTGTTTGCAACCTAGAAAAATTTGGGAAGAGGCCAACCTGAATTCAAATATTGATTTAAGTACAATCAGATCTGGTCTAGACATTGCATATTCACTGGGTAGGTACCCAATGCCAATTTTGTGGTGGTGGTATGCCAATCATGTCATAAATTTTTGTGTAAATAATGTAAATAGGTTGGTTGATAAATAAGGTGGGAGAGAGAACAAAGTGGTGTGATTTGGCATCATCATATATGGGTGACTCAAAGTGGAAGGTACTCTCTTTGTTTTAATTTTCTTGTATCTGTATTTTTTGTGACTTCATTGCCTAATGGATAAAGGCCCTAGGGTCAATTTGTATTCATACAAGCTAAATACCCCTCAATATGCCAAAAGTGTTGGCATTTTAACCACACTAAAACTAATTTTTAAATTCGTCCAAGTATGAAATGCATCCAGTGGTGAAAGAATCACCCTAATATCTTGAATGGTTTGAGAGACATTAAAATTTTCATCCTGATAAATTTCTCTAACATAACTTAAAAATACAATATGAAGACATTGGAGACTCTATATAAGGTGAAAATGGATGAAGTGGATGTTACATTAATTTTATGGTTGTATATCTCTTCCCAATATTTCCAATGATATATTACAATAGACAATTGGGTCAATGAATCAAAAGTTATGGCTTCGGGAAGATGTACCACCTAAAATCCATTTTCAGAGTGAAATTTGACTGAAAATCAAATTTTAGGGCGAAATTCCACCTAAAATCTATTTTCGGTTACTTTTTGGATGAAAATTATTTTTGGGGCAAAAATCCATTTTCAAGCACTTTTTGGATGAAAATTCATTTTCAGGCACTTTTTGGGTGAAAATCAATTTCAGGGCGAAAATCCATTTTCAAGAACTTTTTAGGTGAAAATCAATTTCGGGCAGTTTCTTCAGTGAAATTGATTTTCAGGCAATTTATCCAAAGAAATCAATTTCAAGCAATTTCTCCTACGAAATTGATTTTAGCTAATTTCTCTAGCAAAATCAATTTCAAAAAAATTCTCTACCGAAATTTGTTTTCAGGCAATTTCTCCAGTGAAAACAATTTCAGGCAATTTCTCTAGCGAAATTGAGTTCGGGTAATTTCTCCAATGAAATCAATTTCAAGCAATTTCTCTAGTAAAATTGATTTTTAGGTAATTTCTCCAACGGAATGGATTTTTGGGTAGTAAAATTAAATTTTCAAGCATTATTTCTAGAAAATATAAGTTTTGACAAATGACTAGGTGGTAGCCAAAATTAAATGCCATAACTTCCCAAAATGATATGTGCTTATACAATGTTGCTAATTTTCGAGGCACTGCCCATGAAGGTGAAAATTCTACTGATGATTCTTGTTGAGCCCCAATATGCTACTAGTTGTAAATGCTTGCTAATTTTTGGGGCACCATTTGATTGGTTCGTTGCTACTACTGAGGAAGAAAATATTGTCGACCATGCCACCGACTTGCTATGATTATCACCATTTTATTTAATGCTTACTAAATTTTAGGGGTGAAATCCTCTATAATTATAATAAAACTTGATAAATTTGAGAGGAAGGATAGTCTGCTAAAAAACTCTTTGAGTTTAAGCTTCAGCCTTAATTGAAATATTGTTGGACTCTGGTTCTTGAATCGATTGTGTATGTGATTTCTTTATGCCTATCATTTCTATTATACTTATGATTTTGTTACATAAATTTAATTATGCATTTGAATTTTATTTTTGATGAAGTGAATGTTGAAATGCTAATTAGAAGTTATCTTTACACTCTGTGATTAGTTCCTAAATCATTCTTTTGGTTAAATGCTGGTTAAAACTTGACTTGGTTGTTTAGCTATTAGTTCATCCTCGCTCAATTTCTCTATCTTACAACCATATTTCCCATCTATTTTTGTTAATTTCTCTCCCTAAACTTTACCCTTATTTTAGATTAGTAAGGGAACCAACCCTCTCTAGATATTGGCCCGAAGGACATCTCTTTCCTTTGTCCTTTCAATGTTGGTCGGGTCTAGGGTGCATATTTTATCCTTAGGCATATTATTGACCACCACATATAAAGTATATTTATTGAGATCTCCTTGAAATAACTAATCACATGTTTGAAGCACTAATCATGAAGTCAAAATAGTATTTCAATTATGAAACCAAAGGTTGAAATCACATGCATCAATCATGGTTGATCCATAAAATAATAAGTAACATGATATTACAAAGTAGAAATAGGAAAAAATATATCTAAGAGCAAAAGAAAGTTGGAAACTCATTCGAGAATTCTATGAGAAAGTGTATTATGTAAGGGGAGTGTTGAGTGATAATTTTACCCAATTGCAAAACCACCATCATAGTCAATGTATTATTAAAAAATCCTCTCTTGCAAAGAAATCTAAAACTTCTCCAAAGTTCTTGTTTGCTTTTATACTTCAAATGTGCTTGATTGCTTGTGAAAATATGAAAATGTGTTGAATACCTTAGAGGTGCAAGTAACTGTTAACAAGGGGCCTGTGGTTTGGTATTGCTTTGATTTGCAATGTTCTTTTCTATTCATGAAATTTATTAAAATGGATTAAATCACCATTCAAGGATTATCATTTCAAAGTAGATAGTTGATCAATAAAATTTTATCTTCCTTTGTTAAGCAGATTTTACCTTCTTTTGTTAACAAATTTTATCTTCCTTTGTTAATCTTTGTTTGAGCATGAAATAAAATGACTAAAATCTAAATTTGCAATGTAGTAGCTTTAGAATATCACATTAATAATTCATTTTAATGAACATTTGGAATTTATTAAAATTTCTATTTTTTACTAAAAATGAAATTAATTTGCTTGCTTGAAAAAAGTGGCAAGTTTGAGATTTAGAATTCCCTTTTAAAAATGTGATTTTATGTAGAACTTGAAATTATAAATTTCCTTTTCAAATGTGAACTTGTATGAAACTTGAAATTGCAAAATTTTATTTAAAATGTGTAAAATGAAAATTGAAAATGTAAATTTGTAATTGTCATGCTTTTTTCTTTTTTGGATATTTATTTATTTATTTATTTTTAATTTATAATTGATGAGATTAAAAAAAATGTAAAAAGGGCTAGGGTTAGAGAAATAAAATAAAATAAAATAACCAAGTCATCTTAACTCTAAAATTTCACACCAACCCTGCAAACATAAATATCCTACACTAAACCAACATTAGTTTGACCCATATTCATGTAGTCCAACATTAATGTGGTGCAATATTCTAAGGGAAAAGGGCACAATATATTAAAAAACATAAGTAAGTTTACCATCTGCATGCATAAAACTCACTAAAATTATAATTTATTGCCAAAAGAAATATTTTTAAAATGAAATACATGTGTAGAATACCATGCTTAAATGGATTCCAATGGTAAAATGGTGTAGTCCAAAAACTTGGGAGGAGAGTTGTCTTCAACAAAACTATTTTTCGACCTACAATTATGCCAGAAAATCTTCCACCTTCTTTTATATGATTCAATGGGTATTTAAAATAAATTCCATAAAAATATTTATTTACTTCCCCCATTTGCTTGGCTTTGAAACATTCTCTCTTACACACAAATCCTTCACCTTTGTATTATTCTATTGATTCATAATGGCTATACTTCATTTATTTTGCATTTATTGTAAGACCTATTTAGGAACACTTTGCCTATGTCTTTCACGGTTTTCCTCCATTTGTAATATCTTGGACACCTTTCATTCGTTTTTCTATAATGCTTTATAGTTACATACTCATCGATTAACGTCTATGTGTGCTATTTTGGCCCCTCGTCTAAAATTAAACCATGGTAACTATGTGCTACATTCCTGGTAAGAGATGAATTCTAACCTCTCCCTTAGTATAATATCGATGATGCTCACTTCACCGAAATTATAATATCTTTGTGTTGACTACTTTATGAGAATATTCCTTACTACTCTTATAAAATTTATTTTATTGTCTCCTTCCATACTTATTTCAATCCCAACGATACCCATAACACCTAATGAAGATCACCCAAAATGCATAGACATCACACTGTGCTAAAACCTCCTTTGTAGGTGGTATAAGTCCTCTCAAATGTTTCTCAGTCTAAGCAGAGTCCAATATGACATACATGGATTCTTACTAAACAATATCCTTTTCTCTAAGTTGTTTTTCATCAAATACATCATGAATTACAAGCAAAACCACAAGTCCATTAATGCATCCTTGGGTTATAATACCTTCCAAGTAACATTCTTTGTTGTATATGTTGGTAATGATTATAGCTCTTGACTGCCCAAAATTAGAGCTTCCTATAAAATATATAGTGTATTCTAATTTTTCTCCATGTATTAAACATCTGTAAGTGTGAGGTGAATTAAATAGTTAACATTGTTGAAGGAAATCATATTTTTCTTTGTAGGACGAATTCTTAACCTCTATTTGCATAATTACACTAGGACAATATTTTATTTTACCATCATCCATGCTCAAATACCACCCTTCAAATTGATTTTCTAGCATAAGAATAACTTTACCTGAGTCTTCACTGACATCCTCGTTGAACTTCTCGTATTTACCTATATTTTGTACATCTCACTCGCATTGAAGTTCATGGTGACAATCATTGGAATGTATTGCCCACTAAGGGTGCACATATCTGTTTCCATGTAGGGGATAATAAACTTGTCCAACGAGTGCCATATCTGATTCTTTTCACCACCTCTTTTGGGTACGATATTATTGTCTTCCAATTTAACCTATAATCCAATGGATGCTCTTCTCCACCATGATAAATGTGCTATTTTTCACCATGATATATGTATTACTATCCCCTTTGTAGACCGAGACCACGATACCAGAAATAGGAATGTGATACAGATAGAAACAATGAAGAGGTTTTAAACATAATTTTTATTTTGCTAGGAAGCAATGCCTATAGTTGGCACATAAAGAAATTGAATGTGATTTTGACTTAGGGAGTCCCCAAAAATATCAATATATATATCATAAACTACCCTAGTATATCTTTGGTATGGGATGTCCATCTGCAACCTACTTCAACACCGAATTTGAAAGGGTATACCTTTATAGCTATTTGATGCTTGTAGGTATTAATCCATAGTAGTATACATTTGAGGTTGTATGAAGAACACAAATTTCCAAATATTATTGGATTTTAGACCACATTCATAGCATGGGATAAATTAAAGTAGTATAAAATGAATCAAGTACACAGTGGTATATGACCGCCTTGCATTAGTCCATCCCTTGCTTAGCCTCACATAAACCTGCCATGTGTCATAATACTTGTCCACTCATAGTCTTCCATGTGGAAATGTAACCATAATTATCTTCATCCCCTATGTAGGTATGTCATTGGTCTTTTATGGTCCACATATAGATCTTCACTATCATCGGTCTATGTGTGTGTCATGTGTGTTGAATCTAGGTCCACATCATCACTGTCGTCGGTCCACGTGTTAATTCTAGGTTCACGTCATCACTATAATCGGTCCACATGCATCTTCATCCACATCCTTTTCCAAAACATATTTTTTTTCTAGGTCCACATCATCATGCAGGCCCATTCGCATCGATGATTCATTCATGTCCCTTTTGCACCCTATATAAGTATATATCAATAATCAATTTATGAAATCATTAATATTAATTATAATATAATAAAATAATGAAATAATCACCATTAATTATAATATAATCAACATATAACTATACTATAACTAGAATATTATCCATACACCATAATAATAATAATATAACAAAATTTAAAATATTATTCATGCATAGGTTGACAACAATTTAGCCAATGAATTTTAGTCTCTTCTTTTGAGAAATTTAACCAATTGATATTTTGTGAGGAATTTCTCCTACCTGGATTTAAACTTAAGCTTCCTAAGTTTTGACAATGAGATCAACTATAAAAAATCCTAATGCTAACCACGATGAATCTTTGAAACTCCCTTTGACATCATGAAAAAAAATCTACCTTGAAGCCTTAAATAATTCGTACTACAAAATGCTTGATATAGAAAAACTGACAAATCATCCAATGTAAACATATGGTAATATTAAAACAAAAATTCAAGTGGGTCCCCATATTTGGTGTGTGTTGTGTGATAGGCACAATAAACTATGACTCTGCTGGGAAATGCTTCTGAGCATTTTGGATGAAGAACCCAATGTGAAACCAAGAATACCAAAGATCAGAGAAGTAAACATCATCTAGAAATATCCATATAAAGTGTGATAAACATATTCAAGTAAAATAAATGAACTATTTTCTTTTGCTTAGTGTGTGACCTGTGATTCATTTTATATTCTTGAAATAATCTAGATTCCATCATTTATTTTGCATTTAGGGTATAAAATATCACTCATAAATATGTGCCTCTTCATTACCCCACTAGCATCCAGGTGTATATATCCCCAGTGGAGATTACCTTGATCTCTTTAAGTTCTTGCTCTAATACCAGCTAGGCATCTATAGTCCCGGTAGATATTGTCTGAATCACCTAGGCATCAGATATACTTTGCATATTTTTTCTTCTTTTTTTCATTGCTAAGCATTTAATTTATTTGAAAAATTTGTATGCGAACTAGGTTAGAGACCACTTAAGGCTAAATATGGAGTGTATTAGATTTTTTACTTAATTTACAAACCAATATGACTTTATTCTTTAAGATTTCAAATAATACACTTTAATATAGTGAGCTACATGTGGAGATTCAGTGAAATGTTTTATTGTCTCAAAATCCACCATCTTAGTCCAAAATCTAAGAATGATTACTAAACGATTTCACTTCCTTTTCCATAATTTCACCTGATTCCAAACTATGCAATCTATCCTATATGACAAAGGAACATTATCAACAAAGATACAAAAAGTTAGTGGCTATCACAAAACACTATATCAATTAGAGGAATCAAACCAAAAGTGTGAAAATATCAAACATGAAAAAAATTCAAAATGGAGGTAGACCAAAATTACAAAACAAAACTAATAAACAAGTGAGAACCTGCTCCTTGAACCTAAAAATATTTATAATATATTAAATAAAAAAATATTGGGAAACACGATATTATGTACAAAAGCGCAAAAATGAAAAAGAAACCAAATACAAAAGCATGAAAACCAACAAGTTATATACAAGAATATACAAGTAAAATATAAATGATGCAAGAATGCAGTAATTTCATGGGTGAAAATAATGCTTGAGGAACTACCTCTTAACCAAAAAATGAATATATTCCCCACTCAGATTTTTCAATCGAAAAGTGTTTTCTCTAATAATTTTTAAAATATGATAAGAACTAATCCAAAGGTAGTCAAATTTATTATGCTCACCCTTTTTTTCATGTGCCTTATCCCATAATAAAACCAAATCAAAGATCCTAAATACCTTAATCTTAGCTCATTTGTCAAACCACCTTTTAAAAATATCTTGGTGTTTACTAAAATTAAGTAAAGTATCCTCTCATTTTTTATCTAAATGTATAAGGTGAGTAATACGAGATTCAACTTTATCATCTATTTCAAGGTATTTCTTCATGAATTGTAAAGTTTACAATTTAATATTTGAAGGAAAAATTAGATCCTAACCATAAACTAAATGATAAGGTGATGTTACTATGGATTCTTTAATTCTTGTTCTATCTTCCCATAATGCAAATTTCAACATATTATGCCAATCCCAAGGATTATGTTCAAGAAATTTCTTAATAATTAATAATAGGTTTTTTTTAGATGATTCTACTAAACCATTACCTTACAGATAATAATTAGAAGAGAATTTGATGCTCACCTTTTTGTCGAATGCCCATTATGCAAAATGCAATGAAGTAAAATCAATACCATTATCACAAACAATTGAATATGGCATTCCAAATCTAGTCAAAATGTGTTCTTCCAAAAATTGAATAACAACCTTAGTAGTGCAATTCTTAGTGGGGATAGCTTCTATCCATATAGTACAATAGTTTATGGTAGTGAGAATGAAATTATGGGAGGCTGAGGAATTAGGGTTTATAACCCCTACAAAATCTAATCCCTACTGAGCCAAAGGTCTCATCTCAACTACTGGTTGTAATGGCATAGATGCATGTCTCTCCCTATTAGCTGCAAGCTAAAAAATATGGCAAGAACATACATGGGAATGGGAATATTTAAATATGTGTGGCCAATAAAAACTAGATCTCAATATCTAATGGGCAGTGGCATTTGCATAACCATTAACTATCCCATACATACCATGAAACCCGTGTACGATGTGAGTGGTTTCTTCCTTATTTAAGCAATGAAGAAAAATTCCTTCGTGGTTTTTCCTATACAACACACCATATTTAATCATAAAGTTCATAGAATTTAATGGAATAGCTCTTCTTTGTGTGGAATTAAAATTTTAAGGACAATTAACATTTAAAAGGAAATAAACAATATCAATATACCATTCATCTTTGGTGATATCCTCTACATTATATTTTTGACAAGAAATATGAGGTTCAATATTCGTAAGTGTTTTTTTCAAGCCTTGTCCCCATACTAGCTTCATTGGATGGATCTAAATATCAAAATTCTATAAGGTAGACATTCACTTTCCTCATTTTTTGTCTAGTTCATTCTACATCTACATGGTTTTTACAACATGATCAAGTACAATGGAAAAACTCTACTGTGCAAAATGTAATGCCTAAACATTTTGATAGTTTGGAATAATGCATACACTTGTTTATAAAAAATGGTATATCTTAAATGTGCATATTTCAAATGTGAACTCATAAAATTAATAGGGTTTTCAGAATTACCTTCACTTTTATGAGTTAACACACTGGCAAATGAATAATTAGATGCAAAAGTATAAATTAAGAATGGTTTCTTGTAATTAGGACTTACCCAAATAGGTGCATTAGAAATAGTATCTTTAACACTTTGAAAAGAAGTCCTAGCATCACATTTCCAGCTAATATTAGCATCATTTTTTAACATATCATTCAATGGTTTGACAATTTCAACAAATCCATAAATGAATTTCTTAACAAAATTAATTTTTCCAAATACTGATCTAAGCTATTTATTAATACCTAGAAGAGGAATCTTTTGAATTGCCTCTATCCTTGCATGATCTATAAAAATGTCATTTTAATATTACATGTCCTAACAATTTCCCCTTAGTTAACTCAAAGATGTATTTTTTTAGATTAAGAGAGATTCCATGTTCTCTACATCTCTGAAGTACTTTTCTCAAATGAATAATATGATCTTCTTGTTTCTTTGAGAAAAAAAGGATATCTTCTACATAAATGACTATGCATTTACCAATGAGGTTTCTGAAAGAACAGTCCATGGTATGCTAAAATGTAGCACCTACATTAAGCAAACCAAAAGGTATTCTCTTGTAGCACCTACATTTTAATACGACATACATTGGGAGATACCAATCACAAGGCGCAGAAAGAAATAAAATAGATTTTTGAGATGACTGAAATATGCTATAAATATAAATGATCGAAATATTACAATAATAAATATGGAGAAAATGGGTACTTCATGCTATAGCTCCATGAAGGACCTTTGAGCTTATAGCTCACACACACTACCATACTACCTATCTACCATACACTAATTATGATGCTCTCTATGTGATGCTTTCCTATGATATATCAATGGGAATTATATACGAAGATAAGTTCCTTGGTCAACACTCTATCTAGTTGTACAAGTGGACATCTTGCACATTACAACTTGCACATTCACACTTGTGCATTTATTACATTGCATGAAGTAATAAATAACTTCCCCCTAAAGTAACTTAATGTCCAAATTATGTACCAAGGAAGGTATATTTAAATTATCCAAATAATGTAATATTCTTTATTTCTAACACCCCCATGTATTACAATATTTGGGTATTGAGTAATTTATTCTTCTATGTGGATCTTCTTCCATTTGATGGCTTTGAATTGGATCTTCTTCTTCAGTTGCTTCATGGATTATGATATTTTCCAGTTCTTGGTTCCTTGATGTCAACCATTTTTTATGAAAAATTGTTCTCATGATTCTCCATGTCATGAGTGGATATGAATATGTTCTTCTTCTTTCTTTTTTACTTGTGTAACACTTGTTTCTTTGTTCTTCATAAGCATCAACTTTGAACTCAAAGTTAGTAGACCCATATGAAATAATTTCTTAAAGGTAATAATTTATTTTTTATAGTAATCTTCTTTCATGACCCTTATAGTACATGTATTTGAAATAACAAGAAAAATATAAGTGATTTATCCCATCACAATATTTGCAAGGATGAAAACTCCAACAATTAGATTTTAATGACCATATTGATTGCAATGGGTGTACAATAGAGATGATTTGGTGGCTTTGAAGTATAATTTAGGGAAATCATATTTGTCTGTCTCTTAAATGATATATTCTAATCAAATGTGCATAATTGAATCTATTATATATTTTCCATTTTGTATAAAATCTTTTTGATCCCCCTTTTCCTATTTTTTATATTTCTTGGTATTAGATTCACTGGATGGATATCCTTTTATATGGCTGCAAATTTCAGAACTTATTTCACATTGTATTGATTCTTTATTTTGTTTCTCATTTTCATCATTATAATAAATCAAATTTTTAATACATATTCGTATATTTCTCATTCCACTTCTAATATTGTTGTTTAGCAAGCTAGTAGCCATTGGTATTGTCTGAATTCTTTGGGATAGAGAAGTTCTATCTTATGGCTTCCTACTAGAATAATTGATATCTGATAGAAGTATATAAGATTTATTTGATAAAACCTATATTTTTTATTGATCCTTGTGGGATTCCTTATGTCTCCCTAGTAAATAGAATGAGTATTTAAAATAGCTTATTATATATATATATATATATATATATATATATATATATATATATATATATATATATATATATATATATATAGCTATAGCTAATGTATTTGCAACTTGATAAGCAATTGAATATGATATTACCAAGTTTAGTAGAATTCCTTATGACTCCCTAGTATGCTTTGGACAAGATATATAGTTCTTTTGAGAGATATAGTTTAATCTTGGTTTGTAAAGTTATGAAAATGCTAAAAATCAACTTCTATTGTCCTTATTGCTCTTACTGAACTAAGCACTTTTTATAGATATCAAGAGGTTTTAAATTTATATATTTTATCTCTATTTTAGAGGATTTGAGACAAGTAAATATTATAATTTCCAACCTTTATATGATATTGATAAACCTCTTATAATGGCCCTTTGAAACTTGATTTCAATTTTTATAATTTATAATAAATAAATTTGTAGTAGTATACCTTATGACTCACAAGAAAAATATTTAAATGATTAAACCTATGTAGAAGGCATTATATCTCCTAAGTTAATTTGCAAATAGTATTCATATTTTCAGCTAAGTTATCTCCTATGTCTTTACTTTATCAACCTTAAAAATAATCCATAAAATATAATACTTATATCTCCAATGTTTGAAAGCAATATTAATGAGATAGTTTCTTACCTTAGACCTCTTGAATTCAGACTTGGATGGCATTTATTTTGACTTAAATATGACAATATTCTACACACTCTTCTTGCAGTGCTTGATTTGATAAGCTGAGTAAACAAGTATGGTATGGTTGTTGGGCTTCTTCGTTGATGCTTGGAGAGTAGATTTTCATCCTTTCAATGGAGTCTTTAATTATCCTACACTCTCCTTATTCTATGCTATAGATTGATTGGACTACACTTCCTTTCCACACACTCTACAAATATTGGATGTGAGTGTTATCCCTTCACTTATTTACACCGCATATATGGGTACTCTTTGGTGGACAATAGGAACTCAAGGAGCTTAGTAACATTGTCTCCTCTCCTTGTAATAGTGCTTCTCTAAATGGGAAGTCTTTGGTGGATAAGTGGAACTCAAGTAGCTTAGCAATGCTACCTCCTCTTCTTGTAATATTGCTCTGCCAACTGGGTAGTATTTGGTTGACAAGTGGCACTCAAGTAGCTTAGTAACACTGCATCCTCTTCTTGTAACGTTGCTCCACAAACCGTAATGTATCCTTCTTTCTTGAGCACTATCAACATTCATTTCTTGATCGTCATAGAAATGATAGCCATGAGGGAATAATTTTCCAAGTGGCACTCAACCCTTTTGCATGGAGTTTCCTACGTAATGCATCCAATAAGGATATTATAACTCCTTTGAATAAAATTTTCCTTAGCTTGCATCAATTTATTGGAGAGCAAGCAATGTATTTTATTTTGCAGGTAATCAGTGAGCCACCTTGGAGGTTTGTATGAGGATGAGGTAGATCTCTTGCTGCCCTTTGTTGATGATACTCCAAACATAGCATCCACTTTCCTACTATGTTATTATATTTGTGTTGTGTTCCCTATTGATGATGATAGATGTGAAGCTTGAAGAATTTAATTGTTGAAATATGCTCTATATTTTATTTTGTTCTACCATGATTTACATAAAAATTCATGATATATTTCCTTTGGCTCCTTTAGCTTACATAACTAGCCTTTGAGAGGCTTGCTATCATTTATGTAAAGCTTCCTTTGTTTTCAGGTTTTATCTTGGAGAGAATGCCCTTTTAGTGATGAATAATGCTCAATATTTTGGCCCTTTCTTTGGCATTTCCTTTTGCTACTTTATTATTGTACCTTTTGTGCCTATTGTGGCACCTTTAAATCTGCTCCTTCACCTGCATTTAATGTATTGTAGAAGTGCAACACCATGTAACATTTAAATGTATATAGAATCATTTTATTTCACCTTTTCCTTGCACTCTTTTGTAGGTTTAAAATTCTTATTTTTGTAGCAGATTGATGAGTGCAAGATGAGGGTTTTATGAGGATTTTAAGGATATCCCGTTTTGCTTGCATGATTGATGGTGAATCCAAGACTTATAAATGTTGTGAATAAAAGCTTTATTTTAGTTGCACTAACCATGAGTGCTTTGGATTTGAGACTCACCAAGTCTCAATCTTATAATCTTCTTTTTTGTTATATTTGTTTTCTTTCTCCTTTGCTTGTACTAACCAATTTCGGTGGCTTCTATTGGCCACTATGAGTTGCAGGTTTTTGTGCTTTAAAAAGTATCTTTAGATACTTGATGCAAATTAATTTTTGTATACTTTATTACAAATTACAAAACTAATATCTTTTGAGATTAATAATAGTGCAAATATAATAAATTCTAATTTTAATGCACTAAACAATTACACCTTATCACTCCAATATGCTCTCAAGAAAATGAACTTAATCAATTTGTTGCAACTAATCAAATAATAATCTCAAATGAACCTTCAAGATTTATTCTATAAATTTATTACAAGAAAGATATTAGGAGATAGTATTATTTTGCTTTCCAAAGTATATAATAGGCTAGTTGATAGATTATTGAAATTTTGAAATCTAATCAACTCCTAATGTGCAAATGAATCTTAAAATGAATATTTCTTTTTGCACACTTGAATATTGTAATACAAATATCCTTTTTGCAACTTTAATTAGGATGAAGGTGTTTTAATAAATTTGATAAGTAATTCACCTAATGATTCTACTTGCACCAATAGTTGTTTACCTTTTTCTGAACACTTTTGTAGATCCTTTTTTGCTTCTATAGAGGATGCAAATCTTGGTTCCTAGAAACACCAAGTTGTTGCCTTGAATAGGATCTTGTAGCTCTTTGTGGACTACTTTTGAATAGTTCCTTCCTCACCAAGTTGATGGTCTCAAAATTTCTTTCATGAGACTGGGATTTGGTGACTTTGATATCCTCTTATAATCTCCTCATTTTGTTATATATTTGGAGAAGTTTGTATCTCTAAAGTAGTCACATATTTCTGTAGAAGGTAATATTCAAATCTCCTAGATTTGATAAGTGTCTTCTGCTTTCAAGTCTTCTTGTCAAACTCTGACTTCAAGTAGGATCTTCTCCTCAATATTCTAAATGTCTTGAGGTCTTCATTGGATTCTTATTTTGATCATATTTGGCACTCCTTGCCAAATTATCCTCCTCTTGGTCTTCTTGTTAGATGGTGACAATTGTTCCAAGTCCTTCACTATCAAGGGCTTCTCCTTCATAGTGGATTTCTCTAGTGAGTTCTCCTTTGAGGATTCCTTTAAGAAGGCTCTCCTAGCCTTTTACTAGTTGCTCATTGAGACCTAGTCAAGGTCTTTGATATTGTAACTTATCTTGGTCTTCCTAGAGACCTTATATTCAACCTTCTACTTTTGGAAGTGTTGGCATTGAGATCTTCTTTTGGATCTATTATTCTACTACTTTTGAATATGAGTAGGACTCTAATATTCCTTCTTCTTCTTACTATCCTAAAAGTTCTTCAATGAGATCTTCTCTTGATATATTTGAAGAACATGAACTTATACTGAGAGGGGGGGTGAATAGTATAAGATAAAACCATTTAATAATTTTAATTTCAGATAGCAATGGCATCAACATAACATTAAATAAGACAGAAAGCATCACACATAAAAGACCCATTTTAACGTGGTTCACCCAAGGTGGGATACTCCACAAATAAAACTTTTCCTCTAAAATTTATATCAAAACCTCTGGGAATCCTTCCCGATTACAATGTTTGTGAGCCTCAGCTCAAAGGAGACACCTTCCCCTAAATCTGCTTTGCGAGTGATTCTCTAAAAGACCTCTATCTCTTTTACCCTTAGCAAGTGGAACTCTTTCCATGGAAGACACCTGTCTTCCCTGCTCTGGCTGGAGATCTCTATCCTCAACTCTGTCACAGCAAGCTGGTCATCTTTTATACACCAAAACATAGTCCTTCGGTATGGCACAATTCTGTCCTCTTCCTCTATTCTTTTCTGCACTTGGTTGGAGAACAACTTTTCTCTGTTGCACAACTACAACAACACAGTCTTCTTAAATTACATCTGCACTATCTTCTTAACTTTTGCGCAAACACAGTAGTGCAATTTTCACAAAAAATGCAGTAGCAATATCACCGTTCGTCCTTCACAACTGTTCACAATTACAGCAGCATCTGAACACACATCAACTTATGCGCCTATGTGCAACTACAACATCTCATTCTCTTCGCACAGTCTTCTCATGAACAACATCACATTCTTCATGCAAATAGCACCAAAGTTTTTGACACTTAGAAGATTCAACGAAATGCACTTCTAATACTACAGTTGAACTTTGCGAATGCCACAGTTCGAATGCACACATCCATCGCTACTAAAATTTCCCAAATGTATCTCCTTTAATATTCATAATCTCAAGATAAAATCTTGTTCTTTAGTCGGCTTTTCAACCTTCTAACACGTCGGTTGTAAAGCCTTATACTTCGTCGGCCAAGGTTAACTTCATCGGATCCAACCGCCTCTCTTGTTCTATAGCTTTTCTCGTGCGACACTCAAACATGTCACGATATCGCTACGCCTTTATGTGTCATACACCTTATTTGGTTTGTTGTCACGAAATCGCGACACTACAGCCTTTGCTGACATCATCATGAATCTTGTCATGAAATCACGATGTTGTAGACTTCGATGCCTTCTTCTTTGCTGCTATCGTGAAATAATGACACCTTTGCCTCTTGCTGATGTCATCATGATTCTTGTCACAAAATTACGATGCTCTGGACTTCAAAGCCTTCTTCTTTGTTATTGTCATGAAATCGCAACACCTTTGCCTCTTGCTGATGTCATCATGATTCTGGACTTCAAAGCCTTCTTCTCTGCTACTGTCATGAAATCGTGACACCTTTGCCTTTAGCTGACGTCATCAGCAACTCTGTCGTGAAATCGTGACACCTCTTGCTCCTTCATCCTTTTCTTGGTTTGCACTAGCAAAAATGAAACATGTCATGAAATCGCGACGCTTTCACTGCCTTAAGCTCTTTCCTATCAACTGCTCGCAAAACTGGAAAATGTCATGAAATCATGACACTTTTGCCAACTACAAGCTGCCAACTCAACCTATCATGAAATCATGACACTTTTTGCATCCATACAACTTCTTCGAAACTTGTCATGAAATCATGACACTTCCTGCAACTCAACACTGCCAACTCAACTTGTCGTGAAATCGCAACACTTTTTGCATCCGTACAACTTCTTGGAAACTTGTCGTGAAATCGCAACACTTCCTGCAACTCAACACTACCAACTCAACTTGTCATGAAATCGTGACACTTTTTGCATCCATACAACTTCTTCGAAACTTGTCGCAAAATTGCGACACCTTTGCCCACTTTGCCTCTGCCTTCCTGCATGTCGCAAAATCATGATAGTTTTGGCCAAAATTTCTCTCTCCTCAAACATGTCGCGAAATCATGACAGTTTTGGCCAAACTTTCTCTCTCCTCAAACATGTCACGAAATCGCGACAGTTTTGGCCAAACTTTCTCTCTCCTCAAACATGTCGCGAAATCACGACAGTTTTTCCAACAGCCTGCAAACTTTTTCTACTTTATCTTTTTCTATATTTTTGGCAACTGGGCTACTCTGATTTTCTTGGAGACTTACTGACCAGCTGAAATCTTCATCAAAACACATCCTTGGACATAAAAACAAATTGCTCCAATAGTTCCTCGACATCAAAAACAACTTCTACCAATAGTTCCTTGACATCAATGACAACAACTAAACTTAGGCAAAAGCAATGTACTCAAGGTACCAAAAATTGCTAACAATCTCCCCCTTTGTCATTGATGGCAACCCTTAACTAAAACACATATTTCAAGAGCCAAAAATAAATTCAATCTCTTCAAGTTTTGCTCCCCTTGACTTGAAGCTTTCCTCTTCTCTTGAAAACTCTCCCCCTTACTTAAATCTCTCCCCCTTTGTCATCAATGGCAAAGGGTCACCTTTGGGGCTTGGGACTAAGAATGAGCCTCTTAGCTTGGTCCCTCCCCCACCTCCTGATGAGATGATTAATCTCGAGGTGAGAGTACAACTCCCAATTTCTCCCTTAGATACTCAAACGTATATTTTGGAAGGGGTTTGGTGAAGATATCTGCAATTTGCTCTTTAGTGGGTACATATTCTAGCTTGACCTGCTTCTCTTGCACTTTTTCCCTTAGAAAATGATATTTTATAGAAATGTGCTTCGTCCTTGAGTGCATTACCGGATTTTTAGAAATACTTATGGCACTTGAATTATCACAAAGAATAGGGATAGGTTGTTCATGCTTGACTTTGAAATCCTCCAAGGTTGTTTTCATCCATAAAACCTGAGTACACCCAGCCACGACTGCTATGTATTCAGCTTCTGTTGTAGATAAGGAAACTGAAGGTTGTTTCTTACTTAGCCAAGAAACTAGACTCTTTCCCGGAAAGAATGCTCGCACCACTAGTGCTATTTCTATCATCAATACCGCTCGCCCAATCTGCATCTCGTATAGGATGTGAGGGTGAAATCATCGCCTTTGGGATACCAAAGCCCAAAATCCATAGTGCCCTTCAAATATCTAAATATCCTCTTGACTGCCATAACATGAGATTATTTTGGAGCTGCCTGAAATATCGCTACTAATCCAACGGCCTGCATGATATCTGGTCTGGTAGCTATACTATATAGTAAAATGCCAATCATAGATCTATACAATTTTTGATCTGCTGCTAGAGATTCATCATCCTTACTCAAATTGCACCCTGTAATCATTGGAGTACATACGGGTTTGCTATCCATCATCCCAAATTTTTTTAACATCTCTTTGATATACTTTTCTTGAGAAAGAAATATACCATTTTTTTATTGCGCAATCTGCAGTCCTAAAAAGAATGATAGCTCTCCAATCATAGACATCTCGAATTCCTTTTGCATGGTGTTAGAAAAAACTTTGCACATCCGAGTATTATTTCCCCCGAAAATAATATCATTGACATAAACAACTATGATAATCATATCATCACCTTTATTCTTAATGTACAAGTTGCAATCTGCCACGCCTTTCCTGAACCCTTGTTCATAAAGATACCCATCAAGTCTTGAGTACCAAGCCCTGGGTGCTTGCTTTAACCCGTACAGTGCCTTTTTTAGTTTACACACATAGTCTGGCTATTCTGAAAGAGACACACCTTCTGGCTGTTCTATATAGACTTCTTCATCCAATACTCCATTTAGAAAAGTAGATTTTACATCCATTTGAAACACTTTAAAAGATTTGAAACTAGACAGGGCCAAAAAAATTCTGATCGCTTCAAGATGAGCAACAGGCGCAAACGTCTCTTCGAAATCAACACATTCAACTTGAGCATACCCTTTACAGACTAACCTCGCTTTATTCCTGACAATATTTCCATCCTCATTAAGTTTATTTCTGAAGACCCATTTTGTGCCAATGACATTCTTATTCTTAGGTCTTGGAACAAAGTCCCAGGTTTCACTTTTCTCTATTTGATTTAGCTCTTCATCCATTGCTTGTACCCAAAAATCATCTGTACATGCTTCACTAAATTTTTTTGGCTCAATCTAAGATAGCAATGAAACATTTATAGATTCATGTGAAGAAATGACTCTTCTTCTCGTTTTCCTGCTATTTGGATCACCAATGATCAAGTCTTTGGGATGATGTTTCTAAACATAACGTGACGGAGTTTTGGGAAGCAGCTGTTGTCTTTCCTCTTCTTCATTTGACACTTCTTTGAATTCTTCTGGACAGATTCCATCACTGAGTTCCTTGACTGGTTCTCTTATTCCTGTATTTTCATCTACTGTCACATTTATGCTCTCTACAACTGTATGAGTTATTTTGTTGAAGCATCTGTAGGCCTTACTTTTGCTGGAATATCCAAGAAAAATTCCCTCATCACACCTAGGATCAAACTTACCCTTATTTTGATATTCCCTTCTGATGAAGCACTTACTCCTAAACACTTTGAAGTTTTTAACTATAGCTGGTCTTCCTTTCCACAGCTCATAGGGAGTTTTATGATGATTGACTCTGAGTTGAGCCCTGGTAATGATGTGGACTGTTGTATTTACTGCTTCTCTCCAAAAACCATCTCGAAAGTTTTGACTCATCTAACATTGCTCTAGCCATATTTTCAACAGTTCTATTTTTTCTTTCAACTACTCCATTTTGTTGAGGAGTTCTTGCTACTGAATATTCTCTTTTGATTCCATGTTGTTCACAGTATTCCACAAATTCATTTGAAGTGAACTCTCCTCCTCTATCTGATCTTAAGCATTTGATTCTTTTGTTAGTCTCATTTTCAATCATTTCTTTAAAAATTTTAAATTTTTCAAAAGCTTCAGATTTTTCTTTGAGAAAAGTAACCCAAGTCATTCTCGAGTAATCATCTATAAACAATATGAAATAGCTATCACCTTGAATGCTCTGAGTTCTGGTAGGACCACACAAATCAGTATGAATAAGATCCAAGGGTTTGGACGAGGTATACCCTTTCGATTTGAAAGTGGTTCTGGTCTGTTTACCATGTTGACAAGGATCGCAAATGATGTTTTGGGGCCTTTTTATTTTGGGCAAGTCTCTAACTACTTCCTTGTTACTAATACTGACTAGATTATCAAAACTCAAATGTCCCAATATTTTATGCCACAACCAAATCTCATCTTCTTGAGTTAGAAGGCATTTTTCTCTTTTAATCTCACTCAGCATGTAAAGATTGTTTGGAGTCCTTGTAGCTCTAGCAATAAGTTTTCCATTTAACTCTTTACTTATCTCACATCTATCAAAAAATAAAGATACTATGTGCCCTTGATCACAAAGTTGACTCACACTAAGCATATTATGTCTTAGCCCTTCTACATAAAGCACATTTTCTATTTTGGATTTCCCATCCAAACTAAGAGTTCCTTTACCACAGATCTTTGCGGACCTGTTATCTCCAAAACTGACTGTTCCTCTATTTGCTTCTTTTAAAGACATAAATTTTTCTTTTTCACCAGTCATATGTTTTGAACAACCACTATCAAGATACCATTTTTCTACTTTGTCTTGAGCATGAAAAGCAGTTTGAACTATCATTGACTTAGATTTTATCTCATTCCTCCTTTTTGAGACCTCAAAGCTAAATTTATCCAAGCTGCACATCCTTGCTATATGCCCAAAATTCTTGCACTTGTAACACATGATATTTTTATTCATAAGAGGTGCAAATGAGTTAACATTTTCCTTACTATGACTCTTCAAAGATTTATTGCAATGCATAGCTATGTGACCAAATTTTTTACAAGAAAAACAATATCCATGGAAGGTATTATGTAACCTATTTTGATGCCTTGGAAGTTTGTTCTTATTGCAATCAACTGGAATCCATTGCTCTTCAGAGTGAAGATTGTTCTTGCTTGAAGACCCTGTTTCATACATGGTGATGCCATCCTTCTTTTCACACGAAAAATTTTGTCTGAGAGTTGACTGTTCTAACTTCACTCTAAGAGACATAATCTCTCCTTCTAGTTTCTCACAATCAGCTACCTTTCCTTTTAGAACCTCTGTTAAAACTTGTTCAATCTTCTTCCCTTCTTCAGCTAGAAATTTGAAATCTATAATATGTTGAGCCAATTCTGATCTTGCTATCTCTTTTTCCTGACAATGCTGCTTAAGAACAGAATTCTCTTCCCTGAGTTTCTCAAGCTTTCTCAAGGCCAAGAAGAATTCACTCTTGAGATCGAATTAAACCTTTTCTAAATTTATATGTTCCTCTGTTAGATCCTTCTCCAAGATATTAGGCTTTTTTTGGAGAGACTTGCTCTGATACCAATTGAAGAACATGAACTTATACTAAGAGGGGGGGTGAACAGTATAAGATAAAACCATTTAATAATTTTAATTTCAGATAGCAATGGCATCAACATAACATTAAATAAGACAGAAAGCATCACACATAAAAGACCCATTTTAATGTGGTTCACCCAAGGTGGGCTACTCCACGGATAAAACTTTTCCTCTAAAAGTTATATCAAAACATCTAGGAATCCTTCTCGATTACAATGTTTGTGAGCCTCAGCTCAAAGGAGACACCTTCCCCTAAATCTGCTTTGCTAGTGATCCTTTAGAAGACATCTATCTCTTTTACCCTTAGCAAGTGGAACTCTTTCCACGGAAGACACCTGTCTTCCCTGCTCTAGTCGGAGATCTCTCGTCCTCAACTCGTCACAGACAAGTCGGTCCTCTTTTTTGCACCAAAACACAGTCCTTCGGTCTAGCACAATTTTGTCCTCTTCCTCTATTCTTTTTTGCACTTGGTTGGAGAACAAATTTTCTCTGTTGCACAACTACAGCAGCATAGTCTTCTTAAATTATAGCTGCACTATCTTTTTAACTTCTGCGCAAACACAGTAGTGCAATTTTTGCAAAAATTGCAGTAGCAATATCATCGTTCGTCCTTCACAACTGTTCGCAATTACAGCAGCATCCAAACACATAGCAACTTATGCGCCTATGTGAAACTACAATAGCTCATTCTATTTGCACAATCTTCTCATGAACAATAGCACATTCTTCGCACAAACAACACCAAAGTTTTTGACACTTAGAAGATTCAGCAAAATGCACTTCTAATACTACAGTCGAACTTCACTCACTCTATTTTTTTTGATGATCGAACCTCACTTGTCGCACTCACTTTGTGAACGCCACACTTCGAATGCACACATCCATCACAACCAAAATTTCCCAAACGGACCTCCTTTAATATTCACAATCTCAAGATAAAATCTTGTTCTTTAGTCGGCTGTTCAACCTTCTAACATGTTGGCTGTAAAGCCTTATACTTCTTCGGCCAAGGTTAACTTCGTCGGCTCCAACTGCCTTTGTTGTTTTGTAGCTTTTCTCGCACGACACTCAAACATGTCATGATATCGCTATGCCTTTATGTGTCGTACACCTTCTTTGGTTTGTTGTCATGAAATCACGACACTACAGCCATTACTGATGTCATCATGAATCTTGTCACGAAATCACAACATTCTAGACTTCGATGCCTTCTTCTCCACTACTGTCACAAAATCGTGACACCTTTGCCTCTTGCTGATGTCATCATGATTCTTGTCATGAAATCACGATGCTCTAGACTTCAAAGCCTTCTTCTCTGTTACTATCGTGAAATCATGACACCTTTGCCTCTTGCTGACGTCATCATGATTCTTGTCGCAAAATCATGATGCTCTGGACTTCAAAGCCTTCTTCTCCACTACTGTTGCAAAATCATGACACCTTTGCCTTTAGCTGATGTCATCAACAACTCTGTCATGAAATCGTGACACCTCTTGCTCCTTCATCCTTTTCTTGGTTTGCACTAGCGAAAATGAAACATGTCGCAAAATTGCGACGCTTTCGCTGCCTTAAGCTCTTTCTTGTCAACTACTCGCAAAACTGGAACATGTCACGAAATCGTGACGCTTTTGCCAACTACAAGCTACCAATTCAACCTATCGCTAAATCGTGACACTTTATGCATCCGTACAACCTCTTCAAAACTTGTCATGAAATCACGACACTTCCTGCAACTCAACACTGCCAACTCAACTTGTCGCGAAATCGTGACACTTTCTGCATCCGTACAACTTCTTCGAAACTTGTCGCGAAATCGTGACACTTCTTGCAACTCAACACTGCCAACTCAACTTGTCATGAAATTGTGACACTTTCTGCATCTGTACAACTTCTTCGAAACTTGTCGCAAAATCGCGACACTTTTGCCCACTTTGCCTCTGCCTTCCTACATGTCACGAAATCGTGACAGTTTTGGCCAAACTTTCTCTCTCCTTAAACATGTCATGAAATCATGACAGTTTTGGCCAAACTTTCTCTCTCCTCAAACATGTCATGAAATCGTGACAGTTTTGGCCAAACTTTCTCTCTCCTCAAACATGTCGCGAAATCACGATAGTTTTTCCAGCAGCCTGCAAACTTTTTCTACTTTATATTTTTCTGGATTTTTGGCAATTGGGCTACTCTGATTTTCTTGGAGACTTACTGACCAGCTGAAATATTCATCAAAACACATCCTTGGACATAAAAACAAATTGCTCCAATAGTTCCTCGACATCAAAAACAACATCTACCAATAGTTCCTTGACATCAATGACAACAACTAAACTTAGGCAAAGGCAATGTACTCAAGGTACCCAAAATTGCCAACAATATTTTACTTCAGGTACTGGAATGATTTTGAAGAGGCTTTTCTTCCTAACTTTCTTGTAGGAATCTTCCTAACTTGCTCGATCACCTATACCTATAACAAAAATATTAGTACTAGAATATTCTTCTGAATTAGATCCTTTCCTCTAGAATATTCTTCAAGATAAAATACATCTATGGCCTATTTCAGTATCAAGGCTTCTTTGGCATGTTCTTCAATATCAAGGCTTCTATGGATTTTTCCTCAATATCAAGGCTTATATGGCCTTTTTATCTAGATCAAGGCTATTATGGCTTTTTTCTCTGGATCAAGGTTTCTATGGCATTTTCTTTTGTATCAAGGCTAATATTGCTCTTTTTTCTTGTGAAGTTATTCAATATATAAATGGATATATCTTATCTCTATACTTCACCATGATTATTTTCCAAAATATTATTCTGAAGTATTCCCCATTTTGCAACAACTAATATTTGCACTATGAAGGAAATCTGACCTTTGGGTAACAAAGTTGAAGCCTCCTAGCTTTCTATTGAAGGATGTTCCCTAATCATCTAAATATTAATTCCCTATAATAAAAGAAAATTTAAGGTAAGTATTTCCAGATTTCTTAGCCTCACTAGTTGATTCATCAATCTAGTGGATCAAATGCTGAATCCTAGTCTTCATGAGTTTTCCTTCAACTTTGTGGAAAGACTCTAGACCTATGCAATATTTGTATTTCTAAAATTATGATTTCAGTACTCACTTGTAAATATCCCTATTTCTACCACCTAGACTCTTCTGAGAAATTTTTATAGTGACTGGTCCAATGGCACGTCAAGTTATCAAAAAATTTAGGACCAAATAATAATGGTGGTTTCCATCTAGACCTACTATGGCCTGATCTACCATAGATCTGATACCATTATTAGTTTTTGATGCCACATACGTTGGGAGATATCAATCACAAGATGTAGAAAGAAATAAAATAGATCTATGATATGACTAAAATATGTTATAATTAGAAATGGTAAAAATATTACAATAATAGCTATGGAGGAAATGGGTACTCCATGCCATAGCTCCATGAGGGAGCTCTGATATTATATCTCATAAAAACTACCCTACAGCCTATATACCACACACTAACTATGATTATCTCTATGTGATGCTTTCCTATGATCTATTTATGGCCATTATATAGGAATATAAGTTCCTTGGTTGACACTCTATCTAGTTGTACAAGTGGATACCTTGCATATTACCACTTGCACATTTTCTTGGTCTTCATGTCTTGTATTTCGTTGGCCTCTTGATATTTTCTTGGAGAATATTTTAAGACTTGAAGACCTTGAATATTAGGATTTTATAAATTGAAAATTGGTGAATATGAGGACCCTCGATGTCGGCCCATTTGCCTAAAAGTTTTAAGACCAATTTTTTTCTTAGGGTCAATTTGCCACAATATATATCCAAACATAGGCATATTTGTATTCTTTGGAAAGCTCTTTTCTAGCCTGATATAATGTTGGTGTTTTTATGAAGTTATAAGGTAATTTAATAGGTCAAAATTTATCCCAAATATGAAATTACTTTATAGGGATTCAATGACCCAAATTTTGGTGTGAAGATGACTGATTTGATTTGCTTTGGATTTTCCATGATTCACCTTGATTTTGATTAGGATTCGCTATTTTTTTACAAGTACAATTTGAGTCCAGCCCCTTATGCATAACCCTGACATTGAAACTTGTGAATTTATTACATTACATGAAGTAAATAGATAAATTTCCCCTGAAGTAACCTAATATCCTAAGTATGTACCAAGGATGGTACATTTACATGATCCAAATAATGTAATATGCTCTATTTCTAACACAAATGTTCCCCATTTAGTAGTAAATACAGTCTTCATTCTATCTTGTGAGTCAATAATAATATGATTATATCCAAAATATATATCAAGTGGATATCATTTCATATCCATTAACCATTTGTAAACTATAATCGATAGAAGGAAGAGTGTAGTTAACTTTCTTTGAAGCTTTATTAAGGTTATTGAAATCAATGCATAACCGAATCTCTCCATTTTTCTTTCAAACAAGAACTATGTTTGCAACCCATGTGGAATGTTATATAGGAAATATAGTTTTTTGTATTTAATATCTCTTTAACTTCTTTATCTATGAGAGGCTCTAACAATGGGTTAACTGGTCGTTGTTTCTATATGAATGATTTAGAGTCAGGTTTCAAAGGAATAGTATGCATGATAATATTTTCATTGTAGTTTTTTAGCTCTTCATAATTCCATGTAATACAATTCATATAATATTTAAGTGTGTGTATTATTCATTCTTTTTCATGATGTGTGCATGCTTTCCCAATAAGTATGTTATGTGGATCTTTGTTATTTCCAATATTAACTACATCATATGCATCATTTGGAAGTGAGATTTTGTCACACCTTTTACTTTGGTAGTCAATATAAAAAATCTTTTTGGGTGAGACAATACCTTTTGGGATAAAATTATTTTTCATTTTTACCTCATCTTCTTCGTCTTCATCCTCTTGTAATTGTTGGTCCTCATCAATCTCCTAATTTTAAGAAACACCTAAGTTAGTTACAAAGGCAAAGATGTGTTTATCACTTTCAAATACCTATAAATTTTTAACATTCTTAGGTATAGAAGGACAAGGAATCAATTCTATTGAAAACTTTTTCAATTTTTTGCTATTGATGGGATTTAACTTACCTACTACAACTGCCAAAGAATCTGCAACACGATTATTCTTTCTAGAAATTAGAGAAATGTTAAAGGTTTCAAATTCATCTATTAAGTCTTTAACTCTATTTTTGTAGTGAATTAGCCTTTTTTCATGACATGTGTATTGCCCCTTTACTTGCCTAACATGTAATTTTTAATCCCCTAAAACTTTCAAAAATTTAAATTTCATATTCATAGCTAATTGTAATCCAAAAATTAGTTCTTCATATTCCATTGTATTATGTGTACATGGAAATTGCAATCTAAATATCGCAAGGGAATACCTACCTTAAGGACGGATGAGTTCAACCCCACATCCACTGCCCTATTTGAATTTAGATCCATCAAATTTAAGTATGCAAAAAATATGGTCATCATTAAGTGGGCTACAAGATGGAATTTAAGTAATAGATCTATTTGTAACGAGCTTAGTGTCCAATGTATAAACTCCCAACTAAGACTCATTATAAAGTATTTTATTTTTTTTGTTATATTTTGTTATTAGATCCTTAAGTCTGGGTTCTCTTTCAATTCAAATTTGATTGGCTACGCCTTTCCAAGGTAACCACATGTGCAAAAATTCCATGGTCATATAGTCATTCAATTTTCTACTCCAGTCCCTACTAAACTACATACCATATTTATTAGGAATATCAACAACATGAATATTAATGTATTGTTGAATTCTAGGTTTCGACACAAGCTGAATATGAAAATTTTTAAGCATGCCTATGACATTTACCTTATACTTATCTAACTGTACCATAATTTTAATTGAAGGAATGGGATTCAAACCCAATATCTGATAAACACAATAAGACATTACATTACTTGATGCACCTGAATCCATGAGGTAATTATGTAAAGTATTTCCTACAATCTTGATGGTTAAAAAAAAAAAGGAGGTTATCCTTTATCCTTTCATGATACCATTTGTGCCTTTGTAGTTTTCTTAACATAAGTTTTACTTGGTGCATCCAAATCCTTAATCAAAGTATCTTTTTATTTTGTCAGTTATGCAAATTCAAACAAAGTGATGTCGGCTTTTGTTTTCTTTAAATATTCAACAATGTTATAGGTAATTTTATCATGGTTTTGCACCTTTTATGGTTTTTTTGATGAATCAACCCGATATAGAGGTGTAGGACCATTATTTACCTTAGTATTTGGTGGAATAATGGAATTATTTGGAGTAGAATAAGTATTTGGGGTGTTACTCTTACTCCTAAACTGGTAGTTTTTATTTCCCCTTTTAAATTATCTAAAAACCTAAAATTATTCTTCTATTGAATCATCATCTTCCTCTTCTTAATCATCTACTAAATAAAAAGTTTTAATGACTAAAGCAATTCCCTTACCTTTGCTTGAACTAGCTTTATGAGAAGAGTTCTCATTAGGTACTAATTCCAAATCATCCATCTCCTTCTGAAAAATATCCAAGGTCATATTAAACTCTGGAAATTATTTTTATTGTGCTCTCTAGTGGAATGCACTCTACACCATTTGTTCATAGCCAAATCTAAAATATTAACAATTGTACTTGTTTGACTAGAACTAGTAGATGTATTATTATGATTAACCATAAGTGTAGGTAAACCCCCATTTTTTGGTTGTGTGTTCCATTATTTCCTCTAAAACTAAAATTTCTAATTTGATGTAAATTTTGGGGTAATTTTTTTTGTATTTGAACCATGTCACTACTAAGTTTTTGGACAATCCTCTATAGGTATTTAAACTGAGAATTAGGTTCATCATTTTATCCTACAGTAATTTTATTGTTTGTGTTACTTGTATTGGTAGTGGGATTTATAAAAATTGACATTTTTTTTATTTTAAGAAACATGTGGAAATGTTGTGTTGTTTTGAGTTTGAAAATTTAGATTTTGAAATGGATTCAAACTCTATGTGGGTGTTGGGTTTAATAATGTAAACAAGGCCTGAGCATTCATATTTGTGGCTATGTGGGTGGAAAATTGATTTTCTAAAAGCAATGGAGTGGTTGGATAGGTGGGTGCGATGGGTGGATTGTACGACAAATTAAAATTATTGAATAAAAGCTTGATTGATCATAGGCACTTGATTGTAAGAACCTAGCTATCCAATGAAAGGTAATTATCCTATCCCTAAACCTTGTAGTATAAATTGTTATTCTATATTCAAAGCCTCACTGTATGCCATGGGAATCATATTTATTTGAGTTCTCCCTACAAACATAGATGTTAAAGTACCGAATGCCCTAAAGTCCATATGTATCACAACATCTTCCTAAAGAGTATAAGGAGCAACTAACCTGCTATACAAATTATGGAAGCAAGTATTGAAAACTTGCAAAGGCCCATTAGGCTCTCTCATAATTAAAGCAAATTGATGATAGATACTAGTTGAATCTATGGGTATAATAAATTGATTCACAAATGTTACTTTCAACTGAGCCCAAGATGTAATATAATTGGCTAGAAAACTGATGTACCAATCATATGCCATGTCATCTAAGGTGAGAGGAAATATTATATAAGTTACATATTCATGTTTAAATTCCAGTCTGATCATGGCATCCTTGTAATATTGGATATGTTCTTCAACAATTCCAATCCCATCATGGTTATATTTAGGTAAATATATTTCTATGTTCTTGGAAATGTTACGAGCTACTCTAGTAATGTTTAAAGGACTGCTATGAGCACCTAGCAAAGTTGTGACTCCTATAATTCCCACAACTCTTACCATTGGAATTTAAAGTAGGGGAATACATGAAATGATGGATAGTGATGAATAACTACCATATGAAATGACAATCATCTGACTCCAATACTTTACGTTTCTCATTGCAGGATAAATGCTTTGAAAAATAGTATCTTCAAAATCCTTAAATCTTGTTATTATGGTGTTTGGTTCTAGCCTTAGTAATGAAAACAACAAGCCTAAGCAATAAAAACAATAATTTATTAGTACTCTTAAAATGAAATAACCTCCAATTTTTGAAATTTTAACTAATACATCATCATGTTCATTATAAGGCATCCATCAAATATTAAAAATAAGGAACATTCTCAAATTTGCAAAAGGTTAGCATCAATGCATCATCAATTAGAGAATTTTCCAATCAATAAATGTGAAAAACCTTCAACAAAACTTGTTAGTCAAATCCAATACCTTCAATTAGGGCTTTCAAGTAACAATGAACAACTTAGCATTTAAGTAGCAATAAATTAAACCAAGTAGGCCCTCCTTCTAGTGCCAATTCTGTTGAGTGATAATTTTACCCAATTGCAAAACCATCATCATAGTCAGGGTATTATCAGAAAACCCTCTCTTGCAAAGAAATATAAAACTTATCCAAGGTTATTGTTTACTTAATTACTAAAAATGAGCTTTATTACTTGTGAAAATATAAAAATGTGTTGAATATCGTAGAGATGCAAGTAACTATTAATAAGGGGTATGTGGTTTGGTATTGATTTGATTTGCAATATTCTTTGTTGTTCATGAAATTTGTGAAATGTGATTTTATTGATCAACTATCTACTTTGAAATGATAATCCTTGAATGGTGATTTAATCCATTTTATCTTCTTTTGTTAACAATTTTTATCTTCCTTTATTAAGTAGATTTTATCTTCTTTTATTAACAAATTTTATCTTCCTTTGTTAAGCAGATTTTATCTTCTTTTATTAACAAAATCTATCTTTATTTGTTAAGATTTTTTTGAGCATGAAAGAAAATTACTAAAATCCAACTTTGTAATGTAGGAGCTTTGGAATATCACCTTAATAATTCATTTTAATGAATATTTGGAATTTATTGAAATTTCCATTTTTTACATAAAATGATATTAAATTGATTGTTTAAAAAAGTGCCATGTTTGAAATTCATAATTACCCTTTAAAAATGTGAATTTGTGTAGAACATGAAATTGCAAATTTCCTTTAAAAATGTGAACTTGTGTGAAACTTGAAATTGCAAAATTTCCTTTAAAATGTGTAAAATGAGAATTGAAAATGTAACTTTGTAATTGCCATGCTTCCTTCTTTTTTTGGATTTTTAATTTTTTTTGTAATTTATAATTGATGAGATTTTTAAAAAATGTAAAAAGGGCTAGGGTTAGAGAAATAAAAAATAAAAAATAAAACAAGTCGTTGTAACGTTAAAATTTCACACCCTGCAAACATCAATATCCTGCACTAAACCAACATTAGTTTGACCCATCTTCATGTAGTCCAACGTTAATGTGGTGCAACATTGTATGGGAAAAGGGAACAATATATTTAAAAAATAAGCAAGTTTACCATCCACATGCATAAAGCTCACTAAAGTTTTAATTTATTTCCAAAAGAAATATTTTTAAAATAAAATACATGTGTAGAATACCATGCTTAAATGGCTTTCGATGGTGAAATAGTGTAATCCAGCAACTTGGGAGGAGAGTAGGGTTATTCATAGTGGCTATTTATCACCAAATTGGCTAAATTTAGGATTTTAAAAATTTGGAATTGGCTAATATTTGGGACCCTTGACCAGGGCCCATTAGCCAAACATTTTTGGGTACAATTTTTTTGGGTCGATTCGCCCCAATTTTATAATAATTTGACCATTTTAAGTTTAAATTTCCAACATTACCCCTAATAAAAGTGAACCTTTTACACACGTTTAGACACTATTTACTTGGATTTTTAAAATGATTAGCCAAATTTTATAAATACATTTTGGAGATGACCCCTTACACATAACTCTAGAGGAGAGTTATCTTCCACAAAACTGTTTACCAACCTACAATTTTGCCAAAACATCTCCCACCCTATTTTCTACGTTTCAATGGGTATTTAAAAAAAAATTGTAAAACTCTTCATTTACTTTCCCCCCTTTGCTTGGATTTGAAACATTCTCTCTCCCACATGAATCCTTCACCTTCGTATTCTTCTATTGATTCATAATGAATATGCTTCATTTATTTTGCATTATTGTAAGACCTACTTAGTAACACTTTTCGTATGTCTTTCACTCCTTTCCTTAATTTGTAATGGCTTGGAAACATTTTATTTTTCTTTCTATAATACTTTATAATTACATCCTCATCAATTAACATCCATGCATGCTATTTGGTGCCCTTATCTAAAATAAAACCATGGTGACTATATGTTGCAACCCTTGTCATAGATGAATTTTGACCTCTCCCTAAGTATGACATCGACGATGCTCACTTCACTTGAATTATAATGTCTTGGCATCGAATTATCCCTAAGAATATTTCTTACTACTCTTATGAAATTTATTTTATCGTCTCCTCCCATACTTATTTCAGCCCCGACGATAGCCATAACACCTAATGAAGATTGTCCAAAATTCATAGAAATCACAATATGCTAAGAAATCCTTCATAGGTGTTGTAAGTCCTCTCAAATATTTGTCAGTCCAAGAAAATTTCAATACGACACATATGGCTTATTACTAAACAACATCCTTTTCTTCGGGTTGTATTTCATCAAATACATTATGAATTACAAGAAAAACCACTAGTCCATTCATGCATCCTTGGGTTACAATCCCTTCTAAGTACTATTCTTTTTTATACCTATTCATAGTGATTATGAATCTTGATTGCTCAAAATTAGAGCTTCCTATAAAATCTAGTGTATTCAACTTTCTCTCTATGTATTAAAAATTTGCAAGTACAAGGTGTATTAAAAAATTAACATTGTTGAAGCAAATCGTATTACCCTTAATAGGATGGCTCCTTAACCTCTGTCTACATAATTACACTGACAAAATTTAATTTTACCATCATCCATGCTCAAATACTACCCTTTGAACTAGTTCTTTGACATCAAAACAACTTCACCTAAGTCTTCACTGACATCCTCGTCAAACTTATTTTCATATTGGCCTACATTCTATCCATATAACTAGCATAAAATTTCATGGTGACAGTTGCCATAATGTATTGCCACCAAGGGTGCACATCTTCGTGGCCATGTAGGGGATAACAAACTTTTATGATGAGTTCCATCTCTAATTTTTCTCACCACCTCTTTTGGGTACGATATTCTCATCATCCAATTTAACCTACAATCCAATGGACACTCTCATCCACCATGATAAATGTGCTATTGTTCACCATGATAGATGTATTACCATCCCTTTTATAGACCAATACCATGATACTGGAAAGAGGATAGTGATACAGAGAGAAATGATGGAGAGGTTTAAAATAGTATTTTTCTTTTATTGGGAATTAATACCTGTAGTCAATAAATCAAGGACATGAATACAATTTTGACTTATGAAGTTCCCACAAATATCAATCTCTTTCCCCTCAAATACCCTAGTATATATTTGATATGGGACATCCATCTACACCTTGTATCAGCACCTACTTTGAAAGGGTATACCCTTATAACTCTCTGATACTCGTAGGTATTAATCCATAGTGGTATCCATTTGAGGTTGTTCGAAGAATGCAAATATCCAAATATTATTGGATTTTATCCTACATTCAGAGTGCGGAGTAAAGTAAAGTAGTATAACATGAATCAAGTACACAGTGGTATATGACCACCTTGTAGCGGTCCATCCCTTTCTTAGCATCACGTGAACCTACCATGTGTCATCATACTTGTCTACCCATAGTCTAACATGTGACCATATTGCCATCACCATCTTCATCTCCTACATAGGTCTATCATTGGTCTTCTATGGTCCACATCCAGGTCCTCACTATCAATGGTCCACATGTGTATCATGTATGTTTAATCTAGGTCTACTTGTTGAGTCTCAGTTCATGTCATCACTATCATCGGCCCACATGCATCTTCATTTGTGTCCTCAATCATAGCATATTTGTTATCTAGTTCCACATCATCATGCAGGTCCATCCACATGGATGATTTGTTTGTATCCCTTTTGCACCCTTTATATGTATATATCAATAACTAAATTATGAATTCATCAACATTAATTATAATATAATCAAATCATGAAATAATCAACATTAATTATAATATAATAAAATAACAATATAATCAACATTAATTATAATATAGTCAAATTATAATATAATCATAATTAATTATATATAGTCAAACTATAATATAATCAACATTAATTATAGCATAACCAGAATATTATCCATGCACCATAATAATAATAATAATAATGTAACAAAGTTTAGAACATTATTCATGCATGGGTTGAAAAATAATTTGCCAATGAATTTTGGCCTCTCCTTTTGAGATATTTAACCAATTGAGCTTTTGTGAGACACATATTCTATCGAGATTTATACTTAATCTTCCTAAGGTTTGACACTAAGATCAATATAAAAACTATAATGCTAACCACGATGAATCTTTGAAACTCCCTTTGATATCATGAACAACAACTCTCCCTTGAAGCCTTAAATAATTCACAATAAAAAATGCTTGATATAAACAAACCAAAAAAATATCCAACGCAAACATACAATCATATTAAAACAAAAATTCATGTGGGTCCCCATTTTTGGTGTGTGTTTTGCAACAGACACAACAGGGAGACTATCAAAATTACACAAAATATTTCATAGACTCTAAAGGCATATTGTATTTGGAAAACAATATAGGATGTCTTCTTCCATTTTTATTTTTTAATTTATTGGGTTGATTTTATCTTATCTTAGATTTCTAATATGCATATTTTTGCAATTTTTTTATTAGTTTGTTACTATATTGTATCCATCATCTTAAATAAATATATTCTAGATTTGTTATTACCATCGATTTAAAATAAATTAATCAATCTTTTTTGAAGTATGTAGTCTTAAGAAAAAAATTTAAGACCTTGATCTTTACATGTATAAAAGGTACTAGTATCTTGTAGCCATTCTTCTATTTATGTATTTGCATATCTATAGGTACCATGAGGTTTCTATATATTTTTAGGCTATAAAAAATGGTTAATATGATTGTATAATCCTTTCAAAATTATATCATCTCTTCTTAAATATATTTTTAAGAATCTATATTATTTTATATTTATCTATTATCTCATCCTTTTTTTTCTGCTTTATTGGCAACATGAATGGGTACTTGAGTGAACATAAAACCATTTGTCACAATGTTATAGATAAGCAGTTATATAATCAACATGAAAAATAATATTTGAATTAGGTTTTTAATCTCTTGGTCTTTTACCATAGTAGTATAATGAATTTCTTATTTTATCAGTATTTATCATGATATTAAATTCACTAGGGCTTGGATGAGGTACACCCTTGATATATTACTACTCATTTTTATTTTATAGGTTGTAGGTCTACCTATCAAGACTAGAAATATTAAGTCTTTTAAAATGCTCATGGATATATGTTAACCCTAAAAATCATCATTAAACACCAAATCAAGTATACAATAGTATCCCCTTTCTCTTTGTGTGAGTATTTAGTGCTTTTAAGATTTTGTGTGTTATCTTTTAGATCTTAGTGCATGAATTTTAATTCACCATAGCTATTATATAAGGGAAAATAATATGTTATCTATTGTATTTTTTTGTTTAATTTTAAAAGGAAATCAACAAGTGTACAAGTTACATTTGTAATATGTTATCCTTATATTTGATCAATTAAGAGAAAATATATATTATAGAATATACTTTTATTTAGTTGTATATTCCTTAAAATTTACATCTTCATATTATAAAATAGTTAAAACCCTTTTGTATACTTATTTTAGCGCAACCATAAATTTTTTAGCATTTTCTTATCCCTACATTTTTGTTAGAACCATAACAAATATATAATTGAAGAATCATGTTAGAAATACTCATTACTATTTTACTACATCATAGCTTTTGGAAAGTGTAGAGTTATCTATTTGTGCATTTAGTTTTTTTAATAGGTTTCAATGAGTTTACACATTTTTTTATGAGGGATCTTGGTCACCTCATACTGAGTAGGGTTTGAACCTTGGACCTCTTAAAGAGAGGCCAAATCCATTACCACTAGAATAAGCTTGCAACTATTTTTATGTATTTAGTTTTACTAAACTAGATATTTGTATTTTAAAGAAATATTAAAATCATATAGGGTGCATTATTTCTCCATGGATCATTTTATTTTAGAATATAAAATAAAAATTATTTTATTTCTAATTTCATTTTCTTGAATTTTATGTTTATCACTTATAATTGTTACTTTAGTTTTAAAAATACCTTTGATTAAAACTAGACACCAACAAAAAAAATTGTTGTGTTCATATATTTAACATAATCTAGACACACCCTCTCTTTAAGTTTAATAGTTCAACCTTATAATTAACCCCATATTTTAAGTGTAATTCCATGCACCTAAGGGAGGTGTTTGACCATATCGAACTTGTGTTTGACATCACATAATTAAGAATTATCACTTAACATGCATTAGGTTATAAGTGAAAGTACTTAGGAGAAGGATATCTAGTAAATATTCATTAATGTATAGCAATGGAAATAAAAATGATTTACTCCTAGCTCAACCAAACAATATGGATGATAAAATAATCAAATAGAAGAATAAAGTATAAGTACATAAAAAATAATATAATTAATTCTACTAATACAAAACTTCTAGAAATTTTGCAAGAACTAATTGATTACTTCCAAAAATAAAATATAAGAAAGAATTAAATGTGTTATAAAGCAAGTTCAAGTAGAAGATTCCCTATAAATGTGTTATAGGGAAAGTTCCTGTAGCATATGCCCTATAAATGTGAACTAATTTTATGTAATCTCCATGAAGTATAACAAATAACTTAAAGCAATTCCACATATGCAAACACTTAGAATTATAATCAAGGGAGAATACAAGCTTGAATAAAAAAGGAATATAGAATATTAAGAAAAAGGCTTGGTTATTAAAAATAGAGGATAGGAAAACAAATAAGAAAAAATGTATTATAACTATTTTCATTGTAATGGAGGTTGGAATACATAGTAGTAATGATGTTTTTGAGAAAAAATACAACTGTGATCACAATTCATAATTTCAAAATTGTTATGATATATAGAGTCAATATAAAGGATAATTACTTATAGTTATCAAAAATTCTCTAAATAAATTATTTTACAAGGACTATTCTATAAATTATACCATTTCCATCTTACCAAGGATAAACAAGACTTGTAAATGCACACACATACACACACAAACACACTAACTCACAAATACACACATGAAAACACATAGTATCTTAAACAATTCACATATGATATACACAAAAGGAAATAAAAATGATATTTTGCACAAACATATCAATAAATAAGGCAATTGCAAGCACACTTCATAACAAGGATCATTATTTCCTACATCAAGAGATGACTATGAAACAACTGGGGTAATATAGACATACTTATAATCACCACAATGTTCTATATTATTTATACTCATATCAAATAATATATATGTGCAATGTGATACAATACTTGTATAGCAAGGATGCAATAACTTGCATGGAAGGTTGGGATGGTGCTAAACAAAAATGGATAGAAGCATTGTAATAAAATATAAGTAATTTAATTATATATTTTTTAAAATTGATTATATAGGATCTAAGTATGCCCTACTTGTATTACATTATAACTATGTTACCACAATATTACAACAACCTGGAAATTACACATATATCGCTTGGTAAGATTTGGACATTGGTGTCTTTTTCAAAATTTAATGTATTTAACTAATCGAGATCTTACCATTTGATTCAAAATTTATAGTTTACCTAGTATTTATACCTTGGTTTATGGTGTGGACTCTTCATTCCCAACCAATTACCCTAAATCTCATGGGTATATGTAAGTTAATTATTAGGTCAATACAAAATTATAATTAAGTCTTTAGTCACATTATGTTAAATGTATCATATGATAATGGGTTAAAGTGTAAAGCAAATATGTATTATACAAACCAAGTGTAAATGTTAAGATTTATGATGACATTTAAATCTTAACTTAAAAAATTATTCAAAAAATATATATTTGATAGTTTAACAAGGTTTAATTGTAGATCAAATCACCAAGGATTCCTAGATAAATAATTATATGCGTAATGTCTTTCAAGGTGACTATAATATAGTTATAGTTAGACATGGATATAAAACATTATTTAAAAAGATAGAGGTTACTTTGTTTCTTCGTGGTCATGGTGCTATAATGACAACAACCCCTAAGTTTAATGCCCATCCTGACTTAATCTATAGACTAGCACCATGACCATGTATGGTTCTATTTCGGATAATAAAACTGTAGTGACTTATCACTATGAGAATTTTTGCCTCAGATAAAAGAAGATATAAAGGTACATGGATAAAAGGCATAAATTTTTTTATTAGAGGTGGTTGTGATTCTAAATAAGTTGCAATAAGATAAAGGAAGACAAAAACTTGAGTTTATGCTCAACATAAAATTTAAAATCAAGAATCCTAAAAAAAAGCATAGTCAACCCAAACAAGAAAAAGGACTTTGATAATTAAAAACTTAAAAACAATAATAAAGTGGAAGGTAGTAAATTTTCAAGTAGAGGTTTTATAAAAAGGCTTTATGAAAGAACAATTGAAGAAATTTTCTTGTGAATTACTTCCAATAAAATGATTAATTTAATAGAAGTTTTAGACGATCCCAACAAGGCTTAGTAGTAGGAAGTTTTGATAGGTAGACAAAAGAGCATCATGATCTGATAAAACTAAGAGCCAACCAAAATTTAAAGCTATGTACAAATAGTCACCAACCTTGAGGAAAAGGTAGATTAAGATATAAGAAATGATTATGCATAAATTCCTATGAATCATAGGTGATATGAACTAATATGTGCCATTATTGAGAAAGTAAAGACCATCTACTAGGTTCATATTAACATAGCATCTCAAGAAGATGTTAAATGTAGGCATGGTGGCTACAATCCTACATCTAACAATTGTAGTGATTGAAGGTATCCCATTAAATTTTTAGAATCTCTAGAAGAAGTATTTGAGATTATTAGTTCATCCTATGAATTTTGGAGGGAAACTCTCTATTTTTTAATCTATAAATAGTTGTACTTTAGGATTTGTAAAGGATCGACAATTTTGTATAAGATTTTTCTTTATTTTCCTTTGTATACTAGTACATGGATTTCTGAGTGGTCTTATATGTAACTTGAACCCCCACTCTTGATATAATATTTGTAATACTTTTTCGCATGCATATATATATATATATATATATATATATATATATATATATATATATATATATATATATATATATATATATATATATGGGTTGGACTAGGTGGATGGGGTAGATCATGCCTCATGTGGAGTGAGAAAATAGGGCCAATCCCAAGAGTGTAGGGTTTGGCTTAGTTGGAGACCTCTAAGATTTTGGCAAAGGACAAATCCTTTAAAATATATGATCTTACGTATACATTTCCCAATCTAATAGTTTGGGGGGAAATGGTTAGAGAGAGAAAAATGAAAGACAAAAAATAGGAAAAACCTAAGCTAACAAGGTCATGATGTACCAAATATCAAATAATATCCCCTTGCACAACAACTCGACTATAATACATCAACATGAACACTTCCTCTCCTAAATATATATAAGCATAAAAATATAGAAATACAAGCACACACACACAAAAGATATAGGTCAAGGTATGAGATCCATAGATGGACTTAAAGTAGATGTGTAGGTCTCTACTATATATATACTTTAAGTCCATATATGGATCTCATACCTTGACCTATATCTTATGAGTGTGTGTGCTTGTATTTCTATATTTTTATGCTTATATATATTTAGGAGAGGAAGTGTTCATGTTGATGTATTATAGTCAGAGTTGTTGTGTGAGGGGATATTATTTGATATTTGGTGCATCATGACCTTGTTAGCTTAGATTTTTCCTCTTTGTCTTTTTTCATTTTTCTCTCTAACCATTTTCCCCCAAACTATTAGGTTGGGAAATGTATATGTAAGATCATATATTTTAAAGGATTTTTCCTTTGCCAAAATCTTAGATGTCCCAAACTAAGCCAAACCCTACATTCTTGGGATTAACCCTATTATTTCACTCCACATGAGGCATGATCTACCCCATCCACCTAGTCCAACCCATATTTGATGGATAAGATAATTAGGGAGGACAATAATTTAATAGCATTCTTGGTGGGACTCCATTGGTTTATATTTGGTATCATAGTCAAGAACAAGCTAGGATTAGACTCTGGTGAGGATCACCACCTATTTTTTCTTTTTGAAGCACTTGAAATTTATCTAGTGACTCCACTTGATAATGAAAATCCAAAAAAAGCACATGAGGGACACTAGATTGAGGCTCTAGTGAAGGCCTTAGTTTATCTACTCCTAGAGCACAAGGTTGTATTCACTTGGTGAATCCATTTCATACAAAGGATCCAAAGATACATAGATAGAAACTCATTATATAGTCATTTGTTATTGTTAATATTATCCTCACTTCCTGAAGAGGAAGAGCTCAAATATTGAGCATGACCACTCCACTAATCATATTATACACGAATTGGAATAATGTAAGCCCATTGCAAATTCTAAAGCAACCAACTATGTTGGGAAAATTGCTAATGTTGGTACTCGATATCCTACCAAAATACACTGGTGAAGGTTTAGCAACCCTACTTGAGCACCTATAAGATATGGTATTCCTATACCAAGTGCATAATATCATAGAGCAAAATATAATATCAGTACCAAGTGCACTAGGTATTCATAGTGCATAATATCATAGAGAAAATATAATATCATAGAGAAAATATAATACTCAAGTTATTAGTGACTTCTCTAAAAGGGGAATCTTGCCAAAGATATGAACTAATCCTTCCATATTCCGTCATCTATTGGGACTAGATAGCCACCATGATCATGGATGGGTTTGAAAATGTAACCAATCAAAAAACCACCCATTCTATAAATGACTAAATGTAGATATAAAATGTATAGGCTACCATGATCTAATCTGATTCTACTTCATAGATTGCCAATTGTCTTAAAAAAATGCACATACTAAAGATCAAAATTTTCCAAATAAAAAAATTGCAATCCTATAAGAATCCCCACAATTACAAACCAAATAAATATGACCAAGAACATAGAAAGGACTTGCACCAAAGTAAATGAAGTAGATCCCATCACATTTAGAAAATCAAACCCATTCTATGACCCCTCAATTTCTAAAATAGAATCAAGAAAGGATCTTATCTTAGATGAAATGGTAAATGAACCAAATTTTAGTATCTGGTTGATACATTTAAAAGATATATGGTCAAATGTTAGCACAAATTGTACACTTGAATAATATGATGATCCAATATTTTTAGTAGTTTAATTTTTTTTTATCAATGATTTCCTCGTTCATCCCAATAACAACTTATCCATATTCATGTATGTAAGGATAAAAGGATAAATCTATATAAACTATGCATAAATGAACTATGAAGCACTTAACAAATTAAAGAGGAAAATTTTATCAGGACATCCTCATTCATATTATATCAAATATTTGTGGATATCAAGGCAAATCATTGATCAAATTCCCATATAAAAATAAAAAATGGACCAAGGTGCAATTAATATAGAATAAAAGATGTTTTCTTATCAAATAGAACAAATAATAATTAAAGTGTGGGATCTTGGCCCTTCTCAAGCATACCAAATTACTAGTGTGGGTTGATCATGAAACAAAACCTAACTCTAGATACTAAATAAAAAATTATATATATGTGTGTGTGTGGGTCTAAAGCATAGTCAAAAAATTTGAGTTATCACAATAACCAAGGTAATCCTAACTTGTTATATTAAGCACAAATGGACAAAGGAGCTAGAAATATAGTGACAAGTGAACACTACTAAAGTAGGGCATTTCAAAATTTGTCCACTTATAAATCTTGGAACACAAGCCAAGTAGTTACAATAGTCAAGAAAATATTGACATCCATTATAGCTAAATAATGTAGGACAAATTAATAATAGGAAAAATGAAAGAACAAAAATTATTAAGAAACCTATTCATCTGCAACATTGTTTTGTTTTACATCCAAAATCCTTGTAAGCCCCATATGATAAAAAATATAGATATCTCGAATAGAAAAGTTAATAACAAACATGGAGTTAAAAATAAAGAATAAAGCAGTAGGTATACCATCAAAGTATATTGAAAATAAGATAATACATGCTCAAGTTACAAATATATAACCCCTAAGGTACATATAATATGAATTCAACCAGGTCATAGATCCTAGATTATCGAAAGAGAGGAGGATTCTTAGGGACTAAGGTTACCAAAAGTACTTGGAGGATAAAGAGGAATCATATGTATCAATGATATGGACCAGTTTTCTTGCCAAATACCTATACTCATAGCTCAATCATTGCGATGATGTAGTGTAAGCATGTGTGGGACATTACAATCCCCACCTCAATATGGTTGTCACACGTCATGATGACTCCTTCCAGGTAACTATATTTGGGGAAGTTGTTCAATGAATGTTGTAACTACCAAAAGGTTACAGGATGAATGAAACATTATAGGTCAGTATCATCTAAGGCTTAAGGATAAGCTAAAATGTTTAAAATAGGAACTTAACAAGGCTAAAGAAACCATGTCGAAGTTTCCCCTAGAATGAGAAATATTTAGAAAATAATCTAGAGAAGTTCCAAGTATGGCACCTTTCATCTTTGGATACAAACATGATATAGAATTAACAACATAAGAATTGACCATTATGCACATGCTAAGAAATAATGCAAAAAATAAGTTAATAGCCTTGATTTTAGTGATTTCATAGCCGAAAAAAATTATGGGCTAATAAATTTAAGGAAACCAGGAATTCAGGTATGACTCATTCCTAATTCATCGATTTTTACATCAAAATAGTTAAAAATTTTAACATTTAAATTTAAGGATCGAAAGTAAAAAGGGATGAGCAAACATTGTTTCTCTTTAGATAGAGGTCCTATAGTAGGGTTCTCCATACTATTATTTTTTACAAGAAATTTGTATCCCAATAATAGCCACAATCAAAGGAGGAAATTTTAGGTTAATATTGAGGTATACGATGGAAATATTAAGGGTACAAATAAAAGGTGATTGGTATTTTCTAGAGGAAGGAACCATGATTCACATTTTTGGATTCAACAAGTTAGTATTTTTGATACTAGCATATGTAGCTAAAGAGTGACATATATTGAAATATTAATACATGTATCTCATGCAAGTGGGTAGAGTAGATTAGCAATTTATAAAACCTCATACATGTTAGGTACTATAAATCAAGATAAGAGTAAAGTGGTTAAGGAAATAGAAATAAAAATAAAGGAGTTAGAGCTTAAAATTCTAGAGGACAATTGGAGCTATGATCCATAGAAAATTTATTACATGGCTAAATGGTAACCACATTTCTATAAGGTTTATACATAAGCCTAGGCCGAATATTGAAAGATTTAGAAGCATACAGGAAGGGAATCTCCCACTAATCAAGAGAGCAATTCTTCTAATGGGAGCCCAATAAAAGGCTATATGAATTTTTTTATAAAAGGGTAAAATAATATGATCCCACACTTACAATAAGCACCACTAGGTGAAAGGCATTAACAAAGCTAAAATGAAGCAATAACAAAAGTAGGGTATGGTGGAAGCTCCATCAGGAGATTGACTAGACTGATGCACCTTTTGGGTGTTTGGATTCAGATGACAATAAAGCATTTAACATGTGTTACAATAAAGAGAACCTAGAGGAATTTCTAGTCAAATAACATAAAGGTGAAGCAATAGATTCTATAGTAGATATTGTACCAACAAAATAAAAGGAATTGATAATGGTCGTACCAACTCATCTAAATAAGGACATAGTGCAAAATAATAAAAATAAGAGAAACCCTTCCAAGAAAATAAAAAATGATAATTTATCTAGAATCACTACATGAAGGAGAGATACATGGAGTCCCATTTCAAAATATTCCTCCCTGAGACTAAGATAAAACAACTAAACTTGGTAATTGAATATAGGAGGGAGAGGTACGAATGGAAGAAAATATTACAACAACACTAATGACCATTTTGGATAAAAAATATAGTCTAGTAGGAATGGAAAAATAAATATAAATAGTCGCTCACTGGCCTTTTTAGCTTCCCTTAAGGGTCCTCCAACTATTAAAAAGGTATAAAACCCACCTATAGAGGTCCCAACTATGGCAACAATTACAACTGATAGTCTTTTTAATTCCTTTCAAATGACATGTTATTCCTTCTATCAAAGGCCTCATTCATCAAATCTCAAATTGCTTTCCTACCACCTTAGGTATTATGAGGTACAATAAAATAGATGGGACAACTCAACCAAATAAGCTAGGCAATATTTACAAAATTGCTAGTGATGACCCAAATAAATTTTCACTTTACTCTATAAGAGAAAACACTTTAGTCTTAAGAAAAAACCTACTGGTACCAAATCCTAAATATGAGATGATAGATTAGGACTAGCAAGTGGTTATGGAATGACATGATTTAAGAATTATGTGGACTAAAGATAAGATACATTTTAGTAGGAAGCAAAAAAAATAACTACTTACAATGGTGATACTTTGAAACTAAAATTAGAGAAGAAGGAAAGGGAGCTAGAAATGATAAATAAGACTTTTTATGACTCTCAACCAAATATCAATGTTCTCCAAAAATAGGTGGATAAACTAGATGAGTTTCTAAGTGGGCTTCCCATAGATCCTCTTATAAAACTTAAAAAAAAATCAATAGGATCTTGAGGGAATTGACCAAACATGATATTGGATTCTATCAAGAGAAGATCAAATTAAGTAATAAAGAAAAGAAACATAAAAATATTTAAAACCTAATTGAAGGTATCAATCACACGTATTGGGACAAGATCATCAACGTGGATGACTCACTTTTCCAAATATTCAAATTTGTTAAGGTATCCACTATACTAAGTGCACAAGTAAAACAAGAAACTAAATCCATATTAGTTGAATTCTCTATGAAACTAGATTATGATAAATTCTATCAAGAGAGATTAGCCTCACTGATGAAACTTGAGTTAGAAGCCATGGTAATTCATTATAGGAGTGTGAAAATACAAATATTAATTGGTTTAATTCATAAAGAGCAAGTCACATATACATGTGGGACTTATATTGTCACCTTAAAAGATGATATCACATGGTTCAAAGGAAAAATTAACATATTACTACAAAAATAACTTTCTTCCCCTAGGAATGAAATCATATTAGAGCAAGAGTAGGTACAACTATGAAGGATTTGCAGGGAATATAGTTCACCTTCCAAAAATTGCTCAAAGTACTTAGAGAAAGAGAACATAATGGGTTCAATATAATATATACTTTAGATGAAGAATCAAGTGTATCTGGTTTATGATGGTTCAAGGAGTCTCTTTAGAAGTGGTCAAATTGATATTGAGATAGCCTATAACCACTTCAAGATGATCCGATGCCCATCAAAGCAGTGGAGAGAAGTCAATAAAGTGTTGGAATGGTTGATATGCTTGTGATTTTATTGTTATTTTGTGTTATCTTTTTGAAATATTTATTAAACAAAATTTAACCCATGCCTAAGGTTGAAGGAAAAATTGTTGGGTTCTCCTTCATGCAAGCAAGAAGGCCCATGTAAACTTTCAAAACTATAATGAATTTTTACTATAGAAATATTTGCCTTGTATAAAAGAATAGATAAAGTCAAGTGGGTGGAAGACAAAAACGTTTTGATTAGAGGTGGTCACAATTCTATAGAACTACCAAATAGAGAAAAAAATTGGAAGTCTTGATCACATGCACAACATAAAATCTAAAAGGAATAAGCTAAAAAAAAATCATATTTAGTCCAAAGAAGAAAAATAATTTTGAAAATAAAAAATTTTAAAAACACCAATGAAGTGGAAGGGAGGAAAGTTCCAAGAAGAAAATTGCTAAAAATATTTTATGAAATAAAAATTAAAGAGTTTTTTTGTACAAATTACTCCTAGCCAAATGATTAATCCAATAGCAAAAGTTTTATAAGATCGTAACAAGACCTAGTAGCGGGAAGTTTCAATAGGCAGAAAAAGTACATTATGATTTGAGAAGACTATGAGCAAAGCTATGTATCTATAGTCACCAACCCTAAGGAAAATTTAAACTAATATGTAAGTAAGAAATGATGGTGCACAAGCTCCCATGAAAATTAGGTGAGATGAATTAATGTTTCATTATTGAGGAATTAAGGACTACCTCAAATATAAAAAAATAAAAATAAATTTCACCATTGGGCATTGTTCTTACATAATATACTCTAGTCTACATGTAAATGCTCCTGAGAATTTTGGAAATAGAAAGAACCCTCTCTAAAACAATGAAACTTAAAGACCAACAAAACAAAAAATTTGGCATCTATCAAAGGCTTGGGTTAAGCAATTAACCTGAAAGCAATACTCCATTTAGTTTCAAAAAATCCTTATGCTTGAATAAAGTAATTCAAATTCTTTTAATTAAACCTTCCTTGCTTCAATCATACTTTCAAATATTCAATAATGCATCTAAGGTTGTACTATATCAAAGTAATTCCTTATACCTCCAATTATCTAATTAATATCAAGCATTAAATATTAACTAGTTTTAACCTTAGTAATAATGTTCCTTATTCCTCCTTTAACTTTATAAAATGCACTTTGATTTAAATAAATTCAATACCTTCTTTAAAATTTGCATGTGCTAACTTTGAAGTCTTCCTCTCTTTTACTTTGTGCAACTTGCATTTACATTTTGGAACTATTCACTTCTTCCTCTTCAATTCTTATGATACTTTCTTACAACATTAATTGCACTTTTTCATTCGCACCTTGAAAGTTTCAATGTGTTATTAGTTATGTTCTCCTTCACAGTGCTCAGGTTTCACTTCACTATCCTCTTGGTCTTTACTTTAATATCATCATCTATGTACTCTTAGAATGCCTTCTTATTGCATGATTAAGTGTGAGCATTGTCACTCATGCAAGGAAAATGTTTCCTCTTCCCTTGGAGTTTTATTTAGCACTGTGACACTTGGTGGTAATAATTCTTCACCTCCTTTATCTTACAAGCATTTAAACTTATTTTTGTAACATCCTTTCTCTTCCTAACATGTTGTCTTTCTTCTAATTTGTATTAACTTCCTTGTGTTTGGTAGGGCACTAGCTCATCTCCATGTGGCATTGTTCTTTACTATGTAACATTCTTTATAGGTGGTATTGTCCCTTATGACACTTCTTCCACATGGCACTTATGATTTGTAACTCCCTTTCATGCACTATCTTCTATGTAGTACTCTCTTTTGCATTGTAATACTCTCTATAGATATTATAACTTCTCAACGTGACTTCTTCAATGATGATTCTTATTTATAATGTTATTTAGCTCCTTCAATTCTTAGTAAAGTTTTCTACTACAACTAACATTCTCCTTTAAGTTGATTGTCATTGTTGGCTAGAATTGTCAAAATAATGCAGTGTTTTCAAACCTTCAATGCAAAATATACTTGGCTCTTGCACTGCTTTTCTTACTAATGGTGCTATGGTGATTAGACCCTACTATTTTGTAACTTTTTAAAGCTTACTGACTACTATACGTAGCTTTAGAAGACACTATCTTGTATCTTTCAAATACTTTATCCCCTATGATTTCAATATTGACCTTCTCTTTCATAAAATGGTGGGTTCTCCTCTTGATCATGGTAGTGGTGCTTATAATTTTTCCAAGCCATGGTAATGGGGTTATTTATGTTGCATTTTCCTCTTTTGCAACTCTTCTACTACATCTCATTTTTGGCTCAATGTTTGGTGACCTTTCCTGTGGTGACCCCAAGCTTCTAAATCATGTCAATACTTTTCCTTTTGGATATCTACTATATCCAATATTTTCTTTACTATATTGTATTCATTGTTTTCAATAGATAGTAAGAAGTTGATATTTACTTTCCTTGTAATATATCTAAATTCTCTTTATTTTATGCAGGTTTTAATTCCTTGTAAATGCTATCTTCTACACCCTTGAATACATAAAATGAAACCTTTCCTCTTGCAAATTTAAACCTCAAATCTGACGCTTTTAAAAAAAATAATAATAAGATAAATATGAATGTTCAAATAATGATCTTTTTGCACCAATTTTGCATAACTTTTGGTCTTATTTTGTATCTTAATTTCTTGTTGGTTTAACTCAAATGTTTGCTACTCCTTTTTTTGATAAATTTGCAGCTTCAATTCTTTATTCTTTGCTACTCTGAACTTGTCTATTTTGTAGCTCTTCTTGCTATCCAAATTAGCTTCTAAACTCTTTCAACTTATAGATATTAATGCCACCAAAATTTCTGCCCTCTTACTATCCTAAAATCTATAATTTTTATATTACAATGCAACCAATTTTTCCTCTAATATGTTTTCCTTAACCCTCTCAAATTTTGTAGGAAACTCCTCCAATCTGAAACTATCTTTACCTCTTCTAATGCTTCCAAATAATCTCTTGAAATTATGCTACAAAAAAAACAATCTCCTCTTTTGCAAATAAACCTTCAAGCCTTCAAAGGTAATATTTAAACCTCTCAAATTTGTGTCCTCTTATAGATCCTTTCTCCTTCAACATTTTTGTAAAATTATGAATTCAAATTTGATCTCCTTTCTCAAGAATTTGAATTTCTTGAGGTCTTTAAGAATCTCTTCCAAAATTTGACAAAATTCTTACCAAATCCTTCTTCCTTTTGGTCTTGTTTTCAGATGGTGATAATTGTTCCAAATTCTTCTTTATCAAGAACTTATCCTAAATTGAAATATTATCCAATGTGTTCTCTTCAAATCCTTCAATGAGGCTCTCCTAGCCTTATCCTCTTGGGTCTTCAAATTTTGTAGTTTCTTAAATCTACAATAGGAATTTTTCTAGTCCTTCTCTATATTCAATATTCCAAATTTGAATTTTCTTCAATGGGACCTATTTTGAGTCTTCTCTTCACTCTTCAATGAAGATCACTTTCTTGAGTCTCCTTAATCTTCTATATTCAAATATATAAATATTGCAATGGGACATTTTCTTTAAGGCCACTAAAATATTCAATATTCAACTTGTTGCTTCAAGTACTAGATTGATTCCAAAGAAGATATTATTTCTAGATCTCGTAGGAAGCTTATAAAATTTCTTTGAATCTACTCTCTACAATAAAGTATTAGAAAATAATAATAAAAATTTATTCAAATCCCAAGAAGATGAACTTCACTAGTTGATTTTTCAATCTAGTGGAATCAATGTTGAGTCCTAGTATTCACAAGTGTTTTTGCATCCTTGTGGAAAGGCTCTAGCCAAATAGAAATTAAAAAAAAAATTAAACTAATATTTCCTATCTCCTCTCAATATCTCTTTTGGCTCTCTCTATCTCCTATCAATCAACCTGGTGCTCTAATACCACTGTTAGCTATTGATTTTATAAACTTAAAGTAAATGCAACCACAAGTAGTAAAATAAGCATGCAATATTATATATATGATAATGGAAATATAAGAAGCAAGTAAATAACAAGAGAAACTTCTGAAATAGCTCATGAAATAGTCATTAATGAAAGATCACAAACATTTAAACTTATTCCAATATGTGGAGATTTCAATGCTCCATACTTAATACAAGTTCTACATTGTATATACTCTAGTCTACCTTATTATTTATTCTTTCTATCTATATATCAACTCATCTACCAAAGGCCTATATATAATAAGACATGACTCTTGACCTTTTGTCTTCCTATGACTCTTAATTTTCCTATTCTAAGGACTCATGTACATGCGGACACCATGCACATTTACATAATTGCACATTCTAATAATACTTATACATTTATTACATTACATAAAGTAAATACTCAAATCTTAATCTAAGACTATCTCCTTAAAGAACACAATCTTATACTAAGAGGGGGGGTGAACAGTATAGCACCCAATTTTTACTTTCTTTCCAAACCAATATCAATTAATGTTCTTAATTGCAATAACCAAATATACCAGTGTGCATTAATAACTCAGATAACAATATTAAGAAAGAGCACAAGTCACCATACACAATTGAGATACAAAATTTAACATGGTTCCCCCAATGTGGGGTACTCCACAAGATAATATCCTTATAATATTTCACATAAAAATAAGGATCTTATCCAATACAATGATTTATTTTATTTGCTCAAATCTAGGCAATAACAAGTTCACACAAAACATGTCCAAATTTGAATAACAGCCTCACATAGAACTTGTCCAAAACTGAATAACAAATTCACACAAAACTTGTCCAAATATGAATAACAAGCTCACATAGAACTTGTCCAAAATTGAATAACAAGCTCACATAGAACTTGTCCAAAACTTCTCTAGCAAGCTCACCAAGAACTTGCCCAAATATGCTCTAGCAAGCTCACCAAGAACTTGCCCAAATATGCTCTAACAATCTCACCAAGAACTTGTCCAAATATGATATAGCAAGCTCACCAAGGACTTGCTCAAATCTACTCTAGCAAGCTCACCATGAACTTGCTCAAATATTTCCACAAATATGTCCCAAAACTGTCCACAAAGCTGTCCAAAACTGTCCATAAATTTGTCCCAAAACTGTCCACAAAGCTGTCCCAAAACTATCCACAAAGCTGTCCACAAAGTTATCCAAAACTGTCCACAAAGCTGTCCCAAAACTGTCCACAAAGCTATCCCAAAATTATCCACAAAGCTGTTCACAAAGCCTTCTCAAAGGCTCAATCAATCATGCTCAAGTAGTACTCAAATCTCATCCACAAATATATCAAGGCAAAGCTCAAAGATGAACTCAACAATAAATCACAATGTACTCTTCAATGGATGACAACAATGATCCATAATGATCTCAACTCAAATCAAATCATAGAAGCATAAAGAGAATTTTTAGAGACTCAATATGTTCTAAGCTCAATCTCAAATCAACTCAACCAATAACCACAAGGGACTACTATTTCTCACAAAAACCCTAGTCCAAACATGTATCAACCAACTCAAATGTTTCCAACAATGCTCAACTATAAATCTAACATAACAATGATACTCATGTTCTTTTCAAGTTCTTTCACAACCAATGGGCTTCAACAACTATGCTTATAAAACAAGGTTTAAACACAACTAGAAAAATAGAAAACCTTGAAGCATTTAACCAAACACTTTCAAAAAGGAAACCACAATCAATACTTTTCACTCCAATGATATTTCAGAAATCAACCACCATAAAAAATCAATAGGAGAATGTGCCCATACCTTTTCGATGCCAAGAAGTTGTCCATAAAATCTTCCACACTAAATACAACTTTCCTTTCCAATCTCAATAAGGATTAATGGACTTCAAATAATAATCACAAGATAAGCATAACTCAATTTACACATTTTTAATCCAACTTAATAAACACATCCACCAAAGTCCTTTTTAATAAAACCCTTATCAAAAATAATAATAAAAAAGGCTCTCAAAAATATTTTATAACAACTCCTTATTTTTCCTAAATATTAATTTTTAATTTCATGAATATCAAAATAAATCAACAACTCCTCCACCTCTGAAATAATAATCAACAACCCTTAAAAAAGTAAAGTTTAATTAAAAAATTTAATTATTCCTTAACCACCTTATAACTCCTATCCTATGTCATCAACGGAATTAATTAGAGCAAAATGTAATTACCTCCTCAAGGGGATTTGAACCCCCAACTTGCACACACCACAAGCACCTTAGCCATGGCTAAGGTTGCCACATGAGCTAGAAACTCATTCGAAAGGAAAAGGCACGACGTACTATAAGTCCTTCCTCCATTCCAATACCTTCAAATGCAGTCGAGGAGATTTTAACCTTGATGTAAAGCGCTGCCACACACCTTAACAAAAAACCAATTTCCAATGCGCCACTCTACCCACAATGTCTTGGAATTTCGATCAACCTTGGATTTATTCGTTGTCTCCCTTTTCAAAATGATTTTCGCATGAGCTCTCTTCGGATGCTTAGCCAACGATTAACATGAGCAAGGATGAATTTCTAAACCTTAGGATCCCCCTTTATACATTTTTCTCCTTATTTTTTATGACATCGATGCATTATTGATTTTCCCTCTTTTTAGACGTCGGCGCTAACTTTAATTTTAATTTTAAAATTAAAATTTAAATTTTATATAATTAAAATTTAAACTAAATATTTAAAATTAAATATCTCCATCACTAGGGCACATTTTTCGATGAAATGAAAGGCCAACATGGGTTTTAAGAAAAACCCATTTCAAATCTGCCATATATAGTTTTAAATAAAACCTTTTATTTTTCCTGCCTTGGGTTTCACAAAAACCTTGAATTTATCCATGCTTTCCATAATATCACTTGCCCATCAAAACTCAATGTGATCCATATGACATCAATGATTCATGTGACATCAATGGCAACATAAAATAACTCGAATTGCCAATAATATTCCCCTTTGTCGTTGATGGCAAAACCTCTAAAATGAAAACCATAATCATGAAAAAAACCATCTCTGAGAATCAAAGCTGCTCCCCCTGACTCAATACTTTCTATGGAGGTTTCTCCCCCTGAATCAATGCTCTCTTTGGAGGCTACTCCCCTAACTCAATGCTCTCTCCCTTTGACATCAATGGCAAAAGGGACACCTATGGGGCTAAAAGATATGACTCTTAAACTTAGCCCCCTCACCACCTTCTCTCTTGAGGTGATTAATTCTAGGGTGGGAGTACTTTTTCTCCCATATCACATTGTTTCTTTCCTCTATAAACTTCCTTCCATGTTTTTATGATATCCTTCTCTTGATGAATTACTTGATCTTCTTGTCTTGAACCTGTTTGACCTTCTTGCCTTGAACCTGTTTGACCTTCTTGCTTTGAACTTATTCAAAATTGAGTCCTACACCATTTTGCAATATGCCCAAATTTATTGCAATTAAAACACTTGATATTTTAGCCTTTGGATGGTGCCCATGTCCTAAATTCATTCTTAAAATAATTTCCGTATCCATTCCTTTCCTGAACCCTGTATTGTGAAGCTTTGTTTTCATGACTATTATGACAATGACTTCTGAATTATGTAGCTCTAAAACCAAAACCATGTTGCTCATTTCCTTTGCACTAAAAAGCTCTATGACCAATTCTGTTACATAAGAATCAATACCCCTAAAAACCATACCTTCTTCCTTTGAGGTTTCTTCTAGCAAAATCAAACTTCTTTGATCCATAGACCCTGCAATTTATGGCCCTATGTCCAAATCCATTACAAGAAAAACAATGTCCTTGAAAATCCCTTTGTTCATGGCTTGGTTATTCATACCTTTTTTTACCATTATCCTTATGATCATTTTCAACTTATGCATTGCATCCTTGAACCTAATTTGTAGCATCTAAAACTTCTTCCTTAGTTTCTTCCTTGCTTTTCTCTTCAAGAATTTTTTTTCCCTTTGAGCTTGATTCACCTCTCTTAAAACAAGAATAAAACTAAATATTTGGAGCTATATGAACTTTGGAACTTTCCTCACAAATATTAGGTGCTTCCTTGCTTTAATTTTTTAGAACTTCCTTTCCTTTTGAGTGTGATTTTTCTTGGAAGTAAGATACATCTTTAAAATAAGTTTCCACTCCTTTTGAACCTTTTCATCTAATGTATCATGTCTTTCCGTGTTTACCCTTAGTTATTCATTCATCCTTTCTTCTATTATTTTTGCATTTTGAAGCTTTATCTGAGATTACTGATTGTTTGTAGTAGTTCTTATCTGATTTTGATATATGATCAATTCTTGTTTTCAATATTCCTGCATTCTTCTTTTAGCCTTTTGATTTTTGATTTTTGTTTACTTAGCTCATCCCCTTCATTTTCTATAACCAAAAGTGATACTTCTCTATTTTCACTGACATTGAGACCATTATAATCTTCTATAGCAAACAAAATCTCAAGAAATATTTGACTATGCTTGTTTCCTTGATGTGTCATCTCATCTTCACTATCACTGAAACGATTGCAATATCCTGATATGTGATCTCTTTGACCACACAAAAAGAAATGTTCTCTTTCACTTTATATTCCTAGGAATAGATTTTCTTCCTTTTCATCATCTGATTTATCTCTATCACTATGATCTGAGATATCACTTGCTTCTACAATGTAGTAAGATTTATTTGCCTTACAAAAAATTTATTTTTCTCATACCCATTTTGCTTGTATTTGTCATCTTTATAATGCTTATGCTTTCCATATTCTTTTCTTTTATGACCCTATTTTTTATAAAAATTATTTTCTTCATGTGGACACATGTATGCATAGTGACCAATATCACCACACTTGTAGCATCTGAATTTCCTTATATCCATGAAATTCCTTGAGTCCTTGTTCCTTTTGATGAAGTTAGCTTCCTCATCATTATATGGAACTCTATCTATCTCTAAAACTTTCCATTTATATTTTTTTGAAGCCTTGAATGCAATATCTTTTATTGGAACCTGATGCTTACTTACCCTCATCTCATATGTTGTAATATTTCCTTGCAATTTAGGCATTGTTAGCTTGTTGATATCCATTGTCTTTTATTGCTGAAACCTTAGAATCATATTTCATGGGAAGTGATTTCAAAACCTTTTGAGTAACTTCTAATTATTTCATCTCAAAACCTAGGCCTCTCATGGTGTAAGTAATCTCGTCAACACTAAGTAAAAACTTTGCAATATATTCAGAATCTTTCATTTTCAATTCCTCAATTTTTTTTCTATGATTTTGTAGTTTTACCAACTTTACCTTGTAATATCCTTCATAAGTATTTTGAAACTTGGTCCATATATCATTAGTTGAATTACATACCATGACCTTTACAAAATTTGTCTCACGAAGCCCACTCAAAATACAATTCATTGCTCTTGCATTGATCTCAACCAATTTCCTGATAGCCTTATTTGCCTCGGGATCACCTTCAACTCTATAATATTTTTCAACCATTTTCCATACCTAATATCCTTGTGATATCAAGTAGTTCTTCATCCTCATGCTCCATAAAGCATATTTTTTACTATCAAACAATGGAAACTTATTTTTAGATGATCCATTGTGTGAAGTCATCTATGTTCTTGTAGAATCTGCCCTCAAGCTATTAGTATTTTTGAAGGAATTCACTCTAATACCAATTGAAGAACACAATCTTATACTAAGAGGTGAGGGGGTGAACAATATAGCACCCACTTTTTACTTTCTTTCCAAAATGATATCAATTAATTTCCTTAATTGCAATAACCAAATATAGTAGTGTGCATTAATAACTCAGATATCAATAGTAAGCAAGAGCACATGTCACCATACACAATTGAGACACAAGATTTAACATGGTTCCCCAATGTGGGCTACTCCACAAGATAATATCCTTATAATATTTTACACAAAATAAGGATCCTTATCCAATACAATGATTTCTTTGATCTGGTCAAATCTAGGCAATAACAAGTTCATACATAACTTGTCCAAATCTAAATAACAAGCTCACACAGAACTTGTCCAAAACTAAATAACAAATTCACACAGAACTTGTCCAAATTTGAATAACAAGCTCACACAAAACTTGTCCAAAACTTAATAACAAGCTCACATAGAACTTGTCCAAAATTACTCTTGCAAGATCAGCAAGAACTTGCCCAAATATGCTCTAGAAATCTCACCAATAACTTACCCAAATCTCCTCTAACAAGCTCACAAAGAACTTTTCCAAATCTGCTCTAGCAATCTCACCAAGAAGTTTCCCAAATATTCTCTAGCAAGCTCACAAATAACTTACTCAAGTCTATCCATAAATCTGTCCCAAAACTGTCCACAAATCTATCCAAAACTATCCATAAAATTGTCCCAAAACTATCCACAAAGTTGTCCCAAAGCTGTCCATAAAGTTGTCCAAAATTGTCCACAAAGCTGTCCCAAAACTATCCACAAAGTTGTCCCAAAACTATCCACAAAGTTGTCCACAAAGCCTTCTCAAAGGCTCAATCAATCATGCTCAAGTAGTACTCAAATCTCATCCACAAATCTATCAAGGCAAATCTCAAATATGAACTCAACAATGAATGGCAATGTACTCTTCAATGGATGAGAACAATGATCCACAATGATCTCAACTCAACTCAACTCAAATAAACTCATAGAAGCATAAAGAGAATTATTAGAGACTCAATATGTTCTAAGCTCAATCTCAACTCAACTCAACCAATCACCACAAGGGACTACTCTTTCTCATAAAAACCCTAGCCCAAGCATGTATCAACCAACTCAAATGTTTTCAAAAATGCTCATCCATAAATCTCACAAAACAATGATACTCATGTTCTTTTCAAGTTCTTTCACAACCAATGGGCTTCAACAACTATTCTTATAAAATAAGTTTTAAACACAACTCTCAAACCAGAAAACCTTGAAGCATTTAACCAACCACTTTCAAAAAGGAAACCACAATCAATCCTTTTCACTCCAATGATATTTCAGAAATCAACCACCATAAACAATCAATAGGATAATGTGCCCATACATTTTTGATGCCAATAAGTTGTCCACAAAATTTACCACACTAAATACAACTTTCATTTCCAATATCAATAAGGGTTAGTGGACTTCAAATAATAATCACAAGATAAGCATAACTCAATTTACATCTTTTTAATCCAACTTAATAAACACATCCACCAAAGTCCTTTTTAATAAAACCCTTATCAAAAATAATAATCAATAAGGCTCTCAAAAATATTTTATAACAACTCCTTATTTCTCCTGAATCTTAATTTTCAATTTCATGAATATCAAAATAATTCAACAACTCATCCACCTCTGAAATAATAATCACATCCCTTATAAAAATAGAGTTTAATTAAAAACTTTAATTATTCCTTAACCACATTATAACTCCTATCCTAGGGCATCAACGAAATTAATTAGAGCAAAACATAATTACCTCCTCAAGGGGATTTGAACCCCCAACTTGCACACACCGCGAGCGCCTTAGCCGCAGCTAAGGTTACCACATGAGTTGGCCGCTCATTCGAAAGGAAAATGCATGACGTGCCTTAAGTCCTTCCTCCCTTCCATGCTAACTAAAAGTGCTCTGAGCGCTTTCCTTACAATACATTCAAATGCAGTCAAGGAGATTCCAACCTTGACATAAAGCGCTGCCACACACCTTAAAAAAAACCAATTGCCAATGTGCCACTTTGCCCACAATGTATTGGACTTTCGATCAACCTTGGATTTATTCGTTGACTCCCTTTTCAAAATGATTTTTTCACGAGCTCTCCTCGGATGCTTAGCCAACAATTAACACGAGCAAGGATGAATTTCAAATGAACCTTAGGATCCCCCTTTATATAGTCTTCTCCTCATTTTCGATGACATCAACATATTATTGATTTTCCATCTTTCTTTAGACGTCAAAGCTAACTTTAATTTTAATTTTAAATAATTAAAATTTAAACTAAATATTTAAAATTAAATATATCCATCACTAGGGCACCCTTTTTGACGAAACGAAAGGTGAACCTGGGTTTTAAGAAAAACCCATTTCAAATATGTCATCTATAGTTTTAAATAAAACCTTTTATTTTGCCTACCTTGGTTTTCACAAAAACCCTAAATTTATCCATGCTTTTCAAAATATCACTTGCCCATCAAAACTCAATGTGATCCATATGACATCAATGATTCATGTGACATCAATGACAACATAAAATAACTCAAATTTCCAACACTCCTAATCTAATTATGTACCCAAGATGATATATTAGCATGTACCAAATAATGTAATATATTCCAACATACCACACCCACAAAATTATGCTATTATTTGTTGCCTTAAGATCGGGGTTCTATAGAAGTAGATTTTACTTTTATAAAAATTAAAATTATACCTAGTAGCTAATTCATAAATTTCCATAATTGTTTTTAGCTCTTTGGCTTGCAGGATGGAAGACCAAGAGATAATGATGGTATCATCGATGGATTACTAGTGGGAATATGATTAATAGTGGAAGCAGACCTAATACCGTTAATATTTCTTTCCATCACAAATCTTGAGATAGACTTTCTCAGGGCCTCAACCAAAATAATAAAAATATAGAGAGATAAGATATCCCCTTACCAAAGGCCTCTCCTACTATTAAATAAACAAATAGTTGACCCATTCATTAAAATAAAAAACATGGTATAGATGAAACAAGCAGAGAGAAGGCCATTCCAATCCTAATGGAAACTAAAACTCCCCAAAAATCTGGTAAATAAATACCAATAAACTCTATTGTAGAACCTATTAATGTCTAATTTAATAATCATCCCCTCTTCTCCACTTTTATCTATAGAGTGAATAATTTCATGAATAGTAATTATGCCATCCAAAATTTGTCTCCCTTTGAAAAATCTCCCTAAGATATTATTATAAGTGGAGCATCATCTTAGCCACATAAATGATATATTGATCCAAAATATACCAAAAACATTGGAAGAAACCAACAGGGAAGCCATCCATCGCCAAGGCTTTATCCTCCTTCAAGTCAAAGACACCTTTCAAATTTTCTCATTCTTGAAGGGAGTTAAAAGGTAGTCATTCATTTTGTCAGAGATCAAAAACTGGATATTTTGGATCATAAATTTCATAGCCTCTTTGTAAGGGGGGTCTCCACTCGAATAAGGTTTGTAAAGAAAGAAAATATTTATGTCCTAATTGTCATCGAATATGTTACTTTAAATATCATATTTTTCATTTATAGTTATAAAAAACATAATAATTAAATATTGAAGGATGAATTAAATAACTAAAAGTAGTTAAACTTATTCATTCATATGAAAAACATCATCAAAAAATTTAAAAAATTTAAAAAATAATACATTATTATAAAAATATTATAGTAGCTCAACTACTCCATTTTCACCATAATAATATTTTACTTATTCTAATAGGATGAATAAATATATCAATTAAGTAAAAATATAAATTATATTTGAAAACAATTTTACTTAAATAATTAGATAAGATAATTTCAATTTAATGTATTAATTATCAAAAAAACCAAAATCTTGTCAAAATAATACAAATATAATTGCTCAAATATTATAAAATAACTATATAAATTTAACATGTAAATTAAACTTAACATTAAATTATAAGAGATATATAACCACATTGAAGTACATATTTGAAAAGTAATTTAATTTGATAAATAAGAACCAAACAAACTAGATGAACAATTATGAAATCTACTCTCTCAAAACCAATGAGAACTATTATATGGTAATTTTTAGAACTATATTTACCATTAATTACTGTCATGCACAAACATAAAATTTTAATTGTATATAAGATTATTTTTAAGATATACATCTAGAATGTAGACTTAGATCATTAACTTCATCATAGGAATTTAATATTTTAAAATATTTAAGTTGTATTGATAGTAGACCCCCTTTCTAGTGTTGAATTTGGCAGTTGATCATTTTGTCATAATAACTTAGGTGTGCATGACCCTTTGTTTGGTAAAGCCTATTCTTGTAGATATAATTGGTTTACATGGTTCAACTATTGTCAAGGTTATTTTGGGATGCTTGTTCGTTTGGATAGATTTTATTTTAGTAATTATTTCATAGATAAATTCTCTATCTATGAGATAGTTGGTGTCCTTTCTCACACAAATTTGTTTGATCACTTTCCTATCTTATCTTCTATCCAAAATTACTCTATCTCCCTTAATTCCTTGTTGCTTCCTTTAAAATTAAATGTATCCCACCATGACATTCATGCTTCTTTCCACCTTGTAGAGAATGCCAGAAATAGATTTCCTAGACCAACTAGTAATATTGGTTGGATCAAATGGTTTGAAATAGCTATTTCCAATACAATTTTATCCCTTAGATGGTATGGGTAATCTATTACCAGGAGGAATAATATTCGAGAGATTCACTTTCATAAGGAGATATCTCATCTTTGTTCCATTCTTATGAAATACCCTACTAAAATTGTTGTTCATTGCGATCTAGCTAATGTTGAAAATAAAGCTAGATTTTATGAGTCTTATTGTACTAGAGGGGTGCAAGTTAGATCTTGCCTCAATTGGATCTCCCAAGTAGACAAGGGAAAAATAATTTTTAACTACCTTAGACATAAAAATATTTTGGAAAGGTTCACTAAGTTAGAGGACCCTTCAGGTCATTCTATTTTTGACTCTAAAGAGATCACAAATCATTTTTTAGCTCATTTATCTCAAATTTTATAGTGGATCCAAGGATGATATCCAATGTATCTTAATGGAATATGTGCAAGAACATATTCCCTCCCTAGTAGACCTCATTATTCAGGATCAACTTGAATATCCTATTTATATGAATTATTTGCATTATACCCAATGGAGTTTTATAAAAAAATTGGCATATTATTTCCTTTGATCATCACCATGTTTATCGAGAAGCCCTCCATAATGATTCCCTAAAATTTTATATTGTAGATACCTAAAATATGTCATTTTGAGAAGACTACCCATATGGACACATTCGTAGACCATATGAACCCTCTTGGATCTCATCAAGGGCAAGAAGTGGTCTTAAACACTCAAGAAGGGCAGTTCTAGCCCATCTAGGTCTGGTCGCTCTTAGGTAGAGCAGCTAGCACATCTGGCTGTTCGAGGCTGCATTGGCTAAATATGGCCATTGAACCTGATAGTGGCCATGGTGACACACAATATGGTTGTGAATATGGGCCCAGATCATGTATTCTGACTACACCTTTGCATGGATAATAGGTGGATTTTAGTGATGAACTCCCTCAGCTCCTAACTACCCCTTCCATGCCAGTTTGTGACTAACGCTTCCCACATGGAATGGCTAGTCACATGCATTTGGGACTAAATCTTCTCTATGAATCTGGAGTTCAAAATCTAAGAAATAGGTCTACATATATACTCTCCCACGAACAAGCAAAGGACCACAAAATTTGAGAATTAAGAAGCGAAGCCCTATCAAAATGGAGAACTGATATTCAACCCTTGGAGGAGCATTGGAGTGTCATTAATCTAAGCTATGCTAGTGCAATTAGTTATCATATTCACTATTCCCAACTACCAATCTATGTAGAAGACACACTCAACGACCCTTGAACATCAATTTTGGCAATGAGGGTAGCACACAAATACCTAAACCACAAGGAGGAGAGCTTCACATCATAGTTGCTATCTCGGACAGTGGCCCATAGGCATATATTAGGGCTTAAGTGTTATTCCTTCTTAATTTTTAGTTTAGTTTCATTACTGCTTAAAGTATGGACCGATCATAGCTTAAATATGGTTTCATTCATGCTTTTATGGTTATAGCTTATCGTGCATTTATTATTTTTTTCATGTTCATATTTCATTATCAATATCATGAGTATTCAGATCAGCTAACAAAGGCCTCATCCAAAGAGGCAGACCATCCTACTGATTTTGCTTTGTTGTTTTCATGAGTGCAGGTACCAATCCTTAGGACCAGACTAAAGCAACAGGAGCACAAATATCCCTTTAGGACTATATCTAGAGAAGGGGGTATTTGTAAGCTCCCATATAATTTCATGTGTGGCACTAGGAGGTTTGTGTAGACACACCATTCCCTTGCGGGGAACATATTCAATCGTTGCTCTGTATTACGTAATATTTGTCTCAAAGTGATGGGTATCCCTCTGAGGGATGAAATTGTAACCGCATGCTAGAAATATTAATAAAAGGGATTATTTATTTTGTCTTCTTTACCTTTGGGTTGCATGTGTGCCTTCATTATGTTCATTTTTTTGTAAATAATAATGGATAAATAAAATCATAAGTAGGACAACCGGGGTGCACGCTTCTCAGGGTCACACAGATGGCGATCACGGTGGGACGCCCATTAGGTTTTTGTTGTTCAACCGATTTTCTAATATTTTGGTCATTTTTCTCTATGTAGGTCTAGCCGCTCTAGTAAATAGTGGCCAACACACCTTAGCCGCTATAGATGTCAGTGACTAAAATTAGCCACTTTGGTAAACAGTGGCCAACAGGAAAATAGAGATAGAGGTTAGCTAGGTTATCATCAGATGAGGAATTGAGGTTGGTACATGTTTCTTATTCTCTATGACTTTTTTCCTGCATTTATTTTCTAGAAACAACAAGCAATAACATTGCTAAGTAGGTAAAAATGAAGAAAGTGAAAAGAAAACTGCATGGTATGTTTCTTAGATTTCTTTAGTTTCCTCTACACACTACTATGAACATCAGACCTCTGCTTGTAAGGTCTACCCTAGTCTCCAGCATGCTAGGCCATTATGTGAAATTTTACTTGCATGTGTCCTAATCGATGGCCATTCATTCATAAAGTAGGAAGTACAGTGCATAAAAAATCATTTAGATTACACTATATATGCATATTTCTAAAATCAAAATGTTCTTTTTAGGCATGTAGGTATGTAAAGCATGAATTTTGGTTGATGCATTGTTTTATTTTTAAAAAGCTAAAAAGAACACCACACACTTGCACATCATATCATAACATTGGTAAGGTTGGATTTCATCATCGACCCCTAATTTAGATTGATGACATTGGAATTCATATCCTTCCATTGGATTGCCCCCTAGCTATCCTTAGACAGAATAGTGAACTCCTTTTGAGTTGATGCTGGTCACTTGTGTTCAAACTGTCTTTCACTATTCCATAGTGGAAGAGCTAGATGAACCCCCCATAGGGATTTAAGCGGTGTACCCTAGACTCTTTTGAGAAATCATGTTTGGCACTAGTGTTCCTAGCCTTCACATTGATTGAGTTCCCTCATTCCAATTCCAAAGTACAAACAAGAAGTCAATATCAACGACAAATTCAAACACACCAGATAGTCTAGGAAACATTTTAATTTTTGAAAAAAAATATAAACACTTTCTTGCTTTGATTGAGTAGTTTGAAAACTAATTAACAAGATAACACACAATCAGGATGGTGTACACATGTAGCAACCACCCTCAGTACAACACTGAGGGGGAAAATAATGACCCTCACACACAAGTGTTGAGCCACCCACGCATAGTGTCATTAAATGTAGTTTGGCAAGTCTTAAGGGCTTGGGGGACTCCACGAGTGACCACAACAAGAGATCCATTTCTTAATTATCCATAACATAGGAACAAGAAGGCCTCATGATCTCCCTCATCATGTATAAGTGAGGGGTCCTCATGGTTCCTCTCATACAAAATATACACAGAGGCATCACAACCTCCTTCATCACGTAGATGCGAGGAAGCCTCAAGGCCCTCCTCAACACACCAATAGGTGGAGGCATCACATCCTCCCTCTTCACAATGATTTGTGGAGGCATCATGACCTTCCTCATTGTATAAACCTATAAAGGCTTCAATACCTCCATCCTCATGCATGTATGAGGAGGCATCTAGGCCCCCATAATCGCATAGGACTACATGGGTTGAAATACCCCAAGCATCACAGGACACACATAGGATAGGTCCACCCACTAAGGGGAAATACCATAGGGATACACCTAGTCATAGGACCAAAACATCTTATAGCCTCCATGCATATGGGAGTGTACCCTTGGACCATCAGATCATTGGCATCAATGGGACTCCATGGGATCAATCATGGAGGAACTGATAACTTAATAGTTTGGATCGAGTTCCCTTGAGAAAAGTCCCTAGGATTATCACTACCACATGTTTTTCTTTAGGAAGTTCACATAGTGTAGCCACTAAATGCACCAACGAGCTAAGGAATATTTAGAGTGATGCCACAACACATACACTACTTCAGATCACAAGCATACTCAACCCTTAATGCAATACATAGAGCAAGTCATCCTAGCAGACAGGGGCAGGCACACAGCAAAGATATCCCCTAGAGGCCATAGCATTGGAGATCCTCGCACAAGGGTAGAAGGTTATAATATCTCTATGGTGAGTCTCTATGACCACCTATGAAGATTGGAAGAAGAGCTACGCACTGAGCATGAACATATGGAAGACCTTGAGCAAAAAGAGTGCAAGAAAATGTGCCTACATTTGCAAGAATAACTTGCAAGAGAAGAACAATAGGATCATGATGAGCTGGCAGAGAAGCTAGCTTGAATAGATGCATACATAGCTAAAAAAAGGCATCTATTGAGCAAGGTGTTGCAAGAAGGTTGTCATTGTTGTCAACATAGGCAGTTAGATCCAAGGATGCAGTGGGTAGACAGATCAGAAGTCATTCAGATGCAGAAGATAGAAAAAATTCGAAGAAAAAGACAAGTTAGAAAACTGTCGCGATATCGCGACATGTTTTCTGTCGCGATTTCGCGACAAGTCGAAGGAGAGAGAAAGCACAGCCAGAAATGTCGTGATATCACGACAAGTCGGAGGAGAGAGAAGGTGCACTCGAAAATGTCACGATATCGTGACAAGTCGGAGGAGAGAGAAGGCGCAATCAGAAATGTCGTGATATCGCGACAAGTCGGAGGAGAGAGAAGGTGCACTCGAAAATGTCACGATATCACGACAAGTCGGAGGAGAGAGAAGGCGCAATCAAAAATGTCGTGATTTCATGACAAGTCGGAGGAGAGAGAAGGCGCAATCAAAAATGTCATGATTTCATGACAAGTCGGAGGAGAGAGAAGGCGCAAGGCAAACTGTCGTGATTTCGTGACATGTCGGAGGCCAAGAAGCTAAGTTGAGAAACTGTAGCGATTTTGCTACATGTTGAATTTTCGCTGGCAGATGCAGGGAGAAAGTGTTAAGTAAAAAGGTTGTAGCGATTTCGCTACGAGTTGCAAAGGCACAAAGTAAAGGTGTAGCGATTTCGCTATGAGTTGCAAAGGCACAAAGTAAAAGTGTAGCGATTTCGCTACGAGTTGCAAAGGCACAAAGTAAAGGTGTAGCGATTTCGCTACGGGTAAAAGTTGCGCAAAACAAAGGTGTAGCGATTTCGCTACAAGGTGAAAATGCTCAACACGAAGGTGTAGCGATTTCGCTACAGGTCTAAAGTGCGGAACTCAAAGGTGCAGCGATTATGCTTCAAGTCGAAAGTGTAAGGCACAAAAGTGTAGCGATTTCGCTACGAGTCAATATTTCACGGGTAAAAGCAAAGTTGAAAGCACAAGGCACTAAGTTGTAGCGATTTCGCTACTGCATAAAGCTAGGATTGTATGGAAGCCGAAAGCGTCACGATTTCATGACAAGAATGATGATGACGTCAGCAAAAGCTGAAAGTGTCACGATTTCACGACAGGGTGCAAGGAAAGCTGTTGGAAGCCGGAAGCGTCATGATTTCATGACAAGAATGATGATGACGTCAGCGAAAGCTGAAAGTGTCACGATTTCGTGACAGGGTGCAAGGAAAGCTGTTGGAAGCCGAAAGCGTCGTGATTTCGCGACAACATTAAGGATGACGTCAGCAAAAGTTTGAAGTGTCACGATTTCACGACATGAACGATGGGAAAGCTTTCAAAGGCCAAAACGGTCACGATTTCGCGACAGCAAGGGCATGAAGGCGTACGGCTACAAAATATGTCGTGATATCGTGACATGTTAGTATTTCGTGGCAACAGCAACAGAAAGGTGACAGAGGTGGCAGCAGCGTTTGAGGCCGACAAGTTGAATCGAGGCCGACGATTTTTAGGGTTTTAAAGCCGACATTGTCAAGAGTTTTACAGCGGACATTTTTAGGGTTTCAAAGCCGACATTACCAAGGGTTTTACAGTGGACTTTTTAGGGTTTTAAAGCCGACATTGTCAAGGGTTTTACAGCAGACATTTTTAGGGTTTGAAGCCGACAATTGCTAGGGTTTTACAGCGGACATTTTTAGGGTTTGCTGCCGACAATCACTAGGTTCAAGCAGCCAAAAAATTCTAGGGTTGAAGTCGACATCATTAGGGTTACAGCCGAAGATGATTGATTTTGAATTCTCTTCTATAAAAATGGGGTTGTTGCAAGGTTAAAGTTGCGAGAAGTGTGGAATGTGCGAAACAAGTTCGTGTTGAGCAGAGAGCAAGTCGTTTTGACTCAGAGCGTGAGCAAAGTGATAGTTCTTTGGAGATGCAGTAAAGAGTGTGTTGCGATGAGATAATATGCGATTGCGCAAGTGAAGTTCGGTTGAGGAGAAAGTCGTAGTTCGAATCTGCACGTCGTGATTGCATGGATGAAAGGCGCAATGTGTAGAGATGGAGTTCTAAGTTAACGCGAAAATAGGAGAAGTGATCGATCTCCAGATCGCATCAGAGAGTGTGAAGAAGTTCAGAGAAGCGGTCGGATAGTGCGAATCATGTTGCGCAGAAGCAGCAGAATGCAAAAAAATAGCAGACTATGAGAAATGAGGTGAAAGTTTTATTCTGTAATCTTTATTATTGTTTTCCAAGTTGTAGCTTGGCACAAGGGGTTGGTGCCTCTTTCCAGTAGGTGCTGGTAAAATAGGAGTTGGTGCTCCATTCTATTGAAGCAGATAAAGTTAAGGGGTTGGTGCTCCTTCCAGTTGGTGCTGGTAAAGGATTATGTAAAGTTGTAGCTTTGCATTGACTGGATTTGGATGGTAGTCCAAGCAGTCATTTTTGAGGAGTAGCCACATTGGTGAACCTCGTTAAATTGTCGTCTTATGTGTGATGCTTTCTTGATGCATTTAGTATCTCTCTTATCTGCTTTAAACTACTGCTGGATTTAAAACTAATTGTTTTTAGAAGTTTTTTAAAGAACACACTGATTCACCCCCCCTCTTAGTGTCATTGTGATTACAACAATTGGTATCAGAGCCAAGTACCTGAACAAGCTTAAACAGCTAAGGTGATCTTGGAAGTTACGCAATGGCAAGTGGTGAAGGTTTCTCCTCGAACAAAGCACCATTGTTTGATGGGACTAACTATGCATTCTAGAAAATTAGAATGCAGACATATCTCAGTGCTTTGGGTTTTGACATCTGGGGTGTAGTAGTTAATGGTTACAAAGCTCCTGCCACCGCTCCAATAGACACAGCTGGTAAAAAGGCATTTGAATATGATTCAAAAGCAAAAAATGCCATCATGTGTGGACTAGTGGACAGTGAGCTAGTCAAGGTCATAAATTGTGAATCAACAAAAGATATATGGGATAAACTAGAGAACATCCATGAAGGAGATGATAGGATCAAGGAGGCCAAGCTTCAAGCACATCGAGCTCAATACGAATCTTTAAAGATGGACAATGATGAGAACATAGAGACCTTCATGCAAAGAGTCAATGGGATCACCAATTCAATCAGAGGTCTCAGCGAAGAATTAACCGATGCTTCTATCATGAAAAAGGTATTAAGATCGCTCCCTCCTAGATTTGATTCTAAAGTCTCTGCCATAGAAGAAGCCAAAGATCTAAATAGTTTTAGTATGGATGAGATGCATGGTTCTTTGACTCGCTTTTGAAATGAGAATAGGAAGGTCTAATCCCACAGACAGAGAAGCAGACTTTCAAAGCCCTAAAAGGCAAAAGCACAAAACAAGAGTCCGAAGAAGAGGATGCTTCGGATGAAATGGAAGCAAATTTTGTCGAGAAAGTCGAGAAAAGGAAAAGGAAAATACAAAGGAAAGCTACCTTTTAAATGTTTCAATTGTGGAGGCATTGGACACTTTGCTATCAAATGTCCTCTCCATGACAAGAACAAAGGTGAAGAAACTCAGCATCAAGAAAGAAGTGAATGGAGGAAGAAAACTAACTTCAGAAAAGGCAATTTCAAAAAGAAAAGCTTTATCTCCCGAAATGCAGAATCTTCCGAGGACAGTTCTAGTGAAGACTCGAAGAAGGAACAGGTGAGGCTCTCTTTATGGCGTTTGAAGTAGAAGAATCAGAAGAGGCGGAAAACACACAAAAGAGAGAAGGAATGAACTCGAAGTATCTATTGAAATAGGTGAGGCTGAAGTTGATTTAGAAGGTGAGCTGGTTTCTGCTCTTATAGAATGGAAATCTGAGAAAAGAAAGAATAAAAAATTGTTAAGGAAGCTTGAGGATGCAAATGATATTATAGCCAGTCTAAAGACACAGACAGAAGAGTACAAGAAAATGTCCGAAGATCTTGAAGTACAGGTAACCATGAAGATAGATTACTGTTGCAAATTGGAAGAAGAAAATGTTAGTCTTCGAATACAGATACAAGAGCTGGATCGAAAAATTAGCTGTCATTTAAAACGTGATGAAAGTTCGATGAAGCTGGACAAAATCCTAAGCAATCAAAGACCCACAGGTATCAAATTCGGTCTGGGTTTTACTGAAGGAGAATCATCAAGTGGACCAAAGGCAAGCAATGTTGAAAGTGAAAAGAGTAAAGACAAGAAACAGGTTGTGGAAAGAAAAACAAATCAGGCAAAAGAAAGTTGTAATGCCAGTCCTGAAATAGCAGCTGACATTGATGGCTTCACCAAGGTCACACATCAGAAGAAAAGAAGATCTAAAGCTCCTGCAACAACTTGGCCAAGACCATCTTTCAGGTTCAATCATTATTTCTATGGTTTCTATTTTAAATGTAATGGTTATGGGCATAAAATTGTTGACTGCAAGTACAATATAGGTTCAAGAAGTTTCACTAGTAGAAATGCTTTTGCTCCTCTAATGAGTTATGCAGTAGAATGCTTTAAGTGTCACAACTTTGGACATATTGCCAGAAACTGTCGTAGTATTTCTGTTTCATATCAATCTCAAAAAAGAAGAAGTCAACCATATAGGGCAAAACAAAATAGAATTTCTTCTGAAGGATATGTGCAAGAGTCTGAAAAGGGGAAATCCCAGCTAGAACCCAACACCACAGTTAAAACAGAATGGAAACAAAAAGAACATCTCAGGAAAGAACAAGAATCTTTAATAGTGCAGACGACTTTTAGAGCTCAGAATAAATATGTACCGTGGATTCTTGACAGTGGTTGCTCAAGTCATATGACAGGTGATAAACAGAAATTTGAAAATCTACAGAAATATGAGGGTGGTTCTGTGAAGTTCGGAAATAATGATGGAGCCAAAATAATGGGTAAAGGATCTGTCAAAATTAGTGAAGGGAAAATCAAGTCAGAAGAAGTTTTATATGTGGATGGTTTGAAACATAACCTGTTAAGTGTGAGTCAAATCTGTGATAAAGGACATGAAGTGGTTTTCAAGAAGCAGGGTTGTGAAGTCAGAAAAATAAATAGCGGGAAATTGATAGCAACCGGCTCAAGGACGTCTGGCAACCTGTACACACTCTCAGAATTTTTAGAAGGTATGTGCTTCATTGGACAAGAAGAAGAGAACTGGTTGTGGCATAAGAGGCTTGGACACATAAGTTTTGATAATTTGGTGAAAATCAGCTCTAAACAAGCAGTGAGAGATATTCCAACCATTAAGAAACCTTCAAATAGTGTTTGTGCTTCATGTCAGAAGGGAAAGCAAACCAGGGTTTCATTTAAAACAAAAGAATATCACACTAGCAGGCCTTTGGAACTCATTCATACAGACTTATGTGGACCCATGAGGACTCAAAGCATAAACGACGACAAATACTTTATGTTGTGTATCGATGATTATTCCAGAATGACATGGATATTCTTCCTAAAAGATAAAACAGAAGCTTTTGAAATGTTCAGAACCTTCAAACAGCTAGTTGAGAATGAAACAGGAAAAAGGATTAAATGCTTGCGATCAGACAGAGGAGGAGAATTCATTTCGAATGAATTTACGAAATACTGTGAAAAATATGGTATCAGGAGACAATATTCAGCAGCCAGAACTCCTCAGCAAAATGGTGTAGTAGAGAGGAAAAACAGAACTATATAGGAAATGGCACGCACTATGCTGGTAGAAAGAAAAATAGCAGATAGATTCTGGAAAGAAGCAGTTCACACAGCAGTATACATTCAAAACAGGTATATGTTAAGAACTCATGAATGCAAAACACCGTATGAGTTGTGGTTTGGTAGAAAAGCAACAACAAAACATCTCAAAGTATTTGGCTGTAAGTGCTACATCAGAAAAACTGATGACAACCTCGGAAAGTTTGAAGATAGAGCAGATGAAGGAGTTTTTGTTGGTTATTCTCCACATAGCAAAGCTTACAAATGCTACAACAAGAGACTCAAGAAAATTGTGGACAGTGCAGATGTTAAATTCGATGAAGGGAGGAAACAAATAGTTAACTTTCAAGAAAACTATCCAATCTACGAAGAAGTCATTGAAGGAGATGAAGTGCATGGTACAAAAAATACGTCTACGGCTGATGCAGATAACTTATCAGATGACTCAGAGGTACAAGAAAATAGAAAATTCAAAATGGGCAGCTGGCAGAAAAATCATCCTAGAGACCAAATAATTGGAGATCCCAACTGGCATTCAGACAAGAAAGAAAGTAATAAGTAATTACTCTCTTTTATCCAGCTTTGAGCCCAAAAACATAGATGAAGCAAGCAAAGATGACAGTTGGATGAAGGCAATAAATGAAGAGCTAGATCAGATTGAAAAGAACAGAACCTGGGAACTAGTACCTAGACCTGCAAATAAGAATGTAATAGGCACCAAATGGATATTTCAAAATAAATTAAATGAAGATGGTCAGGTCATTAGAAATAAAGCAAGACTGGTTTGCAAAGGCTATGCACAGGTCGAAGGCATTGATTTTGAAGAGACTTTCGCACCAGTGGCCAGACTAGAAGCCATTAGAATGTTTCTGGCACTAGCAGTTCACAAGAACTTTAGAGTTTATCAGATGGATGTAAAATCCGCATTTTTAAATGGGAAACTTGAAGAAGAGGTCTATATTGAACAACCAGATGGCTTTCAAATCAGTGAAGATCCTAACCTTGTCTGCAAATTAAAGAAAGCACTGTATGGATTAAAACAAGCACCACGGGCATGGTATGCTAGGCTAGATAATTATCTCTCTCAACAGGGATTCAAGAAAGGTTTAGTGGACAGTAATCTGTATGTGAAAACAGAAGGTGGGCATCTCATTGTTCTTGTTGTCTATGTGGATGATATCATATTTGGCAGCAACAAAGATGAATCGTGTAAAGACTTAGCAAACAAGATGCAGAATGAATTTGAAATGTCAATGATTGGTGAACTGTCTTACTTTCTGGGGCTACAAGTTAATCAGAATGAGAAAGGTATATTCATTTCCCAAATCAAATATGTGAAAGAAATGCTAAAGAGGTTCACTATGGAGGACTGTAAGCCAGTCAGCACTCCCATGACAACAGGCTGCAAGTTGAGTAAAGAAGACAAATCTCCACCTGTAGATCAAACCATGTATAGATCAATGATAGGAAGCTTACTATATTTAACTGCAACCAGACCTGATATTCTGCAGGCAGTTTGCATGGTAGCCAGATTTCAGGCCAGTCCCAAAGAGACTCATGTAACAGCAGTTAAAAGGATTTTTCGGTATCTCAAAGGCACCATGGAGTATGGGTTGTGGTATCCAAAAGGCAAATATTTCACTCTTATATCATATTCAGATGCAGATTGGGCTGGATGTGTTGATGACAGAAAGAGTACCAGTGGAGGAGCATTCTATTTGGGGGACAGATTGGTTGCATGGCACAGTAAGAAGCAAGAGTCAGTTTCTTTATCTACAGCTGAGGTAGAATATATTGCAGCAGCAACATGTTGCACTCAAGTCTTGTGGATGAAACAAACCTTGAAAGATCTAGGTATTAATTTTAGTGAACCAATATCAGTAAAGTGTGACAACACCAGTGCAATCAACATTTCTAAGAATCCAATTATGCACTCACGGACAAAGCACATAGCTATAAGGTATCATTTCTTGAAAGAAAAAGTTGCAGAAGGAGAAGTTAAATTGGACTATGTCCCAACTACAGAACAGGTAGTAGATATTTTTACAAAACCTTTGCCCAAGGAAGTATTTGAGTATCTTCGAAGCAAATTAGGAGTAGTCACACTTCCTAAGAAGTGACTAGCTACAGGGATCACTTTCTCAGGGGGAGCATTTGAGTATTTGAGGATGGACTCAGGGGGAGTCAAATTGTACCTGAGAAGTGTGAGGATGGACTCAGGGAGAGTCTCAGCAGCCCTTTGGTATTATTGACAAAGGGGGAGAAGAGTTACAGGAATGTATACAGGTGTTGCCAACAATTCCAAAGGGGGAGATTGTTGAGCAAGGTGTTGCAAGAAGGTTGTCATTGTTGTCAACACGAGGCAGTTAGATCCAAGGATGCAGTGGGTAGACAGATCAGAAGTCATTCAGATGCAGAAGATAGAAAAAATTCGAAGAAAAAGACAAGTTAGAAAACTGTCGCGATATCGCGACATGTTTTCTGTCGTGATTTCGCGACAAGTCAGAGGAGAGAGAAAGCGTAGCCAGAAATGTCGCGATATCGCGACAAGTCGGAGGAGAGAGAAGGTGCACTCAAAAATGTCATGATATCGCGACAAGTCGGAGGAGAGAGAAGGCGCAATCAAAAATGTCGTGATATCGCGACAAGTCGGAGGAGAGAGAAGGTGCACTCGAAAATGTTGCGATATCGCGACAAGTCGGAGGAGAGAGAAGGCGCAATCAAAAATGTCATGATTTCATGACAAGTCGGAGGAGAGAGAAGGCACAATCAAAAATGTCATGATTTCATGACAAGTCGGAGGAGAGAGAAGGCGCAAGGCAAACTGTCACGATTTCGCGACATGTCGGAGGCCAAGAAGCTAAGTTGAGAAACTGTAGCGATTTCGCTACATGTTGAATTTTTGCTGGCAGATGCAGGGAGAAAGTGTTAAGTAAAAAGGTTGTAGCGATTTCGCTACGAGTTGCAAAGGCACAAAGTAAAGGTGTAGCGATTTCGCTACGAGTTGCAAAGGCACAAAGTAAAAGTGTAGCGATTTCGCTACGAGTTGCAAAGGCACAAAGTAAAGGTGTAGCGATTTCGCTACGGGTAAAAGTTGCGCAAAACAAAGGTGTAGCGATTTCGCTACAAGGTGAAAATGCTCAACACGAAGGTGTAGCGATTTCGCTACAGGTCTAAAGTGCAGAACTCAAAGGTGCAGCGATTATGCTTCAAGTCGAAAGTGTAAGGCACAAAAGTGTAGCGATTTCGCTACGAGTCAATATTTCACGGGTAAAAGCAAAGTTGAAAGCACAAGGCACTAAGTTGTAGCGATTTCGCTACTGCATAAAGCTAGGATTGTACGGAAGCCGAAAGCGTCACGATTTCGCGACAAGAATGATGATGACGTCAGCAAAAGCTGAAAGTGTCACGATTTCACGATAGGGTGCAAGGAAAGCTGCTGGAAGCCGAAAGCGTCACGATTTCACGACAAGAATGATGATGACGTCAGCGAAAGCTGAAAGTGTCATGATTTCATGACAGGGTGCAAGGAAAGCTGTTGGAAGCCGGAAGCGTCATGATTTCGCGACAACATTAAGGATGACGTCAACAAAAGTTTGAAGTGTCACGATTTCGCGACATGAACGGTGGGAAAGCCTTCAAAGGCCAAAACGGTCACGATTTCACGATAGCAAGGGCATGAAGGCGTATGGCTACAAAATATGTCGCGATATCACGACATGTTAGTATTTCGCGGCAACAGCAACAGAAAGGTGACAGAGGTGGCAGCAGCGTTTGAGGCCGACAAGTTGAATCGAGGCCGACGATTTTTAGGGTTTTAAAGCCGACATTGTCAAGAGTTTTATAGCGGACATTTTTAGGGTTTCAAAGCCGACATTATCAAGGGTTTTATAGTGGAATTTTTAGGGTTTTAAAGTCGACATTGTCAAGGGTTTTACAGTAGACGTTTTTAGGGTTTGAAGCCGACAATTGCTAGGGTTTTATAGCGGACATTTTTAGGGTTTGCTACCGACAATCACCAGGTTCAAGCAGCCAAAAAATTCTAGGGTTGAAGTCGACATCATTAGGGTTTGCAGTCGACGTCCTAGGGTTACAGCCGACGATGATTGATTTTGAATTCTCTTCTATAAAAAGGGGGCTGTTGCAAGGTTAAAGGAGCGAGAAGTGTGGAATGTGCGAAACAAGTTCGTGTTGAGCAGAGAGCAAGTCGTTTCGACTCAGAGCATGAGAAAAGTGATAGTTCTTTGGAGATGCAGTAAAGAGTGTGTTGCGATGAGATAATATGCGATTGCGCAAGTGAAGTTCGGTTGAGGAGAAAGTCGTAGTTCGAATCTGCACGTCGTGATTGCATGGATGAAAGGCGCAATGTGTAGAGATGGAGTTCTAAGTTAACGCGCAAATAGCAAAAGTGATCGATCTCCAGATCGTAGTAGAGAGTGCAAAGAAGTTCAGAGAAGCGGTCGGATAGTGCGAATCGTGTTGCGCAGAAGCAACAGAATGCAAAAAAATAGCAGACTGTGAGAAATGAGGTGAAAGTTTTATTCTGTAATCTTTATTATTGTTTTCCAAGTTGTAGCTTGGCACAAGGGGTTGGTGCCTCTTTCTAGTAGGTGCTGGTAAAATAGGAGTTGGTGCTCCATTCTGTTGAAGCAGATAAAGTTAAGGGGTTGGTGCTCCTTCCAGTTGGTGTTGGTAAAGGATTATGTAAAGTTGTAGCTTTGCATTGATTGGATTTGGATGGTAGTCCAAGCAGTCATTTTTGAGGAGTAGCCACATTGGTGAACCTCGTTAAATTGTCATGTTATGTGTGATGCTTTCTTGATGCATTTAGTATCTCTCTTATCTGCTTTAAACTACTGCTGGATTTAAAACTAATTGTTTTTAGAAGTTTTTTAAAGAACACACTGATTCACCCCCCCTCTCAGTGTCATTGTGATTACAACAACATCAACATGGATGGTTTGTTGATTATCCATAAGGGAGAGGTGCCACACCAAGATATGAGAACACCCAACAAGCTCCAGAACATCACCAACACCTAGGTCCTAAGCAAATGCAATGTAATGAGGACTAGACATGGATGGAGGATCAGGAAAAAACCCATCCTAAACTTCCCAATGTGGCCACAGTAGAGGAGAATGGATACCCAATTAGAGCAAATATAAGGTTACCTCATTTACCGTCATGAGAAAACCTTTAGGAGCATGAGATTATATCCTTTAAGGCATACCAAATGCACATTGAGAGAGTCCAGTCTCTTGAGGACACAAGCAAATGAAAGCCAACAGTAGACAAGATACACAACCAACCTCTATGTCCATAGATCCCAAGTCCCACATATCCTAAGCACTTTGAGATTCCTAGAATGGATAAATTCAAGGGATAGGGAGACTCGCAAGAAGACATGACCAAATTCATAAATACATGTTTTCAACTCGATAAATATGATGTCCTAATGCTTAGGACATTCATTATGATTTTCTCGGGTGTGGCAACACAATGGTTCAACTAGTTTCCCAATCATAGCACCACTATATTTGAGCAGCTGTAAAATGCACTCCTTGAGTGATTCTCCTTCAAAGCTAAAAAGAAAGTGAACCTATCTAATTTGGCCAACCTGAAATAGTACAATGATGAGCCAGTGATGGATTATTAGGATAAATGGATAAATATTATGAAAAAACTCTCATTTTCCATCCCTATAGAGGAACTTGTCTAGATGTTCACAAAGAGTTGTGCAAAGCACATATTGCTTCTATTGCAATTGTAGCAATACAACTCATTCAAATTAGCCTTGGCTCAATCCAAGCTCATAGAATACATTAAGGTTGACGAAGGATACCTTAAGCTCCATAAAAAAAAATAATGGAGCAAAAAAAAATTAGAACAACAAGAATAGGCAAAATCAGGCCAAGCCTGCTCAAGTTAATCAAGTGGTATTAGCCGCACCAAATGAGGGGAATAGGCAACAACCCCAGAATTATCAGGCTCACCCTCCACTAGCCAACTATGATCCAAGGAAAAACCAGGGCTGAAACAAGGAAAGGTGACCACCTCATTACTATATGCTTCTAAACGAATCAATGCAATCAGTGTTTAATCAACTAAATAAGGCACAAAGGATAAGGTTTATCAACGTATAAATTTTGGACCCTAATTTTCCCAAGCTGAGGGGATATAAGGAAGACCAATACTGCCCCTATCATAGGATACAGGGATATGATATCAAAAGTTGTATCAGATTCAAGAATATGGTACAAGATATGATTGAAAAGGGAGAGCTCAAAGTTGACAACCCGTTGACCCCCAACAACAGAGACATGGGCATATTGAAAAATCCATTACCTAATCATGAGGCCCCTAGATATCAGGGCCCCCAATTCAACCAATTTTAGGTCGAGCCACCCATTCAAGGATGCATTGGAATGGTTGAATTGGTCAATATGGAGATCAGGAGTTGGATATATGGGTAACCATAATATCCAGAAGCTCCCATCAATATCCTGATTCCACCTCAATAGAAATAGGTGTAGGATAATCTTCCAGGTCCACCAACAAGGCATGTGGTGATGATTTGGAATAGACTAGAATAAAATCTACAGATAAATTTGGCTAAGTTATCCATTTATGAGCTCATACAATAGTCTTTAAGGCACAAAGAGACTTTGATGGAGATATTGAGGTCAATCGAGCTCAAACCTGAGAACCTAGATGTATTCACACATTTTATGGGGCAAGCTCAATAGTTCCAAGAGCCTGTGATTCATTTTTATGATCACAAGATTAAAGCAGTCCCTACTACCTCAGTAGACCCACCTCTGCATATCATTACATTGATCAATGATATTCCATTCAAGCGGGTCCTGATCGGTATGGGCTCATTGATCAACATCATTACTACCAAGGCTATGGGACACTTGAATATCTCTAAGTCCAATATTGGCCTGATTCCTTACACACTCAGGGCTTTCAATGATGCGTTGTGCTCCACCAAGAGTACGATCATCCTGCTAGTGAAGGTAGGACACAATACCATCCCCATGGTGTTCCATGTGTTAGAATGGGAAATGTAGTATAACATCTTGTTAAGGCATTCCTAGATCAGGGATATGCAGTGCGTACTCTCAATCATGTATCAATGCATCAAGTATATGAATGAGGGACAAGTACACATGGTCCCGTATGATGAAGAGCCTTTCAAGTATGTGCATCAATTTTAATTGTCGTAAACACACTTGTACCTCAAAAATTCATCCTCCACCGCACATATAGGCAGCAAGAGCAAGTTAGTGTGAGCTGACCCATCTACATTAACACCCCCTCCTACATCTAAAGTCACTCAAACTTTTGAAAAGCCTTCCATAGAAAAGGCATGGGATAAATAGAAGCTTAAGGCTCCCCTAGTGGATGAAATACCCAAGGAACTACCAATAATAACAACTACAAGAATCCCTACTCCCATGGAGGTACTACACCCTATGTCACCTACATCATCAAAAACATTATCTACACCGTAGGTGACAATTCACCTAGCCAACATAACATTAGGTAAATATCTTGTGCAAAATATGACTTTCATGCCAATAATTGAATCAGCACAATACATGGGGCAACCAAGATTCCCAAATCTTCCAGTAGGAATAGTGGTTCCCTTGGGTGTTCCACCCAACCAAACTAATTTCATATATGCTGGTCTAAATTATGCTCACACCATGATTGATATATAAAAGGATGAGCATGAACCTTTCACCACAAATGTTCATTACTTATCAAATCTAAAGTTTGCTCTAAAGTACTTTGAGTAGTGTCACTGGAAAGGCTATGGCCTCGGCCTGTATGAGCAAGGGCGTCAGTTGCTATTCCAGCCATAGTACCAACTACCCACTAACAAGAGTGGTTTGGGCTATCAACTGCAGCACCATTATGACTCTTTAGAGGCTGCCCTAGATAGATTAAGCATTGGATTAAAGGAAGACAATGATTGGAACCCCTATCAAACCCCTAGGAAGAACTTCTAGGGTGATGAATGGATATCCATGGTCAACATCATGCCACCTAAGATATATCACCCTAAATCCTCTCCTAAATCTCCCCATTAGAAACCATCCTATGGGGGTAAGGGCCAATGCATGGCTATGAGTGGGAGGAGAATGAGTATGTTACAATTGAGGATGAATATAGAACTGGATTGGCCTACCATAGGCCTCAATATGTGCAAAACGTCACTTGGATGAGCCACACAGAAAGTGGTTACATATCATATGAAAGTGAATAAACGTCGAATGAGGGTGGATACATGTTGAATGAGAGTGGCTACGACATATAAGATTCAAATGATATGGCCTTCATAAGACATGCATAGCAAATGGTAGGTCCCACAATAAGTGCAAATGGCTTCTTCATAAGTAATTATGACTATGAATATGATATGGATATGGCCTACCTAGGACATCGATAATCCAACCACCAAATCATATTAGGACCAAAAACCAATGCTAATGGTTTCTAGATAAGCGATGACAATGTTGAAGATGAAATCAAAATAGCCTATCTTAGGCACCAATAGGTGAATCAGTGCCCAACCCTCACATGTAGGAATTAGGATTTTCCCATCAATAGTGGTAGCTTTGGGAATGAAGCTGGAAGAGCCTACCTTGAGCTTCACTTCTAACAAGTCAATATGCTTGTTGAATGAGAAGCATTACGCCACACCATAGATCACAACCTTCAATGCCTAGGGAGACCAGTAAACTTAGATGCCATCCATCACATAGTCAATGTAGAGCCACCAATGTATAGAGAGCAGCTATTGCCTAATGATCCCATCATCCCATCTATTCATGGACCAGATCCTGATATCCCTATCCCCTCAAAGCCTGATCGTGAGTATGGAGGGCACACCTAGGATATAGAGTTCCACCCGCATAGTCTTGGAGATTACATCCCATCCATAAACATGATCTCCATTGATTTGACCACTCCCCTCCATAATCCAGTAGATCTTGACATACCATTGTGTCTTAATTTAGACATTGTAGATTGGTATTGCATTGATTCACTCTTAGATCTTGAGTATTTATTCCCTAATGAAGACATGTTGCAACTATTCCATTTTGCATTAGGTTGTTCTCATGATGTTTATCATGCTAGTATCAACCCTGCGCTAGTGGGAACTATAAAATCCAGCAAATGAAATTCATTTAATACCCACTCCTTACTAGGTTGAGGAGGGGTCACACATGGCAATATAGGAAAATTTTGAGGTGGACATAAGCAATGATACATCTCAACCAGAGAAATTCAATTTTGGAGAAAGCTTATCTCTAGAATAAAATGCCATCATAATTCCTCTACTAAAATAGAGACCAAATATCTTTGCTTGGACCTACAAAGACATGCCAGGACTAGATCCAAACTTGGTTATTCACAACCTATCACTAGACCCTATGAAGAAGTCGATCAAGCAAAATCTTAGAAATATGCATCCAAACGTCGCTCTAATGGTAAAAATGAGTTGCAAAAACTACTGGATGTAGTCTTTATTGTTCCCATAGACTATCAAGAATGGGTATTAAACATGGCACCTATAGGAAAACCTTATGGAAGAGTTCAAATTTACATGTAATTTAGGGATATCAAAAAAGCAACCCCAAAGGATTCATTCTCGTTGCCCAACATGGATGCTATAGTCAATGCAATTGTTGGTCATGAGATGCTCTCCCTAATGGACAATTTTTTAGTTACAATCAGATTCGGATAAAGCCCAAATACCAGCATAAAACCACATTCACCATGCCATGGGGGAAATTTTGTTACAAAGTGATGCCATTTTGTCTTAAAAATGTTGGTACCACATATCAACAGGCTATGAAATACATTTTTTATGACTACATGTACAAGATCATGGAATACTACATTGATGACTTGCTATCCAAGTCATTACTATGATAAGAGCATGTTGAGACCCTTAGAAAGGTCTTCAATCACTTGATTGAGCATAATCTCAGGTTGAATCTCAAGAAGTCCATCTTCAGCATAACCTTTGGAAAACTCGTAGAATTCATCATTTTAAAATGATGCATCGAAGTATACCCAGCAAAGGTAAAGGCTATCTTGTAAATGGCCCTGCCTACAAACATAAATCGACTGCTATACAAGGGGGTCCCATTCCATTGGGATTAAAAATGTCAGTAAGCATTCGTTGAGATCAAAGAGTATTTGGCAACGTCGCCAGTTATGGCTCCACGAAGGCCGGACATGCTATTCATTCTATATATATCTGCTACAAATTTTTCTTTGGGCACTATGTTAGCCCAAAAGAATATGCAAGATAAAGAGCAGATGATATATTAAATTAGGCACACCCTAGTGATCTACGAAGTTGGATACACATACGCAGAGAAATTGTGCTTAGAAGTGGTATTTGCAACCAAAAATTTGTATCATTACATGTTGAACCATATGATATATATGATATCCAAGAAAAATCCTTTGCAGTATATAATGGGCAAGACATATCATAATACACATACTACGAAGTGGATCATGCTATTGATAGAATTTGATTTGGAATTCATAAGCCAAAAGTCCATCAAGGGACAGGTCATAGATGATCAGTTGGTTGAGGCACATCTTTAGAATAGTAGGCCCCTTACCATAGAGCTTGCTAATGATGTGGTCTTTGCATTATCAGAAGTACCCAAACCCGAAGAACAAAAAAATAAAGCAACCATGACTTTGTTATTCAATGGTTCAAAGTGTGAACAAGAAGGTAGCATAGCGATTGTCTTTTTCACGACACAAGATACTCTGATGCCCTTATCATTCAAGATATACTTCCATTGCACTAATAACAACACCAAATATGAGACCGTAATTTTAGGCCTCCAAATAGTCATCACCATGAAAATCAAGAGGCTAAATATTTTTGTTGACTCCCTCCTCATAGTCAACTAGGTCAAAGGACTGTTTCAATATTTGGATCCAATCCTAAAAGCTTACAAGGAGCTTGTTGATGCATATCTAGCCAAATTATAGTGGTATGACATCGAGGAAATCCCTCATTCGTTAAACATATTCACAGACATCATGGCATCTTTAGGATCCTTTATCCCTTAGAACCCCTCTACTGATTTCACTACCATTCACGTCAAAATGCTCTTGAATCCAGTGGTCCAGTGTGAGTCTATTGATAACATGGAATTACTCAACATGATTCATATAGAGCCAAATGATGATTGGTTTTGTAAATCCAAATACTTCTTAAAGAAGGTACCTTGGGGGTCCCTGATCTCCTTGGGTCCTATCGGGAATGGTATCGCTATTCGCCACAAGGTTGTGTCTTAATATGTGTTTGCGTAATTCAAATTGTGGGAGGCACAAGTCATATTATCTATTGAGTATGTAGCCTATTAGGATTGGCTATCCTAATTAAAAGACTTCCTTAGGCTTGGAAGTGTCCCACAGGGACTGTCGCATGTTGAAATATGAGCATTCAAGGAAAAAGTGACTATATATGTCTTTCTAGGAGGCATATTGTATTGTCGTATCTACAATGGAATCCTCCTATGTTGCATAGATCCATAACAATAATCTTGGGTGGTTTTGCAAGCTCATTATGGTATGTATGGTGGCCACTTCAAAAACATGGCCATCGTCAAACGTATTCTCCAAATGGGCTATTACTGGCCCACCATGGAGAAATACTGTTGTGAGTATGTCAAAAAATGCATTAAATATCAACATCATGCAAACCTGATGCACTTGCAATCTTAGGCATTACAACCCATTTAGACAGCTTGGTCATTTTATCAGTGAGGTTTCGATCTTATTGGATATATTTATCCCTCGTTCTCAAGCTGACACAGGTTCATCTTAATGGCCACTAAAAAATTCACAAAGTGGGTGGAAGCGGTTCCCTTGACATCAATAATTGGTTCTTAGATCATGGAGTTCATACTTCACGATATAATTTGTTGTTTTGGGGTACCTTTCATGATAATATCGAATAATGGACCGTCATTAAAAAAAAATGTGCAATATGTAACAATAAAATACAACATTAAACACATTTTTGCGACACCATACTATTCGCAGGCAAACGAGAAATTAGAAGCCTTGAACAAAACAATAGTAGCCATATTAAAGAAGATGGTGAAAGAAAACCATAGGGATTGGCATCTGCAACTACCCTTAGCATTATGGTCTTATAGGACTAACATCCTTTTTGCTTGTTTATAATGTTGAGGCCATTATGCCTTTAGATTTGGAAATTTTGACATTTTATGTTGCATTGAAAGAATTCATCGATGACAACATTGCGTGGAAATATCATTTGGATTAGTTGACCCTTATGGAAGAACAATGCATAAATTCCCTTGATCATCTTTGCGTCTACCAGGATCATCTAACATGAGCTTACAATGCTAGATTCCACCTAAGATATTTTAAAGTTGGTGATCTTGTGCTCAAATAGAATGAGCAAAACTTGAATCTATCGCCGCATATTTAAAATAAATTTATGACCAACTGGATAGGGCCCTACATCATATCTAAGAAGATTGTACCTAGCGCATATCACCTAACAATGTTGGAAGACATTGAGGAGTCAGAGCCTCTCAATATCATCCATTTAAAAGCATTTCACACATAAATCACAAAAATAGAAAAATAGTTCAAAATAATCAAAAATTCAAAAACATTAAAAAATAATTCAAAAATCAAAATTCAAAACAATAAAAACATCAAAAGGCCCCAAAGGCATCTTCAAGCTATTTGGTCAAATCATCAAAAGGCTCCAAAGGCATCCTTGTACCGTTTGGTCAAATAATAAAAAGGCTCCAAATACATATTCATGCCATTTGGTCAAATCATCAAAAGGCTCCAAAGGCATCTTCATGCCATTTGGTCAAATCATCAAAAGGCTCCAAAGGCATCTTCATGCCATTTTGTCAACAATTCAAAAATAAAAAATTAAAAAACAATTCAAAAATAAAAATTAAAAAACAATTCAAAAATAAAAAATTCAAAAACATTCATAGCAATCAAAGTTCAATAAACAAATGAAAACATCAAAAATACCAAAAACATGCGCATTTCATATTTGCATTCATATAGTTGCATTGCACTTAGGCATGTCTATCCAGGGTACTTGCATTAGTGTAAATTGTGTTGGCAGTATTACAAATGATGCTACGTTTGTACCTCAATCATGCATCATCAAAATCCATTGCCATTCATCACCCATGTGTGTAACTATGTTCTTCAACACAACCCCTTCTGTTTCTAAAAGGAATATACTAGGGTTTTCGGTCACTCAGCAATACCTAGTGGTTTTATAAAACTTTGTATAAAGTTGTCTTAACTTTTGATAGGTGAGGTTTAGTTTTTATAGTACCTGGTATATCTCAAGAATCCTATCACTAATCAAAACACTAAAATCCTAGTTGAAACAAGCTAAAGATGAACGCTAAAAAGTGGTATTAGTGATAATTGGTTTATCTTGCTCATCCCCTATGCTGCCAGTTCAAAAATTCTGAGAATTTGTGAAAGGACAAGTTCAGCCCTACCCAAATAAATCCCTTGCTTGAATCAAAATAATAAAAATATTGAACAATTCAAAACTTCAAAAACAAATGATTATCATCACTACAAAAGTCCCCAAACAATTCAAAGTTCAAAGTTCAAAATAATTCAAAAATACAAATAAATAGTGGTGATAATCACTACATACATCCCTTGCTCAAAATAAAAAATAAAAATTCAAAATAAACTATGATTTTGATCACTAAAACATGAGCAAGTATCCCCAATAAATATGAATAAAATAAGGGAGTACGAACTTGAATCCCTGGAATCCTCAACATAAATAAGCCTTACGAGCGATGATATATCTATCACATTAGCATCTCGCTCCTGTATATACCAATGTTTGCTTGTGGAAGAGCTAGCCTTAGGTTTCCTGCACCACCTAGTGGTCTAATCCAACTAAGTCCATCATAGGATCATGATAAAAATTTGAGTATCCCCAATACAGTAATGGACTGAATGAATCCTGCTTGGCATAGGGGTATGCTTATGTTCTATCTAATATATTCATTTGCACACACAGGGATAATGAGTATCTAGGTCTACATAACAAAAGATTTATCCTTCAGGAGCCTTGCATGATCAGTATACGACTTTTTATTAGCAACTAGGGTGTTTTAGTCTCATGGAAAACCTAAAAAATCCTCTCATAGAAACAAATCAACCCATCAATCATACATTCATATCACTTCATCTCATCTCACATCTAGATGGTTATATAATTAATCCTTATTCTAAGAGTTATTATTTACATTCATGATTGATTTAAAATCTATGGTGTCACCCATCAGATTGTTTAAATCATATAACAATGTATTCCTTATGTTTTAAGTGATTAAAGCATACATGTTCATGTTTAAATTAGGTCACCATCATGTAAAAATTGCATGCATTGCATTCCAAATAACATATCATATCACAACAACACAAATTGAATGCATACAATTAATTCAAAATTAAACATGCATTTAAATAAGCACTACATCCATATAAGCATACTTCATAAGTAGCCCGCCTACATCCAAAGATCACAATATTTAAGCATACATCCATCATGGCATATCAAAAACATTACATCACATAACAGGAATCAATGCATATAACCATAAGCATTGCATATGCATCCATCATCATCACCTAGATCATAACATCTACATCATCACATCACATCATATCACATCATAAAATCATAATATTGCATCACATAAACATAAAATTATAAATGTAAAGGTACACATGGTGAGTCTCAAAATATAGGCATCATATAAACATGTTTCAAATAAGTGCATGTAAGTAAAAAACTACCATCCAGGATACAACTATGTAGGTCAGCTGACCTTACACTCAAAAATAGTAGAGTATCAAGTGAGCCATAACATGTCAGGAGTGGCCTACACCACTAGCCTCGCCACCACCCTCACCACCCCCTCTAGGAGACGAAATGGAGCTGGCACCTCCAATACACTCTATCTGACACTTGGTTCTGTGACTCGATCTAGTTGAGGACTGCCTAGAAGTGCTTCGTGCATTGCACTCTAAACCTCCTACTATAGGCCTCTCCCAGGGAGTAACACCTAGCAGCAATATCTATGATTGAAGGGTAGTAATATAGGTAGCATTTGAGGACATCTAAGCTCCTATATGATCCTCTACAACCATCTCACCTCAACCCCAAGATTTGGACCTGTAGTTGGGGTAGCCTGACTCTGAGCAACATCTCACTCAACAGTGATCTAAGAAATATGTCCCTAAATATCTGCTATAGTAGCATACTACTATTGGACCTGCATCACTAAAATGTGTAGCTAGGCCTCAACCTAGTGTAGCTGAGCTTGAAGAGGAGACTCATGCTCCTTGGGATCTGTATCATAATCCACCATGAGATCAACCTGGTCCTTGACAACTTGCTTCTCGGTAACCTACTCTTGCTACTCTGCCTACCCCCAGTCATCTGTTTGGACCCACACTCAGTGCCCATCAGGATCCTTTGCTTCAGGAACATCTAAATACCATCCTAAATGACCACCACCATGTCATAGCCATGTACCCCACCAGAGGGTGTACGCCTCCGTCACCCCAACATCAACCATTTTAGGATCAACTCTAGGAGGGTCATCCTTCTCAAGAACTATTGTAACCCATGGTGGTGGGAGTTTCTTCTCTACAGTAATCCGATGATAGACAACCAGCTTGAGAGGAACATCCTTTTGAATCCCAAACTGACGAACCACCCTATAATAATAGAACTCTTGGATATTGACCTTGTAGCCGATCAACCATCGATCATAGAGAGTCCTCGCTGTGAAGCTGGCAGGATCATCCCAAGCAGGACACTCATGATAGGGTCTCTATATGATGTCATCAGCCCATAAACTTATAAAATATGCCTAGTAGTGGGAAAGATACCCTACATAAGTTCAGATCTTTTTCTCCTCGATCACCCTGGGCCACTTGGATCCATAGCAATGTACATATCTATCTAGATCATCAATTTCCTCTAGAAGTCCTCCAAGGAAATCGATCTTGATGTGCTCCCAGCCATAGACTTGAAGAAGCAAACTGTAGATAATGTTGGCTTGTAAACGATGCTAGATGTGGTATATCCTATCATAACACTTCACCAATAGTGCACACCCCCAAGAGTATATGATATACTGCTCACTATCCATCAGGTTATGTACCATCAATAAGAGGTTCCATGAGAACCTCAATCCAAAGCAATCAAGTACAAGGGTGTTGCAGATGATCATCAGCAACATGACATGCAATCGATTGAAGACATCCTCATTGTACCAATAGGATATAGAGATTCCTCTCAAGCAAGTATCCCTAGAAGAAATATCAAAATGATCACCAAAGACCCTTACAAACACTACACACCATGCAGTGGTGGAGGAGGAAACAATGGGAACTCCAAAAGGCAACCGAAGAATCATGTAGATGTCCTTTGACATGATGGTCATCTCACTAGTGGGATCCCATTGACATGCTAGGGCCATCAAATAGGCCTGATTAGACATGATTATGGGTAGGCCAATAGCAAAATATATCCCACAGGCCTTGAGCCAGGCCCACTCTATATCAGGCATCTCCTCGAGAAGGTCACAAAGTAGCTTCAGGTCCTATACCTGAGCAGATAAGAGCTAGAAAGTGCAAAGTAAAGTAGAATCAAGGCACTACAACTAAGAAAAGTACAATACGCATGCTAAACAATGCAAATAAAATAAAACTACTCTAAGGATACATAAGCTACCAATAAATGCACCCAACCATGTAAAAATTTCCATAAAGGAAACCCAAATTTTTGAAAATCTAAAATATAATTGTTATCACCTTGATTCCCTAAGAAGGCCACTATGGCAAGACTACCCTATGAGATAAAGGTGTGCAAGAACCAAGTAGAGTTGAAATCACTCCGAAATGGAAACTAATCTATAACAATAGAGCAAGCCTCTAAATATATCTAGATCTTTCATTTTGGTGAAGTGATTAGTCACTTCATTTATTGTCCTCTCCTCATCGACTCATCGCTTGAGGGGATAGTAAAAAAAATTCAATAATCATAGTCAAATTCAACAAAGGATAACTTTGATCATGTCAGAGTCGCATTTGTCTTATGAATCATTTCCAAAAACTATCATAAGCTTACCCTTTTTTGGGGCAAAAACAAGTAAATATGATAGTTAGTTTATAGCTCTCCTCCTTTCGGATCTATAGTAGCATTGAAGCTACCCGATCATCGACAGACGAGTACAAACTTCCACAAGTTTAAGCCTTCCATTATATTGGAGGAAATGATTCTAGGATTCACACCCTTTTGCATGACTGGGGCATCCTATGCTCATCAGATCAATGATCATAATGCAACCTAAAATATGGCTCTAGGTGGTCTACTTTTTTGCTTTACATTGTGTTTTGTTCACAATGCATCTCAAAAAGGGGCATCTATAGACAACTAAAATGTGTCATGTTGAGGAGACTACCCATATGGACACATTTACAGACCATAGAACCCTCTTGGATCCTCCAAGGGCAAGCAGTGGTCTTAACCACTCAGGAAGGACAGTTCTATCCCATCTAGGCCTGGTCACTCTTAGGTAGAGCAGCTAGCACATCTGGTCGCTGGAGGCTACATCAGCTAAATTTGGTCGCTGAACCTGATAGCGACCAGGGTCACACATAAATGGCCATGAATACGAGCCTAGATCATGCAGTTTCACTGCACCTTTCAATGGATAAGAATATTTTGGTGAGGAACTCCCTGAGCTCCTCCTAACTTACCCTTCCATGCTAGTTTGTGACTGATGCTTCCCACCCAGAATGGCTAGTCACATGCATTTGGGACTGAAGCTTCTCCATGAGGCCAAAGTTCCAAATCTAAGAAGGATGTCTACATATATACTCTCCCATGAAGAAGCAAAGGACCATGAAATTTGAGAATTAAGCAACGAAGCCCTATTGAACGAAGACCCGATATTCAACCCTTGGAGGAGGATTGGATCACCATTCGACTAAGCTACGCCAGTGCAATCAGTTATCATATTCACTATTCCCAACTGCAAATATATGTATAAGATACACTTGATGACCCTTGAAAATCAATTTTGGCAAAGAGGTTAGCACACAATTCCTTGAAACACAAGGAGGAGAGCTTGACATCGTGGTCGCTATCTCAGACAGTGGGCCACAGGCATAACTTAGGGCTTAAGAGTTATTATTTAGTTTAGTTTCATTATTGCTTAAATTATGGCTCGATCATAGCTTAAATCTGGTTTCATTCATGATTTTATGCTTATATATTACCGTGCATTTATTATTTCGTTCATGTTCATATTTCATTATCAATGTCATGAGTATTTAGATCCACTAACAAAGGCCTCATCCAGAGAGGCGGCCCATCCTACTGAGCATGCTTTGTTATTTTCATAAGTGCAGGTATAGATCGTCACTACCATATCAAAGTAATAGGAGTGCGAAGATCCCTTCAGGACCAGATCTGGAGAAGGAGGCATATATAAGCCCCCATATAGTTTTGTGTGTGGGACCAGGAGGCCTATGTAGATGTATCGTTCCCTTGCATGGAACATATCCGATCGATGCTCAATATTACGTAATATTTGTATGAAAGTGATGATTATCCCTTGGAGGGACGAACTTGTAACCGCATGCTCGAAATATTAATAAAAGGACTTCTTTATCTTGTCTTCTTTACCTTTGGGTTGCATGTGTGCCTTCATTCTGTTAATTTTTGCAAATAATAATAGATAAATCAAATCATAAGTAGGGTAGCTGAGGTGCACACTTCTTAGGGTCACACATATATTAATGCAAGGCTCAACCAAATATCCAATTGGAGACCTATTACCCTCAATTTTTCATTCAATATCATAGCTAAATCTATATATTTAAAAATTAAAACAGTTTCTCAAGAAATTATTCACCCAAAAAAATTTGCTTTTCTTAAAGGGTGGTATATTTTAGATAATCTTATGATGGCCTAGGAAACTTTACAATGCGTTATGGACTCCAATCAAGATGCCCTCTTAGTTAAGTTAGATTTTGACAAAGATTATGATAGAATCATATGGGATTTTATTATTAGTATGCTCTCTTGGCTTGGTTTCAGTTCAAAATTTTGTAATTAAATTTGTATGCTCTTTGGAGATGCTTTAGCTTATGTTTAAGTTAGTGGAGTTCTTTCTCCATCCTTAGCTCTTCAAGGGTCTATCAGATAGGGCTGTCCCCTTGCTCATTTTTTTGTATATTTTGGCTATCGATGCTCTTGATTATCTTCCTCCTAAGGCTCATTCTAATGGTTGCATTCAAGGTATTAAGCTTCCTGGGGATAAGCATGATTTTAACTCACACTTTGATGATGATTCCCTTCTTTTTATTCAAAATACCCAACAAGAGGTGGATACTGCTAAGGAGATTGTTCAACTATTTTATGACATTTTTGGCTCTCATATCAATGACTCTAAAATTGAAGTCTTTTATACCTCTTCCTCTCCTCGTGGATGCAACTCCTCGGTTGAGTGGAAGATCATCCTTCATGGTATGATTGTGTATAAAACAACTCACTAGGATATATGTTCATTAAATTGTAGCATTACCACTCAAGCTTTAACAACTCACTAGGATATATGTTCCTACATGCATAAAACTAGACAAGAGTTAGTAGCACTTGTTGATCAAAATATAAAATGCTGCTACGAAACCCTAGTTGAGAAAAATATGTGATGCAAAACTACAGATTAAATGCCTTGTTGGATATAAATAAAAAAAAACCCTTATGGATCTAATTTGTGTTTAAATTTTTGATGCACTCTAGATAACCATGAGGTGTGTGATTGCAATTAGGTAACCACTAATGCGGTGGTTAGGAAACCACAGACCGAGCAGTTGAGTCTGCATAACCGCGAATTGGGTGGTTGAGGCTGAAAGGCTGAATCTTCTAAAAATACACTTTGAGGTATCGAATTTTAGATCTCCTTAAGGTATGTGCAATCTCTTGGCATGATTTTGATAGCATGATGATGTATATTCTTGACCTACTTTATTTTATGGGGTGATGCTTCTTTTATAAGCAATTTCAGGGCTTTGGAGGGAAGGATAGGTGGTAAGCCAACGCTACCACATGTAGGGGGAGTTAGAGTGAGTCACTTAGAGTGCCCCACTAAATTGATGTGAGGTGGATAATGGGTGAGTGTGAGTGGAGTGAAATATGGGATATGAGTGAGTGAAACTAGGGTCATGTGGCTTAATGAGTGAGTGCAACTAGGGTGTAATATGGAGGATGAGTGAGTGCAACTATGGTGAAATGGACAATGCATGAGTGCAACTAGAGTGAAATGTGGGGGATACCCCACGTCAAGGGATAAAGTGTGTGAGATGTGGTATGGTGATGGACAATGGTGGCTAGGACACATTTCCCACGAGGAGATAAGGGATCCTAAGTGTATATTCTATATTTAGTAAAATCTAGAAAATATAATTATATGCAAGATTTTATATGCTTAAGTTTGGACTTAAACATATATATTTTATTATTCAAATTTTTATGGTGGGATGCAAATGGTGTTGTGTGAATTCCTAGGGCACTTTTATTTATTGGATGAATGGACTCAAATCTGCTCGATGCATAAGAATGAATGATTTTTGGAAAAAAATGAGTTGTTTGCTTACCCTCTCAATCGGAGAATGGGTAAAGGATGCAACCCATAAGCCAATTGATATGATGTGGATGATGAAATGAGGTGAATGTGATGTATGTAAATGAATGAAATTGAAATCAAATTGATACCTCAAGTTTGGGATGGCTTTTGTGGTAAATTTTTCTTTGGTTTTGATGATGTGCAAAATACTGTGGTAAAATCATTGATCATATTTTTGAGTTCTAGTACCATTTTGACTTTAGCAATTCCTACCAAATGATGGTATTAGGAACCAATCACTCTGGGAATTCAACACTTGAATTATTTTTTATTATTAGAAAATTGTGTTTGATTGGTTTCCACTTTTATACCAAATGAAAAGGGTTAAAGGATGACCTTTTATAAATGTTTCTTTTTAACATAGATATACTCAAAATGTGAGGGATCAAGCTAATTCAAATTCGAAATGTGATGGATTTTTATGGTGATAAATAGCCTTATGGTAAGCCACCCATTCTACCGGATTGCATGGATTACTAGGTGCTACAATTGCCAGGTATATAGGGAAGTTCACAAAGTACGAGGTCCGCTTCTTAGGGATGATTGTTATTAGTGATGATGGTTTTAATGATAACTAAATTGATGATGTGTTTGTAATTTGGATGGGGTGTGCATTTGTGTTTTTTTTAATTTTGTATGCTAATTGTATGCTTCATGGTTTGGTCTACCAACAACCATGGGGTTCATGGTTACGCATTCCTGGGGAACTGTCCCACACGGTTTTGGCTGTAAAGGTCAACTATAAATAGCTAACCTGGTAGTTATTTTCTTTATTCTGTGGTTTTACTGACTATAAAATTGAGCACTACGAGTGATGGGAGCGAGTGGTGAGGCTAGAAGAGCGGGTGGCAGGGTGGAGGCTAGTGGAATGACTGGATCGAAAGGTGGAGTCTGCTATGCAAAGGTAGGTTCCAAAGGTCCTTTGCTTGCTTGTGTTTTTACATTTTTTGGTTTGTTGTTTGTTGTTTATTTTTGTTGTTTTTTCGTTGTTTTTTTTCAAGTACACTAAGTGGGGATGGTAATTTTTTTTTTCAAAAATATGTGAAATTTAATGCATGCAATCAAATGGGTTTGTTTTCTTGTTGTATGTAAATGCATGAATGTTTTTATCTTTATTTTTAATGCATGAAAATGATTGGTTTTTTTTTATGTAAGTGCATGAAAATGAATGTTTTTATTTTTGGAAATGCGTGAAATTTGATGTGTGAGATCAAATGTTTTTTTTTTTAATGTAAGTGGATGAAAATGAATAAATTTTTTTTTGTTTTTATGTAAGTGCATGAAAATAAATGTTCTTTTTTTTTTTAAAGAATGAAAGTTGATGCATGAGATCAAATGATTTTATTTTTTGGTTATATGTAAATGCATGAATGTTTTTTTTTTTTTTAATGTAAGTGGATGAAAATGAATGCTTTTCTTTTGAAAATGAGTGAATATTGTTGTTTTTTGGTTTTTTTTTTTTATGCAAGTGCATGAAAATAATATTTTTTACTTTTTCTTTTGGAAATGCATGAAATTTGATGCATGAGATCAATTGTTTTTTTTTTTTATATGTAAATGCATGAATGTTTTTGTGTTTTTTTTTTTTTTAATGTAAGTGGATGAAAATAATTGTTTTTGTTTGTTTTTTTAATGAAAATGTTTGAAATTGAGTACCAATTTTTTTTTGCTTTTTTGTGTTTGTTCTTCTCTCTTTTTTGTAGTGCATGAAATCAAATATTTGTGTTGTTTTGTTATATGTAAATGCATGAAAATGAATGTTTTTGTTTTTTTGGTTCACTGATTTGTAATTTACTTTGTGTTGTAGGTGAAGTTTGTTTCAACTTGACACATATGGCCTCGTGTCCTTTTCTATTTGCAAAGGGCACTTACTACTGATTATTGGAAGTTTCTTGATGTTGTGGGGTTGGATGGATGTGGGTGGGTGAAGATCGTAATGGTAGATGAGGATTATCTATCTGCTCTTGTGGAGAGATGGGACACTAACAAGGGGTCATTTTAGCTTTCGATAGGGGAGTTTACTATTACCCTAGAATATTTGTTTCACATCTTCCATGTTTTTATGGAGGGTGTACCATTCTGAGTAGGCCACAATAAGGAGGAGGTCCTGAGGCCCATTTATGGTGATGATTGGGATGTGGATTGTAGTAAGGGAGGGATACCTTACATTTAGTTATACCAATATGAGAAATTAGGGGTTCTACAGACCTTTATAATGTTCATTATGGGTAACATATTATTATCTAACTGTATGGGTTCGACGTTCCCTTAGAACCAAGTGGTGCTTGTGCTTCGATCGATTGTTGATCCACTGGTTTATGCATGGGCTCTCACTCTACTTTGCTAGTTGTACATGGAGCTCTATGAGGTGAAGAGGTAGGAGTGAAAAGGACTTTGTTGTAGCTTATTAATTTAGTTGCAGATATGGGAGCACATCCGTGTAGCCCATTTAAAGGTTCTGCCATGTGAGTGGGATCGCTCATTGCCTTGTGATCCTTTTAGGTAAGTCAGCGAGGATACTGTACTGAGTTGGCCTAATTGTATAATTTAAGTGTATCGTGTGATGGTTGGTGCACTAATTGGTGCTAATATATGTTGGTGATATTGGTGGGGTCTTACTTGGGTTGATGATGCAATGTAACTTTGGTGGGTAATGTGAGGCAGGTGGGTATTTTGGAGGCATGTGTAGGATATGGAGTTTATTCAGTTCCCATAGGTGATGAGGTATTTTAGGTTGGTACAAGGAGTTCTATATGCTCCTATGATGTACAGGCAATGGGATAATCCATTTACCCTTGAATTTTGGATGGTCAATGATGTAGCTGATGGGGTGGTAGTTGATATCCTTGTTGCAGATGATGCAAGGATGAATGTAGAGTATGATGCTTGGTTCATGATACATCCCCTATGGAAATTGAGCCCTATAATGGATGATGGTTTTGGTGGGTAGGTATATCAATGGTCAAAACACCATTGAGGCAGTAGTATAAGGAGGCAAGTCGAGTCTAAGATACCACCCATGGATACCAGGGATAGGGGAGATGGATATGGAAAATATGGGTGTGATGGAGGTGATTGGGGGTAGTATGCACCTCCATGGCATACTAAGGAGGAGTGGGAGGTTCTCCAAGTAGAGTGGAACAACTTAGTTGAGGCTGTAAAGTCTCATGATGCAAATATCATGAGGCTTCAAGGCGAGGTGGATAGGTTGCAGGGTGAGTTGGATGGACTATGAAGTGGAATGAGTGGTGGTGAAGATGTGGGTACTACTATGGATCAGGATTCTAATATCGTGAGGTTATAAGCTATGGTTGTGAAGCTGTGGGCTGACATAGTTGAGCAGGCCAAGCACCAGGCTATTGATTTGGCTATTACCTAGAGGTAGGCTAGCTACATTGCTAGTCTAAAGTATAGGCTGATTCAACATGGGATTCCTCTCCCTCTACCTTGTTCATAATTAGTTTTAGGCTCCAATAGACGGAGTGAGTCTAGGCCTAGTGGTTTGAGGTATCACCATCTTTTTGGCTCCTAAGAATCAACTCAGGGGCCTAGGAATCATGGGAGGTGCCAGCTAGTAGTGCTTTATTACCTCTTTTATAGGTTTTTGTTTTTGGTTATGAGCCTTAGTCCTTGGATATATATAGCCTTTTGGTATTTTGTACTTATATGATTCATATATATACACATGTATTTTATTGTGTTTATGTGTATTATGCTCTTTTTTGTTTCATGTGATGTGTGGATGCATGTGAAATGATTTTGTGTTTGATGCTATGATGATTAATTCTATGTTCTAATGATCATTTGATAGTTATAGACTTGGATTGATCAACATTATTCTTGCTATTTAATCAGGGACATATGTGTATGGTATTGACATGGATTAAATAAGATAAACGGTATTGTATGATTGGGTGGATGATCTAGGGTGTTATTACAAAGACTCAAACATCCTATTGATATCAAGACAACTCCTTTATGTATCTCATAGATATTTGTGATGCAAATGTTGTCCTAGTGTTTTTAAATATCTTGAAGGACCAACTGTGTATATAATTGTTGTTCATTTACCATTATGAGTAAGGTTAAATTGATCAATCATAACTTATACAAATAAGCTAGATCATCCGAGAGAAACCATAGATATGTATAGAAGAAGGTCGCTAATGTGATAGACATGACACCATGCATAAGGATACCTCATTGCCAAGCGAGATTTATTCAGTCCATTGCTATAATGATGATCACCCCACAATTTTTGAGATGGTAATAGTTCCAAGGATCCAAGGTCCTTTTCCTTCATTTATTTCAATGGATTTTTGGGATTTTAATTTTTTTAATTGCTTATTTTGAGGAGGAGCAAGGAAATTTTATCACTTTGATATGCTTTTCGGGATACTTTCTTGTGTTGAGGAAGAGCAAGGGATTTTATTGATTTGGAAATGTTTTTGGGATACTTGCTCATTTTGAAGAAGAGTAAGGAAATTTTATTACTTTGATATGATTCTTGATATACCTGCTCATTTTGAGGAAGAGCAAGAGATTTTATTACTTTGGTAATGTTTTTGGGATACTTGCTCATTTTGAAGAAGAGCAAGGGACCTTTTTACTATTTTGAGGGGGTGAAGGTGAATCTTATCCTTTTGCAAACTCTGTAGCATTCTAAACCATGCACATAATTAGATAAACAAGAAAACCTTTTACTTATGACAATAGAACCTCATGACTTTGTTATTTCCAAGGTTCATAATGTACTAATGTATTTTGATGTGTGTGGTCCAATAGAAAACTTGGTTGACCACGAGCAACTTATTGCATGTAAAGATTATTATTTTTCAATTGAGGTTGTTCAAAACACTAGGAGTGGCTGAGTGATTGAAAATATTTGGATTTTTCTTGTGATTGATGTGGTGTATTTTTTATTCTTTTATTATAAACTTTTGAAAATTAAAAATATGAACATAAAATAGTCAGTGGCAGTATAATTATTATTGATAATGATCATGCAGTATCAATCCTAATTTATGTAAATATCTTAATCATCAAAAGATCATAACAAAAGTTAGAATTTATGATGATTTATGGGACGATGAGAAACTTGGATTTAAGGTGCCCCTTATTAAGGCAACAAGATATTAGGGGACTAGAAATCATCCCAATTAACCAAATGATCCCTAACATGATGAATGGTATGAAAAAATACCTAAAATGCATCAATGTAATGTAGGCATAATGCATGGATGGATGTATAAAATGCCATGAAGTGGATGCATGAAATATTATGAAATGAAAATGTTATTTTTTTGCCATGTATATGTAGATATGTATAATATGCATTATGTATAGAATGCCTTTAGTTGTATTATGTTTAGTGGCTTAGTTTCCAATGTTCCTTATAAGTTGGAAATTTTTTACGTCCTTGGACCAACCTTCTTCTTAACATTGTATGGACCTAACTAATTAGCCACAAATTTCTCTCAAGTGTAGTAGTGCATTGGTGTTCTATTGATTCTCTTCAAGGATGAGATATCCTACATGGAATTCATGAGGATGAACTTTTGCATTGTAGGAACGCTTGATGTGATTTTGATATACTTGTATATGTTCTAGGGCATTGATCTACCTCTCATAAAGGAGTGTAAGTTGGTCAAGATGTGCTTGTCTAGTTGTGTCATCATCCATGATTTATTGTAATGCAACTCGTAAAGAAGGGATCTTGAGCTCAAGAGGTATTATTTCTTTGTGTCCATAGACCTATGAAAAAGGTATTTTCCCAATCATCATTTGGATGCTTCTTTGATAAGCCTATAATACAAAGGGGAGTTGAGTGTGTCAATCTCTATGATTTTCTTTGACAAGTTTCTTGAGAATGGCTATCAAGGTTTTATCGATCGCTTCAGCTTACCCATTTGCTTGTGGGTAATAAGGAATCAAGAAACCATGTTGAATATTTTACTTGTTGCATAAGGCTTGAACATGCTTGTTCTTAAAATACTTTTCATTTTTATAAATAATCTTGGAAGGAATCCCAAAATGATAGATAATATGTTGAAGTATAAACTTCACAATTTGAGGTCTAGTCGTAGTGGTCATTGGAATAGCTTCAACCCATTTGGTGAAGTATTTTGTGGAAGTAATTATGAACTTATGTTGTCTTGAAGAGGCAAGTGAATTTTTACCAATCAAATCTAGTCCCCATTGTGAAAAGAGCCAAAGGCTTTGAATGGGTTATAATTATTGTGATGGTACATGAGTCAAATTGGTGTGATGTTGATATTTTTAAAATTTCTTGATGTACTAGCAACAATCACTTTTCATGGTGGGCCAATAATAACCCATGCACAAAATGTTCTTTGCAATGGATATTCCACTAAAGTTACCACCAAGTACCATCATGGTCTTCGGATATGGCCCTTTGTGCCTCTACGGTATCTAAACATCAGAATAAAACTCCATCATAAACATGTCTATACAACATGTCCCCTAAGAGAGTGTAACAAGCTACTTTTCTTTAATTTTATTTTTGTAGTTTGCATCAAACATTATGGGAGGGTACGAATTTGAGAAAGTCTTTTATTTCATTAAGGCAAGATTTGCATGGCTCCGTGTGGACCAAACAAACACTCTTCTCACATTTAGATTCTAGTCATTTGATTTATAACTTGGACACTATTGTAACGATAAGTGGTTGGACTTATCCATGTTAATTTTTAGGAATCAAGGATCCCAAAGAAACCATTGCATCTGCAAATCTATTAGTTGAGCGATGCAAGTTGTCAATCTCATACTAGTTAAATTTTACTAGCAATTTCATTTCTACTTCATGATATTATTTTAGGAATGGTTCTTTGCATTGGTATTCTCCCTTCATATGGCAAATTATAAGTTGGGAATCACAAAAAATGCTTATTTGCTTAATGCCCATAGCTAGTGATGATTGAAGTCCCAAAAATAGGGCTTAATACTTTGCATTGTTATTTGTGCATGGAAAGTTGAGTTTGAATGATATAGGAATGGGTATTCCTTCAGGTGTATAAAATGCGACTCTAGAACCTTGTCCATTTTCACACTTTGATCCATCAAAAAAAATATTTATGTCAACATCATCCTTAGGAGTGATTATTTCTTCTTTTTTAGTGATGAAAAATATCGAATCATCTAGAAGATCTATAATGAGTGGTTGATAATTTGGTAATGGAGCTTCTACGAGTTGATTGGCTATCACTTGAACTTTTATGTACTTTTGTCTAATGAATTTCACATTTAATTTTGTTAGAAGCATTATCCATTTTCTCTAGATATGACATAAGTAGTATTACTTAGCATATAATATCTAAGATTCTTAGTGGTAAAAACCACTTCTAAGAACAACTTCTCGACGTAAGCATATCTTATCTCATAACTTACCAATGTTCGACTGATGTAATAAAAGTCTTGCTCCTTATGATTCTCATTCTTTTGAGCAAGCATTTTCCCTAGTGCAAAACTATTACAGAGATATAAAGGTGAAAAGGGACTCCTATATGAGGCAACATTAACACTGGTGGTGAAGCCATATATTTATTTATGTCATAAAAAGCCTCTTAACATTCAATTGTCTAGGAAAAATTCACCCCTTCTATAGTAGGTGATTGAAATACCTACATTTGTTCAAGATTTGTGTAATCAATCATCGAATAGATTGAAATTTTTCTTACAAACTGTGCAACTCTCTCATATTTATCAGAAGTGGTATCTCAATGATGACCTTGACCTTATCAAGGTCCACCTCAATGCCTTAGAGATAATGAATCCTAGAAGCTTTCCTGATGATACTCCAAATACAAACTTCTTAGGATTCAACCTTACTTTATGTTCAAGCAATCAATCAAAAATATTTTCTAGAACCTCAATATGTTCAATATGTGTTTTAGATTTTGTAATTAGATCATCCATATAATATTCAATGATTTGATGTATGTAATCATGGAAGATGTACGTCATGGCACATTGATAAGTAGCTCCTACATTCTTGAGACCAAAAGGCATCACCTTGTAAAAAAAAGTCCCCCAAGGTGTGGCAAATGTTGTTTTGTGTTTATCTTCACGATTAATTCGAATTTAATTATATCCTAAGAAATCATCCATTAAAGAAAGCATTTCATGGCCTACGTAGGAGTCTCCAAGTTGATAGATGTTTGGTAGTGAAAATTCATCCTTGGGGTATGCTTTTTTTAAATCTCAAATTTTGGTGCATACGCGTACCTCCCCATTTAGCATACAAATGGATACCATGTTAGAGAGACACTCTAGATAATAAATGGGTACTATGAAACCCACATATAGTAATTTGACAATTAATGTTATAATCAAATTAAGTTTTCTTAGTTTATGCTTAAATATCTTAGCTTTAGGAGCTAAGGTGAGGTTGTGGACCAGTAAATTGTGGTCAAGACCAGACATGTCCTTGTATGACCACGAAAAGACTTCTTTATGTTGAGCAAGGTGTTGCAAGAGGTTTGTCATTGTTGTCAACATAGGCAGTTAGATCTAATGATGTAGTGGACAGACAGTTCAAGAGTCATTCAGATGCAGAGGACAGAAGTTCAAAGGATAGTCAGATCTTGTAAAGTGCAATTCCAGGAAAACAGAAGTGACCCAGATTCAGAAAATCAAAGAAAAAGACAAGTAAGAAAACTGTCACGATATCGCGACATGTTTTCTGTCGCGATTTCATGACAGGTCGGAGGAGAGAGAAGGCACAAAGAAAATTGTCGCGATTTCACGACATGTCGGAGGAGAGAGAAGGCACAAAGAAAATTGTCGTGATTTTGCGACATGGTCGAGGAGAGAGAAGGCGCAAGGCAAACTGTCACGATTTCGCGACATGTTGGAGGCCAAGAAGCTAAGTCGAGAAACTATCACAATTTTGCTACATGTTGGATTTTCGTTGGCCGAAGCAAGGAGAAAGCGTTAAGTGGAAAAGTTGTAGCGATTTCGCTACATGTTGGATTTTCACTGGCCGAAGCAAGGAGAAAGCGTTAAGTGGAAAAGTTGTAGCGATTTCGCTACATGTTGGATTTTCGCTGGTCGAAGCAAAGAGAAAGTGCCAAGTTGAAAAGTTGTAGCGATTTCGCTACATGTTGGGATTTCGCTAGTGCATGAAGAGGGAATTGTACGGATGCGAAAGATGTCACGATTTCGTGACGTGTTCCATTTTCGTGGGCGATAGGCACAGAAAAGCGCTAAGGCAAAAAGATGTCACGATTTCGTGACATGTTCCATTTTCACGGGCGATAGGCAAAGAAAAGCGCTAAGGCAAAAAGATGTCACGATTTTGTGACATGTTTCGATTTCGCTGAGGGATGCGGTGAAGAATGTATGACAACGAGAAGTGTCACGATTTCGTGACATGTCTTGTTTTCGTGGGTGCAAGCCTAGAAAAGGACAAAGAGGCAGAAAGTGTCACGATTTCACGATAGCTTGCAAGAAAAGCCTCTGGAAGCTGAAAGCGTCATGATTTCGCGACAAGAATGAGGATGACGTCAGTGAAAGTTTGAAGTGTCACGATTTCGCAACAAGAATGGTGGCAAAGCTAACAAAAGCCAAAAGTGTCACATTTTTGTGATAGCGGGATAAAGAAGGCGTACGGCTACAAAAAGTGTTGCGATATCATGACATGTTATTATTTTGCGACAATAGTTACAGGAAGGTGACAGAGGTGGCAGATGCGGTTGAGGCCAAAAAAGTTAAATCTGGGTCGACGGAATTTAGGGTTTTGTAGCCGACAATTTTTAGGGTTTTGCAGTCAACAATTTCTAGGGTTTTGCAGTCGACAATTTCTAGGGTTTTGCAGTCAACGTTCTTAGGGTTTCAGTCGACTAGTGTTTAAGATTTGATCTTGAAATTTCTTCTATATAAGGAGGACTGTTTCGAGTTTGAGATGCGAAGTGATGATAGAGTTTGTGCAAGTGGAGTCCGTGTCGAGCAGAGAGCGAGTCGTATCAAACTTGTGCGAATGAAGTGCATGGGGTGCAGATGTTGAGTCATATCGATTCGAGCTGAGTGCGAAGTCGTAGTTCGTTTGAGTCAAAGCGAATTGAGTGTATAGTAATTGCATGAATCAAGAGCATGGGGTGTAGAGGTTGAGTTCTAAGTGCGAAGTGATAGCGCACAGATAGAAGAAGTGATCGATCATCTGGTTGCAGTAGAGAGTGCAAAGAAATTCACAGAAGCAGTTGGATAGTGTGAAGCGTTTGCGCAGAAGCAGCAGAATGCATAGAAACTACAGACTGTGAGAATTAAGGTGAAAGTATTATTCTATAATTTTTCATTATTTTTATTGAAGTCCAAGTTGCAGCTTGGCATAAGGGGTTGGTGCTTCTTTCCAGTAGGTGCTGGTAAATTAGGAGTTGGTGCTCCATTATGTTTGGTACAGAAAAATCGAAGGGGTTGGTGCTCCTTCCAGTTGGTGCTAGTAAAAGATATTGTAAAGTTGTAGCTTTGCATTGGTTGGATTTGGATGGTAGTCCAAGCAGTCGTTTTGAGGAGTAGCCACATTGGTGAACCTCGTTAAATTACTGTGTTGTGTGTCATGCTCTCTTGTTGTATTTGATATATCTTTTATTATTTTTAAACTGCTACTGGATTTAAAGCTATATATTCAAAATTTAAAAGACCACACTGATTCACCCCCCCTCTCAGTGTCACTATGAGTACAACAATTGGTATCAGAGCCAGGTTCCTGAACAGGCTCAATAAGCTAGGGTGATCTTGGAAGTGACGTAATGGCAAGTGGTGAGGGTTTCTCCTCAAACAAAGCACCATTGTTTGATGGAACTAACTATGCTTTCTGGAAAATAAGGATGCAGACATATCTCCGTGCTTTGGGTTTTGACATATGGGGTGCGGTAGTTAATGGTTACAAAGCTCCCGCCACTGCTCCAACAGAAACTACCGACAAGAAGGCATTTGAAAATGATTCGAAAGCAAAAAATGCCATCATGTGTGGATTAGTGGACAGTGAGCTAGTCAAAATCATAAACTGTGAATCCGCAAAAGATGTATGGGATAAACTAGAGAACATTCATGAAGGAGACGATAGGATCAAGGAGGCCAAGCTTCAAACACATCGAGCTCAATTCGAATCCTTAAAGATGGACAATGATGAGAACATAGAGGCTTTCATGCTAAGAGTCAACGGAATCACAAATTCAATCAGAGGTCTCGACGAAGAAATGGATGATGCTACGATTGTGAAAAAGGTATTAAGATCTCTCCCTCCAAGGTTTGATTCGAAAGTCTCAGCCATAGAAGAAGCTAAAGATCTAAATCACTTTAGTATGGATGAGATGCATGGTTCTTTGACTGCTTTTGAAATGAGAATAGGAAGGTCAAATCCCATAGATAGAGAAGCAGCTTTCAAAGCTCTAAAAGGCAAAGACACAAAACAAGAGTCTGAAGAAGAGGATATATCAGATGAAATGGAAGCAAATTTTGTCAAAAAGCCGAGAAAAGAAAAAGGAAAATACAGAGGAAAGCTACCTTTTAAATGTTTCAACTATGGAGGCATTGGAAACTTTGCTACCAAATGTCCTCTCAATGACAAGAACAAAGGTGAAGAAACTCCGCATCAAGAAAGAAGTGAATGGAGGAAGAAAACAAACTTCAGAAAAGGCAATTTCAAAAAGAAAAGTTTTATCTCCCGAAATGCAGATTCTTCGGATGACAGCTTTAATGAAGACTCTGAAGAAGGAACAGGTGAAGCTCTCTTTATGGCGTTTGAAGTAGAAAAATTAGAAGAGGCAGAAAACCCAGAAAAGAGAGAAGGAATGAACTCTAAAGTGTCTATTGAAAAAGCTGAGGCTGAAGTTGATTTAGAAGGTGAGCTGGTTTCTGCTCTTGAAGAATGGAAATCTGAGAAAAGAAAGAATAAAAAACTTTCAAGAAAGCTTGAGGATGCAAATGACATTATAACCAGTTTAAAAATACAGACAGAAGAATACAAGAAATTGTCCGAAGATCTAGAAATTCAGGTAACCACGAAGATAGATTATTGTTGCAAACTAGAAGAAGAAAATGTTGGTCTTCGAATGCAGATACAAGAGCTGGATCAAAAAATTAGTTGCCATTACAAACGTGAAGAAAGTTCAATGAAGCTGGATAAAATCTTAAGTGATCAAAGACCTGCAGGCATCAAATTTGGCCTAGGCTTTATTGAAGGAGAATCATCAAACGGACCAAATGTTGAATCGTAAGAAGTGAAGATAAGAAACAAGGTGATATAGGAAAAACAAATCGAGGAAAAGAAAAGCGATAATGCCGGACCCGAAAGGAGAACAGACAATGATGGCTTTACCAAGGTCACACATCGAGAAGAAGAGAAGATCTATGGCTCCTGCAACAACCTGGCAAAGACCATCTTTTAGGTTCAATCATTACTTTTATGGTTTTTGTTTCAAATGTAATGGTTATGGACATAAAATTGTAGATTGCAAGTACAATGTAGGACCAAGAAGTTTCACTAGCAGAAATTCTTTTGCTCCTCTTATAAATTATGCGAGTAGAATGCTTTAATTGTCACAACTTTGGACATATTGCTAGAAATTGTCGCAGTACCTCTATTTCGAATCAACCTCAGAAAAGAAGAGTTCAACCATATAGGGCAAATCAAAATAGAAATCTCTCTAAAAGTTATGCTCAAAATATTGAAAAGGGAAAATCCAAGCTAGAGCCCAATACCATAGTCAAAACAGAGTGGAAACAGAAAGAACAGCTCGGGGAAGAAAAGGAATCTTTAATAGTGCAGACGACTTTCAGGGCTCGAGAATAAATGTGTACCATGGATTCTTGATAGTGGTTGCTCAAGTCATATGACAGGTGATAAACAAAAATTTGAAAAACTACAGAAATATGAGGGTGGCTATGTGAAGTTTGGAAATAATGATGGAGCCAAAATAATAGGAAAAGGATCTGTCAAAATTAGTGAAGGGAAAATCAAGTCGGAAGAAGTTTTATTTGTGGATGGTTTGAAACACAACCTGTTAAGTGTCAGTCAAATCTGTGATAAAGGACATGAAGTAGTCTTCAAGAAGCAGGGTTGTGAAGTCAAAAAAATAAATAGTGGGAAATTGATAGCAACTGGTTCAAGGACGTCTAGAAATTTGTACACACTCTCAAAAACTTCAGAAGGTACGTGTTTCATTGGACAAGAAGAAGAGAACTGGTTGTGGCACAAGAGGCTTGGACACATAAGTTTTGATAATTTGGTGAAAATCAGCTCGAAACAAGCAGTGAGAGATATTCCAACCATTAAAAAACCTTCAAACAATGTTTGTGCCTCATGTCAGAAGGGAAAGCAAACCAGAGTCTCATTCAAAACAAAAGAGTACCACACTAGCAGGCCTTTGGAACTTATTCATACTGACTTATGTGGACCCATGAGAACTCAAAGCATAAATGGCGACAAATACTTTATGCTGTGTATCGATGATTATTCCAGAATGACATGGATATTTTTCTTAAAAGATAAAACAGAAGCTTTTGAAATGTTCAGATCCTTCAAACATCTAGTTGAGAATGAAACAGGAAAAAGGATCAAATGTTTACGATCAGACAGAGGAGGAGAATTCATTTCGAATGAATTTATAGAATACTATGAAAAACATGGTATTAGGAGACAATATTCAGCAGCTAGAACTCCCCAGTAGAATGGTGTAGTAGAAAGAAAGAACATAACTATACAGGAAATGGCACGCACCATGCTGGCAGAAAACAAAATAGCAGATAGATTCTGGAAAGAAGCAGTTCACACTACAGTATACATCCAAAACAGATATATGTTAAGAACTCATGAATGCAAAACACCTTATGAGTTGTGGTTTGGTAGAAAAGCAACAACAAAACATCTCAAAGTATTTGGGTGTAGGTGCTACATCAGAAAAACTGATGACAACCTTGGGAAGTTTGAAGATAGAAGCGAGATGAAGGTGTTTTTGTTGGGTATTCATCAAAAAGCAAAGCTTACAAATGCTACAACAAGAGACTCAAGAAAATTGTGGACGGTGCGAGATGTTAAATTCGATGAAGGTGGGAAATGATTAGCTGACTTTGAGGAAAACTACCCAATCTATGAAGAAGTCTTTGAAGGAGATGAGGTGAATGAAACAGAAAATAAATCTACGTTTGATTCAGATGAATTAATCGATGACTCAGAGGTGCAAGAAAACAAGAAATTCAAAACAGGCAAGCTGGCAGAAAAATCATCCAAGAGACCAAATAATTGGAGATCCCATAGCTGGTATTCAGACAAGAAGGAAAGTAATAAGTAATTACTCTCTTTTATCTAGCATTAAGCCCAAAAACATATATGAAGCAAGCAAAGATGATAGGTGGATGAAGGCAATAAATGAAGAGTTAGATCAGATTGAAAAGAACAGAACTTGGGAATTAGTACCTAGACCTACGAATAAGAATGTAATCGACACCAAATGGATATTTCGAAACAAATTAAATGAAGACAGACAGGTCATTAGGAACAAAGCAAGACTGGTTTGTAAAGGATATGCATAGGTCGAAGGCATTGATTTTGAAGAGACTTTTGCACTAGTGGCTAGATTAGAAGCAATTAGAATGTTTCTGGCCTTAGCAGTCCACAAGAACTTCAGAGTTTATCAGATGGATGTAAAATCTGCCTTTTTAAATGGGAAACTCGAAGAAGAGGTCTATATTGAACAATCGGATGGCTTTCAAATTAGTGAAGATCCTAACCTTGTCCGCAAATTAAAGAAAGCATTATATGGATTAAAACAAGCACCACGGGCATGGTATGCAAGGCTAGACAACTATCTCTCTCAATAGGGATTCAAGAAAGGGTTGGTCGACAATAATCTGTATGTGAAAACAGAAGGTGGGCATCTCATAGTTCTTGTTGTCTATGTCGATGATATCATATTTGGCAGCAACAAAGATGAATCTTGTAAAGACTTAGCACATAAGATGCGGAATGAATTTGAAATGTCTATGATTGGTGAACTGTCTTATTTTCTTGGGCTACAAGTTAATCAAAATGAGAAAGGCATTTTCATTTCCCAAATCAAATATGTGAAAGAGATGCTAAAAAGGTTCACAATGGAGGACTGTAAGCCAGTTAGCACTCCCATGACAACAGGCTGCAAGTTGAGTAAAGAAGACAAATCTCCACCCGTAGATCAAACCATGTACAGATCTATGATTGGAAGCTTACTATATTTAACAGCTACCAGACTCGATATTCTACAGGGAGTTTGCATGGTAGCTAGATTTTAGACCAGTCCCAAAGAGACTCATGTAACGAGTAGTAAAAAGGATTCTTAGGTATCTCAAAGGCACCATGGAGTATGGGTTGTGGTATCCAAAAGGCAAAGACTTCACTCTTATATCATATTCAGATGCAGATTGGGCTGGTTGTGTTGATGATAGGAAGAGTACAAGTGGAGGTGCTTTTTATCTCGATGACAGGTTGGTTGCTTGGCACGACAAGAAACAAGAGTCGGTTTCTTTATCAACGAGTGAGGCGAGAATATATTGCAGCAACAACTTGTTGTACTCAAGTTTTATGGATGAAACAAACTTTGAAAGATCTTGGAATTAATTTTAGTGAACCAATATCAGTTAAGTGTGATAACACCAGTGCAATTAACATCTCCAAGAATCCGGTTAGTGCACTCACGGACAAAACACATTGCTATAAGGTATCATTTCTTGAAGGAGAAAGTTGTAGAAGGAGAAGTCAAATTGGATTTTGTCCCAACCACAGAACAAGTAGCAGATATTTTTACAAAACCATTGCCCAAGGAAGTGTTTGAGTACCTTCGAGACAAATTGGGAGTAGTCACACTTCCCAAGAAGTGACTAGCTACAGGGATCACTTTCTCAGGGGGAGCATTTGAGTATTTGACTACTCTTTTGCTCATGATCATAATTTGTGCTAGATGCAACAAATTGTGCCTGAGAATTGTGAGGATGGACTCAGGGGGAGTCTGCAGTAGCCCTTTGGTATTATTGACAAAGGGGGAGAAGAGTTATAGGAATGTACACAGGTGTTGCCAACAATTCCAAAGGGGGAGATTGTTGAGCAAGGTGTTGCAAGAGGTTTGTCATTGTTGTCAACACAGGCAGTTAGATCTAATGATGCAGTGGACAGACAGTTTAGGAGTCATTCAGATGCAGAGGACAGAAGTTCAAAGGATAGTCAGATCTTGTAAAGTGCAATTCCAGGAAAACAGAAGTGACCCAGATTCAGAAAATCAAAGAAAAAGACAAGTAAGAAAACTGTCGCGATATCGCGACATGTTTTTTGTCGCGATTTCATGACAGGTCGGAGGAGAGAGAAGGCGCAAAGAAAATTGTCATGATTTCGTGACATGTCGGAGGAGAGAGAAGGCGCAAAGAAAATTGTCACGATTTCATGACATGTCGGAGGAGAGAGAAGGCGCAAAGAAAATTGTCACGATTTTGCGACATGTCGGAGGAGAGAGAAGGCACAAAGAAAATTGTCATGATTTCATGACATGGCCGAGGAGAGAGAAGGTGCAAGGAAAACTGTCATGATTTCGTGACATGTTGGAGGCCAAGAAGCTAAGTCGAGAAACTATCGTGATTTCGCTACATGTTGGATTTTCGTTGGCCAAAGCAAGGAGAAAGCGTTAAGTGGAAAAGTTGTAGCGATTTCGCTACATGTTGGATTTTCACTGGCCGAAGCAAGGAGAAAGCGTTAAGTGGAAAAGTTGTAGCGATTTCGCTACATGTTGGATTTTCGCTGGTCGAAGCAAAGAGAAAGTGCCAAGTTGAAAAGTTGTAGCGATTTCGCTACATGTTGGGATTTCGCTAGTGCATGAAGAGAGAATTGTACGGATGCGAAAGATGTCGCGATTTCGTGACGTGTTCAATTTTCGCGGGCGATAGGCACAGAAAAGCGCTAAGGCAAAAAGATGTCACGATTTCGTGACATGTTTCGTTTTCACGGGCGATAGGCAAAGAAAAGCGCTAAGGCAAAAAGATGTCATGATTTCGCGACATGTTTCAATTTCGCTGAGGGATGCGGTGAAGAATGTAAGACAGCGAGAAGTGTCGCGATTTCGTGACATGTCTTGTTTTCATGGGTGCAAGCCTAGAAAAGGACAAAGAGGCAGAAAGTGTCGCGATTTTGCGACAGCTTGCAAGAAAAGCCTCTGGAAGCTGAAAGCGTCATGATTTCACGACAAGAATGAGGATGACGTCAGCGAAAGTTTGAAGTGTCACGATTTCGTGACAAGAACGGTGGCAAAGCTAACAAAAGCCAAAAGTGTCACATTTTCATGATAGCGGGATAAAGAAGGCGTACGGCTACAAAAAGTGTCACGATATCGCGACATGTTATTATTTCGCGGCAATAGTTATAGGAAGGTGACAGAGGTGGCAGAGGTGGTTGAGGTCGACAAAGTTGAATCTGGGCTGACAAAATTTAGGGTTTTGTAGCCGACAATTTCTAGGGTTTTGCAACCAACAATTTCTAGGGTTTTGTAGTCGACAATTTCTAGGGTTTTGTAGCCGACAATTTCTAGGGTTTTGCAGTCGACGTTCTTAGGGTTTCAGTCGACTAGTGTTTAAGATTTGATCTTGAAATTTCTTCTATATAAGGAGGACTATTTCGAGTTTGAGATGCGAAGTGATGATAGAGTTTGCGCAAGTGGAGTCCATGTCGAGCAGAGAGCGAGTCGTATCGAACTTGTGCGAATGAAGTGCACGGGGTGCAGATGTTGAGTCATATCGATTCGATCAGAGTGCGAAGTCGTAGTTCATTTGAGTCGAAGCGAATTGTGCGTATAGTAATTGCATGAATCAAGAGCGCGGGGTGCAGAGGTTGAGTTCTAAGTGTGAAGTGATAGCGCACAGAAAGAAGTGATCGATCATCTAGTTGTAGTAGAGAGTGCGAAGAAATTCACAGAAGCAGTTGGATAGAGCGAAGCGATTGCGCAGAAGCAACTGAATACATAGAAACTGTAGACTATGAGAATTAAGGTGAAAGTATTATTCTATATTTTTTCATTATTTTTATTGAAGTCTAAGTTGTAGCTTGGCATAAGGGGTTGGTGCTTCTTTCCAGTGGGTGATGGTAAATTAGGAGTTGGTGCTCCATTCTATTTGGTACAGAAAAATCGAAGGGGTTGGTGCTCCTTCCAGTTGGTGCTTGGTAAAAGATATTGTAAAGTTGTAGCTTTGCATTGGCTAGATTTGGATGGTAGTCCAAGCGGTCGTTTTGAGGAGTAGCCACATTGGTGAACCTCGTTAAATTACTTTGTTGTGTGTCATGCTCTCTTGCTGTATTTGATATATCTTTTATTATTTTTAAACTGCTGCTGAATTTAAAGCTATATTTTCAAAATTTAAAAGACCACACTGATTCACCCCCCCTCTCAGTGTCACTATGAGTACAACATTTTATTCATTTTTAAAATGTTGATCATACATTCTTTCTCTTCTACAAATAAATATTTTTCAATTTTCATGATTTGTGTATTATCTGCATCTTCATTAAGGTTCAAATCGATGAATTATTCGATTAGCATATGGGAACCCTCTTCTAACTGGTGTGGATTTGGTATGAGATGGATATCATCCTACACACTCTCAAAGGACTTAGGTGACTCCTCCTTTGCTTTGATTTGATAAACAAAAGTAGGTGAAGGTGAAGGTTGTTGTGGGATATAAGCATTTTAAGCTTGTAGAAACTCTTTGAACATGATAAATTTGATGATGGATTGCAGGGATGAATCCTATCCATGATGATAAGACTAGAATCGATCAAGACCATCTTCGTAAAATCATGAGTTGTGAAGTGGGGCGAACAAGTCAATATAGATCATGTTAACTTGGTGAATGTGAGGTGGTTGCAATTTGAAGAGTGAATTGTCTAGATTACTCTTGCTAAGTTGCAATAGAAATTTGGTGTGTTAATGGTGATGTTGCAGTAGCAAGGTGACAGTGGTGGATCAGGCTTAGGGTGCTTGCATTCTTTTTTGAAGTGAAAGATGATGTGATTTATGGGAAAAATTTTGGTGTAATACTCATATCTCTCGATGGGCTCTACAAAGACCATATCTTCTTGAGGACCATAAAATATGTGAATGATCCAATCTAGGTTTACTTCCATTTGTTGAAACTCATCAAAAATTTCATCAAAGATATAATCATTTGAGATGTGATCAATCGCATCTGAAACGTGACCAATTATGAATGTATGCAATATAAAATCTAAAAATTTGAGATAAGGTATAAAGTTAGGATCCAGGTATTCATCATTGCTATCATCACAATAATCACAATCATCACTCTATTCATTCTCTTCTTAACACTCAAGAGTGATTTGTTGGAATGTTTGTTCGAAAGAAAAATTTGAAGTAGATGGCCTATATACTAAGCCTCCTGAGCAATCATGTGCTTCTTTATATTCAATCTCAATAATGTGATGCGGACCCTATTCATGTCATCATAGGTCATATACCTTCCATTTAACCCTACAAAAGTATTGTAAATGGAAATTTGGGTTAGATAGATATTCTAGATTGGCACAAAAAACTTATATGGGTTCCTCATTGGGTTATATAGTTAACCATATGAAGCTACTTTTGCATATGGTTCTAGGAAGATTAAGAAATATGAGGTTAATTATGCTATGTATTTTTTAGAGCTAGAACTGGTTGTGCACACTCTAAAAATTTGGTGACATTACCTACTAGAAAAACCCTTTTGATTCAAGGACTAACCATTAGAATATGACGTAACTTTTAATCAACCTATGCTCAATGGTAAACAAATATGGGTCAAGTTCTTAGTAGAGTATGAATTTGGTATAGAGTATATCAAAGGTAAGGAAAATAATGCCATTTATTCCTTAAGTAGGAGAAGGCATATAGCAACACTGACCCATAGGCATGTGGGATTAATAGACTATGTCAAAAAATGTAATCACAAGATTAGGATTACAGTAAAATTTGGGCCAATATGGAAATAAATATTGGAGAGAAAAAATATTTCAATATCAAATATGGTATTTTGTGCTTTAAGGATAGGGTGGTTATACCCAAAATCAATGATTTGAGGATACTTATTATGCAAGAGGTACATGGATCTCCTTACTCTTCTCACCTTGGAGGGACTAAAATGAGAGAGAACATGAGAAAGATTTTCTACTAGTTAGGAATGAAGAGGGATATAATGAATTTTATTACTAGATGTATGGAATTTCAAAAGGTCAAAGCTAAGCATAGATATTTAGAAGGACAATAATATCTACATGATATACCAATTCAAAAATGGTAGGTTATATCTATGGATTTTATTATGGGTCTACCTAAAACTATGTATCAACATGACACAATCCTCGTGGTAGTTGATAAGTTGACTAAGGTTGTGCATTTTATACTAGGGAACATAACAAATGATGCACTAGTGGTCGTAAATAAGTTTACCAGAGAGATATTTAGGTTACATGGATTTTCAAAGTGATTATTTTAGACAAGGATTCTAGATTCACATCTATTTTTTGGTAAGCTATTCATCATGCAATAGAAACAAATATAAATATTAGTTTTGCATACCATCAAAAAATAGATGGAGAAACAAAGAGGGTAAACCAAGTATTGGAAGATATGCTTCGTATGTATTGTATGGACCAAAAGTCTTAATGGGAAGACTTTATGCATCTAGTAGAATTTTATTATAATAATGGTTATCATTCTTTCTTAGGAATGGTCATTTTTGAATCCCTATATGGTATGATATGCATAACTACTCTATCTTGGGATAATCTAGAAAATCGAGTGGTGATCATACCAAAGGATCAACTTAGATTGATCAACCATGGGTTTAAGGAATTTATCGATCATAAAAAGAGCTATATTGATCTAAAAAGATAACTTAGAGAGTTACTTATGGGATATAGAGTATTACTAATAGTTAAACCCATGGAAAAACATCATCAAGTCAACTATTTTGGGACTTTTGAAAATATTGATAGGATAAGTCATATACCCCATTATCTTGCATTGTCACCCAATCTATCAAATATCCATGACACTTTCCATGTATCTTGTTGGCTCGAATTTCATGCGCACCCTATGGAGAGTAAAATTAAAACACAAGTAAAATTTGAATGGGAATATATTCCCTCTCACTTTAGGATCTTGTTGGATATCCAAGGTGTGAGTTACAAAGTCGGGTCGATTGCTGTCACTATTTTCCACTTCTGGAATAGTTTCAAGTGGACTATCTATATATACCTCCAATGGGGTTTGAATTTTTTGTTGTTTTTGTTTGGTTCATCAGTAATATTTACATTTGTAAATAGATCTAGCTCTTTCAGACTTCAACAAAGTAAAAGAATAAAGAATTTTATAAGACATAAAAATTGATCACCTTTAAATTAAAAACAAAGAGGGTAAGGTAGGGAAAAAAAGAAGAGTGAAATATTACAATTCTAATTGTTAATCATTCTTTCAATTCAAACATGTTGATGTGTTCACTAATCAGGACAAATAGAATAACAACATATCCAGCTTTCTAAGATTAACTTGTTATCTAGAAAAAGGTATAACGGAGGAATAAAATAGAGTAACCTATTTAAATCACAATTTTCCTTGTAACTAATAGGATGTATCTGTAAATAGAAAATGCTCATGCACATAGACTAGAGATATCATTCTAATATCCTCAAACTGTGGATTTAAACACTTTCTTAGAATATTTTAATCATTATAAAAAATTCAATCTTGTTGGGATGATTTTGCCATAATCATAGCACAAATATCAAAACCAAATCTAGTAGGTAAAGAATTAAATTTCAAAATGAGTAAACCTCAATGAAGCTCTTCACATCAACAACATGCCAAAATCAATTAAACTCATAACAATTATTATTACATACATTTCAATGAAAACAAGAATAAGTAAGGAAAGCACCATCAAAACCTAAGAAGTAGATTAAGTGCCTAGCTATGCCACTTCAAAGTAACAACACCACAAAATATCCCATGTCAATAACAGATGTGTTCTCAAGAAAAACAATTTAAAAAAAAATACTTCTATTATAAATTTTTGCATCCTGAGTTTACATTCAATTGGAGTATTTATAGACTCGGGACATGCCCTAGTATTTTCAAAAAATATCTTCTCCTAGGAACTTAAACTAATATAAAAATCCCACCACCAAGGCCTTACATAATAAAACATATTTTAATAGAGTTCAAGCCAACTCCAACCACCCCAAAAATCTGCCTAAAAATCTTGCCATAAATGGTGGAGGCACAATCTGATCTTCTCTTCACCAAATGGAGACTGCATACAGATGTTTTCACTTTCCAGCCAATTGCAGGTATATTTCATTAAATGGGCATTCCTTCGGCCATACCTGATAAAGTATTTGTTTACAACGGCCTTTGATAAATCTGGGTGGATCATTAATTTTACATAATTTCTATCTCTGCACAACCACCTTTGTTTGGTTAATGTTGAAATTCCAAGCCTACCATCACTTCCATCATTAATTATATCCGCTAGCAAATTCCTTCAAAATATTAAAAAGGTCCAAGGTTAGAACATTATAAAAATAATTAATTTATTTTTCGAAAGGTTCAAAATTCTAGGTCTAAGAATTTAATTAATTTTTTATTAGTATTTTAATACCTAAGGTTTGACATTTTTATATCATTTTATTTTTTAATCTTCCTGAGCTTGGCCATCGCAAAATCTTGGCATGTTGAAAAATATCACCCATTTTTTATTTTTTATTCTTCCTGAGCTTGGCAATCACGAAATCTTGGCAGGTCACAAAATATCGCCCATTTTTTATTTTTTTATCTTCTTGAGCTTGGAAATCGCAAAATCTCACCCATTTTTCATTTTTTAATCTTCCTAAGCTTGGAAATCATGAAATCTCGACCATTTTTCATTAAAGCCTTCTTTCAGCCATATTGATCGTGAAACTTAGGAATGTTGTGAAATCGCGACCATTTTTCATTAAAGCCTTCTTTCAGCCATATTGATTGCGAAAATTAAGGATGTTGTGAAATCATGACCACTTTATTTGAAGCCCTCTTTCAACCATATTGATCATGAAACTTAGAAATGTCATGAAATCATGACCAATTTTAATTAAAGCCTTCTTTAAGCCATCACAAAACTTAGGAAAGTCGCAAAGTCGTGACCATTTTTTATTGAAGCCCTATTTCAGCTATATTGATCATGAAACTTAGGAATGTCATGAAATCTCGGCCATTTTTCATTGAAGCCTTCTTTATTTTTTAGCTTTTTCAATTTGCTGGGTATTCACTTCTCTACCCTTTTCTTCCAACACTTTGTAAAATTTCAAAAAATTCGAACATGGATTCCAATGACCCTGCACTTTGTATTTTAGTACTTTAAAGGTTTGTGAAGGATGCTCCATGCTAAAAATATATTTTTAGGTTCTAGAAAACAAAATTAAATTGCCTCAAAGAAGTTCGTTTCTCATGGTATGAAAATTATAGCAAAAAGAAAAAGTTCCCATAATTGAATAAAACTTTTTAGGTGTCCAAATGAGCCAAATGGGCATTTGAATATGGAGAAAAAATCCAAAACATTATCTAGGATCAAGATATATTGTATTAATAAGTCCACTTGATGCAAATAGAAACTACTATTCCTAGAAGGTAAATCATGTCTGAAATTTTGAAATTTTGGTACCATTGGAAAGGTGAGCTCGATATATTTCATATAAAATTTTAATCACTTCAAAGGGATTCTTCTAATATGGTAATTGCAAAACTGAAGTAAACATTAGGGAAATATGAATATTTTCAAAGAACCTTAGAAATTGATTTTAATATTTTAGACCTTAGGAAAACCATTGAAAATTAAATTTCCTAAGAAAATTAACCAAAAATAATTGCCATCAAAGTATAAATATTCATAATAATTTAATTAAAATCAGTGCTCTAGGCAAGCATTCTTGACACCTTCATGCAGGTAAAATTTAAGACTTAAAGAAAACAAAAATTATATTAAAAAACCCAAATATTTCAAGAGGGTCCCCTTGGAAATAAAAATTAATAATTTTCACAGGCTCAAAATATTTTATTTTTAGTTGGGGTGTGTTGCTTCTCAACAAATGGTGACATCTATGGGAAAATAGTAGCATGATTTGGAACCCAAAACTCTAGTTTTAAAACCACTTAAATCATGTACCATACCTTACCATAAATATTTTCAAAATATTTTAACCATTATCTGCCTGTCTTTTAAAATTTCTCAAGGACATACTAGGTTGAATTACTTAAATAAAAATCTGGTGTGTGATTGCAAGTGTATAAATTTTTCCTCTTAAGATGATCATGGCTTAGAATATTTTCTTAGTATTAACCAAATTGTTTGGGTTGCACAAGTTTATTTGAGTAGAGATATGTTTCTAGTTTAGCCTTTTATAGCCCTGATAAAGTTACTCTTAACTTTATTTTTAAGACCTTGGTCCACAGTCATGGAGCATATATAGCCCTGGTGAACATTTCTAAGATTTATCTTTCAAAAATCTTGGCTATCTCCATTTTATTATGGATTCTTTTTTTGTGGAACTCTCTTTCTCATTTTTTTGTGGAACTTTATTTCTCTTTTCTTTTTATAAAGACTAGATAACTGGTAAGCCTTACTGAAGGTTCGGTAATTGCATTTGCCTTGATATTTTATCAACCAAATAATCAATCAACTAACAATTTTAGTTTTTAAACACCAATAGCCTCTTAAGGGTTATTAAAATTATTTTTGTGAATCGAAGTTTCCCTCTTATGACTAAATTTTCTTGGATCCCCCTGGAGTTCTCCAGCAAAACAATATAATGATTTATTTATGATTATAATAATTATAGTAGGCTAGGTAAAAATTCTAAACTATCTCTCTATTGTCATTCTAGATAACAAGCATTACCACTTTCTTCCTACTTAGTATATTTTTTTTCCAAAATCACCCTGCTTTGATTCGATAAATTGAGGCAAAGACCCAAAAGAAGAAAAAAAATAAAAACTTGAAAAACTAGAATCAACTTAAATGTCGATAAAATAGACTAAACACACACTATTATTATTATTATATACATATGTACAAAGGCTTATATGATCACTCAAATGATGTAGTAGATGGAAAAGCAAAGAAATAATACTTCAAATATTGACCATTAATAGGTAAGTTGAGGATATTACCTTCCAGGTCCTGAAGACGAAATGCATTATTACCTAGAATTTTTGTGATTTGATGTCTCTATCCATAGACGCTGCAACTTGGTGTGTTTGCCTTTCATTTCATGAGCTTGGTTCTATAGAAGCACCAAGTCTATAAGTCTGAATACCTTCACTTTTGCTCTTTTATCAAACCAATGCGTGACTGTATCTTGATACCGAGTAAAATGCTTCAGATCCTAAAGCCTTTCATCCTGTAAATCAATCAAGTCTAATACACAATCTTATACATATGTATAATCATTAAAATAGTCTAAAAAAAATTGATAAGTAGGAATTTTGATTGAAATTGAAACTATTGGTTTAGTCACATACAAAAAAGCAAATGGTGAAGTTTTAAGATCTTATTTGTATCTTATTCTATCTACCCAAAGTGCGTACTTCAATAATGTATGCCATTATTAGTATTTTTCTACAATTTTTTTTTTAATGACATTTATCAAATTCTAATCCGTAGATTCAGCCAACCCATTTTCTTAGGGGTAATAGTTGGATGAAAATTTAAGAACTATCCCATTTGGTATGCCCATTCCATAAATTCCAATGTTTGAGAAGCTAGTCCATTATCACAAAATAAATTTAAAGGTACTCCAAACCTGGATATGATATTTGATTCAAAAATTTGAATTACTTCATGGGTTGTACTCCTCATTGTGGCTACTGCTTCAACTCATCATGTACAGTAATCAATGGTTGTTAATATATACTTGTACCCTATTGATTAATTTGGTTTTATCACTCCCACAAAATCAATTCCCCATTGCATGAAATAATTATCTATTATAACAAGTTGTAATGGTAGAGCTTGGTTAACCTACTTGGTTGCAAATATTTGACACTAATGAAAAGTTCTCACATGATGATGCACATCTTTAAACAATGTAGGCCAGTAGTAGCCTACCCTTATTTTATGTGTAGTAGATGAATCTAAATAATGTCTTACTCCTAACTTATCATGAAAATTATACATTACTTCATCCACATCATCCTAAGCAATACATTAAGAATATGCCAACATAATTTTATCTATATAATTTGCCCTCTTTGAGTAAAAAATGAGCATATTTTAACTTGAGTGATCTTCTCTAAGTTCTATTCAAATGAGGTGGGCAATTCCTAGAGCTCAATAAATGCATGATATCCCCATACCAATCATCCAACCTAGAGTCTAGTTGGTTAATCTCTATCCCTATAGGTATCTCACCAATATGTTAGGATAGACCAAGTCCTCTAATAAATTTAGCAAGTCAAATATCTAGATCAAACTATTGTAATTTCATAATCCAATTACCTTTCAGTTCCCCTAGTTCATTTTGAATTAACAAATACTTCACAACTAGGCCAGGAACTATAGCATGGGATTTACTCAAAATATAATGCTTGAATTATTTAACTACTTTCACTAAGATGTAGGCTTTCTTATCCAAATGAGAGTAATTTAACTTAGCACCCTTATATTGGTACTTTTGAAAGAAATGGGTTGGTCCCCTATTTTCCTTCATTGAGTTAAAACTACAACATCTGTATGTTTAGAATAAAAAGAATATAAGTGAAAATCTACACTAAAATATGGACTTACCAGAACCAGGGCTTGTTGGATAATAGATTTAATCTCTTGAAATGCCACCTTGGCTTTTGTGGAAAAGAAAATCTGAGCAATCTCCTTTAACATATCATATAGTGGTTTAGCTATTTTAGCAAATCCACAAATGAACTTCCTAAAAAAGTTAATCTTCCCAAAAAATGATTTCAACTTTTTCGTAAAATTGGGAAAGGGTATATTTTTTATGGCTTCAACCATCTCAAGATCCATAGAAATGCCTTATTTTGGTAGCAGGTGACCAAAAATTTTACCTTTAGTTACACCAAAGACACATTTCTTTGGATTCAAAGAAATTTCAAATTCTCTACATTTGTCAAAAATAGACACCAAGTGTTTAACATGATCAAATCGAGATTTAGAAAATATTGTCATGTCATCCATGTATCCCACAGTACACTTTTCCATGAGATATTTGAAGGCATGATCCATTGCATGTTGGAATGTGGCTCCATCATTTATCAATCCAAATGGCATTCTTTTGTAAGCAAAGGTCCCCTATTTGGTTGTGAAGGTAGTTTTCATTTTGTCTTCTCTATTTACAAAACTCTAGTTGTATCCGTAAAATCCATCTAAGAAATACATCATCTCTAATCCATTTATGATATGCAATACATCATCCATGGAAGGCAAAGGATAATTCTAATTTTTAGAATCCTTTTTTTTTAAATAAAGGGGTAAAAATTTATTGATAAAAAGTCTGGATTACAAAGTACATCTGAGCCCCCACCCAGGACTCAAATAAGCAACAAGACAGGCTAAATCACCAAACAAGGTCAACTCCCAAAGAAAACCAAAAAAAAAAAACAAACCACATTAAGTCTGAACATCCTTATGGATCAACTCCCATAGGTGTTGAGAATCCCTAGATGGGAGACTCTCCCAGTTATCAATACTCTGAGTATCCAATAGCTCAGAAGCCCTTTTGGCCAGGTAATCAGCAACCCCATTCCATTCCCTTGGAATGTGCACAAAGGATATAAATTCGAACTCTTTACTCATTCTGAGAATCTGAATGGTCATAGAGGCCAACTACCAATTAACATCCTCCACTCTTTTGTTGTTTAAAATATTAACCAAAATTTGAGAGTCAGACTTGTAAAGAATCCTATGCCAGCCAAGAGAAAACCCCCTTTGCAAGGCCTCAAGTATCACCAGAGCTTCCATAAGATTTTTGGAGTGAACACCTTTATAAATGGAAAAGAAAAAAATGACCACCCCAGCAAAATCTCTCCCAACACCACCAATTCCAGCATGTCTAGGATTGCCCCTGGACGACCCATCAGTATTAATTTTTAAAACTCCTCTAGGGGGCAGTCTCCATATACCCTCTCTCCTAACCTTCTTGCTAAGCTGAGGAATCCTACTAGGGATAGAAGAATTCACACCAACCCCAAAAAAACCAAGGGCCTGTCATACCTTCTCCTCCCTAGAGTCCAAATGAGGGTCCACATCACATTTACTATGGATAGTTTCTTGAACCATACATAGGATCCTTTGCCAGATCTATTGAATAGCCAAATGACTTCCCTCAAAAATGTGTCAGTTTCGTTCGAGCCAAATCTGCTAGATGATGCAAGAAGGGCCCAAATTCCAAGCCACTTGGAGGAAGGGGGCCTTGGCTGGAGGTCTGCCCAGACTACTCCAAAACTCCACCAGGGAGAGAACATGAAAACAAGGATGGTTCCAGGCACTCCACCAACAGTGCCAAATGTATTTGGCAAGGGAGCATTGGAAAAATAAATGAGAAGAGTCATCCTCATTCTTACCACAAAGGACACATAAAGAGGGACCCTGAAATCCCCTCTTACTCAAGTTATCCCAAGTGAGGCATTTATTACGAGCTACCAACCAGAAAAAAAGTTACATTTCGGCCAAGAAAATCTATTCCACACCTTTTTCCACCATGTGACGGGGAGACTCCCAAACTTTTGCTTATCAAGAACTTGATAACCATAGGCTACAGAGTAGGTTCCCTTGGGATTAGGGTTCCAAGCCAAAATGTCTTTATCCCTCAATGAAGAACAGTACCTCCCTGCAAGAATAAGAGCAAGCACCTCTCTATCCTCGGCCAATCCCCCTTGGGGCCATTCCTGCGGATCTTTCCATCTGTACATCTCCATATTTCCAAAATATTAGATTTTTTTTAAGTCCTCCACATGAGACCAGCCTGCTTCCAAGAAAAAAATGCTTAGGGAATGTAACCTGGGATATTGAGTCAAGATAGGAGGGTTGCCATCCCAAGAATCCTCCCAAAAAAGAACATATGATCCCGGATTGCAAATCCAGAACAAACCTTGCTTAATTAAATTAGCTCCTCTTTTCAGAGTGTCCCAGATAACAAAACCTTTCCCAACCAAACTGGATCTAGGGATATCTGCCTTAGAAATACCTCTCAAGTATTTATAAGATAATATTTTATCCCAAATCTGATCTTGAGAGGTACACCATCTCCAATAAAGTTTCGCAGCCAAAGCCTACCTAGAAAGAGTTGCATGTCACAACCCAAGGCCTCCCTCTTGAACTGGCCTACAAATGGAATCCCATCTAACCAAAATCCATTTAGATTGATCAAGTTTGCCAAACCACAAAAACTATCTTGACAGAGCATCCATGTCCTTGATGAAACAAGAAGGAACTGTTTGCACAAAACATCTGTAAATGGGTAAAGCTTGAATAATGATTTTAAAAGCAATACTCTACCTACAGAGGATAGCCATCTGACAGTCCAGTGATTTACCTTCCTTCTAAACTTATCAAGTATAGACTGCCAAGAAGATCTAGGTAGAGGATGAGATGAAATCGGGATCCCAAGATAAATGAAGGGGGGAGTCCCGACCTGGAATATTAGAATGCGAGCAATCCTGGATTGAATAAGAGGGGGGGTATTGAAGAAGAAAATAAAGGACTTGTCATCATTAATCACCTGTCCAAAAGCACCAAGATATATGTCAAGAGACTGTCTAATGTTTCCAACTTCCTTGATAGTGGCAACTCCCAACAAAGCAGTATCATCAACAAATTGAAGGTGGGAAAGAGGTGGCAAACTGTTATCCCACTTCCACCCCTGAATGAGACCATGCCTGACCTGAGACTTGAGTAATCTGCCCAACCCTTCTCCCATAATGATAAACAAATAATGAGATAGAGGATCTCCTTGCCTCAATCCCCTTGAGGCCTAAAACAACTCCGTTGTCTCATTATTAACAAGAACAGGGAATGAGGAAGAAGAAATACAGCTCATCACCCATATAATCCATTCCTCCTCAAAGCCAAAAGCAGCAAGAACTTTTTGAAGAAAGGACCATCTAACTCTGTCATAGGCTTTTGCCATGTCCAAATTAATGAACATAGTTTTCTCCTTAGAAGTTTCCATTGAGTGAATAACTTCTATAGAAATAACAACCCCATCCATGATTTGTCGGCTAGCAACAAACCCACCTTGCTCCTCAGAGATGATTTTGCTCAACCATATCTTTAGCCTCTCAACAATAATTTTTGTGATGATCTTATATACAATATTACAGAGAGCAATAGGCCTGAACGTATCCAAGGAATTCACTCCCTCTTTCTTAGGAATAAGCACCACAAAGGTAGCATTTAGGGCCCTTAGCATCTGTTTGTTCTTTTGGGACTCACGGACCACTTCCAAAAGGTCAAATTTGATTAACTCCAAAAATTATTGATAAAACTCAATCGAGAATCCATCCGGACCCGGGGCTTTCCCATTTTTCATCTTGAATACAACACTTTTCAGCTCCTCAAGGGAAATTGGATCCATAAAGTGCTCATTCATCTCTCTAGAAACAATCGAGGGAATACAGTTTAGAATAATTTTTTCTTCCTCATCATCTAAGAGGGCATCCTCCTTGAAGAGAGAGGAAAAATACCTCTTAGTCTATTCTGAAATATCCCTGAAAGAAGAAAGCAGGGCACCCTGAGAATTAACAAGAGAGGTAATCAGGTTACCATTACGACGAGCCTTAACAGAGTTATAAAAGAAGGTTGTGTTCCTATCCCCTTCCTGAAGCCAATCTACTCGAGATTTTTGTTTCCAAAAAATTTCTTCCCTTAGTTCCCATTCAGCAAGGTCTTTTACAGCCTTAGATTCCTCAACAAGAAGCTCCTCTATGAGTCCCTGATCTCTAATATTCCTTGAGGCTTCTTCCACCCTCCTAAGAGCTACCAGCTTAGCCAAGGAAAGGTTCCCAAAATTTAGTCTATTCCATCTCTTCAATTTATGCTTAACAAATTGAAGTCGCTTCATAAAGGAGTACATAGCGGTGCCATGAGGAGGTTTGCCATTAGTCCACCAGCCTCGCATGAAATCATGAAGCTTAGGATCTCGTAGCCACATAAGTTGAAACTTAAATGAGGGATTATTTTTTAGCCCTAACTCCAGAGTAGAGAGTTTGATAGGCCAATGATCAGATCCTCTACCCTCCAGAATCACAGAACTAGCGCTTCTATTATTGCCAATCCAAAAACTAGAGATCAAAAACCTATCCAGTCTCTCTGAAATGGAATATTCCCCACATCTTCTATTATGCCAGGTAAATATCCCATTATCCGACTTGATGTCAACCAAGTTCAAGGCCTAGATATGAGCATTGAAGACAGAAGAAAAATGCTCAAGATGATCAATCCCACCACGTTTTTCCTCTAGACAAGTGATAGAATTGAAGTCTCCAGCCAAAATCCATGGGTACAGGGGAGCCAGACTTCTCACAAAGCCAATGTGCTCCCATAAATTCACTTTACCATTGTAATCAATAGGAGCATACACGTTTGTAAGTAGGATGGTCTCACCAGATTCATTATCATGCCCGATCATCGAAATAGACCACCTGCTGGAAATCTAGGTAAGAGGAGAGATCTTATATGGATCCCATAAACAAGCAAGGCCACCAGCATATCCACATGCACCAATACACTGACATTGCCCCTTTCTCCACAACTTGGGAGCAATATTGAATAAACTATCAATAGCTAATTTAGTCTCTCGAATAAAAACCACATCCGAAGAATGAACACGAATCAAATCACGAACAACTTTTTGTTTGGGGATGCTGTTCAACCCCCTTACATTCCATGAAAGTATAATCATTTTTGGGGGTTATAAAAATGGGAGTCCAATGTTCTCACCAAACCTGACTCTACCAAAGTCTCCCTTATTAACTTAATTTTATCCTGGTCTTTCTTCCGACCCACCTTCATATTCTTATCTGAAGCATTTTTTTTAATTATTTTATGCTACAATCCCAGCACTGTAGGAGTTTTACAGTCCATGGATGACTGCATCAGTGCCTGGGTAGGAGAGGGCATATCTAAATCTATGCCATTTTCTAAGATAACTTCACTTCCAGGGCTAGGGCCAACCATATCACCTATACTCGGAACCAAAGCCCTCTGTTCTTCATTTAAACCCCCTATATCTGGTTCCCTTGGTTCCACATCATGAAGAGACAACTGATTTGGTCCTGTTATATCTATAACAGGTAGCGATGTTTCAGGTATCTCCACGCATTGATCAAGATTATCTAGAATTTCAAAATGGTTGAGCTGAGCATTTGGCTGGTTATCCTTAATGTCTCTTTTTGCCTTTCTTCCTTTGTTTTGAGGTTTTACCGTAACAAAGCCTTCCTTATCCTGATCCCCCTCCTTTATCGGGGCTTTTCCTTTATCCATATTTTGTATAGCTCGAGAGGGCCCAGGATTTGAAGCCACAGGCAGGAAAAACTTAGGGCATTTTCTTTTTAAGTGGCCATATTCATGGCAAATTCGACAAAAAAATGGAAGAGCTTCATAGTCAAGTTTTTGAACCCATTTGGTTGATCCGAACTGTATTTCAATAGAATCTGGAATAGGATTGTTTAAATCAATTTCAACACAGATACGGGCAACAGAGATTACCATTTTTATCCAACGTCTGTCGTGATGGCCCAACCGACTTCCCAAGTAGAAGGGCAATCATATGCAAGATGTCATTTCTCCAAAATTCCAATGGGAGCCATGGAAGCCAAACCCACACCGAAACCCATGACGACCGCTCCTCTGATGGGTTGAAACCCACATGCCAGGGTTTAAGAAAGAGTCCCACTTGGTTACAGAAATAGGGACCTCATTCAAATGCTTTGTTACGATCCGCAAGACAAGAAAAAACCACCATAAAATAGCTGTTTGCACTCAGCATCACCTCCACATCACCTTCAGGGTTCCAAGTCTTCCTAACCCAAGCCTCCAAAAAGGGAAGAGAAATTTGGATGCCCATAAATTTACCAATAAGCGCATGTTTTGTTAAATACTCCACATCTTCTGCCACCGAGTCTGGTTGAACCACTAGAACCGACCTGGCTTCACATCATTCCAAACATCAATTGTTCTTTAACAAGCGATTCCTGGCATGCAATGGGAAATCTTGTTCCTTCCAATCATTTTTAAAAGAAAGACCAGCCCTAGCATGCACGCTCTATGACGGACCTGATGCCATCACTACATTCCTCCAGTTGTTCATACCTCCTCTATAAAATGTTGCCATCTTCGCAGAGCCCACCAGATAGGTCTTAAAAAAATTCTAGCAAAGCAACTTTCCTCATCAAATCCTAGTAGAGCTCCTTTTAGGATCCTTATTCAAGTTTCTAAAATCTATTCAAAGGCGGATTTCCTCATTCTTATTTCCAACTGGTACTAAATTAGCTACCCAAGGAGAATGTCTAATAGGAAAAATAATGGTGGTACTCAACAATTTTTCTACCTCCTTCATAATGATAGGTTCCAACAAGGCATTAACATGTATTTATTTTTGCTTGAAGGGTTTACAAAACTCCTTCAGGGGTATAGTATGCGTAAAAAAAATTGAATTGAAAATATTCAAGTCTTTATATGACCATGCCATAACATCATTAGACCTATGAAGAAACTCAGTAAGATTTTATTTTATTATGGGGTCATAGGATTTAGCTAATTGAATGTACTTGGGATCCCCTTTTGTATCTACATTTAGTTTCTTGACCTCATTTCTTATTGTACCAACAAAATGTTTAGAATTTTCTCTTTGTTTAATTTGATTATGGTCAAATAGCCTTTCAAGTTCTACCACCCCCCTAGGAATTCTATTATTTTCTTATCCTCATTGCTCCCATACCATCATAAAAATATTCAAGCATAGTATATATTTGACCATCAACAATTAAAGTTTTTCAAATGTATTTGTATTTTGTAAGAAAATTATAATTTTCTGGTCATCAAAAAGTACTTGAAATGTATCTACATTATCTAGCACAGAAGGGCAAGAGATTAACTCTATTGAAAAAAAAATTCTTTTAAATTCCTCTAAGGGTTTTAGATTTGCATTTAATGAAGTTAATATATCTTTGAGTGAATTTTCTTCCATAGGAATGTGTGTTAGATTGAAAGCATAAAACTCCTCCATGAGATCCTAATATCGATGTTAGTACCTCTTCAAGTAAGAGGTATTGCATTGAAACATATATTTAACTTGATTAATTACCAAATTTGAGTCTAAAAAAACTTGGATATTTTTCAAATTTTTATTTGAAGAAAATTTCAATCCTTATATCAATACCTCATACTTAGTCAAATTATTTGTGCAGGAAAATTGTAAGCGATAAGAAATGAAAATACCTGATAATGAGGTCCTTTGAGAACCTTTTTTGGATTTAGCTCCATCAACATGAAGTGTCCAAACATTATTATCGTGTGTAGTTAGAGCTCTAATTGATCTCACCTCCTTTGCAGTTGTCAAATTATAAACCCCAATATCTGCATCAACAAAATTAACAACCTCATTTTTTATATTATATTTAGTTATCATGTATTTATACCTAGGTTCTCTATCATTATTTAACTTATTTTCTACACCTTTCAAGGTAACCACATGTGTGAAAAAATAGTGGTCAAATACCCATTCAAATATTTGGACCAATCCCTACTCAAAAGCATTTTGTACCCCACATGAATATCCACCACCTGAATGTCAATTATGTGTTGTGCTCTTGGTTCAGATTCTAGCTGAATATGTATACCTTGAAGTTCTCCTATCATATTAACTTCAATTTTATCTAGCTGAATGACTCTCCTATTAGATTTCACAAGAGTTAACCCTAATTGTTGGTAAATTGTTAGAGGTATAACATTAGCTGAATCACCAGAATCCACTAAAAAGTTATGCATATTTTTTCCAAATATGTGAACTGTTAGTTGGAATGGTGGTACTTTTGGTCTTTTCTTTATTGATTACCATGTTTGCATTTGCTATTTTTTTCCTTAATTTGGAGGTTTAGTAGAGGGCTCAAAGTAATTATTAATCATGTTATCCCTCTATTCAGTAATCTAAGACAACTTATAGAGGGTGATGTTAGCCTTGATTTTATTCATGTCCTCCACTATATTATATCCTTTGTTAAGTGGGGTGGTAAATCCATCCTATACTTTTGAATCTCTTCCTTTGGATGGAGGTGGATTATTATTTGAATAAATGTCAGGAGAAATACTCCAAGAGTTATTGGGAGGCATAGATGTAGTGTTTTGCTCTGGGTTTCTATTCGTGAGAATGTAATTATATCTTCTATACTACTAAAAATCTTGCACTTCATCCATAGGCACCTCCACAACATTTTTTGGCTCATCTAGAAAATTGAATGAATCTAAAACCATAGCAACACTATATTTGGATGAACTAGAAACATTAGTATTTCTTTGATTCTTAAGAAAACCAAATTCACTAGACAAAACTTCAAAAGCATTGCAAAATTCTAGGTAATCTAATTCTCCATGTTGGAATGTTTCATGAATCTTGCACCAATTAGGTAAATACAAATCACAAATGTTCACTTTAGGCCCCTTTCCTTTGTCATAATCCTTATTAGTTTTTTATGGAGGTATAAAAAATTTGTTTTTTTGGTAAGGAAACATGTTTGAATTTTCTCCCATAGACACTTACCTCTTGAAACTCAAGAAGTCATTTTCCATTTTTTTGACAATCTTTGTAACTTTCCCAACTGTATTTCTATCTTATTCTTTCCCCATAGTCTGGACATGCCTAGTTTGTGGTAAAGTCAATAATTTTTCTATAGGTGGAGCTTTGCATATTGGAAATAGCATCTAATGCAAAATGGGACTCAAAAGAGGTGTGTTCTAACTAACAAAGGGTATTAAAGAAGTACTCAAAGGTTGAGGTACCAACTATATCTCAAGAACCAAAGCCTCCTTGTAAGCTTCTGTCAAGGCTGTGATATTGGTGTCTCTCTTGAGGAAAATAGAGGTCACTAGATCCAAGGTATTCTTATAAATTTCTAAGGCCAAATTTTTACTTGGGATGTACTAACCAGTCATTCTTCCATAAGCCTTTTGGAATCTCACATTGAAAGACCTAATAGTTTCACTGGATTCTCTCTTAATGTTGGAAAATTGTTGATACAATATGCTGGGATCAATTACCTGACCAAATTGAGACACAATTTTTTTTTCTAAATCATCCTAGCTGGTGATAGAGTCATTCGTAAGATTCAAAAACTAGTAATATAACCCCTCCTAGAGAGTGGATGGGAATAATATTTAGGCTACATATTCATGTTGCACATTTAATAATTTTAGAGTTTTTTAAAAGCTACCAAGTGTTCTTCCATTGTCTTGATTCCATCATGCCTATAGGTGGGAAGATACTTCTCAAGATTCCTGGGTAAATCATGTGCTACACTAGGGATATTCAAGGTGGTAGAGCCCAACCAGTTGGCCATGACTGTTTGATTAAAGGTAGGATTCTAAGTCATAGTTGGAGGAAGCACTAACGAAGATAAAACTATGCTCGATAGAGATATGACTTTCTTAAGATTACTTCTCTTTGGGGTTTCCAACTTAGAGACAAGGAGCTCTCTAGATTTTGGGTAGGCCCTGGTTACTCTAAAGGAAGAATCTAGCCTAATTGATTATGTAAGTTTGTTGTCCCTCCCTCTAGCACCAATTTATGTTGGCTTGCATTTTTCTATTTAGGCAATACTCAAACAAACAAGATTTGAAAGCTAATGAGGAGGGAAAGAAACCACCAGTTAAAGATAAATTTGCACATACCTCAAAATATAAAACACAATACTTTAAACACAACATACAATTATATTTCTCAATTCAAACACACCAAAAATATAATTTCATTGGTCCTCCTTCTAGTACCAATTTATGTTGTCTTGAGTTTTGATGTTTAGGCAAAAAAACCATATTTAAAAGCTAACGAGGAGGGGAAAAAACCACTAGTTAAAGATAAACTTGTAAACACCACTGAAGATAAAACATAGCATATAAGAGAATGATTCACAAAAACACTTTGAATGAAGGTTCATGCCATCCTTCTAACACCAATTTATATTGGCTCAGCTTTCATGCACACCCTAGGGAGAGTAAACTGAAAACACAAGTAACATTTGAATGGAAATAAACTCCCTCTCACTTTAGGATCTTTCTAGATACCCAATGTGTGAGTTACAAATTTGGGTTATATACTATCACTCTTTTCCACTTTTGGAATAGTTTGAAGTGGACTATATTTATACCTCCAAGGAGGTTCAAATTTCATCTATTGTTGTTTGGTTAATCAATCAGATTTGCATTTATAAATAGATCTAGCTCTTTTGGATTTCAGAAAGTTAAAAGAATACAAAATTTTAAGAAACATAAAAATGGATCACCTTTAAAGCAAAAATAGATTGGGTAAGGTAGGGTAGAAAAGAAGGGTGAAATATTGCAATTCTAATTGTTAATCATTCTTTCAACTCAAACATACTGCTGTGTTCACTAATTGGAACAAATAGAATAATAAATTATCTAGCTTTCTAATATTAACTTGTTATCTAGCAAAAGGTAAAATAGGAGAATAGAACAAAGTAACCTATTTAAATCATAATTTCCCTTGAAACTAACAAGATGTATCTATGGATGGAAAATGCATGCACATAGACCAAAGCTATCAGTCCCAGATCCTCAAACTATGTATTTAAAAACTTTCTTAGGATATTTTAATCATTTAAAAAAAATCTTGCTAGGATGATTTTTCCAGTAGCATAGCACACACAACAAAACTAGAGCTAGTATAAAATGAACTAAATTTTAAAATGAGTAAACCTCAATGAAGCTCTTCACATAAAAAACATGCCAAAATTCTTTACATACATTTAAATAAAAATAATAATAAGGAAGGAAAGTACCATCAAAACATACAAAGTGGATTAGGCACCTGGCTATGGCACTTCAGAGTAGCAACACCATAAAACATCCCATGTCAATAACAGATGAATTCTTCATAAAAATAGTTTTAAAGAAAAGATACTTCTATTATAAATTCTTTCATCCTGAGTTTACTTTCAATGGGAGTATTTATAGACTCAGGATATGCCCTAGTATTTTCAAAAAATATCTTGTCCTAGAAACTTAAACTAATATAAATATCCCACCACCGGGGCCTTACATAATAAAATATATTTTAATATAGTTCAATCCAACTCCAACCACCCCAAAAATCTACCTAAAAATCTTGCCATAAATGGTGGAGGTACAATATGATATTCTTGAAGAACACAGGCTTATACTGAGAGAGGGGGTGAACAGTATAAGATCAACTTTTACTTTTCTTTCATATATAATATTATCCAATATTATCAATGGTAATATCAATAGTAGTAATAAAATCAATGCATGAATCATCACACACATGAGAGTCACAAATTTAATGTGGTTCACAAAATGTTGGCTACTCCACAAAGAAAATCTTTCTTCTAAATTTTCTTAAAAAATATCTTTGGTAATCAATTCCCTATTACAATGTTTATGGACCTCTATCCAAAGGAGACACCAATTACCTATGCTCTTGTTTGTGGATCTCTATCCATAGGAGGGATCTATACCCTTTGCTCTAGTTTGTGGATCTCTCGCCACAGGAGAACTCTTTCCATTTTCTCTATTTCATGGAACTTGATCCAGGATAAATCTATTTCCTCAACTGGTTTGTGGATATCTCTCCATATAAGAACTCTATCTCCCTAACTAGTTCATGGATCTCACTCCACAAGAGAACTTTTTCCCATTGCTCTGGTTCATGGATATCTCTCCATAGGAGAACTCTATCCTCTATGCTCTGGCTAGTGATATTCTAGAAGACTTCTACCTCCATTGCTCTTGCTTGTCGATCTCTCTATAGGAGACCTCTATCCCCACTATAATGGTTGATGTATTTCTATCCACTGTATAATGTTGTCCTCTTTGCTTTATCACATCCAAAGCCTACTCTCAAATCTATGTCAAATATACATAAAACTCTATCCCAAGTCTAGCACAAATTTACTCTAACTCTGCTCACAAATTTTCACCAAAATTTGGCTCAAATATAGCACAAATTTACTCTAACTATGCTCACAAATCTGCACCAAAATCTATCTCAACTCTACCCCAATACTTAACACAATACTTGAACAAATTAACAACTAAAACTACTCTCAATTCTATCTTCAAGCCTTCTCAAAGACTTGCTCAAGTATTCCCTCAAGTCTTCTCAAAGTCTTGCTCAAATATGCCCTCAAGTCTTCTCAAGGACTTGCTCAAAACTGCCTTAAGTCTACTCACTTAACCTACTCAAATATTTCCAAACATTGCACACAAACAAAGCTTATATATTTTTCAAAATACTTTATTCAAACAAATAATATTATACTCAAAATTTGTTTAACCTCTAGAACATATAGAGAATGATGTACACTATCAAAATCCCAATATGTTCTTCACATTCATAAATATTGCATTCAACTAATCAAATATTTTTCTCTTACAAAATCATTTTCAAAAAAATCAACACAGAATATATATTGCTTCACAAAACTAATCTATTTTTCTTGCAAATTTTCTCTCAAACATAAACCTCAATAATGCATAAATTTCCCTCACAAAATTGATCTCAAACACTTTCACAATTTTTTTCAATATCTCTCAACTAATGCTCAAAGTGTTTCTCAATGATTCACAAACATGTCTTCAAACTTAACACAAGTAGTTCACAATATCTAGCACAAATATCTCAATCTATTTCAAAAATAGAAGCACACTTGTTCTCAAACTTTATCTCAAATATTTCCAATACCATTCAACAATGAAGTACAAGCCCTAATATAATTGTTTCCACTTTCTCTCAACAAAGATGCACAATGTAAGTCTCAAACCCTAATTCAAAATTTTCAACAATGCATACCAAACAATCCTTTTATCTCCACCTTATGATCTAGAAAACCTTGCTCAACAACACACCTCAAAGAAGGAGAAAAATGCCCATACCTCTTATTTTATTTGATGAAGATATGTCACAAAAATTGTCTCACAAAAAACCAATTCTTCTTGTGCCACTTCAAGAGTTAGATAGCAAGATTCTATTTCAAAATATCCACATGAATTTTCCCTCAAAAATGTGCTCAATAAAATCTAAAAATAATGTTCTAAGACTCTTATTTTTCTCAAGTATAATGCAATAAAGCTCAACAAAACCCTCTCAAAAATTTCTTTTTCATAAAGCAAGAATTACAAACAATAAAATCATCTTTTACACCTTTTATATCCCTCTTTCTTAAAGTAATTTCCAATCCACTTAAATTTCCAAGAACAAATATTTACAATTTTAAATAAAGTATTTACACCTTATCACTCCAACCTTTGCATATATAAAAAAAATTACAACAATTTCTTTAAAATTTTATGCAAAAATTAATTTCCCCTTATACCTCCTATATGCCGAAACTATACACCAAATCACATCTACCAAACACCAAGAATAGCCAAAATTAATAAAATTAGAGCATACCTTATAAAAATTAATCTCCTTGCTGGCACGTATGGGAATCGACCCCCCGAACTCAAAATCCTAAGCACAATGCTCAACCGCTTGCGCTAGCCAAGCGGTTGAGACCTAACACACAACCTCCATCCTTTATATCCTACCACATCTACTAAAAAGGATAAAATTATTTAAAACCAATGCTAGGGAGAATCAAACTATGAACCTCTTCACCACTATTCCTTAGTGCAAGACGAGTTGTCACTGAGGCACCCTTGCAGATAACATCAATGCACAAAAAAATGGAATTTGTTCATTCTGTTGTGTGCTAGAAAAAAACAAAGCATTGTCATCTCCTCTTATTCATCATCTCTCTATGCTCAGGGTAAATAAATTGATCGAAGGTATTTCCAAAGCATTGAGGGGTATTAATACGTTTCATGCATTCTTTAAACAATGTCGACCCTCCTTTGAATCATGCTAAAAAATTAGACATTGGTCCTTCTTTGAATTTTAAAAAGAATAATTGGATTTGTCTTTGGTTTCTTGAAACATTAGACTTAGGGTTTATAATATTTTAAAAATATTATAATAAACCCTTTTATTTTCCTTGGGTCTTTTTTACCAATAAGTAAACTTAGAATTTCCTTTGCAAATTGGAAACCCCCTTGGGTTTTTATTTACCAAATAAAAATTTTGTCACTATTAAGCTTCCTTAATAATATTTAAATATTAAAATTTAAATATTACAATCCTTTTGAAGAATTTTTTTTTCTTACTTTCTTAACCATGGAAAAATATTTTGTCTTTGCCACCATAAAATATTTTCCTTTTGCAAGTACCACCATGGTAAATGCCTCATATTTTCTTGTTGTTGTATTACATTAGACCCTTAAAAAAAATACCATCAACTTATGACATCAATCCTTTGACATCAATGACAACTCATCATTCTCAAATTTCCAACAATATCCCTCTTTGTCATTGATGGCAACCCTTTCTAAAAAAAAATTATTGCCACTAGATCCCAAAACTTCTCCCCTTGATTCTACTCTCTCTGAGAAACTGCTTCCACTGACTGAACGATCTTCCCCTTACTCAAATATCTTCCCATTTTACATCAATGGAAAAGGCACTCCTTTGGGGCTAAATATAATAATCTTAGCTCAACCCCCTCCCCACATTGTCTTCTTGAGGTGATTAATTTTGGGGTGGGAGTATTTCTACTCCCACCATACAATACCCTTTTTATTTGTCAACCTTCTTTCTCAAAATACCCATTTGATCCTTTTGAGTGAACCTATTATTGCTTATCTTTGGAAGCTAGTGAAACTCTATTCCACACTACTTGGCCTTATGCCCTAGATTATTACACTTATAACACTATATTTTGTAGTTCTTGAAAGGTGCAAATATCTTCAAGTTCCTCCTGGTGAAGCCATAATAATTTTTGTCATGAACCCTGTAGTGGATTTTTTTATGACCAAATTTATTACAAGAGTAGGAATACCCTTGAAATAAATATACATCTTTGAAAGAGTTGATATTCCTTTTAGTGATGCCACACTCCTTTCCATGAGTCTTGCAATGCATAGCCCTGTGACCAAACTGATTACATAAAAAACAATTTCCTTTGAAGAAATATTTTCTTTAATCCTTTGGTCTCTTAGTCCTTTCTTTGCCTTCTTTGTGATGATCCCTATTTATTGTTTGTGCATTTTTTCCTTTCTTAGTGAAGTTCTATTCTTCAATTTATCCACATAAGTCTCAATTTCTTCTTCACTCTCTTCCTCTAAAATTTTCTCTTCTTTTGAGCTTGAGCTTGATCCTTCTTCTTGTTTCCCTTGTCCTTCTTCAAAACCAAGTCTTGTTTTGATAGATGAATATCTTTGTGCATTGATAATCTTATCCAAAATTTTTTATCTTTTCCCAAACTTGTGTAGTTTATCCTTAAAATATTTTACTTTCATCCTTAGTTTAATTATATCATGTTCTAATATTTCACATTCTAACTCTTTTGCTTCTAACTTTTCACTCATGATCTCTTTAAGTCTTCTTGCCTTAGCTATTGAGTTTGTCAGGTATTGTATAAGATTTCCTTTTCCTTCCTCACATTATTGAACTTGAATCTTTAGTCTTGAATTTTGCTTTCTAACATTTTTAAATTCTCTGATAGCAACAATAAGTTCTGCTCTAGATCTACTGTGTCTTCCTCTTAATTTTTTGAATCTTGTTCTACTTCTTGGTCTTCAAGAGCATCTTCATACTTTTCAACTTTATCTTGAACATGAGTATTTTCTTCCTCTTTTATTACCAAAAATAGAATCTCTTCTTCTTCACTATCTAAGGGCCTTTCATCACTGTAACTTGAATCCTTGCCTATATTTTTAGCATAGAAACACTTCTTGTGTCTTTGAAAGAATTTATTTTGATGCTTGCCTTGACCATACATGTTTTTATTTTTAGACCTGGATTTTCCTCCCTTTTTCTTATGATCCCATTTCTCTTCACTACTACTACTTCTAGCTTCTAGACAATTAGATGCATAGTGACCAAAATTATAACATTTAAAACATTTCACTATTTTCATACCTTTGTGCTTTTTTGAGTCCTTGTTTCTTCTACCATAGTTAGCTTCTTCATCACTGGTTGACTCAGTACTTGATTATAGTTTTTATATTTTGTCTTATTTGATGATTTGAAAGCTACCTATTTATTGGAGTTGGGATCCTTTACTATTCTCATCTCATAGGCTATAAGTATTCCATGTAACTCATCCATAGTAAATTTTTCAATATCTCTCATCTCTTCTATAGCTGAAACTTTTCCATCATACCTCATAGGAAGTGACCTTAATACTTTCTGAGCAACATTGGAGTCTTCAATTTTGAAATCAAGTCCATGCATGGTATTTACAACTTCATCCACATGAAGCAAGTATGTATAAATGTATTCCTCATATTCCATATTCAAACCTTTTCTTGTGGTTTTTTAGTTTTACCATATTGACATTTTTATCTCCCTCATAGGTTTGCTTCAATTTGTCCCATATCTCTTTTGTTGATTTGCAATGCATAAATTTCACAAATTATTCTTCACATAATCCACTCAATATTCCATTCACATCCTTGGCATTATTCACATGCAATAGCTTACCATATTTATCTATGGGAGGATTAGCTATATGTGTGAACCCATCCTTAACTAATTACCATGTCTCATATCCTTAGGCCATCAAGTAAGTTTTCATTCTTATGCTCCAAAAAGCATAATTTTTTCCATCAAAAAATGGTGTCTTATTTGATGAATATCCATTATGAGATGCCATATGTGTTCTTGTAATATCTTACTTCAAGCTATTAGACTTTTCAAAGGAACCTGCTCTGATACAAATTTAAGAACACATGATTATATTGATAGGGGAGGTAAATAGTATAAGACCAACTTTTACTTTTCTTTCCCAAATAATATTATCCAATATTATCAATGGCATTATCAATAGCAATAATAAAATCAATGCATAAATGATCACACACATGAGAGACACAAATTTAATGTGGTTCACCCAATATGGGCTACTCCATGGAGAAAATATTTCTTCTAAATTTTCTCAACAAATCTCTTTGGGAATCAATTCCCTATTACAATATTTATGGACCTTTATCCAAAGGAGACACCAATCCCCTATACTCTAATTTCTGTATCTCTCTCCACAAGAGAAATCTATCCCCTTTGATCTGGTTTGTCGATATATCTCTACAGGATAACTTTTTCCCCTTTTCTTTGGTTCGTGGAACTTGATCTAGGAGAAATATATATCCTCAATTGGTTTATCAATATCTCTCTATATAATAACTCTATCTCTAGTTGGTTCACAGATCTCACTCCATAGGAGAAATTTTTCCCCTTGCTCTGGTTTGTGGATCTCTCTCCATAGGATAACTCTATCCCCTTTTCTCTATATGGTGATCTTATAGAAGACTTATGCCCCAACTACTATGGCTTATGGATATCTCTCCACAAGAGACCTTTGTCCCCACTGCACTGGCTTATGGATCTCTATCCACTAGAGAATGTAGTCCTCTTTTCTCTATAACCTCCAAAGCCTCCTCTCAAATTTATCTTAAATCTGCATAAAACTTTGTACTAATTCTATCACAAATCTTCTCTAACTCTACTCACAAATATGCACCAAACTTTATCTCAAATCTAGAACAAATTTTCTCTAACTCTGCTCACAAATCTACACCAAACTCTATCTCAATTCTGCCCTAAGCCTTAACACAATACTTGAACAAATCAACAATAAAACCTACTCTCAATTCTATCTTCAAGCTTTCTCAAAGACTCGCTCAAATCTATCTTCAATTCTTCTCAAAGACTTGCTCAAATATGCCCTCAAGTCTTCTCAAGGACTTGCTCAAATCTACCTTAATGTTGCTCACTTAACCTACTCAAATGTTTCCAAAATTTGCCCACAAAAAAAGCTTATATCTTTTCAGAATTACTTTCTTCAAATAGATATATTCTACTTAGAATTATTTTAACCTTTGGAACATATAGATAATGATATACACTATAAAAATCCAATATGTTCTCCACTTTCATAAATATTGCATTCAACTAATCCAATATTTATCTCTTAAAATATCCTTTTCAAAACAAATCAACATAGTATATATCTTTCTTTACAAAATAGATCTATCTTTATTGTAAATTTTATCTCAAACATCAACCTCAATAATGCATTAATTTCCCTCACAAGATTGATCTCAAGCACTTTTAAAATAATTTTCAATATCTCTCAACCAATGCTTCTTCAAAATTAACACAAGTAGTTCATAATATCTAGCACAAATGTCTCAATATCTTTCAACAATAGAAGCACATTTATTCTCAAACTTTATCTCTATTATTTCCAATACCATTCAACAATGAAGTACAAGGCTTAATATAAATGTTTCCTCTTTCTCTCAACAAAGATGCACAATGTTAGTCTCAAACCCTAATTCAAATTTTTAACAATGTATATCAAACAATCCTTTTATCTCCACCTTATGTTCCAGAAAACCTTGCTCAACAATACACCTCAAAGAAGGAGAAAAATACCCATACCTCTTATTTGATTTGATGAATATATGTCACAAAACCTATCTCACAAACAACCAATATTTCTTATGCCACTTTAAGAGTTAGATAGCTAGATTCTATTTTAGAATATCCACATGAATTTTCCCTCAAAAAGGTGCTCAATGAAATATAAAAATAATGTTCTAGGACTCTTCTTTTATTCTTAAGGATAATGCAACAAAGATCAACAAAACCCTCTCAAAATTTTCCTTTTCATAAAGCAAGAATTACAAAAACTAAAATCATCTTTTACACCTATTATCTCCCACTTTCATAAAATAATTTCCAATCCACTTTAATGTCCAAGAATAAATATTTACAATTATTAATATATCATTTACACCTTATCACTCCAAGCTTTGCGTATATACAATAAATGACAGCAATTCCCTCAAAATATTATGCAAAAATTAATTTTCTTTTATACCTCCTATATGTCGAAACTATACACCAAATCACATCCACCAAACACCAAGCATAACCCAAAATAATCAACCTAGAGCATGCCTTACAAAAATTAATCTCCTTGCTAGTGTGGGTGGGAATCAACCCTTTAACCTTTAACTCCTAAATGTAACACTCTATCGCTTGTGCTAGCAAAGCGGTTGAGACCTAACACGTGGCCTCCATCGTTTATCTCTTGCCATGTACATAGAAAAGGATAAAACACTTTAAAATTGGTGCTAGGGAGAATCGAACCACGAACCTATTTCCAACTATTCCTTAGAATGAGATGAGCTATCTCTAGGCCACGTTGGTGGATGATTTCAATGCACAAAAAACTGGAATTTTTCATTTTGTTGCATGCTAACCGAAAACAAAGCATTGTCCTCTCCTCTTATTCATTGTCTCTCTATGCTTGGGGTACACAAATAGATTGAATTTCTTTCCAAAGTATTGAGGGGGTATTAATATGTTTCATGCATGCTTTAAACAATGTCATCCCTCCTTTGAATCATGCTCGAAAATTAGACATCAAACTTTGAATTTTAAAAGGAATAATTTAATTTTTCTTTGGCATATTGAAATATTAGACTCAGGGTTTATAATATTTTAAAAATATTATAATAAACCCTTTTATTTGCCTTGGTATTTTTCACCAATAAGTAAACTTAGAATTTCCTTTGTAAATTGGAAACCCCCTTGGGTTTTTATTTACCAAATAAAACCTTTGTCGCTATCAAGCTTCCTTATAAATATTTAAATATTAAAATTTAAATATTACAATCCTTTTGAAGAATTTTATTTGCTTGCTTTCTTAACCATGGAAAAATATTTTGTCTTTGCCACCATAAAATATTTTCTTTTTGCAAGTACCACATTTTGAGTGGTAATTTTGCCCAAGTGCAAAACCACACTCACAATTAGGATTTTACTAGAAAACCCTCTCTTGCAAAGAAGTATAAAATTCTCCAAGGTTCCTTTCACTTAATGTGTGCATGTATGCTTGTCAAATGAGTGCATGGAATACCTTAGTGCTCTACAAAATAACTGCTAACAAGGGGTCTGTGCTGGGATTATTTTAGTATAATATGCTAATATTATTCATGAAACTTAAAAAGAAATAAGTGTGATTGGACCTCATATGAACATGATGTAGGAATGAAATTATTTTTATCGAAAAGGTTTTAAATAAGTTTCCTTTTCATTTATCAATCAATTTTAAACCATTTGATCCCTTATTAGATATTTCCTTAATATTAAAATGACAAATAAAGATCCACCTCTAAACATTGAATATTAAAGGATGAAATGATTCCTTTTATGTTTCTTCAACCATGGAAAAAGGAATAATCATGGATAACCGACTTTGTAGCTTTAGTAGCCTTTAATGTGCCTGATAACTAAACATATTTTATGAAACTGGTTTCCATAAAGAGAGTTAGTTGATTTCTTGAAATATCCTATAACTTAACCCCTTCAATGAAATAGTAAATCTCATGAAAGAACTCAGTTTATTACTTTTAATGTAATGACCTCTGAAATCACTTCCTTTTCATGAAACTGTAATTTTCATCTGAGAAAATATGCTCATTAGATTCCTAATAATAATAAATTACAATGCTTTTATAGCACACCAATCAGTTTGAAATCTCTACTATTATGGAGATCTTACTTGCTCCTACTATGTTTAGAAACACTCTAAACAATTCCCTATATGCTCTCACAAAAAAATTGGTTTCCTCTAAAATAGTAAAGTTGGTGCAACTATAATTAAATGAATTTTAAATATTTAGAACCTATATACTTTAGGTAATATACTCTAAAGTATGCTCTAGAGTCCAATATTCTCCCCCTTAAAGTTGAGAGGACTAACTAGAGAGTCTCTCAACTTTATATACTGAGCTTTCATAACTCCTTTGGTGAATATGTCCGTTATATTGTCCAAAGTGCTGCAATTTTGTAGCTCAATAACATGTTTCTCCACCATGTCTCTAATGAAGTGATACTTCATGTCAAAGTGCTTTGACCTGCTATGGTGGATAGGATTATATGCCAATTGGATGACACTCATATTGTCACAGTACAATCTTATAGGACCACTTTGTATTTCTCCTATTTCTTCAAGTACTTTTCTCAACCATAAAGCTTGGGTACTAGCATTTGTGATTGCTATGTACTCAACTTCAGTAGATGATAATGCTACAATAGTCTACTTTTTGGAACTCCAAGTAATTATTCCAGACCCAAGACTAAAACAATTCCCTAAAGTAGATTTTCTATCATCTATATTCTTGCCCCCAATCACTATCACTAAATCCAGCTAATTTTGTAGAATTACATTTGTGGTAATGGATCTCAAAATGCAATGTACCTTTTACATATGTCAAAATTCTTTTAGTTTCTTGTAGATGAAGTTTAGATGGATCAGTCATATACCTTGAAACAAGAGAAACTGCATATTGAATATCTAGACATATGTTGGTGAGGAAAATTAGACTTCCAACCATGCTCCTATAAGTGGTCATGTCAAATTTTGGTGCTCCATCATCTTTGCTCAATTGGATCCCATGACCCATTAGAGTTACAACAGACTTGCATTTCTCCATGGAAAATTTATTGATCATATATTGAGCATATTTGTGTTGACATATGAAGATCCCTTTACCAGTTTGATGTACTTCCATGCCTAGAAAATAATGCATCAAGCCTAGATATTTCATTTCAAATTCTTTCATCATGGAGTTTTTGAACACCGTATTCATCTTAGCACTACTACCCATGAATATTAGATCATCCACATATAAACATACAATGATAATGTTTTTACCTTGTTTCATGTAGTAGAGATTAGGTTCAATTTTGCTCCTAGTGAATCCATACTTTTGAAAGTAGCCATAAATGCATGAGTACCATGCTATTGGTGCTTGTTTGAGGCCATACAATGTTTTATTTAGTTTGTAGACAAGGTTCTCCTTACCTTTTTCTTAAAATACTTGAGGTTGTTGCACAAAAACCTCTTCATTCAAGTACCCATTGAGAAAGGTACTCTTTACATCCATGTGTTGAATTTTTCACCCTTTGTGGGCAGCCAAAGAAAGTACTGATCTGATTGTCTCCTGTCTAGCAACAAGAGTAAAGGTCTCCTCATAGTCAATCCCATACTTTTGAGTGAACCCTTTTTCCACAAGTTGTGTATTTCAATGCTTCCATAAACATTGAATTTGGTCATATAGACCCATTTTCATCCAACACATTTCTTACCCTTAGGAAGCTCCACTAGCTCCCAAGTATCATTCCTTTTTATAGAGGTCATTTCCTCTTTCATGGCTTGTTGCCATACATCATGAGCACTTGCTTTTTCATAGCTATATGGATCTAGCTCTACACTAGTCATTAAAGCATAATTGACTACATCTCCCTTAGGCTCTTGGGAGTCATCATCACCATACATATGCAAATTTTCAAGTCTTTTCAAAATTGCATTCATTTCACTAGCTTGACTTCTAGTGTATCTTTTCTGGAAATTCTTATCCAACATTTGAAAATAAAGATGGTTCTGAAGTGTTCTTTTACCTCTATTTGGAGAATCGATATCCATATGTGAAGAAATTACTGATATTTGTGGAGAAGGACTTGGAGTAACATATGTTGTACTTGAAGTAGTACTCATACTTAGGCTTGGAGGATTTCCTTTGTTTTTTTTGGGCTGCACTTGCTGCACTTGAGAGGAACTTGCATCATGAGATCCATCATCAACAAAAAGTTTTTGATGATCCCATTTTCCCCCTTCATCAAAAATTACATCCTTGGAGAGTACAATTTTATGTGTTTTGGGATTGTAGAGCCTATATGCTTTGGAAGACTCACAATATCCAACAAAAATACATGCTTGAATTTTGGGGTCAATTTTATTTCTTTGCTCATTAGGAATGTGGGCATATGCAAGACAACCAAAAATCTTAAAGTTTTTTACATTTAGATTTTTGCCATACCATCCTTCGTAAGGAGTAATCCCATATAAACTAGAAGTAGGACTCCTATTCAAAATGTAAACACTATTTCTAACATCAGCCCAATACATGTTACTTAGATGCTTAGCTTGCAACATTGATCTAGCCATTTCTACTATAGTGTGGTTCTTTATTTCAGCCACACCATTTTGTTGTGGGGTGTAGGTAGTTGTGAATTGCCTTTTTATTCCACAATATTCACAATATTTTAGAAATGCATTTGAATAATACTCTACTCCTTTATCAGTATTGAGAATTTTTACAACAAACTCACTTTGATTATCTACATTATTTTTGAAATCTATGAAACAATCAAAATATTCATCTTTATTTTTCAAAAAATAAATCCAACACATCCTAGAGAAATCATCAATGAAAGTGAGAAAGTAAGATTTGTTACCAATGCTTTTTGTTTGCATTGGACCAACAATGTCTAAATGCACCAATTGTAGTGGATGGTTTGCTCTCCATGCTTGTCCCTTTGGAAACTTTGATCTTGAGTGCTTTCCCAAAGCACATCCTTCACACACCTCCTTGTTTTCTTTAACTCTTGGAAGTCCACTTACCATAGCTTGAGAAGTCAACAACTTCAAGCTTGTAAAATTAAGATGACCAAATATCAAGTTCCAAAGCACACTTGGATTAGCAATAGCTACACTAGCAAGTTGAGCACCTCATTGTTCCCCAAACATAAGAGGAAACAACCTATTATTTTTCATAGGTACTTGTGTAATAACTCTATTACAATTGTTTTTATCAAAAATGATATATTTTCCTTCATCAAAAACAAATATATAGTTCTTCTCCATAATTTTTCCAAAACTAAGCAAATTATGTTGGAGTTTTGGGGTGTAATAGATGTCATTTACCTTCTTGGTGCCTTCTTTTGTTGGACCCTCCATGGATCCAATAGCTTTAACTTGTAGTGCCTTGTCATATCCCAATTTGATCTTTGATTTGTAGGAGGAATCTATTGTATCAAAGAGCTCCTCTTTGCCACTCATGTGATTGGAACAACCAGTATCCAAAATCCAAGTTTCATTAATATTTTGATCTTATTTTCCATAGGTGAGGAACATATTTGAATAATCTCCTTCCTCTTCTCCATAGTTTCCATATTGACCTCTCCCATCTTGAGAAGTCTTGGACCAAAAATCTCTATCAAAGTGACCAACCTTGCCATAATTGTAACAAGATTTATTTGATTTGTCACATGCTCTTTCTTGATTGCCACCTCTTGATCTACCTCATCCTCTTACTTTACCTCTCCTTTGTCCTATTCCTTGTGTATTATCACCTTCTTTGTATGAGAACACTTTGCATTACCTCCATAGCTTGTAGATGTAGCACTCTACAATATTTCTTCATGATACATAAAAGAACCAATTAGAGCATCAAAATTTAGAGTAGGCAAATATTTAGACTCGTCAATAATGATAGCAATATGGTTTCATTTATGAAGAAGTGTTATTTTTTTCTCAACACTTTCTTCACCATTACTTCATTTTTGATGTCTTCTCTAAGGGTTTGCATTTTATTTACAATGGCTTTCACTCTCACACAATAATCTCCCACCCTTTCATCATCTTGTATCTTGAGATTATCAAAATCTCTCTTCAAGGTTTGAAGCCTCACTTGCTTCACTTGATTGCTCCATTGATAGATATCTCTCAAGGTTATCCATGCTTCTAGGGATATTGAACAAGAAGCAATCCTTGGAAATATGCTTTTCTCTAAAGATGCTTGGAGATGGTAGAGAGCAAATGAGTTTTTATTTTGGGCATCCAATTTATTGGTTCTATTAGCTGCACTCAAGGTGGTCCAATTTGCAGGTTCATTGTAGCCTTCTTCTACAATATCCTTTAAGGTCCTCATCTTGATTGACCAATACCCATAATCTAACCCATTAAATTTAGGAATGAGAAGATTGTTATTGGTAGCCATTGAGGCTAATAAATTTTTTTTTGGAATAATGTAGATATATTCTAATACAATTTTTTTGCAATAAATAATAGCAGAAGATCTTCTTTTACTCAATTGACTTAACCTGTTAATTCAATCTCTCATAATTAACCTCTAATTGCAAAAATACATGCTTCTTTTTATTTACCAAAGTCTCAAGCACCCAAGTTATCAAAAATCAGCCAATAATGATTGAAACAAATTGAATTTTTTCCTGTAGACTTATAATATATATATCTAAAAATCCACTAAATTTCAGAAGTAAATTCACACAAGTGAGAAATATGTGATCAATTTACTTTTGACCTTTCTAGATCTTAGAGTGATTTTGAGAAAACCTCAATGTTTTTCACATAAATAAATATATACAGCTCCAAAATTTTTGAAAATTAAACTTTGTATTTCTGAGACAATAATATGAAAACCCTCTAAATTTTAAAAGATAATTCGCAAAGGTGAAAATATGTGATCATTTACTTTTTCCCTTTTTATCACAATTCTGGATCTAGGATTTTTGAAGAAAAAATTGATATTCACACAAATCGATCAATACAAATCCAAATGACCTGAAATTTATTCTGAATAATTATTTTAGCTAAATAATATTTCTCCCAAAATTTGAGAAGTAAATACTCTATCTTGCACATTATACAACCATTTTATTAAAAAACTCAAAATGCTAATAAAATCAGCAAATTAGCTCCAAATAACCTAAAATTTTGATTGAATCCTCTTTATACAATTATATAAAAAAACTCAAAATTTCATAATTAAATATCTCAGGATGAGTGAAATAGTAATTATTTACTCGAGATCTTCCTTGCAACTCTGTTGAATGTTGGCCACTTGAGTTTCTCTGACAAAGTGCATGCTTCAGATCTCTTCACACTACTCTCCACAATTTTTGATCTATCTGAGGAAAATTGATTTAATACCAAAATAAGAAAATATGCTCATTAGATTCCTAATCATAAGAAATTACAATTCTTTTATTGCACTCCAATCAGTTTGAAATCTCTACTATTATGGAGATCTTACTTGCTCCTACTATGTTTAGAAAAACTCTAAACAATTACCTATATGCTCTCGCAACAAAACTGATTTCCTCTCAAATAGTAAAGTTGGTGCAACTATATTTAAATGAATTTTAAATATTTAAAACCTATATACTTTAGGGAATATACTCTAAAGTATGCTCTAGAGTCCAACATCATGAATGAAAGTTAGTAAAGAAATCCACTTTTAAATGCCTTGTAAAATTGTTCCCCTTTAATAAATTATGATTTTCATTAAGGGAAATCAATAGTTATTTGCAAACAAAAATTAAAAATTTTAAATCTACAAATTCTATACTTCTACATTTATCTCATAATAGAATCAATCCCGCTCTAAATGGAAGTTTAGAGCTTATTCTTAATTTGAGATTTTATATTTTTATATTTTTTATTTATTTTATTTTGAAACACTAAAAAAAATGAAAAAGACAAGTTAGGAAGAATAAGAATAAAATAAATGACAGAAAACAACAAGTTCCGCAACTAAACAATTCCCACAGACCCTATAATGTCAATATCCTGCACCCAAAACCTACATTAAGATGATCCATTTTCATGCAATCAAAATTTAATGAGGTGCAATATCCTATGGAAAAAATAATATATTGAAACAGCAAGCAGATTAACCACAAAATTATGCATTAAAACTTGCATAACAACTTCAATATATTAGAAAAACAAAACAAATTTTAAATTCATATCAAAATGTAGAACATAACTCCTCTTAAACATCAGTGGTGAGATCACAGTCTAGAAAAATGATGGAAGAAAAACAAATATACAAAAATAAAACTCAGTGCCCAGGTTCTCTGCCTTCATTTCTGTAGATTTCTTCTGAAGGTTTCCAATCCCCCTAACTGTGCTTGTTGTGGATATTTAAAACTTTCTGCCAACTACTCCTCCTTTCCTTCTTTGTCTTTTCTACCTATGCATCTATACATTTTTGTAATGCTTTCCTCCTTTGTAAAATCTGCTCTGGTTGCTTCATTATAACATATGCAATATGACAAAGCTATATCGCTTTGCCCAAGATGTACATATTATAAGGTCACTTGCACGCATGCGGTTATGACTGACAATACTTGCGACACACCAAATACTTCTTTTTGATGGAGGCATTATGTCCGTTACCCACTAAGAGATTTCTCAACTAGCGCAAGCACCATGAGAGCGCTCTCTAGAATACCCTTTATCCATATGAAGTAACAAAACCATATATGACACCTGTGCAACCTGGCACCATGTATGAGTAGGTGTCCATTATATATCCATTTTAATGTCGATTGTCATTCGTCGTCTGTGGAAATCTGCGTCTTGATTTTTTTGATGCTGTGAAATTAGACTCCGAAGGCATCGTGTAATGAAGTGTCTTCTTCAGCACGTTCATCATCCCTTTGATGTTGACTACCATGTATCGATTTACCGACTTTAAATAACTATATAATGAAGTAGATTTGTCTTCGAAGTACCCCACCCTACGGTGTCCATGTCAACACTATCGTGCCTATTCATCGAACTCGTCGGATGAGAACATGTTCATGTCTGCTTTGTCAACACCCATGAAATTCCTTGGTGATCATCCATGCTACATAACCCGACATGCCACTGATGCCATAGTCTACATTCAATTTGTGTGATATCCATTGTCTTCATAGATCAACAAATCTATGTCTTTAATGGTCCATGTTGGCATCCCATATTCAATAATTTATTGCTCGAGCCCACGTCTACGCGGTGGTCCCACTCATTATCACATCACCTAGGTCATCATGCGTCTGGGTCCTTGCTTGAGCAGAAATCTACAATGCCAATTACCCTCGTTGTCCACATCGTCCTAAGTCAAGTGGTCTGCATGATTGTTGTTCTACCGATGTACCCAAATTTGAGCTACACTATGCACGTATGTCATCCACGTTAATGTCCACTATGCAAACCTCTGTGTTTCACTGTGATAATCCACCTCATAGTCTATATTCACATATCCTATGGCTAACCACTATCTCAAAATGACAGACACAGTGGGTATGGTTAGATATTAAATTAGAAACCAGACCTAATTTCTCCTGTGACAGTCACTGTCATGGCCCTTTTTCAGTGCACGATGTATATCCACCTGAATATCTTATCGCATCCAATCATGTCATCTAGTAATTAAATCTTGACTCCACATCATTGTCTCATGCTGATAAAAAACTTGCTATCTTTGGGTCTGCCCAATTGTTGTTCGATGATTGATCAATAGTGTCCACGTTACGCTGTTGACCTCTCACTACATCCGTCGACCTCATCATCCACCTGCACTGTCTCTAATGCATGCACAATGATACTCAGCCACTTCCGTCAGCCAGGCAAACCTCATCAGTGGCTTCGTCTTGCAGCCAGACCATCTCCGCCGTCGGCATCGTGGAGGTACCTAACATCTCCGAAGTTGCCTCAGCTGCTCGCATGAATACCTACATGAAGAACCCTAGATTAACATGGTATGGTATAATATACCATTTAAATATACAAAGAAAATTAACATGAAACTTAAAGTAATCAGAACCAAAATTGAATCCCTTTTAAAAAACGAAATCATCTAACACCTAACATATTCTAATATTAAAAAAAAAGGGAAGTAATGAAACATACATATATATAGCTCTATATAAGTGTATGATTATTTATTTTATTTTATTTTTTATTTTTTTGAACTTATATATATATATATATATATATTACATGCATAAGTATATATAATACATTCAAATCATTTTATACTTTTTATATTTTTATTTATTATTATTAGATAAACATATAATAATAATATATATATATTTTTTTATTATATATATATATATATATATATATATAAATATATATATATATATTTTTTTGTTTTGGAATGACTTTTTATTCTTATCTAAAAACAAATTCATTTTAATTAGTTTCAAACATTAATTTAATTAAAAACAACATTTGAAATTAACTAAAATAAAACAAAACCTACCAAACTTACTAAACAACTCACAAAACTGAAAAGGGAGTCAAACCATAACCACAAAAGGGACAAACAAGGAGACACCTCACAACAGTGAATTCTGGAGTCCAAGCTCTTGATAAGACATCTGTAAAAACTATCACTCAAATGAAAGCAAAAACCCAAACAATCCAAAATTTTAAAGTGGGTCCCCAAACTTGGGGATAGTTGTGGAGAGGCCACAACAAATGACAACTCTATTGGGGAATGCTCCTGAGCATTTCAAACGAACACCAAGAATATTTGGTTCTGAATTCAAACAACTCGAAGGTTTGAATTAAAACTATTCTGCAACGTCCACAGACGATTGGGATAAACAAATTCATTAGAAAACATATGAACCATTGCTTTAGCTAAGTGTGTGAAAGTGTTTTCATTTCAACATTCTTGAAAACCCTTCAAAATCTATTACTTGTTTTGCATTAGGTTATAAAAATTACTCATTAAATATGTGCCTTTGCATTGCTCTATAGCCAGTTGGACGTTTATGGCCCCAAAGGAGATGCCTTCACTAACCTAGATATCAAGTTAAATATGCACTTGCCTATTTTGTAAATATTGCTCCACTGCCATCAGGGTGTTTATAGCCCTGGTGGATATGTCCTAAGCCATTTGATTTATTTGGTTCTTTCTTTATTTTTATTTTTTTACTATCATCATTGTATTACTCTGCAAACCTCACTTGTTGCCTAGGTTAGAGATTCAGTAAGGTTAAATATTGAGTATATAACATATTTTCACCTTAATTTGCAAAACAAATAACTTCATATTTCATGATTCCAATAGTGCCCCTTTATATGATGTATTCATGTGTAGCCTTCACAAATTATTCATGGTTCCCAAAATTCACTATCGTAATCCCCAAACTATAGGAGCAATCATTAAATAGTTTTATTCCCTATCCTAGATATACATGATATACCATTCATCCTTCAAGAGACCTTCAATTAGTAGCTACCATAGACACAACCACCAATAGGGGAACCAAATTAAAACTCAAAACTTGCAAACCAAAACCTGGAAAAAACCCAAAACCTAATCTAACACAAACTTGCCAAGGAAAACATCACAAAACTCACCAAACCCAAAATTAGAGATGCAACCCAAAACTAAAAACTAAAGGAAAAACACAACAACCAAAACTTATATACAATAATATACAATATGATGCAAAAACATTTGTCCCATAATTTCCCTGGATCCCAAACATGGTTAGCACAATTTGAAATATATCTAACATGAAATGCATACCAAGCTTTACAAAAATCCCAACAAAACAAGATTGGATCAAGCCATGAAACACCTCTCATATTGCCTCTCTCATATAACCCCTTTGATTCAAGATTATTAGCAATCCCAAGTTTAGTATTTAATTACTTAAACTTGTAAATGAATACATGCTTTTCAATAATATTTTGTTTATTTGAAGAGATGTGAATTTCAAAATTAAATTCATTCTCACTAACATGTAGGATTTCCTTCAAATAAGAGGTTATTTCTGAAAATTTTAAAGCAATATCATCATCCATATCTTTAGACCAATCATACTCACACAACAATTTACAATTATGTAGGATATCTACTAAATGAGGGTTATTATAATTTTGTATCCTATATGCAATTGTTAGTTGTTGATGAATCTGATTTAACAATTCAAAAATATCTATTTTTACTTCATTTAACAAGGTAATCTCATTAGTGGTGTTAGAAAAAATCCATTCCAATCCTTCATTCACATCTAATGGCACTTCATCATAAATGCCATTTGAATCAAATAAAATATTACACAAATTTCACCTAATTTTTGAATGTTTGGACACAAAAGTTTAGATTCTACCTCATGCATATTTTCATTTACCAATACTTGATGAGCCATTATGATATTTTATTCTTCTTCATGGGCTTCTTCATCATCATCTTATGACAGTTCATGTGATGTAGCACCTTCAAGCTTCTGCATATCAAATGAAACAAAACCTTCATCATTAGTAAAGTGAGAAACAAATAAGTCATCATATCTTCCCCAACCATTATAATAATCATCTTCTATACCCATGGGGTGAGATTATATCATGTTTTCAAATGGCATATGATTCCCTAAAGGTTTAGAAATTGTAGGCTCTTCATGCAAGATATCATCTTACAAGTCATGCATATGATATGAAGAAAATTATTTATCAAAATGCGCAAAAGGAAGGTATTCCTCATGTTTTCCCCAAACATCGTCATAATTATCAAATTCTATCAAGGATTTTGTATAATATTTAGATTCACCTCTTCAACTTCAAAAAATTCATCTTCCTTAGATTCATCCTCCTCAACTTTGAAAAATTCATATTCTTCGAATTCACCTATTGGTAGATCAAGGGTTTCTTCCATGGGATCTATTATTATATTCAAACTTCTAAATTTATCCCAATCCTCCTTTGTAAAAATTGACCCTAAGCCAACATATAGGCTTTGATCAACTTGATCATCACCATCCTCATTGATGACATCTAAGGTGGTTGTAATATGTGTAAATTTGGATTTATCCCCTTGATTGCTGACCTTAGCCATTATTTGATTCAAAAAATACTAGGTTTGATGGTTGGTATTGGTTGGAATCCATTAATACTAAAAAATAATCCATCATGGGAGTGGGTGGTTTCTCAACTATATTCGTTGCTAACATTTGATTAGAAGCTTTAGGTTTGAGCAATGATAATTGACCCACATCCAAACCTTTTGAAAGACATCGTTATTCTACCATTATTGCCTCATTGTAGGCTCTTGGCAAAGATGACTCTTTAAGGATTCTCCCTAGAAACGTAGAGGTAAATGGGTCTAAGGATTCTAGGTACACTTGTATAGCTTCCTCTTTAGAAATTATGTAATGACTCTCCATATTGATGTACAACCTATGGAACCTATCATTAGATTGGCTTGTGGACTCATTAGGTTCTTTACAAAAAAAAATAAACTGATTTACTATCATGTTCGGATCAATCAATTTTCCAAACTGTTTGAGAAATGCCACCTCTAATTGATCCGAAGAGGTGATAGAACCTGCAAGTAAACCAATATACCAATCATAGGTAAATTCATCTAATGTGGATGGGAACATCTTAAAAATATCTTTGTGTATGATTTGCAAATGAATTAAAATATTCTTATATCCTTGAATATGCTCTTCATCTGATTCCATCCCATCATGCCTAAACTGAGGTAGATGATTCAAAATATCTATAGGCATATGATGTGAAGGCCCAGGTACATTTAAAGGACAACCTACCCTTAAATAAACAAGGAATGCCGTTAATGAAGCTAAAATAATACAACTTTAAAATCAATTTGTTAGCCCAAGAAATGTCTTACAAAGAAGCATAAAATGACTAACAAATTTTAGAAGATATGCATTAATTAAATTATAACTTTAGAGGACCTTATCCAATTAGCAAAAGATTAGCAAAATGTATCATCAATTGGAGAACTTTCAAATCAATAGATATGATCAATAAAACTTCATTTGTCGAGATAAATGCCTTTAAATCACTCTTTCAAATAACATGAACAAGTTAGTATTTATAACAAAACAACAAAATCAGGCCCTCCTTCTAGCACCAAAATATTGAGTGGTAATTTTTCCCAAGTGCAAAACCACACTCACAGTTAGGATTTTACTAGAAAACCCTCTCTTGCAAAGAAGTATAAAATTCTCCAAGGTTCCTTTTACTTTAATGTGTGCATGTATGCTTATTAAATGAGTGCATGGAATACCTTAGTGCTCTGCAAAATAATTGTTAACAAGGGGTCTGTGCTAGGATTATTTTAGTATAATATGCTAATATTATTCATGAAACTTAAAAAGAAATAAGTGTGATTGGCCCTCATATGACCATGATGTAGGAATGAAATTCTTTTTATCCGAAATGTTTTAGATAAGTTTCCTTTTCCTTTATTAAGCAAGTTTAAACCATTTGATCCCTTATTAGATCTTGCCTTAATCATAAAATGATAGATAAAGATCTGCCTCTAAAATGTAAATATTAAAGGACAAAATGATTCCTTTTATGTTGATTCAACCATGAAAAAAGGAATAATAATGGATAACCAAATTTTTAGTTGCAGTAGCCTTTAATGTGATAAAACTGGTTTCCATAGAAAGAGTTAGTTGATTGCTTGAAATATCCTATAACTTAAACCCTTCAATAAAATAGTAATTCCCATGAAATAAGGTAGTTTATTACTTTTTAATGTAATGACCTCTAAAATCACTTCCCTTTCATGAAACTGTAATTTTCATGAAGGAAAGTCAGTAGAGAAAACCACTTTTAAATGCCTTGTAAAATTGTTCCCCTTTAATAAATTATGATTTTCATTAAGGGAAACCAATAATGATTTGCAAACAGAAATGTAAAATTTGAAATCTTGCAAATCTGAAAATTACAGAATTCTTCTTAAAATGCAGAACTTTAAACAAATTCTGTAATTCTACATTTATCTCATAACAGAATCAAACCTGCTCTAAATGGAAGTTTAGAGCTTATTCTTATTTTGAGTTTTAATTTTTTTTTTATTTTTTATTTTATTTTATTTTGAAACATTAGAAAAAAATGAAAAAGACAAGTTATGAAGAATAAGAATAAAATAAATGATAGAAAATAGTAATTATTGCAACTGAACAATTCCCACAGACCCTATAATTTCAATATCCTACACCCAAAACCAACATTAAGATGATCCATTTTCATGCAATCAAAAGTTAATGAGGTGCAATATCCTATGGAACAAACAATATATTGAAACAATAGGTAGATTAACCACAAAATTATGCATTAAAATCTGCATAACAACTTCAATATATTAGCAAAACAAAATGGATTTTCAATTAATCTCAAAATGCAGAACATAACTTCTCTTAGGCATTAGTGGTGAGATCACAATCCAACAAAATGATGGAAGAAAAATAAATATACAGAAATAAAAATCAGTGCCCAGGTTATCTGTCTTCATTTTTGCAGTTTCCTTCTAAAGGTTTCCAACCCCCCTAACTGTGCTTGTTGTGGATATTTAAAACTTTTTTCTAACTACTCCCCCTTTCCTTATTTATCTTTTCTGCATGTGCATCTATAAATTTTTGTAACGCGTTCATCCTTTGTAAAATCTGTGCTGGCTGCTTCATTATAACATATGTAATATTACAAAGCTATACTGCTTTGCCTAAGACATACATATTATTAGGTCACCTGCATGCATGCGGTTACAACTGGAAATACTCGTGACACATAAAATGCTTCTTTTTTATGGAGGTATTATGTCCATTTATACTGCCCACTAAGAGATTTCTCAACTAGTGCAGGCACCATGAGAGCACTCTCTAGCATACCCGTTACCCATATGAAGTAACCAAACCATATATGACATGTGTGCAACCTGGCACCATGTATGAGGAGGTGTCCATTATATATTCGTTGTAATTCTAACTACCATTTGTTGTCTGCAGTAATCGGCATCCTAATTTTTTTGATGTTGTGAAATCAAACATTGAAGGCATCATGTAACAAAGTATCTTCCTCTTCACGTTCATCATCCCTCTAACGTCAAATGTCGTGTATCAATTTATCGACTTTAAATAACCATATCAGTGTCATTAACTGCCTACCATTTGTGTCATTCATCATAGGGTAGATTCATCTTCAAGGTACCCCACCCTTCGGTGTCCACGTCAACGCTATTGTGCCTATTCATCGAACTCTCCAAATAAGTACTTGTTCATGTTCACTTTGTCAACACCCATGAAATACCTTGGCAATCATCTACGCTATATAACCTGACATGCCACTGATGTCATAGTCTACATTCAATTTATGCGATGTTCATTATCTTCATCGATTGGCAAATCTGTGTCTTTAATGGTCCATGTTGGCATCCCATCTTCAAAAATTAATTGCTCGAGCCCATGTCTATGCGGTGGTCCCACTCATTATCACATCACTTGGGTCATCATGCATTTGGGTCCTTGCTTGAGTAGACATCCACAATGCCAATTACCATCACTGTCCACCTCATCCTAAGTCGAGTGGTCTGCATGACTATCATTCTACAGATGTACCCACATTTGAACTACATTGCATGCATGCATCATCCACATTAATGTCCACTATGCAAACCTCTATGTTTCACTATGTGAATTCACCTCATAGTCTATATTCACGTATCCTATGGCTAGAATTCACCGATGAGATTCTCGATGTCCTTCCCATTAGCTAACAACTATCTCAAACTAATAGACACAGTGGGTATGGCCAAATATTAAATTAGAAACCAAACCTAATTTTTCCTATGATAGTCAATGTCATGGACCTTTTCTAGTGCACGATGTCTATCCACATGAACATCTTATCGCATCCAACCATATCATCCAGTCATTTGATCTTGACTCCACATCATTGTCTCATACCAATCAAAAACTTACTATCTTCAAGTTTACCCAATTGTTGTTTGACAATTGGTCAACAGTGTCCATATCACTCTCTTCTGCATGCACGAAGGTCCTCACCCACTTACATCAGTCAGGCAGTCCTCGTTAGTGGCTTCGCCTTGCAGCCAGAGCATCTCTACCATCGATGTCATGGAGGCACCTAACATCTCCGAAGTCACCTCAGCTGCTCGCATGAAAACCTACATGAAGAACCCTATATTAACATGATAATGTGTAATATAAATACACGATAAAATTAACATGAAAATTAAAGTAATTAGCATCAAAATTAAATCCCTTTTCAAAAATAAAATCATCTAACACTTAACCTATTCTAATATAAAACAAAAATGAATGTAATAAAACATACACATATATATATAGCTATATATAAGTGTATGACTATTTCTTTTAATTTTTATTTTTATTTATTATTATTATATAAACATATAATAATAATAATAATGCATTTTTTTTATCTTATATATATATATATATATATATATATATATTACTGTTTTAAAATGACTTTTATTCTTATCTAAAAATAAATTCATTTTAATTAGTTTCAAACATTAATTTTAATCAGGACAACATTTGAAATTAACTAAAATAGATCAAATCTACCAAACTTACTAAACAACTCGTAAAACTGAAAAGGGAGTCAAACCATAACCACAAAAGGGAAAAAAAAGGAGACACCTCCCAACAGTGAATTCTAAAGTGCAAGATCTTGAGAAGAGATCTGCAAAAACTATCGCTCAAATGAAAGAAAAAATCCAAAAAATCTAAAATTTTAAAGTGGGTCCCCAGACTTGGGGATAGTTGTGGAGAGGCCACAACAAATGGAGACTCTGCTGGGGAATGCTCCTGAGCATTCCAAAAAAACACCAAGAATCTTTGGTTTTTAATTCAAACAACCTGAAGGTTAGAAACAAAACTATTCAACAACATCCACAGATGATGGGGATAAACAACTTCAATAGAATACATATGAACCATTTCTTTAGCTAAGTGTGTGAAAGTGTTTTCATTTCAGCATTCCTGAAAACCCTTCAAAATCCATTACTTTTTTTGCATTAAGCTATAAAAATTACTCATTAAATGTGTGCCTTTGCATTGCTCCATAGCTAGTCGGGTGTTTATGGCCCCAATGGATATGCCTTCACTCACCTAGATATCAAGTTAAATTTGCAATTGCCTCTTTTGTAAATATTGCTCCACTGTCATCCAGTCGTTTATAGCCCCTGTGGAGATGTCCTAAGCCATTTGATTGATTTGGATCTTTATTTATTTTTCTTTTTATATTGTCATCATTGTATTGCTTTGCAAACCTCGCTACCTGGGTTAGAGATTCAATAAGGTTAAATATTGAGTATATAACATATTTTTACCTTAATTTGCAAAATAAATAACTTCATCTTTCATGATTCTAAGAGTACCCCTTTATATGATGTATTCATGTGTAGTCTTCACAAATGATTCATGGTTCTCAAAATTCACTATCTTAATTCCCAAAATCTAGGAGAAATCATTAAATAATTCTATTCCCTATCCTAGATATACATGATATATAGCTATATATAAGTGTATGATTATTTCTTTTACTTTTTTTTTAACTTATATATATAGATATACTTACACGCATAAGTATATATAATACATTCAATTCATTTTAAAAAATTTATATTTTTATTTATTATTATTGTATAAACATATAATAATAATAATGTATTTCTTTTTTTTAAATTTTTATCTTATATATATATATATATATTAATTTAGTTTTAGAATAACTTTTATTCTTATGTAAAAGGAAATTCATTTAAATTAGTTTCAAACATTAATTTTAATCAAGACAACATTTGAAATTAACTAAAATAAATCAAATCTACCAAACTTACTAAACAACTCGTAAAATTGAAAAGGGAGTCAAACCATAACCACGAAAGGGACAAAAAAGGAGACACCTCCCAACAGTGCATTCTGGAGTGCAAGCTCTTGATAAGAGATCCACAAAAACTATCGCTCAAATGAAAGCAAAAAACCAAAGAATCCAAAATTTTAAAGTGGGTCCCCAAACTTGGGGATAGTTGTGGAGAGGCCACAACACCACCATGGTAATGGCTCATCTTTTATTCTTACCATATTGCCTTAGACCCTTAGAAAAATACCATCAAATTATGATATCAATCCTTTGACATCAATGACAACTCATCATTCTCAAATTTTCAACACTTCTCTTCACCAAATAATGACTGCATACAAATGTTTTCACTTTCTAGCCAATTGTAGGCATATTTCATTAAATGGGCACTCCTTCGGCCATTCTTGATAAAATATTTATTTGCAAAGATCTTTTTAGAATCTAGGTGGATGATTAATTTTGCATGTCTTCTATCTCTGCACAATCGCATTTACTTGGTTTATGTTGAAATTCCAAGCCTGCCATCACTTCCATCATTAAATGTATCCGCCAACAAATTTCTACAAAATATAAAAAAGCGACAAGTTTAGAACATTAGGAAAATAATTAATTTAATTAGTTTAATTTTCCTAAGGTTCAAACTTTAATTTTTTAGTTTTAAATTTTTTATTTTTTTTTCAAAGTTTCTCGTAAAATATTTTCTAAGTCTAATGTTTTAATTATTTTTTATATTTATTTTAATCCCTAAGGTTTCAAATTTTTATATCATTTCATTTTTTAATCTTCTTGAGCTTGGCCATTGCTAAATCTTGGCAATTGTGAAATCTCACCTATTTTTTATTTTTAATCTTCTTGATTTTGGCAATCACAAATTCTTGGCAATCGTGAACTTTCTACCATTTTTGATTAGTCATATTTTAGCCATATTGATCATTAAACTTAGGAGTGTCATGATATTGTGACCCCTTTTTATTTTTTATTTTTGGTAAGTTAACAAAACTTCTTTGATGAGGTTATTTTTTATTAAAGCCTTCTTTCAGCCATATTGATTGTGAAACTTAGGAATGTTGTGAAATCGTGACCATTTTTTATTGAAGTCCTCTTTCAACCATATTGATCGTGAAACTTAGGAATGTTTCCAAATCGTGACCATTTTTCATTAAAGTCTTATTTCAACCATATTGATCACAAAACATAGAAATATCACAAAATCGTGACCATTTTTCATTGAAGCCCTCTCTCAGCTATATTGATCGCGAAACTTAGAAATATCACAAAATATCGACCATTTTTCATTGAAGCCTAATTTATATTTTAGCTTTTTCAATTTGCTGGTTATTCACTTCTTCACCCTTTTATTCTGATACTTTGTATATTTTCCAAAAAATCAAACATGGATTCCAATGACCCCGCACTTTCTATTTTGGCTCTTTAAAGGTTTGTGAAGGATCCTCCATGCTCGAAAACAATTTTTAGATTCCAAACAATTAAATTAAATTACCCAAAAGAAGCTATTTTCTCATCGTATAAAAATTACGAATAAAAACAAAAGTGCCCAGAATTGAACGAAAATCATGTATCCAAATGAGCCAAATGAGTATTTAAATATGGAGAAAAAATCCAAAAAAGTCCTCTTGGATCAAGAGATATTGTATTAAGAAGTATGTTAGCTAAAAATATAATCTACTATTTATGGAATGTAAATCACACCTAAAACCCTAAAAATTTGGTACCATTGAAAAGGTGAGCTCGATATATTTCATCCAAAATCTGAATCACTTCAAATGGACTCTTCTATCAAAAGATGTGGTAATTACAAAATTGAAGTAAACATTAGGGCAAGATGAAGATTTTCAAAGAACCTTAGAAATTGATTTTAATATTTCAGACCTTAGGAAAACCATTGAAAATTAAATTTCTTGAGACAATTAACCAGAAATAATTGACACAAAAGCATAAATATTAAGAAGAATTTAATTAAAATCAATGCACTAGACAAGCATTTTTTACACCTTCATGCAGGAAAAATTTATGACTTGATGCAAACAAAACTTGGATTAAAAAATCCTGAAGAATTCAAGAGGGTCCCCTTGGAAATAAAAATTAATCATTTTCATAGGCTTAAAAAAAATTATTTCCAGTGGGGGTGTGTTGGTTCTCAACATATCCCTACTTAAGAAATATATTGTTGATCCTAATCATGTGTGGGATGTTTCAAAATTGCAGATGAAAAATCCCTTGGTCATTGAGATAATACCAATGAGGATACTGGAGTTTCATTTCAAGGTCATGAGGAAACAAAATATAGAATAGTGCAAGGTTAAATGAGACCACTATTTCAAGAAATGTGCCAATTGGAAGAAAGTAGAGGATATGAAAAGATATTTTCCTTATTTGTTTGAATGAAAATGATATGTAACTTGCATTGTATGAAAAATACATAGGATTGTGTTTAGTCTAAGGGGGGCATTATGTCATGATCCACCTTGGAAGGACTAGTTTATGAAATAGATTATGTGATGGGATATGATTATTCAATACTTTGTTTTTGATGCATTATAAATATTAATGGTTATATGCATGTATTGTTTTGATTATTTTATATGAGGATATGGTGTTATTGATGTCATGCATGGTTGTAGGACAAAGTACTCTCCTAGGTGGACAAGGAAGATGGCCATAGGGAATGTGAGACTAAAGTAAGGGAAATGATGGTCAATATAAAAGAAGATAGATCCAGGGGAATATTTTCCTAGGGTAGGATTTACATGTATTTAGTTGCATATCATATTTTCATGTTTGAAATCATTCCATTAACAAGGAAGTTACTATAAGTAATGGAGTCATAAAAAAAAACCTAGGAAGTTATCCAGATATAGGTATACACAAAACCTGAGTAAATCTAGTTATGGGAGGAGTAAATCCTAACAAGATTTTTTTTATCTAAATCCAAATAACGTAGACAAAGTATTGAATCTGAGGGTTCCAAAAGTTATTCTAAGTAGAACCTCCAAAGAAAGAGAAATACTCTTGTTGAAAAATTTATTGGTGTCAAGCCAAATCTAGATACAGTAAAAAAATGGATATCCCACAAGTGGAAACCCAAAGGTAACTTGGAGATTGTTGCACTTGCAAAAAGGTTTTTATTATTTAAATTCATGTCCAGGGAAGATATGAATGAGGCTCTATTTAAAGGCCCATGGTTTTTTGGAAGACGAGGGCTCTATCTCTAAAAATGAAAACCAAGATTTGATCCAAATACTGAAAATATAAATGTTGCACCATTATGGGCCAGAACTTCCAAGGCTTTCAATCTAGTTCTAGGATGAATATATCACTGAAGGGATTGCTAAATATATATAAAAATTAATAGTAGTTGATCCAGCTACTTGACCTAAAACCATAATGGTTTTTTCTAGATTTTACGTGAATGTAGATTTAACCTAACCATTACCTTCCTCAATAAAACTTATTTCATATGTGGGGTTGTGGAGTCATCAAGTTGAATATGAATCGTCAATGGTAGTTATTTTTATATGTAATATAGTAAGGCATATTATAGCTCATTGCCCAAAAAAAAACCAACCCAAGAAAAAAGAAAAACTGAAAATTTGGAAAAATAAGGAGAAAGAGCTAAGAATAAACGTTTTGATAGAGAAAATTGAATTGTTGAAGATAAAAAAACCTAGAAAATAATAAATTCTAGATATTACAAGTTTTGGAGGAACAAACATGGGAAAATTGGATCTAGAGGAGGTCAGAGAAGTTAACAAAGAACTAGAGAATGTAAATTTATAGTCTTAGGAGGAGAATCAACTAGATTTGTTGAATAAATATTTAGACCTAGAATTAGAAGAAGGGAAAGTAGTTAAAGAAATTACTATAGAGGAAGGAGAGGTTGAAGAAAAAAATCTAATAGTAGAACTTGAACCAGATAAAGTATGCTTATATTTTAAAGAGGGATAAGGCTTCAATGAGGTTGTTTATAAAAGGAAGTTAAAAAGAGGTAAAGCTTTGGAGAACCAAGAAGTTCAAAAAAAACAAAATACCAAGAGTTCCAAAGGGGAAAAAATTAATTCCATAGAAGTAACCAGTATGATGAGGCTAATAATAAATACATGAAAAATATAGATCTAGGTAATGTGACAAAGCATCAAAGACCCAAACTAGCAGATATAAGGAACAAGAAAGTAGTTAAGGATATATCAAATGAAACTCAATAGGTTTTGGTATTGAGTGAGGTGAAATCTCCTACGAAAGTTAACAAATGAAAGTTATTTCTTGGAACATTCACGGAAAGGTTTTTCATAGAGGTGATTTTTGCATTTTAGCATGAATATTCGAATTTTCACAATGTTAATTTTGTAAATTTTGTGACCATATAGGTCGGCCCATTTGCCCAAAAATTTCAGGATTCAATTTTTTTAAGAGTAAATTCACCACACTATCATAAGGTTTCCCACCTAATTTTTTCCTTAAATTTATAAAAAATAAAAAATATCTCGCTTAATTTACCCCATGTACCCAATTATATATAGCTAACCTTAACATCGACTCTCATACAATTACAATATTTTTCGAATAGCGAGCGATAGAAGGTAGATGACTAAAAAAACATGAGTCCATGATTGACACAAGATGACTGGAGGAATGGGACTGGCAGAAGGTGAATGATAGAAGGCGAGTTGCAAAAGGTGAGTTGTAGAAGCCGAGCGGTAGAAGGTGAGTTGCGAAAGGCGAATTATGAAAGGCAACTAGTGGAAGGTGACTGGAGGATGGTAACTAGTATAACGTGACTAATAGAAGGTGACTGGTAGAAGGTGAATAGCATAAGATGACTAGCATAAGGTTATTAGCAGAAGGTGAGTGGCATAAGGTAACTGGTAGAAGGTGACTGGCATAAGGCGATTGGCATAATGTGATTGGTATAAGGTGATTAGTATAAAGCGATTGGCATAAGGTGATTGGTAGAAGGTTACTAGCATAAGGCAATTGGTATAAGGTTATTGGCATAAGGCAACTAGCATAAAGTGATTGACATAAGGCATCTTGCATAAGGCGACTGGCATAAGGTGATTGGCATAAGGAATTTGTCATAAGGTGACTATCAAAAGGTAAGTGGCATAAGGTGAGTGGTAGAATGTAAGTGGCATAAGGTGACCAGTAGAAGGCAACTGGCTTAAAGCGACTGATAGTATACAATGATCACCATTTACCAGTAAGTTTCTTTTACCATTAATTTTCCTTTTTTATATTTTATTCATGGACACTCAATAAGGAGGTTTATTCTACTTGGGACAGATATTATGTTGTTCATGTTAATATTCTATTCATACAGGTAAAATGTCAACTCCTTGTAGTGTAAATAAGGGAGGCCAATATTCAGATAAGAGGAGTATCCTCAAATAATTTCATAATATTTTGAAATCCGGTCAACCATCAACATCTGCACAAACTGAAGGTATGAACACCTTTACTTACCAGTTAATTTTTTAACATTGTTAATTTTATATATAATGTCTTCATTCATATATAAGTGTATTTTTTTTGTTGATGGCTATGTCCATTTTTTATCTAGATAAGGTATCCTTTTAAATGCCATAGTTATAATGACCCTACTATTAACACTAGTATTATCTATATAGAATACATCGTTGACCTTGTTATACCTCCACTTCCACATATCCTCATTAATGAAAATTCCATAGATGAAAATATTCTTGATCAAATGGAACAACAACATGAAGAGATTCTTGAGTCTAACATGCCAAATGGAAAATAAAATAATAGTTCTTATGCAGTCCCTACTTTTGGAAAATCTTCATCTAAAAAACATAAACCTTCAAGGTTATCTAGGTGGACAATTAATAGATCATTTCAGCCTGATTGGATAGTAGAATTTCCATTTATTGATCCAGTGCTTCCATAGAATAGTAGTGAGGAAATAATAGAATTGAGATGCGTAATTTGTATTTGGAAGCACGAAAAGGATTATTGATTGCAACTTAAGAAAGATACAGTAGAAAAACATTGTGGAAAGGTTTATATAAAAATAAAATAAGGTGATCGACCAATACCAAAAAATTATAGGTGTAAGGATGCATCAGAGTGCGTACATATAAGATATGTGTAAGAATATGATAAAGCAATGAAACACAAGAAAACTTAGGTTGAGAATTGAAAAATGAATAAGTTAACTTTAGCTTCAAAAAAATTGTAGTTTGTTGTTGTATTTTCTATTCTTAAAAAGGGTAGACCTATGTCTAATTTCATTGATTTTAAATCTCTATTTCGACTAGCTAATTTGCAAAACTTACCCAGTGCCCATTGGTCAGATCGAAGTGGTTGGTAAATGGAAAAATGTTTATCATTAGTTGAGCAGGATGACCTCAAAGAGAAAGTAATAAAAGCCAAATTCATTTCACTTTCAATTGATGAGGTGACTATTGTTGACAACACATATTGGATTTGCATGCATGTTTACACATTGGAAAATCATTTAAGGTAACCTCGTTTACTTGCATTAAGAAAGATGGTGGAAAATTACAATGCAAAAAATAGTTACAATATTATTATTTCCAATTTAAAAGAAATAGCAGGAATGAATGAAATGGAAATAGCCACTAAGTTAATATGTGTCAGAGCTGATGGTGGTGCTACAATGCAAGGACATAGGAATGGTCTTTGTGTTAGACTACAATCATCTATTACCCCATATTTGATCCATATTCATTGCATGGATCACAAAATAAATCTTGCATACAAAATTGTGGATACATTTATAAATGTTGTGAAAGTGGAAGAGCTTGTCTGTGAAATTCATGATTATTTCTTGTCAAGTCCAAAAATATTTTCAAAGTTTCAATAGTTTGCATTAGGAGTTACTGAAGGTAAAAAACAGTTAAAATATGTGGATACTAGGTGAATTTCGATGTATCAACCGACATTTAGAGTTGTCAAGGAATATCAATCATTGATAGGATTTATGTATGCAAATAATAGGGTAGTTGATAAGGCTAAAGATTTACTATTTTGAATGAGTGATTTTGAAAAACTTCTCACATTGTGTAGTATTCTTCCAATGTTGGAAGAAATTAATACTTTGATCAAAATTACACAAGAAAGATCAATTTATATTATGGATTTCATCAGGGCAACAAAATAAATTTGCATGCATATTGATATGATGTACCTATTTGGTCAATTTTTTATGGATACCATGTTTGAGAGTTGGAGAACATTAACAAATGTGAATGGTCCTTAGAGCTTTATGAAGTTCAATATAAATTATCATCTATGTACTAATGTCTACAAAAAGGAAATAGCTTTATATTATTTTGGTCTGTGAATGGATATAACTACAAATTAAGTAGAGAAAATGTCCATAACCTAAAATAGATTTCATGTAGTTGTGCACGATACAAAAATTAAACTAAAAAAAATAGCAGAATCATTAACAAAAAAAAGAAGAGACCATTTTCAAAGAGATGAATTTCTTGAGGCTATGGGTGTGGTTAATCCAATGTTTTGGGATATTTGTAGTGAATACCAGGTTATAAATGGTTTGTTTCTCAAATACATGGGTATTCTTGCTAGTCATTTTAGTAAAAGTGTGGTAGTAAATGGTATTGAAATCAATGGCATTCTCAACAAATATCTTTTGAAAAAACCATCAAACTATTTTGGAACAACAATGTCTTCTCAAGTTTCACAACTCTCTAGATATCATGAAATATGTTTTATTTCATGTTTATGGAGAAGATTACATCCCAATAGTATCTTACAACATACTATGGGTGAATATTTTAATTTATATGAATTATGTCAAACGATGATTTTAGGATCTATGGAAGATGAAAGGGTATTCAATGCATTATCATATGTAAAATCTAAAGTTAGAAATAGGTTGGACAAAAATTTTGAAAAATGTTTGAGAGTATATGTGTCAACCTATGAGGTGGATAAGTTTCCTTATGAAAGCGAATTGTCACACTGGAAATCTATGGCAGATAGAATATGAGTAACGAATAGTGGGGATGAAGAGGATGATGGTAACACTAATCATATTGTGATGACAAAAATTATGGGTATGAGTGCAGAAAAATTTGTGCAATATGAAAAAAGTTTGTTCTAGCTTCCAAAATTATGATGCAAGGATGCTTTCATTTGATTTGATTTCACATATTATCATTTTATTTTATTTCACATAATAGAATGAAAGGATGCTTTCATTTGATTTGATTTGGATTCAACATTATAATGAAAGGAATATTGAGATTATATTGTAAATTGATAAATATAATTTTTATGTCATTAATATTATAATATGATATTACAAATGCAATTGGATACTCTTTATAATTTTGATGTCATTAATCATATAATATGATATTATAAATGCAATTGGATTATTTGAGTAGCCCCTTGCATATTGTTGATTAGAACACTGCATTATATTTTATATCAGAAATGTGTTATCTATCATTAGAACACTGCATTATCTATCATTTTACATAAGCCTTTTTATTGAATTATTAATCTAAAGTTTCAAATTTTTTTGTTGATTTGTATTGTATATATCATTTATGGCAATGTGTCAAAGTAAATATCTATGTTGCATTTTCAGTAATTTCAAATTATTTCATATAACATAAAAGAACAACTTATTGCATCCACATAATTAAAAATTACTTAATGCATCAACACAAATAATAAAAACTGGCATACTACATCCACATAATTCAAAATTATTTAATGCATCAATACAAATAATCAAAACTGACATACTGCATCCACATAATTTAAAATTACTTAAATCATCAACACAAATAATCAAACTGGTATGTTGCATCCACATAATTCAAAATTAATTAATGCATCAATACAAATAATCAAAACTAGCATACAATAACAATAAACATTTCCAATCATTTCTCTTTCATTGATTTCAATTTTTAAAAAAGATACCATTCTTTCACAATTTACAAATAAATATCAAACATTTTTTTTTCACTTCAAATTAAAAAAACAAACTTCTACATCAACACAAATAATTGAAACATAACAATATTTAAAAATAAAATTCAAAAATATAATACAATTTTTTCTGAAATTGTCTATTTCATTGATTTGAGGAAAGATACCATTCTTTCAAAATTTATAAAAAATATCAAAGATTTTTTGTTTCACTTCAAATTTAAAACAATAAACTTCTTTTATTTTTTCGTGTTTCCTAAAGGTCCACCTTCATCTATCTCAATATCATTTGCTTCTAATGCACCAACCCTAACCAAACTTTCAGATGTAGTCTTCATCCCCAATAACAATGAACTTTATTCCTTTGTTGGATCTTCTTTAAATGGTGCATTCAGATCTTTCTCATTTTATTTTAATACAACCTTGACATCTAGGCCATTATCTCTGATAAAATTATTCAACAAATTATTTTCTCTAACAGTGTGTTGTAACCTCTTGTTCACTTCAATAGCATTATTAATACTAATTTTGGTAGTCTTGATCAACGTTTTCATGGCACCGACCTATTGATTTAAGTTCTAGAAATTAGACTGAAAAATACAAGTGAAAAAAGGTTAATATTTATAAACAAAACATATTTAAGAAAAAATAATTTTTTAGTTAGGTGTAAAACTTACATCAGTTGTAAGTTGCGCAGTTTTTGAAACTGCTACTTTGTTCTAATCTAGTGCCCATTCATTGAAATATGCTTGGGCATCTGCATTCAAGTTTTCCAAACGATTCAAAACAATGGCCAAAAATTCATCTGTGTATGTAGAATCTACCTCCATAGTTCCAGATTCAGCTTTATGTAGCAAAGCATAGAGCTTTTGGGGCTCATTCTCAACATTTAAAAACAATTCTTTTCTCTTTGAAAAATTCTTATTTCATCCATTTATTGTTTTAATAAAAACCTTGGCCCGATATTCCCATTATTTCAATTTATCAATATCTAAATGAAGAAATTTATGAACTATAGCTTTACATCTATTAGCTAATAACACATTTTCAAAAAAAAATTACTTTACCATCATCTGTTAGATGATGAGCGGTGACTTTCTAGGGGGGGAGGAAATTCTAGCTACATCTGCATCAATATTTTCTTCTTCATCATTGCCCTCTTCATCCTGAAGCATATCACTTGCATTTAAATGTAAATTTTGAGGATTCATATCTTGATAACTAAAATCATAATCTAGAGTTCCCGAGGGCATATGAGATGCACTCTCAACATTTGAGAAATTATATAGGGTTAAAATTGATAAAATAGAAACATTATACTCAGATGCATTGTGTGTTTGAGTAGCACTTATTGTATCATGAGACAATGGTGTGAGGAACATTTTACCACACATACCTGAGTGGTTCCTCACTAGTGGTACCTCATGTGGATGGATAGGAACTTGTTGTGTTGATGGTCGTTGCTACGTTTGAAAATAGGCATATGGTGGAGGCATATTTTTTTTTTAGTATTTTGAATGTAGCAGGTCTATCTGCAAAAATTCACATGAAACTATAAATTTAATCTTGTGTATATAACAATATCATAAAAATAAATGTGTTTTAACCAAACATACCAAACTAAAAATATGTAGCTATTGATGATTCAACCATTTTCACTTTCTCTGAATTTTTTTAAAATACATCATTTAAAATAGTACTTTTGAATAATAAGGTTACCTTGTGGGCTAGAGGTAACTTCTTCTACGTCGAAAATAACAATTCAAGAAGTAAAAGGAGTCATAGGTATATGTTAAATCTGATCACCATGAGACCTCACACGTTTGGAGGGAGTTACTGGTGATGACTACAACTACGAGTTAGAATCAGCAGATACTTACTGAATCCTAAATGTAGCATCCATTTAACTTGAATACTAAGATGCTCTTCTCTATTTTCAAAACAAAGTTAAAAAATAACAAGATAGATTGAAAAAAGAAAACAAAGATATTCCAAAAAACTATGTTTACCTGTATTTCATTCTCATTCATACCAATAGCCAACAAATTTGGGTGTAATGTAGTGGGAGGATTACTTTTTTGAATATTGACATAAGCTTTCTAAAAAAGATAGAATAAAATTACTGGTTGTCACTATATACGAAGTTTGAATTTTCTGGGCACTCATAAGGTCTAATTTTAGGTGGTTGGAAATGTGTATGGACCAATCAAATCTTCTACCACAAATACATCAAATCAACAAAGATAGTGACCAAAAAGGTATTTCTATAGGTCGCCCCTAGAGAATAAGTCTTATCTAAAAAATTCAATGCAAGTATAGAGAAATTTGTCTCCAACGTTGGAAATGTTTAAGCCCCTTTTGTACTTAGAATAATTAACTTAAAAAAAGAGAGAACATTATTAGAAAACAACAATGAGAATGTTATTAGAGAATGGAAACTACAATACATCAATACTTAATTCTAAATAAAAAATAACTTTTCAAAATATACCTTTCAAATTGTCTGAGTGAACAGAGTAAAAAGTTTCTAGGGTGGATTTATCATGAAAGGTCAAGGCGTACCATTCACCAATACACCATCAAAAAATAGAAGCCTTGTTAGTCGCTACACATAAGAGGGTTTAATAGAAAAAATAATGTCCTTGTTATCCAATTTCATCATAACAATGGATATGTCATGGTTGTAACAATTAACGATCCATTGCATCAACTGAACATTAATGTTCAATTGTGGCATCTTCAACACACCAGCAAGTTTGGAGGTGTAAATTCATTGTAAATCTCTTCTAGGAGTGCTGAAAATATTCTTGATGTTGTGGCAGTAGAAGCTCTTGAAATTAACTTTTTAATGTAGATGAGAGGAAGAGCTAGCCATTTCTAAAAACATGTAATAAAATGCTCTGAAAAATGCTGGAAAAATGCTATGAAAAGACTTGGAAAACACTCAGAAAACTATCTAAAAATAATACAAAAATCCTTTGAAAATGTTGCCAAAACATTCTAAAAATGTTGCCAAAATGCTCTAAAAAGCATCTAAAAATGCTCTGAAACCGCTATGGAAAACACTCTAAAAATGCTAGAAAAAACTTTGGAATTACTTTATAAAACACTGTAGGAAACACAAAAAATGACCCTGCATATGTATTTATAGAAGTTTGCATGGCAGAATTTGATAGATATGCAACACATGGTAGATGAGATGACATGTGGAACCATATTATTATTGATATTTGATGGTCACATTTTGTTATTCACCATCTACCAGTCACCATCTGCCACTTGTCATATGCCACTCACCATCTGCTAGTCACCATATAATAATAGCCATCTGCCAGTCACCATATGCTAGTTGCCATATACCACTCACTATTTGTTAGTCACCATATACTAGTTGTTATTTACCACTTGCTATTTTCCAGTCACCATATACCACTCACCTTCTTCCAGTCATCTTCTACCACTCACCTTCTACTAGTTACCATTTGCTAATCGCCATCTACTAGTCACCATCTACCAGTCACCTTTTGTCACTCACCTTCTGCTAGTCGCCATATACCACTAGCCTTACTCTAGTTTCCATATACAACTCACCTTCTTCTGATCACCATCTTCCAGTCACCTTCTACCAGTTGCCATCTACTAGTCACCATATGCTACTCACCTTCTGCCACTCACCTTCTGCCAATTACCTTATGCCAGTGACCTTATGCCAATGGCCTTATGCCACTTACCTTATGCAACTCATATTATTCCACTCACCTTCTGCCATTTGCCTTGTGCCACTCACCTTATACTACATGCCTTATTCCACTTGTCTTCTACCAATAGCCATAAAATGTTATTGATAATTTTTGTGCAAAAAACAAAATCGCCTCATTTTGATAAATTTTCTACAAAATTTTTAAAAATTTGCCCCAACGTTTATACACCATTCACCTAGATTCACCCCGATTTTATAATTACTTTTTTGGTACTATCCATTATGCATAACCTTGATTTAGGTACTAAATGTCCCAGACAAGCATAGGGTAGTTAGGGATATTAGAAAAATGCATGGGATAGATATCCTTTTGCTTCAAGAAACAAAATTTTGAGAAGGAAATTTAGATAGGATTAAAAATTTGGTATGGAACACAACAAAAGGTACCTATAGACCATCTAGAGGTGCTTCTAGAGGTTTGTGGACTTTATGGAAATCAAATAACCTAGAAGGAGAGTGTATGAAATAGAATGATAGATTTATTTTGGTTGTATGTCAATGTAATTTAATTGATTTTTGTTTCTTAGCTACAAATTTCTATGCCTGTAATTCTCAAGTGGATATGAGAAGGCTTTAGAATTATTTAGATATATTTGGTGCTTCAGTTATTCTTCCTTGCATGATAGCGAGATATTTTAATGCTACTCTCCTACCAAGTTAGAGGCAAGGATGAGTAGTTGATTTCACAAATAGTATGGAGAATTTTGGTATGTTTTTATCCCCTTGGGGATTAACTGATGTGGATTTGTTGGGAGCCAATTTCACTTGGTCAAACCAAATAATATGAGGGGGTCTCATCCAATCTAGGATTGATAGAGTAGTAGCTTCTACTCATTGGTATGGAAACTTTCAATTTTATTCTTTGAGAGCCTCTAACCATAACCCACTTCTTTTAGAGTTTTCTAAGAAAAAAGGACAAAATAATTTTTTTATTTGAGATGATGTGGCTAAAGCTTATCCAAATTGAGGATAGTATCAAATATTTGTAGAAAATAGATGTGTATGGAACCAAAATATTCCAAGTTGCCAAAAAACTAAAATTCATAAAGGTAAATCTCAAGAAAAGAAATCGAGATGTGTTTGGAAATTTTTTCTAGCAAAAATGTGAGATTTTAGATAACCTGAAGGAAGTGGAGTTGAAAATTCAATAGGAAGGAAAAACTTTGGAGCTAAATAAAATACAAAGAGATTTTCTTTGTATGTTTCATAATGTTTTAGCAAAGGAGGAAAATCATTGTATGCAACAATTTAGGACAACATGGCTAAAGTAAGGAGATCGTAACACAAAGTTCTCCAATATCTCAACCATAAGGTATATGAGTTCCAATAGGATAAAGGAGCTTAATATAGATAATGGTGATGTAGTGAAAAAGGAGGAGGAAATCTTAGTAGTAGTAGTAGTAGTAGTAGTAGTATTAAATTTACTCCAAACTCTATTTTCTAAAGATCAGGATGAAGATGAGGTAGCAATGGACTCCCTTCTTGGAAACATTCCCTCACTAATTTTAAAATAATTTAAAAACCTATTACTTAATCCCTTATTGGAATAAGAGGTCAATGAAATTGTGTTTGATATGGTAAAATATAAGGCACCAAGTTTGGATGGTTTTTTAGCTAGCTTCTTCTAGCATTTTTGGCACATAATAGGAAAAGATATTGTAGAGGTAGTAATAGAATTTCAAGTTTTTCATTCATTACTTTAGAATTGTAATAATAATTTTACAATTTTTATCCCAAATAATCATGGAGTCTCCTACCTTAAAATATATTAGACCTATTAGCCTTTGCAACTCCATATACCAAATTATTACTAGGATATTGGCCAATAGACTCAAGAAGGTACTTCCAAGGATCATCTCTTCTATACAATAAGTTTTTATTCAAGTGAGAACAATAATAAATGGAGTAATTTTACTAGATGAAAAATTACATTTTATGTATAAGAGGGGTCTTGCAGGTATGCTATTTAAACTAGATATTAATACAATATATTATCGAGTGTCATGGATTTTCTTGTCTAAGGTAATGCAAAATTTTGGTTTTGAATTTAAGTGGAGAAAATACATAAAATAATGTCCCTTTAGCAAATTTTTCAATCATAGTTAATGGTATATTAGCATATTTATTTAGGGGGTAGTGAGTTCTAAGACAAGGATATACTATATTCCCATATTTATCCATCATCATGGCTAAAGCTTTAGGTAGAAATTTAGGAGCAGTCACTACCACATAAAAGATAAGACGGATTAAACCTACAAGTAATGTCGTAGCAATGTCTTATCAAAAATTCATGGATGACACTATCATCTTGGGTAAATAATCAATAAGAGAAGCAAAGGAGATACTCAATATCCTACATATTTATGAAAGATACTACAATCAAAGTATCAATTTTAGAAAAGTCATGTTTTTTTTGTCAACACAGCTAGACAGATGCAATAGAGAATATCTAGAATTTTGGGATGCAACATAGAAAAATTTCTAGCTACCTACCTTAAATTACATATTTTCATATTCAAAATGAATGTATAAATATGGACTCCATTCATAGACCAAATTAAAAGAAATTTGGTAGGGTGGAAGGGTAATATGCTATCTCGAGCTAAGAAATTACAACTTCTAAAGGCAACATTACAAAACATCCCAATTTACTAAATATCACTTTTCATAATCCCTTACAAGGTCAAAAAAATAATAGAGCAAATATTCAAAAGGTTTCTTTGGGTAGGGGTAGAATAAAAACAAAGGTTTGCTTTGGTATCATGGGATAGAGTTTTATCTTCGAATAGGGAAGGTGGTCTAGGGATAATAAAGTTGTAGAAATTCAATAAAGCATTGCTAACTAAAACAGGTTAAAGATTGACCAAGGAATAATATTAATTTTGTCTAATTTTCTTCAATGTTATTACTTGGAAGGTTTCATACCCTTATTTAGAAATTCATACCCTCTTAAAGGATCAACATTTTGAAATGGAGTTTCAAAAACTAGGAAATTGTTGAGAAATGGTCTAAGATGGGTGGTAGAAGAAGGCAAGAAAATAATTTTTTGGAAAGATAACTTGGATTGCAAATAGTCCATTATAACATATGAAGGATTTTAGAAGACTAAAATATACCTTGGTTCAAAAATATGGACTACTAGTCAAAGATTATATAGAATTTATGGAAGGTCAGAGGTTTTGGAAAGAACTAACTTTGAATTTTGTTGATTCATAATTGTAGCAATCTATGCTAAATCTTAACAGGTTATTGCAGCAGTACCACTTACCTAATAATGAAGATAAGGATTCTTTTATCTGATTCCCTACCTCAAGGGAATTATCTGTAAAATCAACTTATACCTTGCAGTTTTGAGGTGTGGATGGGGAATTTTATTTTAAATAAAGTTTGGAGGAATGATTTAATCCCTAAATTGATATTTTCTTTGGTTATGCTTACAAAATAATATTTTAACTCTAGATAACCTAAGTAAGAGAGGTTTTCAAATGATAAATATATGTTCTCTTTACATGAAGGATGTTGAATCAGTTCACCACTTGTTTATTCATTTTTATTTTGCAAGTAAGGTACTTAATAATCTAATGGAAGCTATGTTTTGATATAGGGTGGTCCCTAGTACCTTTAGGTATATTTTTAACCAATGGTGATGCCATTTTAGTAGCAGTAGGTTATCAAAACTCTAGAATTTACTGTTAACTCATTTTTTGGGGGGTGTTTGGTGGGAAAGAAATAAGAGTAAGGATGAAATTTTAGTGTCTAATAGAATTAAAATGATAGTGAGGGAGAATTTTCTTAACTTTGATAATAGTTTGGACTTTGAGAACAATTTGGAAAAGAGAATCACTATTGAATGGTACTTGGGAGAACCTAGATCAACACCTTTTCTAATCATTTTGAAAAGAGCAAACACTAGATGGCTAAAATAATAGGAGGATTGGGTAAAGTTAAAATTTGAGAGAGCTACAAAATGCAACCTAGGTAGAGTTGGGAGAGGAGGTTTCATTCGAAATGAGAAAGGTAAAGTGTTATGGACTTATGTAGAAAGTTATGGGATATAAAGTAATCACTATGTGGAAGTTAAATCCCTATACTCTAGTGTTATGTTGTTGAGATAGAAGAGTGTAAGTAAGGTCATCATAGAAGGGGACTCTATGAATATTCTCATGGATATTAAGAAAGGAAAAGCTAATAATTGATAAGTATCATAATTAATTAATGATACCTCATTCCTATTAAAATAAATGGTAGAGGTGAAGATATTACATATATATCGAGAAGGAAACATTGCAGTTATATGGGAAATATTGGAGTTCATTTTTATCAGAGAAAGATATGTGAAAATAATTTTCCCTTATATTTTTTAAGGATTACCTAATTAGAGGTAGAAGAAAAATCTATTCAATAGGGTGTTATATTTTTATGTTATCGATATTGTTGTTGCTTATGTAGTCTTTCAATGCTACTAATTTGATTGTATGTTGTTGTTATTATAGTAGTTGTGTTTTTAGAAAATTCTATTGTAATGTAATTTTGCTTTTGCTTTTGCTATTTATATTAACTATTATTGAGAATTGGAGTGATTGCTACTACTGTTGGTGTTGAATGGAGGAATAAACAACAGTCAGGTTGACCTTTGCTCCCTTGCTAGAAATAGATTTTGATATTAGTTAGAGTGTTGTTTTTAATCTAGTTTTATTTTGGTATTTGTGCTACAATTTTTATTTTATCTCATGTTTTCCAAGGATGAGGTTGATTTTTATCTTGTAACCCTAGATAACTTAATTCTATAATAGGTTTGGAGCCCCTCCAAAACCTCTTTTTTTCACCACTACTAAAAAAAAATAGTGGATAATGTTTGTTGGGAAAATAAATAATGGAAGTTATGAAAAATCTGATTTTTGGGAGTAACCATCTTCATTTTTCCTTAAGGTTATTGAAAACAAGAAAGGAGGACCAAGGGAAAAGGAAGGAGAAGAGAGGGCATTCATAAAAAAAAAAACGTTTTAGGAAGGCAAGGAAAAAATAGGAGTGATTGTTATGGTTAGGCCGTAGTAAAGATAGGAGAACTCACCACCTTTGCTCTCATATGCACAATGGAAACCATAAGATAATAGGGTAAGGATCTAAATGATTTTCCTTGATGAAAATAGTTGCTTTTAAAACATGTACTTACTTTTTATTCATAAAGACAGTGAGATATTTTAAAGAATTTTAGTAATCTTTATAAGTTTAATTTATTGGTTTTCAATGCTTACTCGAACTTTAAGATTTATAAGGCTTTACATATTACTCCCTATATAAAATTAGAACATCATTAATGTTTTCTTTTACCTATGGTGGTTGGATTTTTGTGGACCATATTTTACAATTATAGTGAAATATAATGGGGTATTTTACATATTCTTTTAAGTGGACATGGATTCGATTTGTAATAGGGAAATTATAGGATTTTTTATAGGTTTTATTTATTTTAAAATATGGAAAAAAAAATTGGGCATGTTGTCCTTTGTGGATGAAGAAATTTATGGGGTTTCTTCATTTCTATATGTATACTTGATGGTATGGTAAAGAAAAAGAAATGTGAATGGTTTGTTTATTTTCTATATGTTGTTATTGGATGTATTGAATATGAAATAAGTATTTTGGAATACATTACCATGTTAAGGAATTGTAGTGATCCCTTACTCCAACTACCTCTCAATGGTGCTCAAATAATTTTAGTGAACAAATTTATCGATTGAAAGAAATATATCAAGGTTTTATCTAGGTTTTATATTGGTTTTGAATATGATGTATATGAAACTCAAAGAAAAATATGTAATCTAGGAAAAAATATAATACTTAGTTATGGTTTTGTAAGATGCATTTTAAAATATATTGTTAAGAAGACTTTGTAGGAGGTTCTTTATTACAAAGATATTTGAATATTTGATGTTTAATTTGGCCATTTTAAATTCATTTTTATACAATTAAATGCTAGTTATTCTTTGTGTGAACTCCTAAGGGGGAATTTATAAGTTGGAAAAATGAGTAGGAAGTAGGTGCAAAGCTGGTTACAAAATATGTTTTTTTCTTATTGGAAGAGTAAACCTTTGTTATTTTAATGCTCTCGATAATATGCTTTAGAAATATTTTAAATCATTTCTTTAAAATAGTAGAGTGAAAAATATTTACTTTCATGTGTGAGAGAGAGTTAATTAAGGTTTTTGATGTTGTTACTTTTGGTTTTTGAGGTTTAAAAAAGGGTATACATTAAGTAACCTTGTTTATAATCCCTATAATATGAATTCCAACCTAAGGGAGTTGTAGGGAGGCAACACCTAGGATTTTTGTAGTGGGCAAATTTTGAGTGGGAAACTTGAATGTGATCCACAGATAGGGAGTATTTGGATAGAATATAATAAGTGTAGCTTGATTCTTATTTCCTGTCATGGATGTTAGGAACCCATATGCAATTGAGTTAGGTGATAGCACCTTGAATGAGAATTTTAGGTGTCCTTGTGAATTTATCATGTGGAGTGGTAACCACCTTAGTTAACCCATCGTGAATATGGGATAATTGAGCATTTTAGTATTAGTAATTCCATCATGAAGGTGCAATATCTAAATAAAAAGAAATTATGCCTACACACCAACATATATTAACTTATGTTGGAGAGGGAATTTGTGTCCCCATATCTAAATATTTATAAATAATAATCCCAATGCTATGGAAAAGATATCTTACATTCTTGGAGAATGTAAGAAATGTGGAGTTACCATTTGAAGCATCCTTTATGCCATACAGGTATACAAGACAAGCCCTAGAATTTACAATATTTTGGTCACTCTTATCCATTTGAGAGACATATACAATATTATGATCTTTAAATGTGGTAATGCCTTATCAACTTTGATTTATTTTGAAATTAGTGAAACTTGATTGTGATCTTTACATTATTTAAAAATAATAATTACTTTCTCCTAGGTTGGTTAGATTTGGATTGTTATAGTTTCTATCAGAGTTCTAGGTCATAGGACTAGAAATTTATATAGAGAAAACTTTGTATTGGTCTGATTGGATGTGTAGACTTTAGGGATATTTGCAACTTTGTGGATCTTAACTTTGGGTTTGGTACAATTTTGACCAAGGAATAAAAAACCTAAAGGATGAAGTGTATTATTGGTAAATGGAACCTTGCATGGAGTAAGTGTGACCATTGCTATTATCAATGGATGATAATACTATATTTTTAATTCATATAGATCATGTAACTATCTAGAATTTAGAAGTGAAATTTGGAGGAAAATTGCAACCTAACTCAAACCCTTTATGGATAGGGAATATGGCACCAAGGCTAAGGAGAGTAAAAGGATCTTCCTAGAATATAAGAGAAGTTAGGAATAATATTGTTGAAGCTAGAACCCAAGGAGATAATTCAAGGAATTTAAATAGAGAAATGGAGAATCATACTGTTGTAGTTTCTTTACTTCAAGAATAGCTAGATCAACAAAAGGAAAAAAATAATTAGCAAAGAAATTTGCTAGAGATAATAGTGTCTCAAGGTTACCAAAACCAAAATTATGAGGTTAGGAATGAGGGGAATCCTTCTTTGGAAGAAAAATAAATTAGGGCTTTTATAGAGGTAGAACTGGCCAACAAAATGAAAAATATTAAAATATCCAAGTTTACTAGAAAATATGAAGGTGATTCATTTGAGGCTTGGCTAAATTAATTAGAAACCTAATTTTCCATGAAGAACTACTCTTAAATAACCCAAATAGTTTGGGATACTCTCCACTTACAAGAAATAATACTAGAATGGTGGAACACCTTTAAAGCTAGTCAACAAATCTAGGTAGTGAATATTTAGTGGTAGGGATTTTTTGAAGCATTCATAATAGAATAGTATTATTTAGATAAATTTGAGGAATTCTCTACACTTCACCAAGGATAGTAGTGAAATTTTTTTACCTATGAAGTTATTGAAATATGTACCATCATATGAGATAATGAAGGTGCATAAGTTTATCTTAGAAGTGGATCCTAAGATCATAACAATGATAAAATTGCACAAACTTAAGACCTTGTAAAATGCATATGGTTTAGCTCACCAAGAATAATCCAAATTAAAAACCAAGAATACTTACTTCAACTATATTGAGTTGTTAGAGGAGGATCGTCAATCACTAAGGAAAAGAAAAAGTGATGGATTAATTAAATGGGAATAAGAGCAAATTTTTAAGGACAATGGTAATACAAAGTTCAAGAAAAGGAACAATGACAAGAAAAATAATTTCAAGAATAAATTCCAAAAGAGGAATAACAAAAATACTCATCCTTAGAAGCAGATAAAACCAACACAAATAAAAGGATACAAGAACATAAATATGAAAGAACATAGGGTCCTAGAGGAGGTTGCTTTAATAATAGTGGTTATCATTATGTGAATAGATGTCCTCAAGGGATAGGACTAAGTAAGAGAGTAGTGGAACCAATCCAAAAAAATTATGAAGCAATTGAAAATGTGAACTTGGATCGATAAGCCACATCAATGCTCTTGAATGGTAAATTTTGAAATAAAAATGTTTAAATTTTAATAGATTGTGGAGCCATTGATAATTTTATTTCCACTAATATAGTTAGGGATATGCCAAAGAGACCCAAATTTTTGGTACAAGGATTGAAATTTGAGTATGGTTCTAGATAAACCTACTCAGTCAATCAATGTCTACCTACAACTGATATTTCCCTACCTAATGACTCAACCATATGGTATCTATAACTAGCATCGCTACATGCTTTTAAAATTATCTTTGGAATGGATTGTTTAAAAGCACATGGAGTCTTAATCAATTAACAATAGATATGAATGTACTATACAGATGAAAATAAGTAGAGAATAAGGATTCATAGTGTAAGCAAAAGAAGACAACACCTTGCAAGAAAAATAATGAAAATAAGCAATTGCAGAATTAAAGGATTTTGTATTGAATTTTATTGGAGCCTTAGTCTCATTTTTACAAGTGATTTGCCCCAAGTGCATAGGGGTGTGATTACAATAATTGAATTCTTGCTTTCACATGATAGAATGGGCACAAAGATGGGGAAAAACCCCTTTGTCTAATCAAATTATTGGTGGTGTCTTTAGTCTTCTTTTTCTCCAATCCAATTGGTGAGTGGGCTTGAGTATCCAATGATGGGCCACTCCTAGCTTCAATAGCTCTTCAAATACCTGTTACCTACACACATGCAAACTAGCAAAGGGGGATTAGTAGCACCTGTATATTCAAGTGATAAACTTAATTCTACACATAAACTTGTTATTGATATGGATGAAAAGTAGATAGCACAAAACAATTAACAAACAAAGCCTTGCTTAATACTCAAATCGCTAATCTCTGTCGATGAAATCCTTTTTTTTTTTCTCAGGAATGTGGAACCATGGAAGCACGATTGTGGGTTGGAAATCGTGGACCTACGATTGTGAAACTATGGATGCACATTTTCAACTATGGAACTGCGGATGGGCGGTTTCAGCTGAATAACAAATTGCCTCAGAATTCGAGCCAATGGTCAGAGTTAAGCTTGCGCTCTCAATTTCTCATTGGGTCTAGATCTATTTTGATAAACTGTCAGTATTCAAATTCGGCCCCCTTTGTTTGGTGGATTGATGGTGTCTTTATAGGTTTCCTGGGGCTTTGGAGGGAAATGTGAGATGGTAAGCTTGACTTACCAAGTGGTAAATTTGGACTGCCAGGTGGAAGGGGCAGTTAAAGTGAGTCACTCAGTGTGGCTCACTTAATAGGGGTGATGTAGCTCCAAGTGGAGTGGGATGTGGGATGCTATTTTATGTGAAGAGGCAAGGGGAAAACAACAAAGGAGTTGTGGCATGGGTGTTTGGAATCTGTCTCATGTGTAAGGAAAAAGGGGATAGGAGTGGGTAAGATGTGGCATGGATGTTGGAAATATGTCTCATGTACAAGGACAAAGGGGACAGGAGTGGGTAATATGTGGCATGGATGTTGGATGAAGTGTCCAAGACACATGTTCAATGGGTAGACAGGGTATCCTAGGGTGATTTTCATGATTAAATAAATTAGGAAAGTATAATGATGTGCAGGATTTTATATCCCTAAGTTAGAACTTAGGCATATATCTTTATTGTGCAAGATTTGATGGTGAGGTGGTGAATGTGAGCTAAAGGGTGCTATATTTTTGTGTCTACAGTTACCCCTTTTTGTACTGCGTTGTGTACAACACAATGCGGTGCAAAAACTAATGACAAATAACTTTATTGGACGAATGGGTTCATTTCTCTTTGACATACAGAATGAATGAATTTAAAATTTTTGATTGGGTAAAGGTTGACACCCATAAGTCAATTGATAAAATACGGATGTTGAAAGTGGGTTGTAATTAAATGATGTTGATATTGTTAATGAATTTTATCTTGATTTCTTTGTTCCCACCGTGATCACCATTTTGTAAGCAAAAGAAGACAACACCCTGCAAGAAAAATAATGAAAAAAAACAATTGCAGAATTAAAGGATTTTGTATTGAATTTTATTGGAGTCGTAGTCTCCTTTTTACAAGTGATTTTCCCCAAGTGCATAGGGGTATGATTACAATAAGTGAATGCTTGCTTTCACATGATAGAATGGACACAAATAGGGAGAAAAACTCCTTTGGCTAAAAAAATTATTGGTGGTGTCTTTGGTCTTTTTTGGTGAGTGGGCTTGAGTATCCAATGATGGACCACTCCTAGCTTCAATAGCTCTTCAAATACCTGTTACCTACATGCAAACCATCAAAGGGCGATTAGTAGCACCCGTATATTCAAGCGATAAACCTAATGCTACAAATAAACCTATTAATGATATGGAAGAAAAAACCAAGTGTTGTAGGTGAGTTGGAGAGGAGAGGGCAATCCTCCAAGGGAGGTCCCAGGTTCGAATATCCACCCTACAAAAAAGATGAATTGGGTATCCAAAATATAATTGATAAAGTTGGTGCGGGAAGGGCAGGGTGCGACTCCCGAGTGACTTTGATGGTGTAGAACCCCCTGTTTGTGGTCTCTTAGACCAAGGTAGCCCTTTAAGGGGTTTTTTGCTTTAAAAAAAATATATATGGATGAAAAGTAGATAGAACAAAACAATTAACAAAAAAAGCCTTGCTTAATACTCAAATTGCACCCATGTTTTGTAGGTGATTTGTAGAGGAGAGGGCAATCCTCCAAGGGAGGTCCCAAGTTCGAATCTTCACCCTACCAAAAAGCTAAATTGGGTACCCAAAATCCAATTGATAATTTTGGTGCGGGCAGGGCTTGGTGCAACCCCTGGGTGACTTTGATGGTGTAGAACCCCCTGTTTGTGGTCTCTTAGACCAAGGCGGCCCCGCAAGGGATTTTTTGCTTAAAAAAAAAACTCAAATTGCTAATCTCTGTTGATGAAATATTTTTTTTTTCTCGGGACTATTGAACCGTGAAAGCACAAACCGTGAACGCGCATTTTTTACTATCAAACCGTAGATGGGCAATTTTGACTGAATAACATATTGCCTCAAAATTTGAGCCAATGATCAGATTCAAGCTTGCACTCTCAATCTCATTGGGTCTAGATCTATTTTGTCACCCTGTCGATATGCAAATTTAGCCCACTTTGTTTGGTGTATTGATGGTGTCTTTATAGGCTGCCTAGGGCTTTGGAGGGAAATGTGAGGTGGCAAGCCTGACTTGCCAACTGGTAAATCTAGACTGCCAGGTGGAAGGGGCAGTTACAGTGAGTCACTCAATGTGGCTCACTTAATTGGGGTGATTTGGCTTCAAGTGGAGTGGGATGTGGGATGTTTTTTTATGTGAGGGGGCAAGGGGACAACAAAAAATGAGTTATGGCATGGGTGTTGGAAATTTGTCTCATGTGCAAGGAAAAATGGGATAGGAGTGGGTAAGATGTGGCATGGATGTTGGAAATCTATCTCATGTGCAAGGACAAAGGGGACACGAGTGGGTAAGATGTGGCATGGATGTTGTATGAAGTGTCCATGACACATGTCCAATGGGTAGACAAGGTATCCTAGGGTGATTTTCCTGATTAAATAATTTAGGAAAGTATAATGATGTGCAGGATTTTATATCCCTAAGTTAGAACTTAGGCATATATCTTTATTATGCAAGATTTTATGGTGAGGCAGTGAATGTGAACTAAAGGGTGCTATATTTTGGTGTCTACACATAGTGAAAAAGGGTCTCTTCAACCTCAGTTTTAGTCGATAATGCAAATTGGAAAATATATGAAGAAAAGTGGGATTATCTATATTGTTAAGATAAATGATCCATCATATGATAATGAAAAGAAAATATGTTTTGGAAAAACCCAATTCTTCATGAATTTAGGGATGTATTTCAAGAATATCATCCAGGTATTGCACCTAAACATGAATTTGAATTCACTATTGAATTGATACCTAGATCCAAACCCATCAATAGAACTCCTTATAGGATGAATACTATTGATATGTGGGAATTTAAAAGTGCAACTTCAAGGGTTGCTAGATAAAGGTTTTATTAAACCTTGTGTGTCACCATAGGATGCACTAGTTATTTTTATCAAAAATAATGATGGTTTTTAAGGTTATGCATAGATTATAGAAATATTATCAAAGTAACCTTCAAGAATAGGTATCCTCTACCTATAATTGATGATATCTTCTATCAATTGAAGCATGCCACAATATTCTATAAAATTGATCTAAATTTTGGATATCATCTGCTGAAGATTTATGAGGAGGAAACTCACAAGATAGTCTTTAATATTAGATATGGGTACTATGAGTTGACATTGTCACCCTTTGAGTTGATAAATGCAACAACAAAATTTATGAATTTGATGAAAAAAAATGTTTAAAAGATACCCTAATCAGTTTGTAATATTATTTTTGGATGATATCTTGATATATTCCCGCACTACGGAAGAGCATGATAGACATTTGAGAATTGTTCTAGAGGTGCTGAGAAAGAATTAAATTTATGGGAATTTTCCCAAGTGTGAATTTTATGTCCCTCAAATATAGTATTTGGGGCACATCATATTTGCAAAGGGGATTATTTTAGATCCAAGGAAATTTGAAGCTATTTGAGTTGGTCAACACCTACCAATGTGTCTAAACTATGGAGCTTCATGTGCATTACAAGATATTATAGGTGTTTTGTTAAGGGTTACTCAAAGATTACCTATCCTATCACAAACCTTAGGAGGAAGGGAAAAGAATTCAAGTGGACCAAAAAATGTAAATTCGTATTTACTATCAAGGAAAAGTTGGTCATGGCACCTATAATTAGAATAACAAATCTATAAATGAATATTTTTATATGTAAATATGCTTCACTAGAGAGATTGGGAGGAATTTTTTTCGAATATGAATCTTCTATTGCATATGAGTCTAGGAAGCTCAAGAAACATGACGTTAATTATGCTATACATTTTTTAGATCTAGCAATGGTTGTTCACACTTTAAAAATCTTGTAATATTACATGCTATAAAAACTTGTTTAGTTAAGGACTGACCATCAGATTATGAGGTACTTTTTTACTCATATTATTTTCAATGATAGACAAAGAATATGGGTCAAGTTATTATAAGAGTATGAATTTTGTATAAAGTATATTAAATGCAAGTAAAATAAGGTCATCGATACCTTGTGTAGGAGAAGACATATAGCAACATTGACCAATAGTCATGTGGAAATAATTGACCAAGTCAAGAAAATGTAATCATAGGATTAATATTGTAGTGAAATTTGGGTCGATATGGAAAGAAATCCTAGAGAGAACAAGTATTTTAACATCAATGATGGTCATTTTTGCTTTAAGGATAGCGCGATTATGCCCAAAATTGGTAATTTGAGGAGATTTATTATGAAAGAGGAACATAGATCTCCTTACTCTGCTCACCCTAGAGGGGTTAAAATGAGAGAGAACATAAGAAAGACCTTTTACTAGTGAGGAATAAAGAGGGATATCACTGATTTTATTATTTTATATCTAGAATGTCAAAAGGTCAAAGCTGAGCATAGGCATCCAATAAGACAATTATACCCACATGATATACAAATGCAAAATTAATAGGTTATATCTATGGAATTTATTGTGGGTCTACCTAAAACTATGTACCAACATGATGCAATACTCATGGTAGTTGATAAGTTGACCAATGTTGCACATTTTATAATATGTAACATAAAGGATGATGCACTAGTGGTGGTAAATTTTTTTCTAAAGAGATATTCAAGTTACATGGGTTTCTTGAAGTGGTTATTTTAGACAGGGATTCTAAATTCACATCTAAGTTTTGGTAGGCTCTTCGTCATGTAGTGGGTATAAAGCTAAATATTATTTTTGCATACCATCCAAAAATAGATGGAAAAATAGAGGGGGTAACCAAGTATTGAAAGATACACTTCACATGTATTGCATGGACCAGAAGTCTCAATGGGAAGAATTTTTGTATCTACTAGAATTTACTTGTAATAATGGTTATCATGCTTCCTTGGAAATGGCCCTGTTTAAAGCCCTAGATGGTAGGAGATGAAAAAATCCTCTATCTTGGGATAATTCAAAATATTGAGTGGTTATTAGACCAAACACTATCAAGGAGAGGGAGGAACAACTCATATTGATCATGCAGAGCCTTAAGGAATCCATTGATCATCAGAAGAGCTATGTTGATCTAAAAATATTACCTAAAGAATTCTCTATGGGATACAAAGTATTCCTAAGATTTAAACCTAATGAAAAGCACCATCAAGCCAACTAAATTGGATTCTTGCCATGTTGGGACTATTGGGATCATTCATAATATAATTCATGTAGCCTATCACCTTGTCTTTCTACCCAACCTATCAAATATCCATGACAATTTCCATGTATCCCTACTTATAAATATATTGCTGATCCTTAAAATGTGTGGGATGTTTCAAATTTCTAGATGTTAGATCCCTCGATCATTGAGGTAAGACCAGGGAGGTTTTTGGAGTTTCGTTCCAAGATCATGAGGAAACAAACTCTAGAATAGTTCATGGTCCAATGAGACCACTATTTTGAGAAATGTGCCACTTGGGAGAAATTTGAAGATATGAAAATACATTTTCCTTATTTGTTTGAATGAAAATGATATGTAAGTCATATTGGAAGAAAACACATAGGATTGTGTTTAGTCCAATGGCGTAGTATGTCACGATCCATATTGGCAGATTTCATTTATGATATGGATTATGTGATGGGATGTGATTATTAAATGCTTTGCTTTTGATGCATTAAAAATATTAATGGTTATAAGAATTTATTATTTTTATTATTTTCTATGAGGATATGGTATTGTTGATGGTATGCATGGTTGCAAGACTAGATGCTTTCGTATGTCAACAAAGAAGTTGGCCATCGGGAATGAGAGACCAAAATAAGGGAAATGATAGTTAGTGTAACTAAATATAAATCTAGGGTAATATTTACCTAGAGTAGGATTTACTCATATTTAGCTGCATATCATATTTACATGTTTGAAATCATACCATCAACGAGGAAGTTGTTATAAGCAACGGAGTAATTTTAGTAGAAGTTGAGTACCTATAAGTTATTGTAAAATTTTCTATGTATATGGTTGAAAAATATTTTCTTTAGTTTGTCTATATTTGATAAATGTTTATCTTCTTCGCCTATGTGTTTGTATGGCTTGTAAGATAAATATTCCTTGTGATATTAATTAGGAAGTAGTGGTGTTATTGAATTGCTTTAAATATTTTGTTATATTAGTAGTTAACATTATAAATATAAATATTAAAATAACATGGTTTTTATTGACTTTATTTGTATTTCGTAAGTAAAAGAACTTTCATTAAAAGTGGGTTTTGAAAGGAGCCCCATAACCTTTTTACAACCACAAAAAAACCAGCAAACTATCAGGCTCACAAGCTAAAATAGAGGGTGGCCCACATGGTTACAACCTTGCACAAAAAAATACCATCAAATAGGAATACCCTAGTGGGATGATTTCATCTAGACAAAATATGGGAAATAGGACAATCCCAAGGGGACACCCTTCAAAAAATACCAAAAAATCACTTCTCATGATTGGTGCTAGGAGATTCATCCATCTCCTTGAACATGGCATTGAGATGACCATGGTATTCTTAAAGAACATTTGTTGCCTAGTTGTAGGAGTTGGTGATCATGATCAGGGTGTCTACTAAGCTAGAAATGTGGCTAAGCACTACTCTGCAAAGCATAGTAGTAGAGATATAACTGAGCCCATCCTTTGATGACTCCTTAGGATGGAATTCCTTATTGTAAGCCTCCTTCTGTAGTTCAAAATATTTCATTGAGGATGATGACCATTTCTTGAGTTTCGTCGGGCGGGTTGATGCACAGAAAAAGGGTGAACTAGGGTTCTAGAGGAGCTTGGATGAGGAATATTTTATGGTGAGATCAAACTCACCATAATCATTCTTGGGCTTCGAAGGAATGAGAGGAAAAATTAGGATCATTTTCATCACTAGGTGCAAGCCCTAATGGATAGTAGCGGTGGTTTTCCTAGACCTAAAAATTGGTGATAGAAAGTTTGAGGGACCTTACCATATAGTCCAAGATGTTCATCTTCTTGTTGCCTTTGATGTGATTCAAGAACATAAAATGGAAGTTGTGGAGGGTGATGTCAACTTTATCAATTGTCAAATACTGGAGGATAGGCACCATGACATGACCCCAAGGTCCAAGAAGCTTTATTATTTTTAATACTCCATCAGCAGTCAGTAAATCCTTGTCTTTGTTAGGTAAATACTCTAGCTCTGCCATCATGGTGTGCTTGTTTTGTTGAATTGCATTACCATCATTAGGGAGGCTCGTAACTTCAACCATCAAATGTAAATCTATAAAAAAAAATCAAGGCCTCTCACAGAAACATGGCCATTTTCCAAGAACTCACAATCTCATCGGTGACTTCTTCATCAGTACTGGTGAATTTTTTGAGGAAGGGAAAAAAATTATGACTGAAGGATTTCTTCAAAGATCGGATCAAGTTAAAGCATCGAGGGTTCCAAGAGGGCCATGGGGGAATGGAGGTGGAGGATGTGAGGCTCAACATGGGGGCTAGTGGTAACGGTGTGGACATATATGGTAAGCATTCAGTAATTGTGGTACTTAAAAATCCATTTATCTCACATGCCTAAGAAAGTAGGAGAAAATATTTCATGAATCAAAGTAGAGATCAAAGGACGATGCTGCTTGGTTTGCATGCCAACTAGTGGAGTCTTGATTTCATCATGATAAGGAGCTAAGATGGTAAGGTTAGTACCAGTGGCATAGTTAATGACATCATTTTGGAAAAGAGTAACACCCAAGGTGGTGGAAATGCCAATTTTTATCGAGGTGGCACTACCAGTCGCTTCATGGGAATCAAGCAAACTTTTTTGTTCATGCATAAGATAGGCAATGGTGGCACTATTATCCATGCCAAACATTCTTTACAAACCAATAATTGGAAGGTCACTTCGGTTGGATAAGTCATGAATAATCATTTTGACTACATTGGAAAGATCGATTAAGATCTTAAGTTGATGCTCGTGATGAGGAAAGAGCTAGCAATGGAAGGCCATAGGAAAGTGGGAGTGATACACTTGGAAGTAGGTGATGTGGTGTATGGAAGGAATGGGTGTGGTATGATGAGGTAATTGGTAAACTAGGAGGGGCACATTGGTGCATTGACATGTGTTGGGGAGGGGTTTGAAGGGATAATCCATGAGGGCCATGTTGGCACTAGGACACATGATAAACAAGTGAGGATGGTTGTCATTCAAATGGCTTGGGGAATGGGGTAGACACCATGAATCAATAGTGGGTATTCCAATCATGGGTAGTAGCATCAATGAGAATTTAGGTAAAATTATCATACCAAACACCAATGGATTATTGAGAGTGACACAACTTAGCCAAGGAATCAGTCACCATGTTGGACTAAGGTCTTTAGGTGGCTGAGGATTAGTATCTTAACTTCAGAGATCAAATTTCTGACTCTCCAATTAGAATTTTTATTTTTATTTATGTAGTTGATGATGTTTAGGAAATCTTCTTCAACCACAATTTTGAATTGAAGGTTACTAGTAAGCAATAGGCCTGGGTAAAGGGCTTTGGTTTTATAAATGTGATTTGTGAGAGTACCAAGATTTTTAGAAAATTCTCATAGGATTCTTTCTTCATGATTTCTAACAACTCCTCCACTTGTAGGTCTAATATTTCCTTTGGAGGAGCCATCATACTTTTAGCCATCCCTACAAGCGAAACCCACTTAGCATTGGATATAGTGTTGGAGTTCACGGGTGGCATAAGGGGTACATGGTGAGGTGGAGGAAGGAGGCTATGGGTTACTTGATTCTCAAGGGTGGTGGCTTCATTCAATGACATATGTAAGCATTTTCAATAACATAACTTATAATTCTAATTTCAACTGATGCAGGGTCTCTGGACATATTAGAAAAGGCACAATTGTTGCTCTCAAGCCAAATTTATCACATAAAGTGATGAAGACAAATGGACCATAGAGAATTGATTCTAGTATTCTTAAATGGTTTGGGCCATTGGTTGAAGAGGTCAATCACTAAGCTTAGCTAGGTCCAAGCAATGTTGAATTTGTTGAATATGGAACTAAAGTCTGAGTCAATGAAAGAGCATTCAATAATGATGTGGTAAACTAAATTCCATAAAAAAATATAGAGGTAGCATCAGTTAGGTAATGAAAGTCCTCTTGTTATGATATTTTCTAGAGTCAAGATCTTTTTTGGGCCACCAACCAAGAAAAGAATCCAATTTTTGGTATAAGGTTCTTGATCCAGCTACGTTTGATATGGATGTTGTAGGTAGGGGTTTGATCTTGTAGGAGGTATGTGGTATTGACATAAAAACATCCATCATCGCACTCTATCCAAATAGGTATGTTAATAAAATCAACGAGGATGGGGAGGATGAAGGGGTTGAGAATGGATGATAGGGACACGGTGGTATTCAAAATATAAACAGGGAGGGATGTAGGTAATATGGACTTCTAGGAGGGTCTACCATGGTTAAAGGAGATGAAGTGGGAGATATTACTATAAAAAATGTGGTCAGTGATGGGATTAAGGTTATTAAGGGAAGCATCATAAATGAAGAGGTAGTCACAGATCCACGAATCGAGCCAAAATTCAATGGTATGACCATTATTGAAATGTCATATTATGCCTTTTTAAATGATGTTTTTGTCTTTATTAATGGAATTCCAAAAGATTTAGCCTAAGAGGTGGATCCCTTCCTCCAAGAAATCATGGTTTTGTAGATACTTACTTTTGATTATAAAAACCCATTATAAGTTATCATTGGTGATTAAATTCCATGCTTGCTTACCAATGAGATCAAGGTTTATTTTTCCCACTCTTTGAAAGCCAATATTGCCTTGATACTTGGGGCTATAAAATTTGTCCCAAGCAACTAGGTGGAAATTTCTTTTATTATCTAATCCTATACAAAGGAAGCACTTTTAGATTTGTTCAATTTTGGAGTATACCACTACTAGGGCTTTGAATATAGATAGGAAGTAGATGGTGATGCTTTGAAGACATGCATGAACCAGGGTGGCTTTGGTAGCTTGGCTCAGAAGGACTCCCTTCCATCCTGTGAGTATTTTAATAAGTCTAAGGCATTATTCCACATGTTGTCCAATGGAGTTCCCAAAAAGAGAGAAATACCTAGGTAATATGTGAGAAAATTGTTGATAGAGCATTGGAGGATATGGGATATGGACTACTTGCGGGTTGGGGTGTGTTGATAAAGTAGATTTTAATTTTTGTATAGTTCACTATTTTTCCAACCGCCTCATACAGGTTAAGAATTGACTTAATTATTTGGGATTTATCAATGGAGGCCATGAATACCAAGATGGTGTCATCAATGAACTATTGGTGGGTTACAGGTTCAAGCATATAATTGGGTTTGATTCTAGATATGGTTGTAGAAGAGTAGGAAGGTTTGAGAGTTCTTCCTAGAGTATCAGCTAGAAAGTTGAATAGGCATGGAGATAAGGGGTCCCCTTGACTTATTTCTCTATTTCTTCTAAAATACCCTATAATAGACCCATTGATAATGACTAAGAACCATATTAAAGTGATGCAGGATTTGATGAGGTTGATCCACTGGTGATGAAACCCAAACTTTAGAAGAACAACAAAGAGTAAGTTCCATGAGACCTGATCTAAAGCTTTATTCATGTTGAGCTTTAGGAGGAAGCTCACTTTTTTACTTTGAGAAGAAGAATGTAGCATCTCATGGATGGTAATGATGCCATCCATGATATTTCTTCCTTGAAATATGCTTCTTTGGAATGGATCAATGATGATGGGAAGGGTTTCCTTCATTCTGGTTGTCATGGTTTTTATTAATATTTTATAGAGCACATTGCACAAGCTAATGGGATAAAAAATAAAAATCTATCTACACTAGGCTTGCTTGGGGATGAGGGTCAAAAAGGTCAAGTTGACATCTTTGGGAATGACTTTTGATATTTGGATATAACTAATGTTTGTACAAAAATATGGTTCTACGATGTCCTAGAAGCTTTGGAAGAAGTGAAGGGAGAAACCATCAGGTCCACGAACTTTTTTGGGAAACATGGAAAAGAGGGTATACTTGATATCATCATTGGATAAGGGTTTTATGAAACTCCGGTTCATATCTTAAGGGATAAGGTTTAGGATGAGATGAATGAGGGACTGGTGAGAGAGGTCAAAGCTGAGCTAGAATAAGGACAAGAAGGATTGGAAATTATTGATCGCCTCAAGTCGTATCTCTTGAATATTAGACATGGTGGTACCATCCCTTCTTATCAACTCTCTTATTCCATTAGAGCTACAATGTTTGAGCATGGAGGCATGGAATAACTTCATGTTTGAATCTACCCCATTGAGCCACTACACCCTAAACTTATACCTCCAAAATATCTTTTCTCTCACAAGAATGTTGTGATAGTCTGACAGAAGTTTCCATTTATTCATACCTATTTCTAGTATCAAGACTTCCTTGTTGAATTTTGTTCTCAATTATCTAGAGCCTTTCTTTGATTGCTTGTTTATTTTCAAAAAAAATTACCAAATACCTCTTTGTTACACAATTTTAGGTTTCCTTTGATGAACCGTAGCTTCCTGGTAATTTGATGTATGTGACTTCCTAGAAATGGGTGGCTCCACCCTTTGAAAATGTGTTCTTTAAGGTTTGGACATTGCATCCACATTTATTTGAAGTGGAAGAGGGTTTTGAACTATGGGGCTTGATGAAAAAATTTGAAAACGAGGGGATTTTTTTTAGATCCAACTTTGGGGAGTGAGTGATGGGTTGCATCCCCAAATAGGAGGACAAATTCCTTGGATAGAAATAATATATCAAGCCGAATTTGGATGTTCATAGATCCAATCCTTCTATTGCTCCAGGTACACTTGGTTCCCCTAAGGTGGATGACCATGAGATAATTTGAGTCCGTAAATTCATTTAAGTCCTCATAATTCCCTAGGAGATATAGAGGCACCCCACATTTTTATCAGAAGGGTAGAGGGGAGAATTGAAGTCCCCCACAAAGATCCAAGGTTAGTTTGAAAATATGTTTCAGATTTGGCTAAGAGTGTCCCATAAGGTGCTCCTCCCAAGGGGTGAATTGGGGTATAAACTTTTGTGAGGACCCAACTGAGTTTGGTTTTCTTGTAGTAGAATAGTATATTCATGATTCTATCAAAGAGAGATAGAAGTTTCTCTTCAAATCTATCTAGATCCCATAAGAATAAGAGACCACCTGAGTCATAATGGCGATAAAATCTACATTCTTCCAAATAGTTTTTGCTATCTTCTTGGAATTTCCTTTATCCATTTTAGTTTCTTGTAGAATAAAGATAGTGGGTCTGATTTTCTTTCTTATATTTTCTCCTAGAATTTTATTGGATGATCCATTGAGGCCTCTCACATTCCATAAGAGTAATTTTATTTATGGTTTTCTTATTGGTTGATATTTCCCCCCTCTACCCTGGTGTGAGGTGGGTTTGGTTATTTTAGCTTCTTCCTTAAACTAATCAGTTAAGGGTGGAAATAGGGTTGATTGAGTGCTATTAGCAATCTTGTCATCAACTTCTTTCCTCCTTTGATAATTGAAGGATGGTCTTCCTTTTTTTCACTCCCCACATCAATGGAGGATTTTTTGGAGCTATGCATGTAGAGGGTATTGAGAGAGGCCTGAGCTTGGATGCCTTTGAGCTTGGGAGGAAAAAGGGCATCGAGATAATGAATTCCTTTAAGCTTGGGAGGACTACATAAGGATAGGGATTTGGGTAGTTTGGAGATCCCAAAATAAATACATAGGCTCTGATTTATCTTAGAGGGGCTAGGGAAGCCTAAGTGTTTAGGGGAATGAGGGAAGGATGAGGGCTTCATAGGGCTTGGATATAGTTTCAAGGGGGGAGAAACTGGAAGATTTGATTTTGCTATGGAATATGGGTTTAGGGGTTTGGGTTTGGGAATGGGGTTTAGATGAATGGTTAGGATCAAAGGACTCAAGGAGAGTGGGGGAGAGGGGTAGAAGGGCCTAATCTAGATGAGGAGGAAGGTGGTTGATTTCCAAGGGACTCTAGCATAGAGGATGGAAAACTCAGTCTAGATTTAGGGTTGTGATCGAAGTGGTCTCAATCTAAGTTGTGATATTCTAATAAAATGAAAAAATATTTGGGGAGAGTGAGAGGTAACATACCTACTCTTTCGAGAAGTTTTGATACTAAGACAAAACTTGCTTGTCTTTCTCCAGAGTGGGGGAACCTTCATAATGATTACTAGCACCAAGGGTTCCCTGAGGAATTCTAGCACTGTGCTAACTCTTTTTAGGATAACCAGGGCTGATTCTAGGTGGACCCATCTATAGATTAGGATGGTCTGACTCCATTGATGGAATTCTCTTTTGAGTTTTTAGGGACGGATACTAGGATCTTATGTGCCCTTGAGTACGACATTTAATATAGAAAACCAAATTTTTTTGTATTCCACTTCTTAGCGTTTGTGAGTCATAGAATTTGATATGGGTAGGTAGCTCTAAATCTACATTGGTATTGATGCATATGTGATAATATACCAAATTACTCCTTCTCTAGTGGATAGGTCAATAGAAACTATATCTCCAATTGTTCTTCATATCTATGAAATATTTCCTCATGCCATAACTAACTAGGGAGCTCTGGGAGGTGAACCCATATGGGGGTAAACTTTATAATTTGAGAGTTTGGATCAAGTTCCTCCTTCCAAAAAAACATGGTCCACCCATTAGGATTTGATTGGTGTCCTCCAAATTTTTGAGACAAATTTGGAAAAATCCTTTGGGATAAGCAGCCAGTTCTAGATTGCCCCTAGGATGCCACTTGGTAGAAGCCCATTTATAAATAGATTCCATATCTGGTCATCCTCCAATGAATTTCCTAATGAGGGACATGGATTCAATGGAGATAAAATTAGCCATAAGGCTTTTAGGAATGACGAGGTCATTTCATTGGGGAATCAATGTGTTGCCATGTTAAATAGTGGTCTTAGAACCACTTTGAATATTATCTGGAAAGGAATGCAGGTCACGATGGGGTGCTTTAGGGGGGGCCTCACCCTGATATTTTCTATGTCTTCATAGACATTGGTCTCATAGGCATGGGTCCCTGAGAAACAAAATCATCTAGATTGTCATGGGGTTCATCGGTCCTAGACTTAGAGTTGACATGGTCAGCAATCACACCACCATCTATAGGATCATCCACTGTAGGGTTGCCACCCTTTGGAAATTCATACCTAGTACATGTAACACCGCTCATATTAAGGTTAAACTTATAATACTATTGGTGTGTTATGAATTAATTAAAAGAGATGCTTCTTTTAGTTTATAAGCAATACATAAATTTAATATTTTTTTAAAGTTATTAGTTAACATTCAAAAGTAATAATTAGCAAAGGCTAATGTTAATATTTATGCTTTATATAAGGATATTATGAGATTTTAAAATAATATAAAGGTCCTATTTATAATTAAAATGAATTTCATTTATATTATTTAGAAAATAATAAATTAAGTAGAACATTAAGGTATTATAATGTTGTTTAAAATTAAAGTGGATAAAGTTTATGTTGGGCAAAAAATTAAAGGAAGTTATGAGAAATTCTATTTTTGGAGGTAGTCATGTTTTTGCTTCCTTAACAATTCTTGAAAATAAGAGATTGAAGACTCAAGGAAAACGAAGGAGAAGAGAGGGCATGCACTGAAAACTAGAAGCTTTAGGAAGTCAAGGGAAAAACAAGAGTGATTGTTGTACTTGGGTGGTAGTAAAGACAAGAGAACTCACCACATTTGCTCTCGTATGCATAGTGGAAACCATAGCATAATAAGGTAAGGATACTAATGCTTTTCCTTGATGAAAATAGTTTCTTTGAAAACCTATACTTACTTTTTATTCACAAAGATGTAATGAATCCATTGAATGAATTTTAGTAAGCTTTATAAGATTTATTTATTGGTTTTCAATGCTCCTTCGAGATTTAATATTTATAAGGGTTTCCATATTAACCCCTTTATGAAATTAGAATAATGTTAATATTTTATTTTCCTTATGGTGGTTGGCTCTTTTTAATAATGTTTTCTTGTGTGTTGGGTGTGCAATGAGTTGGTTATTTTCTTTTAGATGTATGTATGCTTTGTTTCGCACTATTTTGGTTGTCTTTGGTTCAAGGTACCTGGAAAATCTACTCATTTTTATAAAACAAGCACTATAGTAGGTCCGTATCTAAGAATAATAGTGAAGCATAAAGACCATAGGGATAATATGCATATATGAATTCATGCTTATCAAACTAGTGCAGTGTGTTTTGGGTTGGCTTCCTCTATGGTTTGAGTTTATATATTTATTATGGTTTCTTGTTTGAAGAAAGGATGTTTTTTAACATTGAATAAAACAAATATTTTTTCTTTAGTTGTTTATGTATTAAAAAGGATTAAATATATTATTTTCTTCTAAAATGCATAATTCAGGCATGAAGTCTTATTTTAATATTAAAGCGGTGTAGTCTTTTATTTTATATTAGGCAATGAAGTCTCTTATTTTATATTAGACAGTGAAGTATTTTATTTTATATTAGACAATGAATTATTTATTTAATGTTAGGGAATGAATTCTTTTATAAAATTAAAGGAGTGAAGTATTTTATTTGAATAAACTAAGTCTATAGTTTTGTGAGCAAATTAAATTATGAATTAATGATCTCTAAGGTACTAAATATTTTAGTAGAAGATGATTTTAGATTGTTGAATCCATATTAAATAGAGGAAGTATTTTTGGCTACATTTTAAAATATTATGCTTTGTTTGTTATAGTGGATGAATGATGTTTTTGTTTATTAATTTTGAATATAAAGTTATTGGGTGTGGAGTCCAATTATAGTGAAATATAATGGGGTATTTCACATATTATTTTAGGTGGGCATGGATTCCATATGTTATAGTAAATTTATAGGATTTCTTTATGGGTATTATTTATTTTAAAATATTAAAAACAAATTGGATGTGGAGTTATTTTTGGATGAAGGAATTTATGGGGTTTCTTAATTTCTATATGTATAGTTGATGGTATGATAAGGAAAAAGAAATGTAAATGATTTGTTTACTTTCTATATGTTGTTATTGGATACACTGAGTATGACATAAGCATTTAGGAATGCATTATCATTTTAATGATTTGAAGTGATCCCTTACTCCAACTACCTCTCAATGGAGCTCAAGGAATTTTAGGAAACAAGTTTATGAATTCAAATATATCTATGAAACTTTTATCAGGGTTTTGTATTGGTTTTGATTATGATGTATATGGAACTCAAATAAAGAGATGTAATATAGGAAAAACTATAATGGTTAGTTATGGTTTTGTAAAGATGTATTTTGAAATATATTGTTAAGAAGACTTTGTAAAAAGGTTCTTTATTACAAAGAGATTTGAATATTTGATGTTTAATGTGGTTATTTCCAATTCATTTTGAAATAAATAAATGGTAGTTATTATTTGTGTGAACTCCTTAGGGGACATTTATAAGTTGGAAAAATGAGTAGGAAGTAGATGCAAAGTTGGATATAAATCATGTTTTTCTTATTGGAAGAGTAAAAATTTGTTATGTTAATGCTCTCGATAATACACTTTAGAAATATTTTAATTTATTTCTTTAAGATAACAAAGTGAACATGATTAACTTTCATGTAAGTGAGATAGAGATATATAGAGTTAAATATGGGTTGTTACATGCTCTCCTCAGTTGGTTAGATTTGGTTTGTTACGCTTTCCACTTGGCTAAATGAAAACCAATGAATACTAGACTTAGCTAAGATTTTATTAAGGCTCAACTTAAAAGAAAAGTTGGACATTGAAAGAAAGATCCAACTTAGTAAAAGTTATAAATTTGAGGATACTAGAAGTCACCTTGATAATATTTAGGATTGTTTAAAGAATAAGAGGAGAATCACTATTGAATATTAAGAAAGAACCAACTCATGATAAATTTGGTCATTCAATGATATTTATAGTCACTCTAACATTGATATTGAGTTCTTTGGAAAGGATGATAATCATATTTTGTTCTTAGGTGATACCTAAGACATTGTAAAAATATTTTAGATAAACATAGCAACATCATTTATACCAGAAATTGAAGCATTATAGCTTCCTAAAAGGATAGAGAAGAATTTTATCTTTCAAGGATATAGGAGTATCATAGCTTCAAGAGATAAAGAAACAAAAAAAAATTGAGAGAGGAAGCAATACAAATATTTTATATCAGAGAAGAAGCAAATCTTAGAGTAAATAAGAAGGAAGAATTATAAGCTTCTTAGGATATATTTAAGAACTTAGTTAACTAAAAATAGCTTTATATCAATTCAGTCTTGGTCATGGATCGATTTTTGAAGTAGGTTCTTTAATGCATATATTCATTACAATAGTGAAGGAAAGATACCATAATATCAAGGCCAACATAGAGTCTATCTATGAGTATAGCAATATAACTAATTAGGTACTAGCATTCAAATATTCAAAGTTTTATTATACAATGAATCACTATCAAGATTCAAGCACTAATTAGGTGTTACCATGTTAGTCTATAGAGAAATATAATAAGACATAAGTATTTTCAATTCAGGAAACATACCTATTCTTCAAGAAAGAATAGAAGATATTTGAGATCAAGGAAGATGCTAGAATATAGAAATATTGTAGGCTATATAGTGAGCTAAGGGTACTAGGAAACCAAAGTTGATCAGTAGTGATCGTTTTCCAACATACTACCAAGTAAAATAGAGATCTAAATGGTATTAGAAAACTAGAGTTGAGTAGTATTGATCATTGTACAATGTTTTATTAGGAAAAATAGATAACAACATGAATAACAATGTGAATAGTAAAGTAACAACATAACAACACAACAAGAAATGTCTAGTCTCTAAAAATAAAGATGTTTGATCATCTCCAAAGGATAGAAACTCAATCATCACTAGCAAAAGGATGCTCAGACACCACCAAAATGGAAGATAAATTTGCCTAGTCATTTAGCCATCATAAAAAGGTGAAAGTTTTCTAACCATCTAGCCACCATCAAAAGAAAAAAAGAGCATCCATATTTGGTGAAGAGATGTTTGGCCTCCAAAAGCAAAGAGACGTTTAGTATCCATCATCAATGAAGAGATATTTGGCCTCCAACAAAAAATAAATGTTTACCCTCTAACATCAAAGAAAAATTTGACCTCCATCAATAGAAAGACATTCAAGGAAAGACAAGCTATGGAGAAGGATTGGAAATTCCAATCATTCAAAAATTGTTATCAAAATTCTTCTTAGTTCTTACTCCTATAGTGGAATATACATCAACCAACCCAAATAATGTTACTCAACATTACATTCTATTATTGGTGCATAGTAAATATTATAGGGAGATAAATTCAATATTGATTTTTGAAAACCTAGGTGGAGTAATAAGGTATAATTAATTTAAAATAAGGTTTTTTCAAAAATCAAACTTAATTTGAATTTATGATTTTATTAATGGAATAATAAGGTTTATTGTTTGATGTTTTCTAAAGCGTTTAAATATTTTCAGAAGTTCAAAATTAGAAAGTGAACGTGTTACAAGGAGTTACATTTTTTTTGTAGGTGTATTTATTCAAGTTTTAATTGGTTCCTAAAACCAACTACAAAAGCATGAGATTTGAGTGAAGGACCCACTTAGGTGTTACCAATAAAACACAAAACCCTGGACCCATATAGATTTTAGAAAGCCAAAATTCCTAGACACAAACAAAATATAGAAAGGATAAAATCCTAGCGTTACCCATGTAGGGGTAGCTGGATAGAAGACTAGACACATAATAAACCCATGCAGGGGTTAAAACAGAAGTACCAAAAACCACAAAAGGTCCCTCACAAAGAAAAAGAGGGTACAAATAAACATTAAGATTCCCATGCAAGGGAGAAAACCCAGAAATAACACTAAAAACTTATGCAGAGAAAATAACCATACCAAAATCTGAAACTGAGGCTAAGAAGCAATACTATCATCTTTCCCATAGTTTTCTTTGGCATGATTATTTACCAGCTCCTTGAGGGTTTCATTGATCCTATTCCTACCATTGATGAAACTATTGAGTATGGTTAGGTAGATCTTACTCTAAATAGTTGTATTTGGATTAGGACTGTCGTGACCATCATCTAAAATGCACTAAGGGGAGATTTATTGGGATTGCTCATGCTGCACCAGGTTATTAGCAACAACATTTAAAATGTTTTATGGGAAATTTCGATGCCAAATGGGTAGGTTTTTTTGTAAAACTCTAATATTGGCAAGAACATCAGCTGACTTATTAGCTTCTCTGAAAACATGATTGGTCATAGTATTACTAAAATTTTGAAGGTACTTTTTGACTTCCTGAATGACCGTTCTAACATTCCATGAGGGAACCCTATTGTTGTTGATAGCATTAGTGATATTCAAGGAATCTCCTTCAATTTGTAAATTACCTTTGTAATATTTTAGCATATCTAAACCTCTCCACAAGGCTCAAGCTTTAGCATAGTGATTATTTTGAAGGCCTAAATGCTCCACATAAGCCACAATGATCTGAACTTTGTGGTTTCTAACCAAACCTGTAGCTCCAACAATTCCTATATTCCCTTTAGAGGTACCATTATAGTTAAAATTAAGCCACCCTATTAGACGAGGTTACCAACGAGCACCCATTATAGGATGATGGATTGAGGGAATGTAGCTAGAGTTATGGGTAATTTTGAGATATAGTAAAATAGAAGACTCAAGACGAGAATCAAGGGCCTTGGCACAAGGGAAAAGTTGGGAGTTTTAAACAACAAAGATGATATCTTTATTGGCAATAGAGATAGGATCAGTTTTGGATGTACTTCTTATTTATAATTGTAACCTATTCAATATTTGAATTGGTAAAAACTTTCCAAGATTGTTTGGCTAATAATGAAATGTTCATATTATCAATTATTCGAAGACCCAAACCCCATCGACTCTTAGGAGAACAAAAATTTTTCCAACTTACCAAATGAAACATTTTCTTATCTTCTAACCTTGCCCACAATTTTTTTTTTGAATCTGCTCAATTTTAGTATAGATAGAAGTCGAGGCTTTGAAAAAAGACATAAAGTACATTGGAATACTTTGAAGATGGGCCATTATCAAAGTTACCTTTGATGCTAGAGATAAAATGGCCCCTTTCCATTAAGTAATTTTTTTGTTGATTCTTTTGATGATATTGCTCCACATATATTCTTTAGATCCATAAGCAAATAATAGAAGGCCCAAATAGTAAGTAGGCAACATGAATATAACACTAAAAAATATGGGCTATCTTGACCTACCTATTTGGGGGGGTATTGATGAAGAAAACCTTACTTTTAGCATAGTTGATATTTTGACCCATAGCCTCCTCATAGAGATCTAAAATGATTTTAATTATCTTTGCTTCCCAAACTGATGCATGAGTAGCTAAGATAGTATCATCTAAAAACTATTGATAAGACATTGGCCTCATATTGGTAGCAACTTTGATGCTTGATTTTGAGCGACTAGAAAAGGAAGCTTTGTGATCTCTTCCAAGGTATTCTACAAGGATAATGAAGATAATTGGAGATAGAGGGTCTCCCTTCCTAAGGCATTTTAATTGGAAAATAACCTATTGCGGACCTATTTACCAAAATTGAAAACCAAAAATTGGAAATCTAGCCTTGAATTTTATCAACCCAATCTTTGTGGAAACCAAACTTAAGAAGGATAGAAAGAAGAAAATCTCTATTAAGCCTATCAAAAACTTTATTCTAGTCAATATTGAGAAAAAGGACAACTTTTTTTACTTTGGGATACAGAGTGAAGGACTTTGTACAAAGTTATGATACCATTAGTTACTTACCTCCCTTTGATAGAGCTGTCTTGGTAAGGATCAATGATTTGGGGAAGAATTTATTTAAGTCTTGTTGCTAGAGTTTTAGTGAGAAATTTGTAGATCACATTACATAGACTGATAGGTTTGAAATCTGCCTTAGATTTGCACACAGTCCCTTTGAGAATAAGATCTATGAAAGTAGAATTTATGCCTTTAGAGATAGATTTAGAATGATGGATTTCTTTGATGGCATTGCAGATATGTGGACTAATGATATCCCAAAAGGTCTAAAATAATTGAGGGGAAAAACTTTCAGGACCAGGGGCTTTGTCAGGGTGCATAGAGAATAAGTATTTTTTGATTTCATCAGAGGAAAGGGGATTTATGAGCATGAAATTCATAGCATAAGTGACCAGATTGGAGATTTGGTAGAGCAAAAGACTATTTTATTGGCTAGAATTATGAGGATTGGTTCCCAAAATGTCATCAAAGAAAGAGGAAGATTCATTCCAAATTTCAAAAATATCCTCAGTATTGGAGCCATCACCTCTAATAAATTCCCTGATTTTGTTTGAACTTCTATACCTGAGAGTGGAAAAATAAAAGAATTTCATGTTTGAACCCCCTTCCTTGAACCACAAGGCTCTAGATTTCTATTTCCAAAAAATATCTTCTTTGGAAAAAATGTTGTGATAGTCAACTAGAAGTTTTTTTTCTTCATTTTTGGTTTGATCACTAAAATAACCATTATGAATTTGTTGTTCAATTTTTTTTAGTTTCTTCATAATCTGCTCTTTATTTTCAAAAATATTACCAAAAACTTCCATTTTCCAAATTTTTAGATTTTCTTTGATAACCTTGAAATTTTGTGAAATTTGAGAAGTAATTCTCTTTGTAAACCTTACTACCACCAATCAGTTATTTGGTTCCTCAAAGCAGGATGTTGAGTCCACATAACTTCAAATTTAATGGGGGTTTTGAAAATGTGTCCCCTATCAACTTCAAATAAAATAGGGTAGTGGTATGACTCTATTCTCAGTAGACATATGAGAGTGGCATTACCCATAACAATAATAGCTTTTTGGGATAGGATAAATCTATCAATATTGACTTGGATACGTTGATACCCAATTATTCTGTTGCTCTATCTAAATTTAGATCCTTTTATTTGAACATCCATTAGTTCACTATTGATTACAAAGTTGTGAAAATATTCTATACTTTTAGTTGGAATGATACTTCCCTATTTTTTGTCTAAAGGGAACAAAGGGGAATTAAAATCTCCTGTAATAACCCATGGGAGGTTTTTGAAAGCATTCCTCATATGACTCAAAGTACCCCATAAGGAATTTCTATTGTTTGGATTGTTAGGGGCATAGACATTTTGAAAGGAACCATGAATATTTGTCATCCTTGCAATAAAATATCATGTTAATAACTCTGTCAAATGAATAAATGGTTATGCCTTCATTTTTTCTAGGGTCCAACCAATAGAGTACGCCACTAGAAGTTCCTTGAGTAGGAAAAAAAGTAAAATCACTATTTTTCCAAATAGATTTAGCAACTTTTAGGTTTTTATCCAAATTAAGCTTTGTTTCTTGCATGAGCATGATAGTAGGTTTGTACTCATTCCTCAAAATTCTTGAAAGTATCTACTTAGAATCACTATTGAGACCTCTCACATTCCATGATGGGATCCTCATTTATAAATTTTGGATATTTTTTGACCTCCCTTTGACTATTGTAAGGCAGGTTTGGTTTTTTTTGAGTCATCCTTCACCTAACCAAATAAGTCTGGGAATAGATTCTTCTGAATGTCATTAGCAATTTTGTTTTTAGTTTCCTTATTATTTTGATCATTAATGGAGGATTTTCCTTTCTTTTTATTTCTACCATAGTCTACATAATATTTTTTGAAACTTCTAGTGTTAATAGGATTGAAATCAGGCTTGGCTGGATTAGGGTTACAACCTTCATATTTAGGTTTATCTTGAGTAGGACTAAAAGTTTTTATGTGGCCTCTAGGTGTAGTTTGGGGTTTAAAATGAGAGCGAGAAAGCCCTTATATGGTAGGGGGTTGGGGTTCCTCTTGGGTTACAAGAGTAATCATGGCCTGGGTCATCAACAAATATTTTGGACTCTAAAATAAGACTCTCAGATAAAACATCAAACTGGTTTTGGAAAGCAAAAGGGGAGCTTACCTTAGATTGGTCATGTACCGATTCTATAATTGTGATCTACTTTCCTTTAAGCACATAAAAACTAAGGTTTATTTTTTATAATTTGCTAGCATGAGTCTACTTCACTTGGAACCTGACACCTTGGCACCCAGTATGAAACCCACTTTAAAAGGTGTTTGGAGATCTAGAATTTGTCATCTCCTTATGTTTGGGATAGGGGCATTAGGACTTGATATGACCCTAAGATTTGCATGCAATGTAAAATGTAGGCTTGTTTTCATACTCAATAATCTAGCATTTGTGATAGGAATTGTAGACCAAATTAATGTGAGTAGGAAGTTGTGAATCTAGATTTGCATTAATGCATATTCTTGCATAGGTCATTCAAGTTTGAGCTTAGGTAGAAATATCAATTGAAACTAATTCCTTGATATATCTACCAATACCCTGCATAATATCTTCATGCCAAAACTAGCTAGGAAAATCTAGAAGACAAATCCATATTGGAGCATAATTTATTCTTTGGATCTCTAGATTACAATATTCTCCACATTTACTAATGAATAAGCTCTTTTGGCCATAGAACCATGGTCCGCTTGTAAGGATCTTGGAGGTATATTATGGGTTGTTAAGGCAAATAAGAAAAAAATCCCAAGAAAGCGCAATGATCTCCATGTCACGTAGGGTTCTCCATTTAGTGCAATCCCACCACTGAATAGAATCCATGTTAAACCTTCTACCAAAAAATTTCCCAACTAGGTTGTGAGATTCCATGGAAAGATAATTAGCCATAAGATTTTCAGGGATTACCAAATCATTGCTTAAAGGAAATAAAGTAAACCCTCCAGTGGGTAAGGATTATTTCTCTCAACCTTTTACTTTCTTAGAAAAATAAACCTATGGGTATGCACTCTTTTTCGGAGGGTATTTTACCTAAAAAGGTTCTCCAACCCTTCAACTCTTATCAGGACCATCAAGGTCCAATTATAGACCCACTGACTCATCACCGCATGCTTCGCCTGAAGGGGCACTCTATGGGACAAAACCCCATTTTGAAAACCTGTCTTCCCATTCAAAGACACTCACTCATCTAAAAACACTCACTTGCCTGAAGACATTTTGCAAGGAGTTATATTTTTTGAGTTATAAAGGTTTTTAAATATTTGAAAGATTTTAAAGTATTTTAGAAAAAAAATAAATTTTTTAAATTTTGAATTCTTTAAATTTTGAATTCTTTAAATTTGAAATTTGTGCAAATATATTAGGGAGATAAAAGGATTTCTACATCAAAGGCTAGAAATTTTAAAATTTGCAAATTTCATATTTGAGTGATTATTTAAATTGGAAGATATAAAGTTTAATAATTTGAAGTAATTAAATCATCAGGTTGAATCTTTGATTATCATGGAAGAAATTATTAAAAATGCATTTAGTGAAGATATGGTGAATAGGTTAAAGTTTTATTCTAAAAATTTGATAGATGATTTTGATGGAAAGAAGAAAATATCAATTGATTTAAAAGAAAAACTATATTTATTTCTCAAAAATGCAAAAGATGAAAACTTTATAACACTTATAAGTTATCTTCATGTAACAAATTTAGAACATGGTAGAATTAAAAAAAAAACATTATATTTTCCTCATAAGAATGCTTAATTATATATTTCGCACTACTTAAATTTGCAATCTATCAAGAAAAAAGAACAAGAAAACAAGAAAGTAAATAGTGATACACATGGCTTCAATTAACCTTATGTTAGCTTCAATGAAGAATCAATGAAATCCAAGAGGCAATATGTACTATTGTGATGATTTCCTAGCTCATTGTTTAGAAGGCACATCATCAAGTACATAACTACTCAAGACTAAGGAAAGAAGAATAATAGAGGAAATAAAAAAACGAAGGATAACAAAAGACACAAATCAAAATCCAAAGAAGATTTGTATAATGAAAATTCTAATAAAGGTATAAAATAAGTTGATTGAAGATAAATATAAAGATAAATATTGAAGACTAAAGTCTTCAATAACCAAATAATGCCATACAGGGGGATGTTGAGGAATATTACATTATTTAGTGCATGCCAATGTACCCCATGCTACCTTCATGGTACCAATGTAAATATTGAATAGATTATAATTTATGGTTGATTCTATTGTTTAGATGAGTGATTTATATTTCCTCTTTTATGTAAGTGTTAATGCATAGGAAATGCACAATTTTCATGTAAGTTAGAGTACAAGAGTGTATTGAGAGAATGTGCACAAGTTTCATGTATGTAAGTGTAAAAATATATAAAGTATGGATGTGCACAAGTTTCTTACATTAAGAGTGCATGTAGAAGTGTAAGAGTCATGTAGAAGTGTGCAAGTGTCATAGGTTCAAGTGTGCATGTAATATGAAAGTGAAGAGTCGAGTATGCAAGTGGTAAGATGATAAACTAAAGATCATGGGACTTATCATATGGAAAGCAATATTCAAGTACATGAAGAGTCATTTTCTATATATTATTGAGATAAAGCTCTATGAAAAGACATACGATTATCTAAATATTTTATTGTAAGAGGAAGATACAAAAAAGTGAATAAAGCTTGTATACATATTTTGAAGACTTAATATTTTAAGTTTTATTCATGCATAGTTCATGAATGATCTAGGTCATTTACACTCATATAATGTTATTTTAATTATTGTATTGGCCTTAATATACATATTAGATTTATCATATATAATTATACTCTTTATTATTGATATTTTGTGGCTTCTTTATATTGGGACCAATGACATTCTTTGGTAGTAAGGCTTAAAATCCAACATACACATTATCAAAGAATAATCCTAATGCTATGGCCAAGATATATTAAATTCTTAGATAATGTAATAAATGTGTGGTGACCATTTGAAGCATCCTTTATACCATAGAGGAATACAAGATAAAACCTAGAATCTACAAGAGTTTGGTCGCTCCTATCCATTTGAGATAAATCTACAATATCACGATCTTAAAATGTGGTAATGCCTTGTCAACTATGATTAATTTGGAAATATATTTAGTGAACCTTGATTATGATATTTACCTTATGTGTAAAAAAATTCACTCTCTCTTGGATTGGTTAGATTTGGATTGTTACAATTGTTATAAGAGTTCTAGATCGTAGGACTAGAAACTTCCATAGAGAGAACTTACGATTGGTCTGACTAGATTTGTATACTTGAGGGAGATTTGTAACTTTGGGAACATTAACTTTGGGTTTGGTACACCAAGGATTGCAAGTTTATGGGCTCAATTTTGACCAAGGAATAAAAATCTAAAGGATGAAGTATCTTATTGGGAAATGGAACCTTGCCTGGAGTAAGTATGACCATTATTATTATCAATGGATGATAATACTATATTGTTAATTCATATATATGATGTAACTATATAGAAGTTAGAAGTGCAATTTAGAGTAAAATTGCAACCTAAGTTAAAAATTTTGTGGCTAAGGAATATGTAACCAAGGCTAAGGAGAGGAAAATGATATTCCTATAATATAAGAGAAGCTAGGAATAATATTGTTGAAGCTAGAACCCAAGAATATAATTCAAGGAATTCAAATAGAGAAATGGAGAATCATACTATTGTAGTTTCCTTAATTCAAGAAAATCTAGATCAGAAAAGGAAACACATTAATTAGCAAAGGAATTTGCTAGAGACTATAGTGTCTCAAGGTTACCAAAACCAAAATTATGAGTTTAGGAAGGAGGGGAATCCTACTATGGAAGAACAAAAAGTTAGGGCTTTTATAGAGGTAGAACTAACTAAGGATATGAAAAATGTAAAATATCTGAATTTACTAGAAATGATGAAGATGATTCAATTAAGGCTTGGCTAAATGAATTAGAGACCTATTTTTCCATGAAGAACTTCTCTTCAATAACCCAAATATTTTGGGATGCTCTTCACTTACAAGAAATAAGACTACAATGGTGGAACACCTTTAAAGCTAGCCAAAACATTTACGTAGTGAATCTTCAGTGGTAGGGCTTTTTTGAAGAATTCAAGAAGATGTTCATAATAGAATAGTATTATTTAGAGAAATTTGAGGAATTCTCTACACTTCACCAAGGAAGGACAATAGTTGAAACTTGTTACCAATCTTTTGTGAAGTTATTAAAATATGTTCCATCATATGAGATAATGAAGGTGCATACATTTATATTAGGAGTGGATCCTAAGATCATAATAATGATAAAATTGCACAAACCTAAGACCTTGTAAAATTCATATGATTTTTCTCACCAAGAAGAATCCAACTTGAAAACCAAGAATACTTACTTCAACTATACTGAGTTTTCATAGGAGTTTCATCAGTCACTAAGGAAAAGAAAATGTGTTGGATTCATGAAGTGGGAATAAGAGCAAAATAAAAAGAACAAGGGTAATCCAAAGTTCAATAAAAGGAACAATGAAAATTAAAGGAATTTCAAGAAGAAATTCCAAAAGAGGAATAACAATAATCCTCAACCTCATAAGTAGATAGAACCATCACAAAAAAAAAAGGATAGAGGAACATAAATACAAAATAATGTATGATTCTAGAGGAGGCTGATTTAATAATGGTGGTTGGAATTATGCAAACAAATGTCCTCAAGGGATAGGATCGAGTAAGAGAGTAAAGGAATCAATCCACAAAATTTATGAAACAATTGTAAATGATAACTTGTATGGGTAAGCCACAACAATGTTCTTGAATGATAAATTATCTAATAAAAATGATAAATTTTAATAGTTAGTGGAGCCACTGATAATTTCATTTTCAATAATATAGTTAGGGATATGCCAAAGAGACCTATATTTTTGGTACAAGAGTGGAAAGTTGAGTATGGTTCTATATAAACCTACTTTATCGATTAGTGTCTACCTACAATTGAGATATCCCTATCCAATGACTCAACCATATATGTAGCATCACTACATGATTTTGATATTATCTTTGGAATGGATTGTTTAAAAGAAAATGGAGTCTTAATAAATTACCAAGATATATGGATGGATTATACATATGAAAACATATAGAGAATAATGATTCTTAGCCAACAAGGGTCTTTTCAACCTCAGTTGTTGTCGATAATGTAACTTGGAAAATATATGAAGAAAAGTGGGATTATCCATATTGTCAAGATAAATGATCCATCATATGATAATGGAAAGGAAGAGATGTTTTGGAAACACCCAATTCTTAACGAATTTATGGATGTATTTCAATAATATCTTCCATGTCTCCCACCTAAACATGAATTTGACTTCACTATTGAAATGATATCTAGAGCCAAACCCATCAATAGAACTCCTTATAGGATGAATCCTATTGAGACATGGGAGTTAAAAATGTAATTTAAAGGGTTGATAGATAATGATTTGATTAAACCTTTTGTGTCACCATAGGGTGCACTAGTTATTTTTATCAAAAATAAGGATGGATATTTAAGGTTATCCATAGATTATAGAATGCTTAATAAACTAACCTTCAATAATAGGTATCTTCTACCTAGAATTGATTATCTCTTCTATCAATTGAAGGATGCCACAATATTTTGTAAAATTGATCTAAAATTTTGAAATCATCAAGTGAAGGTTCATGAGGAAGACACTCACAATATAACCTTTAATACTAGATATGGGCACTATGAGTTCACAGTGTTACCCTTCAAGTTGACAAATGCACCAATGAAAATTATGAATTTGATGAACAATGTGTTTAGAAGATATCCTCATCAGTTTGTATTGATATTTTTTGATGATATCTTGATATATTCTTGCACTAGGGAAGAGCATGATAGAAATTTGAGAATTGTGATAGAGGTGATAAGAAAGAATAAAATTTATGGGAATTTCTCCAAGTGTGACTTTTATGTCCCTCAAGTGAAATATTTGGGGCACATCATATTTCCAAAGGGTATTGTTTTAGATCCAAGGAAAGTTGAAGCTATTTTGAGTTGGCCACCACCTACCAATGTGTCTAAACTATGGAGCTTCATGTACATTACAAGATATTATAGGTGTTTTGTTAAGGTTTACTCAAATATTACCTATCCTATAACTATCCTTCAGTGGAAGGAAAAGGAATTCAAGTGGGTCAAAAAATGTGAATTCGCTTTTAATAATCTCAAGGAAAATCTATTCATGGCACCTATACTTAGTATACCAAATATAAAAAGGAATTTTTTTGGTATGTACAGCTGCTTCACTAGAGGTATTGGGAGGATTTTTTTCTGAATATGAAGCTACTATTGCATATGATTCTAGGAAGCTAAAGAAACATGAGGTTAATTATGCTACACATTTTTTAGAGCTAGAAGTGGTTGTTCATGCTCTAAAAATATAGCAATATTACTTGCTAGAAAAACATTTTTAGTTAAGGACTGACCATCAACTACTGAGGTACATTTTTACTTAGCCTATGCTCAATGCTAAACAGAGAATATGGAGAGTTCTTAGCATAGTATTACTTTGGTATAGAATATATTAAAGGCAAGTAAAATAAGCTCATCGATGCCTTGAGTAGGATAAGGCATATAGAAACATTGACCAATAGCCATGTGGACATAATTGACCAATTCAAGAAAATACAATCATAGGATTTTAGCATAAATGATGGTATTTTGTGCTTTAAGGATAGGGTGATTATACCAAAAATTTGTGATTTAGGATATTTATTATGCAAGAGTCACATAGATCCCCTTACTTTGCTCACCCTAGAGGGGTTAAAATGAGAAAGAACATGAGAAATACCTTCTACTAGTGAGGAATAAAGAGGGATATAACTGATTTTAATATTATATATCTAGAATATCAAAAGGTAAAATTTGACCATAGACATCCAATAAGACAATTATATCCACATGATATACAAAAGCAAAATGGATAGGTTATATCTATGGAATTTATTGTGATTCTACCTAAAACTATGTACCAAGATGATGCAATCCATATGGTAGTGATAATTTGACCAAGCTTGCACATTTTATAGCATGGAACATAAAGTATGATGCACTAATGGTGGTAAATTGGTTTTCCAAAGATATATTCATATCACATGGGTTTCTTGAAGTGATTATTTTAAACAGGGATTCTAGATTCACATCTAAGTTTTGGCAAGATATTCATCATGTAGTGGGCACAAAGCTAAATATTAGTTTTGCATACCATAAAAAAATAGATGGACAAATAGAGAGGGTAACAAAGTATTGGAAGACATACTTTGCATGTATTGCATGGACCAGAAGTCTTGATGGGAAGAATTTTTACATCTAGTAGAATTTGCTTATAATAATGGTTATCATGCTTCCTTGGAAATGGCCCTATTTAAAGCCCTATATGGTAGGAGATGCAAAAATCCTCTTTATTGGGATAATTCAAAATATTGAGTGGTGATTAGACCAAAAACTATCAAGGAGATGGAGGAACAACTCAGATTGATTAGGCAAAGTCTTATGGAGTCCATCATTCATCAAAAGAGCTATGTTGATCTCAAAATATTGCCTAGATAATTCTCTATGGGAGACAAAGTATTCCTAAGAGTTAGACCTAATGAATAGCAACATCAAGCCAACTAAATTGGATTCTCTCTATGTTTGGGCTTTTGATATCATTCATAGGATAATTCATTTAGCCTATCACTTTGTCTTACTGTCCAACCTATCAAATATCCATGCCACTTTCAATGTATCCCTACTTATCAATATATTGTTGATCCTAAAATTGTGTGGGATGTTTCAAATTTCTAGATGGTATATCCCTCGATCATTAAGGTAATACCAATGAGGATTCTGGAGTTTCATTCAAATGTCATGAGGAAAAAAACTCTAGAATAGTGCAGGGGCCAATGATACCGCTATTCTAAAAAAAGTGCCACTTGGGAGAAAGTTGAGGATATAAAAATACATTTTTCTTATTTGTTTGAAGGAAAATGATATGTAACTCATATTGCAGGAAAAAAATAGAGGACTATGTTTATTCTAAGGGGGGTAGTATGTGACGACCCATCTTGGCAGGACTCATTTATGATATGGATTATGTGTTGGGATGTGATTATTCAATGCTTTGCTTTTGATACATTAGAAATATTAATGGTTACATGTATTTATTATTTTGATTATTTTCTATGAGGATATGGTATTTTTGATGGTATGCATGGTTGTATGACTAGATGCTCTCATAGGTGTAAAAATAAGTTGGCCATCAAGAATGAGAGACCAAAATATGGTAAATGATGGTTAGTGTAACTAAAGATAGATCAAGGGTAATATTTACCCAAAGTAGGATTTACTCATATTTAGTTGCATATCATATTTACATGTTTGAGTTCATACCATCAATGAGGAATTTTTTATAAGCAATAGAGTCATTTTATTAGAAGTTGACTACCTAGAAGTTATTGTAAAATATTTTGTGTATATGGTTGACAAATGTTTGTGTTGGTTTGTCTATATTTGATCAATGTTTATCTTCTTCACCTGTGTTTGGATGCCTTGTAAGATAAATATTCCTTGTGATATTAATTAGGAAGCAATGGTGTTATTGAATTGATTTAAATATTTTTTTATGTTAGTAGTTAACATTATAAAGATAAATATTAAAATACCATAGTGTTTATTTACTTTATAATACTATGGGTGTGTTATGAATTAATTAAAATATATTCTTATTTTATTTTATAAGTAATAAAGGAATTTAATTAATTTTTAATGTTAATAGTTAACATTCAAAAATCATAATTAGCAAAGGCTAATGCTAATTTTTATGCTTTATAAAAGCATATTATGAGCTTTTTAATAAAAGAGAAAGACCCTCTTAATACTTAAAATGAATTTAATTCATTTAATTTACAAAATAATATATTAAGTAGAACATCAAGGTATTATAATGTTCTTTAAAATTAAAGTGGATAAAGTTTATGTTGAGCAGAAAATTAAAGGAAGTTATGAGAAATCCTATTTTTTGAGGCAGTCATCTTCTTGCTTCCTTAACAAATTTTGAAAATAAGAGATTGAGGACTCAAGGAAAATGAAGGAGAAGAGAGGGCATGCACTGAAAACTATAAGCTTTAGGAAGTCAAGGAAAAAACAAGAGTGATTGTTGTACTTGGGTGGTAGTAAAGATATGAGAACTCACCACCTTTGCTCTCGTATGCATACTGGAAATCATAAGATAATAAGGTAAGGATATTAATGCTTTTCCTTTATGAAAATAGTTTCTTTGAAAACCCATACTTACTTTTTATTCCCAAATATGTAGTGAATCCATTAAATGAATTTTAGTAATCTTTATAAGTTTTATTTATTGGTTTTCAATGCTCCTTCAAGATTTAATATTTATAAGGGTTTCCATTTTATCCCTTTATGAAATTAGAATAATGTAAATGTTTTATTTTACCTATGGTGGTTGGCTCTTTTATCCCTTTAATACAATCATGTTTTCCTGTGTGTTGGGTGTGCAATGAGTTATCAGTTATTTTCTTTTAGACATATGTATGCTTTGTTTTGTAATTTTGATTGTCTTCGGCTCAAGGCACTTGGAAAATATACTCATTTTTACAAACCAATAACTGTAGTAGATCCTTGTATAAGAACAATAGCGAACCATAAATATTGTAGGGCTAATCTACCCATACAAATTCGTTCTTATCAAAATGGTGCAGTGTGTTTTGGGTTGGCTTCCTCTATGGTTTAAGTTTTTACATTTATTACGGTTTCTTGTTTGAAGGAAGATTTTTTTTAGAATTGAATAAAAAAAATTCTTTTGCTTGAGTTTTTTATTTATTAAAAAGGATTAAATATATTATTTTCTTCTAAAATACATAATTCAAGCATGAAGTCTTCTATTTTAATATTAAAGCAGTGCAATATTTTATTTTATATTAGGCAATGAAGTCTTCTATTTTATATCAAACAATATTTTTTTTTAATTTTATATTAGACAATGAAGTCTTTATTTAATATTAGGCAGTTAAGTATTTTATTTAATTAAAGGAGTGAAATTTGGATGCTTAAAGTTAAACTTTGATGGTGCATCTAAAGGGAATCCCAGATTAGCAAGAGCTAGTGGGGTTGTTAAAAATCACAAGGGAGACATTGTTATGGATTTTTCTAATAATCTTGATCATCAAACAAACAACATGGCTTAATATTGGGCCCTTTGGACAAGTATGCATATCATCAAGGATTTAAAAATTAATTTACAAATCAAGGGTGATTCCCTCAATATTATCAGTTATATCAACAACAACAAATGTCCCTCATGGAACGTTCATTCTATCATTCAAGAAACAAATAATATCATTAGCTATCAAAATGAGGTGGTGGTTTCCCATGTGTTTCGAGAAGACAACAATCTTGCTAACTATCTTGCACACTTTGGAGTTACCCAATCCACCCTATCCATCTGGCATAATACTATACCATAAAATATTCTCAATGTTGCATCAGCCGATTGGCTGAGAGGTTCCATGAGTCTCTAGATCCCTCTTCATTGTTTCCATGTTTTTATTCATCATTTTTATGCATTTTCCATAGAAAATATTTTCCTTCGCCATAGATGAACCCACTCCAATCCATGTGCCTCCCTACCTTGACTTTCCATTTGTGTACCTAGATTCTGGATCCAAAATTCAAACCACTACAATTATCAAGGCAATCTATGCATTCCCAATAATTACCATTCCAAATATACCTCCATAGAGAAGTTGCCTAGCTATTCTGACATCAAGCACTATAATTTTTATAATTCCACCTGTGTGGATATTCACCCTAGGCTCCCCATAATTCCCCATCATTCCTCATTTCCCTCACCATCAGCACCATCATAATGTCTACATTTACTTTTGGCTTATCGGCATGGGTTACATTCTACTAAATGCCTATTTAAGTTATCTTTGGCCTTCTATTACCCTTGACACTTATGCATTTCAGTTGTGTTATCCCTACTATCAGCCTAGTTTATCTGTAGATAATTCCTGGTGCCCAATTATCACTAACATGGCATCTTAGAACCCAATAGCCTCCAACTTAACCCCCTCTCGACCTCCTTCCTACAAGAACATGGTTTCATCCCATTCCTATCTAAGTTCAAAGGTGCAGAGCAGGACATCACTACATATTTTGTCAAAACATGGTCGAATGGCCATGTCACTATTTGTCATATCTGGTTCAAAGTTATGGTTGATTTGATTATTGAGGTGTGTGGAATCCTGATGACAAGTCATATTTTTCATTGGGACAAACACAAATGGTACTAGGAGCTAAACATGATTTCAAATGGATAGGAGTCACCCTCGATCGTGAATCCCTCCCCTCCTCTTTGCATACTATGATCGTACCCCTACTCTAATACATCACCTATGATGAACCTCCCAAATCTCTTGTCAGCTTCCACTTAGCCCTTTTCAACCATCTATGGGGTTTTAAGCCCATAAAATTCCCATCCTTCCTTTACCAATCCATTAGGTTGATAATTCATAATGTCCATGAGAAACACTCTGCTCCTGTCCATCAGGGTTTATTTACTATTATTTTTCATCACATTATGGCATCCCTCCTCCCATTTTAGTTACCCCCCTCCATTCCAATTCTTCCCCACTATATTTTGGACACAACCCTTTCCACTCCCTCTCTAGTGAACCCCTGTACAGTGACGAACCCCTTGAAACTCAAACCCCCATTTCAAATAAGGTAATCTAGACTGCTGTAAATCCCCCCTCCATTAAGAAAATCCCCCTACATTGAGTGGAGCCAAACCTCTACCCGTAAAGAGAAAAATTAATGTTGAATAAAGTACCACTCAATTAAGAAGGCCTTCTCGCATCAATAAAGCAAGGGTGGAGACCAGCCAAAATTCCCCTATTCACATTTCTGAGGAGAATAATGAGAATTCTAATCTTGATGGGGTTGTTACCATAAGATTTCAAGGATTATTCTTAAAAGCATTATCTTAGCCATGGAAAATACCAAAACCACTCTAAAGCAACTCCTTCATAATGGCACCAATTCTACTAAGGAGAACACCCCAGAAGCCTAGCATTGCTAGCCCTTTTTCTATTTGGTTTTTTGTGTGCTTCTTTTTGTTCATGCAGCTTACAGTATTTCCCCTACGTGGGATTGTGGAATTTTGTGGTTTTTTCTTATTTCCCAGCAAACCCCTGTGTGGATGTCTCTGTTGTTTATCGACTTGGGTGCCCATACGTGGGCTTTTTCAGGCTATTTGTTAGAATGTAGTCTTCTTGGGTATTTATCCCTATGTGGGCATGTTTCCCCTAGTATCTTTTCTTCTTCTCTCCTGCGTGGGAAATTTTATTTCTCCTCTAGCTATTATCCCTGGTTTGGGATTTTTTTAGTTTTGTTATTATGCTATCCTCTAAGGTACTTTGTATTTCTGGGATTGGGACCGAGTCAAAACCCGTATAATATAATCTTCTACTTACCAAAAAAAAGTCTTTTATTTGAATAAACTAAGACTATAGTTTTGTGGACAAAATTAAATTATGAATTGATGATCTCTAAGGTACTTAAGATTTTTGTAGAAGATGTCTAGATCCCTTTTCTTATGAGGAAATTAAGGAAGCCTTGTTTAGCATGGATCCATACAAATCCCCGAGACCTGACAACTTTCCCCTTCGTTTCTATCAAGATTTTTGGGACATCGTAAGTGAGGATGTAATTTCTACTGTCAGATAATTCCAAGCAAGCAATCATATCCCAAAAGGTATAAAATCTACTTTTATTTCTCTAATTCCTAAGAATCAAACCCCTAAATCTATGGCTAACTTCAGGCCAATCAGTCTGTGCAATGTTTCTTACAAGATACTAACTAAAGCCATTGCAAATAGAATGAGAGATATTCTGCCCCGCATCATAGATCCATGCCAGGGAAGCTCTATCTAGGGAAGGTCAATCTTGGATGGAGTTATCATAGTTCATGAAGCTTTGCACTCTACTCATAAGACTAACAGGTCTATTTTTGCCCTCAAGCTTGATATGAACAAAGCATTTGACAGGCTAAATTGGGACTTTCTGATTGTTGTCCTCCTTAAGTTTTGTTTTCACCACCAATGGGTTAATTTGATCGAAGAATGTATTTCTAAAGAATTGTTCTCGATTCTAGTTAATGGAACAATTGCTGGTTACTTTCAAAGTCGTAGAGGAATTCGATAGGGGGACCCTATCAGCCCCATGTTATTCATCATTGTGGTAGAAGATTTAGGCATAACCATAAAAAATGCTTGCAGTTCAAGGCTAATATCGGGAATCAAGGAAACATATCTCACTAGGGCTATTTATCATAAAAAATTCATCGATGATACCCTTATATTAACTAAGGCATCAGTGGTTGAGACCAAAATAATTAAATACATCCTGCAACTATACGAGGACGTTTCTGGTCAAAAAGTTAATGTCAGTAAAAGCAAGTTATATTTCTTGAACACCCTCGTTCAAAGGCAAGGAAGGATTGTAGAAATTTTAGGGTGTGATATAGTAAACCTCCCCACTTCATATTTTTGTCTCCCTCTTTTCATTGGTTCTTCGATAGAGTCAATGTGGTACAGGGTTATTGAAAGAATTCAAAAAAAAAAATTTGGATGGAAAGGTCATCTTCTAGCTCAAGCAAGAAATCTGACCCTCACTAAGGCCTATATTCAAAGCGTTCCAATCTATTTCTTCTTCGTTTTCAAAGCCCCTGTGAAGGTTTTCCAAAAAATTGAGAAACTCTAAAAAGAATTTTTATGGACTAGATCAGAGGAGAAAAAAAGGATACGCCTTGTAGGATGGACCAAAGTGTGCAGACCCAGGGAAAATGGGGGCTTAGGTCTGAGGAGAATTGCTCATATAAATTTATCTTTACTAGCTAAGAAGGTGTGGCATCATTTCTGGTGAAGAAAATGAATGGACAACTATCATCAAATGAAAGTATCTTCAAAATATGGAATTTCTAAGTGACTCAGTTCCAATCAGAGGTTTTGCTTTTTGGAAAGCAATTCTTAATTGTAAGGAAATCATCAAAAAAGGTTTAAGATGGGTTTAGGCAATTGTGAGAGGATAAATTGCTGGAATGATAGCTAGGCTAAGGATGAACCACTGATGCAATATCCTAACTTAGCCCAAATCAGAGATATCATAGAAGAACTCATTGGTAGGAAAATTTTTGATTATATGGTTGAGTACAAAGGTGGAATGAAGTGGAAACAAATAAGAATTCAGGGATTTCAAGCGGAATAAAATAATCTTTGTAACATTCTCGGGAAACATTTTATCCCCATGAGACCCAAGGAAGATCAAGTGACCTGGGCTCCTACGAAAAATGGGTAGTTCACTATTAAATCAACTTACAAGCTTCTACTTGATGACAAAGATTTTGTCCTCCAAAAGGACTTAGTTTGGATAAAAAAATTAATTCCAAAAATTGTAGTCTTTTCATGGCTGGTTATCCATGGAAGAATTCTAACCATTGATAATATGATGCATAAATTTATTTGTATCACTAATCATTGTTATCTATGGGGGGCTAATTGGGAGACCATTTATCACATTTTCATTGAGTGCCCTTTTTCCTTGACTATCCTAAGAGGGTTTTTCAGGCCTTCAATATTTCATGGGTTAAACTAGCCACTATACTTGATTTGTTCGTCCAATGGCCTTACCCATTTTCAAGCCAAATACTTAGATACATGTGGAAAATTTGTCTCAATCACTATCTTTAGCAGGTGTGGTTAGAAAGGAACCATAGAGTCTTTAATGAGTCTATCCATGATCATCAAACTATCATTTCTAGGATCCTATCCTTTGCCAATGAGAATGTGAACCTTATCCCTTTTGATAGCTATAAACCTCATCTACAAGAGACCACAATTGCTCAATATTTAAGCTTAACCTTGTTATATGAGTCTGTGCCTAGGGTAGTCAACCCGAGAGCCAATGTTAAGTGGTCTCCACCTCCTATGGGTTGGTTTAAGCTTAATTTTTATGGAGAAGCTAAGGAAAATCTTGGAAGAGTAGGCATTGGTCATATTGTGTGAGATCATAATGGGAATATGATGCTTGCATTTTTTGAATATTTGGGAACAAGGATGAACAACGAAGCTGAAGCTAGAGCTACGTGGAAAGGCCTTCAAATGACTCAAGACTTAGAAGGTAATTTGATCATAGAAGGAGACTCTATGCATGTTATAAATCTCCTCAATAATTAGAAAACACATCCTTGGAGGATTAAAACAATTTTTGAAGAGGCTAGGATCCTTTTCTAGGGAAGACAGGACAGAAAAGCCCAACAAATATTTCGGGAAGCTAACAAAATTGCTGATAAGCTGGCCAATTTAGGTGTCAATGGTGACAAACTTTTCAAATGGGAACACGGTATCCTGAGTGAAGTAGAGGAGATTATTCAACAAGAATGCCAAGAATTATAGTCAAATTTACCAACAGGGAAGGCACTGTAAGTTCGAATGCTAGGAGTATTCTCGTCTCTTTTTTGAATTGGACTCATAATAAAAATTATTTGAGTTGTCATTCTTCGTGGATGCTGCTTGGAAATACCACATAGACTAATGGGGACAGTCAAATTTCAGATAACATGGTTCCTAGTCATCTTAGTAATTTGAGTTTGGTTGATAATCATAGGGAAGGAAAGAAACGACAATATAAGACTTCAAACCAAATCCACGTGGAGCACTCGATAGCCACCGCCATAAATCTAGCCAGCAAGTTCACTTATCCAAGGCTTATTGGCCAAGATAGTATGTGGTACCAAAGCATGTCATATATGGAAGAAAGTAATTACCAAAGAATTATTAAGAGTAACTGTCAATACAGAGCTTGTGGGAGTTTTTTTTAGTACTTTGCTATGTGTGTCTACAGCTTTTTGTTTCTCCATTGTCTCAAGGAAGGGATCCGTGTCTATTTATTTTTTGTAATTATGATGCATGTGTGTTTTCTCGGGGTATACCCAAAATTTTGTATGGAAGTTTCTTTTGATAACAGGCTATGGGCCTTACCGGATGTAATGGATTTTGTGGCATGTAGATTTTACATAAATAGGATCCTTAGTAAGGATATGTTCATCAACAGCCCTGGGCTAATTTTTGTAAAAGGTTTTGGGTCAACCTATAAAACCTGGTATTAATGCTATAGTATCTTATCTACCAAAAAAAATATTTTTGTAGAAGATGATTTTAGATTTTTGAATCTATATTAAATAAAGGAAGTAGTTTTGGCTACATTTATAAATATTATGCTATGTTTGTTATACTAGATGAATGATATTTTTGTTTATTAGTTTTGAATATAAAGTTATTGAGTGTGGAGTCCAATTATAGTGAAATATAATGGGGTATTTCACATATTATTTTAGGTGGGCATGGAGTCCATATGTAATATGGAAATTATGGGATTTCCTTATAGGTATTTTTTATTTAAAAACATGGAAAAACAAACTTTGCATGGAGTTCTTTTTGGATGAAGGAATTTATGGGGTTTCTTCATTTCTATATGTATAATTGATGGTATGATAAGGAAAAATAGATGTGAATGGTTTTTTTACTTTTTATACGTTGCTATTGGATACATTGAGTATGACATAAGCATTTAGGAATGCATTATTGTGTTAAGGAGTTGAAATGATCCCTTACTCCAACTACCTCTCAATGGATCTTAAGGAATTTTAGCAAACAAGTTTATGGATTCAAATAAATCTATGAAAATTTTATCAGGATTTTGTATTGGTTTTGAATATGATGTATATTTAACTCAAAGAAAGAGATGTAATCTAGGAAAAGTCATAATATTTAGTTATGGTTTCATAAATATGTATTTTGAAATGTATTTTCAATAAGACATTGTACGTGGTTCTTTATTACAAAGAGGTTTAAATATTTTATGTTTAATGTGGTTATTTACAATTCATTTTGAAATAATTGAATGGTATTTATTCTTTGTGTGAACTCCTCAGGGGAGATTTATAAGTTGTAAAAATGAGTAGGAAGTAGATGCAAAGTAAATTATAAATCATGTTTTTCTTATTGGAAGAGTAAACCTTTGTTATGCTAATGCAATTGATAATATGCTTTAGAAATGTTTTAATTCGTTTCTTTAAGATAGCAAAGTGAACATGATTTGATTTTATGTAAGAGAGAGAGATAGAGAGAGAGTTAAATTTGGGTTGTTACATGCTCTAAAATGTTGGTTAGATTTGAGTTGTTAAACTTTCCACTTGGTTGAAGAAAAACCAATGAATACTAGACTCAGCTAAGATTTGATTAAGGGCCAACTTAGGAGAAAATTTGGACATTGAAAAAATATCCAAATTAGAAAAATTTAGAAATTTGAGGATATTAGAAGTCACCTTGATAATATTTAGGATTATTTAGAGAAGAAGAGGAGAATCACTATTAAATATTAAGAAGGAACCAACTTATGAGAAAGTTGGTCATTCAATGACATTTATAGTCACCCTAACATTCATATTGAGTTCTTTGGAAAGGATGATAATCATATTTTGTTCTTAGGCGATACCTAAGACATTTTAAAAATATTTTAGATAAACATACGAGCACCATTTCTACTAGATATTGAAGCATCATAGCTTCCTACAAAGATAGAGAAGCATTTTAGCTCCCAAGGATATAGGAGCATCATATCTTCTAGAGATAAAGGAAAAAAAAATTGAGAGAGGAAGCAATACAAATATTTTATATAAGATAAGAATTAAATCTTAGAGCAAAGAAGAAGGAAGCATTATAAGTTTCTCGGGATATACTGAAGAAATCAGTTGACTAAATATATCTTTATATCAATTCAATCTTGTCATGGATCAATTTTTAAAGTAGGTTCTTCAAGGCATATATTCATTCCAATAGTGAAGGAAAGAGGCCATAATATGAAGGCCAACATAGAGGTTATATAAAAATATAGCACTATAACTAATTAGGCACTAGCATTCAAAATTCAAAGTTTTATTATACAATAAATCACTATCAAGATTCAAGCACTAGTTAGGTGCTAGTCAATAGAGAAATATAAGAATACATAAGAATTTTAAGCTCAAAAAGCATACCTATTATTCAAGAAATAATCAAATATATTAGAGCTTAAGAAATTTTCTAGAAGATAAGAATATTTTAGGTAGGATAGTGAGCTAAATGGTACTAGGAAACCAGAGTTGAGCAGTATTGATTGTTGTCCAACATGCTATCAGGTAAAATAGAGAGCTAAAGGGCATTCAAAAACTAGAGTTGAGTAGTATTGATCATTTTTCAATGTGTTATTAGTAAAAATGGAGAGAAACATGAATATCAATGTGAACAGTAAGGTAACAATATAAAAAAATAACAAGAAACATCTAGTCTCTAAAAATAAATATGTTTGATCATCTCTAAAAGAGAGACACTTAATCATCACTAGAAAAAATATGCTTAGACACCACCAGAAGGAAATAAAAATTTTCCTAGTCATTTAGTCATCATCAAAAGGTGAAAGTCGCCTGACCATCCAACCACTATCAAAAGAAATAAAAAGCCTCCATATTTAGTGAAGAGATATTTTGCCTCCAAAAGAAAATATATGTTTAGTCTCCATCATCAATGAAGAGATATTTGACCTCCAACAACAGAGAAACGTTTGACCTCTAACAACAAAGAAAGGTTTGACCTCCATCAGTAGAAAAACATTCAAGGAAATATGAGAGCTATGGAGAAGGATTGGAAATTCCAATCATTCAATGAATGTTAGCACAATGCTTCTTACTCCTATAGTGGAACATACATCAACCAACCGAGGTAATGTTACTCAACGTTACATTATATTCTTGGTGCACAGTAAATATTTATAGGGAGATAAATTCAATATTAATTTTTGAAAACCTAGGTGGAGTAATAAGGTTTAAATATTCTTAATTAAGTTTCTTTCAAAAATCAACCTTGAATTGAATTTATGATTTTATTAATGGAGTAATAAGTTTTAATGTTTGATTTTTTGAAGCATTTAAATTTTTTTAGAAGTTCAAAATTAAAAAGTAAAGGAGTTAAAAAGAGTTACATTTTTTGAGTTATTAAGGTTTTTAAATATTTGAATTATTTTAAATATTTAAAGCTATTTGAAAGATTTTAAAGTGTTTTATAAAATCTTAAAATTTTAAAAACTTTGAATTTTTGAAATTTGAAAATTTTGCAAATATATTAGAGAGATAAAAGGATTTCTTCAACAAAGGCTAGAAAATTTAAAATTTGCAAATTTTATGTTTGAGTGATTATTTAAATTAGGATATATAAATTTTACTACTTCAAAGGAATTAAATCATCAAGTTGAATCATTGATTATCATGGAAGAAATTATTAGAAATGCATTTAGTGAAGATAGTGAAGAAATGGTGAACAAGTTAAAGTTTTATTCTCAAAATTTGATAGATGATTTTGATGGAAAGAAGAAAATATCAATTGGTTTAAAAGAAAAAATATCTTTATTTCTCAAGGATGCAAAAGATGAAAATTTTATATCACTTATATTTTTTGAGTTATTAACGTTTTTAAATATTTGAAGTATTTTGAAAATTTTAAGCTATTTTAAATATTTCAAAGTATTTTAGAAAATTTTAAAATTTTAAAAACTTTGAATTCTTGAAACTTGAAACTTTTGCAAATATATTAGGGAGATAAAGGATTTATACATCAAAGGCTAGAAAATTTAAAATTTGCAAATTTCATATTTGAGTGATTATTTAAATTGGGAGATATAAAGTTTAATACTTCGAAGGAATTAGATCATAAGTTGAATCATTGATTATCATGGAAGAAATTATTAGAAATGCATTTAGTGAAGAAATGATGAAAATGTTAAAGTTCTATTCTCAAACTTTGATAGATCATTTTTATTGAAAGAAGAAAATATCAATTGGTTTAAAATAAAAACTATTTTTATTTGTCAATGATGCAAAATATGAAAATTTTATAACACTTATAAGTTATCTTCATAAAAAAAAATTAGAACATGGTGGAATTTAAAAAACACCATTATATTTTCCTCGGAAGAATGGTTAATGATGTATTTTGCACTACTTAACTTTGATATCTATCAATAAAAAAGGACAAGGAAAGAAGAAAGTAAATTGTGACACACATGGCTTCAATGAAGCTTATATTAGCTTCAACGAAGTATCATTGAAATCCAAGATGTACTATTATGTTGATTTACTAACTCATTATTTAGAAGGCACATAATCAAGTACATCACAACTGAATAATCAAGTAAATCACTACTGAATAGTAAGAAAATAAGAAGAATAGAGGAAATAAAAAAATGAAGGATAATAAAAGACAAATCAAAATTCAAATAAGATTTGTTAAATGAAGTTCTGATAAAGGTATAAAAGAAGTTGATTGAAGATAAAGACAAAGATCAAAATTGAAGACTAAAGTCTTCAATAACAAAATAATGTTTTTTATTGATAAAGGGTTTTTTAAGGGATCCAAAACCTTATTACAAGCCAGCCAAGAGAGATCTTGGACATTAGAAACCCTAAAACATTACAAGCCAAAAAGGAGGACCAAAAATGGTAACCTCATAACAGAGAAAAAAAACACATCAAAAAATAAGAAAACCAATAAAATTATTACGAGAAAGGGTGAGATAACCAAAAAATGAAAGGGAAACCCCACAAGCCACATGGATCATCCATAGAAAGTTACTCAGGGAGATAATCCTTGTCATCGTCATCCTTGGAGGAATCCTCCTCAAGTTTGGCCATATTCCATTTGATTACTAAGTTTTCCCACCGTCATCAACATCGATGTGGCCAAGGAGACAATATCATATAGCTTAGTCATTGGATTAACGTCATCCAATGGCTAAATAGGGAGTGCACCAAGGTAAGGGGCCATCAACTTATTTTACATTTTATGGGTTGATGATGCGAAGTCAAGCAGAATGATAGCTACAACATTTTTACCTTTCTCAGCTAATGACTTCACACAAGATGAGTGTATACTAGGATTCAAAGCATAAATGGAGGAACCCAACGTCAATGTTTGTCTTCTTACCTTGAAAAAGGAGCCCACCTCAACATCAATGGGTTGGCCATCTAGATTGCCATCCAAAATAGCCAAAGGAGAACTTGAGATGGGCTCAGAATTGAGATTCACCATAGGACCTCTTGCTTCAACCTCCATTTGATAAGTGATGAGCACTATAAATTCTCATTTTAGGTACACTTTTAAGGGGTATCATTACTAGTTTAATTAGAATTAAAAATGTATTTTTATTTAACATGCATATAATTGATAGAAAATCTGGTATTATGCTTGATTGGTGTTTTAAGTGGAAACTGTGTATAAATGCAGGTTTTGCTAGTAATTTGGTGTTTTCTAGTATACATCCCACTTAGACCTAGCATGCTTTTGCTTCAATGAGTCTAATGCATATTGGTAAGGCATATTACTCTTCATGCAGGTGCCTTACTCAAGTAGGTGCCTTACTCAAGCATGCACCTTACACAAGCATGCACCTTACTCTGGTGCCTTACTCTAGTGCCTTACTTTGATACCTTACTCTGGCGCCTTACTCCAATGCCTTACTCTGGCACCTTACTCTAGCGTCTTACTCTGACCCAATCAATAGGTAGGAACTGTGGTGAGGAAGTAGATGTCTTACTGCTATATATTGGAGGCACTTAATATGACCAAGTCAACATTGACCAGGTTGACCAAGGGGCTACGAAGGTTGTTGCACATGAAGACAAAGGGAGATATTTTAATTATGAATTATTATTAAAATATAATAAGACACTTATTATCAATCGATTGGTCAGTTGACCTTGTAAAGCTCTTAAAGAATTATTTTTAGGATACATTTATTTATGATTTGTTTTACGTACACAAGTATTTTTACATTTATCCTTCTAGTGAATTGACATACTTTAAAATAGTAGAATAAAATATGTGTAGAAACCAATTGTAAGTAATCACGTTATGTGATTAAGATATATTGATTTATTATTGTAATGGGATCTAGTTGCACTTTATATAAAGATGCAAGCCAAACAAATAGGGGGAAAATTAAATTACATAGAACATTATTTTATTTCATTTCTTGTATAACTTATTAAGAGTGCAATTCCTCTTACTTGCTTAAAGCAAGCTCCATGTGATTAGTCGAGCGGACTATCTACGGGAGCTTGGGCCCACTCCCTATAGTAGTCCTCCCCTATTTTATTTATGTATTCTTTTTCTGTATATTAGATTTATCGCTTTATTTTAATTTAGTTGTGTGTGTTTATTTTTCTGCATATTTTTTTCCTATACATTTACTTTCAATACTTTAATTTTAGTTGTAATTTATTTATTTAATTTTCTGCACTTAGTTTATTTGGTTTGGCTAAAATAAAAATGCACAAACATCTGCCACCAAAATAAACAAGATACAAATGGATTCATTCCCCCACACTGCAGGATTATACTATGGATGACACCCGTAATTTTACGGACTTACCATATTGATAATTTATGGAAGAGAAATGATTGTTTTTTGAGATATTATTTCTGCTCACCATTTTGACATTGTTGTCAGGGAGTGTCAAAATTGTAGTGTTATGATTTACAGGTTAGATAAAAAGCCCATTTAAAATTACCTGTAGATATTCTACCTGAGAAGCGTGAGTCCACCAAGGGCCTTTTTACAAGGTCAAAAATAGTTTCCAGCATAGTCATATCCAAAGGCAACAATTTAAATTTACCAACTTCTTAGGTAAATACAAGAATGAACCTAATGTACCATATTAAGTGTAGAAGTAGGAATAAATTGTGTTATTAAAAAAAATTATAAAATCAGGCAATGAAGGATTTCCATCATATTCAGAATGGTTTCAAGAGATTAAATAAATAGCACAACCTAGGTCTGATGTAGTTGAAAATCTTTAAGGGATGTGTTTTTATATAGAAACCATTGGGAAATTATGCCTCTAGAAGCTTAGTTTTAACAATTAATTTTTTTTTACAGGCTTGACGCTTTGCAACATATTGGCAAATTATTTTAATGATGCAGGAAAAATGATAGAGCATAATTTAAAAATAACATCTTGTTATGGAGTATGCTCTTCACTTGTGCTTAAGGTGATCTGGTGAATTAGAAACTAGCATGTGTTTTTAACAGACTGCTATTCCATATTTTCTTCAGGTCACTAACCTGCAAATAGTCATTTTCTAGCCTACACATTTTCCTATTACGTTGAAAGAGTTTGGTTGTGAGGCTACGAAGTAAAATACTCTTCTCATGATATAGCATATAAAACTAGTTGATCAAGAAGGAGATTATTTTTAGAAGACTAGTTCATATGTAGGCATGGGGGGACCCCACCTTCATCATTGCCACCAACAACACAATGAACACTATTTATAGTGTTCATGAAAAAAAAAATTGCTGAAAAGGCTCCAAGATTAAGAGCAATTAAAAAATAGAGTTTTATTTTTGCTACTTGTTGGAAGAGAGTATCCTCTTTCCTAAGGACCAAATTGGTCCAGAATGGAAATGAGAAATCTCCAATTGGTAGCTAAATAAAATATATGAGGAGCTTGGAAGTAATTGGATTTCAAATATTTGCAAGAAGGCCACATGGTTCCTAAGAATGATAAATAACATGAATGGAGCTCATAGTGGCTAGAAATAACAACACATAAATCTCAATGATGTGTCTCATGAAAGTGTCACACCTGAACACCCGACACATGTCGTGGATGATGATGGAAAGATTTTTTTATCCTCACTCTAGGAAATGAATCAGAGGATTGTAGTGCTACTCTAATTATGCTTGTGAAGAAAATAATTCAGAGTGGGAGATCATTTTGATTCAGATGCATATGTATCAGGGTGGTATAAAATCAATTGAAAAGAGTGACATGTTTAGGAGCACACAATGAGAAAATAATAATGCACAAAGGTTGATCCCTCCAAAGCATTCAGAGATTTCCATGCTCTTGAGATACGTCAAAGCAAGATTACAATATTTTTTATATGTGTTTCTCATGGATAGCTTTGTGTTTCAAATATTTGAAGTTGTTGGTTGTCATAAATTCTTTAATAGTGGTACATGGAATGTAATTTTTGCACACCAGGCTACATAGTTATCTAGTTCAATTACAACCTCCACTTTTTAATGCATAGTGCCAATATTACAGTTGTTTACAGTAGCATTTCATTCTATTAAAATATGTGGAAAGAAAAATATAGAGAAGAGACAAAGTCTCACTATGGTGGAAGAGAACACCAACTTTTCAAAGAGATGGTGAGGATCTAAAATCATGGAGAAATTTACTATCACAGTGCATAGAGTTCATTATTTCCCATAAATAGTTTGGTGGAGAAGACGTTCTAGTACACAACACATTCAACCAAATTCCCATGATGGATCATTAACAATCCTCCAGGTTGGCCACCTAATTTCAAAATCACCATCTCAAATTACTCTCTATTATTTGATGTATATGATGAAAAAAATGAGCCAATATTTGTTTTGGTCATGGCATAACAGATGAAAAAAAAACTAGTTAGAATTTTATTTTAATGCCTTTAGTTTAGGTTTTTTATGTTTTGCAGGACAACATGAAGTGTGATATAGATAAATAAGGAGATGTTAGTGAATATTTTGTGAAGTGAGATTTATATGTGAAGTGACATTGACATGGGGGAGACCCCATACCATACCAAAAATTTTTAGTAGTACCTTAATCTTCAGGAAGATGCCTTAATCTAGAGGTAGTCACCTTACTTCTGAAGTAGGCACCTTACTCATAAAGTAGGTGTCTTACTCCTGAAGTAGACACATTACTCCCAAAGTAGGCACCTTACTTCAAAAGTAGGTACCTTACTCTAGGGATAGGCAACTTACTCCAGAGATAGGCACCTTAATCTAGAGGTAGGCACCTTACTCTCAAGGTAGGCACCTTACTACCAATGTAGGTGCCTTACTATCGATGCAGGCACCATATTCCTGATGTAGGTGCCTTACTACCGATGTAGGTACCTTACTATCGAGGCATGCACCTTACTCTTGAGGTAGGTGCCTTATTCTCGAGGTAGGTGCCTTAATATCAAGGTAGGTGCCTTACTCAAGTAGGTGCCAAACATGTGCCTTAATCAAGTAGGTGACTTAATCAATTAGGCACCAATAAGGCACCTTACTCAAGCAGACACCTTTAGTTTAGGTTTTTTATGTTTCATAGGACAACATGAAGAGCAATATAGACAAATAAGGATATGTCAGTAAATATTTTGTGAAGTGATATTTATACGTGAAGTGACATCGACATGGGGGAGATCCCATACCATACCAATAATTTTTATGAGTGCCTTAATATTCAAGAAGGTGCCTTAATCCATAGGCAGGAACCTTACTCCAAAAGTAGGTGCCTTACTCAAGAGGCAAGCACATTAATCTAGAGGTAGGCACCTTACCTGAGAGGCAAGTGCCTTACTCTTGAAGTAGGCACCTTACTCCTGAGGTTGATACCTTACTCACAAGGTAGGTGCCTTACTCTCGATGCAGGCACCTTACTCCTGATGTAGATACCTTACTCTCGACACAAGAGCCTTACTCTCAATGCAGACTCATTACTCCTGAGGTAGGTGCCTTACTCTTGATGTAGGTGCCTTACTCTCGAGATAGGTTCTTTACTTCTGATGTAGGTCTCTTAATATTGAGGCAATCACCTTACTCCCAAGGTAGGTGCCTTACTCCTAAGGCAGACGCCTTACTCCCGAGGTAGGCATCTTACTCAAGCATGCATCAAGCAGGCACCTTACTCAAGCATGTGCCTTACTCAAGTAGGTGTCAAACAAGCACCTTACTCAAGTAGGCACCAAGAAGATGCCTTACTCAAGTAGGCACCTTACTCAAGAATGTTTCTTGCTCCTCAAGTGACATCTCAATGTTCATCAGTGGAGGCACTTGATCATGGTTGAAAAAAAGTACCTTGATGTCATGCGTCAAGGGCACCTTGATTAAAAAAAAAACCACATGCAACATGTCCTACTTAGCATAAAATTTCTTTTGCTTTACAAGAAATCATGAATCACATGCAATATGTAGGTATCCTAAGATCCAGGGTCTAATAGGCATGGATGTCATAATTCCTATTTTTCCTACTTTCGTGTGTTGCAGGTAAAGCACTTGCATTCAAGCTGCAAGCATCCTAAGAGCCAGGGCCTAATAGACATGGATTGCACTGAGCTACATTTTAGTTTTTCTTGATTTATTTTGCAAATGAAATGGCCTGATTGTATGAAAAATAGGCATCTTGGGAGACAAGGCCTAAACTAGCTCAATATCCATGAACTTGCACATTTTTTTTTAGAGGTAGAAACTCGATAATTTCTATTCGAAGGAGATAGTCCCCTTCTGGGAATGGACGTGGGTGTTAATTTCCTATAAAGAGATGAGGTACCCACCTATGTGTTTGGATGAAGTATATGTCAATGTAGTACAAAAAAAGAAAAGAATTGTAGGGCCTAATCAACTCTACAACGACACTATACATGTCGTCAATCTACTGATTTTTCAATAGTGAGAGGGTGCCTTGATGTCCAAGAAGTTTCCTTGACGACATGCATTCCTGGGTGCCTTGATTAGAGGTGCTTAATTTCTATTGAGAAGTCCATAAAAAAAAATAGTCGTGTGGAGAATATTATGAAATAAAAGAGTGTTGCAGACCCACTTTATACCCAGAAGTGCTCAAACTTCTTCTCTCTAGGATAGGGATGTTTGTTTATCATTGTGGTACCTGATGTTCTGAGGGCTATAGACCTATTTCACAAAGGAACTTGTTATTGGTGATGAGGGTGTCATTAATTTAAGTGGGGGAGGATATGGGTGAACTAGAATCTCCTACAAATAAAATCTTCTATTAATATACTCCCAATTGAAATGCAAATTGCAAACAAAGCTTGTACGAGAACACTAGTAGAAGAGGGTTCCAATTGAAGCTAAAAAAATGGTAAATTATGGCTGTGATGTTGGACTTATTAAATTCAACACCTACAGAAAAATATCTCAATTGGTAAAATGAAATATAGTGCAACCATATGTGCAACAAAGTTACCATATCTATTTTTATCAAGGATACTACACTTGCTTTCATAAAAAATAATTCCCCTATTTTCTAGAAAATATGGTGTATGACCCATGTAGAATAACTGGATTTCATACTCATGGAAAATAATGTCTTCATTGATTGTTGAGGGTTGTTGATATGGAAACTAGTTCAGTTTATACTCTATTTTGAGTTGAGTAAATTGGTTGTAGTGATGGGACCCCATGGGTGTAGTATGATGGACCACAAACACCATTGCACAACACTACCATCGTAATTTTCAATCAATGCTCAAAGGAAGAACAACGAAGATGATTAGTGGTGTGGATGATGAAGGCAACTAGAAAAAAATAAAAAATTCTCTAGATGCACCAATGTCACAACAATTTCATCTTCTAGTACACCAATATTACATGTAGCATGAAGACATTTTCACACCACTAGCATTATGCAAATCAAAATCTGTGAAATTCACCTAGGTATGTACTAATTTTTCCTTTAATTATGTGTATAATTATTTAAAAAATCATTTCTATGCTAATACCAGTATATGCCTCCATAAATTCTTTGTCAAAATCTTTGAGTAGAGTTCAATCAGATGACATGCCTTGAATATGAAAAAATTCATTACCCTAGGAACAATTGAAAAAAAAAAGTTATGGCATTTGCATGAATAAATTTAGCATTGTTGCATCATGACAATGGTGGCCAGCTTGTATGAAGACATATAGATGATGCTACTCCATACCACAAAGGAAGTTCTAGAGATGGATCAAATGCATTCCATATGTGGGTAAACATAGCGGTAGGCGACCACACTCATTTTAAAATTTGGTCTCACCAAATTTGACCAATATGCAAAATTGGAAAATGTGACCCTATGATAGCTACGTGAAGGCTTAGATGGGCAATTACACGGTAGAATTTATCAAAATAAATGCAATGTGCTTTTGTTGGTTCCATAGTGCTTAATGAAGAAAAAAATAGCGCAGTGGTAATTTGGTCTGAACATTGTGGTCTTGATTTACTCATTTGCCCACAATGATAAGTCATGATGTGCTTCTGACTTCTGTTGTTGCCACAATGCTCCCATTGGTGTCATAGTGCTTAATAAAAAAATAGAGATGCTAAATACATAAAAAATAAATTATTTTATGGGACTTTTGTCAGGAAGACATGACAATATTTAGGCATGAGGGGATGATGAGCACCATAAATATTTATTTTAGGTACACTTTTAAGGGGCATCATGACTAGTTTTTTTTTTATTAGTAACAGGTTTTATAAGGAATCCAAAACCTTATATACAAGTTGTAAGAAGGATCCCATGAAGGTTTGACTCCCTATAGAATAAGATAAAATTGGGCCAAACACATGGTCCATAAGTGAAAAAATAACCTATATTATTACAACACTGTCCATGGGCACAAACAAAAAGTGTGATGTTCTATAACCTGTCCTTCTTTTACAAGTGCCAATGTGTCACCATTGCATATCAGTGTAATAATGTCCCATAATTCACCTCGCATTGTGAGCCATCATGATTCTTGACATCATGGAACTATTTAAAATTAGAAAATGCAAGTTCACTACAAGAATCAATGATGCATTAGGGAAGGTTGCCCTCCCATGTCACTAGGGACTGGATAGTTAACCCAAAGTTTGCCAATGTATTTTTTGTTCAATTATCTTCCCTATACATGTGTTGAATACACCTACTGTTAATAATCCTTAAATAGACAATGGACTCTTTGATGATTAGATGCATGTTCCAAGGTGGATGCGAGACCTCTTTCAAATAATTTATAGTGTTTAACAAGTCTTCCTCGATTATCAGGTATTGTATATTGAACTCGATAGCCATTTGGATGCCTCAAAAAGTTGCTCGAGCTTCTGCAAAATTGTTAGATTGGACTCCAATTTTTTTTGCATAATCTAGGATGAGAGGAATCCAAGAGACAAGGGATCTATCCACAACAACCTGGGAATGACTAGAAACCTCAAAATATAGGTTAGCATAACATACCACTTGCATATCAAATGATGATGAAGGACAATCCTCAAAAGAAATGATATTGGCATTTTTGAAGGAAAAATTCATAGCTCTCAAACAGACCGAATCCGGATCTAGGTAAAAAAATAAAAAAGCTTGATTATTCCTTTCCAACCAAATTTACCACATAAAGTGAGGAAGAATGATTGACCACCAAAACTTTTTGTGGGTGGACTTAAAGGGGTTTGGCCACTGGGTAATAAGATCATTGATAGACCGAGGAGCAACCCAAGAGATGGAAACATTTGATAGGATCATGGATAGGACAAGGCCAGAAAAGGGGTATTATAGAAAAATATGATTAACTGAATCCCATGCAAATTTACATAAGTAACATCTATTAGGTAGGATAATACCATGGGTTATCAAGTTATCGATGGTGAGGAGTCTATTTTTTTGCTACCAGCCAAAAAAATGGGTACTTTTGGGAATAAGGTTTTTGATCCAGATACTATTGGAAGGAAACCAATCATCTTTAGGTTCATTCATAGCAATATATGTGGTCTTAACTAAGAAATTCCTAGACAAGCTAAATTGCAAAAAGAGAGTATGAGGTGGCCTGGTACTTGGGATCAAGTGAGTTTGAAGATGCTCATCTAAATGAAGATGAGCTGAGCGAAGCTCAGGGGAATCTAGGCAAACAGGTATATCAACCCAGCGGGGGACCACAACTTCATTATTGATGAAATTATCAACTTTGGGACCAAAAATTAGATCGATGATAGGTTTAAGAATACTTATATATTGATCCCAAATCAAGGGTTGATCTATAATCCATGAGTCTTCCTAGAATATTATTTTTGATCCATCTCCAAGATTCTAGCATCCACCTATTTGAATTATAGATCGGTTTCAACACACCAAGTCCTAGAATGCAGACCCAACATACATGAGGTAATTGTCCATCAGTGACCATTGCCTGAGGTATTTGTCCTTAACAATATCAACCCATTAGGCTAGGTAGTTAGACACTATCTTCCAAGCCTATTTTGAAATCATAGTCATTTTCATTTGGTGAACCCTCCTCAAACCAAGTCCTCCCCTACACTTTGGAAGGCAGATCTTATCCCAAGCAACAAGGGAAAATTTGCTTTTATTCTCTACTCCCGACCATAGGAAATTCTACTGAAGTTGCTTAAGCTTATTACATACAACAATCAAAGCTTGAAATAGGGACATAAAGTATATTAGCACACTTTGAATACATGATTGGACTAGAGTGAACTTACCTACGCTAGTAAGCATGACTCATTTCCAACCAAAAATATTCTTCATAACCCTCTGAATGACACCATACCACATCATCACAGATGGTTGCCCTTGGAATAAAAGAAGGCCAATGTAATTTGTAGGCAGTTTAGCAATATCACATCTTAGGATATGAGATATTATGACTTGTCTATCAGTCAAAGCATTGATGAAATAAATGCTACTTTTCAAATAATTTACTCTTTGTCTAGAAGCCCTCTCATAAGATTCCAATATATATATTATAAATTTGGCTTCAAGGATACTGGAGAGGTTGGCTAAAATTGTGTCATCAACAAATTGTTTTTGGGACACTGGAGGTAGCTCTGTTGAAGCCTTGATCCCTGAGATACCACCCTCGGAGCATGTTGCATTAAGCACTCTTCCTAAGCTATCCGCCATAAGGATGAATAGGAATGGTTACATTGGATCCCCTTGAATTTTTTTTGTTAGATAAGATACTATAGCCTTAATACCGGGTTTTTACAGGTTGACCCAAAACCTTTTACAAAAATCAGCCTAGGGCTATTTATCAACATGTCCTTACTAAGGATCCTATATATGTAAAATCTACATACCACCAAAGCCATTACATCCAGTAAGGCACATAACCTATTATCAAAAAGAAACTTCCCATACAAAATTTTTGGTATACCCTAAGAAAACACATCTGCATCATAATTACAAAAAAAGAAACAAACACGAATCTCTTCCTTGAAACAGTGGAGAAACAAGAAGTTGTAGACACACATTGAAGAGTACTAAAAAAACTCCCACAATATCTGTATTTATAGTTACTCTTAATAATTATTTGGTAATTGCTTTCTTTCGTATATGACATGCTTTGGAACCACATCTCATCTTGGCCAATCAGCCTTGGAGAAGTGAACCTGCTAGCTAGATTTATGGCGGTGGCTATCTAGTGGTCCATGTGCCTCTGGTTTGAAGTCTTATTTTATTGTTTCTTTCATACCTTGTGATTATCAACCAACAGAATAGAAGCCATGTTATCTAACATGTGGTTGTCCCAATTAGTCTTTGTGGTATTTCCAAGCAGCATCCACGAAGACTAACAACTCAAATAATTTTTATTGTGAGTCCATTTCAAAAAAGAGACGAGAATACTCCTAGCATTTGAACTTACATTGCCTTCCCTATTGGTAAATTTGACTATAATTTTTGGTATTATTGTTGAATAAGCTCCTCTATTTCACTCGGGATACCGTGTTCCCATTTGAAAACTTTGTCACCATCGACACCCAAATTGGCTAGCTTATCAGCAATTTTGTTATCTTCTCGAAAGACATGTTGGGATTTTCTGTCCTGTCTTCCCTAGAAAAGGATTCTAGCCTCTTCAAAAATTGTTTTAATCCTCCAAGGAGGTATTTTCCAATTATTGAGGAGATTTATAACATGCATAGAGTCTCATTCTATGATCAAATTGCCTTCTAAGTCTTGATTCATTTGAAGGATTTTCCACATAGCTCTAGCTTCAGCTTCGTTGTTCATCCTTGTTCCAAAATATTTAGAAAATGGAAGCATCATATTCCTATTATGATCTCGCACAATATCGTCAACACTTGCTCTGCTAGGATTGACCTTAGCCACTCCATCAAAATTAAGCTTAAACCAACCCGTAGGAGGTGGGGACCACTTAACATTGGCTCTAGGGTTGACTACCCTAGGCACAGACTCGTCTAACAAGGTTAAGCTTAAATATTGAGAAATCATGGTCTCATAAAGATGAGGTTTACAACTATTAAAAGGAATAAGGTTCACATTCTCATTGGCAAAGGATAGGATCCTGGCAATGATAGTTTGATGATCATGAATAGACTCATTAAATACTCTATGGTTCCTTTATAACCATACCTGCCAAAGATAGTGATTGAGATAAATTTTCCACATGTATCTAAGTCTTTGGCTTGAAAATGGGTAAGGCCACTAGATGAAAAAATCAAGTACGATTGCTTGTTTAACCCAAGAAATATTAAAGGCCTGAAAATCCCCACTTAGGACACTCAAGTAAAAAGGGCACTCAAGAAAAATGTGATAAATGGTCTTCCAATTAGCCCTACATAGATAACAATGATTAGCGATACTGTTGAGCAAGGTGTTGCAAGAAGTTTGTCATTGTTGTCAACACAGGAAGTTAGATCCAATGATGCAATGGACAGACAGTGTAAGAGTCATTTAGATGCAGAGAACAGAAGTTTTGGAAAACAGAGATGACTATCGCGATATCGCGACATGTTTTCTGTCATGATTTTGCAACAAGTCGGAGGAGAGAGAAGGTGCAATTGAAAATGTCACGATTTCACAAGTCGAAGGAGAGAGAAGGCGCAATCGAAAATGTCACGATTTTGTGACAAGTCAGAGGAGAGAGAAGGCACAGTTGAAAAATATCACGATTTCGCGACAAGTCAGAGGAAAGAGAAGGCGCAAGGCAAACTATCATGATTTTGCAACATGTTGGAGGCCAAGAAGCTAATTCAAGAAACTGTAGCGATTTTGCTACATGTTGATTTTTTGCTGGCCGAAAAAAGGAGAAAGCGTTAAGTGGAAAAGTTGTAGCGATTTCGCTACATGTCGAAATTTTGCTAGCCGAAGCAAGGAGAAAGCATTGAGTTATGAAGGTGTAGCGATTTTGCTACAGGTAAAAGTTTCACAAAGCAAAGGTGTAGCGATTTCGCTACGAGTAAAAGCTTCACAAAGCAAAGGTGTAGTGATTTCGCTACGGGTAAAATTTGCACAAAACAAAGGTGTAGCGATTTCGCTACGAGTTGAAAATGCTCAACACGAAGGTGTAGCGATTTCGCTACCAGACAAATGTGCAGAACTTAAATATGTAGTGATTATGTTACAAGTCAAAATTTCATGGATAGAAGCAAGTTGGAAGCACAAGGCACAAAGTTGTAGCAACTTCGCTACTGTATGAAGCACAAAATGTATGAAAGCCAAAAGCATCGTGATTTTGTGACAAATATGAGGATGACGTCAGCGAAAGCTGAAAGTGTCACGATTTTGCGACAGGTTGCAAGAAAAGCCGCTAGAAGTTGGAAGCGTCATGATTTCGTGACAAGAATGACGATGACGTCAGAAAAAGCTGAAAGTGTCACGATTTCACGATAGGATTCAAGAAAAGCTGCTAGAAGCCGAAAACGTCATGATTTCACGACAAAAATGAGGATGACATCAGAAAAATCTGAAAGTGTCACGATTTCACTACAGGATGTGATCTAGGGCTACGCTCAACACACAGCGAGAATGCAAAAATTAACAATGCACAGGCAAAATTCCAGCAAGCTTCAATTAAAAACAAAAAAAACAGAGGTCTCCTCTGCAATACATAGCAATCCCCCGCTAAAAATCCAAGGCCAAGAGTCCTCTCCCCCCATCAATACAATGCATGTGCGCCTTTTTATCCTCGGCCACCACCTTCTTCTCCATCATTACACAAAGCGTGGGCCTCCCTCTAACCATCCACACGTATGCCCTATAGCCGCATGCCATATTCTACCAGATGCCCTGTATTATCATGGTTTGGGATGGCCGAGTGCTCTGTGGCTGTCTTTCAAGCCTTCAGAACATCATACCAAGGAATGCACCTGGTCACTTGTCATTTTGTGCCACGTGTCCCTGTAATCGCTCCATACTCGCGAGCCACCTGTCACTTCATGCCACGTGTCCCCTTGCATTGGTCTCTACAGTCGCCGGCTGGTCAACATCGTGAGCGTTCTTGTCGCTATATCATGACGTATTTTCTCCAAGGATTTTTCTCTCCCCCTTGGTCATGATATCGCGATGTTTTGACGTTGGGCTTCTCTCTCCTCCTTGGGGCCACGATTTCGCTACACGTCACGAAATCACGACGTCTGGGCCCTTCTTAATTGCTCTCCTCCCTTGGGCCGTGAAACCGCGACATGTCACGATTTTGTGACATCTCTGCGTTTCGTACTTGCTACTTCGTTCCAGGCCGCGAAACCATGACATGTCACGATTTCATGACATCTTTGTATTTCGTACATCTTGGCTTGGAAGTGTCGTGATTTCACGACAGTTTGGCGTTCCGACTGCGCTACTTGAGAAATGTCACGATTTCGTGACATTTTGGCCTGCTGGAGCCCTTCTTCAAAAAAAGCATCACGATATCGCGACATGTTGGCCCGCTGGTGCCCTTCCTCAAAAAGCGTCACGATATCGTGACATGTTGGCCCGCTGGTGCCCTTCCTCAAAAAGCGTCGCGATATCACGACATGTTGGCCCGCTGGTGCCCTTCCTCAAAAAGCGTCGCGATATCGTGACATGTTGGCCCGCTGGTGCCCTTCCTAAAAAAGCGTCGTGATATCGCGACATGTCACGATTTCATGACATTTTGGCCCGCTGGAGCCCTTCTCCAAAAAGCGTCGCGATATCACGACAGTTTCAGTACTTAGAAGAAAATACATTTTTTTGGATGATGCAAGATTGCCCTTTGCCTCCGGATGCTCCTGCATTAGACACCCGGGGTGATTTTTAGAAGTGACCTCACTTCTGACCGTTCTGAGGTAGACCCAAGCGATCAACCTCTGCCTTGGACAACCAAGTTGCATCTTCTATGGGCCTGCCCTTCCATTTGACCAAATACTCAGAATAACTCCTGTTTCGAGTACTACGACCCTCACGGGTATCAAGAACTTCTTCTATCTCGTCTGCTACTGGGATGACTGCTGGAATGCTCCACAAATCCGAACTTGGCATCTCACTATTTTCTCCTTCATGATATTCGACCAGATCGGAGATGTTGAACACGAGGGAGATGTTGAGCTCGCTAGGTAACTCCACCTCGTAGGCATTGCCCGAGTCCCATTTTCCAATGATCTTGCATGGCCCAAACTTCTTCATTTTGAGTTTGTTATAGGTCTTGGCAGGAAACCGCTCCTTCCTCAGATAGACCATGACAGAATGTCCTACTTGGAACTCTTTAACTCTGCATTTTTGATCCGCCCTTGCCTTGTACCGAGCATTCATCTTGGCAATGTGTCTTTTCACTTCTTCATGCACTCCTTTCAAGTGTTCAGCAAAGTCTTCTGCCTCAGCACTGCATTTCTCCCTTGTATCTAGCCTTCTTAATTCTGAAGCGTTTCTCGAGCTACTTCCATAGATAATCTGGAAGGGTGACCTATTGGTACTCCGATTGACCGAGCTATTATATGCAAACTCAGCTTGCGGTAGAACCAAATCCCATCCTTTGGGCTTGTCCCCTACCAAGCATCGCAGTAGGTTGCCCAAACTCCTATTGACCACCTCTGTTTGGCCATCTGTTTGGGGATGATACGCAGAACTGAACTTTAGCTCCGTCCTCAGTTTCTTCCACAGGGTCTTCCAGAAATAACCTACAAACTTGGTGTCTCTATCCGACACAATGCTTCTTGGTAGCCCATGAAGGCATACCACTTCCTTAAAGAACAAACCAGCTACATGGACCGCGTCGCTAGTCTTCTGGCATGGGATAAAATGTGTCATTTTCAAAAATCTATCCACTACCACAAATATGGAATCATTCCCCCTCTGCGTCTGAGGCAAACCAAGCACAAAATCCATACTAATATCTTCCCACGGCCGCTCAGGTATAGGTAGCGGTTGATACAAACCAGTAGGCTGCCTTACACCCTTTGCCATCTGGAAAATCCTGCAACTCTGCACAAACTTTGCCACATCCTGCTGCAATTGTGGCCAATAATAGTTTTCACTAACCAATGAGATGGTCTTGTCATGACCAAAGTGTCCAGCTAAACCCCCACTATGCTTTTCTTTAATGAGGTTCTCTCTCATTGAGCTCCTTGGAATGCATAATTGGTTCCCTCTGAACAACATCCCCTCTTGAACCAGGTAATCCAACCACCTACTCCTATCCAACGTAACAGGGTCTGCAGGGTATAAGTTCTTGAGCTCAGCGAACCCTACAACCTCCACTCTCAGTTCTGTCATCAGACATTGCCTCCTACTCAATGCATCTGCCACCCTATTGGATCTTCCACTCCGATGCTTCAGCACAAAGGTATAGCTCTGCAAGAATTCTACCCATTTGAGGTGCCTCTGATTCAATTTACCCTGGCTGTTAATATACTGCAGCGCTTGATGGTCGGTATAGAGAACAAACTCTTTCGACAACAGGTAGTGCCTCCACTTCTTGAGCTCTTGCACTATGGTGTAGAACTCTTGGTCATATACCGAATACTTTCACCTGGCATCATTGGGCTTCTCGCTAAAATATGCAACAGGCCTACCCTCTTGGCTCAATATTGCTCCTATCGCATTGCCACTCGCATCACAGTCCACTTGGAATACCTTATTGAAATCTGTAAGTGCTAAGACGGGTTGCTCAGTGACCTTCTTCTTCAGCATAGCAAAGCTTTTATTTGCTCCAACTATCCACTGGAATTCCTTCTTATTTCCCTTCATTGTCTCAGTAAGAGATGCACAAATACTGCTGAAGTTTCTAATAAATTTTCTGTAGAAACTGGCCAGACCGTGAAATGATCTAACCTCGGTCACACTCCTTGGGACAGGCCATTCTAGGATAGCCTTCACCTTTTCGGGGTCCATTTTGAGACCGTTAGCTGATATAACAAAGCCCAGGTATACCAGCTCCTTCTTCACGAAGTTGCACTTCTTCAGATTGATCAGTAACTGCTCTTCCCGCAGTTTCTCAAACACATTTTTGATGTGCACCAGGTGTTCCTCTAAGGTCTTGCTGAAAATCAGTATATCATCCAAGTAAACAATCACAAATCTGCCCAAAAATTCTTTCAAGACTTCATTCATCAACCTCATAAAGGTACTAGGTGCATTGGTTAGCCCAAATGGCATGACCAACCACTCATACAGCCCCTCTCTGGTTTTAAAGGCTGTCTTCCACTCATCCCCTTCTCTAATGTGGATCTGATGGTATCCACTTTTCAAATCAATTTTTGTGAAGTACTCAGCTCCACTCAAGCAATCCATGATATCATCCATCCTTGGTAGTGGGAATCTGTATTTAATGGTGATCTTGTTGATTACTCTTGAATCTGTGCACATCCTCCATTCTCCATCCTTCTTGGGTGCTAGTACTACTAGTACAACACAAGGACTAAGACTCTCCCTTATCAGGCCTTTCTTCAACAGATCTTGAACTTGCCGATTTAATTCTTCAGTCTCCACCAGTGTCATGCGATGTGCATCCTTGTTTGGCAAGCTCGATCCAGGCACCAAGTCGATGTGATGACTGATCCTCCTAACATGTGGTAAACCTTCAAGAACATTGTCAAAAATGATATCAGGGAATTCTTCTAACAGTCCCATGACTTCCATTGGAATCTCCTTGCATCCTTCTTCCCTAACTCTGGGGATTATAGCATAACACACATGATCCGGCTTCAGGCCTTCCAAAAATTTTCTGCCATCAACTAGACAGATTCGTGCACTGCTGCACACCTTCTCATCAGCCTCCTTCAGGGGTTTCAACTTATGGCGAACTCCATTCTTTGATAGAGAATAGGTATTAGCTCGACCATCATGGACAACACTTCAGTCAAACTGCCATGGCCTCCCAAGCAGTAGGTGACATGCATCCATGGGCAAGATGTCACATAACACTTCATCTTGGTAAGTTCCAATGTTGAACTTCACCAGACATTGTTCACTCACCAGCACCCGATGGTCCTTTTGCAGCCATGCAATCCGATAAGGGTGCGGGTGTTTTCTCCTTTCCAACCGTAGCTTGGAAACCATTTCCTTAGAAACCAAATTGTTAGTGCTTCCATTATCAATGATGATATTACAGACCTTGCCTGTGCACTTGCATCTTGTTCAAAACAGGCTATTCCTTTGGTCCACCTTTTCTTCTTCATTTAACAGGGCCCTTCTGATGATCATGGCTTCCCCTCTTTCTGCCTCCTCTGAGTGCTCAGACTCTGCACCTTCGTCTGCTACAGCAGCTTGGGCCTGACCCTTGGGTCTTCGATTTGGCCTCTCTTGATGCTGCAGGCAGTTGTATTCCCTGTGTCCTTCCTCTATGCAGTTGAAGCAGGTTCCTCTTAAGACACCTCTTCCAAACCCTCACCCCGACCTACCTCTTCCTCTTGGGTAGTTGTTGCTCTGACCGCATGGGCATTGGGCATCCTCCTCCTTCACTTCTTTTTGCCTTTGGTTGCTGCTAGCTTCTCTAGCTTTCCCAAAATCTTTGTATCTTCCACCAGCTCTTCCACCCCTATCCTTCCCTCTCTGCTTACCATCAAATCTTCTATTTAGTTTCTCCTCCACTTTTAATGCAAACTGATATGCATCTTCTACTGTGCTCATTCTAACCAGCCCCAACTCTTCTTGAATGCTAGTTCGCAATCCATTTATGTAACGTGCGACCTTCTCTTTTTTTGCCTCCGAATGGTCGGTTCTGATTGAAATCTGGTAGAACTCCTATGTATATTCCTTGACAGACTTACTAGCCTCGTCGAAGACTCTGCATTTTCTTCAATAAATCCAGCTCATAATCTGCAGGGATGAACTGCCTCTTTAGTTTCTCTACCATCCTATCCCATCTGGTGATCCTTTCCTTTCCCCTCCTGTTTCTTTCTAACTGCACTCCCTTCCACCAGATGCTAGCATGTCCCTTCAGCTTGGATTTCACAAACCTGATCCGATTTGGATCTGATATCTCTTTGTATTCAAAATACTCCTCCATGTCATTAATCCAGTCTATCAACTCCTCAGGGTTGAGTTTTCTAGAGTAAGTCGAGACGTCAAATTTTGGCTTCTTCCCAATCTGGGAGATGGCTCTATATAGCCTAGCCTCTGCTGGGTCCAAGGCCTCTTCCTCATCAGAAGCAACTTCTTCTTCCCACACTTCATCTTCGTTGGGTTCTTCCCTTCTTGGCTCGACTCCTCTTCTTATTTCCTCTTGCAGGGCCTCAACTTGCCTCTGCAGGACTCTTAGATCGACATCCTCCCTTCTTGCTTGCCTATTCCTCGCAATACCACGTCCTCTACGTGGAGGCATCCTGCTTTTCCTTCGCAACCCACAACCACGTCCTGGCGCAAACTGCCTCACTGTCGGAGATCGGTTTGCACTCTCAGAACCAACCCGCTCTGATACCACTTGATCTAGGGCTACGCTCAACACACAGCGAGAATGCAGAAATTAACAATGCACCAGCAAAATTCCAGCTAGCTTCAATTAAAAACAACAAAAATAGAGGTCTCCTCTGTAGTACATAGCAATCTCCCACCAAAAATCCAAGGCCAAGAGTCCTCTTCCCCCATCAATACAATGCATGTGCGCCTTTTTATCCTCGGCCACCACCTTCTTCTCCATCATTACGCAAAGCGTGGACCTCCCTCTAACCATCCACACGTATGCCCTACAACCGCATGCCATATTTTTCCAGATGCCCTGTATTATCATGGTCTGGGGTGGCCGAGTGCTCTGTGGCCGCCTGTCAAGCCTTCAGAACATCATACCAAGGAATGCGCCTGGTCACTTGTTGTTTGGTGCCACGTGTCCCTGTAATCGCTCCATACTCGCGAGCCACCTGTCACTTCATGCCATGTGTCCCCTTGCATTGGTCTCTGCAATCACCGACTGGTCAACGTCGTGAGCGTTCTTGTCGCGATATCGCGACATATTTTCTCCAAGGCTTTTTCTCTCCCCCTTGGTCGTGATATCGTGACGTTTTGACGTTGGGCTTCTCTCTCCTCCTTGGGGCCGCGATTCCGCTACACGTCACGAAATCACGACGTCTGGGCCCTTCTTAATCGCTCTCCTCCCTTGGGCCGCGAAACCGTGACATGTCACGATTTCGCGACATCTTTGTATTTCGTACATCTTGGCTCGAAAGTGTCACGATTTCGCGATAGTTTGGCGTTCCGACTGCGCTGCTTGAGAAATGTCATGATTTTGCGACATTTTGGCCCGCTGGAGCCCTTCTTCAAAAAAAGCGTCGCGATATCGCGACATGTTGGCCCACTGGAGCCCTTCTTCAAAAAAAGCATCGCGATATCGCGACATGTTGGCCTGCTGGTGCCCTTCCTCAAAAAGCGTCGCGATATCGTGACATGTTGGCCCGCTGGTGCCCTTCCTCAAAAAGCGTCGCGATATCGCGACATGTCGTGATTTCGCGACATTTTGGCCCGCTGGAGCCCTTCTCCAAAAAGCGTCGCGATATCGCGACAGTTTCAGTACTTAGAAGAAAATACATTTTTTTGGATGATGCAAGATTGCCCTTTGCCTCCGGATGCTCCTGCATCAGGATGCAAGAAAAGCTGCTGGAAGCCGGAAGCATCGCGATTTCACGACAAGAATGAGGATGACGTCAGCAACTGATCAAAGTGTCATGATTTCACGACAAGAATGGTAGTGAAGCGTTCAAAGGCCAAAAGGGTCATGATTTTGCGACGACAAGGTCAAGAAGGTGTACGGCCACAAAAAGTGTCGAGATATCGCAACGTGTTGCTATTTCATGGCAATAAGCTACAGGAAGGTGACGAAGGTGGCATAAGAGTTTGAGGCCGACAAAGTTAAATCTGGGCCGATAGATTTTAGGGTTTGAAGCTGACATCTTCTAGGGTTTTATAGTGGATGTTCTTAGAGTTTGAAGCCGACATCATCTAGGGTTTTACAACGGATTTGAAGCCGACATCTTTTAGGGTTTTATAGCGGATGTTCTTAGAGGTTGAAGCCGACATCTTCTAGGGTTTACGGTCGACATTTTCTAGGGTGTTACAGCAAATATTTTTTTGGGTTTTGAAGCTGACATTGTTGAGAGTTTTACAACGAACGTTTTAGGGTTTGTAGCCGACAATCACCAGGTTTAAGCAACAAAAAAATTCTAGGGTTAACAGTTGAAATCATTAGGGTTTGTAGTCAAAGTCCTTAGGGTTTTAGCCGAATATGATTTAAGATCTGTCTTGAAAATTCTTCTATAAAAGGACTACCTTAAGTTTGACTGTACCGAAGCGAAGAGATAATGTGCAAATGCGAGAAGAGTGATTACGCAAGTGAAGTTCGGTCGAGTAGAGTGCAAATTTGTAGTTTGAATCTACATATAGTGATTGCATGGATGAAAAGCGCAATGTGCAAATATGGAGTTCTAAGTTCAAAATGTTAGCATGCAAATAGCAGAAGTGTCGATCATCCGGTTGTAGCAGAGATTACAAAGAAGTACACAGAAGTGATCAGACAGTGCAAAGAGTTTTGCACAGAAGTAGAATGTAGAAAAACAACAAACTGTAAGGAATAAATTTTTATTCTATCATTTTTATTATATTTATTGTCCTCCAAGTTGCAACTTGGTATAAGGGGTTGGTGCCTCTTTCTAGTAGGTGCTGGTAAAATAGGAGTTGGTGCTCCATTCTGTTGAAGTAGATAAAGTTAAGGGGTTGGTGCTCCTTCCAGTTGGTGCTGGTAAAGGATTATGTAAAGTTGTAGCTTTGCATTGACTAGATTTGGATGGTAGTCCAAGCAGTCATTTTTGAGGAGTAGCCACATTGGTGAACCTCATTAAATTGATGTGTTATGTGTGATGCTTTCTTGATGCATTTAGTATCTCTTTTATCTGCTTTAAACTATTGCTGGATTTAAAACCATATGTTTTAGAAATTTTAAAGAACACACTGATTCACCCCCCCTCTCAGTGTCACTATGATTACAACAATTGGTATCAGAGCCAAGTTCCTAAATAGGCTTAAATTGCTAAGGTGATCTTGGAAGTTATGCAATGGCAAGTGGTGAAGGTTTCTCCTCGAACAAAGCACCATTGTTTGATGGGACTAACTATGCATTCTAAAAAATTAGAATGCAGACATATCTCAGTGCTTTGGGTTTTGACATCTGGGGTGCGGTAGTTAATGGTTACAAAGCTCCCGCCATCGCTCCAACAGACACTGCTGGCAAAAAGGCATTTGAATATGATTCAAAAGAAAAAAATGCCATCATGTGTGGACTAGTGGATAGTGAGCTAGTCAAGGTCATAAATTGTGAATCAGCAAAAGATATATGGGATAAACTAGAGAACATTCATGAAGGAGATGATAAGATCAAGGAGGCCAAGCTTCAAGCACATCGAGCTCAATACGAATCTTTAAATATGGATAATGATGAGAACATAAAGACTTTCATGCAAAGAGTCAATGGGATCACCAATTCAATCAGAGGTCTCGATGAAGAATTAATCGATGCTGCTATCCTGAAAAAGGTATTAAGATCGCTCCCTCCTATATTTGATTCTAAAGTCTCTGCCATAGAAGAAGCCAAAGATCTAAATAGTTTTAGTATGGATGAGATGCATGGTTCTTTGACTGCTTTTGAAATGATAATAGGAAGGTCTAATCCCACATATAGAGAAGCAACTTTCAAAGCCCAAAAAGGCAAAAGCACAAAACAAGAGTCTGAAGAAGAGGATGCTTCAGATGAAATGGAAGAAAATTTTGTCAGAAAGCTAAGAAAAAGAAAAGGAAAATACAAAGGAAAGCTACCTTTCAAATGTTTCAATTATGGAGGCATTGGACACTTTGCTATCAAATGTCCTCTCAATGACAAGAAAAAATGTGAAGAAACTAAACATCAAGAAAGAAGTGAATGGAGGAAGAAAACAAACTTTAGAAAAGGCAATTTCAAAAAGAAAAGCTTTATCTCCCGAGATGTAGAGTCTTCAGAGGACAGTTCTAGTGAAGACTCTGAAGAAGGAACAGGTGAGGCTCTCTTCATGGCGTTTGAAGTAGAAGAATCAGAAGAGGCAAAAAACATAGAAAAGAGAGAAGGAATGAACTCTGAAGTATCTATTGAAATAGGTGAGGCTGAAGTTGATTTAGAAGGTGAGCTGGTTTCTGCTCTTATGGAATGGAAATTTGAGAAAATAAAGAATAAAAAATTGTTAAGGAAGCTTGAGGATGCAAATGACATTATAGCCAGTCTAAAAACACAGACAGAAGAGTACAAGAAAATGTCTAAAGATCTTGAAGTACAGGTAACCATGAAGATAGATTACTATTGCAAATTGGAAGAAGAAAATGTTAGTCTTCGAATACAGATACAAGAGCTAGATCAAAAAATTAGCTGTCATTTAAAACATGATGAAAGTTCGATGAAGCTAGACAAAATCCTAAGCGATCAAAGACCCACAGGTATCAAATTCGGTCTGGGCTTTACTGAAGGGGAATCATCAAATGGACCAAAGACAAGCAATGTTGAATGTGAAAAGAGTAAAGACAAGAAACAGGCTGTTGAAAGAAAAACAAATCAGGAAAAAGAAAGCAGTAATGCCAGTCCTGAAATAGGAACTTACAATGATGGTTTCACCAAGGTCACACATCAAAAGAAAAGAAGATCCAAGGCTCCTGCAACAACTTGGCAAAAACCATCTTTCAGGTTCAATCATTATTTCTATGGTTTTTGTTTTAAATGTAATGGTTATGGACATAAAATTGTGGACTGCAAGTACAATATAGGTCCTAGAAGTTTCACTAGTAGAAATGCTTTTGCTCCTCTAATGAGTTATGCAGTAGAATGCTTTAATTGTCACAACTTTGGGCATATTGCTAGAAATTGTCGCAATATTTTTGTTTCAAATCAATCTCAGAAAAGAAGAATTCAACCATATAGGGCAAAACAAAATAGAATTTCTTCTGAAGGATATGTGCAAGATTTTGAAAAGGGGAAATCCAAGCTAGAACCCAACACCACAGTTAAAATAGAATGGAAACAAAAAGAACAGCTCAGGGAAAGAACAAGAATCTTTAATAGTGCGGACGACTTTTAGAGCTCAGAATAAATGTGTACCATGGATCCTTGATAGTGGGTGCTCAAGTCATATGACAGGTGATAAACAGAAATTTGAAAAACTACAGAAATATGAGGGTGGCTCTATGAAGTTTGGAAATAATGATGGAGCCAAAATTATAGGAAAAGGGTCTGTCAAAATTAGTGAAGGGAAAATAAAGTCAGAAGAAGTTTTATTTGTGGATGGTTTGAAACATAACCTGTTAAGTGTTAGTCAAATCTGTGATAAACGTCATGAAGTAGTCTTCAAGAAGAAGGGTTGTGAAGTCAAAAAAATAAATAGTGGGAAATTGATAGCAACTGGTTCAAGGATGTCTGGTAATCTGTACACACTCTCAGAAACTTCATAAGGTACGTGTTTTATTGGACAAGAAGAAGAGAACTGGTTGTGGCATAAGAGGCTTGGACACATAAGTTTTGATAATTTGGTGAAAATCAGCTCTAATCAAGCAGTGAGAGATATTCCAACCATTAAGAAACCTTCAAACAGTGTTTGTGCTTCATGTTAGAAGGGAAAGCAAACCAGAGTGTCATTCAAAACAAAAGAGTACCACACTAGCAGGCCTTTAGAACTTATTCATAATGACCTGTGTGGACCCATGAGAACTCAAAGCATAAACGGTGACAAATACTTTATGTTGTGTATCAATGATTATTCCCAAATGACATGGATATTCTTCCTAAAATATAAAATAGAAGCTTTTGAAATGTTCAGAACCTTCAAACAGCTAGTTGAGAATGAAACATGAAAAAGGATTAAATGCTTACGATCAGACAGAGGAGGAGAATTCATTTTGAATGAATTTACAGAATACTGTGAAAAATATGGTATCAGAAGACAATATTCAGTAGCCAGAACTCCTCAGCAGAATGGTGTAGTAGAGAGAAAGAATAGAACTATATAGGAAATGGCATGCACCATGCTGGCAGAAAACAAAATAGCAGATAGATTCTGGAAAGAAGCAGTTCACACAGCAGTATACATTCAAAATAGATACATGTTAAGAACTCGTGAATACAAAACACCTTATGAGTTGTGGTTTGGTAGAAAGGCAACAGCAAAACATCTCAAAGTATTTGGCTGTAAGTGCTACATCAGAAAAACTGATGACAACCTTGGGAAGTTTGAAGATAGAGCAGATGAAGGTGTTTTTGTTGGTTATTCTCCAAATAGCAAAGCTTACAAATGCTACAACAAGAGAATCAAGAAAATTGTGGATAGTGTAGATGTTAAATTCGATGAAGGGAGGAAACAAATAGTCAACTTTCAAGAAAACTACCCAATCTATGAAGAAGTCATTGAAGGAGATGAGGTGCATGGAACATAAAATATGTCTACGGTTGATGCAGATAATTTATCCGATGACTCAGAGGTGCAAGAAAATAGAAAATTCAAAACAGGAAGTTGGTAGAAAAATCATCCTAGAGACCAAATAATTGGAGATCCCACATCTGGCATTCAGACAAGAAAGAAAGTAATAAGTAATTACTCTCTTTTATCCAGCATTGAGCCCAAAAACATAGATGAAGCAAGCAAAGATGATAGCTGGATGAAGGCAATAAATGAAGAGTTGGATCAGATTGAAAAGAATAGAACTTGGGAATTAGTACCTAGACCTGCAAATAAGAATATAATCGACACCAAATGGATATTTCAAAACAAATTAAATGAAGACAGACAGGTCATTAGGAACAAAGCAAGACTGGTTTGTAAAGGGTATGCACAGGTCGAAGGCATTGATTTTGAAGAGACTTTTGCACTAGTGGCCAGATTAGAAGCAATTAGAATGTTTCTGGCCTTAGCAGTCCACAAGAACTTTAGAGTTTATCAGATGGATGTAAAATCTACTTTTTTAAATGGGAAACTCGAAGAAGAGGTCTATATTGAACAACCGGATGGATTTCAAATTAGTGAGGATCCTAACCTTGTCTGCAAATTAAAGAAAGCATTGTATGGATTAAAGCAAGCACCATGGGCTTGGTATGCTAGGCTAGATAACTATCTCTCTCAACAGGGATTCAAGAAAGGTTTAGTGGACAATAATCTGTATGTGAAAACAGAATGTGGGCATCTCATTGTTTTAGTTGTCTATGTAGATGATATCATATTTGACAACAACAAAGATGAAGCTTGTAAAGACTTAGCAAATAAGATGCAGAATGAATTTGAAATGTCTATGATTGGTGAACTATCTTACTTTCTTGGACTACAAGTTAATAAAAATGAGAAAGGCATATTCATTTCCCAAATCAAATATGTGAAAGAAATGCTAAAGAGGTTCACTATGGAGGACTGTAAGCCAGTCAACACTCCCATGACAACAGGCTGCAAGTTGAGTAAAGAAGACAAATCTCCACTTGTAGATCAAACCATGTATAGATCAATTATAGGAAGCTTACTATATTTAACAACAACCAGACTTGATATTCTCGTAGGCAGTTTGCATGGTAGCCAGATTTCAGGCCAGTCCCAAAGAGACTCATGTAACAGCAGTTAAAAGGATTTTTTGATATCTCAAAGGCACCATGGAGTATGGGTTGTGGTATCCAAAAGGCAAATATTTCACTCTTATATCATATTCAGATGTAGATTGGGTTGGATGTGTTGATGACAGAAAGAGTACCAGTGGAGGAGCATTCTATTTAGGGGACAGATTGGTTGCATGGCACAATAAGAAGCAAGAGTCAGTTTCTCTATCTACAGCTGAGGCAGAATATATTGCAGCAGCAACATGTTGCACACAAGTCTTATGGATGAAACAAACTTTGAAATATCTAGGTATTAATTTTAGTGAACCAATATCAGTAAAGTGTGACAACACCAGTGCAATTAACATCTCTAAGAATCTAGTAATGCACTCACGGACAAAGCACATTGCTATAAGGTATCATTTCTTGAAAGAGAAAGTTGCAGAAGGAGAAGTTAAATTGGATTATGTCCCAACTACAGAACAAGTAGCAGATATTTTTACAAAACCTTTCCCCAAGGAATTATTTGAGTACCTTCGAAGCAAATTAGGAGTAGTCACACTTCCTAAGAAGTAACTAGCTACAAGGATCACTTTCTCAGGGGGAGCATTTGAGTATGTGACTATTCTTTTGCTCATGATCATAATTTGTGCCAGTTGCAAAAAAGTGTGCCTGAGAAGTGTGAGGATGGACTCAGGGGGAGTCTGCAGCAGCCCTTTGGTATTATTGACAAAGGGGGAGAAGAGTTACAGGACTGTATACAGGTGTTGCCAACAATTCCAAAGGGGGAGATTGTTGAGCAAGGTGTCGCAAGAAGTTTTTCATTGTTGTCAACACAGGCAGTTAGATCCAATGATGCAGTGGAAAAACAGTGTAGGAGTCATTCAGATGTAGAGGATAGAAGTTTCCTGGAAAACAGAGATGACCCAGTTTCAAAATTTCAAAGAAAAAGACAAGTTAGAAAACATGTCGCGATATCGCGACATGTTTTCTGTCATGATTTCATGACAAGTCAGAGGAGAGAGAAGGCGTAGTTGAAAATTTCATGATTTCGCAACAAGTCGAAGGAGAGAGAAGGCGCAGTAAAAAATGTCATGATTTCATGACAAGTCGGAGGAGAGAGAAGGCGCAGTTGAAAATGTCATGATTTCACGACAAGTCGGAGGAAAGAGAAGGCGCAAGGCAAACTGTCGCGATTTCATGACATGTTGGAGGCCAAGAAGCTAAGTCAAGAAACTGTAGTGATTTCGCTACATGTTGATTTTTTGCTGGCCGAAACAAGGAGAAAGCGTTAAGTGGAAAAGTTGTAGTGATTTTGCTACATGTCAAAATTTCACTAGCCGAAGCAAGGAGAAAGCGTTGAGTTACGAAGGTGTAGCGATTTTGCTATGGGTAAAAGTTTCACAAAGCAAAGGTGTAGCAATTTCGCTACGGGTAAAAGCTTCACAAAGAAAAGGTGTAGCGATTTCGCTACGGGTAAAAGTTGCACAAAACAAAGGTGTAGCGATTTTGCTATGAGTTGAAAATGCTCAACATGAAGGTGTAGCGATTTTGCTACCAGACAAAAGTGCAGAACTTAAAGATGCAACGATTATGTTACAAGTCAAAATTTCATGGGTAGAAGCAAGTTGGAAGAACAAGGCACAAAGTTGTAGCAACTTCGTTACTGTATGAAGCACAAAATGTACGGAAGCCAAAAGCATCACGATTTTGCGAAAAATATGAGGATGACATCAGCGAAAGCTGAAAGTGTCGCGATTTCGCGATAGGTTGCAAGAAAAGCCGCTAGAAGTCGAAAGCGTCGTGATTTCGTGACAAGAATGAGGATGACATCAGCAAAAGCTAAAAGTGTCATGATTTCATGACAAGAATGAGGATTACATCAGCAAAAGCTACAGGATGCAAGAAAAGTTGCTGGAAGCCAGAAGCATCGTGATTTCATGACAAGAATGAGGATGACGTCAGCAAAAGTTGAAAGTGTCGCGATTTCATGACAGGATGCAAGAAAAGCTACTGGAAGTCGGAAGCGTCACGATTTCACGACAAGAATGAGGATGATGTCAGCAACTGATCAAAGTTTTGCAATTTCACGACAAGAATGGTAGTGAAGCGTTCAAAGGCCAAAAGGGTCACGATTTCATGATGACAATGTCAAGAAAGTGTACGGCCACAAAAAGTGTCGCAATATCGCGACGTGTTGCTATTTCGCGGCAATAAGCTACAGGAAGGTGATTAAGGTGGCAGAAGAGTTTGAGGCCGACAAAGTTAAATCTGGGCCGACAAATTTTAGGGTTTGAAGCTGACATCTTCTAGGGTTTTATAGCGGATGTTCTTAGAGTTTGAAGCTGACATCATCTAGGGTTTTATAGTAGATTTGAAGCTGACATCTTTTAGGGTTTTACAGCGGATGTTCTTAGAGGTTGAAGCCGACATCTTCTAGGGTTTACGGTAGACATTTTCTAGGGTTTTACAGAGTGCATGTTTTTTTGGTTTTTGAAGCCGACATTGTTGAGAGTTTTACAGTGAAAGTTTCAGGGTTTGTAGCCGACAATCACCAGGTTTAAGCAGCCAATAAATTCTAGGGTTAATAGTTAAAATCATTAGGGTTTGCAGCCGACGTCCTTAGGGTTTCAGTCGACTATGATTTAAGATCTGTCTTGAAAATTCTTCTATAAAATGAGGACTACTTTGATTTTGACTGTACCGAAGTGAAGAGATAATGTGCGAATGCGAGAAGAGTGATTGCGCAAGTGAAGTTCGATCGAGTAGAGTGCAAAGTCGTAGTTCAAATCTACATATAGTGATTGCATGGATGAAAAGCACAATGTGTAGAGATGGAGTTCTAAGTTCAAAATGTTAGCATGCAAATAGCAGAAGTGTCGATCATCCGGTTGCAGTAGAGATTGCGAAGAAGTACACATAAGCGATCGGACAGTGTGAAGAGTTTTGCATAGAAGAAGAATGCAAAAAAATAGCAGACTGTAAGGAATAAATTTTTATTCTATCATTTTTATTATATTTATTGTCCTCCAAGTTGCAGCTTGGTATAAGGGGTTGGTGCCTCTTTCCGATGAGGTGTTGGTAAAATAGGAGTTGGTGCTCCATTCCATTGAAGCGAGATAAAGTTAAGGGGTTGGTGCTCCTTCCAGTTGGTGCTTGGTAAAGGATTATGTAAAGTTGTAGCTTTGCATTGACTGGATTTGGATGGTAGTCCAAGCAGTCATTTTTGAGGAGTAGCCACATTGGTGAACCTCGTTAAATTTTTGTGTTACGTGTGATGCTTTCTTGATGCATTTAGTATATCTTTTATCTGCTTTAAACTACTGTTGGATTTAAAACCATATGTTTTAGAGATTTTAAAGAACACACTGATTCACCCCCCCCTCTCAGTGTCACTGTGATTACAACAGATACAAATACCTTTACGCATCATATTATAAATGGTTAGAATTATTCCTTGGATAACCAACCATGAAAATACTGCAATTTTTGGAATTAAATTTTTTATCCAAACTAAGTCCTTTTGGAGGACAAAATCCTCATCATCAAGCAGAAGCTTGTAAGTTGATTTAACAATGAACTACCCATTTTCCGTAGGAGCCCAGGTCACTTGATATTCCTTGGGTCTCATGGGGATAAAATATTTCTCAAGAATGTTACAAAGATCATTTGATTCTGCTTGAAATCCCTGAATCCTTATTTATTTCCACTTCATTTTGCCTCTGTCCTCAACCATATAATTAGAGACTTTTCTACCAATGAGTTCTTCCATGATATCTCTAATTCGGGCTAAGTTAGGATATTACATCAGTGGTTCGTACTTAGCCTAGCTATCATTCTAGAAATTTATCCTCTCACCATTGCCTAAGACCCATATTAAACCTTTTTTTATGATTTCCTTACAATTGAGAATTGCTTTCCAAAAAGTAGAACCTCTGATTGGAATTGAGTCACTTAGAAATTCCATATTTTGAAGATACTTTCATTTGATGATAGTTGTCCATTCATTTTCTTCACCATAAATGAGGTGCCACACCTGCTTAGCTAGTAAAGGTAAATTCATATGAGCAATTATCCTTAGACCTAAGCCCCCATTTTCCATGGGTTTGCATACTTTGGTCCATCCTACAAGGTGTATCCTTTTTTTCTCCTCTGATCCAGTCCATAAAAATTCTTTTTGTAGTTTCTCAATTTTTTGGAAAACCTTCACAAGGTCTTTGAAAATGGAGAGGAAATAGATTGGAATGCTCTGAATATAGGCCTTAGTGAGGGTCAGTTTTCCTACTTGAGATAGATGATGACCTTTCCATCCAACAAGTTTTTTTTTAATTCTTTCAATAACCATGTCCCACATTAACTCTCTCAGAGAACCAATGAAAAGAGGGATACCAAGATACAAAGTAAGGAAGTTTGCTATATCACACCCTAAAATTTTTGCAATCCTTCCTTGTCTCTAAATGGGTGTGTTCAAGAAATATAATTTGCTTTCACTAAAATCAACTTTCTGACCAACAACATCCTCGTAGAGTTGCAAGATGTATTTAACTATTTTGGCCTCAACCACTGACACCTTAGTTAAAATAATGGTATCATCGATGAATTTTTGGTGAAAAACAACCCTAGTGATATATGTTGTCTTGATTACCGCTATCAGCCTTGAAATGCAAGAATTTTTTATGGTTCTACCTAAATATTATGCCATAATGATGAATAATATGGGGCTGATAGGGTCCCCCTACTGAATTCCTCTATGAATTTGAAAGTAACCAGTAGTTGTTCCATTAACCAGAATTGAGAACCATAATTTAGAAATGCATTATTTGATCAAATTAATACATTGGTATTGAAAACCAAACTTAAGGAGGACAACAATTAGAAAGTGCCAATTTTTCCTGTCAAATGCTTTGTTCATATCAAGATTGAGGGCAAAAATAGACCTATTAGTCTTATGAGCAGAGTGTAGAGCTTCATGAACTATGATAACTCCATCCAAGATTGACCTGCCCTAGATAGAGCTTCCCTAGAATGGATCTATGATGTGGGGTAGAACATCTCTCATTCTATTTGCAATGGCTTTAGTTAGGATCTTGTAATAAAAATTGCACAAAATGATTGGCTTAAATTCAGCCATAGATTGAGGGATTTGATTCTTAGGAATTAGAGAAATAAAAGTAGAGTTGAGACTTTTTGGGAAATGATTGCTTGCTTGTAATTATCTAACAACAAAAATTACATCCTCACTTACGATGTCCCAAAAATCTTGATACAAACGAGGGGGAAAGTTGTCTAGTCCCGAGGCTTTTTTTGGCTCCATGCTAAACAAGGCCTCCTTAATTTCCTCATCAGAAAATGGAGCTAGAATCTTAAGGTTTATATCATCATTTATTATGCTAGGAATGGATTGCAAGAGAATATCTTTGGCTTCCTCATTGCACTGTGATTCCTGACCAAGGATAGAATTGAAATAAGTTTCTGCCTCCTTTCTGATTTCTGTTAAGTCCCGAGTAATAGAACCATCTACTTTTTAAAAAAAATATATCTTGTTATTGCTTATGTTTCCAAATGTGGTGATGTGAAAAAACTTGGAATTTGAATATCCATATTTCAAACAAAGAGACCTTTATTTTTGCCTTCAATATATTTCCTCATAGCCCAAAATGTTATGAAACTCTACTAGTTTTATTCGTTCCTCCTGCCTAGTAGTTTCATCAAAATCACCATGTTGAATCCTCTGATCAATTATATTCAAAATTTTAACAACCTATTTTTTATTTTCAAAGAGGTTCCCAAAGACCTCTTTGTTCCAAGTTCAAATCTTTTCCTTAACAAAATTTAATTTGCTAGCAAGTTTAAAAGCTGCACTACCCCTGAAAGGCTGCTACCACCACTGAATTAAGTTATCTCTGAAAATGGAATTTTTGATCCACATAGATTGAAATATGAAAGGTTTCTTGAAGGATAGAGAGATAGGTATCTCCAAAAAAAATGGGATTATTATTAGAGGTAATTTTAGGAAGGGCTTGTAGGGTAGAATCACCAAACAAATTTGTAGCCTCCTTTGATATAAAAAACCTGTCAAGCCTTTATTGAATGAGATGACACCCTATCCACCGATTGCTCCAGGTATAATTTGCTCCTCTAAGTTTTACATCCATCAAAATGTTGGAGTTCACAAAGTCATTGAACTCATCCATGCTCCTGATAGGTGGTCCATTTCCACCCATTTTGTCTGAAGGGTAAAGAGGAGTGTTAAAATCCCCAGCCAAAATCTAGGGGACATTATGGAATATTTCACTCAGATTACCTAAGTACTCCCACAGTAGAGCTCTCCTTTGAATTGAATTTGGGGCATAAATATTTGAAAGGATCCACAACCTTCCCATTTTGCTCCTAAAATATCCTATAGTTGCACCATTCACTATGACAAAAATATAGGCACAGGACATGCAAGATTTAATCAATATAATCCATCTGTGGTGAAAACCAAAGCGAGATAGGATAGCAGTAAGAAACTCCCAAGAAACTCTATCAAAAACTTTACTGACATCTAATTTTAAGAAGAAACTTGGGGACCTATTGACCATGATAGTATGGATAAGCTCATGGATAGTGATCACACTATCCGTAATGATCCTTCCTTGTACAGAGTTGCCCTGACACTTATCAATGATTTTAGGCATAATGAGCTTCATTCTATTTGACATGACTTTAGTAAGGATTTTGTATAATACGTTGCACAAGTTTATAGGATGAAAATTGGATATGGGTTGGCATTCATGATATTTTAGGATAAGATCAAGGAATGTGGAGTTCATCTCTCTAGGGATAAACTTGGTTTCTTGGATTTCTAAAATGACTTCATAGAAATCATATCCAATGATATCCCAACAATATTGAAAAAACTGAGGAAAACCATCAGTGCCAGGGGCTTTTTCAACTGTCATTGAAAAAAAAGCTTCTTTAATTTCATCACAAGAAAATGGCTACAATAGGAGATCATCATCAGCTTGATACACCATGGATGGGATGTGTTGAATAAGGTATTCCGAAACTTTAGTCGGGCAAGCCTAATATGGGCCTAGGATATTATGAAAATATTCCACTACCTCATTATGGATTTCTTTGGGGTCTTCAATCAGTGATCCATATTCTCTATGGAGGCATCTAATATTATTTGCTCCTCTATGTCTCATTATGGTGGTATGGAAAAACTTTGTGTTTCGTTCACCTTCCCTAAACCACAAGGCTTTGGAATTTTATCGCTAGAATATTTCTTCCCTGGCCAACAAGTTATGAAATTCACATAACAGTACTTTTTCCTACCATTGAACTTCATCAGTAGCATTGCCATTCTAAACCAACTTTTCTATTTCTTTTAGCTAGGAGTAAATTATTTGTCGTGATTCAAAAATATTTCTAAAAATCTCCTTATTCCATTTCTTGAGCTGGAGCTTAAGGATTTTGAGCTTCGCATAGAATTTAAAGACACTCGTACCAGCAATAGGTTTATTCCACCACTCAATTATTTTTGTCTTGAACTCTAGATGTTGAAGCCACATGGACTCAAACCTAAATGGAGGTCTAAAATTCTTATCCAGCCTAGAAAATTCTAAGAGAAGGAGATTATGGTTAGAGGCTACCCTTGGCAATGATGACAAAGTAGCATCACCAAAGATTGATATTGCTTATCTAGATTATTAGAACTCTATAAAGTCTCATTTGTATGATTTGGTCCCTTGTGAGTTGGTTAGTCCAAGTAAACAAAGAATACCAGAGCTCAACGTCCATGAGTTCATTATAGTCGATGAATTTAGCAAAATGCTCATAATTCCTGTGAGTAATTGGTGCACATCCAGATTTATCATTGGGATACAGTGGGTTATTAAAGTTTCCTGCCACCATCCATCTATGATAGGGAAAATATGATTGCATCTATGTGAGACTGTCCCACATTACAAGCCTATCACTAAATTATTTGGAGCATAAAAATTGGTTAAAACCCACTATTTCTTGGTTTTATTACATTCAAAGAGGACATTGATTACTCTATCACTCTCGGATATCAATTCTCTGGTAACTTTCATTGGATCCCATAGGCACAACAACCTCCCTAAAGCACCATGGGAATAATTACCTATAAACTTACAATTACTCCACACAGATTTGACCACCTTGTCTATATTTGGGTCTTCTACCTTTGTTTTCTAGATAATGAATATTGAGGGTCTCATTTCCTTTCTTAGAGAAGAAAATACTCTCTATTTTACTACCTTTCTGAGCCCTCTGGAATTCCAATATAGGACCTTAATTTGCATGGCTTAGAAGTGGATTTATTCCCCCTTTCACTTGTGGGGGTTTGGGTCTTTTACCTTCTTCCTTACTCATATATTTGGGTGGAGATAGTGAAGATATCAATGTTGTTTGGATGTCACTAGCTATGTCATCCACCATATGCTTTTTTTTAGAATCTATGTTGGGTGTCTGACCCCATATCCTCTCTACACCCACATTGCATTGGGACTTCTTATGGCTTCTGGTGTTGTTCATGGAGGGGCTTGAAGGTTCACTGTCACCCAAAGAAACAACAGTGAGATAAGGGGAGCCATGAGAAAATGCTTCAAAGGTAGGACATCCCTCCTACAAAGGGGAATAAATAGGGGAATGTGAAAAAGGGGAGTAAAGTTGATATTAGTGTGGGGAATCTGGATTAGCAAGATAATCCAATGGGGAAGAGAGCAGGGGTGGGCATGGGGAAGTTGGCCTTACAAGAGAATCCAATGGAGCAAAGAGCAAGGGTGGGTGAGGGGAAGTTGGCTTTACAGGAGAAGCCAACGAGGAGGAGACAAGTTTGATTTTGGACAAGGGTTTGAGGGGGGAGGGGAGGGAGGAGGTGGGAATGGAGTAAACAATAGTTGTGGTCAGGAGTTAAGAGGATTTATATGGTACTGGGTAAGGGGCAGGGACAATGGAGGAGGTGAGAGGCTAAGGGGAGGAGGGAGGAAGAGGTTCAAGAGGGTTTGGCATGGAAACTTGGGGAATAAAGGGTTCAGGAGGAACACCTTGATTCACAAGGGATGGATCAAGATGGGAAAGTTGTTCAACTACAGACCCTTCAAGAGGAAGTTCACTATCTTTATCTATGAGAATTTCAAACTTATTAGCAAAGAGAGAAAATACCTCATGGGTACCATGAATTTGTCCTTCGGATGATGATTCAGGTAGAACTTCTTTTTGCTTTCCTTTCTCCTTCCATAGATGTAGACTATGGTCCTCTTTTCGATTGAAATTTTTAGGGCATCTCCCACCAGGGCGAGCTCCACGGGCATCCTTCTTGAGGGATGGGCACAACTCCTTGGAATGGTCCTGACTCTTACAAACACTACACATTGTCTCCCTTGGCTTCAAAATTTTATTTTCCATGGGGCATTGAGACTTTAGATGCCCTTGCTTCTGGCATCCAGCATGAAATGTATATTTATTCTCATATTCGAATGTCTACCTCCAACGATATGACCCATAAGTTAAATCGATGTACATCGGGAGCTAAGAGTCCAAATTTACCATTACACAAAAATGAGCATAAGGCATTTGAGATTGTGCTTTAGTTATCGGGTCAAAGGCTACCAGGTCACCAACAACATGTGCAATGCTTCTAATAAATTTCTCATCCCAAAACTAAAAGGGGAGCTCGGGTAGTCTGACCCAAATAGGGGCCAGATTAATACTCTATGTCCCTGGGTTGAAACTAGGGTTCCATCGCATAACGAATAGGGGTCTTCACCCGAAGAACTAGAGCCCTCTCATCAATATTCAATTTGTATCGTTCACGTTCTTCAACTATATGAATAAAACCCCATATTTCAAAACAACAAGTTCCATGTGGCCTTCAAGATTCCACTTGGACACTACCTAGTGGTAGATAGACTCAATGTCAGGTCTCGATCCTATGAAATTTCTAACTAAATATAGGGATTTTATGCTCAAAACCTCTATCATGACATATTTAGGAAATTTTTTCTCTTTGTAGTCGTTAGAGAGGGTACCGATGGTCGAAGAGTCTGAGAGGCCCTGATGGGTATTCCTTCTGACTTTATCTGCAAATGAAACATTTGGACCTTGAACTGGGCCCAGTCTCTCACATGGGGCCCCATGAAGGCTGAAACCATCGGGGGGATCTTCGAGGAGTTCTTCTATGGCATCCTCATCAGCTATCCCTTCCTACCCATCGTCTTCCTTGGGAAGACCAGAATCAGACCCCCATGACTTGACCCGTGACCACCACCAGAGCTACCTCCTTTCTCACTTTGACCAGGTTCAAAAATCTACCTCTCTACTTCATTGTGCTCTAATCCATTATGCTCCATTCGCTCTTGTAATGCTATGAATTTATTATAATAAAAATAAAATTTTGCATCATGACTAGTTTAATTAGCATTAGAAATGTATTTTTATTTAACTTAAGCATATAATTAATAAAATTTGGTATTATGCTTGACTGGTGTTTTTAGTGGAAATTGTGTATAAATGCAAGTTTTGCTACTAATCTGGTATTTTCTAGTCTACATCCCACTTGTACCTAGCATGCTTTTGATTCAATGATTCTAAGGCATATTGGTAAGGTGCCTTACTCTTCAGGTATGCACCTTACTCAAGCAGGCGCCTTACTCCGGTGTCGTACTCTAGTGCCTTACTGTAGTGCCTTACTCTGATCCAATCAATAGGTAGGCGTCATGATGAGAAAGTAGGTGTCTTACTGCCATACATTGAATACACTTAATATGACCAAGTCAACATTAACCAGGTTAAACAAGGGGCTATGGAGGTTTTTGCACGTGAAGACAAAGGGGGATAATTTAATCATGCATTATTATTAAAATAGAATAAGACACTTATTATCAACCAATTGGTTGGTTGACCTTGTAAAGCTCTTAAAGCATTATTTTTAGGATGCATTAATTTAGGATTTTTTTGTTACATACACCTAAGGATTTTTATATTTATCCTTCTAGTGAATGGACATACTTTAAAATAGCAGAATAAAATATGTGTAGAAACCAATTGTAACTAATCACGTTATGTGATTAAGATAGATTGATTTGTTATTGTAACGAGATTTTACTATGCTTTATATAAATATGCAGGCAAAACGAATTGGGGGGAGAATTAAATTACATAGAACATTATTTTATTTCATTTCTTGTATAACTTATTAAGACTGCAATTCCTCTTGCTTAAAGCAAGCTCCATGTGATTAATTGGGCAGACTATCTACGGGAGCTTGGGCCCACTCCATGTAGTAGTCATCCCTTGTTTTATTTTTGTTTTTTTTTCTTTAGATTAGATTTATTGCTTTATTTATAATTTTATTTTAATTTTTTTGTGTTTATTTTTCTACGTATTTAATTTCCCGTACATTTACTTTCAACACTTTAATTTTAGTTGTAATTTATTTATTTAATTTTCCACACTTAGTTTATTTGGTTTGGCTAAAATCAAAATGTACAAACATCCCCCAACAAAATAAATAAGGTATATATGGATTCAATTTCCCACACTACATGCATATACTATGCATAACACTTGTATGTTTACACACTTACCATATTAATAATTTATGGAAGAGAAATAATTGTTTTTCAAGACATGATTTATTCTCACCAATAAGGGTTATGGTTTATGTAACTATATATGATGATATGAAACCCCTGGTGTTTCGGATATGTTGAATTCCCCTTACGGACACTATTAATAAAAATTTTCATGGATTGAAACAAATGCCTTGGTATGTTTATGAGCTTGATATTATTCAGGCAGATGAGGAAGGCTATGTGGAAGCTTTGTATAAGTGAGGATGGTTCATCAATTGAAAGGTACTGCATCACCAAAACCAATTCTTAATTCCATAGTGGTAGGAGGTCCTCCTGAATGAAGTCATTATACTTCTTTGTAAGGAAATTTTATTTATCTCTAAAGAACATCAGCTCACCCACCATAGAGTGTTTATGCTAGTGGATTATCTCACAATAATTGGGTAGTTCTATGATTTTATCTAGGATATCAATTGTGATCATGAAAGTGATACTTCCAAGAGAAACAATACCACTATCCCATGATTGAAAAACTCCCTGGACAAATCAAGATTGTGCCCCTATAACTTCTTCAAAAAATTGAGAAGTTCATGCAACCCCATTATTTCCTCCATCATTGGGTTAAGATTTAAGAACTTGGGCTCAACAAGTGCCATAAAATACTTATTATGTACACAAACTAGAATTTTTCACCCTAGACCCAAAAACAAAACCATCCAACCCACTTCTTCTGAGAAACCTGTATGATACATTTACAAAGCTCGATTTACTACCAATTAAAGGACTAGTTACCATGGAATGAATGATGGCCATGCCATAACATTTGGGCTAAGCATTTGAGATGGGCCATTTATGATAAATATTAATCCTAGAAAACCTCACCACATGAGACTCACCTTGCCCAATAATTATTGGGTTAGCCAACCAAGCAATGGGTAAACAATGAGTTATAAAATAAGGAATGAAAATCTATCAAAGAATATTTTTGGAACTAACAACAAAGCTTGAAATGGAAGCTTCAGGATGCGAGAGAAGGCTTGGAAACGTGGACCAATGAGAAACCCTCTCATGGTAGAAATGACTCCACTATCCTATGATTGAACAAAATCCTTGGACAAATTAGGATTGTGCCCCTGGAACTTCTTCAAAAAATTTAGAAGGTCATGCAACTACATTACTACCTCCACTATTGGGTTAAGCTACAAGGACTTAGGATCAACAAGTGCCATAAATTCCTTCTTCTTGTGGACACACACTAGCATTGTTCACCCTAGACCCAAAAAATAAACCACCCAACCCACTTCTTCTGAGAAATCCATATGATACATTTACAAAGCTCGATTTAATACCAATTAAAGGACTAGTTTCCATGGAAGGAATGATGGCCATTCCATCAAATTTGGGCATTTTATTTGATCCATTGATGATAAATATTGGTCCTATAAAACCTCACCACATGGGCCTCACCTTTCCCAAGAATTATTGGGTTAGCCAACCAAGCATTGGGCAAACAACGAGGTATAAAAGAAGGAATGAAAATATATCAAAGAATATTTTTGGAAATAACAACAAATCTTAAAATAGAAGCTTAAGGATGCTAGAGGAGGCTTGGGAATGTGGACCAATTAGAAACACTCTCGTGGTAGAAATGAATCAAGACGAGGACACTTGTCTGACCATGAGTTTTGAAGAAGCACGATAAACTATTCAATAACCAAATAATGTAATACAGGGGGATGTTGAGGAATATTACATTATTTATTACATGCTAATGAACCCCATGGTACCTGCATGGTACAAATACAAATATTTAATAGATTATAATTTATGGTTGAGTTTATTATTTATATGAGTGATTTATATTTACTCTTTTATGTAAGTATCAATGTATAGTAAATGCACAAATGTCATGTAAGTTAGAGTTCAAGAGTGTATTGAGAGAATGTACACAAGTTTCATGTATGTAAGTGTACAAATATGTAAAATATGGATGTGCACAAGTGTCTTACATTAGATTCCATGTAGAAGTGTAAGAATCATGTAGAAGTGTGCAAGTGTCATAGGTTTAAGTGTGCATGTAATAAGAAAGTGAAGAGTCTAGTATGCAAGTGGTAGGATGATAAGCTAAAGGTCATGGGACATGTCATATGAAAAGCAATAGTCAAATACATAAAGATTAATTTTCTATATCTATATTATAGAGAAAAATATATATGATTATCTAATTATTTGATTGTAAGAGGAAGATACAAAAAAGTGAATAAAGCTTGTATACATATTTTGAAGAGTTAATATTTTACATTTTATTCATGCATAGTTCATGAATTATTTAGGCCATTTACATTCATATTTATATTATAAGTGAATTTTATTTTCATTGTTATGTTGGCCTTAATATACATATTAGATTGCTCATATATAATTCTACTCTTTATTATTGATATTTTTATATTAAATATTGTGGCTTCTTTATATTGAGACCTATGATATTCTATGGTAGTAAGGCTTAAAATCCAACATACACATTATCAAATATTTCTCTATTCGTAAGAACATTAGAAAAACAAATAACATTGGCATAAAAGGTTAGGACATACAAGTGCATCTCCCTTGAATGAAATTAGTAGATATCAAATGATTGGAGGATTACTCAAACTTTCATGGAAATCTACCTTGTAAGGAAAACAACATAGAATACCTTTTTTTAACTTGGTAAATACAGAGCTCAAGAACCATTAGAATTAATATATATAGATTTATGTGGACCAATGAATACGACAAGCCTTGGAGGATAGATATTTTCAAACCTTTGTTGATGATTTTTCTATAAAGATATGGGTATATTTTTTTAAACTTAAATCCTAAGCCTTTAGTTTCTTTTAAATAATTCAAGCAACTTGTAGAAACAAAAACAATAAAATCAATCAAGAATATTTGCTTTGATAGAAGTGAATATTTATAAAAATATTTTGAATTATTTCTAAATTCAAATGGTATAAAATGCAACTTACTATAGATTACTCACCTCAAAAAAATGGCATAGAAGTAAAACAAATCAATCTATTATGGAAATGGCTAATTGCACCCTAAAATAAGCACATCATGGTTGTCAATATTAGGTAGAATTTATTAAAACTAAAATAGACATACAACATACATCATCCATGAGAATAGTAAGAAATATTACTCCTGAAGAAGCATGATCAAGACAAAAAATTCAATAGAACATCTAAAAATATTTGGGTGTAAAGCATATATGCATGTTTCAAAAGAAAAAAGGATAAAATTATCTAATAGAATCATATGCAATATTTATTAGATATTATTATGATTGAAAAAGGTATAGAATAATTGATCCAATCAAAAGGAAAATACATATGAGCAGAGATGTAGTTTTTGATGAAGGAAACAAAAATATTGTTAAATATCAAAAGGTTGATACAAGATCTACTCTAAATTTTTTAGATGAAGAAAAATCATTAAGTAAAGAATAAAAATTAGAAATATTAATTGAGACAACTAAAATTAGAATTCATAATGACACCTCAAATAAAAGATGCAAAATGGTACATAAGTACACTTATAGATTAAAATCTTGAGATGTCATATCTTACCACCACAACACCTCAAAATCATAGTATTCCAATGACAAATATGGGATTAATGAGTTTAGTAGAAGAACCTACAACTACAAAAGATGCCATAAGAAAATTAGAATGTAAAATAACCATGAAATCAAAATATGCAATATTTATAAAAAAATAAAACATAGGATCTAGTTGATCTACCATAGAGAAATAAAGCAATAGGATGTGAATGGGTTTATAAAATAAAATATAAAATATATGGATCTCTTGATAACTACAAGGTATAATTAGTTGCAGAAGAATATACTCAAACAAAAGGAATTTATTACAAAGAAAATTGTATGCCTAAAACAAGAATGACTACTATTCAAACAATATATGCATTAACAACCCAACCTAGGTGGATAGTTCATCAAATGGATGTTGATAGTTCATTTCTTAGTGGTGATATTTAAGAAGAGGTATATATGACTCAGCAAGAAGGTTTTGTTATCAAAGGATAGGAATATAAGGTCTATAAATTAAACAAATATCTATATGGTTTAAAACAAGAACCAAGAGCATGGTACATTAAGATTAATGATCATCCACTATGACAATTTTAATGAAGTATAAAAGAATCAAATATTTATATAAATAAGATTGGATAAGAGAGAATAATTCTTGTAGTGTATGTTGATGACACAATAATTAGAAAACTAAAAAAAATTGATGGATGAAATAAAAAAAATATCTAGAAAAGGATCCTAAAATGATAGATCTAGGATTTCTACATTACTATAGTGGTTTAGATTTTTTTTAAAATGATAATAGTATTCCAATCACATAGAAAAAATATGTAAAACCATTACTACAAAATTATAGAATGACAAATTGTAAATCTAAAGTCACACCTATAGAGCAAGGATTGTAACTATCAAAATATGATGATATATCATTAGTTTTAGCTACTATGTATTAACAATTAATTGGAATTATTTTGTATTTAACCAATACCAATCTTGATATTATTTTTTCTATAGAATATCTATTTATATTTATGCAAAAACATAGATAATGTCATTGGAAAGCTACAAAAATAATACTGCAATACATCAACAAAACTAATACTGCAATACATCAACAAAACTATAAAGTATGGATTAAAATACAAGAGAAATGATAATTTTTACTTATAGGGATATTCAAATTATGACTATGTTGGATATATAGATGACAAAAAATCAACATCAAGGTATGTGTTCTATCTTGGGTTAGGACCTATATCTTGGTATAGTAAAAAACAACATACAGTGGCTCCTTCATCAATAGAATCAAAATACCAAGCAACAAGAGATGTAGTATGTGAAGCACTTTGGTTATAGTACATTTTATCAGATATGGGATCAAAAGGTATCCAAAAATACTAAATTGATAATCAAGGAGTTCTGAAGTTGATAAAAAATCCTATGATTCATGAAAGAACAAAACATAGTGAAGCTCAGTGTCACTTTAGTAAAGATCATATCCAAGATCACCATATTCAAATAAAACATGTTTTCATTAAAGATCAAATTGCAAATATTTTTACAAAATATCTTGGTCAAAAAATATATCAAATATTTTAGAGTCTTCTATGTAATTCAAGATACTTACCAAAAAATGTAGTATAAAAGGTATTGGAGAATATTATATTATTTGGTACATTCTAATGCATCCCCATGGTACAATTGTAAGCATTATACTAGGGTGTGTAATTTATATTTTTCCTAAAGTATGTGTCTATTCATAGGGTGAGTCCAAGTGTCATATAATGAAGTGTGCAAGTGATGCAGGAGCATCCGGTGGCAGCAGAGCAATCTTGCATCAACAAAAAAAAAATTCTAAGTGTTTGCCTCGATGTCATGATATCGCGATAGAGAAAAGTGTTGCGATATCGTGACATGTCACATTTTCATGACCAAAGGACAAGAGAAGACACCAAGGAGAAAAGTGTCACGATATCATGACATGTCTCATTTTCATGACCAGAAGACAAGAGGAGGTGCAAGAGAGAAAAGTGTCACGATATCATGACATGTCGCATTTTCGCGACCAGAAGACAAGAGGAGGCACAAGAGAGAAAAGTGTCGTGATATCGCGACATGTCACATTTTCACGACCAGAAGACAAGAGGAGGTGCAAGAGAGAAAAGTGTCATGATATCGTGACATGTCACATTTTCACGACCAAAAGGTGAGAGAAGGCGCAAGGGAGGAGAAGTGTCGCGATATCATGACATGTCACATTTTTGTGACCAAAGGACGAGAGAAGGCGCAAGGGAGGAGAAGTGTCGCGACATCGCGACCAAAAGACAAGAGAAGGCACAAGAGAGAAAAGTGTCACGATATCGCGACATGTCGCATTTTCATGACTCGAAAGAGGCAGGAAGGCAAAAAAGGAAAAGTGTCACGATATCACGACATGTCACGTTTTTGCAACTCAGGAAGGAGAGAGAAGGCATGGAGCAAAAATGTCACAATTTCATGACATGTCCTAAAATCATGATCAAAAGAAGACAGGAAGGGCCAGAGAAGAAAATGTTGCGATTTCACGACGTGTCACAAAATCATGACCGAAGGAGCAGAAAGAAAGCAAGGAAGGAAACTATCGTGATATCATGACATGTCATGATTTTGTGACCCAAAATAGAGAGAGCAGAGAGCAAAGCTGTCATGATTTCATGACCCAAAATAGAGAGAGAAAGCAAAGAGCAAAAATGTCATGATATCGTGACATGTCACGATTTTGTGACCCAAAGAGGCGAGAAGGAAGCAGAACGAAAGAATGTCATGATATCGCGACATGTTGTGATTTCACGACCTGAGAGGTAAGGAGGAAGTAGAAAGGAAAAATGAAACAATATCATGACATGTCATAATTTCATGACCCGAGAGGCGAGGAGGAAGTAGAAAGGAAAGATGTCATGATATCACGACATGTCACAATTTTGTGACCGACAAGGAGAAATAAGAGCGAAAAATGAAAGATGTGATATCGTGACATGTCACGATATCATGACCCAAAGAAGAGAAAGGCAATGAGGAAGAAAGATGTTGCAATATCGCGACATACTACTGGTTCACGATTTGAAAAGGCATGCATTCCCAGATGGTGTTTCCCAAGGTGGTCAAAGGCCTCATTAAAGCATGATTTCTTGCCTAGTAAGCTTACTGAGCATGGCGGCCACTCAAATGTTGTGTCCAGATCTCAGATATGTTTAGATGGCTCATCAATGCATGTTTCCACGGCTGACCCGATGGCAGTTTCCAGTTAGGGTAAAATATGTGAAGGTTCAGTCATGAAGGTGGGGAAGAGCTGACTTTTTAGATTCGGAGGATGTATTCTTCCAGGTGGGTCATTAATGGCCTAGAGGGTCGGGACCTCGAAAGAAACCCAGAGATTTTAAAATGGGAAGCAAAGGCATGCACAAGGGGTCAAAAAACTACTGAGACAAAGTTGTAGAGCTAAAGGCAAGAGGGCCACTTTGGACATGTCTGGGCTATTTTTCTTCTAAGGGGAGCCAAAGAGTTTATTTGGTAGACTACTGCCATTTTTGTAAATCTTTTCAAGTTATTTAATGAGAAATTTTATGGTCTTGGCATGAGCAATTTTTGGTCCCCCATCAGGTGGTATCAGAGCAGGAGTTCCTGAGTATGTAAATAGATCACTGAAAGTGAGGCAGTTTGCACCAAGATCTGTGGAAGAGTAGGGGTTCCTGAGTGTGTAAAAAGATCACTGAAATTGAGGCAGTTTGCACCAGGATTGTTTGGAAGAGTGAAAGTTCATGAGTGTGTAAATAGATCACCGAAAGTGAGGCAGTTTGCACCAGGATCTATGGAAGAGTGGGAGTTCTTGAGTGTGTAAACAAATCATTGAAAGTGAGGAAGTTTGCACCAAGATCTATGAAAGAGTGGAAGTTCCTGAGTGTGTAAACATATCACCAAAAGTGAGGCAGTTTGCACCAGGATATGTGGAAGAGTGAGAGTTCCTGAGTGTGTAAACAGATCATTGAAAGTGAGGCAGTTTGCACCAAGATCTATGGAAGAGTAAGAGTTCTTGAGTGTGTGAGCAGATCATTGAAAGTGAGGTAGCTTGCACTAGGATCTATGGAAGGGTTGTAAGAGAAAAAAGAAGAATGCCTCCATGAAGAAACCGCTGTGGTGGAAGAAATATGGTGCCAGTAGAAGATTTTAGAGCTTTGCAGATGCAAGTTTAGGCCCTGCAAGAGGAGCTACATAGAGGGCTTGAACCCAGAGGAGAAGAAGGAGGTTAAGGTCACTTCTCAATCCATCTCAGTTGTCTAATGCAGGAGCATATGATGGCAACAGAGCAATCTTGCATCAACAAAAAAAAATTTCTAAGTGTTTGCCTTAATGTCGTGATATCGCGACAGAGAAAAGTGTCATGATATCGCAACATGTTGCATTTTCGTGACCAAAGGACGAGAGAAGGTTCCAAGGAGAAAAGTGTCACGATATCGGGACATGTCGCATTTTCATGACCAGAAGACAAGAGGAGGCACAAGAGAGAAAAGTGTCGTGATATCACGACATGTCGCATTTTCATGACCAAAAGACAAGAGGAGGCGCAAGAGAGAAAAGTGTCGCGATATCGCTACATGTATTTTCGCGACCAGAAGACAAGAGGAGGCGTAAGAGAGAAAAGTGTCACGATATCATGACATGTCACATTTTCATGATCAAAATGCGAGAGAAGGCACAAGGGAGGAGAAGTGTCACGATATCGTGACATGTCGCATTTTCACGACCAAAGGACGAGAGAAGGCAGAAGGGAGAAGTGTCACGATATTGCGACATGTCACATTTTTGTGACCAAAAGACAAGAGAAGGCACAAGAGAGAAAAGTGTCGTGATATCATGACATGTCGCATTTTCATGACTCAAAAAGGGCAGGAAGTTAGATAAGCAAAAGTGTCGCGATATCGCGACATGTCGTGTTTTCGTGACTCAAGAAGGAGAGAGAAGGCACGAAGCAAAAATGTCATGATTTCGTGACATGTCACAAAATCATGACCGAAAGAAGACAGGAAGGGCCAGAGAAGAAAATGTCATGATTTTATGACATGTCACGAAATCACGATCGAAGGAGCAGAAAGAAAGTAAGGAAGGAAACTGTCGGGATATCATGACATGTCATGATTTCATGACCCGAAACAGAGAGCAGAGAGCAAAGAGCAAAGCTGTCATGATTTTGCGACCCAAAATAGAGAGAGAAAGAAGAGAGAAAAAACGTCGCGATATCACGACATGTCACGATTTTGCGACCCAAAGAGGCAAGAAGGAAGCAGAACAAAAGAATGTCACGATATCGTGACATGTCATGATTTAATGACCCGAGAGGCGAGAAGAAGTAGAAAGGAAAAATGTCACGATATCATGACATGTCGCTATTTTGCGACTCGAGAGGCAAGGAGGAAGCTGAAAGGAAAGATGTCATGATATCGTGACATGTTGTGATTTCACAATCGAAAAGGAGAAAGAAGAGCCGAAAAGGAAAGATGTCGTGATATCATGACCCGAAGAAGAGAAAGGTAGTGAGGAAGAAAGATATCGCAATATCATGACATACTACTAATTCAAGATTCGAAAAGGCATGCGTTCCTAGATGGTGTTTCCTGAGGTGGTCAAAGGCCTCATTAAAGCATGATTTCTTTCCCGGTAAGCTTGCTGAGCATGGCGGCCACTCGAATGCTACATCCAGAGGTCAGAGATGTTCAAACGGCTCATCAATGCATGTTTCCATAGCTGACCCGGTGGTAGTTTCCAGTTAGGGTAAAATATGTGAAGGTTCAGTCATGAAGACGAGAAAGAGCCAACTTTTCAGATTTGGAGGATGTATTCTTCCAGGTGGGTCATTAATGGCCTAGAGGGTCGAGACTTTGAAAGAAACCCAAATATTTTAAAATGGGAAGTAAAGGCATGCACAAGAGGTCGAAAAACTACTGAGACAGAGTTGCAGATCTGAAGGCAAGAGGGCCACTTTGGACATTTTTGGGCTATTTTTCTTCTAGGGGGAGCCAAAGAGTTTATTTGGTAGATTGATGCCATTTCTGTAAGTATTTTCAAGTTTTTTAATGAGAAATTTTGTGGTATTGGCATGAGCAATTTTTTGTCCCCCATCAGCAAGTGATTATAAATTCAAGAGTCATTATATGTTTGTCTTATATGGAATAAGAAAGGATGCATCACCTAGATATGAGAGCAGAGCAAAAATCAAGTATTCAAGAGTCATCTTCAAAGATTATATTATAGATACAAAGCTCCATGTATTGTCTTTAAATATTGTGATATTCTCAAGTTGTATATCTGATATATCAATGATATTATGAGTACTTATACCCAATGATACTAATGAAATGTTATTTGTTTACATTGGTATTATTATGTAAATAATATTTCATATTGTTATTTATGATCCTAGATATTAAGACCTGTGATTCAAATATGGTTAAAAAGCTAACAATAAATACCACCATAGTGGCATAGATGCCAATGGCCTACCCATATAATTATCCTCTCTCTTGCATAATGGAATATCCCCCTACTTTGCTCGATCTTACCCCTCCCCTTGTTATTGACAATAATGTGGGTCACATTGTCACTTTGATAGTCTCCCCTCCCATAAATGGTGACTACATAATTCCAACGTCCCTAACCTATTGCGAACACAACCACTACTAGACTAGGTTTGGCACTAGCTACCCTATCCCCCATACTAAATTCTTAGATCTTACATGTTATATGGTACACAACTAGGGGATAGTGACACTTATGAATAAAAAAATTGAATATCACCTTTGATATTAGTCATTACACTAGGTATCATCCACCCTAGAATCTTGAAGTGATGGATCATCAACATATATCTTTGAATACAAGTTTAGATATAGTTAATATCCCAATATTTGTTGGACATTTTGAGTCAAGTTGTCATTGATGTCAAGGAACGAAGTAATCATTGATGTCAAGGAATATGTCAAGGAACAATGCAAAGGTTAATGAAAAAATAACTTCATAATATTTTTAATATTATGTGGAAGCATATGAAGGTTGGTTTTTATTAAAACCATAAATGAGCAAAATAACCGGTTTTCATAAAAACCCAAGGAAGCTTTTTGAAAAGCTAAAAGAGGTTTTAATATTTATTTTATAAAATATTTAAATTCAATTTGAATTTAAATTTTTTAAATAAATATTACTTATACAAGGTGGTATATTTAGGTAAGGCTTTAAGCCTTAATAAAATCCAAAGGAATTAAATATTAATTTATAACATTTAAATTCTAAAGAATTTAAATAATTTATAAATTAATTATTTGAAAATGAAATGTACTGACGTCTAAGGTTAAAGTGAAAAATCAAAATGCACCGACGTCCAAGGAAAGAGGAGGCAATGTAAATTAATACATGCCTTAATGGCAGTTTCAAGAGTGTTCGAATTATATTCTAAATCGTACAATTCATAATCGAAGGTTGCAAAAGGAAAGAAGAAAAATTTGGTTTTAGCGCCAACGATAAGGTTGAAGTTTCCATAGGAGGAGAACCCCCATCCAACTAGGCGACGTGGCCTAGTGGCACTTGGATGGGATTTAAGGTTCTTGGGAAGAGTGAAACTTGTGTTCGAATCACGACGGATCGTTTTGGCGTGGGAAGCACGCAATTTTTTTTACTTGGTGCCAACAAGGTTTAAGGAGCATGTGGTGCTTGATAGGTGTTAAATGAGCACTTAGCACTTGTGGTAGATGAGGCTATGGCTAGGACACATGAGGAGGTAGAAATCGAAGGTTCGAGTCTCAGCAAAGGTGAAGGTAAATGTTTTAATATTAATTTTTATGAAGCCTAAATTTTAAATATAGTTTAAAGGAGTTATAAGGGGTTGAAGTTAAAAGGGCTTAATTTAAATTTTAATTACTGATTGAAAGGAGAGATAAGGTGTAAAATTTATTTTTACATGAAGTTATTTCTACATGGTTGATTTATTAAAAGGGTAAATTGAAGATTGATTATTTTGAGAGAACCTTTTTGTTGAAGGTGATATTGATGTTATTATAGGGAGATCATAAGGTGTACTTGGTAAATCATTTTTGTAGATGAATATTATCATAAAGATGGAGTTATAATATGTATAAGTGTTTTGATATTTACACTGTACTTTTGAGATATTTTATGATCTTATAACTTCTTTGTGCTTGGAAAATAAGTATCTGTGGTTGTGGAAGATATTTGAAGTTCCTTCATCATCAAGAAAAAGGTATGAGCACATTCTTCCATATTTAAGTTGTTTGGTTGGTTTTCTAAAAAATAAGTTTGGAGTGAAAAGGATTTGATTAGGGCTTTCTTATTGAGTGTGTTGAGTTAATGCTTCAAGGTTTTTGTTATTAAAACCTTGTTTTATAAGCATTGTTGTTGAAACCATTGGTTGTGTGAAGAACTTGAACTAGGGTCTGAAAATAACATGAGTATCATTGTCATGTGAGAGTTGTTTTATAAGCATTGTTTTTGAAGTGAGTTATTGAGCAAAGAACTTGAACTAGGGTCTGAAAATAACATGAGTATCATTGTTATGTGAGATTTATTGTTGAGATTTATTGGAAATATTTTGAGTGAGTGATCATATACTTGGACTAGGGTTAATGAGCAAGGATTATTTTATTGAGTGATTTGTGGAGGAGCATTGGTTGATCCTAGTCAAGTGGAGGTGTAAAGTGATTGTTCAAGTTCCAAAAACAAACTATTCTATATTTTGACTTGAATTAAAAATGTGATTGAGTTGAAGCATATTGAGTCTCTAACAATTCTCTGTATGTTTCTGAAAGAGTGATTGAAAGTTATTGAGTATTGTGATGAGTATAGAGCATATTTAGTCTCTAAAAATTCTCTTTATGTTTCTATGAGATTGGAAAAGTTCTAGAGTGGACTTGTTGAGCATATTTGAGATAAATATTTAAGAAGAATTATGGACAAATTTGAGTAAGCTTTTGTGGAAGCTTACGATACAGATTGAGAAAATATTTGGATAAGTTCTTGTGAGGACTTATTGAGCATATTAGACAAATTATAGAGTGGAATTATTGAGCATATTTGAGGTAAGTATTTGAGAAGACTTGTGGATATATTTTAGTAAGATTTTGTGGAAGCTTACATTGCAAATTGAGAGTATATTTGGATAAGTTCTTGTGAGGACTTATTGGGCATATTGAAAAAGTTATAGAGAGGGCTTGAGGACATATTGGTGTGAGCTTTTGTGAAAGCTTACAAGGAATATTTGAGATAAGTCTTTTAGAAGGCTTGATAATAGAGTTGATTGATTGATTTGTTCAAATCTTGAGTTAAGGTTTGGGGTAGATCCAGCAGATTTGATTCACGATTGAGTTAAGCTTTGAGTTAAGGCTTGAGGATAGAGATTGAGGAAATATTTATGCTAGATCGAAGGAATATGTTTAGTATAGATTCAAGGATAGAGTTTGGTGTAGATTTGAAGATAGATTTGTGCTAGACGAGAGACAAATATTGAGGTTAGATTTGTGCTAGATTGATGGACTATATTTAGTACATATTTCAGATAGAGCTTTGGAGGTGACAGAGTTGAGGATAGAGATCTCCAAACAAATTAGGGAAAATAGGTGTCTTCTATCAATATAGTTCCATTTGCTAAGGATAGTGGAGGCAGAGGTCTTCTAGAGGATCACCAACTAGAGAAGAGATTAGGAGATTGGTGTCTCCTATGGATAGAGATCCATAAACTTGATTTAGGGGATTGGTGTCTCCTTTAGATAAACATACGTAAATATTGTAATAGGGAAAGAATTCCCAATATATTTATTGAGAAAATTTTAGTCAAATATTTTCTTCATGGAGTAGCGCACAATGGGTGAACCATGTAAATTATGGTGTATCTATTGTGTGTGGTGATTTGTGCATTGCTTTTATTATTGCTATTGATATTGCTATATTTACATTGCATAATATTGATTGGGAAATAAATATAAAAAGTGGTCTTATATTGTTCACCCCCTATATCAGTATAAGCTTGTGTTCTTCAATTGGTATCACAGTGGGTTCCTTCGGAATATTTTAATAGTTTGAAGAAAAAGTATACAAGAACACAATGGATTCTAAGAATGAATCTTCAGATAATTTAGTACAAGTATTTAATGGAGGTGATTATGTATATTGTAGTTTGATAATGAAGATCTACCTGAAGGCACTTGGCAATGAGGTCTATGAAGTAGTTGAAAATGGATATATATCACTATTTAATCCACCTACAGATAAGGAAGGTAAGCTTCTACAACATTACAATTCAAAAGCAATGAATGCACTTTTGAGAGGTTTGCATAGAACAAAATCCATAAAAGTTATGCATTGTCAAGATGCAAAAGGAATGTGGGATAGGTTGTAAAATATATATGGAGGAGATAAAGGTGTCAAGAAAGAAAATATACAAAATCTCAAAGGGCAATTTGGAGAGTTAAGAATGAAATATGATGAAAACATTAGTACTTATCTACTTTGAATTGATGAAGTTGTTAATTCTATGCAAGGACTTGGAATGAAGGTTGATGAATCAGATGTTTGTGATAAGGTCTTAAGATCTCTTCCAAAAAGATTCAGTGAAAATATTTCCACTATAGAAGATTAAAAGGATGGTGATTATTTGACAAGAGATATGTTTCTTGGTATTCTTACAACTTTTGAGTTAAGAACAAAAAAACCTATTTCCCAAAAGGAAGTAGCCTTCAAAGAAATCAATAAGACAAAGGGTAAGAAGTCATAATCAAGTAATGAGTCATCCGGTGATGAAAAAGCTAATTATAGTAGAAGGGATAAGGATTCTATAAGATCTAGAGATCTAAAATCTATTAAATATTTCAATTGTGGAAAGTATGGTCATTATGCAGCATATTGTCAAGAAGCTAAGAATAACAATGGTGAAGAAAAATAGGATCACAGAAACATGGAATCAGAAAGATACTGGCACCAAAATAAAAGCAAGGATGGACAAAGCATACAATGAAAGAAGCTCTTTCAAAGACAAAAGAGGATCTACTATGCATACAAGGCAAGTAAGTACTCAAGTGATAGTGATGCTAGTTTTTTAGACAATGATAGATATGAAGTCCTATTTATGATTGAAGAAAAAGAACAAGTTAAGAAAATGATTCCCAAAATTTTTAAATATTTTAGATGTGGTAACTTTGGAAATATTGAAGATAGTTGTACAAGAAATGGATTTAGTTTTAGTGATTATGAATATGAATATAAACTTGAAGGACCAGAAGAGAATATTCTAATGGCACTAGAAGTAGGAGAAGGTGATCCTATAGAATACAAGTCAAAATAAAATGAATATGTGGACAAAGGTAAACAAATAGAAGAATATTTAGATAAATATGGATATGATATCAAGGGAGAATTTATCTATGACCTTGACATAGTGAATAAGGTAATAAATCAAAACTGTAAACTTGAAATTTAGTTTCAAGAATATGATGAAGAGAGAAGGTTGCTTATAGAGGATCTTGAAAAATCAAAGGCTAAGACAAAGAAGTTCAAGGATAAGTTAGAAGCAAAGATCTTAGAATGTGAAAAGTTAGTACAATACATGGCACTACTAAGGGAATATTTAGAAAACTCCAAAGTCAAGCTAAAAGAGTTCAAAAATAGCTCAAATAACTTGGATAATTTCATCAAGATACAGAATCCTACATCAAGAAAAATAGGTCTTGGATTTGTACAAGGACAGAAAAAATGGGAAGGAAAGTCAACCTCAAGTTTTGGAGGAGAAGAAAATTTAGATGAAGACACTTCAGAAAAAGACAATGTAAAAGAAAGTGAGACATTTGAGGATGATTTGGACAACAAAAATTTCAACAAGAATAGGAAAAATATACAAAGAATATACAAATGGAACAACAATCAGAATAGGTCAAGAGATATTAAGAGACCAATGAGGTAAATACAAGGAAAATTCAATGGAATATGTTTTTCATATCATAGGTTTGAGCACATGGCTTCATAATGCAAGACACATGAAAGACAGGAATATGGGAACATATAATTTTTCAATGGGTATTGCTACTCATGTAATCATTTTGGTCACAAGGCAATGAATTGTAGGGTTCATGACAAAAGAGGAAATGGCTTCACTAGGATAAATCCTAAGACAATTGAACCTCTAATGAATAATAACATTAAGTGTTATAAGTGTAATAATGCTGGTCACACAACAAAGTGGTGTAGAGCAGACATTCCAAAATCAAGTATGAACAGAAACAAGAACAAGAACAAAAACAAGAAAATGGACATGGACAGGAACATGGACATGGAAAGAAATAGTCAGAGGAATCAAAAGGATCATATAAGAAGAAAAGATGATAAATGTAAAGAATAATGCTTTTTTGGAGTAGAAATACTCCCACCCTAGAATTAACCACCTCAAAAGGAGGTGGGGGAGGGGCTAAGCTAAGAGGCTCATTATTAGCCCCAAGCCCCAAAGGTGACCCTTTTCCATTGATGTCAAAGGGGAAGATATTTGAGTAAGGGGGGGAGATTTAGTATTTGAGTAAATAGGAGAGAGCATTGAGATAGGGGAGCAATGTCCCAAGGGAAGAAAAACAAAAGAATGGTCAAGTTTTCGGTAAAAAAAAGTTGGGTTACCATCAATGACAAAGGGGGAGATTGTTGGACATTTTGAGTCAAGTTGTCATTGATGTCAAGGAACGAATTCATCATTGATGTCAAGGAATATGTCAAGGAACAATGCAAATGTTAATGGTAAAATAACTTCATAATATTTTTAATATTATGTGGAAGCATATGAAGGTTGGTTTTTATTAAAACCATGGATGAGCAAAAATTTTCATAAAAACCTAAGGAAGTTTTTTGAAAAGCTAAAAGAGGTTTTAATATTTATTTTATAAAATATTTAAATTCAATTTGAATTTAAATTTTATAAATAATTTTACTTATACAAGGTGGTATATTCAGAGAAGGATTTAAGTCTTAATAAAACCTAAAGGAATTAAATATTAATTTACAAGATTTATATTCTAAATAATTTAAATAATTTATAAATTAATAATTCAAATGAAATGCACTGACGTCTAAGGTTAAATTAAAAAATTTAAATCCATCGACATCCAAGGAAAGGAGAGGCAATGTATATTAATACATGCCTTAATGGTAGTTTCAAGAGTGTTCAAATTAGATTCTAAATAGCGCAATTCGTAGTCGAAGGCTGTAGAAGGAAAGAAGATGAAATTGGTTTTAGTACCAATGAGGAGGTTGAATTTTACATAGTACCAGAATCCCCATCCAACTAGGCGGCATGATCTTTTTGGCATGGGAAGCACGTGATTTATTTTTACTTGGTTCCAGTAAGGGTTAAGGATCATGTGGTGCTCGATTGGTTTTAAATGAGTGCCTAGCACTCATGGTAGCCGAGGCTACAACTAGGACGCACGAGGAGGTGGAAATCAAAGGTTCGAGTCTCACCCAAGGCAGAGGTAAATGTTGTAATTTTAATTTTTATAAAGCCTAAGTTTTAAATATAGTTTAAAGGATTTATAGGGGGTTAAAGTTAAAAGGGCTTAATTTAAATTTTAATTTCTTATTGAAAGGAGATATAAGGGGTAAATTTTATTTTTACATGAAGTTATTTCTACATGGTTGATTTATCAAAAGGGTAAATTGAAGATTGATTATTTTGAGAGAACCTTTTTGTTGAAGGTGATATTGTTGTTATTGTAGGGATGCCATAAGGTGTACTTGGTCAATAATTTTTGTAGATGAATATTTTCATAAATATGGAGTTATAAGGTGTATAAGTGTTTTGATATTTACATTGTACTTTTGAGGGAGTTTATGATCTTATAACTTCTTTGAGCTTGGCAAAGAAGTGTTTGTGGTTGTGGAAGATATTTGAAGTTCCTTCATCATCAAGAAAAATGTATGAGCACATTCTTCCATAATTAATATGATTGGTTGGTTTTCTGGAAAATATGTTTGGAGTGAAAAGGATTTGATTAGGGCTTCCTTATTAAGTGTGTTGAATTAATACTTCAAGGTTTTTTGGAATAAATAATTGTTAAAAAAACATTTTTTTATAAGCATTGTTGTTGAAGCCATTGGTTGTATGAAGAACTTGAACTAGGGCCTCAAAAGAACATGAGTATCATTGTCATTTGATATTTTTTTTATAAGCATTGTTGTTGAAGTGAGTTGTTGAGCAAAGAACTTGAAATAGGGTATGAAAAGAACATGAGTATCATTGTTATGTGAGATTTTTTGAAAACATTTTGAGCGAGTGATAATATTCTTGGACTAGGGTTTGTGAGCAAGGATTACTTCATTGAGTGATTGGTGGAGTATAGTTGGTTGAGCCTAGTCAAGTGGATGTGTAAAGTGATTGTTCAATTTCCAAAAAAAAATATTCTATATTATGAATTGAATTGAGAAAGTGATTGAGTTGAAGCATATTGAGCCTCTAACAATTCTCTGTATATTTCTAAAAGAGTGATTGAAAGATATTGATCATTGTGATGAGTATAGAGCATATTGAGTCTCTAAAAATTCTCTTTATATTTCTATGAGATTGGACAAGTTCTAGAGTGAACTTGTTGAGAAAATTTGAGACAAGTCTTTAAGAATACTTATGGACAAATTTGAGTAAGCTTTTGTGGAATATTACAATACATATTGAGAATAGATTTGGATAAGTTCTTGTGAGAACTTATTGAGCATATTGGACAAATTCTAGAGTGGACTTGTTGAGAAAATTTTAAGTAAGTCTTTGAGAAGACTTGTGGACATATTTGAGTAAGCTTTTGTGGAAGCTTACAATACATATTGAGAGCATATTTGGATAAGTTCTTGTGAGGAATTATTGAGCAAATTGGACAAGTTCTAGAGAGGACTTGAGGACATATTTGTGTGATATTTTGTGAAATATTACAAGGCAGATTTGAGACAAGTCTTTGAGAAGGCTTGATAATAGATTTTATTGATTGATTTGTTCAAACCTTGAGTTAAGGTTTAGGGAAGATCCAACAGAGTTGATTTGAGATTGATTCAAGTTTTGACTTAAGGCTTGAGGATAAATATTGAGGACATATTTGTGCTAGACCAATGGGCTATGTTTAGTATATATTCAAGGACATAGTTTGGTGCAAATTTGAGGATATATTTGTGCCAAACCAGAGATAGATATTGAGGTTATATTTGTGCTAGACTGATGGATTGTGTTTAGTATAAATTTTAGATAGAGATTTGGAGGTGACAGAGTTGAGGATAGAGATCTCCATCTAGATCAAGGAAGACAGGTGTCTTCTGTGGATAGAGTTACATTTTCTAAGGCTAGTGGAGGTAGAGGTACTCTATAGGATCACCAGCCAGAGTAGATATTAGGAGATTAGTGTCTCCTATGGATAGAGATCCATGAACTTGATTTAAGGGATTGGTGTCTCCTTTGGATGGAGGTCCATAAATATTATAATATAGAAATGATTCCTAAGAGATTGATTGAGAAAATTTTAGTGAAATATTTTATCCGTGGAGTAGCCCACATTGGGTGAGCCACATAAATTATGGTGTCTCTATTGTGTGTGGTGATTTACGCATTGCTTTGATTACTGCTATTGATATTGCTATTTTTACATTGCATAATATTGATTGGGAAAGAAAAGTAAAAAGCAATCTTATACTTTTCACCTCCCTCTCTCAGTATAAGCTTGTGTTCTTTAATCTTGTCTCCCTCCCAATCCATTGATACCACACTATATTTGGAGGAACCTCCTATTATAATATAAATTTTAAAACCCCACACTTATGATAAAATAATTCTCAATAATCTATATAAGCTAACAGACCATTGCATTATAACCTTTATGAATTAATAAGCATCATTATCCTAACCAAAGTTTCCTTTATAGGGGGTTTGAATGATTTCCTATATTTTTAGGTATAACTACATATAGAAAATTTCCAAACTCCCCTTGTGGGGCTATGTTTTTCCCTCCTAGAATTATTCCTACCTACACATCTAGGGAACCTATTTATTATTAATATTTTAGGTAACCTTGATTTCTAAGTGAAAAATATATGTTTTAATACACATATCTAAAGAACATTATAACAAGAGATACTCTTGTCACTCCTATAGGAAACTCGATAAAGGTTATGATACAATTTGGCTAGAATGGTTGGCCCCTAAACAAAAACTACTTGGTGGTTGATCATATCATCCATTATCTATCCTAGCATCCATATAAAAATCCTCCCACTATTTTTTGGTAAGATAATGCCAAATATAAACAAGGTTAGTAATATCTCCTATATCCTAAGGTATCCATCCTGATAAGTAGAATTCACATAAAATCCTAGTCATACCATGGGGAACATTGGGTATTCAATCAATCTATTTAAAAAATATATATTTTTTAAATAATTCATAGTGGAGAGGCATAAATCAACACTCATAATATTTATTCATACATTCTCTAATGTGATGCCCATATTTTCTGTTGACAAGTAAACTATATTTATTTTTGTATATGATCTCTTTGCTAGTGGTTTTAAAAGATATCTATCAAACTATACTTTGGATATCATCACCACATAGTAGAATCTCATTATAGATATGATTCTATAATAAGTTGCATCCATGGTTTTCAATGTTATCTCTAGTGTATGAAACTATATCTTCCTCATATCAAGTGTCTTTAGGCATATTTGTACCCACTTATCCAACCATTTCAATAAATATCATTTATCATTAAATCAAAATCCATAAGTCAAACATCCATTATATCTAGACAACACTTAAAACTATTTTATTAAAATAATTTCATAATTTATCACTCAAATATAAAAATAATAAATATACTTCAATCTATCTCTAATCTATTCATTTTGCCATTAAAATTCTTAATTTTCTCAAGCAATAGATGTATAGCCAATTTATAAAAGCATTAACTCTTTTTATTTTCAATTGCACTTTTAGAAATACTAGCACAATATGATTAACAATAGCATTGCATAACTACATGAGAGGCATACAATAGAACCACATGAGTGCACTCAATGCACACTACAACATTGATTTTTTCCTCAAAAGTATAAATTTGTCCTAAAACCTATTAATCATAGAATTTTGAGCTTGGTAGCTATGCAATACCAACTCCTACCATAGATGTTTGAATCAAGTCACTATGATGTGTGAGGAATAGATTTTGATCCATGGTAAAATATACTAAAATAAAAGGGGTAAAACTCCATTTTTACTATCCGTCATGGTAAAAAAGAACATTTTTTACCCTGCCTTTTTCTTTTATCCACCCTATCTTCAATATTTTGAACATTTTTTAGTATACTTCTATTATCCTTGTTTGGTGTGAAAATTAGACCATTCAAGTTTTCTCATTCTCCTTGTAGACACAAAATCCTAGCCATTCATCATCCACACATCATAACCAAATCCTAGTCATTCATCATCCACTCATCATCACCAAATCCTATCCATTCATAATCCATTCATCATTATCAAATCATAGTTGTTCATCATTAGTTATACATATTTTAGTTATTTATATATATATATATATATATATATATATATGAATAAATCTAAGCCATCCATCAAAAATCCATTTTAGTAGGCCATGTGGAAATCCTTACCACTCATTAAATTCAATCTATGCCAAAACGTTTATAAAGAGATATCATATACATTCGCATGACCTTTCGCACAAAACCTAGCCACAATCATATTCACCATTTGATCACTATTGCCTCTACAAACCAGATCCAGACTCTATCAAGAATATACTACATCCCATAAACACATCAGGGTATCTCTTGAATACTATAGGGAATCCACCATTATCCGTATATTCTTCAAGATGTCCGCTAGACACTAGAATGCATCTAGTTGTCCCATGGATGTTGTCAATCATCTATGCAATCACCATTCAATATCCCCAACCACACAAATCATAAATCCAGTATTTTGACAAGGCATTCATTATTATTATTATTTAACTTACATTTTCCTATACTCTTATCTATATTCTGCAAGTATTTCAACTAATATTTTTAGGTTACACTTTTTTTAGAGGGCCTCACACTATGGAGGCCCCACAGGTGTTACTAGCTCTTTTTTGTGGCTTATTTGTGTGCAAATACAAGTGATAATTTGTTTGATATCCATTGAAATTGGAGTGACCTATAAGGATATTCAAGAAGCCCACTCAATACTTGTTTGTAGTAGGAATATTGAAGAACATCACAGTTATTTGGTCGATCAAGAGGGTTTCACCCCTTCTACTGTAATCATTGTATTATCAAAAAAGTAATATTTTGTAACCCCAATGATTCATGGCATATTGATGTATAAAAGTAGATATCAAGGCTCCCCAATTTAATAATATATAAGATCTTTTAGTTCATGTGTAATATTACTTTTTTTGATTCATTAATATTTCTTGTTTTGATATTTTTTCTTTACAAAATGGTGATCATGGTGGGACTCCTATAAGGTTATGTATTTTGATTTCCCTTACCATAACCTGATTCATTGATCTACATTTTTTTTTTATTGTGGGTTTTTAGAGATTTATTGCATAAAAGTCACAAATTCTAAACATAGAGTTTCTTGAGTCTATGGGGTTCATTTTATGCTAGCATGGATGTTAGACTATGCTTGGGGGTTAGATCATATACTTCACTTCATCTAGTAGACAAGGCACCGAGTTTGGGAGGTACAAAACTACATCTGGAAGATACGACATCATGTCTATGAAGCTGGGGGAAGAAAATGTAAGGCTTTCAAATTAATTATTTTCCAAAACCCAGCTAATTACTTTTGTTTATTTTTAAAAGAGAAAAGGAAGAAAATGAAATATTAATATTTTTGTTTTGAAATGCAATAAAGCATTTTTGTATGCCTTTTTAGGTAATTTTGAAATAAAATAAAAAATTACATTTTAGGATATCAACTTATCTGATAATACAAAGTCATATAAACTACATTTAAGGATATATATGCATTTTTAAACACATTTTAGATTGCATTAGGGATCTAAATTTACCTTATTCTATTTCTAAACTTGTGCATCAAAAATATTTTAAGGTTTATTTAGAACTCATTTGCTCCTCTTTGGCTCAGGTTTTTTGTTTTCTGATTTGTTTGTTTATTTTTTATTATTTGCTTACACTTATAGGTAATAAATCTAAATCACATAGTAGTTACACTCTAGGATAGTTTTTTGTTACACTTCATTGTTCAATAAAACCATAGATAATAAAACCTTAAAAAGAACACCACACACTGCATGATTCACATTAACCATAAACAAGTTGAATTTCATCACCAACCATTGATCGATACTAGCGATGGTAGGCTCCATCTCCTTCCATTGGCTCACCCCCTAGAAACCATAGTAGCCCCAAGAAAGTGGCTTTCTAGATTTCATCATTGGATTGTCCCCTACTTTTGGGTGCACCTAGAGTAGGAAGGATTAGCAAAGCCTTTCTAAAATAAGGTTCAATAATAAATGGAATGCAACTATCATTTTTTTTTTAGTGTGTTCAAGTGTGAAGCAAAAGCCTAGCTGGGCAAGTAGCATGACTCAAATAGCATGGCTTCGTTTTGGGGTAATTTTGATTCATTATGTTTACCTTGATCCAATCATCCCCTAGGAAGTCATTTTAAATCATTCATGATTCATTCTTTGTTAGAAGGGTGGGTTTGAACACACCTTCTTAGTTGATTTCCATCATTCACCTTGCATAGTTTTTCTAGGCTTAGGATATTCAACATCAAAAAACACAAAAAAAAAAAAATGCAAAGACATAGGAAATACTTTTTTGTTTGAGTGATTTGTGTTTTGTTCATTTTTACCATTACTTTTTTTACATGCACACCCACACATTCATTATCTTAGCTTACTTCTAGCTTATGTTATAACCTAAAATCAAGCCAAAGCTATGAATCAACCATCCATTATCCAACCACCTTCACCTATGGAGTGCTCCACTCCTTCAATAGCTACTTCCATGGCTAACCCACACATATTGACCTATTATTTGCATCCTCGCATATAACATCTACTTCAAATATGATGCAAAGGAAAATCTACACATCCATACCTAAGACTAAACCATCCACACATATAGACCACCGTATCACTTATATATATTCTAATATTATTAGATCCTATTTGATACCAAACAATCTAGTCCTGTAATCCCTTACCATACCACTCTGATTTGTTACTATGTTTCAACATGAACCCTTGCACTCATACCAAGTCATCACCAACCCTCTCTTTGAGGCCACATCTACACCTCCACATCAACCTCCTCCATCATCATTTATCCCATGTATTTCTCTCCCATACAACTATACCACCATTCATTTTAACCCACTCTATGAAGTACAAGTCAAGATTTATTTGCATATACCATCAACCATTCCATTCACATCATCTGCATTTGTTGATTCAACCCAATATATCATTCCTAACTCCGTTGTGATTCCTTTCACAACTTACCCTCCACCAACTTCAACCAATATTGTCAACAATCATACCATGCCAACTTTTAATCCTAATACAACCATGTAGTCAGCATCTGCAACTGCTATAAAAAAAGCATGGTAACATTTAAACCAATTTCTTATTTGTAATTTCAATGCCCATACTTTCTTGCAGCAATAATCATAGGTGGCATATTTCAACCATACACCCATATCCACCCAAAATACATTTTTTACTCTAGATCAATATTGGGTATTGGGACAACCAACGGTCATTATACCTACACTTCCATTCAACCACATTAATACCATCACTACTACCTAAAACACTCAATTCCATAAAATCCACATTTGCCTTCATCACCACAAACCATTCCACAATCAATTCTAGTAAAATATCCAACACTAGCACACACCTCCTACCCTCAATCCATTGGCCAATAAAAACCTTATTTTATCCCAATAGTTCATTATCCAATACACACCACCCATATACACTCACCACATAAATTAAGGCTTTCAAACACAAGTGGAAGATCCTAAAATCCAATCTTTGCAACAAAAAAATTAACAACTTGATGATACATACACTTGGTATGATGTACCAAAAACCCACATTAAAATAGTTGGTCAATTATCCCATTCATCCTTTTTTAACATCACCACCATATCCTATAGATTTTACTTTATTAAAATTTTACAAGTTTAAAGGTACTAAGGACCCCAAAGAGCATATAAGTGCATTCATCTATGCATGTTTCAAGATTTAAGAAAATGATGCCTTAATGCTCAACACATTTACTTAGATACTTGGGGGGATGACTTAGAATGGTATAATCATCTTCCACACCATAGTGTATATACATTAGAATAGTTGGTAGACCATTTATTATAAAGCTTATCCCTAAATATTAATAAGAAAACCACACTAACTAACTTGTATAATTTATGATAATTTGAAGAGTCATTTTATGACTTTAGAAACTGTTGGAAGGTAGTCATTATCAAATTACCATTCTTCTTCCTAATGGAAGAACTAACATATATGTTCACAAGGAGTTGTCTAAAACCTATTTTCTTATTACTTCAACTACAACAATATAGAACATTTTATGAAGATCTCGCCCAAGCCAAAGTCATTTAGGAAATAAAGATTCAAGAGGGTGAGATTAAACCTAAGAAAAAATAATGGTAAAATAAGGTCAAAAATAAAGAAAACTATAATGGCAAAATAAAATCTAAGCAAGTTAATCATGTGGTTTTGATTCGGCGAACAATGCAAACTCAACAATATCAAGTCCACCTTCAACAACCATAACAATATCAACCACAAAAAATGACATATCAAGTAGTTCCACCCCCACAACAATTACAAAATCCAGTGCCAACTATGGAAAAAAATCAATGTCTATAGCTTATTTGGAAAAATTGCATTCACACACCATTACCTGAATCATAACCTCCATATTCCAAAGGTTGTATGATACACATGCAATTATCTTACTAGAAGTTAGAGCAGAAGATACAACTAAATGTGGTAATGGATATAAGGAGCATTTTTTTTATCTCTTTTATTGATAGAAGGTCTAAAATATTAATTTCTTTACATTTAAGGATATTGTGCAAGACTTGGTAGACATGGGGACCATTAATATGGATAACCCCATAGAATATCAAAACCAAAACCTTGGTATTTACTAGACACCACTTGCTCATCATGAGGAGACACAATAAGTAATGGGGGGATTAGCTTCCATAACTCCCCTAATGAAATTAACCATTTACAATAATAGTAAGCTTTTGTGGATGTTATTTAGTATTCATGTAGTAACATGAGTTCAAATAAGCATGAATTATCCACAATAATCTCAAGTAGTACAATCTCTTATAGCACCACCAACAAGTGTGTATCCACTACCAAAAATCACTAATCCATATCAACCCATTCATATTCCAAATCATCCACCTCAACCCATTCATATTCCAAATCATCCACCTCAACCCATTCATCTTCCAAGTCATCCACCAAGACCTATCATCAAACTAAGTAGTCGACTAAAAAATAGTATAAAAATATCTTCAGCTAAACTATCAATATATGAGCTTACACCTCAATCTCCTCCACATCATGAGGTATTGATGGAGATCTTGAAATTCATTAAACTACAAACTTAAGACTCTAATGCCTTCAATAATTTTATGGGGAGTATTTGAACTTGCATAAAACCTTATATCATATTCTATAATTATGAAATCAAGTCAATACCATCATAATCACCAAATCTTCCATTGCATATCATGCCTCAAGTTGATCGAAAGCTATAAAAATAAGTACTAATTGATACTGGCTCGTCAATCAACATCATCACAACATCAGCACTCCACCATATCAATATTCCATCTTCCCACATCACCAAAACCACCTTCACACTATAAGCCTTTAATAATGCTTTATGCTCTATAGTTGGCATCATTGTTTTACCTATACAAGTGGAGGTTAAAATGTTACACACTATGTTTCATATCCTAGAGGAATCCATGACCTACAATGTACTTCTTGGGTGCCCCTATATCAGGGAGAATAAATGTGTTTCCTCAACATGACATCAATGTTTTAAATACGCACATAAGGATAAAATTCACTATATACCTTTATATATTAAACCATTTAAATACTACAACTTTATTTATAATATCTATGAGCCTTCACTTCTATCCACCCATCTATCCTTAACTCTATTAACCATACCATCCACCACACAAAATAAAAGCTCATACAAAGCACCCATTTTAGAAGAGCTCCCCATAATTGATCCAAATCAAGCCTCCACTTCAACACCTCATCACACTATGTCCACATATCAATCCTCATCACAACCAAGACCATCTACATGTGCTCATATCCAATCATTGCTTCCAATATACACATAGGGGTAACATCCATCCACATCATCTGAATCAACTCATTATCACTCATCCATCATCATCCATACAACCAACTTCACCAAAACCTATCATCATATCATCCAAGCTTGAATACCCAACCATTCATCAAATTCCTTAGCCAACCCCCTCTCCATCTCAATCAATCAATGTCTCACATAGATCTAAAAATTTATTATATGTCGTCTCAACATATATATTTTCCCTCATATGAACCACAAGTCGCCCTCAAGCCTCACGCTTCCATATCCAATCCATCCATACCATATATCACACAAGTTAGATTTCATCTCACTAGTCCTAGCATTGATGAGTATGTGCTTCAAGAAGTTGAAACCACACTGCTTAACATTAAAACTATTAGATATTATGGTCATCCATGTGATCCACCTCTATATATAGGAGAAATTTACAATATGGATTCATTACAAAATAGATTCAATTTTGTATATGAGAATGTTGATTCATCATCCGATCCAAATACTCCATATGAACCTAGGTAGCCATCCTTTACCAATATTGAGCACTTGTCCAAACCTGATTTCCCATCACGATATTTTTGTCAAGTTAACTTGAAAGGATATGGGCTAGGATGGGCTAGGATGACATGAACAAGGTATGCATGATATCATTAAACCTTAGTATAGAGATGCATGTCCATTCTGGCTTGGGATATGATTCACAATATTTCACTTCCTCTTTAGAAAAATATTTTCAACAACATACTCTAGACCTTGAAGAAGAAGAGTATAATGATAATGATGATTCCAAGGATGAATTATATGAGGAATAATACATCATGTCAATAGCTTCAAATGAATTTGAATAAGAATTAATTCCAATCATGCCATTCACTAAACAGAATGAGTTCTATCTTAGAATGTTACCCATACATCAACCCATATTTAATTTGCTTCTCCCAAGGGAGTGATATGAACCAACTGGTGAGCCACCATCACCACCTTGTCCATCTTAGTAAAAACATTATGTAAAATATGTACAATTTTTTTTTAAATAAAATCAAACCCACATGTTTTAGATGAGCTGGAGAGGGTAGGGCAATCCTTAGGGAGGTCCATGGTTTGAATGTCCACCCTACCAAATGCACATTGGGTACACAAAATCCAATTGATAATATTGGTGAAATAATGGTCGAGTGTGACTCCCAAGTGATTTTGATGGTGTAGAACCCCCTGGTCATGGTTTCTCAGACCAAGGCAGCCCCACAAGGGTTTTTCAGTAAATTAAAAAAAAAAAAAAATTAAAATGATCATTAGCATAATATTGCATTATGCATTTGCATATCCTGGTTATTTGCATTTATATGTATTAATTTCTGCTATCCGGGTTCTCAAGGTTTAGTTGTCAACTCCAAGGGACAAGAAAAGCCACCATTTACATTGCAACCACCATTATCCCTCCAAGTCAACATGAATATTGTTAACTTGTTCAGACCACTCCATAATCCATATGATTTGGCAAAATTAATTCCTATCGACACAAGCCTCATCGATATGGAATAGATTTCATCACCACCCTCATTGTCTAAATTAATCCTTTCAAAGGAATTGTTAAGATCTTCTACCACTTACATTTCTTTGTAGCCTTTGCCCTCACCCTTGGTTTCTTCTATTTTCTAGGTAAAAAAGGAAGATACTGTGCTAGAAGGGTTAGACAATGTCATTGATGACATTCATCTAATTCCAATGCCCCATAAGCTCAAAGAAATTTCACACATTGCCATTAAAGAAACTATAGATGTGAATCTAAGCACAGATCTGAAAAATCCACAAATTGTGAAAATTGAAAAAAGTTTATCCATTTATGAACAAGAGAAACTTATAGATCTCCTCACAAGAAATAAGGGCATATTTGAATGGTATTATAAATATATTCCTAGTCTTAACCCTAACTTGGTCATTCAAAATATCACCTTTCATCCTTATCCTAAGCTAATCAAACAAAAACTAAGAAAGTGACATCCTACCATTGTCCTCATGGTCAAAGAAGAACTTCAAAAGTTGTTATATGTGGGTGTCATTCAACCCATTGAATATCTTGAGTGGCTTTCAAATATGGCTTCCATTTGCAAGTCTAAAAAGGTGATTCACATTTAAACTAACTTTAAAGATCTTAATAAAGCATATCCTAAGGATGACTTTCCTCTACCAAACATCAATACTCTTGTAGACACTCACATTGGACATGAAATGCTATCTTTAATGGATGGTTTCTTAGGAAATAACCAGATTTGAATTAATTTTGATGACCAACATAAAATAACATTCACAACACCTTGGGGGAATTTATACTACAAGGTAATGCCATTTGGCCTTAAAACATGGGTGCTACCTATCAACGTGCCATGACATACATATTCCATAATTACATGTATAAGATCATTGAAGACTATATGGATGATTTACTAGCCAAGTCTAAAATACATCAAGAGCACATTAATGTCTTGGAAAATTTTTTTGATTCATTTCTCGAGCATAATGTAAGGTTGAATTCCAAGAAATATATCTTTGGGGTCACGTTAGAACAAATATTAGGGTTCATTGTGTTCAAGTGTGGCATTGAAGTCGACCCAAAAAAGGTCAAGGTCATTATGGAAATAGATCTCTCAACAAACTGGAAAGAGTTACATAGCTTACAAGGAAATATCCAATTGATCCGTTGCTTCATTGCACAACTCTTAGAAAAATTCATGCCATTTAATCACCTACTAAAAAAGGGATGATAAATTCATGTAAAAAATAATGTCAAAAAGGCTTTTGATGACATCGCATAGTACTTGGATTCTTCACCAGTCTTATCTCCACATCGCCTAGGAGTTTCCTTTCACCTTTATGTTTTAGCAATAGATTTTACATTAGGGATAATGATTGCATAAAAGAATGAAAACAACCAAGATCAAGTAGTCTATTACATTAGTTGAATATTAGTAAATAATGAAACTAGATATGCTTATGTGGAAAAATTATGCCTAGTGGTGGTTTTTACCACTAAGAAACTTAGACATTACATGCTAAGTCACGTCGCATATGTCATAGCTTGAGAAAAACCTATATGTTATATGATGACTCACACATACAACAATACCCATACCACAAAATGGATAATGCTTATAATAGAATTCAACATTGAATTCATCATCTAAAAATCAATTAAAGGGTAGGTAATAGTCGATCAGATTGCAGAAGCTCTAATTCCTAATTATCAACCTTTGGTTATTGAGCTTCCAAAATATTCAATAATTAACATCACTAAATAGGAGAAAGATGTTCAACTTGAATAGGATGTGGATATTACCCTATTCTTTGATAGTTCCAAGTATGAGAAAGGACAAGGTGCTGGAATCATATTTCATACACTACAAGATATGCCTATCTCCTTATCATTCAAACTTGATTTCTCATGTACAAATAATAATACAAAATATGAAGCCCTAATTCTAGGACTTCAAGTAGCCATAGCTATGGGTATAAATTATATCAAGATATTTGGTGATTCCTAGCTTATTGTTCATTAAATTAATGGATTTTACCAATGTAAAGAATCAGTACTAAAAATTTGTAATGAAGTATCAATGAAATTTATTGTAAAATTTGACTAATATGAGATTTATATCTAGTCTCGTTTGACTAATATATTTTATATGTGATGGTCTCTTTAGGATTATTTATTTCAAAGAATTTTGTAGCAAAGGTCTAGTCGCTAATTGTCACAACAATCTCTAAATCTACAATTTCAAGAGCTGAGTCTAAATATGAGAAGGATGTTTTCTTCATTCATGCAGAACTATACGAGCCTTGGCTTAATAAAATAAATAAGTTTCTCAATTTTGGAGCACTCCCATTAGATCTATCATGAAATTTCAAATAAAATTTCAAATAAAAGATAACTCATTTCACTCTCTTGGGGGATGTGTTGTATAGACAGGATTATGATGGATTTCTCCTCTATTATCTCAAGCTTGTAAAGGTGCAATAATCTATCCAAAGCTTGTGATGGTACTTGTGGTGGTCACTTTAGTAGAATTACTATCATAAAGCATATTTTATGCATGGGTTATTATTGGCCCACCATGGAACATGACTATTGCACTTATGTCAAGAAGTGTCAAAAATATCAATAGCAATCTAATTTAACTCATGTGCCATCTCAAGCATTACAACCCATTCAAAGTATTTGGCCCTTTTCACAATGGGTTTTTGACTTGATTGGTAAAATTTTACCTCCTTCCTCGAGACAAAAGACATTCATCATCACTGTCACAAAGTACTTCACGAACTACATTGAAGCAATTTCTCTAACCAGCACCATAGGACCTCAAATTATGAATTTTATACTCTAGTATATCATCTATCACTTTGGTACTTCCTCAAAAATAATTTGACAATGACAAGTCCTAAAAAAACAAGGATTTTTGAGCACTTTGTAAAAAATATAATATTCAACATAGTTTCTGGAATCCTTGCTACCCAAATATAAATGGACAAGCTGAGGCAACCAATAAGACATTGATTGCTAATATAAATAAATTATTCAAATAAAATGATTGAGATTGGAATACTCAAGTCCCCTTAACATTATGGGCTTATAAAATGAGAATTCACATACCTATAAAATAAATTCCATTATCATTGCTCTATGGTTCCAAAGCAATCATGTCTCTTGAGCTCGAGATCCCCTCACTATGCATTTCATTATATGAATTCATAGAATGATGATACCACTTGAAAAGCACATCTTGACCAACTCACGTTCCTTGATGAAAGGTGAATCAATGCCATGGAGCACTTACGAGTATATCAATCCTTTTTAAAGCATGCTTACAATTACAAATTTCATCTATGCAAATTCCAAGTAAGAGATCTCATCCTTAAAGAAAATCAACAAAACACCAATGCATTTTCACATCTTCATGATAGATTCATAGCTAATTGGTTAGGTCCATACATTGTCAAACAAAATTTAGGACAAGGAACATATAGGCTTTCTAGTCTAGAGGGAATAGAAAAGCTTGAGATATTGAACTTATCCACTTGAGAGCGTTGTATGCTTAAATGTGATATAGATATATATAAATATACATGTCTATAAAAAATTAAAAATAAAAAATAAAAAATGCAAGAGCACAATTCATACTTCATTCCATACATCCATTTTGCATAATCACATTTCATACTTAGTTTGAATAATTTTTAATCCAATAAGTCTTGTTGCCTTAATTAGGGGCACCTTCAATTTTACATCAGTCACATTTCACATTCATAAGTCACGTCAAAATTTGCAATAAAATTTCATCATCCCTAGGTGTTTTTGGTCACTCAACCACCCTTAGTTTTTCAAGCAAACTCCATTACATTTCATGCTTTCTTTTGTACCAAAAAACATTTTCACTAAGAAAATTTTGAGTTATGGGAGTTGACTCTAACATTCTTGAACTAAACAAATATAACAATTCTTAATAACATCTTGTGTCAGAAGGTCCAAGGTATAGACCAATTGGTTCAACCAAACCCCATAAGGAGGATGGAGGTCCAAGATTCAAATCTTGGGACTCATCAAACTAAATGCTTGTACCATTATTGGTGCTTTCAATTGTTTAAAAGATTTTAAATGATTGTGGCATGGTGATTATAGGGGTGGATTGCACAAAGAACTATGTGGTAAATTTCAAGGTAGAAAACACAAAATTATGTGGTGGCCATAAAATCCAGATAGCCTACTTGGATTTGTGGTGGCTATTGATTACACCATGTAAATTTAAAAAAAAAAAAAAACATCTTGTATTAGAGAGGCATGACACCATGATTGCATTGAACCTTGAAGTGAAAATTTCTTCTTGCTTATCCCATTATGCACAAAGTTCAAAAATAGTAGTTTTCACCACTTACAACACTTTAAAATAAATGAGTAAGTAGTAAGGATAGGGTAAAATTATCATCACATCTCAGTTGAGAATCTAATTATCCAAATTTTTAACTCTTTTAAACACCATAAAATAGGTCCCCAAGTAGTAAGGATAGGATTACACTTTCATCCAGATGGTTATGTAGTCTAATTTTACCAATGCTTAAATATATCCTATTGGACTATGGATTTAATCTCCATTGGGGCTATAGATGCTTGATTGACAACAAAGTATGCTCATGCATGGTAACACATCTCTCTTAAAGAGACCCATGACCACACATAAGGACAAGCTAGCTTCCTGGTCTTCTCTATGACAGGCTTCATATCAACTTACAAAATATGGATAAATTTATTCACTTGCAAACACATTGATTCTTGATTGGTTTGATTCATTACCACACTCATGATTGGTAAATGAACATCCACTGCACACACATATTGATCTCTGATAAATTTGATAGATCTTACAAAACATGAGTTTGTTTGAAATCACTAGGATATTTGAGTCTTCGTAAAATAATTCTAGATTTGCTATCCACAAGCCAACATAGCACTCATACCATAATAACATCATTACATGAATCTTCCACTTCATATACCACCATTATATGTTGGTTTTCTGATGGCAAGCCGGGATTCACACAAACACATTCACAGTAATTTCATGGTCATTTCATTAAAAAAAAAATAGCATGATATGGGTTACAGTATTCTCTCCAGTATACCACTTCTCCCCCCCAATCCCGAACTTCACCATCCCCATCCTTACAGCATTTCGGGTTTTTAACGAGGCCCCGATCCTCTCGGCCATCAATGCCCTGCCTAACAAATTCAAATTCTAATTTTTTTTTTCCCTCCCTCGGTCGAACTCCTCCAATTTTCTCACAATAAATGCCCCTGCCTTACCCACCATGAAACCCTCATTAAAGCTCTTCTCTGACCTGCAAACGCCGCCTTGGTCAGATCGTCCTTCCGTGCCTCTTTTTCGCCCATAACGTCCATGCTCTGTACTGTTGTGAAGACCATCCCCATATTTAATACACGCGGTCGCGAAATTCAATTTCAATCTTCGTGGCAGCCCGCGCGTTTAATTAATTTCCTTTTCTGCTTTGTCTTCGGCTGACCGTGTCACTTTAAAACACGTGGAGGACGCGTGTCTGCATTTAATTAACTTCCGTTTCTGCTTTGACGCGTGTCACAAGCTGGCCTTCAAACTTGTCGCGATATCGGACATGTCGCGATATCGCGACATGTCGCGATATCGCGACCCACGTCCCTTCGCCTCCACCTTGGCGGAAACAGTCGCGATATCGCGACATGTCGCGATATCGCGACATGTCGCTCCCTTCGCCTCCACCTTGGCGGAAACAGTCGCGATATCGCGACATGTCGCGATATCGCGACCCCCCGCCCCTTTGCCTTCACCAAGGCAAAAAGAAGCCACGATATCGTGACATGTCGCGATATCGTGACATGTCGCGATATCGCGACTCAAACCGGCCATTGCCCTTCCGAAGCCTTGGGGTCGCGATTTCGCGACCCCAACGCAACATGAGCCCTTTACTCAAAAACTTCTCCTTCTTTTTCTTTTCTTACGAAAACTCCCTCTTGGGCCAAGATTTGAAACAAACCCAACACAAATACTTAGAAAATAAAAGCGAACAATTAAATGATTTGGAGGATGCAAGATTGCTCCTTGACCACCGGATGCTCCTGCATCAGACACCCGGGGTAGAATAAAAAAAGTGATCCTCACTTTTGTTCGGCTAAGGGGAGACCCAAGCGGTCAACCTCCGCCTTCGACAACCAAGTCGCATCTTCAGTTGGTCTGCACCTCCACTTGATCAAGTACTCAGTATACTGCCTGTTTCGGGTGCTCCGGCCTTCACGGGTATCTAATATTTCCTCGGCCTCATCTGTGCTTGGAGTAGAGGCTGGAAATTGCCATGGTTATGGACTTTGCATGTCTGTACTTTCTCCCTCATGATATTCCACGAGATCTGAAATATTAAAAATAGGTGAAATATCAAGCCAACTCGGCAATTTCACTTCATACGCATTTCCTGACTCCCGTTTTCCCAGTATTTTGCATGGCCCAAACTTTTTCATCTTCAATTTATTGTAAGTCTTGGCAGGAAATCTCTCCTTCCTGAGATACACCATAACCTCATCTCCAATCTCGAACTCCTTGAACCGCAACTTCTGGTCTGCCCTTGTCTTATATTGACTGTTCATTTTTGTAATCTGTCTTTTTACTTCCTCATGCAGACTTTTTATATGCTCTGCAAATTCTTACGCCTCGGCACTACATTTTCTCTTTTGTCCAACTTTCTTAGCTCAGACACATTCCTCGGGCTGTTTCCATATATTATCTGGAACGGTGATTTATTTGTGCTTTTATTAACTGAACTGTTATATGCAAACTCTGCCTGTGGTAAGACTAAATCCCATCCCTTGGGTTGATCCACTATCAAACACCGCAGTAAATTGCCCAGGCTTCTATTGACCACCTCCGTCTGTCCATCTGTCTGTGGATGGTATGCTGAACTGAATTTCAAGTCTGTCTTCAATTTCTTCCACAGAGTTCTCCAGAAATACCCAACAAACTTTGTATCTCTGTCTGAAACTATACTTCTCGGCAAACCGTGAAGTCGTACCACTTCTTTGAAGAACAACCCAGCAATGTGAACTGCATCACTTGTCTTTTGGCAGGGAATAAAATGTGCCATTTTGGAGAACCGGTCCACCACCACAAATATTGAATCATTTCCTCTCTGTGTTCTCGGCAATCCAAGAACAAAATCCATGCTTATGTCCTCCCATGGTCTCTCAGGCACAGGTAATGGCTGGTACAGTCCTGTATTTTGTTTCACACCCTTTGCCATCTGGCATATTCTGCAACTTTGCACAAACTTCCGTACATCTTGCCGAAGTTGTGGCCAGTAGTAATTTTCCTCAACCAAGGCAATGGTCTTATCCCTACCAAAATGCCCAGCCAATCCTCCATTGTGCTTTTCTTTGATTAAATTCTCCCGCATGGAACTTCTGGGAATGCACAACTTACTGCCCTTGAACAGCATCCCGTCTTGGATTAAGAAATCCAACCATTTTGTTCTATCTATGGTAAGAGGTATTGAGCAAGCCTTCCAGGCTTCTGCAAAATCTGGATCTGCAGGGTATAGATCCTTCAGTTCTTCAAACCCCACTACTTCCACTTGTCAATGCGGTCAGTGAGTGCGCTTACGCTGCAAGGCATCTGCAACCCTGTTTGACTTCCCACTTCTGTGCTTTAGTACAAAGGTATAACTTTGGAGGAACTCCACCCATTTCATGTGCCTTTGGTTCAGTTTTGTCTGACTGTTAATGTATTGCAAAGCCTGATGGTCAGTAAACAGTACAAACTCCTTTGGTAATAAATAATGTCTCCACTTTTTCAGGGCCTGAACTATAGCATAAAATTCTTGATCATAGACAGAGTACTTCTTCCGAGCATCATTTAACTTTTCACTGAAATAAGCAAGCTGGCTTGCCTCCTTGACTCAGTACCGCCCCTATTGCCTTGCCATCGGCATCACAGTCCACCTGAAATACCTTGTTGAAGTCTGGAAGTGCCAAAACAGGCTGTTCTGTAACTTTTCTCTTCAATGTGTCAAAGCTCCTTTCAGCCCCTGATGTCCATTTGAACTCCTTTTTATCTCCCCTCATTGTCTCGGTGAGAGGTGCACAAATACTGTTGAAGTTCTTTATGAACTTCCTATAAAAACTGGCCAGACCATGGAATGACCTCACTTCTGTTGTGCTCCTTGGAGTAGGCCATTCAATGATTGCTCTCACCTTTTCGGGGTCCATCTTCAGGCCTTCTGCTGAGATTACAAACCCCAAGTATACCAATTCCTTCTTGACAAAATTACACTTTTTCAAATTTATTAATAATTGTTCTTCTTGCAGCTTTTCAAAGACTTTCCTGATATGCATCAGGTGTTCCTTCAGGGTCCGGCTAAATATCAATATATCATCTAAATAAACAATAACAAACTTTCCCAGAAATTCTTTCAGTACTTCATTCATCAGCCGCATGAAGGTACTTGGTGCATTGGACAGTCCAAAGGGCATGACTAACCACTCAAACAGGCCTTCTCTTGTCTTGAAGGCTGTCTTCCATTCATCCCCCTCTCGGATACGGATCTGATGATACCCACTTTTCAGGTCAATCTTTGTGAAGTACTCAGCTCCACTTAAACAGTCCATGATATCATCCATTCTTGGTAACGGGAATCTGTACTTAATAGTAATTTTGTTGATGGCCCGTGAATACGTACACATCCTCCATTCTCCATCCTTCTTTGGCGCCAGCATTGCAGGTACTGCGCATGGACTCAAACTTTCCCGAATTAATCCCTTTTCTAATAATTCTTGGACTTGTCTATTTAACTCCTCAGTCTCTACAGGTGTCATCCTGTGTGCAGCTTTATTTGGCAGGCTTGATCCTGGTACTAAGTCTATATGGTGGCTAATTTTTCTCACAGGGGGTAAGCCCTCAGGCACATTGTCAGACACAATGTCTGGAAATTCCTCCAGCAGATTTAGAACTTCTGTTGGGGTATCCCGGCATTCCTTCCCCCTGACTCTTGGAATTATTGCATAACATAAATGTTCATGCTTTAACCCATTCAGAAACTCTCTCCCCTCAACTAAACAGACTTTGGAAATATTACACACCTTTTCATCTGTATCCTTCAAGGGCTTTAGCTTATGGCGTACACCATTCTTTGTCAATGAGTAGGTGTTGGCCCGGCCATCATGTACTGCACTCCGGTCAAACTTCCAGGGTCTCCCCAGCAACATGTGGCAAACATCCATGGGTAAGATGTCACACAGGACCTCATCACAATACTTCCCAACGTTAAATTTAACAGAACACTGCTCATTGACCAAGGCTCCGTGGTCCTTTTGTAACCATGCGACCCGGTATGGGTGTGGGTGTTTCTTCCTCTCTAAGCTGTAACTTCGTAACCATTTCCTCCGAAACCGGAGTTATCCGTGCTACCATTATCAATAATGATATTGCAAACCTTGCCCGCACATTTACATCTAGTGCGGAATAAACTTTTCCTCGCAGTCTGTGTCCTTCTCCTCGTTCAACAGGACTCTTCTCACAACCATTGTTTCTCCTCTCTCCGCTTCTTTGGAATGCTCAGATTCAGCATCCTCCTCTACCACAGCAGCTCTGGCTGGGCCCTCAGGCCTCTTGTTTGTTCTTTCTCGGTGTTGTGGACATTCAAATGCCCTGTGTCCTTCTTCACCACAGTGGAAACATGTTCCACGAAATACTCCCCTTCCAAACCCTCGTCCAGATCCACCCCGTCCTCTTGGGTAGTTGTTCTGATCTCGGGGCTGATAAACATCTTCATATTTTTGGTCCTGGTTACTACTGGCTTCCCCAGTCTTCTTCGGATCCTTATACTTTTCTCCACTGGTCCTCCCACCAGTCCTTCCACCTCGGCCTCTTCCTCTTTGCTTGCCTTCAAACCGCCTGTTTAACTTTTCTTCTACCTTCAAGGCAAATTGATAGGCATCCTCAATGGTGTTTACTCGAACCAGGCTCAGTTCTTCCTGGATACCAAGCCTCAACCCATTAATGTAACGGGCTACTTTCTCTTTATTTGCCTCTAAATGCCCTGTTCTAATAGAAATTTTGTAAAATTCTTCAGTGTACTCTTGGACAGTTTTGTTTGTCTGTCTCAAGCTCTGCATTTTTCTTAGCAGATCCAACTCGTAATCTATCGGGATGAACTGTCTTTTAAGCTTCTCCACCATTTTATCCCATCTTGTTATTCTTTCTTTCCCCCTTCTGTTTCTCTCCAACTGCATTCCCCTCCACCAAATGCTGGCATGACCCTTTAACTTGGTCTTAGCAAATCTGACCCGGTTAGGGTCTTCAATCTCCTCATACTCGAAATATTCCTCTAAATCATTTATCCAAGTCAATCACTTCTTACGGATTCAGATTCCCGAGTAGGTAGACACCTCCATTTTTGGTTGTTTTCCAATCTGAGAGATGGCCTTATACAACCGGGCCTGAGCGGGATCCACAGCTTCTGCTTCTTCCTCGAGCTGTTCTTCCTCTTCAACTTCATCTTCACTTTCCTCTTCCCCTCCGGGTTCGCGCCTTCTGCGTAACTCTGCTTGCAAGGCTTGAACTTGTCTTTGCAAGGCCCGGAAGTCTTCGGCCGGTACCACATTTCCTGCTCCGCCACGGTTCCTTCGTGGAGGCATGATATATGTATTTTTTTTTTTTCTCTGTATTATTTATTATTTATTTATTTTTTATTTTTCAAGAATTCTTCCACAGATCCTGGTGCAACTGCCTCTCTCCGGCGATCTGTTACACGCTCAGGAGCTCCCGCTCTGATACCACTGATGGCAAGCCGGGATTCACACAAACACATTCACAGTAATTTCATGGTCATTTCATTAAAAAAAAAAATAGCATGATACGGGTTACAGTATTCTCTCCAATATACCACTTCTCCCCCCCAATCCCGAACTTCACCATCCCCATCCTTACAGCATTTCGGGTTTTTAACGAGGCCCCGATCCTCTCGGCCATCAATGCCCTGCCTAACAAATTCAAATTCTAATTTTTTTTTTTTCCCTCCCTCGGTCGAACTCCTCCAATTTTCTCACAATAAATGCCCCTGCCTTACCCACCATGAAACCCTCATTAAAGCTCTTCTCTGACCTGCAAACGCCGCCTTGGTCAGATCGTCCTTCCGCGCCTCTGTTTCGCCCATAACGTCCATGCTCTGTACTGTTGTGAAGACCATCCCCATCTTTAATACACGCGGTCACGAAATTCAATTTCAATCTTCGTGGCAGCCCGCGCGTTTAATTAATTTCCTTTTTTGCTTTGTCTTCGGCTGACCGTGTCACTTTAAAACACGTGGAGGACGCGTGTCTGCATTTAATTAACTTCCATTTCTGCTTTGACGCGTGTCACAAGCTGGCCTTCAAACTTGTCGCGATATCACGACATGTCGCGATATCGCGACATGTCACGATATCGCGACCCACGGTCCCTTCGCCTCCACCTTGGCGGAAACAGTCGCGATATCGCGACATGTCGCGATATCGCGACCCACGGTCCCTTCGCCTCCACCTTGGCGGAAACAGTTGCGATATCGTGACATGTCGCGATATCGTGACATGTCGCGATATCGCGACCCCCCGCCCCTTTGCCTTCACCAAGGCAAAAAGAAGCCGCGATATCGCGACATGTCGCGATATCACGACTCAAACCGGCCATTGCCCTTTCGAAGCCTTGGGGTCGCGATTTCGTGACCCCAACGCAACATGAGCCCTTTACTCAAAAACTTCTCCTTCTTTTTCTTTTCTTACGAAAACTCCCTCTTGGGCCAAGATTTGAAACAAACCCAACACAAATACTTAGAAAATAAAAGCGAACAATTAAATGATTTGGAGGATGCAAGATTGCTCCTTGACCACCGGATGCTCCTGCATCATTTTCCTCATTAAGTAATGAATATGGTCAAGAAAAATCTAAACTACTACAAATTATCAATAGAGTGTCATCTCACTTACATTGTTATCATAAAGCATATACACCATCATCATAATACATCCATGACATCATATACACATGCATTCACACATACATTCACAATAAAAAAACACAAAATTCATACACAAAATAAAATCCATTTATATATATATGTGTATGTATGTATGTATGTATAAATATTGCATGTACAAAATACACCCAAATATTATATACAATAGAGCACTGAGGCGTATATACAAAAATACAAGAGGCAATAACTAGTGCCCTAAGGTAGATCCCTATGATCTTGAGGGATCAAGGAATTGAGGAGACCTAAAATGAGAATCAATATATCTAGATTCACTATGCTTAACAGATCTTGATATAGATAAGTAGGATTGCATTGATAACCCAATGCCATGCTACATAAGGTAATCCTCAAGCTCCTATATGTAGCTATCTCAAATTCAAATGTGATATAGGGCTTGTATCTAATGTGTGTACCTCCCCATTAGCTCTACCAAAATCCTATAAATCACATCAACATCATTTCCTCCACTTGTAGTAGCCTACATCTCTAGTTCTCTCTACAATCAAGCAATATTCATATTCCAAGACACCACTACCACATCCCAATTTGCCAACATCTATAGAAGTTTATCCCACTCCTATAATAGGTTATCTCACTCAACCTATAGCATAGCCCACTCCTTATCCTTCTGACCAAGAGCTCTCTTCAAAATCTCCTCCATACCTCCCCCACCCTCGCTGCCACCTCCAATATTACGAGGCTAATCTATTTTGGCCCCTCATGGCTTCCTCCCATAGCTAGACTAATGATGTATCTATCATTGGGTAATATCCTCTACTTTGATCATAGAATCTCCATTATCACCACTACCCTCATCCACCACTTAACTCAGTGCCCATGGAAGTTAAGAAGCAAACCAAACATCATATTCAATTATGTCCCCAACATCATCATCATCTAGGATACCATATCCTCATCATCATCATACTCCACTCACAATGCCTTAGAATAGGATAATAATGACTCATTGAGATAATTCTTGTAAATCACTAGAGCATCAGGAGCCATATTTTGTATCCTAAACTATTGTAAAACCTACAAGAACTAGATCCTCACATCCATGATGGAAAATAACCCATATAGCCTACCTAATATACCGTAGCTTCTTCACATCAGTAGGCCATCTAGCCTATCACCATGGTTTCCAATACACTTGATCGAGTGACAATCACATCCATAGATCCATGTACTCCTGAATACTATGATTAGGATGACTCAATTGGATTTCCTCGATTGCTTGCCATATCAATACATAGGGATGACCCCTATCCCACTTACATGTCAAGCCCACAATATGGGTTATGCTAAAATGATCCTAGCCCCATATCTAAATTAGTAGACTGTAGCCTAATCCCTTATACCCTTACCTCTTTATCTCATAAAATCTATGTATACCTGATCTAGCAAAGCAGGCCTCCAAACATATACCTGATGCTCATCGATCATATTGAACACCAACCAAATAATGTTCCAAGGGAACTAACATTTGATGCTATTGGGCATGAACACATTAGCTAGAAAGAACATGATGTAGGTTGGTAATATCTCCAAGTTCCTTTGCAAGTATAGATCTAGGTATTGAATGCAATCACCACTGATATTCACACCCCTCCACTTATCACCAAAAATCTAACTCATATCATACCCTTTGTCATACCCCACTCGAACACACAATCCCTTTATACATACATGGAATATTTAGTACACATCCTATAGCAAGTTGGAATATCCTCTTATCTTGATCTCATAACTCGATTAAGGTAGATAGGTACCCCTAATCATCCCTCACCACCTTAATCCATGCACATCCATCCAATCCCACTTATTCCAACCACTTCTAGTTGGCCTCCTGCAATACCTTTTTCACTCCTAGTAGGAGAGGTAAAAATTAATATCAAGCCTCCAAAATACTCAAATACAACATAACATAAAATAAAATGCATGTTAGGATCTCATTCATAAAAAAATCATTACAAAATCATCAAGAAAAATAGGACTTGCCTCTGCCACCTATACATCAACTCTAGTTACTGTGCAAGATCCCTCCATCATCATCACCAAGATCCTTCACTCTTCTTCTCTCAAATTCCACTTATTCAACTCTCAAATGCAAGAATGAAATGAAATTTCACCCTTATAGACCTTTTATATCTAAGTAGGTGAACCCAAATGCACCCTTGTGTTTTGCAGATACACTCAAATATCCTACTATGTTTGTAGAATGACAAACACTATCCTGCATCTGTGGAGATATAGATGTAGGTTAGTGTTTTTTTTCAAAATGCTACAAAAGGTTTTTAAAGGGCCTTAATACATGGATAAACCCCACAAAATTCTTCCAAGCATTAATCATATCATCATATCACATTCTGTGATAACATGGATTGATTTGGGCATTTAATTTTTGAATGTGACTAAAAGTCACACAAATACTCAAAAATGCTTTAAAAGTCCCAAAATAATCAAAAATTTCATAAAATTACCAAACCCACTATTCCAAGCATTCATCACATCATCATATCATATTCTGTGATAACATGGATTGATTTGAGCATTTACTTTTTGAATGCAATCAAAATTTGCACAAATACTCAAAAATACTTCAAAACACACCAAAATTGATTTAAAATTTCACAAACAATACCAAATCAACTCATCAATGCATCTACATCATCATTTTATATCATCAAGTCCACTTACATTATCAATTGAATCTTGTACCTAGTGATTTACCCTAGTCCCCTAACGGTTGCAATGATTGGTTATCCATGCAATCTAGTAGGATGGGTAGACCACCATAAGGATGCTTGCTCAAAATCATCATCCAACATCATCTTGTTTGAAAATAAAATCAATTGGGTCCCTCATTTCTTGAGTGAGACTATGTTCAAGCTAATTTTCCCAAGGTTATCATTGATACCCTCTCCGTGGGGGTAAAAAAATAGAAAAATGTCTACTTAATAATTTTGCATTAAGTAATTTGATTCGGTTACTAAGTAGTGAACCGGGTTCCTTTCCTTCAACATTTTTTCATTTCAATTATACAAAAAGAAAAAAATTTGATAGAAAAAAACCACCCCAAACATGGGGTAACCAAACTTGAATTTGATTTCTAACATCTACATACATCGTACACGTACATTGCATCATCCTCATTTGATCAATTGGATCATGGGTTTCATTCTTCACCCATTCGCCAATTGAGGGGGTAAGCCAAAATTACAAAAATTTCAAATCCTCTTGCACATTGAAGTCCATTCCACAAAACTAGGTGTCTCTTTTTTTGCACCACAAAATATTTCAAGCAAAGTGATACAAAAAAGGGTATATGTAGATATCAAATCCTGGTTGTTCATCATCTACTCATCATCACCAAATCCTAGTCATTCATAATTCATTCATAATTATAAAATCATAGCCATTAACTATTAATTATTTATATATATCTATATATGAATAAATCCAAACCATCCATAAAAACTCCATCTTAGCAAGATATGTGGCAATCTTTGTCATTCATTAAATGTAATCTACACTACTTATCAAGTTGTAATCTTAGTTGCTCATCATGTTTTAATCTTGGTTGCTTATTTCCATCATCAGAACCGTAACATGAATGAGGGTAGTCATAAAATGTTATTCAAATTTTGTTAATAAGGGTCAAAAACATTTGCAAAGAGAGATCATACACATTCGCACAACCTTTTGCACAAACCCTAGCCACTGCTATATTCACCATTAGGTTGCTATCACATTTAAAAACCAGATCCAAACTCCACTAAGCATCTACTACAACCTATAGATGCCTTAGGGTATTTATAAAACACTATAGGACGTCCACCATTATCTACAAATGCTTCAGGGCATCCCCTGAACACTAGACTATGTCCAGTTAGTCCTTGGATTCTATTGAGGATCCACGTAATCACCATTCAAGCTCCCCAACCACACAGATCACAAATCAGGTATTTTTACAAGGCATTTGTTATTATTAAACTTACATTTTTCTATATTCTACTCTATATTATGCAATTATTTCAACTAGGATTTGTAGATTACACTTTTTATAGGGGCTGACATTGTGGAAGCCCCATAAGTGTTACTAAATATTTATTGTGGCTTATTTGTGTGTAGGTACACATGATGATTTATTTGATAATGGTTGCAACTGGAGTGGTCCATAAGTATATTCAAGAATCCCACTCACCCCTTATGCTATAATTGTTGTATTATCAAAATAATCAAAATTTTGTAACCCCTATGATTTGGGGTATATTGATGTATAAATTGGAGATCAAGGCTCCCTAATTTAATACTATATAATATCTTTTAGTTCATGTGTAACATTGCTTGTGTTGATTCATTGTTATTTTTGGTGTTGATCTTTTTGCTTTATACTCCCTAGTTCATCCCTTCAAAAACTTGAGGGGGCCCAAGTCCATGTGTGTTATCAATTAACGACCTTAAAATTTTTATCTAAAATAAAATCAAGATATTATTAAATTTAAAATTTATTTAACCCAAACAATTAACTTTCATAAAAATTCAAGCCAAAATTTGAACTTATTTGTCAAGCTAGTGTCAAGGCATTTATGACACTAATTTTCTATATGCTCATTGATGATAAAAATTTAAAAATGGGTAAAATAAATTCAACAAAAATTGATCAACAAAACATCTAGAATAAAATTGGCCTTGTCCTATATCATTGAAAATTTACCAATACCAAAGCCATTATCTTTGTATCCTTAGCTAGTAGTGTACCTACCCTTCTAGTTTAAGCAAATGCACTATTATTCCAATAGCATAGGGATGCTAACATTTATAAAACTACAAATTTATTATGTGAATAATAAAATTAAAAGCAATATTTAATCAACTACTCTTACACCATGAAATTCCCTTGGTATCCTATCTCTAATGGTTTACATATGTAATCAATAGTTCTTTCATATCTTACCTCCTTGAATGAGTCTTATCACCATCCTTAGATTCCTCCTCCTCCATTGCACCTACCACTTAACAATCATCTCTCTAATTAATTTAATTGGAATTCATCTAAAGCATATAGGTCGAGATATCAAAATAACTAATCATAAGTTTGAAGCACTAATCATGAAGTTAAAATATCAGTTCAATTATGAAATCAAAGGTTGAAATTGTTAGCTTTTGAAGCTAAATACTTATGATAATGTAGCCACTAGATCTAAAATAAAGTTGCAATATGAAATATACGATAATAGAAAACTACCAAGCATATAAAACTCATAAACTAATTTAGAAATAACTCATATAAATACCATTAACAAATGCTCACAAAAATTTAAAATCTATTGATTAAATATCCCAAATACATCACACTTCATAACTCTCTATTACAATTGTATATGAAAATCTATCACTCTTTATGTGTCTCACATCCACATACACACACATATATATATATATATGTAATGGAATGTGACTCTTCATATGGATGATATTTGGCCTTCCATATTCCTATGACTCTTCATATTCCTATCATATAGACTCATGTACATGTGGACACCATGTACATTTACATCATTGCACATTATAACACTTGTGCATTTATTACATTGCATAAAGTAACTACTCCAACCTTAATCTAAGACACTCTCCTAATATAATGATGTACCCATATGGTACATTAGCATGTACCATAAATGTAATATATTTTGACTCCCCTCTGTATTACATTATTTGGTTATTAAATACTTTAGTCTTAAATATGGTCTTTGTCTTTCAAATTTTATTTATCTTGATCAAATCCTTCTTCTTTTGATCTTCATTCTTTATTCAATCTGCTACTTCTCTATCTACTTGATCAAATGAATGGCTAGTATATTTCAGCCTTTGTAGCTTCAATATTACAAGTTTCTTGAGCTCTTTCATAGTCATCAAATTCTTGTATAGGAATTTTCTTTTTCCTTTGTTCTTAGAATTATATAACCCTTTCTTTTCCTATATAGAAACTTTTGATTCATCACCTCCATTATTTGATTCTTCATTATTTGATTTACAAATTGCTTGGACTTATTTGAATTTTGATGTATGGATACACTAGATAAATTAGGATCATAATTAATCCATTTTTATTTTTCTTGTTTGATAATATGACATTGTTTCTTTTCATTGATAACTTTAAATTTTACTATCATATTTTGATCCATAAGTTGAGAAATTGAAAGAATATTGATAGTCAATCCAAGAACATATAAAACATTAGTTAGATTGACTAGAACATTTTTATGCCTTTTACTTTGCAAGTCTTACTATTTTCTATAACAACTGATTTTTCATATTTTCCTTGTAAAGCATTGAACCATATTTTGTTTCTAGTCATATGTTTACTTGCTTCAGAATCTATGTACCAATAATCCATAATTCCTTTAGCTTTGAATAATTCAAGGTTCTAAACCTTTGAGGTAGGATTCCTTTTGTCTCCCTAATAATGAATGATAGGCTAAAGATAATTCTTGTAGTATATGATCAATCAATAGAATTTATTTTAGCTCTTTGGTATTGAGAACAATTTTGATGGAATCTTTCAAAACCTTTGAATTTGTCTACCTTATGACTCCCTAGTGTAGTTTATCAAATAAATATTTTATGTAGCCGTAAATTCTATATTATTTATCTCTCCTTATTTTTGAATGATAGACTAAGGACAACTTTCAATTGTTGACAACCTTTTATCTCCCTAGTTTTAATATAGTTCTTTCAATTCTATGTTTTGTAGAATACCTTGTATCTCCCTAGTATTTGAAAGACAATACAATTTTTAACTTCCTATGCTTCAAAAATAATAAATTCACTTTCCTCTTATTAGTCAATAATTTGAATGCAATTACTATCTTTCAAGTCTTCAAATTTATGTATCTTATAATTTTCAATTACAAACTAAACTATCAATGCAATTTGTCTTTTGTCAAAAAATTCTACATTGAATTCCTTTTATCTCCAAAATTCAATAATATAATTTCAAATTATAAATTTAATAAACTATGTTGATGCTGGATTCTTTATAACTCCAACTCTAGAAAGTTAGAAACTTTAAAAAATAATATTTGCAAATTTTGTATTCCTAATTTGATGTAGGATACCTTATTTCTCAAACCTTATCAAATTGCAAATATTTTAACTTGTTTTGTAAACTCAAATGTGCAATATTAAAAAAAATAAAGAGTGAATGCTTCAATAATCAAATCAATCTTCAATACTTTGTAAAAGCTTTCAAATTGTAATATTCAGATTTATAAGGTTTAAATAATACTTCAAAAGTATCTTATTGCCATTAAAATACTTTCAATATTAACCTTTGATAATAATTTCCTTTAATACTTATAACTCCTACTTAGCATAAAATTAATTCCAAAAAGTATTTTATATATATATATATATATATATATATATATATATATATATATTACCTTTAATATTTTAGGTGCTCCCTCGTTGATGAGCACCAAAAATGCTCATTTTTATGCATGTTTAAAAGGGATTTTGTATGGCATGTCTAACACTAGAAGTGTTTTTTTGTGTAATTATTGCATATATTTAATGGAAATTGACATATTATGCTTGAATGGTGTTTTTAGTGGGAAATGTGTGTAGATGCAGATTTTCATTACTTTTTGCACATATTTTAGTCAAGGTCCTGCATGGACCTAGCATTGTACAACAATTGTAATGTGTTTAAGGAACGAAGGAGGTTACAGTCCCAAGAATGGACGTCTAAATTTTTATAAGTATTGGTACATATATCCCGAGCATAGGCCAATACCTATATAACACAGGACCTGAATAACACATAGAAAAATCACCAAATTTCATTAACAGCTTTCGAATTCAAATTATAGAAGATACAAAATGGCCAACCCTTTTTACAATGTATGCACTGCCTTTTATAACAGACCCGGCCCCCTTCGAACATCATTACATAGAATGCGGGGTTCCCTGTAGCCGCTCGCATGAATGTTCTGTCGTCGCCTGCATATTGCTGCTAGGTGTCTTCAATCATCATGGCATGGGATGGTGGAGTGCCCTGCAGCCACCTGTCCATCCACCCGTCGAGTCATCATTCATAGGAGTGCTCTATAGCCATTTGTAATTTGCTGCCATGTGCCCTTCTGTAATGGCCTCTGTAACCGCCTAGTGCTCTATGGACACCTGTATTTGCTGCCATGTGCCCTTCTTCAATGGCCTCTATAACCGTCGGCCTATCTAGAGTCGTGAGCTTTCTGTCACGATATCGTGACATTTTTGCTTCCTTACGCTCTCTCTCCTCTTTGGTCGCGATATCGTGATGTTTTGGCGTTCGGCCTCTACTCTCTCCTTCGGGCCATGATTTTGTGACATGTCACAAAATCATAGCATCTTTGCCTTTCTCACTTGTCTTCTGCCTTCGGGTTGTGATTTCATGACAGCTGCTCCCCTTGGTGCTTCTTTATGAAATGTGTCACAATTTCGCAATAGCTTTGTCCCTTGGTGCATTTTCTCAGAAAGTGTCACAATTTCATGACCACTTTGCACCTTGGCACCTTTGCTCCGAAAGTGTCATGATTTCGTGACCACTTTGCACCTTGGCGCCTTTGCTCCGAAAGTGTCATGATTTTGCGACCACTTTGCACCTTGGCACCTTTGCTCCGAAAGTGTCATGATTTTACGACCACTTTGCACCTTGGCACCTTTGCTCCGAAAGTGTCGTGATTTCGTGACCACTTTTCACCTTGGCACCTTTGCTCCAAAAGTGTCACGATTTCGCGACCACTTTTCACCTTGGCGCCTTTGCTATGAAAGTGTCACGATTTCATGACCATTTTGCACCTTGGCGCCTTTGCTCCGAAAGTGTCACGATTTCGCGACCACTTTGCACCTTGGCACCTTTGCTCCAAAAGTGTCATGATTTTATGACAACTTATTTCCTCGCCAGCACTTAGAGAAAAAAATATTTTTGGATGATGCAAGATTTCTCTGCCACCTCTGGATGCTTCAGCATCAGACACCCAGGGTGAATTGAGAAGTGATCTTCACTTTTGTTCAGTTGGAGGTAGACCCAGGCGGTCAACCTCTGCCTTCAACAACCAAGTCGCATCTTCCATGGGCCTGCCCTTGCACTTGATCAAATATTCAAAATATCACCTATTCCTAGTGCTTCGGCCTTCCTGCGTGTCCATCACTTCTTTTATCTTGTCTGCAGCTGGAATGGCTACTGGAATGCTCCACAAATCCGGACTGGGTGTCTCACTACTACCTCCTTCATGGTACTCGACCAAATCTAAAATGTTAAAAATGGGTGAGATGTTAAGTTCACTCGGCAACTCCACCTCGTATGCATTGCCCGAATCTCATTTTCCAATGATCCTGCATGGCCCAAACTTCTTCATCTTTAGATTGTTATAGGTCTTGGTAGGAAACCTTTCTTTTCTTAGATGGACCATGACGAAATCTCCTATTTCAAACTCCTTAGCTCGGTGCTTCTGGTCTGCCCGAGCCTTATACTGAGTATTCATCTTAGTGATGTGCCTTGTCACCTCCTCATGCAAGCCCTTCAGGTGTTCAACAAAGTCTTCAGCCTCAGCACTACATTTTTCTCTTGTATCCATCCTTCTCAACTCTGAAGAATTTCTTGGGCTGCTCCCATAGATTATCTAAAATGGCGATTTATTGGTACTCCTATTGACAAAACTATTGTAAGCGAATTCTGCCTATGGAAAAACTAAATCCCATCCCTTGGGCTTGTCTCTGACCAAGAATCTCAGTATATTGCCCAAACTCTTATTTACCACCTTTGTTTGGCCATTTTTTTGGGGGTGGTATGCAGAACTAAATTTTAAATCCGTCTTTAGTTTCTTCCACAGGGTTCTCCAGAAATACCCTACAAACTTTGTATCCCTATCTGACATAATGCTCCTTGGCAGACCATGAAGTCGTACCACTTCCTTGAAGAATAAACTAGCCACATGGACCGCATCGCTAGTCTTCTGGCAGGGAATAAAATGAGCCATTTTTGAAAACTTGTCCACTACCACAAATATGGAGTCGTGTCCCCTCTGTGTCCTGGGTAAACCAAGAACAAAATCCATACTAATATCCTCCCATGGCCATTAGGGTACAGGTAGTGGTTGATATAAACCAGTAGGCTGCCTCACACCTTTTGCCATCTGGCATATCCTACAACTTTACATGAATTTTGTCACATCCTGTTCCAACTATGGCCAGTAGTAGTTTTCATTAACCAGGGAGATGGTCTTGTCTCGACCAAAGTGTCTAGCCAAACCCCCACTGTGCTTTTCCCTGATTAGATTCTCCCTCATTGAGCTCCTCGAAATGCATAATTGGTTTCCCCTGAACAACATTCCATCTTGAATCAAAAAATTTAACCACTTTGTCCTGTCTAAGGTAACAGGCACAGAACAGGCCTTCCAAGATTCTACAAAATTGGGATCTGCAAGGTACAAACCCTTAAGCTCAGCAAACCCTACAACTTCCACCTTCATCTCCATCAATAAACATTGCCTCCTACTCAAGGCATCTACGATTCTGTTGGACTTCCAGCTCTGGTGCTTCAGCACAAAGGTGTAGCTCTGCAAGAACCTGACCCATTTCAGGTGCCTCTGATTTAATTTCCCTTGACTGTTAATATACTGCAGTGCCTGATGATCAGTATACAAAACAAACACCTTTGGCAACAAATAATGCCTCCATTTCTTTAGAGCCTGAACTATGGCATAGAACTCCTGATCATACACCGAATACTTCTTCCTGGCATCATTGAGCTTCTCACTAAAATAAGCAACAAGCTTACCCTCTTGACTCAATACGGCCCCTATGGCACTACCACTCGCATCATAGTCTACCTGAAACACCTTGTTAAAATATGGAAGTGCTAAGACAGGTTGCTCTGTTACCTTCTTCTTCATCATAGCAAAGCTCTTATCTGCTCCAGCTGTTCACTTGAATTCCTTCTTGTTCCCCCTCATTGTCTCCATAAGAGATGCATAAATACTGCTGAAATTTCTGATGAACTTTCGGTAAAAACTGGCTAGACCATGAAACGATCTTACCTCAGTCACGCTTCTTGGAACAGGCCATTCCATGATAGCCCTCACCTTTTCTGGGTCCATTTTGAGACCATCTGCTGAGATGACAAATCCCAGGTATACTAACTCCCTCTTCATGAAGTTACACTTCTTTAGATTTATCAGCAACTGCTCCTCCCGCAGTTTCTCAAAAACCCTCATGATGTGCATCAGGTGTTCCTCCAAGATTTTGCTAAAAATCAAGATATCATCCAAGTAGACAATAACAAATTTGCCTAGAAATTCCTTCAGGACTTCATTCATTAACCACATGAAGGTACTCGATGCATTGGTTAGCCCAAATGGCATGACCAACCACTCGTACATCCCCTCTATGGTTTTGAAGGTGGTCTTCCACTCATCCCCTTCTCTAATGTGAATCTGATGGTAACCATTTTTCATATCAATCTTTGTGAAGTAGTCAGCTCCACTCAAACATTCCATGATATCATCCATCCTCGACAATGGGAATCTGTATTTAATAGTGATCTTGTTAATTGCCCGAGAGTCTGTGCACATTATCCACTTTCCATATTTCTTGGGTGCTAGTACTGTAGGTACTAGACACAGGCTAAGACTCTCCCTAATCAACCCCTTCTTTAGCAAATCTTGAACCTGCCTGTTTAACTCCTCAGTTTCTACAGGCGTCATCTTGTGTGCAGCTTTATTCGGCAAGCTCGATCCTAGCACCAAATCTATATGGTGGCTGATATTTCTTACTAGGGGTAAACCCTCAGGAACATTATTAGAAATGATATATGAGAATTCCTCTAATAGACCCATGACTTCCACGAGGGTCTCCTTGCATTCTTCTTCCCTGACCCTAGGGATTATTGCATAGCACATATGATCTGGCTTCAGGCCATCTAAAAATCTTCTTCCATCAACTAGATAGACTCGTGCACTATTGCATACCTTCTCATCCGCCTCCTTTAGGGGTTTCAACTTATGGTGAACTCCATTTTTCAACAAGGAATATGTATTGGCTCGACCAACATGTACAACACTCTGATCAAACTACCATGGTCTCCCAAGCAACATGTGACATGCATCCATAGGTAGGATGTCACACAGGACCTCATCATGGTAAGTTCCAATGTTGAACTTCACCAGGCATTGCTCACTGACCAGCACCCTATGGTCCTTTTGTAACCATGCAATCTGATATGGATGTGGGTGTCTTCTTATCTCCAGCTGTAGCTTAGCAACCATCTCCTCAGAGACCAGGTTATCAGTGCTGCCATTATCGATAATGACATTACAGACCTTGCCCGAGCACTTGCATCTTGTGCAAAATAGGCTGTTCCTCTAGTCTGCATTCTTTTCCTAATTCAACAGGACTTTCCTGATGATCATCTCTTCTCCTCGTTCGGCCTCCTTAGAGTGCTCATATTCAACACCTTCGTCTACTACAACAGCTCGGGCCTAACCCTCAGGTCTTCGATTTGGCCTTTCTTGGCACTATGGGCAGTTGTATGCCCGATGTCCTTCCTCCCTGCAATTGAAGTAGGTTCCATGAAATGCACCTCTCCCATACCCACGCCCAGGCCTACCTCTTCCTCTCGAGTAGTTGTTGTTATGATTGCGTGGACATTGGGTATTTTCCTCTTTCTCTTCTTTCTAGTTCTGGCTACTGCTTGCTCCACCAGTATTCTCCAGATCTCTATATCTTCCTCCACTGGTCCTTCCACCAACTCTTCCACCATGATCATTTCCTATCTACTTACCATAAAATATCCTATTTAGTTTCTCTTCCACTTTTAATGCAAACTGGTACGCATCCTCAAACGTGCTCATCCGAACCAGACTTAGTTCTTCTTGAATGCTGGTTCTCAATCCATTGATGTAGCGAGCAACTTTCTCCTTATTTACCTCAGAATGACCGGTTCGAATTGAGATCTGATAGAACTCCTCTATGTACTCCTTGATAGATTTACTCACCTATCTAAGACTCTGCATCTTCCTCAATAGATCCAACTCATAATCTGCGAGGATGAATTGCCTCTTCAATTTCTCTACCATTTGATCCCACTTGGTGATATTTTCTTTTCCCCTCCTGTTTATTTGTAGTTGTACTCCTCTCCACCAGATACTAGCATGTCCCTTCAACTTTGTTTTTGTGAACCTGATTCGATTCGGATCTGAGATCTCCTCATACTCAAAATATTCCTCCATGTCGTTGATCCAATATATTAACTCCTCGGGATTGAGATTACCAGAATATGTGGAGACGTCAAACTTTAGCTTCTTCCCGATCTGGGATATGGCCCTATATAGCCTAGCTTCTACTGGATCCAATGCTTCTTCTTCATCAAATGGACCCTCATCTTCCCAAACTTCATCTTCACTAGGTTCCTCTCTTCTTGGCTCAACTCCTCTTCTCAATTCCTCTTGCAGGGCTTGAACTTGCTTCTGAAAGGCTCTAAGATTGACCTCTGCTCCCCTATTCCTCATACCACCACGGTTCCTACATGGAGGCATCCTACTTACCTTCTCACAACCCACAACCATGATCCTGGTGCAAACTGCCTCATGATTGGTGGTTTGTTCGTGTGCTCAGAACCTTCTAGCTCTGATACCACTTAACGTAGGACTGGAATAACACGCAAAAAAATCACCAAATTTCATTAACAACTTTCAAATTCAAATTACAGAAGATACAAAATGGCCAACCCCTTTTTACAGTGTATGCACTGCCTTTTATAATAGACCCGACCCCCTTCGGACATCATTACATAAAATACGGGGTTCCTTGTAACTGCTCGTATGAATGTTCTGTCACTGCATGCATATTGTTGCCAGGTGTCTTCAATCATCATGGCATGGGATGGTGGAGTGCCCTGTAGTAGCCTGTCCATCCACCTGTCGAGTCATCATTCATAGGAGTGCTCTATAGCCATCTGTAATTTGTTGCCATGTGCCCTTCTGCAATGGCCTCTGTAACCGCCTAGTGCTCTATGGCCACCTGTAATTTTCTGCCACATGCCCTTATGCAATGGCCTCTTTAACCGTCGGCCTGTATGGAGTCGTGAGCATTCTATCGTGATATCATGACGTTTTTGCTTCCTTATGCGCTCTCTCCTCTTTGGTCATGATATCACGACGTTTTTGCGTTCGGCCTCTACTCTCTCCTTTAGGTCGTGATTTCATGACATGTCATGAAATCATGATGTATTTGCCTTCCGCACTTGTCTTTTGCCTTCGGGTTGTGATTTCACAACAGCTACTCCCCTTGGTGCTTCTTTATGAAATGTGTTACGATTTTGCGACAGCTTTGTCCCTTGGTGCCTTTCCTCAAAAAGTGTCACAATTTCGTGACCACTTTGCACCTCGGTGCCTTTGCTTCGAAAGTGTCATGATTTCACGACCACTTTGCACATTTGCACCTTTGCTCCGAAAGTGTCGTGATTTCATGACCACTTTGCACCTTGGCACCTTTGCTCCGAAAGTGTCACGATTTTGCGACCACTTTGCACCTTGGCACCTTTGCTCCGAAAGTGTCATGATTTCATGACCACTTTGCACCTTGGCGCCTTTGCTCCGAAAGTGTCATGATTTTGCGACCACTTTGCACCTTGGCGCCTTTGCTCCGAAAGTGTCACGATTTCGTGACCACTTTGCACCTTGGCACCTTTGCTCCGAAAGTGTCACGATTTCGCGACCACTTTGCACCTTGGCGCCTTTGCTCCGAAAGTGTCACGATTTCGCGACCACTTTGCACCTTGGCGCCTTTGCTCCGAAAGTGTCACGATTTCGTGACCACTTTGCACCTTAGCGCCTTTGCTCCGAAAGTGTCACGATTTCGTGACCACTTTGCACCTTGGCGCCTTTGCTCCAAAAGTGTCACGATTTTGTGATAGCTTATTCCCTTGCCAGCACTTAGAGAAAAAAATATTTTTGGATGATGCAAGATTTCTCTGCCACCTCTGGATGCTCCTGCATCACTATATATAGGGTGTAGGTTGGTGTGTATATCGTGGTAGTAGATAGGCATCTATCTCCTAGTAACTATCTATCAACAACAAAAAGAAACTATTTTTTGGTGGCATGAAAATGGATATATCCCAATGCCTATCTCTTGATGACTACCTCCCGGTGATCAAAAGACACCTATATTTCAATGCCTATATCCAAGTGATAGGTTGGAAGGTATATATATTCAATGAGAATAAGAACCTTTGTCTTACGCATTGATCGGTTGACTAGGAGACCACTAATTTTAGAAAATAATTGTTATGTAAACTTAGGGAGCATCATTCTTCTGTTTCATGATTAATTTTAGACATGGCCACTTTTTTAATAGATGATGATTGTTTAGACTCAAAATTTTTACACCTCTTTCCTCTAGGATTAATTTATATGCATCTATAAGGGGGATAGGAAAATAGGGGATCTACACCTCCGATGAGAGGTACTTGTGTTGTACCCTCTTTGGTGGTTGTCAACGAATTATGGTGAGTTTACCAAGTAACTTTTAATGATGGTTTCCAATTCTATGCAAGTATGAAATTTTGATGAATTATTTAGTTAGAATGCACCTATGTTTTTGGTAAAATGCAACTAGACCTAAACTATATGTATTTTAGATTTTTATGAAAATATTAGCAAACAATAAACTAATGCAATCTAATGCAATTAACTATATTTTTGTCTTTTATTTTCATATGATTGTGTAGAGAACATAATAAAAATAGGAAAGGATTAATTAAAAAATAAACTAAAAAAAAATATAAATCAGATTTGCTTCACTTATCTAATCCATATTTGTGTAGTGAATTCATGTTTTGTGTAGCAGATTAACATTTTGGAAGCCAACGAGTGAATTTGAGTCCTCAAAATATCTACAAATAACTTATGCATAGGACACTTAAATTTGGTGATTAGAGTTTGGGGATATACTTAGGCTACTTTAGATCTAATATTTAGGGCATAGAAGTTAGATCCCCTAGGTATTTTAAACAACCTTGCACAAGAAAATTGAATAACAAAAGCATGCATAGATCTGAATCTAGATTGAATATGTGAATGGAATCTAAGGATGATTAAGTATTATTGAATGCAAATCGAACTAAGTGATATGTATATAAAATTATAAATCTAAAAGCATCATTTTACCCCAATATATGTACCTTTGTGAATTCACAGCCTATCCATGAATATACTAACTAAAAATTTGATGACTATCAAGATGCAAATTCACTAGATTAGCATAAAATAAAATATTTTTATCATGAAATGCAATTAAATGATAATCTAAGAATTATGAAGGGAACTTATAGTGGATTGCATAGAAAATTGGATCATTGGATACCTGAATAGTGATGGTGAAATGGTATATCTAAGCAACAACAAGCCTTTCCCTACAACTAATCTCCATGGCAGCAAAGAGACCATGTTCTAGCTTATTAGACCTGCAAGAAAAATATTAAATCTCTGCTTTCTAAGTCAAAAAATAAGTTTACCATGATTTTATCCATAATATCTTAACGTATTATTTAGCCTATCAACTCACTACTCAACTGTCAAACTTATTATGGAGGCTAAACCATGGTTTTAATGGCCCTGTTCAACATAGAATAGCTTAAATTTCATAAAATCTATGATGCTAAATTAGGTCATCTTGGGTTAATTTGAAGTTTTTACAACTGAATTCACGTTCTAGCTTCTAGGTCATGGAATCGACAAGATCAGACCATTGGCCAATTTTGGAGGAAATACAAATGGTCAGCTTGAGGAAAGTGAATTCCAGATTTTGCAAATATGCATTCTAGCCGCTAGGTCGTAAAATCATAGAAAAAGGAGAAAATGTGCTAAATCAATTGGGACATGCGGGGATGAGGGTAAAATTTGAAAGAGGTGTAAATTTACATATTTTAGGAGAGAGAGAATTTGACATGAGTCAAATTTTTCCATCTAAATGTTACCCCCTCTTTGGTGCATTTATGATAAATAAATGCATCAAAGAAATATGTAGACACTTGAGCCAAGGTGATAATGGATGATGTGGGAAAATAAGGAGACGATTTAGGATCGATGGTTCATGTGAAAAAGAATGATGAATTTTCCAGTCAAGGTGCCCCCTCAAGTTGCATGAGGGATACTATATTCCTCATGGAACTCAAAATGGTTGATGGAAAAGAGAAGTTTGAAAAAGTGAAGGAGTGTGAGTAGGTTAAAATGGAAGGTCCAATTTTTTAGTTTTTAAGCTATAGAGAAAAAAATTGCACTTGTGCATAGAGGTAATAATGGAGTAGTTGGAAGGATCCAAGTAAGTGGCAAATTGCTTTATGTTTGAATTTTTGCTTTTTTTTGTTGATTTTTTTGTATGTTGTGAATGATCTAAATGAACATGTATGATAATGCATGTGATTATGTTGATTTTGATGTAAGTTATGAATGGTATAAATATTTTATGATGCATATGATCCTATAAATTTTGATGCATACTTGCCATGCCAGTCAAAATATGGTTTGAGAAAAGAAATGGTGTATGATGATAAACAATGATGTATGTGAAGAAAATGATCAAAATATGCTGGTTTTATCCTTACAAAAATAGGTTTTAGACAATATCTAGTGAGGATGTAAGCTTTCATATGACTTAGATTAAGGTTTCCCCTCATGTGTGATAATGAAGTAGATTTGTGTTAGAAATATTATCATGATAGAGTTGCAAGTATATGACCCAATAGGTATGTATTGTGAATGAGAAATGGTGAAAATGAAATGATCAAAAAATGATTGATGTGTGACATCTGGTATGAGCATGTATTCATAACAATAATTTGTATACAATAACCCATAAGAATATGTGCTTGTTTATGACAAATATGGATGTCACCCCTCACATGTGCTCATGAAGCAAATCGTGTAAGGGTATATTGCCATATTGAAGTTACAGGTGTGAAATTATATATGAATGAATTATATGGTTGATTTTTGGTGATCGAAAATGATGAAATGAATGAAAAATAGTTCATATTTTTTCATGTGTAAAAAGGAGTTCTTTTCAAAAAGGAATATGAAAGGGATGCAAAATGACTAGTCATGAAAAATCCAATTTGCCCTATATGGAAGAATTTACTAGGTACAAAATACTAGAAAGAATGAAATAAATATATGTAAACCTAACTAGATATCATCTCATTCCCTTGATTTGTAAAGTCTCTATGCAACTATATGATAAATCAATCATGTATGAATGAGTAAGATATGCAAATTTATGTATGAAAATAAAATAATGCAATATGATGAAGCAAATGATGAAAATACATTATATTAATATGGTGAATATGGTGTGTAACACGAATTATTGACTTAGCCTCAATTGCTTATAACAATGGTCATACAAATCCTTAAATATATGGTGACATTTGTTGATCAAAGTTCATTGAAAATATTGGATATTCTCGAGATGAAATCAAGTCTATCAAGAACCAATGTGTGTTTCATGAGTTGTTTTCCTATCTTAAACTTGAATATTATGCAAATCTATCAAGAACCAATGTGTATTTTCATGAAGCTCATTAACCAATGTTGAGTAAGGTAGTAACACAAGCCAATCAAGAACCATAATGTATACAAAATGGTGTGTTCATTTACCCATCTTACGTAAGGTAAGATTAAACTAGTCATGAAGAGAACCAAGAATCTAACTTGTCCTTATGTATGTTTAGAGGTCTCTTCAAGAGAGATGTGTTGCCACACATGAGTGTAATATACTGCAAATCAAGCATTTATATCTCTGATGGAGGTTATCCCCATATTCCAATGATATAATTTTTAAGTTTTGGGGATTCAAACTACCTAACCATCTGGATGGAAATGTAGTGCTATCCTTACAACTTAGATTATTTGGTGTATATTTATTTGAGTCTCAAAGCTTTGGAGAATGATATTGCCAATAATTTTGAAGAGATTATTGGCCCTATCCTTACTACTTGGAGATTTATATTTATTTGTGTATGTGATTAAATTTATTTTTTGGACTATGTGCATAACGGGACAAGCAAGAAGATTTTTTACTTCAAGGTTCAATCCAATGATGGCATCATCCATTTATTGATGCAAGATTTTTTTAATATGTGTGATATGTGTATGGTTCAATAATAGAAGAGTTAGTTTCCAAAACTCAAAATTTTCTTAGTGAAAATATGTTTTGGTTCAAGAAATATTCTTAATTAATGTCAAGTATCAGGATCTTATTAAAATTTAAATTGTATGATTGGTTCAAGATGGACCCATAATCACTCCAAAAAGAACAAGATAAACTATGAACATGACAACATATGTATAAAATTTTAAATAACATAATGGCTAGATGTGACCATATGACATAGATAAATGAGCCAATAAATATGAAGAGATCCAATATGAAAGCTATGTGATATATGATTATAGTTGTGCAATACAATGTGGACATGATAGTTAGGTAAAATGGATTATGTACAAAATGAATTGTGTTTATTGTTCTATGTAAAATATGTACAATGATTAAAATAATGGTACCTTATACGGTGGATTCAAAACCAAATAAGGCTTATAAGGGAAACTTGGTTGTGGTGAAGATGATTGAAGTTGTTTTGTTGATGGTTGATATTATTGTCATGAATAATGAAGATCAGAGATAAATGAAGAAAGGTGATCAGGTGTAAATGAAGAAAGGTGATCAAATGTAGATGAAGAAAAGTGATCAGATGTAGATGAAGAAAGGTGATGGATAGAATGCAACAATGATGATAAAGAGGAAAATAATAGATAACTTGATGTGATGATGATAAAGAAAGAGATAATGAAGAACAAAAGGTGATGGATAGAAGGCGATGATGATGATAAAAAGAAAGAAAAAAAAAAGCTTGATGCAATCATGATAAATAGAGATAGAATGAAGAACAAAGCTTCCCTATGAATAGGAGAGGTTCACAAAAGTTCCAAAATGGATATCTTAGTTAGAGTATTGGCCCACTATTTTTTAAATTTTAAGGATAATTTAGGTTGAGACTTCAACATTTAAGGTGTGTTTTATATGCTTGTACTTCCTTTTTTATTATTCTTCAAAACTAAGAGAGGTCTTGAAGGTTGGTTGGATGTAGAATTTACTCCTGCTTGTCAAGATGATTCAGTTGAGCAAGAACTTGCCTTCTTGTAATCTCTACTACCAAGATAATAATATCATTGTGATGAGGCATATTATGATATGACACTTGATTAGTTTCCCATTGTTGATGATTAGGTTATGGATTTTAGAAGATACCCATATCTTGATTAGTTGTGTGTGTAGGAGGTTGATTGTTTGTTGGAGGATTATGATCAAGAATAGGTTGAAAGTTATCTACAAAAAATAACCTGCATCAATCAAGTATTGAATCCAGGGTTATGTATAGCGGATATTTATCACCAAATTGGCTAGAATTAGGATTTTAAAATTTAGAATTGGCTAATATTTGGGACCCTTGACCAGGACCCATTAGCCAAAAATTTCTAGGTGCAAATATTTTTTGGGTTTATTCGTCCCTATTTTATAATAATTTGACCATTTAAGTTTAAATTTCCAACATTACCCCTAATAATAGTGAACCTTCTACATGCATTTGGACACTATTTGCCTAGATTTCAAAAATTATTCTTAAAATTTTTATAAATTCATTTTGTGGCCGACCCCTTATGCATAACCCTAATTGAATCACATATATCAACTTCTTACATGAGTTTATCATGTGCCCATCCACTCTATGGTATTCACAATGTAGTTTAGGCTTATACCAATCTATTGTGGTATCAGGTTGTCTTATGGGAGGTAACTCAATCATGTTTTTATCTAGAAATATCTTGAAAACCATGGACATGGGTTGATCAAGCTTGGTAAAATGATGTGATGAAGGTTTTTGAGGAACCTTTAATAAAATTTTCTTCAAAGGATTGGTGATAATAGGATTGAATGATTGATCACATGTCTCTTTATGATCATAAGTGGAATGATAAGGTTGAGTGTGATCCAATCGTGGGTAAAAAGGATTGTATGTTGGCTGAGAAGCATGATATGGATGCATGGTGGAAATGGTAACATGTAACAACCCAAAATTCCACACAATTTTTTTTTTCAAGTAGCTTAAGGAAATCAACCCTTTCAAACTCACTTATTTTCTAACCTCAATATTCCACAAATAATTTTTAGTTCTTTAGTGAGTTCATAATTATTCTTAAGTAATATCAGTTTACCATCTTCCTATTTCTTTTATTTGAAAGGTAATTTCTTGTAATCCCACATCTCTACAAGTTTCATTTAATGTAGAATCATACTTTCTATGTCTATTGAAAGGTTATGCCCGATACATTGTTCTACATAATTCACTTAGTGTAGATCTATCCCTTTTCTATCCATTGAAAAGGTTTATGCATATTTTCACAAACCTCATTAGTCATTAAATGAGTTGCACTATGCTAGCAATGGCTAGTGTACTCCTTATTTTAAGGAGTTGGCCTACCTAGTAGCAATCGATTCTATTTAATTTGATAGAAAAGGAACCACATACATATTCACTTGGTTTTATCTGGGGTTCTATTTTATAATGTCATAAGCTTCATTTCTTTGGTGCATCATCCTCATAGCTAAAGAGAGTGGATATTACAAGAACATATTTGCACTCTAGTTTAGATATACCACCCGTACATCTTGGTTTTTTTAGTTAATCCCTTTCCAATCCATGAAATATATTAGCTCATAGGCTATCTATGTTATTATTAGTGAGTTCAAATATCTTTACTTTTATCAAAAACTATTCCAAGCAAAGTTTCACCAATAGTGAACTTACCCATATTATCCTTTTTATTCCACCCTTGGAACAACAATGAATAATTCTTAAAATATGTTTAACGATTTACTTCAAACATGCATCCGTGGGATAACAAAAAGGATTCATTGTGCTAGGAAGATTGTAAATGGAATTAAACATTATCTAAAGGCTTCCTTGGTCAAAATGCATAGACGACCCTTTGGAAATGAATCACAAGTTTTTTTAAACATCATTTATCTATTTACCATTCCCATTTAAAAAAACCACATAGCTAAATTAGTACACAAAGAAAGCTTTCAACCAAAATACAATTACTATATCGTATTAAATAGTTCATTACATTAGTGTAGTTTGAAGTCATCCACTGCCATGAAATTTGCATTGAGAATTTCCAATATCAAATTACAATATCCTTCATACACATGACTCTAGCCTATCACCCTCCTTTGAGAATACCTATTTAAAAATAAGATATATGGTGCTTCCATTGGATGCTATATCCAAAATTCCTTGCTACTCCACAAAGAGACTTTCTACCACATATCTATCAAAAACTTTCCACCAATGTAATATTATCCAATTCAACTTGAAACTATCACTAAACCAGTACTCGACACATCTAAATAGATAAATATTCATCACTATAAAGGGAGTGTACATACTCCAATATCAAATACAAAACCCATTCAATAGATCACAACACTAGCACAATCAATTTTTTATTTTAATTTAAACTTCACACTACAACCAAGTCAAACTTCATTCTACCTAAGCATTTCAGATTCATCACATAATAAGAAATTCATATCACATTAAATTCAACAAGAGCAAGGTAATTTCTCAAGCAAACTTGCTCAAAATTATCTTCATTCACTTTTTCTTCTAATCAAACAAAATAGAAAACATACATATAATTCCCATTCATTCTATTTCCACCATTTTCCAACAAGCCATTTTCATTATAAGTTTTTTTGTATACAACAACAAATACTAAATTCACAAATTCAACTTTCATTGTCTTTTAGCAAAGAAACCAAAAAAGCATGGTTTTGAAAAGCATGTTGTAATAAGACAACCATGGAAAATTGGTGTAAATGATAACTTCATTCAAATATCTATCTACAAACTAGATCAAACACAAGTCCTTTTCTATTTTTTCATAGTCATTAATTAACGAGTAACTTTCTATTTTAATTCAATAATGGCAACAAGAATTATAACCTTTAAATACCACTAGTTGACTCTTAACTAAATTTTCCATAGAATACATAATTCAATAAGCCACAAAATTTTCACTAGGACTCTGAAGGAATCCATGTGGAGTAATGTTATTGAGAGGATTAATGAAAAACTTATAGGTTGGAAAGGGACCCTCCTCTCTCAAGTAGCCAAAGCCACCTTGAGAATGTATTGTATCCAAAGTATTCCTATTTATTTCATGATCGTATTCAAAGTTCTTACTATTATGTACATAAAAATTGAGAAAATCCAAAAAGATTTTAGTGGGCAGGTTTCGAGGATATAAAAATATTTCATCTGGTTAGTTTGGACAAGGTATACTCTCCAAAATTTTAGGGGGGATTGGGGCTCCAAAGATTTTATAAAATTAACACAACCTTGTTAGCCAAGCAAGCTTGGAAGTTTTTCACCAACAACAACCTTGAATGGGTCTCAATTGTCAACAAAAAATATCTTCAAAACTATTGTTTCCTAAATGATGATATTACAAGAGATGGTTCTAATTTCTGAAAATAAATTACCCAAACCAAATCTCTAATTCATAAGAGGATAATATGGAAACTAGGAAAAAGGAGCAGCAATTACTTTTGGATTGATAGGTGAATTTCCAATCAACCACTTTTATAGAACAATAAAATTGCTATCTTACAGCCTTTCTTGGATACCTTAATTGGTAATAATGTTGAATATTTCATTAACATTTCATTGGATTCCAAGTGTTGGAAACATTTCCATATTCCATGTGCTAATGGTCAAATATCTGCTACCTTAGAAGTTCTCAAAACCATCCTAAATGTAATAGTCATCCCCACTGGCAATTCCCTTGACTCTCCTTTTCGGAAATGAATTGATTCTAGGTTGTTCACTATTAAATATGCTCATGATATAACTATTTATTATCAAGTGGTCCATATCCCTTATGATCAAGTTTGGATTAAATACCTCATATTAAAAGTTGCTCATTTTAGCTGGTTGACCATTCAAAATAAGATTCTAATGATAGGTAATATTATAAAAAGGGTTAAGTTTATCCCAAATAGATGTTATTTGTGCATTAATACCTGGGAATCTATCAATCACCTCCTTATGGAGTGCCCTTTCTCCAATAAAAATTTGGATCACATTATGTCCACTTTTCATATCTCTTGGGTTCTGCCTAATTCATTGAGTCACCTTTTCACCCAATCACCTACTCCATTCAAAAATATCATATTATTTTCTTTATGGAAATTGAACCTTCATCATATCTTATGGTAATTATGGCTTGAAAGAAATAGTAGGGTTTTTTCTTCATCCTCTATGGATCCCATATCTATTGCCAACAAAGCTATTGCCTTTGTTGTCAAGAAATCATAGCTCTTCCCTTGTCCCAAACCACCTAATTCTAGATTGGAGTCTATTCTATTATCTTTTTAAATATTCCCTACAACTCCAGTTCTAGTTTACCATCCCCCCATCCCAGAGTGGGTACCCATTGGATTCATCCCCCAAGTGAGTGGCTAAAAATTAACTTTGATGGTACCTCCAAAGGAAATCTAGGGGATCCTAGCGTAGGTGGCCTAGTTAGAGATAGTAGTGGACAAGTTATTATGGCTTATGTTGATCATATGGGGTGTCAAACTAATCATTTAGTTGAAGGTCATACACTGTGGAGAGGGCTAGATCTTCTCAATAATTATAAAGGTAACCTTTTTATTGAGGGATATTCTTTGAACATTATAATTGCTCTTAAAAATAATAGGGTGTCCTCTTGGAATGTCAAAGTTGTTGTTCAAGAAGTTGAGAAGCTATCCCAAAATTTCAATGATATCTCTATCAACCATGTGTACCACAAAGCTAAAAGACCTACAAATATTCTTGCCAATTGGGGAGTTATCCATAAATCTCTATCCATTTGGAAAGAAAGCTTTCCCCAAGAAGTTTTAAATGCTACTAATAATGATTTGGTTTGAAATATGTGATCATAGGTTTTTGTGGGTTAGCTTCTCTAATGTTGACTCTACCCTTTTTAGTATGATGTATTTATTTGGTTCCAGTTCTTATGGCAGCATTTTTTTGATTAGTGTGACTCTATGTCTTGCTATTAGTGTTGGCTTTTTCTTCTATTGTTTCCCTTTCATGAAGTATGCAATGTTCCAAGATAGGACTTATCAGTGGGTTTACCTCACAGTTGTCTTTTCCAAGTTGTTAAAGTCCCTAAGTAGGTCTAGGTTGTGCAATTAGACATTATCTAACAATATCAACATGTGTCAAGTCTCGAGATGCTTAATTTTATGTCTTGTGAATTTTGAGATTCATTTTTTCAGTAATTTGGCACTCTCAATACTTTACCAACCCTATCATTTATGAATTCTATCCTGTGCTATGTCTATTTTTTCTAATATTGGTTATCTAAGGAGAATTATTATTTGGTATACCAATCACACCAACTCAGCTTCCAAAAATGGCATCTATGGTGCTAAAAATTTCTATATTTACATCCTTATTCTGTGTCAATTCATCACTATCTAATTTTTCACTATTGTGTCCTAGGTAGTAAGAATATTTAGTGGTCTTCCTTTCTCCTCAGTCTTGCCAAAATGGAATTGCTTGATCCATCTACCCTTCAGATTGATCCCCTATCTCACACCTTTCTAGAAGCTCATGGTCTCATTATGTTTCTAAGTAAGTTCAAAGGAGTTGAGCAAGATATCACTAAAGCCTTCATCCACCTCAATTTAGGAGGTCATCCCAGCTTAAGAAATCAAGGGTTGATACTAGTCAGATCTCCCCTTACCACTTTTTGAATTAAGATAGTGATGATCCTTGCATTACTATTTATAACTCAATCCATGTTACCATCGTTAGTAGTATTATCAATACCATGGTTAAGACTAGTGAGACTCTTAAGGTTCTACTCCCAAACCATCTTAGAGATGATCCTAAAAATGAAGATGTTACAAAGGTATAGGTCTAGGCCTATTGAGTAATATATTTGTTCTCATGCTAGGTCTCTTTTTTTTTGGTCTTTTGATCCCCTGCATGGGATTTTAATTATAGTATATAGTACCCCTATGTGGGCCTATTTGAGCACTATGTTTATTTCTATACAATTTTCTATTATAGTTTTATGGATATTTTGCAAGCTTTCCCTATGTGGATTTTTTCATAGCTCCTTTACAAGTTTTTTAGGTAGTTACTTATCTTAATAAACCATTGTGTGGGTATTTCTCAAACTATATTTTTATTTATCTGATGTCAACATTCCATCCAACCTTCTCTGCTGCTATTTAGAACTTTTTGTTCAGGTTATTGCTGGCAAATATGTAGGCCTATGTTATCTTATGCTATTGGTTTAGCTACTAGTTTATGTACTTGGGTTTGGGGCCCATTTAAACCCTATACTTAATCATTTTTACCTACCAAAAAAATAATTCAAGCATCATATTATAATGCAATTTATTATTCTTCAAAGAGTTCTACCTGATAAACAATGTTAGTATTTATGCTTCCTACCTACAACTCAACCTTACTTCATCGCCATTTCATTCCTTATCTCGTGTGCCCTTATTTATCCCTCCAAACTCTCCAACCCCCTAAAATAACTCAGTACTTTCCTTTTTTAATTTTACTTACCAAAATGCTTCCTCCTTTTTTGAACCTTCCACTCCCAAAGATATCATGTTCTATGCTTTATACATTACTCTCCTCCGTCTGTCACTAGGGACCCCAACTGAATTTAATTAAAAGTAAAGGTGAAGTAATCGTAGCAACACAAACTCTAATTATTGATCACTAACAACCATCCAAAATGCATTCATATCTTTGAGTGGAACAAAGTTTTAGCAAACATTAAAATATCATAGAAAACACAAACAAAAAGCATTTCAAATAATATTTATTCTAGGAGCAAGCTCTCTTTTATGAAAACAAGGAAATCACACACGACACTAGAAACCATACTTATAACAAAATATTATTTTATTTTCTAGGTTCCAAACTAGAAATATATTTTAAAACAAAACACAAGATTCCATTCCCTAGAAACTCAACAACAACAAACAATTCCATAGTCATTCATCCTTTAAATCAAAACAACCATGTTTATGCTAAGCATTCCTTAGCTAAGGGTCAACATAATTAAATTCCTTTTATGCAAGTCATGTTATGCATTCTCCATGAAAGAAGCACTCATTCATGTTGCTTCCAAATACTTCATTGATTAACCCATCACATCATTTCATGTGGACTTTCCCTTTCTTGGTGACCAATTATTTTTGCCACCCATAGCAACCTTTTTCCTACAAAAAGTGATGTTCCATTAGCAGCATCTTATTCTTTCATAAAACCAAGTTTACAAGGATGTTAGCATGAGAGGATGATCAATCAAATCACCACATAATTCCATCAACAATACATAATTTTTCATGATAAATACATAGATAGATAGTCCATCATATTTTTAAAAATAGTACTAACACATCATGAAAACATAAGCAAAGTCCATCATCTTTTCAAAAGTAGCACTAGCACATCATGAAAACATAAAACCAAACATTGGCCAAGGGAGGGTCATGACATACTCCCCACCTTAGGCTTAACACAATTCCTCTATGTCTCCCAAGGTTTTTTTTAAAAAAACAAGCAATTTATTTACAAATATTTTTCAAACAAAAATGGAAAATGATTTTGCATGTCCGCCACCTTCTCCCAAGTAGCATTCCTTTTAGAATATCGATCCCACTAAACTTTACACTGCTCCAACATTCCTTTCCTCATCGACTTGGTTCGATACTCAAGGATCCTTACTGGTTGAACCTCTATAGCCATGGGGTTCACCATCTGCAAATTAGAGAAATCCCACACATGCTCAGGATTAGCAATGTATTTTCTAAGTAAAGAAATGTGAAAGGTGTTGTGAATATTAGATAGATTAGGTGGTAAGGCAAGTCGATAAGCCATAGGACTGATCTTCTCCATAATATCAAAGGGTCCGACATAGTGAGGATCAAGTTTCATGGACTTGATCGCACTCTTTCTTGGATTTACCCTTAAAAACACCTTGTCACCCATTGCATACTCTCTTGGAGATCTCTTAAGATTGACATAACTCTTTTTTTGATCTACAACTTCTTTTAATTGTTCTTTGATCATTCTTAATTGTTGTTCCATTTCTCTAACCATATCGGGTCCCAACACAATTTGGTCCTCGAGATTGTCCCATGACAATGGTGTCCTACATTTCCTTCCATACAATGCCTCAAATGGTGCCATTCCTAGGGTTGAATGGTGCCCATTATTGTAGGTAAATTCCACCAAGTGCAGATAATCCTCCCAATGAGTTTTCTGATCCATACAGTACATGTGAAGCATGTCTTCTAGCACCTGGTTTACTCTCTCTATTTTCCCATCCATTTTTGGGTGGTATGCAGAACTAATATTTAGTCTAGTTCCAATGGAATGATGCAAAGCTTGCCAAAAATTAGAGGTAAATCTTGAGTCTCTATCTGATATAATCACTTCTAGAAATCCATGAAGTCAAAATATCTCTTTGGAAAATCTATTAGCCACTACCACAACATCATCCTTTGTATTTCCAGGTATAAAATGTGCAACCTTGGTCAGTCTATCGACCACTACGAGGATTGCATCATGTTGGAACCTATTCTTAGGCAGCCCTACTACAAATTCCAAGGAAATTACTTGCCACTTTTTCTCAAGTACGACATGAGGATTTAATAGTCCTATTGGATGCCTATGCTCAACCTTTACTTTTTGACATTCAAGGCATTGAGTGACATATTCATTTATGTCCCTCTTCATCCCCAACCAGAAGAAATTTTTCTTCATGTTCTCCCTCATCTTTGCTTCACCAGGGTGAGTAGAATATGGAGCTCTATGAGCTTCACTCATAATATTTTTTCTTAAATTTCCAACTTTGGGTATTACCACTCTATCCTTAAAACAAAGGAATCCATCCTTAAAGCTAAAATCCCTGCATAAATCTAGTTTCTCCTCCATTATTTCCCTAATTTGATTGCAATAAAGGTCCTGTTTCTTATTCTCTCTGACTTGTTCCATCAAGTCAAAATGGAAATGAGATAAAACAACAATGTGTTTCCTTCTACTTAAGGTATCCACTACCTTATTCTCTTTCCATTTTATGTACTCAATACCAAAATCATATTCCACAAGAAACTCCATCCATATTCTCTACCTAGCATTGAGTAGAGGTTGAGTAAAAATATATTGTAGACTTTGATGGTCAATCCTTAGTTCAAAAGGTCTTCCTACGAGATAGTGTCACCAAATTTTGAGAGCAAACACTATAGCTTCTAGCTCTAGATCATGAGTTGCATAATTATTCTCATGTCTTTTCAACTTTCTAGACCCATAGGCAACCATTGAACCATCCTAAGAGAGTACTCCTCCCAAACCCTCCATAGATGCATCTGTGCATACTAAAAAACTTCCTTGAGGTTCAGGTATCTTTAATATAGGAGGTGTAGTGAGATTTTTTTTAAGTAATTCAAAAGCTTCTTTACACTTATCAGACCATATGAACTCCTTTTCCTTCCTTTGTAGGTTAGTTATAGGTGTAGTAATTTTGGCATAATCTTTAACATACCACCTGTAGTATCTAGTTAAACCCATGAAACTTTTGACTTTTATCACATTGGTTGGTGGTGGCCAACTCAGGATAGCCTCAATTTTCTTAGGATCTACTATGATCCCATATACTAACACAATATGACCCAAATATTGCACTCTTGTCACAAAAAACTCACATTTAGATAAATTCCCAAACAACCAATTTTCCCTTAACAGTTCCAACACAATTTTGAGATGCCTGTCATGTTCAACTTTATTCTAGGAATATATCAGTATGTCATCCAAGAATACCAGAACAAACTTGTCCAATTGCTTCCTAAAGATGCTATTCATCAAATTCATGAATGTGGTAGGTGCATTCATTAAGCCAAATGGCAAGACGATAAATTCATAATGCCCATACTAGGTCTTAAAAGTTGTCTTATGAGTATCCACATCTCGGATCCTCAGTTGATGGTATCCAGATTTCAAATCAATATTGGAAAATATTGTGGCACCCTTGAGTTGATCAAAGAGATCTTTGATTCTAGGTAAAGGATATCTATTTTTGATAGTTGCTTTATTTAACATCTGGTAGTCAATGCATAATCTTAAAGAACCATCCTTATTTTTCACAAACAATACTGGTGCACCCCAAGGTGACACACTTGGTCTTATTAGTCCTTTCTCCAACAAACCTTGAAGTTGAATCCTCAATTCTTGCATTTCAATGGAATTCATTCTATAGGGAGCCCTATGAATAGGCTCAGTCCCTAGTTGAAGTTCAATAGAAAAGTCAAATTCTCTTTTTGGAGGTAATCCGAGTAAATCTTCTAAAAAACATCCTTAAACTCCTGAAGAATAGGGTGTCTCCCAAAAAATTCTTCTTTATTTTCTTCCTTCAACTCATTGATCTTAACTGTATATACCATCCCTCATTTTTTGATGGCTTTCTTAAGTTGCAAAGCTGAAAGAATTTGTGGTTGAAAATCCCCTTGTAGGCTATTCACTCTTTGAACCATCCCATCAGCATCTGTATAATCAATCCAACGGTATTGAAAATTAATCACTACTTTATGTGCTTGCAGCCAATCCATTCCTATTACTAAGTCAAAGGTATGCAATGGAGCAACATATAAGCATCCTATGGTCATTCCTCTAGGCAAAGTGATGATCATCCTAGGATAGCATTGATTTATGGAGTAGGTTTATCCTGAACCGTACTCGACCTTCCACCCATGTGTCAAAAATTTTGGCCTTTCAGATATATGATTAATTAAGCTAGTGGAAATAAAGCTATCAGTAGCACCACTATCAAATAATATTCTAACACTTCTACCAAAAATTTTACCTTTTATTACCAAAGGAGTGGCCTGTCCATCCAAATTTTGGTTTCCTGTAGCTGCATATATCCTGTGCATTGGTTCCTTAGGTGCAGTTTTCCTGTTCATTAGTTATTTTCATTTTGTACTCATCCCTACTCTTTGTGGACAATTAGTGGCGTAATGAGCTCCCTTAAAAATAAAACATCCTTCCTTGGATCTTGGATGTTCTTTTCATTTTAGCTCTCCCATTGTTCCCTCTTCCTTGGGCAAGTTAGTTTATCTCTATGGTGATCTATTACCATTATTGCCATGATTATCTCATATATGCTTCCTTCCTCAAAATCTTCTTCTAAAATTCCCTTGCTTACTATCTTCTTTACCATCCTACTTAGGAGCACTCTTGATAGCTTGCTCATGCTCCCATTTCATGAACCTTAAACTATTTCTCTTTCTTAATGCTTCTTTACCCTACTCATATAACCCCTCATAGTCAAAGTAGGGTTTAAGGTATGTCTCAACTTTCCTTGCCAACTCATAGGCCTTTTGCAATGTTTTGGGTTCTCGCATATCCACTTCCTATCCTATCCGAGGATCTATTCCTAGTATAAACTTGTGGATCTTCATTTTCTTAGTATAAGCAGGTACATATTTCACCAGATTAACAAATTTTTGATAATATTTTTCCATGGTCCTAATTCCTTGATGAAGTTTAGTGAACTCATCATACTTTTGGGAATAGAAATATTTTGTAAGAAACCTTTCTTTGAAGGCTTTAACAAACTCTTCCCACTTCAAATCAACTGTAGTTGCTAGATTTTATTCCTCACTAAGGGTTTCCCACCAGGCTAAACCATCTCCTTGTAGATGTAGTGTAGCATAGGATGTTCGAGTGCCCAAAGAAAAATTCTTCATGATGTAGTATGTCTCTATCTCCTTTAACCAAGCCTCGACCTTATCCCCATCTTCCTCTCCATTAAACTTGGAAGACTTTAGATATTTCATTTCCTTGCCCAACTTGACCTCCAATCAAACCCTAGCCATCTATACCTCAGTGAGTGATTCATCCACTTGTCCCCTTCTTGGATTACTATATTGTGTTTCTCTACTCAACATAGCCTCCAACAACTATTTTTGGGTCTCCACCTACTCACGAAGTAGAGCCACTATTTTAGTAAGATTCTCACTTCCATCAGGATTCTCCGTTCCAACCTTAGGTGTTCTATTTTCTACATTGGTTCCTCGAGTTACCCTCATTGATGGGGCAACACTCCCTCTTCTTATTTTTGGTGGCATTGTCCCCTGACCACACACAAAGAGGTAGTAGGAGTAAATTTCCAATTCTATTCTGGTATTTTCACCTACCGACTAACTTCTAGATTAATAGTTGGTTTTGTCCTTTTCCTAAAAAACAAACAATCCAAAAAGGTAAACCTACTTTTAATCATTCCCAAAAAGTTTGCATAATGAGTCGATTCCCCTTTTTGAACCATGCTCTGATACCAAATGTAACAACCCAAAATTCCACACATAATTTTTTTTCAAGTAGCTTAAGGACATCAACCCTCTCAAACCCACTTATTTTTCTAACCTCATTATCCCACAGATAAGTGTTTAGTTCTTTAGTGAGTTCATCATTATTCTTAACTAATATTAGTTTACCACCTTCCTCTTTCTTTCCTTTGAAAAGGAATTCCCTATAGGCCCACATCTCTACAAATGTCATTTAATGTAGGAGCATACCTTCTACATCTATCAAAAGGTGATGCTCGACACATCGCTCTACACAAGTCACTTAGTGTAGATCTATCCCTTTTCTATCCATTGAAAAGGTTTATGCATATTTTTACAAACCCCATTGGTCCTTCAATGAGTTGCACTATGCTAGCAATGGTTGGTGTACTCCTTCTTTTAAGGAGTTGGCCTACCTAGTAGCAACCGATTCTATTTAATTCAACATAAAAGGAACCACATCCATAGTCACTTGGTTTAATTTGGGGTTCTATTTTACTAATGTCATAAGCTTCATTTCTTTGGTGCATTATCATCGTAGCTCAAGAGAGTGGATATTTTGATAATATATCTGCACTCTAATTCAGATATGCCACCTGCACATCTTGAATTTTTAAGTTAAGCCCTTCCTAGTACATGCAAGCTCTTAGATCATGGGGTATCTATGTTATTCTCGATGATTATGAGTGTCTTCAATTTTAGCAAAAACTATTCCAAGAAAATTTGCACCACTAGTGAACTTACCCATATTATCCCTTGTAGTCCACCCTTAGAACAATAAATAATGATGTTTAAAATACATTTAAGGATTTACTTAAAACATGCATTCATGGGATAGCAAGGATTCATTGTGTCAACAAGATTGTAAATGAAATTAAACATTCTCTAAAGGCTTCCTTGGTCACAATGCATAGATGATCCTTCAAAAATAAATCACAAGTTCTTTTTAAAATCATCAATTATCTATTTACCATTCCCATTTAACATAACCACAAAGCTAAATTAATATGCAAAGAAATCTTCCAACCAAAATCCAATTACTATAATATCATGAATAGTTCATTACAACAACGTAGCTCGAAGTCATCCACTACCATGGAATTTACATTGAGAATTTCCATATAATCTCAAAATACAATCTCCTTCATACACATGACTCTAAACTATAACCTTCCTTCGAGACTACCTATTTAAAAAGAAGATATCTGGTGCTTCCAATGCATGGTATATCCAAACTTCCTTGATACTCCAGTGAGAGACTTTCTACCACATCTCTATCAAAAACTCACCACCGGTGCAATATTGTCCAATTCAACTTGACACTATCACAAGACTGGTTCTTAGCACACTCGAACAGATAAATATTGGTCACTATAAAGGGATTGTCCATACTCTAGGATCAGATATGACACCCATTCAAAAGATCACAAGACTAACACAATCATATTTAAAAGTGAAACTTCACACTACAACCAAGTCAAACTTCATTCTACCGAAGCATTTTAGATTCGTCACACAAGAAGCAATTCATCTCACATAAAATGCAACAAGAGCAAGGCAATTTCTCAAATAAACCTGCTCAATATAATCTTCATTCACTTTTTCTTCTAATCAAAAAAAATAGAAAACATACACAAAATTCCCATTCATTCTACTTCCACCATTTACCAGCAAGCCATTCTCGTTATAAGGTTTTACGTATACAACAACAATTACTAAGTTCACAAATCCAACTTTCATTGTCTTTTCCCAAAGAAACCTAGCAAGCATGGTTTTGAAAATAATGCAACATTAAGACAACCATGGTAAATTGGTGTAAACAATAACTTCAATCAAATATCTATCTACAAACTAGATCAAACACAAGTTATTTTCTATTTTTCCACAGTCAGCAATTAACGAATAACTTTCCATTTTTGTTCAACAACGACAATAGGAATTCTAACCTCTAAAGACCACTGGCCAACTCTTAACTAAATTTTCCATAGAATACATAATTCAAGCATCATACTATAAAGCAATTTGTTCTTCTTCAAAGAGTTCTACCTGATAAACAATGTCAGTATTTACGCTTCCTACCTGCAACTCAACCTTCCTTCACGGTAAATTTGTTCCTTCTCTCTTGCGCTCTTATTTCTCCCTCCAAACTCTCTAACCCCAAAAATACCTCACTACTTTATTTTTTCTTTTACTTACCAAAATGTTTTCCTTCTTTTCTGAACCTTCCACTCCAAAATGATATCATGTTCTATGCTCGGCACGTTACTCTCCTCCATCCATCGCTAGGGATTCCAACCAAATTTTATTAAAAGTGAAGGTGAAGGAATAGTAGCAACACAAGCTCTCATGATTGCTCACTAACAACCATCCAAAATGCATTCACATCTTTGAGTGGAACAAAGTTTCAACAAACATTAAAATGTCATAGAAAACACGAAAAAAGAAGCATTTTGAATAATAATTCTATGAGGAGCAAGCTCTCTTTTATGAACACAAAGAAATCACACACGACACTAGAAACATACTTATAACAAAATATTATTTCTTTTCAAGGTTCCAAACTAGAAATATATTTCAAAACAAAACACAAGATTCCATTCCCTAGAAACTCAACAACAACAAACAATTCCATAGTCATTCATCCTTTAATCAAAACAACCATTTTTATGTTAAGCATTCCTTAGCTAAAGGTCAACATAGTTAAATTCCTTTTATGCAAGTCATGTTATGCATTCTCCTTGAAAGAAGCACTCATTCATGTTGCTTCCAGATACTTCATCGATTAACCCATCACATCATTTCCCATGGACTTTCCCTTTCTTGGTGACCAATTATTTCTGCCACCCATAGCAACCTTTTTCCTGCAAAAAGTGATGTTCCATTAGCAACATCTTATTCTTTCATAAAACCAAGTTTACAAGGATGTTAGCATGAGAGGATGATCAATCAAATCACCACATAATTTCATCAACAATACATAATTTTTCATGATAAATACATAGATAGATAGTCCATCATATTTTCAAAAATAGTACTAACACATCATGTAAACATAAGCAAAGTCCATCATCTTTTCAAAAGTAGCACTAGCACATCATGAAAACATAAGCAAACCATAAAACATAATGTTTGCCAAAGGAGGGTCATGACATAACACCATCATGAGGAGAATTATTGCATTTTTTAGGTGGATATGTCATGTTATAATGAGAATATAAAAGTGGTTTTGATTGTAAGAATGATGGAAAATATTGTGGAAAGGAGAACTGTGAAGGGATTATTCGAGTGAGAAAAAATGAAGGATGAGGAAATTATGATAAATATGATGTTGAATATGAATGAAGATATGGAATAGGTGAAATGAGTTGACCATGATTGATAAACAAAGCTTGTGTAATACTCTCGACATTGACGATAAAGACAGTTACATATAAAGTTTACATTGAATTTGGTTGTTTGCAAGACCCATGATCTCTTCACCATTTCTAAGAGTGATATTCATTTTTATTTTTATTTTTGTTTTTTGATAGAAAAGAAGCACTTCAAATAGGATGCACAAAAAGGTTTCCCCTTACATAACCAATTAGAATTCACTTAATATGATTTTGATTTAATTTAAAAGAAAATAAAAAGTGGTTAGTAATAAATTTATTTCTTTTCACTAAATTATTTTCTTCAATTCACGTGAAAAAGTTGGAAGAGTCTAGTTGTCTTGTTTCAAACTAGGCATTCACCTATATGCCCATATATAGACGCTTGGTGATGAATTACAAGCCATGATGAAGTCCAAGTGGTCATGAAGCCCATGTCCTACCAATATTTACCCAATTCATTGTGGTAAACAATACACTTTCTAAAGAGGAACTGCATGCTCTATTCCACAATTATGATGATTGTTGGATCATCTAAAGTTTAATATTGATTAATATTTTTCAATTTTTTGGGCACAGGTGAAAGGATAATCTCTTTCCAAAGTTTTGTGGGTGTGGCTAACCCCCTTTACTATGTATTTCCCTTATATCTAGACTAGACTTACCACACAAGATCTTTAAAGTAGATTTCCCACCACTAAAGTGGCATCTTGGTTACGCAACTTGAATACATAATAATATGTTGGATGTTGTTCTCTTTAAGGAATGACATAAAAATAAATTGTGAATTGATTCGATTAATTTTTTTTTTATATTCTTCAATCTAAGACAAACAAATTTTAATGGTCTATTTTTTTTGTTTTTTTTAGGAAAAAAAAATAAAAAGTAAAAGTGGTGATGTTTCATGTTAGGTTCACCAAAGAATGTATACCCAATATTTTTTTACCCCTTTTCTTCATCCTTATTTGATCTGCACCTAGAATGGGGATGGTAAAATAGGGGATCTACAACTCAGATGAGAGGTACTTGTATTGTACCCTCTTTTGTGGTTGTCAATGAATTATGGTGGGTTCACCAGGAAACTTTTAATGATGGTTGTCAATGAAAGTTTGATGAATTCTTTAGTAAGCATGCACCTATGTTTTGGGTAAAATGCAACTAGGCCTAAACTATATGCATTTCATATTTTCATGAAAAAATTAGAAAACAATAAAAATAAATGCAAGCTAATGTAATTAACTATATTTTTATTCTTTTTTTTATTGTATTTTCTTTTTATCTTTTCATTTTAGATGATTATATGCAAAGAAAAAAATCAAAATAAGAATGGAGTAATTAAGAACTAAAATAAAAAAAATATAAACTAATTTTTTTTCACTTATCTGATCTGGATGACTGATGTAGGTGAATACACATTATGTGCAACAAATTCACATCCAGTGCAACAAATTTACATTCTGGAAGCCAGCAAGTGAATTTGAGTCCTCAAAAGATCGAGAGATAAATTCTACATAGGACACTTAAATTTGGTGATTAGAGTTTGAGGATCTTCTTAGGATACTGTAGATCTAATATTTAGGGTATAGCAGTTAGATTTCCTAGGTCTTTTAAAAAACCTTGCACAAGAAAATTGAATAACAAAAGCATGCATAGATCTGAGTCTAGATTGAATATGTGAATGAAATATAAGGATGATTAAGAATTATTGAATACAAATTTATCTAAGTGATATGTTTATAAAATTATAAATCTAAAAGCATGATTTTCCTTCTAGATATACACTTTCATAAATTTATAGCCTATCTATGAATACATTATCTATGAATTTGATGACTATCAAGACGTGAATTCGCTAGATTAGCAGAAAATAAGATATTTTCATCATGAAATGAAAATAAATGATAATATAAGTATTATGGAGGGAAATTACAATGGATTGCATAGCGAATTGGATCATTGGATACATGAATAGTGATGGTGAAATGGTGGATCTAAGCAACAACAAGCCTTTCCTTGCAACTAATCTCCATGGTAGCAAAGAGACCCTGTTCTAGCTTATCATACCTACAAGAAAAATATTATATCTCTACTTTCTAAGTCATAAAATAAGATTGCCATGATTTTATTCATAAGACCTTAACTTTTTAGTTAGCCTATCAACTCACTATTCAGCTATCTAACTTATTATAGAGGTTCAACCCTAGTTTTAATGGTTATGTTTAATGTAGAATAGCTTAAACATCATGAGATCTACGATGCCAAATAGGGTCAACTTGGGCTAATTTGGAGTTTTTTCAAATTAAGCAAATTCACATTCTATTTGCTAGGGAATGAAATCATTGGGATCATATAGTTCACCAATTTGGGATGAAATCCAAATGATCGGCTTGGCAGGAAGTAAATTTCAGATTTTGTGAATACGCGTTCTAGATGCTAGGTCACAAAATCATAGAAAAAGTAGAAAACGTGCTAAATAAGTTGTCATGTGTAGGGATAAGGGTAAAATTTTAAGGAGGGATGAATTTATGTATGTTAGGAGAGATAGGTAATTTAACATGAGTTAAATTTCCTTGTCTATTGATTGTAACTGTGCATGAACCAATTGTATCGAATCACATTAGGATTAAAATTGGCACAATATTTTTTTGTAACATGGATCGGTCGTGTTTTGTATAAATATGTAGGTCATATCTAAAAATAGATATTGGTAAATTTTGTGAAGTTTTATTATTCTGTACTACATAATTAGTAATAAAGTTTCGAGTGTTCTTTATTTACATGTATTTTCAAGAGTGAGTTTTTAGTAACCAATTGGGTGGACTGTCTATAGGATCTTGGGCCTACTCTAGGTAGTAATCCTTCCTTGTTTTTTTATTTCCTTCTTTCTTTATTTTTTCAATATTTTTATTTCATATTTTATTTAATTCAATTGTGTGTTTCTTTTTTTTAAATTTCATTTCAAGTTGTGTGTTTGATTTCAACAATCTCCCTTTCAATCATGTGTTTGATTTTAGTATTTTAATTTGATAAATTTACTTTCTATAGTTTATTTCAGTTGTGTGATTTAATTTTCTACATTTAGTTTTTACTTTCCTTTTTTTTTTTTTTTTAACCCAGGTGTTGTAGGTGAGTTGGAGAGGAGAGGGAAATCCTCCAAGGGAGGTCCCAAGTTCAAATATCCACCCTACCAAAAAGTTGAATTGGGTACCCAAAATCTAATTGATAATGTTGGTGCGGGTAGGGCTGGGTGCGACCCCCGGGTGACTTTGACGGTGTAGAACCCCCTGTTCGTGGTCTCTTAGACCAAGGCAGCCCCACAAGGGGTTTTTCGCTTTAAAAAAAAAATACCATTTTTTCCTCACCAATTTTGCACTATTTTTTAGGAGTTCCAACTGTAGTATTTTAGTATTTGTAGGTTAGTCATCCTAAAAAATAACTATTTAGACTTTCTTACCCATAGATCCCTTATCTAAGAATGTGAGTCCACCAAGACCAAGAGGACCTGATGAATGTTTTATTAAGAGAGTAGAACTCACCTTGAAACCACCTAAAATACCTTCTAAATATTCTAAAATACTTCATGTTGTTGGACCATCCTCACCATCTAACACACCTTGGCATATTAATCCAATATTTGTATATTTATTTATAAATAATAAAAGGTGAAAAATATTAGAAAGGGGGTTTGCCTTTGGATTTTATTTAGATTTACTATTTGAAGACACAATAAATGAGTGTGAAGCTTTATTAGTTGTTGTAGAAGCATCGGGTTTAACACCTACATCATCTAAAACACCTACATCATCTAAAACCATGGCTGGGAATGATGAGGCTTCCACCAGTTTTGAATTTCCCATTGAAGAATCTAGAGGAGATATTAAAATGAAATATATCTCTCTTGCACATCTTCCCATATTTAGAGGACTACCAATGGAAGATCCTAATCTATTTATTTTTAAATTTGATATTCTTTTTAGATTAGTAGATTATAAGATTGATGCCCAAAAATTAAATATGTTTTCCTCCACATTGGATGATTCAGCATTACACTGGCTTATCGGTTTAGGAAACAAACAAATTGCCACCTAGGAGGACATGAAAAAAATATTCCTAGAACAATACCAGGATTTTGGTAGGGCATAGGATGCTAGAGATGAAGTCCTAGATATGTCAAAGAGGGAGGAAGAATCATTGGAGGATTACTAGGGTAGGCTTAATTTTAATCTTTGGTGTTCACCCTATGCATAAATGGATGAGAAATCCTTGAGAAGTATATTCTTAAGGGGGCTCATGAATGATTCATTAGAAGCCTTAAACATGTTAGTGGGAGGTGACATTTACCAAATCCAAATGTTATATATTCTATTGTTTTGTCGAAATTACTATAGGAGAAAAAATAAACCCATCAACCACAGAATAAAAATAACAACCTCCATAACAAAAGTATAAATAGGTACATTGTTGAAAGATATGAAAAGTGATATTTTATCATCTGTTGCAATCCAACTAGATAAATTCCAACTTCAAAAAAAGAAGCAAGAAACCAAGGCAACATTGACCTTTTTCTACCCAAGATGTAGGAAGAAACACCCAAGGAATGAATATCCAAAAAATAAGGTTTGAGTGTGTACCATTTGTCAAATGGATCACAAAATGAAGTTGTGTCCATAATTAGTAAATATGAAAGAGGAACCAAAAGTAGTTGAAACTTATTTTATGGGTAATAGGAGAAACTGGAAATAGTCTCCTATGGAAGGTGGAATGCCAAGAGGAGTACCACCCTATGAGGGATTCCATTTTATGCACCAAGGGTAAATTCAAACATCCAATATGGGATGGTGGTATCAAATTCCTTGGATGAATGCCACCCAAGGGTCAAATCCTTATACATATTATCCATGGATGTCATACTAGCAATCTGGAACATAGTGGCATAATTATAATACATGGAATTCACCTCCACAAGTAACAACACAAGCCCCACTACAACCTAGTTTTCCAACACCACCTACTTCTAGGCCATAATAGATACTAGCACAACCAACCCCAAATCCAAATAATAATAATAAGATAAATAAACCAATGTATCAGGTAGACACAAGGATTTACCCTATGTATCATGTTAGCATAGATTGTAGTCCAACTATACTTAGATCAGGTAAAGAAGTAGGAGTAGATCCAACACCTCCAATAGTAAAGGAAGAGAAAATATATGTAGAAGTAGAAGAACCAACACCTCTGATAGGGGGTGGAAGAAAATTTAACTACTGAATAATACAACAATGAAGGGACTCCACCCTTTCCCAAAATATTACAAGAATCTAGAAAAATGATGCAACCAAAATCTGACATAATGGAAGGATTGAAAAACCTAACTGTCATAATTCCCCTCTACCATGCAATATGAGATATGCCTATCTATGAAAAATACATTAGAGAATTATGTTTTAAGAGACCATATTGAAGACAACATTCCAAAGTAATACACATGGTAGTTCAGTTAACTAACTTAATATTAGGGAACACCTATCACCAAAAATATTCTAATTCAAAAAGCCTAATTTTAAAGGTTCAAATCAAATGCTTGAGACTACCCAATACTTTAGTAGATTTAGAAGAAACCATAAATGTCATACATAAGAAAACCATGCAAAAACTATAGTTAATAGATATGAGGCCAATTGAAATAGTTTTACAATTGGAAAATCAGTCTATAGTACTCCTAGAGGGAATACTAGAATATGTGATTATAAGTGTGGATGCATGGGAATATTTAGTAGACTTTCGAATTATGGAGTCAAAATTATGACTAGGTGGTTATCCACTCATAATAGGACATCCTTGATTGGAAATTATCGACACATACATAAGTTGTAGGATGGGAAAAATGACCATATCCATTGGAAAAAATATAAAACATTTAGTCTTTTACCTTCCTACACAATATACTATTCAATTAGGAGATCATAATTTTGAATTTGAACATGATGATACCTTAACTATGATGCAATGAGTGATGTATCTAGATGAAGTAGAGAATTAAGTGGATGAAGATCAAATCTTAACAGATTTTCTCCAAGGAGAATCTTCATATCCTCCTATGAATTCTTGACTTATTGGTAGTAGGGAAAATCATGTAAAACGAGTTGAAATAGTACCTGGATGAACATTGAATATTGATAATTCATTGGAAACTAATCAATAAGAGAAGTTGAAAGGAATATTAAGTAAACATAATACTAATTTCACTTAGGATTACAGATACATAATGTGTATTTATCTGAGGTTTACACCCATAGGATTTTTTTGGAGAATGATGCAAGACCGGTACGACAACCCCAAAGGTGGATGGATCCAACTATGAAGGGCATAGTAAAAGCTGAATTAAAAAAATTGTTATCAGATGGATTCATCTACACCATTTTTGATAGTCAAAGAGTTTCAACTTTGGTAGTGGTACCAAAGAAAAATATCAAATGGAGGATTTGTATGGAGTATCGAATGTTAAACAAGATCACCCAAAAAGACCATTTTTCCATACCATTTATAGACCAAGCCCTAGATACCCTAATTGGATGAAATATTTTTTGTTCCTAGATGGGTATAGTGGCTACAATCAAATACATGTATCTATCCTTGGGGTACCTTTACCTACTATATCTTACACTTTTTTTTATGTAATGCACCTACCACTTTCCAGTGGGCAATACTTAGTATTTTCTCAAATATGAGATATTGTAGAGGTCTATATCGATGATTTCACCATATACGGTGAAATTAAGCTATAGATAATTTGGAGAGAGTACTCCAATGCTGCCATGAAATAAACCTATTCCTCAGTAATGAAAAATATTTTATGTTAATTATAGAAGGGATAGTTTTAGGACACCATATCTCTGTTGAGGAGATAAAGTTAGATAAGAAAAATATTGAGGTTATCAAAGAACTACCTACCCCTAAAACACATTGAAATGTATAAGTTTCTTGGGCTATATTTGATACTATTATTGATTCATTCAATATTTTAGCAAAATCACTAAACCACTGCACACATTGTTAACCAAATATGCTAAGTTTGTTTGGACAAGTGAATGTGAACAATCGTTCCAAACCTTAAAATAAAAACTAACAACTGTTCTTGTGTTGAGAGGTCCAAATTGGAATCTCTTCCACATTTATGTGGATGCATCCAATAATTCTATAGGGGAAACACTATGATAGAAACAATAAAACAAGGTATATGCTATCTATTATATCAGTAAAAATCTTATAGGTTTTGAACTCAATTACACTATCACAAACAAATAATTCCTAGCAGTTGTACATACCATTAATAAATTTTGTCATTATATCATGGGATAAAAAATTTGTGTATACACTAAGCATACAATCATCATATATATGATGAACAAGTCAATGATAAATGGTACAATTATCAAATGGATATTGTTCTTGTAGGAATTTGATGTGACTATTATCAACAAACCTGGTAAATATAATGTTGTGGTAGATTTTCTATCTATGTTAATCTCTCATGATAACACTGCCACTAAGGATAGATTCCTGGATGAGAAACTCTTTGCTCTTGATAATCACATACCATGGTTCACTAATATGGCCAATTACTTAGACATCGGTAAAATATCCCCTACACTCACTCCTCAAGAAGCTCTAACATTATTTGAGAAGAGTGTAGCTTTTAATGGATTTATGGTTGCCTATTCAAAACTAGCCCTAATATGGTAATAACTATGGGGTTTCCCTCTAAATCATACCAAATTGGAAATGAAGGTAACAAGGTGTAAGCCTTGGAAGATTTCTATAGAGAATATGAAATGGGTAAGCAACAGGTTTCACAAATGCAAAGTTCCAAAATTCAATTTCCTGTCAATGTAAGTAATGTTTACAGTTATGTTTAGGTATGAGTGTGCCTTGTTAGTAAGGTGTTGTAGGGGATTCAACACAAGTTATGGTAAGAAAGTTTCAAGGATAACTAGGATTTACAATCTTAGCAAAAGGATGGATATTGTAATAGGTTTTGGGTTAACCTGCAAAACCCAGTAATTAATGAAGACTTTTATTTACCAAAAAAAAAAAACTAGCCCTGATCAACTCATGAGACAATGTGTTGTGGAAAATGAAACTGTAGAAATATTAAAAGCCTATCATGATAAACCATGTGGTGGATATTTTATAGGAAAAATAAATGCATTCAAATTTTTACAAACAAGGTATTATTAGTCCTCATTATTTAAATATGCAATAAACTATGTCAACCATTGCGATCAATGTCAATGAATGGGTTGACCAACTCCAGAAGATGAAATACCCCTTAAACGACATGTGCATATTGAACCATTTAATAAGTTAAGGATGGATTTTGTTGGGACTATCAATCCATAATCTTATAGTAAAAGCTATATCTTAGTATATATAACTAAGTGGATTGAAGTGCAGGAACTATAGAACGCAAAATAATACAATGTAGTATAGTTATTGTATGAATTTATTTTCACTAGATTTGGTGTTTGTAGGGAAGTTACCAATGATAAAGGTATGTAGTTCACTTCGAAAATAATTCAGAAATTGATGCAATAGTTCCAAATCCAACACAACAAAATAAACCTATACCATTCGCAAGCAAATGGGCAAGTGGAGATTACAAACCGAGAGTTGTAGAATATTATAACAAAGATAGTGCAACAACACAAATAAAATTAAGATAAATACCTCTCAAAATAAGTATGGGCATATCAGATCACGTGGAAATCAACAACCGAATTTATACCATTTTAGCTAGTGTACAAGAAAAATGCAATGATGCCAATCAAATTTGAAATTAAAATTTTTTGTACTACTCTGAAGCTCGATATGGATTTGGACACTACACAAAAAAATTTATTCACTAATTAAATCAATTGGATGAATTTAGGTAAGATGCATTGTGGTACACAAAAATAATGTAGAAGTAGAGGGCAATGTGGTATGACCATCACATAAGACCAAAATTATTTAAATAAGGATGTTGGGCACTATTATATGATTTCTAGTTCTAGGAGTGAAAGGGAAATCTCATGCAAAGGTGTATGGGTTCATATTAGGTGATTGAAGTCATTAATAATGGAGTTGTTCGCATTAGAACCATTGATGGTAGCAACATAGTTTTGATGGTCAACAACCACTGCTGCTTATGACCTTACCATGCACCTCTAATTAATGTGACCGACTCAAATGCAGGCATAGGGGAGACCCTCATTGTCTTAAAAAATTAGAAGTTCATGGAATGCTTACACGTTCACTGTAAAATAAAGAAAAAAATGAAATATATATATATATATATATATATATATATATATATATATTTATTTATTTAAATTTTTCTAAAGACTATAGTTTTCTTTTTATTTTTTATTTTACAAGACCGCATGGAGTCAGATGAAAAGTTGTAGACATCCAGGTTAACTAGGCCTATCATGCATGAAGCTATGCTGCTCTATTTTTCTTTTATTAATTTTTTTACAGGGCCACATGGAGTTAGATGCAGAGCTAGAGGAATCCAAATCAAATGGGCCTATAAGGCACAAAGCTATGCTACCCTATTTTTTTCTAGTTTTTAGAAGTGTAGCAATGTTAAAAAGGTACCTATTTCCTAATTATAGTAGGTGCCTATATTTGGGCTATGCATCACATGCCTATTCACCACCAAGAGGATGATGCATTTATCTAGGCTAACAAAAAAGTGCCTACTTTCCACCAGGAGGGTGGTGCATATCTTCCATCAAGGGGAGCGAAACCTATATCTAGAACAAGATAAGGGCACCTATATCCAATGCCTATATTAAAATGTAGAACATAGGTGCCTATATCTATAACACATGTGCCTATATCCATAATAGAGAATTCACCTATATCCAAAACATAGGCACATATATTCAGAGTAACAGAGACACCTATATTCAGAATGAGAACAATGAAGGCACCTATATCCAAACGAAGTAGAAGCACCTACCTTCCATCCAATGAAAAACACCTATATCTAGAGTATAATAAATGCATATATCCAATATCCAAATGTATCCATATGCAAATGATGATGTCAACTTTTTGATGATGAAGTATGTCTACTTTTTGATCATCGATGTCGGAGTATGCTTACTCTCGAGACATTGACAATAGGATACACTACATTCAAATTCCAATGTGAAAGTGTTTTATCCCATGATAAATAATCATAAGTTTTATTTTCAACATGAGACCTTAAAACTAATAAATATGTATTACCTAATAAAATTACTTTGACGATATTTCTACGCACAAAAAAAAAGCAAGTCCCTAATTTGTCCCTGTACACTATAATCAACGTTTTGATCAGTCAAGTTGCACCACCAGATACCTACACATCATATTTTGCAAAAACTCACCTAGGTATGTACTGATTTTTCTATTATTTATGTGCATAGTTATCACAAAAAATATTTTTGTGTTATGTGCCAAAACATACCCCATATTTTTATTGTCCAATCATGCAACCCCACATCAACAATTTTCCATGTGGCACCAATAATGCATGGGAGAAATTGCAACTATATCCAACTATATTTGGGTGCATGCTTCAATGTTAATTACATGATTTTTGTAATCATTGCTAATTACACAGATAGGTTCCCACTATAGGCCTGGATATAGTCACATGCTTCGGCATGATAAAAATATATATAGGTGCTTATTTTGAACCAGGATAGCTATAAAATAGAGCGGATGCCATGGGAGGACCTTTGTGACATCATGCACAAAAAAATATGAGCCAATAGATCTCTCAGGAATTTTAGGATTTTTTAGGGATAAATTTGAAGTTGTAGGGTGGATGTATTATTATCGTCTGGTCAACCAAGGCCAAGACCTCATGGTAATGCAACAATTTGTAGCTTCAATGGATGATGGAGTTCTATGGATGCAAGGGCTAGTAATATCAATGATATAATAATATGTAGCAAACTTCACTAGCCTCCCATGCATAGGGGACAAAACATACAAGGGAGATAACATTGAGCATTGCACTCAACTATTTTTCAAGCAACCAATGATGCAGTTGATGCAATAAGGTTTTCCAAAATAGTATGTCCTAGAAGCATGGCAATAGGTGTTTGAGCAATTGGTAAGGTTCTTCACCTGCACCAAAAAATATTCTTGGCTCAATCCCAACCACTTGAAATTCTTGAATTATTTCTTGCATGGGGACTATATAAATATCCCATATTATTTTATGAGTGCCATATGAGATGAGGCTAGAAGATATCGAGTAGGTAAAATTGTGGCATTAGAACATCAAGAGATGATTTTAGTCCTAATTTAGCATGCTAAAGCACAAAATATTGCACCACCACCACCACCACCATTCGATGTAGTAGAGGAAGTGTCTGAATCATCTAGTGAGCGACAAGAGGATAATCAGGATGAGGAAAAATATATGCCTACCTCCCAACATAGTTGTTCATAAGGGGAGGTAGAGCATCCCAAATTGATCCCATTTTGGATCACATTGTTATCTACATATATAGGAGGGGTAATAATAGAAAATTTGGCTGATTATAGTTCATCAAAGGGTGTATTTTACCCCATAGTTTTTTTTTTTTTTAAATGAAAACTTGTATTAATACAAGAACCATAAACAAGCGGGAGAGAACACATCCCGAGCCAGAGCCACAAGCAAAACAACGAGGAAAGCGCACAAAGGCAACGCTAGGATCCTCAAGGCACAGAGAACGAACGGCGCGAAACAACGACATGTCGCGAAAACGCGACATGTCACGAAATCGCGACAGGAAAACCCATCACGACCACTTCGGCACCAACAGGCGCGATAACGCGACATGTCACGAAATCGCGACATGTCGCGATATCATGACAGGAAGGGCCCTCGACAGCCACCCGCAGAAAGCGTCGTGAAAGCGCGACAGAAACAGAAAACAACAGGCAAGCCTCATGAAGGTCGCGATATCGCGACGGAAACCCACCCAGTTACAAAGGAGCCAAACATGCCACGAAATCATGCAAGAAAAATGCCAGAGGCCAGGAAGGCACAACCTGTCGCGAAATCATGACAAAAACCAGCTCGTGGTCGCATCATCGCTACAGGTCGCGATATCGCGACAAGTAACCACCCAGTCGCCAAAGTGCCAAAAGTGTCACGAAATCGCGACAGAAGAACCATGCAGCTTCCAAAACTCAAACTTGTCACGAAAATGCGACAAAATATTTACATTGCTATTCAACTTCAATAAGGGAATGAGAGCACGGTAAAAACACCAATCGAACCTAGAAAGCGGGACCTGACGTGATATCGCAACATGTCGCGGAATCGCGAGTCGTAAAAAAGCGACATGTCGCGATATCGCGACATGTCACGGAATCACGACACGCGATAACGTGACAGGTCGCGATATCGCAACATGTCACGGAACCACGACCCGCGAAAACGTGACATGTCGCGATATCATGACAGAAACCAGCCGGAGACTGTAGCCTCTCAACCTGTCGTGATATCGCGATAGTAACCAGCCAACGGCCGCGACAGGACAACATGTCGCGATATCGCGACAGAAAGGACCCTTAGCAAAAAAAACTTTGCACATTATTTCAGAAATTGTTCAAGGCCTTGTCTGATCTCGACATTCTCCACAGGCAGATTGCTATGCAGATGAATCCCAACCTCTCTCTCAGCACCCAACTTAGCAAGGAAATCAGCCGCTTTATTGAGAGATCTACTAGCATAAACAGGAATCACATCCTCAATTTCCTTCCAAAGCTCTAAAATTTGGGAAACCAAAATCTGGAGCCTCCAAGCTTTTAAGGCAAAGTTCCTCAGGCAATCAAGAGCACCAACCAAGATTTGGGAATCAGACTCAATGATTATCTTTCTGTGACCATGTTTGACGGCCCAGATGGAGGCAGATTTAATAGCAAAGGCATCAGCTTCATTGTTTGTGGCATATCCCAGACCTTGCAGTTCCCAATATAGCACAGTCCCAGCATGATCACGGCAGATAACACCACTACCAGCATTGCCCGGATTACCTTTAGCAGCTCCATCAGTATTGATTTTGACCCAGCCTTCTGGGGGAGGTTTCCAACAACTTCTTACCTGTCTCTCAAGATCAGCACCTCTCCCACTCAAAGGCTTAGAAGCTGACTGGTTTTCCTTCTCAGCAAAGATGGCAACGGTTTCCACAACTTTGCTCCAGATGACCTGCCAAATCCCATCCATCGAAGAGAAGGTTTCATGAAAAATACGAGCATTTCTTTCCAACCAAACCTGCCACCAAATAAAAAGGAAACCGAGCTCCCAGCCAGTACGAAGAGCTTTAGATATAAATCTACCTCTCTTCCAGCTTTCCCATATGTTGGTCCGGGACAAATTTCCAAGCACCTGAAGTTTAAAGTGGGAGAACCAACGGTGCCAAATCTGCTGTGTGAAAGAGCAATCAAACAGAAGATGATCCACAGTTTCCTCATTCCTATAACATAAAACACACTGGGAAGGGCCAATGATGCCTCTAATTCTGAGGTTGTCAAAGGTCAAGATACCATTATGCATCAGTTGCCAAGCAAAGAAGTTCACTTTCGGCCAGCCCTTGGGATGCCATATCTTCCTCCATTCATGATCAGGAAAAGAGTGTGGGGGGGCTCAGGTAGGATCGAAGCATAGCCCTCCTTCACAGAATAAACCCCAAGGTTCCCAAAGCCCCAAGCAAGCTCATCCTCCTCATCTCTCCCAGATAGAAACCTTTCAGCCAAAAGTTTTTCCAGAGTTGGGACCTGCTCCGGAGGGATTGGAATAGGCCATTCACCTAGCCGCTTAAATTTTTTAACCTTATACTCCCCCAATTGGCTGGTAGTGAAGTAGCTCTGAATATTAATCCAACATTTATCTTCAAGAGCTGATTTTAACGGAAGCAAATCAGGAAACACAGCAAGGATATGAGGATGCTGATCCCAAGAGTCAGTCCAAAACCGAGCCTTCTCCCCTCTCCCAACTTTCCAGAACAATTGATCTTTGATAATGCAAGATCCAAGCTTGAGCGCCTGCCACACAAGAGAACCATTACCTTCCAGAGGATAACGGCCCAAGTCGTTAGGAGGAACAAGACCCAAGTATTTTCTAGAAAGGATTCTGCTGCAGAGGGACGAAGGCTGGGAAATCCACCTCCAATACAGTTTTCCAGCCAGGGCCCGATTGTTAAACTTGGACCTTCTTAAGCCCAGCCCACCTTTTTCCTTGGGCTGGGTGACCTTTTCCCAACCAACCAAGGCCCATTTCCTCTCTCCATTGGCACCTTCCCAGAGAAAACTTCTAGCCGCTTTGTCCAACTCTTTCCAGATTGAGGGAGGGGCAGCCAGAATTGAGAATTTGTAAATAGGCATGGCCTGAATAACAGACTTCATAAAAGTTAGTCGGCACCCGTAGCTTAACCATCTATGAGACCAGTGATTCATTCTCTCTTTGATGCCCTCTAGCAGGTCCTTCCAGAAATTAGCTGTCAGTTTTTTGTAATGCAGAGGAACCCCCAAATAAACAACAGGAAGGGAGGTCCGAGTGAAACCCAGAATCTCCGTAACTCTCTCTTGCGACCTTTGATCAAGGTTGAAGAAGACCACTTTTGATTTTGAATCATTGATGGCTTGATTAGAAGCCCGAAGGTAGACGTTAAGAGTATCTTTGATTCCTCTTGCTTCTTTGAGGCTGGAAACTCCAACCAAGCTCGTATCATCCACAAACTGTAAATGAGTCAAAACTTCGGCTCCGATTTTAATTCCTGTAATCTGTCCCTGACGTCTTCTTCTCAGGAGGAGTCTGCCTAAACCTTCAGCCAAGATAAGAAAGAGATATGGAGAGCAGGGATCTCCTTTACGGAGACCCCGAGAGGCTCCAAAAGGTGGCGAGGGAAGCCCCTTAATTAAAACAGAGTATGAAGGCGTAGAGAAACAGCTCATGACCCAAGCAATCCAGTCCTGAGAAAAACCAAAGGCAGCCAACATCTTGACCAAGAACCCCCACTCTACTCTGTCATAAGCCTTAGACATATCCAATTTGATGAACATTCCCTTGTTACCTAAATTATGCATAGAATGGATAGCCTCCTGAGCCAAGATCACTCCATCCAAGATCTGTCTTCCTTCAACAAAACCCCCTTGCTCAGGGGAAATTAAAATTTGAAGAAGGGGTTTTAGTCTTTCAGCCATAAGTTTAGTGATAATTTTGTAGATCACATTACATAAAGAAATAGGTCTAAAATCAGAAATGTGAGCCCCCCCCTCTCCTTTAGGAATTAAAGTGATAAAGGTGTGATTTAGAGCCTTGAGAATTCTTTTGTTAATTCGGGATTCCTCAATGACAGCCAACACGTCCTCCTCCAAGATATCCCAGAAGGCCTGAAAGAACTCAATAGGGAAACCGTTCGGACCAGGCGACTTTCCTGTGCACATCCCAAAGACCACCTTCTTGAGTTCATCCCGCTCAATGGGCTTAAGAAGGGACTGATTCTCTTCATGAGAAATAATAGAGGGAATTCCCTCAATGACTTCATTTTGAGCTTCCACATCATGCTGCATACTTTCCTTGAAGAGGTTTGAGAAGTACTCCATAGATAGGGAATGCATATCAGGAAGAGTGTCAAAAGAGTTTCCAAACTCATCTTGAAGGAACTCCATGTTATTCAATTGCCTTCTAGCATAGGCAGAGCGATGGAAAAATTTAGTATTTCTGTCTCCTTCTAATAGCCAAGTATTTCTAGCTCTCTGTCTCCAGTAGATCTCTTCTTGATTATCAATATCCTCAACTGCTTTGCGCAAAGCGTCATCCTAAAATTTAAGATGCTCAAAAATAATTCCTTCTCTGAATTGTTTTTGCACCTCATTCCATCTGTCCAGCAAGGGAGCCCGTTGGAGCTGGAAATCAGATTTGTTAGTTTGCTTCCACTGTTTCAGTTTGCTCTTAACATAGAGAAGCTGTTTATGAAATTTGAACATAGCTGTTCCAAAAGGGGGGCGGCCTTCTTCCCACCACTGTGGAATTTTCCTTCGTAGGTCCTCTTTTTGCAACCAAAAATTTTCAAATTTAAAAGGTTTGTAATACTTTCCTGACATAGTCCCTCCCTCCAGCAAAATGGGAGAGTGATCAGAAACTGGGCCCTCCAAGATCTGGAATTTGATATTCCATCTAACATAGGCTTCCTCCGAGACCAAAAACCTTTCAAGCTTAACCCTCCTACTGTATGGCTCTCTTCTCTTATTAGTCCAGGTAAAGTTTGTACCAGGGCCTTTGATGTCAACAAGGTTAAAGGCCTGGACGTGGGCAATAAATAGCCGATCCCCGGTATCCAGAACAGGGATGCCACCTTCCTGATCTCTAGAAGATAATTTAGCATTGAAGTCCCCAGCTAAAATCCAATCAAGATCTTCCCGGGAGGACCTCATGTTTTGAACAGCTTTCCATTGAAACCGCTGACCTTCGGTATTCTGAGCCCCATAGAAATTTGTAATTAAGACTTGTTCAGCTGTAACTATATTCTTGAAAAGAGATGTTAGGACCCCTCTCCAGGCTATATGATCTATTGCTATCCACGCCAAAGGATTCCAAAGGGTAGCAATCCCTCCCGAGGCACCAAGAGCAGCCACTGCCATATGGCCAACACCCTCCGCAGTTCGGCCGACGTTTTACTCATGAGATCTAATGACATTTTTGTTTCCTGAATGAGCAGAAAGTCTGTTTTACTTCTTTCTAAAAGTCTTTGAACAGCAGATTGATGGGTTCTACTGTTTAAACCCCTCACATTCCAAGATTGTATAATCATTGGAAACCTTGGGAGCAATATGAATCAATTGTTCTTGCCAATCCTCCATTGATTAGCTTATCCCCTTGCACTGCAATTAGATCCTTATTGGATTTCCTGCCCACCCCTTGGGAATTACTATTTTTTGACCTCTTCTCCACCTGGGAAATTCCAAGAACTGGTCTTTCTCTGAGCTTTTCTACAATTCCCATGGAAACATCTTTAATAACGGGCTGGGCTGGGGAGTGGATTACCAGAGTCCCGGGGTTTTCATGATGCAAAGTCTCAGAGGAGTCAATCGCCTGTTCAAGGGCAGGGGATGAGGAAGGAGGAGCATTAGAAAGGATGATATTATCCTCAAGGATCCCATCTGCTCCTTCCATAGGTTGGTCTTCTTGATCCACAAGAGATTTAAAGATTTCATACCGATTTGTTGGCTTGGGGAGAGCTTGCTCCTTACCATTTCTCTTTTTGTTTCTTCTCCTCTTCCACTGTTCAAAGCCATCAATCTGGCCCTCAGACCCAGTGGGAGTGACATGTGGTTCCTTGGCCGAAGTGGACTTACCTCCTCGGGAGCGATTTGACATTCCCTGTGTAGCATCCGCATTGGTGCTCAAGATATTTGGACAGAACCTTGCCAAATGGCCATGCAAATGATAGACTCTACAACGGAAAGGTAGGGCTTCATAGTCTAACTGCTGTACCCAAGATTGTCCTGCTAGCTCCAATTCCATCTCAGCTGGTAGCGGTTGACTAATATCCAATTCTACACAGATTCTTGCATAAACGGCAGTATTTCCTTCAATGGTATCCTTAGAAACTCCCAAAAATCTACCTAGAGAGTTGCCTATCAATTCAAGAATCCGCTCGCCATAAAACTCCATCGGGAGAGCATACAGCCGGATCCAAATCGAGACAGCTGTGGGTTCAATGCGAGGGTTGAAACCCGCTCTCCACGGCTGGACAAATAACCCTGCCGGGCCATGGCTCCTCTTCTCTGATTCAAATGCTCTATTTCTATCCATTAGGGAAGAAAAACTAATAATGAAATACCCATTGCTAATGGGCCATAAGGAGTACTCACCGATTGGCTCCCAGTTTTGTCTCACCCAGGAATGCAAAAAGTGCAGGGTGGGTCGAATGCCCATGAACTTGCAGATCAAATCATGAGTGGCCCGGTAGTTTATCGTGTCTTCAACCAACTCTGGTTCGATGACTATTTTTGTTCTTGATGCAGATTGTGGGAGACATCCATTGATTTTGTGCCCAGGAGATCCCTTGCCCACATTCTTGGCTAGCAGATGGAAGGCACTGCGTTGAGCATCAGCAGAGGAAGACGCAGGATTTTCTCGTAGTATCTCCGCATAAGAGGTCTTTTTTCCTTCGCGAGAACCAGGAAGAGACCCCATTGGGCCCTCCCGGGACACCGAAAGATCCTAGACCAGAAGCCTGCAACAAACCCCAATCACGCAGGAGGAAGTTTCCGAACTGAAACCCTAGAGCCTCGGCCGTCGGCAGTGTAGAAGGATTCCCGCCAAATCGCCAGAGCTCAAAAATCCCAATATAATTCAACAATATTCTATTATGTACAATCTTACCCCATAGTTACAACCTAGTTTTCACCCAATTTTTTTGAATATTTCATCAAAATTGATGTTTATGTGAGCTTAGGGTGCAAGTCTCAATTTTTGATGATTCCAGAGAATTAAATTTTGGGTTTAATCTAAATTTTTGGCTTACAAAAGTGCTGAGATTTGTATGTCTTGAAGACCTGGATCTAGTGGCAATAATTTGGATTGAGCATTTTCTAACATTGTATCTTAAACACATTATTTCAAATTAAATACTTCAGAAAATTCAAGTTCTAAAGTCTGTCAAAGGTTTAATTAATTAAATTTCATTTTAGGGTTGCTCCAATTTCGTCACTTTTGCCCTACATTTGGATGCAAATTGATATGGCCATAACTTGAGCTAGAAAACTTTGTTTAAGCTGATTCAAAAACTGGTGGAAATATATTGATCTCATATTCACAATGGCACTAAAATTTCAAAATTTTAGCTATCAAGCATTTCCAAAAATAGTAATTTATGGTAGCATCTTGTGAACTTTATAATAACGTATCTCCTGAACCACGATGAATTTTTTGATGATCTCAATGGATTTGAATACCCATTTGGTCCATTTAGATGCTTTGGATATTTGCATAATATTTTAAGAACTTTGAATTTTGCCCCATTTTTGGCACTATGGGATAACTCAAAGCTCTAGGTCAGATTTGGTCTCCATTAACCTCTCATTTGTCTATATGTAATAATATATTTTTAATTTGTTGCTAAATTATACACACTCAGATCTCAGGAAACCTTATCATTGATAAATCAAATTCATCGCTCTTACATCGGCGATAAATATCTTTCATCAACAAAAAGGTATAATGACTTTGAGCAACTGTCATTGCTAGACCAAAGCCATCACTATTATATTAGAGAAGAATATTTCAATTGGCAAATGCATAAATTATTGGCTTAAATATAATTAACAATAACTTTCGAAAAAACCTCGTTGTCGATGCGTCATGGATAAAGCAATCAGATCAGTGATAAAGTTCATTACTCTTCAATCAATGATAAATTTAGGCAATCAGTGATAGTACATCAATGAGAGTACATTTTTGGAAGTCTTCATTACTCTTCCATTAGCGAAAAGTGTTTGATATCAATAATAGTACATTTTTGGTAGTCTTTATCACTCTTCCAAATCCTATCTATGATGCATCAATGATAGAAATAATTCTTGAACAATAAGGGTTTTGATGGGCTATTCGAGGTATTAACAAAAAAATAATTCTATACGGATATGACTGGATGCAATAATTAATTACTCCTAATATTGAGCATTTTAATAAAGCCTTAGAGAATGATTTAATTAGTCTAAATACTTAGGGTATTTTAATTAAAAGGATGTCATGAAGATATTAACAAAATATTGAGCATAATGATAAATAATTTGGCCAATAAAATTTTATGGCTCATGTTCCTGCTCCAATAGAATTTCATCGCTCATGTATCAACACTAAAAGTCATGTATTTTCGACATCCAATGAAATCTCATTGTCGATAGAAAATAGCCATCATGGACATATCTCCCACAGGGCTTGTGCATCACCAACAAAGGTTATTTTCACTAATAATCACCAATAAAGAGCAACCTTGTCATTTTAATTAAATCTAAATTTAATATTTCAAACATTAGAATCAAGAAAGAGATAATTGACAATTGAGGACATGGAATTAAAGGTAGAATGGATACTTTAGAGAAAAATTTTATTAATGTAAATTCTTTGGCATTTTAATATGAACCTTACTGAAAATTTAATAATTAAAATTAAAAGCCAAAAAATTAGAGAATAATTAGAATAAAAAAATTAAAATGTGGCTAATGTTAAACCTTAGGAAATTATTTAATAAATCTAAAATCATCAGTATTAATAATATTAATACCAAATTTTGATTGTATTTCATCACCAAAATCTTAAATTGGATTTTTTCTTCTACGTCTATAGGTGATCAAACGAGGGGAAAATAGGAAATTTGAACAATCCATAAAGGGAGTCAAACGATATAGAAGGATGATATTCATTGAACCTAGACTGAAACCTGACCAACTAATGCATGATAGATGTGATGATTCAGCTGCCCAAAGCTTCACAAAGATGATTATCTCAGTTGAAGACAACCTGTGATAGTCCAGTTCTTGTTGTAATACATTTACAAAAAATTAGTGGTAGAGAGGATACCAAGTGGCCACATATGCACTGAGTATTCAAAATAGAATTTATAGAATTCAAACTATAAAATAGGACTTTCAATCCATAATTGATCATTGAGCATCAAAATAGCAAAATTCTACAAAAGGCATTTTGAGTGTTTTGTCCTGGTTTGTTGTATTTCCCCTATGTCATACTTGTCTTCCATATCCTAATTCTTCTCACCTTTGTACAGGTACTACTGATATTTAATTAACTCACCAGAGATCATTTCTTGGGGGTTTCTTGAGGATTCCAAGTCTATATGTCACTACAATTAGGACAATAGATTGCATTCCCCTGTTACGACATTCAAACGGGTGAAAATTATGTTATATTCTTTGGGATACTTGAGCACACTATTAGGGTCTAATATTGTAATCATTTGGTATTGAACATAATACAAATTCTGGATTTTACTCTTTCATATATTTTGGTGCAATGTGTGTATGTCACTTGCCTGTATATTACATTATTTGAATCCATAGGCAATGATTCTTTCATTAATTTAATACCTATGTTGATTACATTATTCGTTATTCGAATGAATGTGGGTATATCAGTTCTTTCATTATTTTTATCACTATTTTATAGAATTGGTTAAGTTTACTACAATAACCCAATAGACAAGGTACTGATCTATATTCTTGGAACTAAAGCTATAAATGCTATATTTGCTTGGTCATCATAAAAATCCATTATAATTCATTAGATGTGGTAGATCTTAGCAAGATTGAAATTTATTATCAATTCGGTTCATTGTGGCATTTCCAGATCCAACTTGCATTCTTAAGGATTTAGTGTTTCAAGTTAAGGAGGTGAGTTTACTAGAGCTCACATATTGTTGTGATCAGGAAGTTTTGGTAGCATGACAACCCATATTTTAAGGATATCAAAAATTTTCACAATAGATTTTGGCATCATTGATGAGGATAAATTATTTTATGTTTATATATTCTCGTAATCTATATTGTCATGACAAAGTTTTTACCCATCAATGCCATAATTTTTGGCTCCATGGTTACCTCTATGCATATCTGAGAGATTGAGAAAACTTAAAAATTGAGTAGTCTTGGCCTGAGTGAGATTCTATTGCACCCAAGTGCTGGTGACTCTAAAATAACACAAAATATAGAAGAAATAAGAATCTGACCTAGTGCATACGAGAGGGAGTGGTAAGAATTTATTTCAAGAATTGAATAACCCATAGGTAATTATCTAAAACTGAAAGACAGTTTACAAAATTGAATCGTATCATAATGGTAAGATTTTTTTAACAAGTGATGTTCCTTTAGATAGTGGTTCTAGCATATTAATTTGTTCTGATAAGAATATTTCAATTGATCATAAGCATATCTTCTATCATCACCCTTGTGATCATTATGAATGACTAGAATAATCAATACCTTTAGACTTGGAGAGCCAATAGGTACAGGCCTTTTCAGCTACCTCCTCACCTTCATCGGTTACCCATTAAAATACCTAAATACTTTCCTAAATTCCTAGGTAACAATGTTGCCACTGGAGAAGACCATATCAAAATATTTTTGTATGCCTTAGATATTTTAGAAGTTAAAGAATATGTGGCTCTTAGGCTATTTTAGTAGACCCTAGAGAAAGATGCTTTAGATTGGTTCAATAGTCTTCATCCATATTGAATATTGGATCATAAAATGGAAGAAGTTTTTTTAGAAAGGTATGGTAATGAGAGAAATATACATTAACTTATAATTGAATTGGATGCAATGAAAATATAAAAATGAATGGGTTAATAACTTCAACAAAAGATTCATCAAGGTTAAAAACAAAATCTTCGATAAATTATCTCTTAGTGATCAACATTATATTTTCTTTTATAAGAATTCTTTCTCTATAGAATTCAACGATGAACTAAGAAAATAGCAAGTGAACACTATTGATGAGTGCATGAATAAGGTTGTTCACATGGAAAGGAATAGGATCGGTATTAAATTCACTTTCTATATCCCTACCAATAATTCACCTCATAAACCTTCTAGTTGTGCCATCTATTTAGCTTCACATCCCAGCATGAACCTCAAGGAATGACCTAGGAAATAAGTCAAAACCAATTTATATTGCAAGGATAAATAACCTAAATCTAAAGGAGATATTTAAGTCTATCAAGAACAGGTAATTTTAATATCCAAAAGAGAGCAACATCATACTAAAACCTCTAATGTCATACTTGATGAAGTCAAATGGGAACCACTTATAGCAACAGTGGATATTTTTCAAGAAATCCATGCCATGGAATTTGAGAGTACAATAGATGATATGAATGTTCCTAATATGGATGAGATGAGAGAAAAACATTTAGAAGAAGGGACATAGTCCAAAAAAATAGTGTAGGCCAAGAAAGAAAAATTTGATAAAAGGTCAATAACTGATATTGATGAATCAAAATATGAGGTTATTATTGAAAATTTGATGTAGAAGAAGGCCATAAAATATATTGTTTGATCACAAGTCTAAAATATAATTAAGTCTAAAGAAGATATCAATGTCTGTCTTATCAGTCATGAACAAAGAACTTTATTTATCAAGGAAGAAAATCATCATCAAGATCCTGATAATATATTTGATGAAATAAAACAAGATTAGTCTATAATAGTAGAAGTTTCAAAAATAAATTGACCAATGATTTCAATATACAAGATATACAAGAACAAAACTCAAATGTAGAGGCACTATCCAATAAAACATTATAGATTTAAGAAGAAGAAATTGATGAAAGTGCAACAATTAATAAATATGAGTTTGAATATGGGGATATTTTTAAGTCAAATATGGAAGAGAACCACCAAATAGAATGGATTGATCACAAGCCTGAAAATATGATTAATTCTAAAGAAGACATCAATATCTATATTAGCGATCATGAGCATAGAATTCTATTTCTTAGAAAATAACATCACCATCAATATCTTAAAGAAAAATATTTTGAAATCAAAGGAAATCAACCTATAAGAGTGGAATTTTCAAAAAAACTTCCGATCTATGAGTTTGATATATTAGAAATACTAGAACAACATTCAAAAGTAGAGACATTATCCAAAAAAACTATACAGGTTGATGATGAAAAAGTTGATAAAAGGTCAACAATTGAGGATGGTTTATCTAAAGAGGATGTTCTCTTTGATAATCCCAATATAGAGGAAGAATGTGAGATATAACTAACTAATCATGAGCCTAAAAGTGTAGTTAAGTCTAAAAAAGAGATTGATCAAATGATCATAGCACACAAAGAAGTAACAACAACTCTTGAATGCATAGATGACTCCTAGATCTTTTAAGTCATCTGAAACAAAGCCCCTCCATGTCTTCCAAAGATATATGTCATAATTAATGAAAAAATAAATTTCCTAAAATCACCTACTGGATAACATAACTTCATATAACATCATAATTAATATGCTTAGTATTTCTTCTACTAAGAAATATTCCCCTATTTTTGTTGTAAGTGTGAAATCAATTAGATTAAAATAGGTCAAATCAGACAAATTCATAGTATTCATTGGTCTAGAAAATGATGTTGGTTCTTTTGTTGACTTCTCCATCATATTCATTAACAAAGCCCTAGTCCTAGGTAATCCTACATCTGTTACCTTGTTTCAGAGTAAAAACCCCAATGTCCAACCCATCATCAAGAACCACATAAAAATTGGCTAGTATAACAGAAAAGACATCATGATAAGAGCAAGGGTAAAAAGAATGTATAAATCTCAACTGTGTTTTTTTCTTCTCTAGAATAATCAAGGGTTGAGAGTGTATCTTGGGCCATTTAGAAAAAAAATAAAGGAATTTTAACTCACTCTACACCTTGAGGTTATAAATCTATTTTTGCAAAATAGGGGCATTGACCTCCTTTCATTTTTCATGATACTTTATTTTTACCTCATCACCATCCATTTCCAATCGTGGCTTTGTTTTTTTCTCCTTAGAAGGTCTTTTTTTTGCACCATAGTTTTAATAGAATTATTCTAATTAGTTAAAGAAAGAGGATCTAGAGTAAGGACAAATGACACTGAGATCTTATGGGCTAGGTTTTAGACAATTGTCCCATAATTCTAGAGCTACAATATATTAGGTGTGAGGTATTGTGCTGAAGGTTCACATCTCCTACATATTTTAAGGATATTTCAAGATCAAGAAGAACGAAGTCATCATTGATAGGATACCTTGAGCTAAAACAATATACACTCTTATTTTTAGCCTTATAGATTTCTAACCCATCATGAGCATTGTAATTCATCATAATTATTCCCAAAAAAGAAGAAAATATAAATAATGCAAAGCAACTATATGTTTAGGGTATATGGATAACCTGTATCGGGGCTATAGACACCTAGATTGTAGTAGAGAAGGTCCAAAGGAAATCGAGGTCATCTCCACCGGGGCTATAGACACCCAACTGGTAGTAAAGCAATGTCAAGCAAATATTATTTAGGGTGAAATACATAATAGGCTCAACTCATACCAATATGATAAATTCAGACTGATCAAGGAATAAAAATGAACACACAAAACAAACACAATCCTAGGCATTATGACAAAAAATTCCAAATAAATCTACCTCAACTCTATCTTAAGACATTGTCAATAGATTTGTTACCCCATAAGTCAAATTTCATCTATTTTTAAACTGGGTCATCATATTTTGCTGATCAGAACCAAGGGCAACCCTTTAGTATTTTTCCTTTGTTGCCTTTGTTTTCCTTTATGGCTTTTAGTATAGATTTTTGCAGTATCTTGATTATCAACGAAAGATTTTAGAGTTCTCAAAAGCATTCATGTGCCATTCATACTACCTATCCTAGTCAGAGCCTATGTTGTACCCCATAGTTTCAACTTAGTTTTTACCCCAATAATTTGAAAACAATCATCAAAATTGATGTCTATGTGAGCTTAGGGTGCAAGTCCCAATTTATGATGATTCCAAAGAATTAAATTTTGGGTTTAATCTAAATTTTTGGCTTGCAAAAGTGCTAATATTTGTGCGTCTTGAAGACCTAGATCTAGTGGCAATGATTTGGATTGAGCATTTTTGAACATTTGTATCTTAAACACATTATTTCAAATTAAATGTTGCAGAAAATTCAAGTTCTAAAGTTTGTCAAAGGTTTAATTAATTAAATTTCATTTTAGGGCTGCTCCAATTTCATCACTTTTGCCCTACATTTGGATGCAAATTGATATGGCCATAACTTGAGCTAGAAAACTCTATTTGAGTTGATACAAAAATTGGTGGAAATAGCTTGATCTCATCTTCACAATGGTATTGAAATTTTAAAATTTTAGCTATCGAGTTTTCTAGAAATAACAATTTATAGTAGCATCTTGTGAACTTTATAATGATGTATCTCCTGAACCGCGATGAATTTTGTGATGATCTCACTGGATTTTAGTACTCATTTTGCCCTATGTACAAAATTGTAATATTTTGAGGACTTTGAATTTTATCCTATTTTTGGTACTAAGAGACAAACTCAGAGCTCTAGGTTAGGATAGAACTATATAAACTGGGCCTAAAATTATTTCTTAGATGAGTATAAAATTGTTATGATCTATGTAATAACCTCTCATTTGTATGTGCAAAATAATCCATTTTTAAATTTGGTGCCAAATTATACAAACTCATATACATTAGTGACAAAGATATTCCATAAAAAAAAAGGTATAATTACTTCGATCAACTATCGTTGATAGACCAAAGACATCACTCTTACATTAGCAAGAAGATTTTAATCGACGACCACATAAAGTCTTGGCTTAAAGAAAATTAACAATCACTTTTGCAAAAGCCTCATTGTTGATGCATTAGCGACAATGCAATCAGATTAGTGACAAGGTTTGTCACTCTTCAATTGGTGATAAATTCAATAAATCAATGATAGTACATCAGTGACAATGGATTTACATAAAAAACAATACATTTTTGATAGTCTTCGTCACTCTTCCATCAACAATAAGGGTTTTACATCAATGAAAATACATTTTTTGTAGTATTCATCGCTTGTACATCAACAATAATAGTTTTTTATCAAAAATAGTGCATTTTTGTAGTCTTCATTGTTCTTCCATAAATGCAAAGGATTTTACATCAACAATAGTGTATTTTTGATAGTCTTCACCGCTCTTCAGGAAATCCTATCGGCGATGCATCAGTGACATACATAAGCCTTCAATAACAAGGGTTTTGATGGGCTAATCAAGACATTAAAAATAAAATGATGTTATACGAATATGAGTGGATTCAATAATTAATTAACCCTAATGTTGAGCATTTTAATGAAGCCTTAGAGAATTATTTAATTAGTTTGAATAGTTAGGGTATTTTAATCAGAAGGATGTCACAAATATATTAATAAAATATTGAGCATAATGATTAATATTTTGGTCAATAAATTTTTATGGCTCATGTTCCTAATCTAATATAATTTCATGGCTCATGTACTAACACCAAAAGTCATGCATTGTCGACATCCAATTATATCTTGTCATCAATAGAAAAGAGCCATCGTAGATGTATCTCTGACAGGGCTTGTGCATCATCAACAAAGGTTATTTTCACTAATAATCACCAATAAAGAGCAACCTTGGAATTCTAATTAAATCTAAATATTTTGAATAAATAAGAACTCATCATTGATTGAACAAATTCATCGCTCTTCCATCAATGACAAAGTTTTTGCATGAGTGACGCAAATTTAATGATTTAATTTCATCGTCGATAGCACAAAGTCATTGCTAATGCATGAGCGACAAGGGTTTTGCATCATCGATGAATTTTAAAAAGGAATTTTTGAGGTCTTAACTATAGAAATGATATTTGGTATTTTAATAAAATTATGAAGACTTTTAAACATCTGGATTTAATATTTCAAACATTAAAATCAAGGAAGAAAACATTGACAATTGAGGACATGGAATTAAAGGCAAAATGGATACTTTGGAGAAAATTTATATAAATATAAATAATTTGGCATTTTAATATGAACCTTAATGCAAAATTTAATAATTAAAATTAAATCCCAAAATATTAGAGACTAATAACAATTAAAAATTAAAATAAGGCTAATTTTAAACCTTAGGCAGACATTTAATAAATCTAAAATCATCAATGTTAATAATATTAATACCAAATTTTAGGTCAATTTAAGTTGTTGGTGGGATAGCAAACCGTCAGGGCTCTACGGGGATGGCAACAATTTCTGAGGAGGTATGAAAAATTGGAGGAATGTAGTGATGGCATCAGGTCCATCACAGAGCGTGCATGCTAATGCTGGTATTTCATTTAAAAATGATTGGACGAAACAAGATTTCCCATTGCATGCCAGGAATCGCTTGTTAAAGAACAATGGATGTTTGGAACGATGTGAAGCCAGGCCAATTCTAGTGGTTCAACCAGAATCGATGGCGGAAGATGTGGAGTATTTAATCAAACATGCACTTATTGGTAAATTTATGGGCATCCGAATTTCTCTTCCCTTTGTGGAGGCTTGGGTTAGGAAGACTTGGAACCCTAAAGGTGATGTGGAGGTGATGTTGAGTGCAAACAACTATTTTATGGTGGTTTTTTCTTGTCTTGCGGATCGTAAAAAAGCATTTGAAGGAGGTCCCTATTTTTGTAACCAAGTGGGACTCTTTCTTAAACCCTGGCATGTGGGTTTCAACCCATTAGAGGAGCGGTCATCACGGGTTTCGATGTGGGTTCGTCTTTCGTGGCTCCCATTAGAATTTTAGAGAAATGACATCTTGCATATGATTGCCCTTCTACTTGGGAATCCGGTTGGACAATCACAATAGATGCTGGATGAAAAGGTAATATCTGTTGCCCGTATCTGTGTTGAAATTGATTTAAACAATCCTATTCTAGATTCTATTGAAATACAGTTCGGATCAACCACATGGGTTCAAAAACTTGACTATGAAGCTCTTCCATTTCATTTTTGGATTTGCCATGAATATGGCCACTTACAAAGAAAATACCCTAAGTTTGTCCTACCTGTGGTTTCAAATCATGGGCCCTCTCGAGCTGTACAAAATATGGATAAAGGAAAAACCCTGATAAAGGAGGGGGATCAGGATAAGGAAGGCTTTGTTATGGTAAAACCTCAAAACAAAGGAAGAAAAGCAAAAAGAGACATTAAGGATAACCAGCCAGATGCTCAGCTCAACCGTTTTGAAATTCTAGAGAACCTTGATCAGTGTGTGGAGATACCTGAAACATCGCTACCTATTATAGATATAACAGGACCAAATCAGTTGTCTCTTCATGAGGTGGAACCAAGGGAATCAGATATAGGGGATTTAAATGAAGAACAAAGGGCTTTGGTTCCGAGTATAGGTGATATGGTTGGCCCTAGCCTTGGAAGTGAAGTTATCTTAGAAAATGGCACAGATTTAGATATGCCCTCTCCTACCCAGGCACTGATGCAGTCATCCATGGACTGTAAAACTCCTACGGTGCTGGGATTGTAGCATAAAATAATTAAAAAAAATGCTTCAGATAAGAATATGAAGGTGGGTCGAAAGAAAGACCAGGATAAAATTAATTTAATGGGGGAGACTTTGGTAGAGTCAGGTTTGGTGAGAACATTGGACTCCCATTTTTATAACCCCCAAAAATGATCATACTTTCATGGAATGTAATGGGGTTGAATAGCATCCCCAGATAAAAAGTTGTTCGTGATTTGATTCGTGTTCATTCTTCAGATGTGGTTTTTATTCAAGAGACTAAATTAGCTATTGATAGTTTTTTCAATATTGCTCCCAAGTTGTGGAGAAAGGGGCAATGTCAGTGTATTGGTGCATGTGGATATGCTGGTGGCCTTGCTTGTTTATGGGATCCAGTTAAGATCTCTCCTCTTACCTAGATTTCCAACAGGTGGTCTATTTCGATGATTGGGCATGATAATGAATCTGGTGAGACCATCCTACTTACAAATGTGTATGCTCCTATTTATTACAATGGTAAAGTAAATTTATGGGAGCACATTGGCTTTGTGAGAAGTTTGGCTCCCCTATACCCATGGATTTTTGCTGGAGACTTCAATTCTATCACTTTTTTGGAGAAAAAACATGGTGGGATTGATCGTCTTGAGCCTTTTTCTTTTGTCTTCAATGCTCATATTCGAGACTTGAACTTGGTTGAAATCAAGCCGAATAATGGGATATTTACCTGGCATAATAGAAGATGTGGGGAATATTCCATTTTAGAGAGACTAGATAGGTTTCTGATCTCTAGTTTTTGGATTGGCAATAATAGAAGCGCTAGTTCTGTGATTCTGGAGGGTAGAGGATATGATCATTGGCCTATCAAACTCTCTACTCTAGATTTAGGGCTAAAAAAGAATCCCTCATTTAAGTTTCAACTTATGTGGCTGCGAGATCCTAAGCTTCATGATTTCATGCGAGGCTAGTGGACTAATGGAAAACCTCCTCATGGCACCGCTATGTACTCCTTTATGAAGCGGCTACAATTTGTTAAGCATAAATTGAAGAGATGGAATAGACTAAATTTTGGGAACATTTCCTTGGCTAAGCTGGCAGCTCTTAGGAGGGTGGAAGAAGCTTCAAGGAAGATTAGAGATTAGGGACTCACAGAGGAGCTTCTTGTTGAGGAATATGAGGCTGTAAAAGACCTTGTTGAATGGGAACTGAGGGAAGAAATTTTTTGGAAACAAAAAGCTCGAGTAGATTGGCTTCAGGAAGGGGATAGGAACATAGCCTTCTTTTATAACTCTGTTAAGGCTCATCGTAATGGTAACCTGATTACCTCTCTTGTTAATTCTTAGGGTGCCCTACTTTCTTCTTTCATGGATATTTCAGAAGAGACTAAGAGGTATTTTTCCTCTCTTCAAGGAGGATGCCCTTTCAGATGATGAGGAAGAAAAACTTATTCTAAACTGTATTGCCTCGATTATTTCTAGAGAGATGAATGAGCACTTGATGGGTCAAATTTACCTTGAGGAGCTGAAAAGTGTTGTATTCAAGATGAAAAAGGGGAAAGCCCCAGGTTCGGATGGATTCCCGATTGAGTTTTATCAATGTTTTTGGGATTTAATCAAATTTGACCTTTTGGAGGTGGTCCGTGAGTCCCAAAAGAACAAACAGATGCTAAGGGCCCTAAATGCTACCTTTATGGTGCTTATTCCCAAGAAAGAAGGAGTGAATTCCCTGGATATGTTCATGCCTATTGCTCTCTATAATGTTGTATATAAGATCATCACAAAAATTATTGCTGAGAGGCTAAAGATATGGTTGAGCAAAATCATATTTGAGGAGCAAGGTGGGTTTGTTGCTGGCCGAAAAATAATGGATGGGGTTGTTATTGCTATAGAAGCTATTCACTCAATGGAAACTTCTAAGGAGAAAACTATGTTCATTAAGTTGGACATGGCAAAAGCCTATGACAGAGTTAGATGGTCCTTTCTTCAAAAAGTTTTTGCTGCTTTTGGCTTTGAGGAGGAATGGATTAGATGGGTGATGAGCTGTATTTCTTCTTCCTCATTCTCTATTCTTGTTAATAACAATACATTGGAGCTATTTGAGGCCTCAAGGGGATTGAGGCAAGGAGATCCTCTATCTCCTTATTTATTTATCATTATGGCAGAAGGGTTGGGCAGATTACTCAAGTCTCAGGTCAGGCATGGTCTCATTCAGGGGTGGAAGTGGGATAATAGTTTGCCACCTCTTTCCCACCTTCAATTTGTTGATGATACTGCTTTGTTGGTAGTTGCCACTATTAAGGAAGATGGAAACATTAGACAGTCTCTTGACATATATCTTGGTGCTTCTGGACAAGTGATTAATGAGGACAAGTCCTTTATTTTCTTCTTAAATACCCCCCTCTTATTCAAGCCAGGATTGCTCACATTCTAAGATTCCAGGTCAGGACTCCCCCCTTCATTTATCTTGGGATTCCAATTTCATCTCATCCTCTGCCTAGATCTTCTTGGCAGTCTATACTTGATAAGTTTAGAAGGAAGGTAAATCACTGGACTATCAGATGGCTATCCTCTGTAGGTAGAGTATTGCTTTTAAAATCTGTTATTCAAGCTTTACCCATTTACAGATGTTTTGTGCAAATAGATCCTTCTCATTTCATCAAGGACATGGATGCTTTGTCAAGATAGTTTTTGTGGTTTGGCAAACTTGATCAATCTAAATGGAGTTTGGTTAGATGGGATTCCATTTGTAGGCCAGTTCAAGAGGGAGGCCTTGGGTTGCGACAGGCAACTCTTTCTGGGTAGGCTTTGGCTATAAAACTTTATTGGAGATGGTGTACCTCTCAAGATCAAATTTGGGCTAAAATATTATCTTATAAATACTTGAGAGGTATTTCTAAGGCAGATATCCCTAGAGCCAGTTTGGTTGGGAAAGGTTCTATTATCTAGGACACTCTGAAAAGAGGAGCTAATTTAATTAAGCAAGGTTTGTTCTGGATTTGCAATCGGGGATCAAATGTTCTTTTTTGGGAGGATTCTTGGGATGGCCACCTTCCTATCTTGACTCAATATCCCAGGTTACATTCCCTAATCATTTGTTTCTTGGAAGCGGGATGGTATCATGTGGACTTTAAAAAAATCTAGTATTTTGGAAATATGGAGATGTACAAATGGAAAGATCCACAGGAATGGCCCCAAGGGGGATTGGCCGAGGATAGATATGTGATTGCTCTTATTATTACGGGGAGGTATTGTTCTTCATTGAGGGATAAAGACATTCTAGCTTGGAACCCTAATCCCAAGGGAACCTACTCTATAGCCTATGGTTATCAAGTTCTTGATAAGCAAAAGTTTGGGAGTCTCCCTGTCACATGGTGGAAAAAGGTGTGGAATAGATTTGCTTGGCTGAAATGTAACTTTTTTCTTTGGCTGGTAGCTCGTAATAAATGCATCACTTGGGATAACTTGAGGAAGAGGGGATTTTAGGGTCCCTCTTTATGTGTCCTATGTGGTAAGAATGAGGATGACTCTTCTCATTTATTTTTCCAATGCTCTCTAGAACCATCCTTGTTTTCATGTGCTCTCCCTAGTGGAGTTTTGGATTAGTTTGGGCAGACCTCCAGCCAAGGCCTGCTTCCTCCAAGTGGCTTGGAATTTGGACCCTTCCTGCATCATCTGGAAAATTTGGATCGAACAAAACTATCGCATTTTTGAGAGAAGTCATTTGGTTGTTCAACAGATCTGGCAAAAGATCCTGTGTATGGTTCAAGAAACTATCCATAGTAAATGTGATGTGGACCCCCATTTGGACTCTAGGGAGGAGAAGGTATGACAGGCCCTTGGTTTGTTTGGGGTTGGTGTGAATTATTCTAGCCCTAGTAGGATTCCTCAACTTAGCAAGAAGGTTAGGAGAGAGGGTAGATGGAGATTGCCCCTAGAGGAGTTTTAAAAATTAATACCGATGGGTCATCCAGGGGCAATCCTGGACATGCTGAAATTGGTGGTGTTGGGAGAGATTCTACTGGCGTGGTCAGTTTTTTATTTTCCATTTATAAAGGTGTTCACTCCAACAATCTTATGGAAGCTCTGGCAATACTTGAGGCCTTGCAAAGGGGGTTTTCTCTTGGCTGGCACAGGATTCTTTGTGAGTTTGACTCTCAAATTTTGGTTAATATTTTAAATAGCAAAAGAGTGGAGGATGTTAATTGGCAGTTGGCCTCTATGACCATTCAGATTCTCAGAATGAGTGAAGAGTTCGAATTCATATCCTTTGTGCACATTCCAAGGGAATGGAATGGGGTTGCTGATTACTTGGCCAAAAGGGCTTCTGAGCTATTGGATACTCGGAGTATTGATAACTAGGAGAGTCTCTCATCTAGGGATTCTCAACACCTACGGGAGTTGATCCATACGGATGTTCAGATTTAATGTGGTTTGTTTTTTTTTGTTTTCTTTGGGAGTTGACCTTGTCTGGTGATTTAGCCTATCTTGCTGCTTATTTGAGTCCTGGTTGGGGGCTCAGCTGTACTTTGTAATCCAAAATTTTTATCTATAAATTTTTACCCCTTTATTTAAAAAAATATTAATACCAAATTTTGATTTATCTTTCATCACCAAAATCTAAAATTCAATTTGTTCTTGTGCATCTATAGGTGATCAAACAAGGGGGCGAACAGAGAAGTTGAACAATCCAGAAAGGAAGTTTAACAATCTAGAAGGATGATATTCATTGATCCTAGACTGAAACCTAGCAAACTGGTGCATGATAGATATGATGGAATATGGTGATTTAGCTCCCCAAAGCTTCATAGAGACAATTATCTCAGTTGCAAACAACCTACGATAGCCTAGTTCTTGTTGTAATACATTTACAAAAATTAGTGGTAGAGAGGATGCATATGCACCAAGTATTCAAAATAGAATTCATAGAATCCAAACTATAAAAGAGGTATTTCAAGCCATACTTTATCATCGAGAATTATAACAACAATTTTTTTTGAAGACATTTCGAGTGTTTTTTCTTAGTTGGCTATATTTCCCCTATGTCATATTTGTCTTCCATATCTTGATTCTTTTCACCTTTGTATAGGTACTACTGAGAGTTGAGTAGCTCACTTGAAATCATTTCCTAAGGGTTGCTTGAGGAGTCAGAGTCTATATGTCATTACAATTAGGATAGTATATTGCATTCCCTTGTTACAACATTCGAATGGGGTGAAAATTGTATTATGTTATTTGGGAGACCTGAGCACACTGTCAGGTTCTAATATTGTAATCATTTGGTATTGAATATAATACAAATTATAGCTTCTGCTCTTTGGCATATTTTGGTGCAATGTGTGTATGTCACTTGTCTATATATTACATTATTTGAATCCATAGGTAATGCTTCTTTCATTGATTTAATACCTATGTTGATTACATTATTTGAATGAATGTAGGTGTGTCAGTTATTTTCTTCTTTTTCTCATTGTTTCACAGAATCATTTAAGTTTACTATAGTCACCCAATAGAAAATACATTGATCTACATTCTTGAAACTGAAGCTATAAATGCTATGTTTGCTTGGTCATCATAAAAATTCATTATAATTCATTAGATCTGGTAGAGCTTAGCAAGACTAAAATTCATTATCAATTAGGCTCATTGTGGGGTGTCTAGACCCAACCTATGTTCTTAAGGATTTAGTGTTTCAGGTTAAATAAGTGATTTAATCAGAGCTCACATATTGTTGTGATTAGGAAGTTTTGGTAGCATGACAACCAATATTTTAAGGATATCAAAAATTTCCACAACAAGGTGATGAGGACCACACTATGGAGGATGAACAAACCATCCAAGTGTTACAGGGCTTGACCTCTATTGAAATGCCTATAGTGAATTTTCATAAGAAGTTATCCATGACTATTTATGAGAATTTAAGGCACAAGCCTCTATTTGGGAGGAAAAATATCATTTGATACAGGTCGATTTGCAAGAATTTATATGGATTGTCATAGTAGAATAGTAAGAATCAAACCATACTATATGGTAGTTAACAATGAAAGTGTAGCATATGGTGAATATGGTGTAGTAATTACAATAATTGCTCACTATAAAGGAGGATAGGGTTGATGATGAGAGGTTATTTACTACTAATTCTTGTATCAAATTCAATCATTTTACATGAGTATTTAATATATTTTTACATGTTACCATCAGTTAAATATGAATTATTGGTAAAAATGAGTAAAAATGGTAATTTGATTTTTATCAGTAACTTACATCCAATTTGCTGGAGATCTGAGTTAAATGTAGGTAATAAGTGGAGAAACTACAACTGTACTCCATATGTGAAGAACAACCACTAGTAGTTAGAAGAAGTCAAGCAAATGATCTTAGATTACGGAAGATAGTTACTAGAGGTAATTATGGACAATACTTATGTAAGGTCAAAATATCATTTTGAAGACTTACCATGGACGAAAAAACATAATATGGATGGCATAACCAAATTACAACAATTAAAATAGCTCCAATATATCTTTCCTTCTCATTTTGGTTACGATATTCTCTCCAGCTGATAGAACCTTATAAAAAGGATTTGTAAAGTTATTATTTGTCAAATGTCAAAGTTGTTAAGACTTCCTATATTACAGGAGCTGAAAAGTCTTATTATGAGTTAGTTAGATAGGAAATATTCCATGTAATGCCACTTGGACTTATAGAAATATTTTCAGGTCCAATTCAAATAGAATATTTTTAGCTTTAGGATATCTTATGGTGTACGTACAATCATCACTCAACATTTTAAGCAAGATACATACGTGGACAAGATTGTACTTTGTATTAGTCTTAGTATAAAAATATACAGCAGAAACCAAAGGCTCTCTCTTCTCTGGGGTTTTTTTCTTTGATTACATTATTCATTACATCATGTTACAGATTATTTTTTGGAGCTTGTACAATTGACTCTTCATCAATAAAGTAGTATTTCTTCATTATGGTAACTTGTATCATTTGTGGCATTTGTTTATTCTTTGTTCTAAATTTGTAAATTCTATAAATCATAATATTTAGTTACTAATAGATTAGTTTAGGGGAAATAACTTACACTACCACTTAGGAGGCAGGGCCCACTCCTAATCAATAGTCCCTGAGCTCTTCACCCCGTGCATTAGGTTAGAATTAGTTAGATCTGCATCAGAAAATACATAAAATATAAAATTGCATAATAGTTAAATTTCATAATAAATTGCACTTATTTACTATTTCCTGCATAATTCATATTGCACATTTTTATATTTCTTTTTGTACATGTGTACGCATGATTTCTGAACTAGAAATTGAACTAGACTTAAGCATTAATTCCTACAATCATATCTATACTAGATTGCTACTTTTTAAAGATTTTCCCTCAGATTGATAAAATTAAATGTAATATTCTATAGCCGATCATTTTTGTGTTGTTTCCAAGGAAAGTAGCATTGTAGTAGTTGATCAGAGAAGTCATTGGTAGTGCAAAGTGAGAGGACTTACTTGTACGCATGAGATCTTGTGGACACATGAGCCCCTTGTGTGCATACGATTCAGAGTGGTTATCGACATAGATGGGACACAATAGCCCTTCCTATCATGGGTAACTAACAACAAGCCCCACATTACAACGTTGTTAGGTTCATTTTTCATAAATATTTCATGTTTTAATTGCTTTCCTAGATTAAAATTTGCTTTCCTGCAATTTGCTTTCTACAATTTCTTGCTTTGGGTAATTATTATTGTTTAGGTGATGTAGGGTCCTATGGGAAATTTTAGGAAGTAGGCAAAGGTAGTAGCTAAAAATAACCCCCTGTCTTGGTAGTAGGAATTAGCTTACAACGAGTGACATGACTATAGTGAAATCCTTCCTCGTCAAATAATCACTAAGAAGTTACCTGTTATTTTAGTACTATTATTTTATTTTTACCAAAATATTGCTTAATTGGTTACACGGATTACGTGCTCCACGGGTCACATTTGAACTTAGTAACATTAGGAATTTCTCTAATATTGTTAGAATTAGGCTCTAAGTATTACATGCTCTACGGGTCACATCCTAATTTTAATAACATTAGGATTGTCTACATTATACATATTTCTTTTCGATTAAAATTTATGAATTTTATTTTTAATAGACAACAGATCAAAACAGAAAACAAAATCAAAACTTTAAAAATTTTCAAAAAGAAAAAAAAAATGGTTGAAATTAGTCAGATTGAATTCATATATCTAAGGAAATTTCTGATTCGGCAAGAGGTTAATCTTCTTGTTGATCAAAAAATTATAAAAACCAATTTAGAATGTGAAGCACTATGTGTAATAATTGACTCTATCAACGAGAGATCAGAAGAACCTAAAAATATAAAAAAATTAATATGTCAAAAACTTTAAGGGTTTATCATCCTACACCTTATGATAATCTGGGAGTAAGTTGTGAAAATTGGATTTGGGATAGACGAACTATAGTAAATCCATCAATTTATCCTTGGAATAGTACCTTGAGGATTCCCTCATTGTTCACAATTTTCTTGCAGAAATAGAGAAAAGGGAGTTAATCCTGCAATACAACAAAAGGTATTTTAAAATTCCTAGAGTTGTACATTTTAGAGGATTATGCGAAGGTTTATGTTTTGAGCTACAGTTTGGAATTCCTAATTCTATAGAAATTAAAGTTTATCTTTGTCAATTGATTCAATTGTTGGTAGATCATTTTAATTTTGAGGAAGAACATTTTATGACACCATATCAACTTGATCCAATCAATGATATACATAAGTTATTTATAGAAGACTAGGTGTTATATTCAAAATCAATATAATATATATATATATATATATATATATATATATATATATATATTTAGAATATACATGAAAATACTGAGACTCTAAAGGAAGATTTATAAAAACAGATAAAATAGAAAAATCCCCAAGAAACTTTAGAAAGCCTGGGAATTCTAAAATAGAAAACACTAGAGCCATATCATCAAATCAAGCTGAAATCCTAGAACAAGATCCCAACACATACTTATTACCAAGTCCTGAGTTTGATGATCATATATATTCTTCAATATTTACTAATCCTATACCTGATCCAATTCTTGAATTCCTATATTCAAGTATGGCAGACATTGAAAGTGAAGTAGGAGAATAAAATAATGGAAATAGGGAACAAAGAAAAGAAATACCAAGGCAAGAAAGAGATCACATAGAAAATAGACAAAGAAAAACATTTGCTTTTCCAATTTTACATACAGAGGGAACTACAAAAGATCCTAAATCAATTTCTCTTTCTGTATTACCTACCTTCCATGGAAAACCACATGAAGATCCTGATGCCTTTCTCTTTGAATTTGAAGTTGTATGTCAAGCTTATTTCTACACTACAAATGAGAAAAAGTTAATATTATTTCCTTCTACTCTTAAATATGCCGCTATGATATGGTTTATGGGTTTAGGAGAAGGAGTTTGTAATCGTTGGGATGGTGAAAATGGATTAAAAAAATTATTCCTTGAGAGATATCAAGACTATTGTAGAGTTAGGGACAAGAAAGCTGAACTTTTCCGAATGAACCAAAAGGAAGATGAATCTTTGCAAGATTATCTTGAAAGATTTATATTTGTAGGATCTAGAGTAAACATAGAGCTTGAAGAAGAAATCTTAAAAGAACTTTTTCTGAAAGGATTAAAGGAGGATGTTCTTGAAATCCTAAATCTTATGGCAAAAGGATATATTCATTATATATCTTTTTAAGGGATTGTAAATCTTTGTAGAAATTATTTAAGAAACAAACCCTTGAGAAGTAATAAATATACATCTATAGGAGTAGGAGTAACAAGAGTTAAAATTGGAAATATGTTGGAAGGTTTAAAAATTGATTTATTGAGTAATTTCACCTCATATTTGGATTTAATGGATAAAAAGACAAAGTACAGTGAACAAATTTACTACCATAGATGTAGGAAGAAACACAATTCAAGAGAGTGCCCTCTCAACATAACAAATATCTCCAATATCTTTGCTTTTTGCCAAATTTATGATAAATATCATAAAACTAAAAAATGTAAATATATCTTGTTAAGGCTACCATAAATGAACCTAAAGTAGAAGAAGTAGAGGGTGCTTATTTTGTTGATAAAAGAAGAAATGGCCCATTTAATGGCTCATAAAATTGGTCAAAACCTAATTATCCCAACCAAAAAGGACCTAACCAATGGTCCAATATGCCAAATTGGATTTTTTACAATCAAAATTGGAATATATCCCCATGGACTCAATTTATGACTAATTCTTATGGAGGAAAATTTCCATGGAATCAAGGAACACAAAATCAGAATATGCTTGGTTGGAACAATAATGGCCAATATAATCAAGGTGGCACTAATTGGTCTCCAAATGCAATGCAACAACAGAATGCTCAAAATCAATTTAGGGGACAAAATACTCAAAATCCACCTCAAAATAGACTTATTCCACCTCCAAACAATAATCCTCCTAAGCAATTACTTATTCTAGCTCAACCAGTTCCTAACCCTAACAATAATAAAAATTTCCAACAATTCTATGAAACAAATGAAACATGTTCTATATCTATAGCACCTTGTCAACAAATACAATTAAGATTAGGAAAGGTGTTGGAAAATGATGTCACTCTTAAAATATTTAATGATCCAATTGAAAACTTGGTTGAAGATGAAATTGAAAACAAGAAGGAAACATACAATCAAGAGGACAATATTCCAACCAGACAACAAGAGATTCAAACAAATAAGGAAATAGAAGTACCATTTCCTCAAAGATTGGCAATACCAAAAGAACCATCCAAGCCAGCCTTTAATTTTCTTCAAGAAATAGAAGGTGTTACTAATAAAATTATTTTATTACAAGATATCAAGGATATACCCATATATTCTAAACTTATTAAAAATATATGCTCAAAAAGTAAAAAGAAAAATGAATTTTAAACTATTCAAGTTATTGGACAATTATCTGAGATGATGATAGGATATGGGTTGGTACCTAAATATACATATCCTGGAATACCTATACTCACTATGCATATTGGAAATGTAACCTTACAAAAAAAAAATTGATTTAGGAGCTGCTATTAATGTTGTGACCAAAGAAATAGCAGATTCCTTAGGGATACAAAAATTACAATTAACTTCTATTGTGCTTCAACTCGCTGATAGATCTACTATTAAGCCATAAGGAAAACTAGAAGATATGATGGTCTTAGTAAGTTCATGGGAATATCCAGTGGACTTCATAGTATTACAACCTAAAATAAAATTAGGGGACATCCCTTAATTTTAGGAACACCATGGCTTGCAACAGTTGATGCCTACATTAGCTGTAGATCAGGAAACATGACTATTTATAATGGTAAAGATACAAAAGATCTTGGTTTATTTCTTGAATCACCAATAGAAGAAAAATAATTGTGGTATAGTTTTCCTCATGAATATGATGATATCCAAACCTTATTAGTTAATGTTTTAATTAAATAACTTGAACAAGAAGCTGAGGGACGCTTACCATTGTTGTTAGAAAATCAACAAGAAAATCAAAATCAAGACATTAGTGATTTATTTTCTAATAATGAAGAAAGCACAAGTCAATATAAATATGCTTATGATTTGAATATTTTTGAACATGAAATAAATGGAATAGATGCAAATATAGAAAAATGTAAACAAATAGATATTATATCTGGAATAAATCTTAATATCAGTAATGAACCCATCAGCATACAAGAGTCACAATTGGTAGATTTGCTTAGAAAGTATCAATCAACATTTGCATGGAACTATGAAGACATGAAGGGTATTCATCCAAGTGTGTGCACCCATCGTATATTTATCAAGAAGGTTGTAGTCCTATAAGATAACAACAAATAATATTAAATCCAGCTATGAAAGAAATAGTCAAAGAAGAAATCATTAAGCTTTAAAATGCAGATTTTATATACCCAATTTAAGATAGCCAATGGGTATCACCTTTAGTGAGAGTCCCTAAAAAGAATGGTAAATGGAGAATTTGTGTTGATTATAGGGAATTAAATAAAGTAACTAAGAAAAACTATTTTTCCTTATCATTTATTGATCAAGTCTTGGATACATTGGCTAGAAAAAAATATTTTTGTTTTCTAGATAGTTTTAGTGGGTATAATAAAATCTCCATAGCTGAAGTTGATCAGGAAAAAACATATTTCACATGTCCTATAGGAGCTTATGCTTATAGTGTTCTACCTTTTGTATTATGTAATGCACCTGCAACTTTTCAAAGAGCTATGTTAGCTATATTTGTTGATTTAACAAATGAATGCGTAGAAGTTTATATGGATGACTTTACAATATATGGTACTACTTTTGAAGAAAATTTATCTAGATTACAAAAAGTTTTAATAAGATGTCAAGAGCAAAATATCTCTCTTAGTCATGAAAAATGTTTCACGATGATGAGATGTGGCATTGTTCTAGGGCATTATATATCACAAGATGGTGTTAAAGTAGACCTTGCAAAAATACAAGTTATTCAAACTCTTCAATACCCAAGAACACAAGCTAAAGTAAGAAGTTTCTTGGGACACGCAGGATATTATTGTAGATTCATTATATTTTTTAGCAAAGTTTATACTCCTATGCTTAAGATCTTAATGAAAGGTAGTGAATTCAATTGGACAAATGCATGCCAAAAAGTATTTGAGGAAATAAAATAAAGATTGACTACTGCTCCAATATTAAGAGGACCAAATTGGGAATTACCATTCCATATACATTGTGATGCTTCAAACTATGCAATAGGAGCAGTATTACAAAAAATAGAAAATAGAATACCCTATGCTATTTATTACATAAGTAAAAATTTGCATGGAGCTGAAGTCAATTATATTGTTACAGAAAAAAAAAATTTAGTTGTAGTTCATGCTCTTAATAAATTTAAACATTACATTACAAGGTATGAAGTATTTGTTCACACTGATCATTTTGCCATTAGATACTTAACAAATAAACCAATAGTTGTTGGTAGAGTGATTAAATGGATTCTTTTATTAAAAGAATTCAATGTTACAATCATTGATAAAGCAGGTAAATATGATGTTATTTTTGATCATTTTTCTGGAATACAAATTTTTGATGACAATGAATTAATACAGGATAATTTTCTAGCTGAAAATTTATTTGCCCTTTCTATTTTTACTCCTTGGTATGCTGATATTGCAAATTATTTAGTAACAGGAAAAATACCTCAACAATTTACACCTTATGAAAAGAAGAAATTAATATTTCAAAGTACTTATTTTACTTAGCTTCATGGAATTTTATTCAAACGATGTCCAGATCAAATAATTAGAAGATGTGTACAATACAATGATGTATATGATATTATTAGGGCAACACATGAAGAAACTTGTGGAGGTCATTATGCAACCCAAATAAAAATCATAAAAATATATCAAACTAGATATTATTGGCCTACAATGAATAAAGATGCTCATAAATTTATTGATAGATGTGATGCTTGTCAAAGAGCTAGTAAGCCTACTCCTTCTATGGAAATACCTTTAGTTCCACACATAGCATTTGAACCATTTGAAAAATGGGGAATTGATTTTGTAGGACCTATAGAACCTCTAAGTTATGGTAATCAATACATATTAGTTTGTACAGATTACATTACCAAATTTGCAGAAGTTAAAGCACTTCCATGAGCTAAGGCTGAAATAGTAGCTGATTTTATTTATGAAAATATAATGCAACGCTTTGGTGCACCTAGAGAATTGGTTTCTGATCAAGGAACTCAATTTAATTTCAAATTAATTGAACATTTTGTCCATATATATCAAATCAAACATAATAAAACTTCACCATACCACCCACAAGCCAATGGACAAGTAGAAGTTACAAATAGAGAACTTGAAAAGATCATCATAAAAATTGTAACTATTAATAGGGGTGATTGGAATGAAATATTAAAATAAGTTGTATGGGCATATAATACCACTTGGAGAACTGCCACAGGTTTATCACATTATGAAATGGTTTATGGGAAACAACCCATTTTGCCCATAGAATTTGAAATTGAAACATTACGCACATCCGTAGAACTTGACATGAATTTGGATAATACACAAAAATAAAGGTTGGAAAAATTAAATATCTTAGATGAAAAGAGATTAGAAGCCTTGCATGGAACAAATATAACTCAACAACAATGAAATAATTGGCATGATAAACATATTGTACCACATACATTTCAATCAGGAGATTGGGCCTTGTTATTTGAATCCCATTACCAATATTTTCAAGGTAAATTAAAAACCAGATGGCTAGGACCATATGAAATTGATAAAATATTTGGAAACGATACAGTTAAACTTAAGCCTATAGATGATTCAACAAGAAAACTACTAGTAAATGGCCATAGGCTTAAAATTTATAAGAAGCCATTCCTGGCTAGTATAATAGCAAAATTGACAAACCCCCTTTGGCTCAGGGAAGGGGGTAGGGAAAAAATATCAAACATTCTAAATGAAGGTTCTCTCATGGAATGTGAGAGGCCTAAACGACCCACCAAAACAAAGGATGGTGAAGTCTATAAGGAAGGATTGGAATCCTACTATCATTTTTATTCAAGAAACCAAAACAGATGCGACACAATTAGCACTTATAGCTATAAGGATTTGGAAGCAAGGGGAAGTGGCCTTTCAACAGGTGAGAGGAGCATCTGGGGGCCTCATGATCTTATGGGATCCTATTAAAATATAAGGAAGTATTATTAAAGAAAATTAAAGAGTCTTAAACATATTATTTCATGATTTTGATACTAATAAGAATTGGATTATGTCAAATGTTTATGCCCCCACCTCTATCCAAGGGCGGTGTGAACTGTGGGAGTTTTTGGGGAATTTGAGCCAAGCTTTTAAATACATTCCTTGGGTGATTGGGGGAGATTTAAATACCCCCCTTTACCCATCTGATAAGAAGGGAGGATTTGGGTTACCCTCAAGGAGCATGGAGGACTTCAATGAATTCATTAACACAAATGAATTGATGGATGTAAGACTAAAAGGAGCCAAATTTACATGGAGTAACAAGAGGATAGGAATTCAGCTAATTCAAGAAATGTTGGACAAGTTTTTTTTATCCAAGGAAGCTACAACAATGTTTGGTGATTCAACATTACAAGCCCTTCCTAAATGCACTTCAGACCATAATATTATCCTATGGGAGGCATTTCAGGCTAACTACTTTAAAAAGCCATTTAGATTTCTGTCAATGTGGGTTAAACATCCGGACTTCAAGAAAAAAATAGACAAATGGTGGCAGTAGCCTATCTAGGGAAGTTCTTCCTTCAAACTATCTCAAAAACTTAAGATGGTGAAAAACAACCTTAGAATTTGGAATAAAGAAGTCTTTGGAAATATTTTTGATAATAAGAGAGCAGTGGGGGAAAAACTGAGAATAATAGAAAGAAAAATCCAAAATGGAACCTATGATGAGGCGACAAGGACTGAAGATAAGGAAACCCTTTGTGAGTTTTATAATATTTTAGCTTGTGAAGAGATGTATTGGAGGCAAAAATCAAGGGCATTATGGCTAAAGGAAGGGGACTCTAATTCAAAGTTTTTCCATGTTACCACATTGAGCAATAGAAGCAAAAATAATATTAGAAATTTAACTAAGGTGGATGGATCCTCAACTCAAAAAATTCAGGAGATCAGGGATGAGGCTATTAATTTTTTTAGTTCATTATTGGGTGAAGAACGAGCCTGTAATGCCCAAGCAAAGGACTCTCTCCTTCAATTCATTCCACAACTTATTGATGAAATGATTAACGAGTCTCTTACAACAACTTTTTTTAGACGAAGAGATCAAGGAGGCTTTGTTTAGCATGGATCCTAAAAAATCTCTTGGGTCAGATGGGTTTTCACCGTGGTTTTTCCAAGTTTGTTGGGATATTGTTGGAGTAGAAGTTATTGTTGCAATGAAGGAGTTCCAAAGTTCAAATCATATTCCAAGGGGTTTCAATTCAAATTTCATTGCTTTTATCTCTAAAGGCCCCAACCCCAAGACTATGGTTGACTTTAGGTCAGTTAGCCTGTGTAATATATCCTATAAAATTATGTCCAAAGTTTTAGCCAACCGTTTGAAGAAAGTTCTACCGGTTATCATTGATCCAAGTCAAGGAAGTTATGTACAAGGAATATCAATCTTAGATGGAGTTATTACTGTTCATGAGGCTCTTCATACAGCCACTCAGACCAAAAAAATAGTCATGGCTTTAAAGTTAGACATGAACAAAGCTTATGAAAGGATAAATTGGGAATTCCTAGAGGCAGTTTTATTAAAATTTAGCTTCAACATGAAATGGTTCAAGTTAATAAGAGAGTGTATTTTTAAGCCTTGTTTTTCATTTTTGGTTAATGGGTCTACTATAGGTTATTTTCAAAGAAAATGAGGTCTAATACAAGGAGATCCCGTAAGTCCTATGATGTTCATCATTGTAGCTAAGGCCTTGGGAAGAACCATTAAGGCAGCAATGATAGCTGGACTCATATCAGGTATCAAGGACACATCGATAACTACCCCGGTGACACATCAATAATTTTTTGATGATACATTGCTACTGACTTTGGATTTTGTGGTTGAGGTAATAAGGATTAAAAACAGAAAATGAATTTTGATAGGAGCAAATTTTATTTCATCAATACCCCCATTCCTAGGCAAAATAGCATAGCAAGGATCATGGAATGTTAGATTGCATCCCTTACCACCTCTATTTAGGTCTTCACCTATTCATGGGGAAACCTGAAGGATCAATGTGGAACATAGTTTTGGAGAGGATCAAAAAAAAGCTAGCAGGTTGGAAAGGACATCTGTTATCTCAAGAAGGCAAAGCAGTTTTAACTATGGCTTCACTTCAAAGTATACCCATTTACTTCCTATCAGTATTCAAAGCTCCCAACAATGTGTATCACAAAATTTAGCAGATTCAAAAAAAAATTCTTTGGTCAGGGACTGAGGATAAGAAAAGGATCCATTTAGTAGGTTGGAACAATGTTTGCAAACCTAAATCTGATGGGGGGTTAGGATTGAGGAGAGTTTGTCATTTCAATACAACTTTGTTAGCCAAATAAGCATTGCGATTATTGACTAAGGTTGATAATGAATGGACTGCCATAGTTAGGAGGAAATACCTCCAAGGTGTGACCTTCCTTAATGACAACTTAGCAAGCAGGGGGTCTACTTTTTGGAAGGCAATCCTCATGAGCAGTGATCTTGTCAAGAAAGGTCTTGGATGGATTCTAGGAAATGGGAAAATAATAGACTTTTGGAAGGATCGATGGGTGAGAGCTGAGGATTTATCCCAGAATCCTCGTTTGGCTAGGATTCAAGAGCATATGGAGCAGCATATTGGTAAGAAGGTTGCAAATTATATGTGGCAGGATATAAATATCAACGGGTGGAAACACATTAGAGTACAGGGTTTTGAAGCGAAGTCTCAAGAGCTTTATAACATTTTAACTCAGCAAATTATTCTCTCTGGAGAGGATGAAGATCACATTGTTTGTGTTGAGACTGAAAGTGGTGACTTCACAGTTAAGTCTACCTATAATTTGCTTCTCAATGTGGAAGGTCAATAATTTAAACCGAGTTTGGTTTGGATCAAAGGCTTAATTCCTAAAATATCCTTTTTTTCATGGCTGGTGATTCAAGGAAAAATCCTCACTATGGAAAATATGTTATCCAAAGGTATGGTTATTGCTAACCGTTGCTACATGTGCAGGGTAGGGTGGGAGTCAACCCAACACTTTTTTTTGGAGTGTCCGGTAGCGGAGTCCATCCTGGATGAATTTTTCCAAGCCTTTAGGATCTCATGGGTTAAGCCTGCTCTTATATCCAAAGTGTTTCATAAATGGCCTCAACCCTTTGTTAGCCTAAAACTTAAGTACCTATGGAAAATTTTTTGGCATCATTTTCTTTGGCATATTTGGCTAGAAAGGAACCATAGAGCCTTTAAGGATACCATTCACAACCCAAAAACCATCCTCAATAGGATTATTTTCTTTGTGAAAGAAAACCTTAGCACCTTAGTGGATGAGAACCACTCAATTCCTCCCCAATAAAAACAATTAGCTTGGGCCTTAGGTATTGAGGACAAACCTTCCATTCCTTTTCCCAATCCTAGAAATGAGATTTCTTGGGAGCCACCCCCCAAGGGTTGGTTTAAACTAAATTTTGATGGTGCAGCCAAGGAGAACCCAAGAAGAGCTGGAGCTGGAGGAATAATCAAGGATCATTAAGGAAATCTGGTCAAGGCCTTCACTAAACCATTGGAAATCAGAACTAATAATGAAGCAAAAGCTAGAGCTCTTTGGAGAGGGTTGCAAGTAGCCCAAGCAACTCAAGGTAACTTGGTGATTGAAGGTGATTCTATGAACATCATCAACCTGTTAACCAATGGTAAAAAACCTCCATGGAGAATCAAGGGAGTCATCCATGAAGTGAGGATCATTTTTGTGGTAAGACAGAATAGGAGGGCTCATCACGTGTACTATGATGCCAACAGGTCAGCTGACAAATTAGCCAACATAGGTGTTGATGTTGGTAGTTTGGTGACATGGACACAAGGTGTGCCACATGAAGTGGAAAACATTATTAGTCATGAAAAGAAACCTACCCATTAAGGAGAAATATGAATGGGTGTTCTTTCCCCATGGAGATGGTAATAACTATGGGGTTTCCCTCTAAATCATACCAAATTGGAAATGAAGGTAACAGGGTGTAAGCCTTGGAATATTCTGACAGAGAATAGGAAATGGGCAAGCAACAGGTTTCACAAGTGCAAAGTTCCAAACTTCAATTTCCTGTCAATGTAAGTAATGTTTATAGTTATGTTTAGGTATGGGTGTGCCTTGTTAGTAAGGTGTTGTAGGGGATTCAACACAAGTTCTGGTAAGAAAGTTTCAAGGATGACTAGGATCTACAATCTTAGTAGAAGTTTGGATATTGTAATAGATTTTGGGTTAACCTGCAAAACCCGGTAATTAATGAAGACTTTTATTTACCAAAAAAAAAAAAAGCCATTATCTAAAGAAGATTTCATACATCAGTTTGGAAAACAAACTAATTTGCAATGCATTTTTGAACTACAATCAACCACTATTCAATAGAATTTCTTTTTGAAAAACAAAAAAATATATATATTATGTACATATTTATACATAAACATACTTATACATATTTGTACATAAAAATACTTATACATATACATAATAATGTAAATATTATATCAAAAACAAAAAAATGATCTTGCTTCCTTTATTTCATGATGAAGTTCCTACAATTCTTTCTATTTTTCAATCATTCAAAAAGCTTTTCAAAGAAAAATCCTTTATCTTTAACCTTGTAGAGAAAAATGACCATATGATGTATAGTACCTTGTTGCTAGATGAAATCTAGGTATTTGTTCAAATATTCAAATTCTATCTAGTATATTGGTGAAATTCTCATTGAAAATAGAGCAAATATTTTGAAATGTTATGAGTAACTTCTAAGATGATTAAGTTTTCTCTTTTAACCACATACACTTATACATTTAAATAACATTGTGATGTTTTGGAAAATTAACTCTTGTATTATGTGTGCCATAAGTGAAAAAGTTTTCTTGCTCATCCATTTATATGCATGGTCTATATTACTAATGAATTGGCAAAAGGACAAGCTCACCCTATCCCATGAAAAGAAAAAAAAAAAGAGAAGAAAAAAAAAGAGTTAAAAAAAAAAATCAAGAAAAAAAAAAGAAGAGAAATATTCTCCTGCTCCTCATCTAATCGAGCAATTATCCTCCCCAAAATTCTTGTTCTCTATAAATAAAAAAGAATTCAAAATCTCAAAAAGCAAAATATAAACTCTTGCTTCTCCCAAACAAGCAAAAAGCTCAAAAAGCATTATAAAATCCCTTGCTAAGCAAGTATCCCAAACAAAGTCTAAAAAAAAAAAGGGCAAAAAGAGCTTGAATCCCTGGAATTCTTAGTATTTCACATACCATGGGATATTATTTCTCAAATGTATCCTTACGTATTAGCAATAAGTATGGATAAAACCTCTAGATGCTTATAATATCAACTAAATTTTGGCATATATAATCCTTGTTCTTTAACCTTTACTCATAATGGGGAATGAATCTTCACTGCACACACAGTTGGTTTTGAAAGAAAACTTGAACATATTAGGATAACATTAACACTAAATTTATTTCTAATAGAAGTAAGTGAAGTTTCATTCAGTATGCTTAGACTATTGTTTGATGACTTTGAAGAATTCACCTAGAAACATCCTATGCAATATCTAGTAGCCCATTATTTTTCACAAGTACTATCATTTAAAAATTCTCTCTAAAAAAAACATGGCCTATACTTACTTTTCCTTCTCATTTATCCTTGTTTTCTAATGACTAACAATAGCAACTTCTTAATGACATACAGAAAACACAATCTCCAAAAAGTTTACATCCACCCCTTCTATTAAAATTACTACTATCTTTCCTTTGTTTTGGCTATATAGCCAAAATTAAAGTCTGGGGGAGGGGATAATTACAAATGTATAGGTGTATAATATAGTTTGGAAGTATATATAGCTTGAGGGAAGAAATAATAATAAAATAGAGGAAAATTTCTCTTAATAATATGTATAAATACCTTCCATAAATACTATATGTAAATAAATAAAACTTTAATTTATTTTTTTTAATCTTTAATTCTAATATATAATCCATTTATATAAGTAATATATATTTTATAATCTAATGTTAATATAACCATCTAATAATATAATGTAAATATAATATAACTATGTAAATAATATATTAATAATATAATTATTAATATAATATAAATATTTTTAGATATTTTATTCAACCACATTATATTATATAAACCACATTATTAAACCAATCCAACCTGACACCTTTAAAAAAAATAAAAAAACATAACCTAAACATAAGATAAACCTAAAATTACTAGGCCCCGAAACCTCTTAAAACACAACCTAACCTAGCCCGAAACCTAACCTAGCCGAAACCTAGACATGCACGTACCCCATAAACATACCTAGACAAACCTAAGATAAAACTAAACCTCGATCATTGTAAACAAGGAAGGTGACATTAAAGAATTTCTACCACATAATGATATTCTAAACATGTCACGTATAAAGGATGCCATCCATTTCAATCAATCACGTAGAAGACCATGGATCAACCTCTCCATCGTCGATTACATAGTAATCGATGGTTGATAACATTTTAAACAAACACAAAACGTGAATTGCACTGCCTTCGATCGTAGGGTTTAGAAGAATAATGGACACCGTTGATTTTTACTCACTTCTTCATCGTTGATTACATGAACTCGCAACCACCGCCATAGATTGTAGCTAGGGTAAATGAATTAGGGTAAAAGGTAGTCAATATCTCGCTGCTCAAAATTTACCCTATATTTTCTATGCTGCATGTAGCCATGTAGGTAGAGGCATTCAAGATTTCATCAACCTATTTTGAAAAATCAGAATTTCCCCTAGTATTTCCATGTAATTCTACGATTGACAGTGAGTGACGAAAGTTTTTTATTGGAGGAATACGTAAGTTGGCCACTAGTTTCTTCTACGACAGCTACATGCGATAGAAGTCAGGTAAATTATTCCTTTTTTCACTTCTTTATTGTATTTTTGTTGCCTCTATCATCAAAAAGGTACTTTTTTTGTTCTTAATCAACATTCTTCAGATATTATGATTAAAATATTCGATAATAAAGCTTATTCTATGTAAGAATCGACATTTAGGACATATTTTTAAGTTTTTGGCTATAATTATTTTAGTTTTCAACAAATCAGTAAAAAGCCCTAATTTTTTCTAAGCTTTGGAATTTTTGAAATTCAAACCCTAATTTTTTTCTTTAAAATTTTACGTAATTCCTTTATGAGCTTTAAAAATTCATAAACTTTTTACTGCTTTTAAAATAAATTTTTTATCTTTGAGTTCTATCCTAATTTGTAGATGGTTGGTTCTGCATGTATAAATCTGAAACCCCTAATTTACAAACCCTAAATGTTTAAATTTGCAAAAAATTATGAAACCCATAATTTCTAAGCCCTAAAATTACAAATTCCTAATTTTGAAACCCTAAATTTTAGAGTTATACAAAACAACCCTAAAATTCTAGGTTTCTAGTTTTGAAATTGATGAAAACCCTATTATTTTTGAAGGAATTTTAAATTTTTTGAAGGATATTTAAAATTTTAGAAGGAATTTAAATTTTTGGGCAGAAATTGATTTGATTTGAACTTTAATTAGACACCTGTTTTTGTACAATCAAAATATGTTCTTATTTGATGAAGTTTTTATTATCTGAAATTATTTTTAGATTCTTTGTATTTGTTTATAAACCCATATGTATTTTTGTATGGACTTATTTCTGTACAATTTACGTATTTATTAAATACGTATTTTCTGTGTAGACTATTTTTGTACAATCTATGTATTATTACGTATCTTTAGTGTGGACTGTTTTTTACCTATTTTCTAAGTTTCTGTATAGTTTACGTATTTTTAAATAGTGTTTGTACAAAAGACGTATTTTATAAATACAATGTATGTATTTGTTTTTGAAATCCTTTTTCTATGCAAATTATGCCTATGATATATAGTTTACATTTTTTGTACCTGTATACTTTCAATATATAAAAAAAACAACAAAAAAAACTCATAAAACTATAAAAAATGGATTTTTACTAAGCAATTCTAGCCTTTAAAACTACTCCCGTGTCTTTAATATTGTAGAATATCTATAATCAAAATTCCCAAGCCCATTTTCCAAAAGTGCAACGAACCTTCTTCCATTGAAACACAAAATTCAGATGATTCTGTGATTGAGCTATTTGAAAATGCTCGTTGGTGGGATGCGCTTAATCAATTTAAGGGACACGACGTAGGGGTAGAACAATAGTTTATCCTGAATTACAACCCTAATACTATGGTCACTCATGTAGGGAATCTAAAAATTAAGATAACCTGAGATCCTAAACCTGCCTGAGGTTGGTACACTTTTCTACAAAAATACTAAAAGTATCACCCAACTAGTAAAGCGATTTGATGAGAAATGTTCACTTGTAAAAAACAAAGAAGGTGCAATCAGAGGGGTAGCCACCTCTACACTTCCTCTTATTTGGCAAGAAGAAGTTGTTATCATTATCAAATTATTTATTGTTGTGGCTCGCATGTCTATTTTAGTTGCCTATCATATTCAAAAACTTCTTAAACTTAAAATATCCTGAAAAAGAAGACTATGTTATCAATGTTCTATACTTTCTGTGCCAATCATTAAAATCTATAGTTCTGAGAGTCAAGCCATAAAATTTTGAGGGATAGTCTAAACTACACGTAATAGCTCATCATGATTTAATTAAACTCATACTTCTCAAAAATACCCACGAAGTAAAAGTATCATGGACCCGAATTATGGAAGAAGCCAATGCACCTAAAATATTGGAATACTCAGAATCTGAAGATGAACAATCTACAGAAAAGGAAAGTGACTCTAATGACCATGATGAAAACACTAGAAGTTCAAAGAAAAAATGGAAAAATAATAAATTCAGAATATATTCCAGGAAAGAAACAAAAATAATAGAAAGTTCTGAAGAAGACCAAGACCCAGAAATACCTGTAGAGGAATCTATTGAAGAAACCTTGTCTTATCTCAAAGCATAGAATGAATCCCTTCAAAAAAAAATTGATAAATTAAATTGTGTATTTAGCAGAACAACATAAAATTGTTCAACAAGATTTTTGTGTAGTTTAAATTAATTAAACAACTCAAAGACGATAAGGTTACAGGTCCTGCAAGTCCTACCAGTCGGTCGCCACCTGTTGAAACTTCCTCGCCAAAAATGTCTTCAGTCGGTAGAAAGCCTAACAAGTTGGTCAACATTGCTTTTAAAGGGTCTAAAGACTCCGATGAAGATCTCCCTTCTTCTCAGGCTAAGGGTACAAAATTGAAGGAGAAATAGAGTGACCCAGAGATTTAACATATTAAGACTATAAATGTAGAAACTGCAGCTACAGCAGCAACCATGGACCAAAAATCTAAGAGACAAGCACAACGGGGAAAAAAACACCTTGTACAAGAGGAAGACCTTCCAGAAACTCAACCCAGTGATCAGTGATCCTTAAAAGACTTAATATTTATCAGAGATTTATATTTTTAATATGTGGTTTGAAATTTTCATATATTTGTATATGTGTGATGGCTAGTTAGTATTTGTATATATTATTTTAAAATAGTTTCTTTATATACACATCTATTTACTGCATATGATTTTAAATTTATTCTCCTACATGTGTTTAAAAAAAAATTGTTTTACTATATGTATTTTGAGTTAATTGCTATAAATCCTTTCTGGAGATTATCTGTTAACATAATTTCTAATAGAGGAAAATTTCTCTTAATAGTATGTATAAATACCTTCCATAAATACTATCTGTAAATAAATAAAACTTTAATTTATTTTTTTTAATCTTTAATTCTAATATATAATCCATTTATATAAGTAATATATATTTTATAATCTAATGTTAATATAACCATCTAATAATATAATGTAAATATAATATAACTATGTAAATAATATATTAATAATATAATTATTAATATAATATAAATATTTTTAGATATTTTATTCATAAATATAACTATTCCTAATATATAATATATTAGGATAACTATTATATTATATAGGTTACGATATAATATTACTAAACCCTATTAGATTAATCTAACATAAGTATCGACGTAACCTAACATAAGACCCCGACCAAATTTACTTTAAATAATATAAGACCAACCAAAACTATTATATTATATAAACCACATTATTAAACCAATCCAACCCGACACCTTTAAAAAAAATAAAAAAACATAACCTAAACATAAGATAAACCTAAAATTACTAGGCCCCGACACCTCTTAAAACACAACCTAACCTAGCCCAAAACCTAACCTAGCCGAAACCTAGACATGCACGTACCCCATAAACATACCTAGACAAACCTAAGATAAACCTAAACCTCGACCATTGTAAACAAGGAAGGTGAAATTAAAAAATTTCTACCACATAATGATATTCTAAACATGTCGCGTATAAAGCATGCCATCCATTTCAATCAATCATGCGGAAGACCATGGATCAACCTCTCCACCGTCGATTACATAGTAATTGATGGTTGTTAACATTTTAAACAAACACAAAACGTGAATTGCGCTGCCTTCGATCGTAGGGTTTAGAAGAATAATGGACACTGTTGATTTTTACTCACTTCTTTGTTGTTGATTACATGAACTCGCAACCACCGCCATAGATTGTAGTTAGGGTAAATGAATTAGGGTAAAAGGTAGTCAATATCTTGCTGCTCAAAATTTACCCTATATTTTCTATGTTGCATGTAGCCATGTAGGTAGAGGCATTCAAGATTTCATCAACCTATGTAGAAAAATCAGAATTTCCCCTAGTATTTCCATGTGATTCTATGATTGATAGTGAGTGACGAAAGTTTTTTATTGGAGGAATACGTAAGTTGGCCACTAGTTTCTTCTACGATAGCTACATGCGATAGGAGTCAGGTAAATTATTCCTTTTTTCATTTCTTTATTGTCTTTTTGTTGCCTCTATCATCAAAAAGGTACTTTTTTTGTTCTTAATCAACATTCTTCAGATATTATGATTAAAATATTTGATAATAAAGCTTGTTCTATGTAAGAATCAACATTTAGGACATATTTTTAAGTTTTGGGCTATAATTATTTTAGTTTTCAACAAATCAGTAAAAAGCCCTAATTTTTTCTAAGCTTTGGAATTTCTGAAATTCAAACCCTAATTGTTTTCTTTAAAATTTTACGTAATTCCTTTATGAGCTTTAAAAATTCATAAACTTTTTACTGCTTTTAAAATAAATTTTTTATCTTTGAGTTCTATCCTAATTTGTAGATGGTTGGTTCTACATGTATAAATCTGAAACCCCTAATTTACAAACCCTGAATGTTTGAATTTGCAAAAAATGATGAAACCCCTAATTTCTAAGCCCTAAAATTACAAATTCCTAATTTTGAAACCCTAAATTGTAGAGTTATACAAAAAAACCCTAAAATTCTAGGTTTCTAGTTTTGAAATTGATGAAAACCCTATTATTTTTTGAAGGAATTTTAAATTTTTTGAAGGAATTTTAAAATTTTAGAAGGAATTTTAATTTTTGGGCAGAAATTGATTTGATTTGAACTTTAATTAGACATTTGTTTTTGTACAATCAAAATATGTTCTTATTTGATGAAGTTTTTATTATCTGAAATTATTTTTAGATTATTTGTATTTGTTTATAAACCTATATGTATTTTTGTATGGACTTATTTCTGTACAATTTACGTATTTATTAAATACGTATTTTCTGTGTAGACTATTTTTGTACAATCTATGTATTATTACGTATCTTTAGTGTGGACTGTTTTTTACCTATTTTCTAAGTTTCTGTATAGTTTACGTATTTTTAAATAGTGTTTGTACAAAAGACGTATTTTATAAATACAATGTATGTATTTGTTTTTGAAATCTTTTTTCTGTGAAAATTATGCCTATGATATATAGTTTACATTTTTTGTACCTGTATACTTTCAATATATAAAAAAAACAACAAAAACAACTCATAAAACTATAAAAAATGGATTTTTACTAAGCAATTCTAGCCTTTAAAACTACTCCCATGTCTTTAATATTATAGAATATCTATAATCAAAATTCCCAAGCCCGTTTTCCAAAAGTGCAACGAACCTTCTTCCATTGAAACACAAAATTCAGATGATTTTGTGATTGAGCTATTTGAAAATGCTCGTTGGTGGGATGCGCTTAATCAATTTAAGGGACACGACGTAGGGGTAGAACAACAGTTTATCCTGAATTGCAACCCTAATACTATGGTCACTCATGTAGGGAATCTAAAAATTAAGATAACCTGAAGCCTGATATCTGAGATCCTAAACCTGCCTGAGGTTGGTACACTTTTCTACAAAAATACTAAAAGTATCACCCAACTAGTAAAGCGATTTAATGAGAAATGTTCACTTGTAAGAAACAAAGAAGGTGCAATCAGAGGGGTAGCCACCTCTACCCTTCCTATTATTTGGCAAGAAGTTGTTATCATTATCAAATTATTTATTGTTGAGGCTCGCATGTATATTTTAGTTGCCTATCATATTCAAAAACTTCTTAACTTAAAATATCCTGAAAAAGAAGACTATGTTATCAATGTTCTATACTTTCTGTGCCAATCATTAAAATCTATAGTTTTGAGAGTCAAGCCATAAAATTTTGAGGGATAGTCTAAACTACACGTAATAGCTCATCATGATTTAATTAAACTCATACTTCTAAAAAATACCCATGAAGTAAAAGTATCATGGACCTAAATTATGGAAGAAGCCAATGCACCTAAAATCTTGGAATACTCAGAATCTGAAGATGAACAATCTAAAGAAAAGGAAAGTGACTATAATGACCATGATGAAAACCCTAGAAGTTCAAAGAAAAAATAGAAAAATAATAAATTTAGAATATATTCCAGGAAAGAAACAAAAATAATAGAAAGTTTTGAAGAAGACCAAGACCCAAAAATACCTGTAGAGGAATCTATTGAAGAAACCTTGTCTTATATCAAAGCATAGAATGAATCCCTTCAAACAAAAATTGATAAATTAAATTGTGTATTTAGCAGAACCACATAAAATTGTTCAACAAGCTTTTTGTGTAGTTTAAATTAATTAAACAACTCAGAGACGATAAGGTTACAGGTCTTGCAAGTGCTACCAGTCGGTCGCCACCTGTTGAAACTTCCTCGCCAAAAATGTCTTCAGTCGGTAGAAAGCCTAACAAGTTGGTCAACATTGCTTTTAAAGGGTCTAAAGACTCCGATGAAGATCTCCCTTCTTCTCAGGCTAAGGGTACAAAATTGAAGGAGAAATAGAGTGACCCAGATATTTAACATATTAAGACTATAAATGTAGAAACTCCAGCTACAACAACAGCCAATGACCAAAAATCTAAGAGACAAGCACAACGGGAAAAAAAACACCTTGGACAAGAGGAAGACCTTCCAGACACTCAACCCAGTGATCAGTGATCCTTAAAAGACTTAATATTTATCAGAGATTTATATTTTTAATATGTGGTTTGAAATTTTCATATATCTGTATATGTGTGATGGCTAGTTAGTATTTGTATATATTATTTTAAAACAGTTTCTTTATATACACATTTGTTTATTGCATATGATTTTAAATTTATTCTCCTGCATATGTTTAAAAAAAAATTGTTTTACTATATGTATTTTGAGTTAATTGCTACAAATCCTTTCGGAGATTATCTCGTTAACATAATTTCTATTAGAGGAAAATTTCTCTTAATAGTATGTATAAATACCTTCCATAAATACTATCTGTAAATAATAAAACTTTAATTTATTTTTTTTAATCTTTAATTCTAATATATAATCCATTTATATAAGTAATATATATTTTATAATCTAATGTTAATATAACCATCTAATAATATAATGTAAATATAATATAACTATGTAAATAATATATTAATAATATAATTATTAATATAATATAAATATTTTTGGATATTTTATTAATAAATATAACTATTCCTAATATATAATATATTAGGATAACTATTATATTATATAGGTTACGATATAATATTACTAAACCCTATTAGATTAATCTAACATAAGTATCGACGTAACATAACATAAGACCCCGACCAAATTTACTTTAAATAATATATGACCAACCAAAACTATTATATTATATAAACCACATTATTAAACCAATCCAACCCGACACCTTTAAAAAAAATAAAAAAACATAACCTAAACATAAGATAAACCTAAAATTACTAGGCCCTGACACCTCTTAAAACACAACCTAACCTAGCCCGAAACCTAACCTTGCCGAAACCTAGACATGCACGTACCCCATAAACATACCTAGACAAACCTAAGATAAACCTAAACCTCGATCATTGTAAACAAGGAAGGTGACATTAAAGAATTTCTACCACATAATGATATTCTAAACATGTCGCATATAAAGAATGCCATCCATTTCAATCAATCATGCAGAAGACCATGGATCAATCTCTCCACCGTCGATTACATAGTAATCGATGGTTGTTAACATTTTAAACAAACACAAAACATGAATTGCGCTGCCTTCGATCGTAGGGTTTAGAAGAATAATGGACACTGTTGATTTTTACTCACTTCTTCGTTGTTGATTACATGAACTCGCAACCACTACCATAGATTGTAGCTAGGGTAAATGAATTAGGGTAAAATGTAGTCAATATCTCACTGCTCAAAATTTACCCTATATTTTCTACGCTGCATGTAGCCATGTAGGTAGAGGCATTCAAGATTTCATCAACCTATTTTGAAAAATCAGAATTTCCCCTAGTATTTCCATGTGATTCTACGATTGACAGTGAGTGACGAAAGTTTTTTATTGGAGGAATACGTAAGTTGGCCACTAGTTTCTTCTACGACAGCTACATGCGATAGAAGTCAGGTAAATTATTCCTTTTTTCATTTCTTTATTGTATTTTTTTTGCCTCTATCATCAAAAAGGTACTTTTTTTGTTCTTAATCAACATTCTTCAGATATTATGATTAAAATATTCGATAATAAAGCTTATTCTATGTAAGAATCGACATTTAGGACATATTTTTTGTTCTTTAAAATTTTACGTAATTCCTTTGTGAGCTTTAAAAATTCATAAACTTTTTACTGCTTTTAAAATAAATTTTTTATCTTTGAGTTCTATCCTAATTTGTAGATGGTTGGTTCTGCATGTATAAATCTGAAACCCCTAATTTACAAACCCTAAATGTTTGAATTTGCAAAAAGTGATGAAACCCCTAATTTCTAAGCCCTAAAATTACAAATTCCTAATTGTGAAACCCTAAATTGTAGAGTTATAAAAAAAAACCCTAAAATTCTAGGTTTCTAGTTTTGAAATTGATGAAAACCCTATTATTTTTGAAGGAATTTTAAATTTTTTGAAGGATATTTAAAATTTTAGAAGGAATTTTAATTTTTGGGCAGAAATTGATTTGATTTGAACTTTAATTAGACATTTGTTTTTGTACAATCAAAATATGTTCTTATTTGATGAAGTTTTTATTATCTGAAATTATTTTTAGATTCTCTGTATTTGTTTATAAACCCATATGTATTTTTGTATGGACTTATTTATGTACAATTTATGTATTTATTAAATACGTATTTTCTGTGTAGACTATTTTTGTACAATCTATGTATTATTACGTATCTTTAGTGTGGACTGTTTTTTACCTATTTTCTAAGTTTTTGTATAGTTTACGTATTTTTAAATAGTGTTTGTACAAAAGACGTATTTTATAAATACAATGTATGTATTTGTTTTTGAAATCTTTTTTTTGTGCAAATTATGCCTATGATATATAGTTTACATTTTTTGTACCTGTATACTTTCAATATATAAAAAAAACAACAAAAACAACTCATAAAACTATAAAAAATGGATTTTTACTAAGCAATTCTAGCCTTTAAAACTACTTCCGTGTCTTTAATATTATAGAATATCTATAATCAAAATTCCCAATCCCGTTTTCCAAAAGTGCAACGAACCTTCTTCCATTGAAACACAAAATTCAGATGATTCTGTGATTGAGCTATTTGAAAATGCTCGTTGGTGGGATGCGCTTAATCAATTTAAGGGACACGACGTAGGGGTAGAACAACAGTTTATCCTGAATTGCAACCCTAATACTATGGTCACTCATGTAGGGAATCTAAAAATTAAGATAACTCTGAAGCCCGATATCTGAGATCCTAAACCTGCCTGAGGTTGGTACACTTTTCTACAAAAATACTAAAAGTATCACCCAACTAGTAAAGCGATTTGATGAGAAATGTTCACTTGTAAGAAACAAAGAAGGTGCAATCAGAGGGGTAGCCACATCTACATTTCCTATTATTTGGCAAGAAGAAGTTGTTATCATTATCAAATTATTTATTGTTGAGGCTCGCATGTATATTTTAGTTGCCTATTATATTCAAAAACTTCTTAACTTAAAATATCCTGAAAAATAAGACTATGTTATCAATGTTCTATACTTTCTGTGCCAATCATTAAAATCTATAGTTTTGAGAGTCAAGCCATAAAATTTTGAGGGATAGTCTAAACTACACGTAATAGCTCATCATGATTTAATTAAACTCATACTTCTAAAAAATGCCCATGAAGTAAAAGTATCATGGACCTAAATTATGGAAGAAGCCAATGCACCTAAAATCTTGGGATACTCAGAATCTGAAGATGAACAATCTAAAGAAAAGGAAAGTGACTCTAATGACCATGATGAAAATCCTAGAAGTTCAAAGAAAAAATAGAAAAATAATAAATTTAGAATATATTCCAGGAAAGAAACAAAAATAATAGAAAGTTCGAAGAAGACCAAGACCCAAAAATACATGTAGAGGAATCTATTGAAGAAACCTTGTCTTATATCAAAGCATAGAATGAATCCCTTCAAACAAAAATTGATAAATTAAATTGTGTATTTAGCAGAACAACATAAAATTGTTCAACAAGATTTTTGTGTAGTTTAAATTAATTAAACAACTCAGAGACGATAAGGTTACAGGTCTTGCAAGTGCTACCAGTCGGTCGCCACCTGTTGAAACTTCCTCGCCAAAAATGTCTTCAGTCGGTAGAAAGCCTAACAAGTTGGTAAACATTGCTTTTAAAGGGTCTAAAGACTCCGATGAAGATCTCCCTTCTTCTCAGGCTAAGGGTACAAAATTGAAGGAGAAATAGAGTGACCCAGAGATTTAACGTATTAAGACTATAAATGTAGAAACTCCAGCTACAACAACAGCCAATGACCAAAAATCTAAGAGACAAGCACAACGGGAAAAAAAACACCTTGGACAAGAGGAAGACCTTCCAGACACTCAACCCAGTGATCAGTGATCCTTAAAAGACTTAATATTTATCAGAGATTTATTTATTTAATATGTGGTTTGAAATTTTCATATATATGTATATGTGTGATGGCTAGTTAGTATTTGTATATATTATTTTAAAATAGTTTCTTTATATACACATTTATTTACTGCATATAATTTTAAATTTATTCTCCTGCATATGTTTAAAAAAAAAATTGTTTTACTATATGTATTTTGAGTTAATTTCTATAAATCCTTTCTGGAGATTATCTGTTAACATAATTTCTATTAGAGGAAAATTTCTCTTAATAGTATGTATAAATACCTTCCATAAATACTATCTGTAAATAATAAAACTTTAATTTATTTTTTTTAATCTTTAATTCTAATATATAATCCATTTATATAAGTAATATATATTTTATAATCTAATGTTAATATAACCATCTAATAATATAATGTAAATATAATATAACTATCTAAATAATATATTAATAATATAATTATTAATATAATATAAATATTTTTAGATATTTTATTCATAAATATAACTATTCCTAATATATAATATATTAGGATAACTATTATATTATATAGGTTACGATATAATATTACTAAACCCTATTAGATTAATCTAACATAAGTATCGACGTAACCTAACATAAGACCCCGACCAAATTTACTTTAAATAATATAAGACCAACCAAAACTATTATATTATATAAACCACATTATTAAACCAATCCAACCCGACACCTTTAAAAAAAATAAAAAAACATAACCTAAACATAAGATAAACCTAAAATTACTAGGCCCCGACACCTCTTAAAACACAACCTAACCTAGCTCGAAACCTAACCTTGCCGAAACCTAGACATGCACGTACCCCATAAACATACCTAGACAAACCTAAGATAAACCTAAACCTCGATCATTGTAAACAAGGAAGGTGACATTAAAGAATTTCTACCACATAATGATATTCTAAACATGTCGCGTATAAAGAATGCCATCCATTTCAATCAATCATGCAGAAGACCATGGATCAACCTCTCCACTGTCGATTACATAGTAATCGATGGTTGTTAACATTTTAAACAAACACAAAACATGAATTGCGCTGCCTTCGATCATAGGGTTTAGAAGAATAATGGACACTGTTGATTTTTACTCACTTCTTCGTTGTTGATTACATGAACTCGCAACCACTACCATAGATTGTAGCTAGGGTAAATGAATTAGGGTAAAAGGTAGTCAATATCTCACTACTCAAAATTTACCCTATATTTTCTACGCTGCATGTAGCCATGTAGGTAGAGGCATTCAAGATTTCATCAACCTATTTTGAAAAATCAGAATTTCCCCTAGTATTTCCATGTGATTCTACAATGGATAGTGAGTGACGAAAGTTTTTTATTGGAGGAATACGTAAGTTGGCCACTAGTTTCTTCTACGACAGCTACATGCGATAGAAGTAAGGTAAATTATTCCTTTTTTCGTTTCTTTATTGTATTTTTTTTGCCTCTATCATCAAAAAGGTACTTTTTTTGTTCTTAATCAACATTCTTCAGATATTATGATTAAAATATTCGATAATAAAGCTTATTCTATGTAAGAATCGACATTTAGGACATATTTTTTGTTCTTTAAAATTTTACGTAATTCCTTTATGAGCTTTAAAAATTCATAAACTTTTTACTGCTTTTAAAATAAATTTTTTATCTTTGAGTTCTATGCTAATTTGTAGATGGTTGGTTCTGCATGTATAAATCTGAAACCCCTAATTTACAAACCCTAAATGTTTGAATTTGCAAAAAGTGATGAAACCCCTAATTTCTAAGCCCTAAAATTACAAATTCCTAATTGTGAAACCCTAAATTGTAGAGTTATACAAAAAAACCCTAAAATTCTAGGTTTCTAGTTTTGAAATTGATGAAAACCCTATTATTTTTGAAGGAATTTTAAATTTTTTGAAGGATATTTAAAATTTTAGAAGGAATTTTAATTTTTGGGCAGAAATTGATTTGATTTGAACTTTAATTAGACATTTGTTTTTGTACAATCAAAATATGTTCTTATTTGATGAAGTTTTTATTATCTGAAATTATTTTTAGATTCTTTGTATTTGTTTATAAACCCATATGTATTTTTGTATGGACTTATTTATGTACAATTTATGTATTTATTAAATACGTATTTTCTGTGTAGACTATTTTTGTACAATCTATGTATTATTACGTATCTTTAGTGTGGACTATTTTTTACCTATTTTCTAAGTTTCTGTATAGTTTACGTATTTTTAAATAGTGTTTGTACAAAAGACGTATTTTATAAATACAATGTATGTATTTGTTTTTGAAATATTTTTTTTGTGCAAATTATGCATATGATATATAGTTTACATTTTTTGTACCTGTATACTTTCAATATATAAAAAAAACAACAAAAACAACTCATAAAACTATAAAAAATGGATTTTTACTAAGCAATTCTAGCCTTTAAAACTACTCCCATGTCTTTAATATTATAGAATATCTATAATCAAAATTCCCAATCCCGTTTTCCAAAAGTGCAACGAACATTCTTCCATTGAAACACAAAATTCAGATGATTCTATGATTGAGCTATTTGAAAATGCTCATTGGTGGGATGCGCTTACTCAATTTAAGGGACACGACATAGGGGTAGAACAACAGTTTATCCTGAATTGCAACCCTAATACTATGGTCACTCATGTAGGGAATCTAAAAATTAAGATAACCTGAAGCCTGATATCTGAGATCCTAAACCTGCCTAAGGTTGGTACACTTTTCTACAAAAATACTAAAAGTATCACCCAACTAGTAAAGCGATTTGATGAGAAATGTTCACTTGTAAGAAACAAAGAAGGTGCAATCAGAGGGGTAGCCACCTCTACACTTCCTCTTATTTGGCAAGAAGAAGTTGTTATCATTATCAAATTATTTATTGTTGAGGCTCGCATGTCTATTTTAGTTGCCTATCATATTCAAAAACTTCTTAACTTAAAATATCCTGAAAAAGAAGACTGTGTTATCAATGTTCTATACTTTCTGTGCCAATCATTAAAATCTATAGTTTTGAGAGTCAAGCCATAAAATTTTGAGGGATAGTCTAAACTACACATAATAGCTCATCATGATTTAATTAAACTCATACTTCTAAAAAATACCCATGAAGTAAAAGTATCATGGACCCAAATTATGGAAGAAGCCAATGCACCTAAAATCTTGGAATACTTAGAATCTGAAGATGAACAATCTACAGAAAAGGAAAGTGACTCTAATGACCATGATGAAAACCCTAGAAGTTCAAAGAAAAAAAGGAAAAATAATAAATTTAGAATATATTCCAGGAAAGAAACAAAAATAATAAAAAGTTCTGAAGAAATACCTGTAGAGGAATCTATTGAAGAAACCTTGTCTTATCTCAAAGCATAGAATGAATCCCTTCAAACAAAATTTGATAAATTAAATTGTGTATTTAGTAGAACAACATAAAATTGTTCAACAACCTTTTTGTGTAGTTTAAATTAATTAAACAACTCAGAGACAATAAGGTTACAGGTCTTGCAAGTGCTACCAGTCGGTCGCCACCTGTTGAAACTTCCTCGCCAAAAATGTCTTCAGTTGATAGAAAGCCTAACAAGTTGGTCAACATTGCTTTTAAAGGGTCTAAAGACTCCGATGAAGATCTCCCTTCTTCTCAGGCTAAGGGTACAAAATTGAAGGAGAAATAGAGTGACCCAGAGATTTAACATATTAAGACTATAAATGTAGAAACTCCAGCTACAGCAGCAGCCATGGACCAAAAATCTAAGAGACAAGCACAACAGGAAAAAAAAACACCTTGGACAAGAGGAAGACCTTCCAGACACTCAACCCAGTGATCAGTGATCCTTAAAAGACTTAATATTTATCAGAGATTTATTTATTTAATATGTGGTTTGAAATTTTCATATATATGTATATGTGTGATGGCTAGTTAGTATTTGTATATATTATTTTAAAATAGTTTCTTTATATACACATCTAATTACTGCATATAATTTTAAATTTATTCTCCTGCATATGTTTAAAAAAAAAATTGTTTTACTATATGTATTTTGAGTTAATTTCTATAAATCCTTTTTGGAGATTATCTGTTAACATAATTTCTATTAGAGGAAAATTTCTCTTAATAGTATGTATAAATACCTTCCATAAATACTATCTGTAAATAATAAAACTTTAATTTATTTTTTTTAATCTTTAATTCTAATATATAATCCATTTATATAAGTAATATATATTTTATAATCTAATGTTAATATAACCATCTAATAATATAATGTAAATATAATATAACTATGTAAATAATAAATTAATAATATAATTATTAATATAATATAAATATTTTTAGATATTTTATTCATAAATATAACTATTCCTAATATATAGTATATTAGGATAACTATTATATTATATAGGTTACGATATAATATTACTAAACCCTATTAGATTAATCTAACATAAGTATCGACGTAACCTAACATAAGACCCCGACCAAATTTACTTTAAATAATATAAGACCAACCAAAACTATTATATTATATAAACCACATTATTAAACCAATCCAACCCGACACCTTTAAAAAAAATAAAAAAAAAATAACCTAAACATAAGATAAACCTAAAATTACTAGGCCCTGACACCTCTTAAAACACAACCTAACCTAGCCCGAAACCTAACCTAGCCGAAACCTAGACATGCACGTACCCCATAAACATACCTAGACAAACCTAAGATAAACCTAAACCTCAATCATTGTAAACAAGGAAGGTGACATTAAAGAATTTCTACCACATAATGATATTATAAACATGTCACGTATAAAGGATGCCATCCATTTCAATCAATCACGCAAAAGACCATGGATCAACCTCTCCACCATCGATTACATAGTAATCGATGGTTGTTAACATTTTAAACAAACACAAAACATGAATTGCGCTGCCTTTGATCGTAGGGTTTAGAAGAATAATGGACACTGTTGATTTTTACTCACTTCTTCATCGTTGATTACATGAACTCGCAACCACTGCCATAGATTGTAGCTAGGGTAAATGAATTAGGGTAAAAGGTAGTCAATATCTCACTGCCCAAAATTTACCCTATATTTTCTACGGTGCATGTAGCCATGTAGGTAGAGGCATTCAAGATTTCATCAACCTATTTAGAAAAATCAGAATTTCCCCTAGTATTTCCATGTGATTCTACGATTGACAGTGAGTGACAAAATTTTTTTATTGGAGGAATACGTAAGTTGGCCACCAGTTTCTTCTACGACAGCTACATGCGATAGAATTCAGGTAAATTATTCCTTTTTTTCATTTCTTTATTGTATTTTTGTTGCCTCTATCATCAAAAAGGTACTTTTTTTTGTTCTTAATCAACATTCTTCAGATATTATGATTAAAATATTCGATAATAAAGCTTATTCTATGTAAGAATCGACATTTAGGACATATTTTTAAGTTTTGGGCTATAATTATTTTAGTTTTCAACAAATCGATAAAAAGCCCTAATTTTTTCTAAGCTTTGGAATTTTTGAAATTCAAACCCTAATTGTTTTCTTTAAAATATTACGTAATTCCTTTATGAGCTTTAAAAATTCATAAACTTTTTACTGCTTTTAAAATAATTTTTTTATCTTTGAGTTCTATCCTAATTTGTAGATGGTTGGTTCTGCATGTATAAATCTAAAACCCCTAATTTACAAACCCTAAATGTTTGAATTTGTAAAAAATGATGAAACCCCTAATTTCTAAGCCCTAAAATTACAAATTCCTAATTTTGAAACCCTAAATTGTAGAGTTATACCAAAAAACCCTAAAATTCTAGGTTTCTAGTTTTGAAATTGATGAAAACCCTATTATTTTTTGAAGGAATTTTAAATTTTTTGAAGGATATTTAAAATTTTAGAAGGAATTTTAATTTTTGGGCAGAAATTTATTTGATTTGAACTTTAATTAGACATCTGCTTTTGTACAATCAAAATATGTTCTTATTTGATGAAGTTTTTATTATCTGAAATTATTTTTAGATTCTCTATATTTGTTTATAAACCCATATGTATTTTTGTATGGACTTATTTCTGTACAATTTACGTATTTATTAAATACGTATTTTCTATGTAGACTATTTTTGTACAATCTATGTATTATTACGTATCTTTAGTGTGGACTGTTTTTTACCTATTTTCTAAGTTTCTGTATAGTTTACGTATTTTTAAATAGTGTTTGTACAAAAGACGTATTTTTTAAATACAATGTATGTATTTGTTTTTGAAATCTTTTTTCTGTGCAAATTACGCCTATGATATATAGTTTACATTTTTTGTACCTGTATACTTTCAATATATAAAAAAAACAACAAAAAAAACTCATAAAACTATAAAAAATGGATTTTTACTAAGCAATTCTAGCCTTTAAAACTACTCCCATGTCTTTAATATTGTAGAATATCTATAATCAAAATTCCCAAGCCCGTTTTCCAAAAGTGCAATGAACCTTCTTCCATTGAAACACAAAATATTGATGATTATGTGATTGAGCTATTTGAAAATGCTCGTTGGTGGGATGCGCTTAATCAATTTAAGGGACACGACGTAGGGGTAGAACAACAGTTTATCTTGAATTGCAACCCTAATACTATGGTCACTCATGTAGGGAATCTAAAAATTAAGATAACCTAAAGCCTGATATCTGAGATCCTAAACCTGCCTGAGGTTGGTACACTTTTCTACAAAAATACTAAAAGTATCACCCAACTAGTAAAGCGATTTGATGAGAAATGTTCACTTGTAAAAAACAAAGAAGGTGCAATCAGAGGGGTAGCCAGCTCTACACTTCCTCTTATTTGGCAAGAAGAAGTTGTTATAATTATCAAATTATTTATTGTTGTGGCTCGCATGTCTATTTTAGTTGCCTATCATATTCAAAAACTTCTTAAACTTAAAATATCCTGAAAAAGAAGACTGTGTTATCAATGTTCTATACTTTCTGTGCCAATCATTAAAATATATAGTTCTGAGAGTCAAGCCATAAAATTTTGAGGGATAGTCTAAACTACACGTAATAGCTCATCATGATTTAATTAAACTCATACTTCTAAAAAATACCCATGAAGTAAAAGTATCATGGACCCAAATTATGGAAGAAGCCAATGCACCTAAAATCTTGGAATACTCAGAATCTGAAGATGAACAATCTATAGAAAAGGAAAGTGAATCTAATGACCATGATGAAAACCCTAGAAGTTAAAAGAAAAAATGGAAAAATAATAAATTTAGAATATATTCCAGGAAAGAAACAAAAATAATAGAAAGTTCTGAAGAAGACCAAGACCCAGAAATACCTGTAGAGGAATCTATTGAAGAAACCTTGTCTTATCTCAAAGCATAGAATGAATCCCTTCAAACAAAAATTGATAAATTAAATTGTGTATTTAGCAGAACAACATAAAATTGTTCAACAAGCTTTTTGTGTAGTTTAAATTAATTAAACAACTCATAGACGATAAGGTTACAGGTCCTGCAAGTCCTACCAGTCGGTCGCCACCTGTTGAAACTTCCTCGCCAAAAATGTCTTCAGTCGGTAGAAAACCTAACAAGTTGGTCAACATTGCTTTTAAAGGTTCTAAAGACTCCGATGAAGATCTCCCTTCTTCTCAGGCTAAAGGTACAAAATTGAAGGAGAAATAGAGTGACCCAGAGATTTAACATATTAAGACTATAAATGTAGAAACTCCAACTACAGCAGCAGCCATGGACCAAAAATCTAAGAGACAAGCACAACGGGAAAAAAAACACCTTGGACAAGAGGACGACTTTCCAGACACTCAACCCAGTGATCAGTGATCCTTAAAAGACTTAATATTTGTCAGAGATTTATATTTTTAATATGTGGTTTGAAATTTTCATATATATGTATATGTGTGATGGCTAGTTAGTATTTGTATATATTATTTTAAAACAGTTTCTTTATATACACATCTATTTACTACATATGATTTTAAATTTATTCTCCTGCATGTGTTTAAAAAAAAAATTGTTTTACTATATGTATTTTGAGTTAATTGCTATAAATCCTTTCTGGAGATTATCTGTTAACATAATTTCTAATATTCAAATTACTATTATTTTTTAGAATTATTATCAAATTCCTGTTATTTCTAAAATTCAATCTAAAAAAAAATAACAGTCTTATATTTTCTAATATGTAAGGAATAAAATGATTTTTGATGTAGTTGATTTTTAAATTTTGTATAACTTTGATATTATTTCTACATCAGAATGATGAATTTCTGTAACTATATTTTTCTGATGAGTACACTTTTATAAAATTATTTAATCTCTCATATACTGTAACATTCTTCTAAAACTGTGCATGTATCTTATATTGATGAATTCATATCTATTTTTATGTATGCATGAGGACATGCATAAGTTTTAGTCTAGGGTAATGATGAGAGGTTATTTACTACTAATTCTTGTATCAAATTCAATCATTTTACATAAGTATTTAATATATTTTTACATGTTATCATCATCTAAATATGAATTATTGGTAAAAATGAGTAAAAATGGTAATTTGATTTTATTAGTAACTTACGTCCAATTTGCTCGAGATCTGAGTTAAATGAAGGTAATAAGTGGAGAAACTACAGTTGTACTCCAGATGTGAAGAACAACCACTAGCAGTTAGAAGAAGTCAAGCAGATGATCTTAGTTTACGGAAGGTAGTTACTGGAGGTAATTACAAATAGTAATTACGTAAGGTCAAAAGGTAATTTGAAGACTTACCATGGACAACAAAACATAATATGGATTTCATAACCAAATGACAGCAATTAAAATATCTCCAATATATATTTCCTTCTCATTTTGGTTACAAGATTCTCTCTAGATGATAAAACCTTATGAAAAAAAATTGTAAAGTTATTATTTGTCAAATATCAACGTTTTTAAGACTTCCTATATTACAAGAGCTGAAAAGTCTTATTATGAGTCAGTTAGATAGGAAATATTCCATGTAATGCCACTTGGACTTATAGAAATATTTTCAGGTCCAAGTCAAATAAAATATTTTTAGCTTTAGGATATCTTATGGTGTACGTACAGTCATCACTCCACATTTTAAGTAATATACATACGTGGACAAGATTGTACTTTGTATTAGTCTTAGTATAAAAATATACAGCATAAAACAAAGGCTCTCTCTCCTTTGGGATTTTTTTCTCTGATTACATTATTCATTACATCATGTTACAAATTATTTTTTGGAGCTTGTACAGTTGACTCTTCATCAATAAAATAGCAATTCTTCATTATGGTAACTTGTATCATTTGTGGCATTTGTTTATTCTCTATTCTAAATTTGTAAATTTTGCAACCTGCATTCATGAATTATAAATAAATGTTAGTATAAATCATAATATTTAGTTATTGATAGAGTAGTTTAGGGGAAAGAACTTACACTGCCACTTAGGAGGTAGAGCCCACTCCTAATCAACATTCCCTGAGCTCTTCACCCCGTGCATTAGGTTAGAATTAGTTAGATCTACATTAGAAAATACATAAAATATAAAATTGCATAATAGTTAAATTTTATAATAAATTGCACTTATTTACTATTTCCTGCATAATTCATATTGCACATTTTTTATATTTTTTTTTGTACATGTGTACGCATAATTTTTGAACTGGAAATTGAACTAGACTTAAGCATTAATTCCTACGATCATATCTATACTGGATTGCTACTTTTTAAATCTTATATTGATTTTCCCTCAGATTGATAAAATTAAATGTAAGCTTCTACAGTTGATCAGTTGATGCTACTATGTATATGGACTAGGCCATGGACCCAGTAATTTCCTCCATCAACTCAAAAGAGAAGGTGGTATCCATGGGATCATACCATTCAAATGCTAGGAGGGCATCAAATGCCCAATTTTCTAACATAGGTAAGCATTCAAGCGTACCTATAGAAAATGCTTCCCAAGAATAAAGGAATCCTATTTTACTAATTGGGCCCATATCTATTAAGCTATCACATTATGAAGATATTATGGCTAACCATTCAGTTGGTGTGTTAGTAGAGCACTCTATTGGTACCTAATTAGTTGACCCATTGGAAGATGAATATGTGATGGGTACCCATTGATTTGGTCAGCCACTAGTAGAGCATGATGTGACTTTTCATCTAGATGGAAAGTTGCCCCCATGTAAGGATGTTGCCCAATAAACTGAGGAATCAACTAAGCAAAATTATGTAGCACAGTTAGTAGGGGAATTTGTAGAACCTTTTGTGGTTGCCTAGTCAGCTAGTTAGCTAGAGGTTAACCACATAATGGATGAAACTTTTGCTATTATACCTGTGAGCTAGTGCACACCAAAGACAAAACCACCAGATTTTCAATAAGAAAAGTGGTTTTTGGTCTTGTGATGCCAATAAAGGTAGATGCCCCATAAGAAACATATTAGTGAAGGGAAAAGGCATGGAAATATAGCCATAGGTAAAAATATGAAGTTTTTAGTGTGATACCAACTCATATGAAGAGTGGGCTATATCACTTAATGCCTTTTCCTACCATCGACAAGCACTAGATGCAATCAAGAAAGACCTAAAGAAAGATAAGGAAATACAGTGAGCTCACAAACAGGTAACCAGAGAGGTGGGCATCAATGTAAATATAATGCATCAATTATAATTTGTTGGCAATTTTGGGTACCTTGGGTACATTGCCTTTGCTCAAGTGTAGATGTTGTCATTGATGTCAAGAAGTTCTTGAAGCATTTTGATTTGAGAATTTGTTTTGATGAAGGTTACAGCATGGACAATGAGATTCCAAGAAGATCAGAATAGCCCAGTTGCAAAAGATCAAGAAAAAGACAAGTAAGAAAAAGTATGCAGGCGGCTAGAAAAACTGTCGTGATTTCGTGACATGTTTGAGGAGAGAGAAAGTGCTAGCAAAACTATCATGATTTTGTGACATGTTTGAGGAGAGAGAAAATGCTGGCAAAATTGTCACGATTTCACGACATGCTTGAGGAGAGAGAAAGTTTTGGAAAAACTATCATGATTTCGTGACATGCTAGAAGAAAGAGAAGAAGCTGGCAAAACTGTCGTGATTTTGCGACATGTTGGCATAGAAGGAGAGCACGATGGAAAGTGTCACGATTTCACAACATGTCGCATTTTTGCGACTCAAAAAGTGTAGGAAGGCAGAGAAGGAAAAGTGTCACGATTTTGCGACACATTGCCAGGAAAGTTGTACGGGCGAAAAGGTGTCACGATTTTGTGACATAATGCAGAAAAGAGAGTCTGCAGTATGAACTGACACAATTTTGCAACAAGATCGAAGAGAGAGAAAATTATTCAGGAACTATCATTATTTTGCGACATGATGCAAAGTTCCAAGTGAGGACTATCGCATTTTCACGACATGCTGTAGAGGTCAAGTTGAGGACTATCACGATTTTGTGACATGCTAAAAAGCTGGAAGTGAGAACTGTCATGATTTCACGACATGCAGCAAAGGGAAGAGTCTGAAAGGAGAAGCATCACGATTTTGCGACAGGTTGCAAGGAAAGCTTTCGAAAGCTAAAAGCATCGTGATTTCATGAAAGGATGAAAGAAAAGCGTACGGATGTAGAAAGTGTCATGATTTCACGATAGGTAGAAGTGAAGAAGCCAACGGATGAAGTTGTAGCAATTTCATGACAGGCTAAAAGAAAAGCGTACGGATGGTGAAAGAGTCACGATTTCGTGACAGAAACTAGAAGTAGGTCTTCTATAAGAGAAGCATCATGATTTCATGACAGAAGCAAAGAGGAAGGCCATGAAGACAAAAGCATCACGATTTCACGACATGTTCCAATTTCATGAGCGTAAGGCAGAAAAGAGCTTAAGGAAGTGTAAGTGTCACGATTTCATGACATGTTTCAGTTTCGTGAGTGTAAGGCAGAAATAAGATTAAGGCAGTAGAAGTGTCGCAATTTTGCAACAAAAGCTGAGAGGAAGGCCTTGAAGACAAAAGGGTCACGATTTTGTGACAGAGTTAAATATGACATCAGCAGAAGCAGAAGTGTCACAATTTCATGACAAAAGTAGAGAAGAAGGCAATGAAGACTAAAGTGTCACGATTTCGCGACAGAGTGAAGATGACATCAACAAAAGACAGAAGTGTCGCGATTTCATGACAAGGATGCACTCAAGGTAGACAAAGGCAAAAAGTGTCATGATTTCGTGACAGCAGGCAAAAGAAGGTGTACGGCAGGCAAAGGTGTCACGATATCGTGACATGTTGTAGTTTCGTAGGAAAAGCTATAGAACCAAAGGCGGTTGAAGGACAGAGTTAACCTTGAGCCAACAAAGTTAAATCTGGGCCGACACAGCATAGGGTTTTACAGCCGATGTAGTTTGAGGGTTATAGCCGACTAAGTTTTAGAGTTTTCATCATAAAATTTATTCTATAAAAGGAGGGCTATTTTGAGATTGAAGGTATCGAATGTGTGTATCAAACTTGTGCAAGTAAAGTCTGCGGTGCATAGAGACCGAGTTGAATCGATTCGTGTGAAGTGTGTGAGATGCAGCCATAACAGTGCAGATAGCACAAAAGTGGCGAGTTGATGCACACAGTGAGAAGTTCGATCGTAGAGTGCTGATTGTTGCTGTGTTTGCCCAGAGGTGCAAAGGTCGATGTTCGATCGAGTCCAGCTGTAATTGTGCAATAAGAGTGGAGGACTGTGTTTTGCAGAACATAGGAAGAGGACAATTTGTGCCAGACCAAAGGACTATGTTTTGGTGCAGATAAAAGAAAGAGGAAGAAGACATTTGTGCTAGATCAAAGGACTGTGTTTAGTGCAAATTCGAGGACCATATTTGAGGTGATAGAGTTGAGGACAGAGGTCTGCAGCCAGAGCATGGAAGACAGGTGTCTTCTATGGATAGAGTTCCACTTGCTAAGGGCAGAAGAAGTAGAGGTCTTCTAGAGGATCACCAGCCAGAGTAGAGTTAGGGGAAGGTATCTCCTTTGAGCAGAGGCTCATAAACATTGTTATTGGGAAGGTTTCCCAAAGAATTTGAGATAAACTTTTAAAGAAAATTTTTGTGGACGTAGTCCAACCTTTCTGGGTGAACCACGTTAAAAATGGGTCTTCTATGTGTGATGCTCTTTGTATTGTTTAATATTGTGTTGATGCCACTGCTATTTGAATTTAAAATTATTAAATGGTCAAGTCTTATACTGTTCACCCCCCCCTCTCAGTATAAGTTCATGTTCTTCATAATTTGAATCCCTATATGCTTCTATATATGGACATCCATCATGAATGGTGGAATATTTTCATCGGATGGGGATTTTTGACAAAGAATCTATCATGCATGTATGCAGCAAATCCACCTCTTAGAAGAAGAAGAAATGATTTCTGTATTTACACAAGTTTTTTTTAGTTTTGCTCAATTTTGGTTAAATGTACAAGTGCCAAAATATATAAGTATGAGTAAATCATACAATTTTGTAAATGCATGATGTGAAATATCAATGAAATTAGATGAAATGTACATTTGGGGTGAATTTGATAAAAATAAAATTAGACATTAGTAAAACCTTGTAATGAAGTGTTTTTGAGTTAATTCGGGATGGTAGTTGTAAGTAATGTGATATCTCATATTTTTCTTTGGAATAGTCTGGTTATGCATTATATAGCCCCCACTCAATTTTTAGGTTGTTCGTTCATAGTGTAAATTATTCATTCATTCATAGAGTATTGATTGTTTATGAAATAGTTACATTTGTTCATTATTGATATTTATGGTTGTTGAGCCCATTGTTGTGAATAATGGTGAAGGATATAATCTAAATATAATATCAATTATCTTTTCTTTCATATTTTTGTGAATTCCATTGTGCATTTGTATTGTTGCAGGTTGTGTAATTGATGTTTGAATGCATAATTTGTCATATAAATGATATGGAATTGCATTGTGAATGATTCTAATCATCTTATAGACTTGGTTTGAATATAAGAATTGATTGCATGATGTATTTTGTTTGTATAATGACATTTCTAGGCATTTGTATGATTTCTAGAATTGTGCTTGATGAATATAATTTATTGCTAGTCAATTAGGGTTTGCAAGTTAGGAAGAATCTAAGGAATTGTCAAAGAAATATCCTAAAACTTGTCTTGGAAGAAATTATTGTGTAAACTGATACATCTGAACATAAGTTGCAGCAAGGGTTTGTAAAAATTGTACAAGTACTATACCAAATTGTACAAACTGATCATTTACCGAAATTTACAACAAAGTTGCAAGATAAAACCTGCCAAATAAGGAATAATTGCTAGTTTGGAGAAATCGATTACAAAAATGATTGACTTGATTTGAAAAACCTATTCCAGTGAATTGAATAAGTACCAAATTGATCAAGGTGCATTTTTGTATGATTTTTATAGTACAAAAGTACAATTTTGTGACCATACAAGCTATTTGGCAAACTGACATAGTGTGCAAAGCAAACTATACAAACTATATAATTTGGGTAATTTGGATTTGAGACCTTGGTAATAATTTCAAGACCTTCTAAATTACCTCCATTATAGTAATAATACACCCCAGATCTACATTTGGTATCATTTCCTTATAAAACTTTAGTGTTTTTATTAAAATGGGTTAAAATTGTTGCAGTAAAGAAGACTTTGTAAAGTGACAAATTGTGAGTACACAAATTGGAAGTGAATGACAAACACAATTTTGAAAATGTGTAGGAGACAAGATCAAGGATAACATATCTCAGTTAGGAGAAGCATGAGAATTTATCAAAGAGATAACATGAATGGTTTTGAACATAATACACATGAACCAGTGATAGAACAAGTACGGACATCTAATGAAGACAATATTGAGAGGTTGGATACATTGTTGATCAAAAAATAAGGAGAGAAATAAGAAGCACCTAAATATGAGGAGAAAATTTATGTAAGTAAATATGTTAACGAGAAAATTATGTGAGATCAAGGTGAGTGGATGGTAACACTTGAGAAAGTGGTAAATAGGTTTCAAAGGAGTGTGGTGAACGAGATTTAGGCACTAAAGCAATAACACACAAGGTATCAAGAGGAAAGACCAATGCCAACCTACATACCAGTGAAGGAGGTCATGGAGTAAATATGCATAGGAGATTGGTATATGACTATTTGGTGAGTACAAGATTCCTCAAGTAGACAGTTCTAACAAGGACCAACAAAGTGAGTCACCTATAAGGTGGAATCAGTCAAGCATTATAGGTGATATTTTGTTAAGTTAAGAGGAAGAACCACCAATAATGACCCATATAGGTAATCAAGCAAGAAATTAAATATGCCCACCCTTTATGGGGGAAGGAAAGGAATACCCAACATGACACATCGAGATATGCATAACCATTTGGAGATAAAATGGTATGGACCAATCATATGAATGGTTACGATTATTTCCTGCTACATTATGAGGACTTGCCATAGACTGGTATTTTAAAATATAAAATACACCAAATTTTCAGGCTTTAAACACAATGAAATATGCATTCATTGAGAAATTTCATCCTTTGAAGGATGATGGAGATATTGTAATTGAACTTTACACCACTAAGTAGAAAGCTGATGAAGATGTGAAGTCATATAATCATCGATTGAAGTAATTGGTGGACAAGATGCAAATCCACTAGTAGATGTAGTAGTAAAAATATGGATTGTATATGGATCGTTACCCAAATATAAGAAAAATATGAATTTTATTCCATTAGCCACATATGAAGAAACCTTGGAGAATGCAAAGAATTTTGAAAGTGAGGCTAAATAAACAATCACTAGAATGATAACACATGTGAGGTGTGATGATTTAGATAGTAATGAGAATGATACAATACAATAAATGGTACAATCATTCTAAAAGGAATTTGATAATATAATAAAAGTGGTGAAAGACAAATTCAAACAAGGTAAAAAGGATATTTGGTGTACATAATGCAAGTTTGAAAGTCACGCAAATGTGACTTATCCTCAAAATAATTATTACCATATTTACAATGTACTTGGACATGAAGTGATACAATATCCATTTAATACAAAGGTGCACCCACAAGTTCTCTAAATCCAATAATAGGAAGAGAAACCAAAACCTCAAGGGAGTGGCCAAAAATCCACCAGTGGTGGTTATAGGAATAATTGAAGAGGGAGAATAAAATACCAAGGTAATAATTAGGGAGGATAGAGTTGCTTGCAATATGATTTAGATGGAAGAAAAATCATATAGTACTATGATTTCTAGGAGTGGGGGCACTTTACGAAGAATTTTCATTCATCTTATAAATAATAGATACAATAGACTAATGCTACACACATGTGTAGATGGTGTGGTCTAGGTAACCACAAATAAATAAATTGTCTAAAGCAAGTGAGTTCAAGTAACCCACAAAATGTGAACTTTCTGGATATAGAAGTACCTATAGTTAGAGAGGAAACTAAAGAAATATTAGCCATGAAAAAAAATTAGGCTAAGAAGGACAAGTACCCCTAACCTAACAAATAAAAGAAATGATTAAAAGTGGCCAAAAGGGTGCTTGAGGAAGAAGAAGAGAAGGCAAAGTAATTGAGACTAGCAAGAGAAAAATAGTTAAAGAAACCATCAAAAGACAAATAAGTTCTGTAAAATTTGGCAACACAAGTCTTGAATACAACTATCAATATTAATGTGGTGAGATTGTTAGAAGCCATCCCATCATTGCATAAATTAATGATTAAAGACATAAAACCTCATAAGGTGATGGAATTACAGAGCCAACCAATCAAAGAAGAAAAAAATAATTATTTTATGAATCCTACCATATTGATGATTGATGTTGGGAAAAAACCCACATTAGTCCATATAAAGATCTTGAGGCACAATCTAACACAAGTCATTGTGGATGGAGGATCTAGTGTTAGTGTGTTACCTGAGAAAACTTGTTGAGAAATTGGCACTCCATAATTATGGACATCAAGCCTCCAATTATATGTTGCTGACCAATACGACATCAAGACAAAAGGTGTCTTGACCACACAATAACTTGTAATTGTTGACCAAGAATTTATCTTGGATTTTTTTGTGATTACCATGCATAAACCACTATATTATGCTTTGTTGGGGAGATGATGACTAAGAATATCCAAAGTTAATCACAACTAAGGAAAGGATAAAATCACCTTCAATAAGGGATAGTAAAAATATATAATCAACTTGAATAACCAGAATATCAATTAGGATTTGGCCACGACTGAAGAGTCAAGCAGTTCTTATGGTGAAGAGGGGTATGAGCCTAATGAAGAAGGGATGTTGTACCTAGATGACTATAGTGAAGATGAAGCTCAATATGATAGTGGACTTATCCATTAGAATATGGAGGAGTAAGAGGTTTTTCATCCCACCTAAATCTATATTAATATAGAGGAGACCATAGAAAAATAAGATGATATGAAGGTCAACTAAGAACCAAAGAAAGAAGAAGAGGATAAATGAACATTCCCTAAAAGTTTTACAAAATATATAGTGGGAGATGTTGAAATTGATGTGAGAACTGTGCATCCAATGAATGTGGAAAATTAAATGATAGAACCTATACAAATTAAGTATGAAGGACCTCGAATAATGGATGTAAATCTAGGAATAGAGGAAGAGCCTAGGATGATCCACTATGGAAATGATTGGAACCCAGTATTGAAAGCAAAAACTTTCAAGATATTCTTGGAATGTAAGGATGTATTTTCTTGGATGTATAATAACATGAAAGGGGTAGCACTATAGTTATGTGTCCACAAGATCATGATAATGCTTGGGACACAACCAATGGGAAGAAGATCTTATAGGATGAACACTATGTATGCCACATTGGTAAATACAAAAATAAAAAATATGCTAGATGTAGACATAATTTTTAAAGTCACCACTAGTGACTAGGTTTTATGTATTTTGATCACTCTAAATAAGGAAGTGGATAATATCTAAATATGCATAGAATTTAGGAGTTTGAATGCAATGATGATCAAATATCCCTTCTTTATTACCTTCACAAACTCAATTTTGTAAGAGGTCATAGGACATGGAATTTATTCATTCTTGGATGGGTTATCGAGGTACAATAAAATATGTATAGTCAAGGAGGATAAGTTGAAAAAATTCATTATGGAGAATGCCATCTATGTATATAATTGAATACCATTTGGGCTATGTAACATCCCAATCACATTTCAATGCATTATTCTATATAACTATGATCAATTGGCCATAGGAAATTTTAAGACATTTTTGGATGATTGGTCCACTTATGGCAAGATCAAGGATAATTTACCGAGCCTCAATGAATATATGAGTAGGTGTAGGAATGCACAAATCTCCCTGAATTAGGAAAAGTGTTTTCTGACGGTACCTTATGAGAAATGTTAGGACATATCGTGTGTAGCAAAAGGTTAAATATTGATCCTAAAAAAATCCATATTATATTACATATGGAGGAGCCATATGATGTGATATCATTAAAAACCTTCCTTGGATCCATGGGATACTATTGGATTTTTATCAAGAACTATTCACACGTATCCTATCCACTAGATTCTTTGACTAAGAAGAATATTTTCTTCACATGGATGGATGAGCACCAAGGAGCCTTTGAGGAGTTGAAGGCTAAACTTATTAGTACTCCATGTCCATATTGATACCTCAAACTTTGTGATTGGATGCGCATTGGCACAAGAGGGATAGTTTTAGCTAGATTAGTCTATCATTTTTACAAGTCACATACTATCACGGGTGAAAATAAATTATAGTACAATGAAGCAAGAAGACCTAGGGATGTTATATGTTGTACAAAAAATTAGGCATTACCTACTTGTGAAACCTTTTAATTTCTACGTAGATCATCAAGTTTTTTTGTACTTGATAAACAATCTAATAATACAAGGATGGGTCAGTAGGTGGCTCATAACTTTACAAGAATTCATATTTTGAGTAGTAGTTCAAACTGGTAAGAAGCATGTGATTACAAACCAATTATCTTGAATACGATCAAGATATCCTGTATGGACGAGGATTCCATATGAATTCCTTGATGCATAATTATTTTTAATCAACATTGTTCCATATTGGTACAAGTTTATTGGCTAGTATTTATCCACAAGTGAGTTGCCACAGGAATTGACAACAAAAAAAATGAAAAAGTAATCATGAATGCAACGCCTTTTCAATTGATATTTGGACTAATATAAAAAATTGGTATTGATGGTATCCTACGAATATTTGTGATGGACGAGTAATTTGAAGAAACAATGAAATAAGCTCATGAAGGGTTGGTAGGAGGACACATGGGTCCTGATGCCACTACTTGAAAACTACTCTTAGTAGGATTATGGTGGCCTGCATTGTATTATAATGCAAAGGAATACATACGAGCATGTGATACTTTCCAAAGAGTAGGGAAACTAGTACGATAAGACTTTATGCCATCACATCCATCACAACCCTAGGAACTATTTGAGATATGGGGGTTGGAATTTGTTGGACCATTGAGAACTACTCGTAAGTGAAAGTGTCGATATAACATGGTAGTTGTCGAATACCTAACAAAATGGGTCAAGGCAAGAGCACTACTATATAACACAACAAAGAGTACAACTTGATTCTTGTATGAAAAAGTTATTATAAGATTCGATATTCTACTACAAATAATAAGTGATTGAGGAGTTCACTTTGTGAATGATACTATTAAAAATATGATAAATGATTTTAGAATTTAGCATTATTTTTCTAGCTCATATTACCCTAGAGATTATGGGTAAGCGAAAGTGACTAACAAATTCCTAAATTTATGCAAAAATTGTGGGATAGGAGTAGATTAGGAGGAAAGGTTACCATATATTCTTTGGGCATACTGAACTACCTTTAAGCCAATGATAGACCATACATAATTTTAGCTAATGTATGATCAGGAGGCAATAGTGTCAATGGAATTATTGATACCAAGTTTTTGGGTAGGTTTGAAGCATCACTTTGGTGGCCAAGAGATTCTATAGGAAATACTAATGACACTAATAAAGCTAGATGAGAGAATATTCATGGCATAATGTGTGATCGAAGTGGCCCACATGACAAGCATATTTGAAAATTAGAACTTAAGCAAGGTGACTTAGTTCTAAAAATTAATGGAAATGAGAAATCAAGCTAGGTAAGTTAGAAAAACTTGTGGTTTGGTCCCTTTTAATTTGTAGAAGTGAGGGAAAATGGGGCAGTTAAACTAAAAAACTTGAATGGAATTGAAATACCAAATACTATGAATAGCTCGAAGTTGAAGATATATAAAGTACAGTGTCTATTTATTTCTTTAGAAGATGTTGAATTTAGACAGGAAGCTCAGTCTAATGAAAAAAAAATAAGAATTCAAGATTCATTACAGTAAGACCTTGACATGGTACTCACATGCCTATTCGTAGAAGGAGAGGAGGCAAGGCCAATTTTTGAACAACAAAAATTGGTACCTCCAACCAATGAGAGAAGGAGGATGCGAGTACACGTAAGCTTCACAAATGGGATTGAATGGATTGAGGAATAAGATGAATAAGGGATTCCCAAAAATGATAGAAGGAACCTAGAGGAACAAGTAATAATGTATCCATAGTTGGAGCATAGATAATTGCCCCAACCAAGAAAAAATCAATGAATAATATGACTAAAAATTTGATATGCAGATAGGATGGACACGTTTGAGATGGATGTTCTAGAAAGGAATAAATATGACATTATAGAGGAAGAGCTCACTGAATTCATTTTTTTAGCTTAGATTGGGCTATTGTAGCAAAGGATGCAACACCAAATCTAATAGTTGCAAGAGGTGTATGAAATGTTGTAAGGTCACACTACAAGACTCTATGAAAAAACTATACAAAGCTTGGATGAAATGATGCAAATGATGTATGAGCAAATGATAGTGAGGTTACAAGAATTATAAGTCAAATTAAAAGACCATGAGACAACACCACAAGTAAGTGGTACATACCATGATGGTGCAAGCACTAGTAGGGGAGAAAGCACACAAATAGCACCTCATGGCATGACCAATGATCCATCAACGATAGAATATGATGCAAAGATATTTTATGAGACATTGAAGAAGACATTACAACAACCATACCACAAGGTAATATACATGAGGACTCAAGTGAATCTAGTGATGGAGAGTAGCCTTTGTTAGTAAGATATGAGAGTTATGATAACGGTGATGATAACTTCTTAGGGAAAATATAGGTACCTCATGCTTACCCTGGACCTGAGACATATGTAATATCCTATCAACAGTTGAGGTGACAAAGGAGAGAAGTGCAGAGACTTCAAATGTTAATGAACTTGCTAGAAAATTGGTCTTAACAAAGGGATGATGATCGTAATGATTCTAGTTCTGAGTCTAATTTTATGAAACCATATAGGGAAACTCTAGAAATTGTATCTCCACAAAAATATTGGGAGGAAAGGTGATGGACATGTTGACTACTATGTACAAATAATTAAATGCAGGCACTTCAATAATTATCACAAAAAACACAAAGAAATGAAGGTCACTTGGCCAACATAGAATTGGCGGATATAACCCCTAGAAGAAACCAACAATAATTTCCAACATAGCATCGAGGCCGTAGAGGAGGAGTACACCCACTAAATACTAGAAGGGATAGAGGAGATATTCCACATAGAGGAGGTAGAGGATGAGGGAGGATTTGACCCCCTAATCCTAGATTGCTAAGAGATACACCATTGGTCTATTTGAATTGGAATAGAAACTTGCAAGGTATCCCCTAGTTGAGAGGGTATATACCAAACTTGAGAGGAAGACAACCATGGGATGACCTCCATCGATATGACAATAACCAAGAAGAATTGAAACTAGTAGAGGATTACCCCCGGAGAGAGAAGTTCCATTTAATATTCAAATAGGTCCTATATCGATAGGATTAGATTATGGAAGATATATGCAAGGAAGAGGATTCATTGGCATGGGAAGAGTATGTTTCATCGATGAAAGGAGTCAAGGACTACAAAGGAATCATTCGCCAAGCTTGTAAGATGATTTGATACAAGGAGATAGTTGGAGTCGCTTAAAAGATAATAGACCAATAAGAGCACCCCTAACTCATGATCAATCACCAAAATAATGAAATCAAGTATTGCCAATAGAAAGTCCTACAGATTGTAATTATGCAATTCTAAATTGTACACATGGAAATAAAAGAAAAAGAGATTGAGCAAATCGTTGGTTGGCACATAATGACGCAATTACTTATAATTTAGAAGTGGGAAGCTCAACTGACGAGTTAAAAAAAGGAATCATGCAAGTTAATATCACTGTATAATTCATACAATGGTAAGTGTCAGGATATTAATGAAAAAAATAAAATAAAATAGAAAAATATCTTAATTGTGAAAATCCTTTGGGATGAAATTAAGATGTAAGGGGTTGAGAAGTAGAAATGGTGGCCCCTTCTGAGAAAAAAAATAGAGATAAAAAGAGAAAATTATCTTAATTTTGAAAATCCCTCGAGATGTAATTAATATGGAGGGTGGTTGAAAATCGGAAATAACGACCCCCTCTAAAAAAAAGAAAAGAAAAGAAAAATATTAAATTGCATCACAAGGGTTATGAGTTGACAATCATTCATACAATACGATAAAACCACATGCAAAGAAAGCTAAGGTGGTAGGATTGCATGCATTAAGACATTAGGGTTTCAAAATTATATAAAGCAAGGTGCCATGCATAATTTCCTTTCCCCACATGCAAATCATACACATGCAACACTAGAATTTGGAGAATTCAGAGGAAAAAAGGGTGTAATCGATGAAATTTTTTCACATGGGAATTTAAAAAGAACTACTTTGCTGCAATTTTTGTGACCCATTTTAAATCTGCACCACAAGAATTTTGGTTTTGAAAAAACAACAGATTGGGAAAAAACAAGGTTAATACTCTTAAAAAGGTTGATTTTTCAAAGATTATGTTGCAAGTGGTTATAATTTGTACAAATTATTGTTTTTAGGAGGGAGGTACCCAATGAAACCCTTATTATAGAAAAATTAGATCTAGGGTTTGATTTTTCTTGAAATAGCGAAGTACGAAAATTGCAAGGAGGCAAAACAACAAACCCTAATGTAAAAAATAATCCATAAAAGCACCAAGATGTTTTATAACTTTGCATGTATGGAAAATTAGAAAATACAGTCATACAACACTACCATGCTACTAGAATTTTTTTTTTGGAGGAATATTACACTGAGTGAAGGATAAATTGCATAAATTGCACCAAAATGGCACCAAAAAGGAAGATTGAACAATTTTGACAAATGGGTTTCCTAGAAATTGTACCAGTTTGATAAAAATGATGTTTTTGGGCCAAGTGATATTTTTCAAGGCCGTATGTATGATTTGGAGGTGTGATTGTACATTTTTGGAGAAGATTGTATGATTTTCAGATCTTTGGAGACCCGATTTATGTATTTTTGATGATATTGTATGGAATTTTTGTAGTTGTATGAATTTTGACAATATTGTAAGGAAGGGAGGCACCCTTATATGATTTTGGAGTTGTAGGTATGATTTTAAATTGATATTATATTATTTGAAGCTCCATTTGTACGATTGCTACAATTGTACAAAATCGGGTGCAATTAAACAAACTTGGCTAGAGTTGTATAATTTGGCTAGGGTTGTACTATTTCAAAATATACATGTATGAGTTCATGAGGCCCTGTACAAATTTTGATAGCCCTTGTACATTTTGGAAGCATCCATATGGATTTTTGGGGGAATTTTATGTGAAATTGTCTTGAATTATCAAGTTGATCAGAAAGTGTGTGAACAAGGTTTCCACTCAACAATGGTAGAAGCATGAGCTCCAGGCGAGAATTCTAGGATAATTTTGATTCCATTGCACTAACTATGATAGAAATATCACTGGGACCACTACACCAGAGAGATTTATGACCCAAAAAATCTCCCTTAGTTTACCCTATTCAAGAAAAAGGATGTTGATTTTAGTCACATGGGAGGCATGGTAATCATCCTTGGAGAGGAAGAGGACGTAGGCCATAAAGGGGTCAAATATATTGGCATGATGGTAGGGGTGGTGCACCATTGCAATATAGTAGGGAGGATATGGAGCCACCTAGGGCACACAAAAGGGAAATTTGTAGTGAAGTTCATCAAGAGAAGACTTTGGAGAAGTAGGAATAATTGCTCAATGAAGTAGAGGAGGAGAAGGTGTATATCAAGGATATCACCTTTGGATAGCCAATAGAAGAGTTTTATAGGAAATGGTGGGAAAGGACCAAGGCAAAACATCCTTCAAAAATTGTGCTTGTAGATGCTAGTGGTGTATAATTCTCTATGGGGAGGTAGTTTAGAAACTATGGAAATGATTCCCAAGATATCAAATCTTAACTTGTACAAATCATACATCCTGTACGATCTTCATCATGCATTAGTTCCACTTGCAAAACAACTTGTACAATCATAAAATTGTATAGTTGTACAATCCAAATCATACAACCCTACACCTAGTATGATTTAGTACATAGTCAACTAACTCGAACAATTTTTGTAAGTCAAATCAACCAGTTTTATAATTAATTTCCTCAAACTAGCATTATTTCCTTATTTGGTAGAATAGAGTTGTGGCCTTAATTACCAAATAGGGTAAAATGACAATTTATATGATTTTGTAGAAACCCTTATACATTTTGTATGAAATATTGCTACAATTATATTCTAGATCTATCACGTGATACAACCAATTCTTCCAAGATAGATCTATTACTGCACAGGGCTTACACATGTTCACTTGCACTCATTCCTCAAATGCAATCGGGTAGCTTATGTCGCTACAACAGAACCGACTAGAGGAGAGCTACAAACTAAAAATGTCATATTTGCTTATGAACCCAAAAAATGGGGAAAGTTTTGTAAGAGTTGTATGCAATGATTCATAGGACGAACACAATTTTGATATGATCGAGTGATCTTTGGTTGACTTTGATTATGATTATTTGAATATTTGAACTACCCCCTCACACAAATGAATTGGTGAGGGAAGGGCAATGAATGAAGCGACAAGTCGCTTGACCAATATGACTAGTTTGGCTCCTTTCTAGTGTTTGTTCTTTTTTAATGGGCAAACCCCCATCCAAGTGTGATTCCAATTGTTTATGATGATCATTCATCCCTATCCCGAGGAGCGGTCAGGCTATAAATAGCCTTCTTAGAGAATTAGGATGAGTGATTCTATTTATGCTTGTATTGCATCACTTGGCTCAATGTTTTTGTGTCATAAGGGAATTAGGATGATTCCATCGTACCCATGGAGCAGTCCGACCATCTTGATCTTCTTCGGGGTTGAGGTGATACATCATAATTCCAAAATGAATAATTTGCCCCAAGTAGCCCTATGGTAACTTACTCATCTCACCGAATTGCATGGAGTGCAAATCACTGCAACCGCTGAGTTGATAGAGTAAGTAACTGAATACGAAGCTTACTCGAGATTTGTTTTTATGTGATTTTTTTTGTTATTTTGAGCATTGTGATGATCAGGGACCATAAAAATGTGTTTATTTGATTTTTTTTGTTATTCCTCCTAGAAGGAATCTTTCTATTTTTGCCTATGTTGTTGGTCGCTATCAGATCCAATGGCCCCCAAATGCCTATTTTTGGTCGCTCTTACCCACAACAGCCAAGAAGTGTGGGCCACTGATGACAACAATGGCCAAGGCATAACTTGGGAAATATAAAAGTAGCCTAGGGTTTTGACTTTTTATTCTTTCAATTGGCGATTTGCTTTTTAGAGCTCTGGAGAGAAAGTGACATTTGCGACTTGGAGTGCTTTTGCGTTGGGGATTATGGTTGCGTAGGGTGAGGCATCTTTGAGCAGAGGAGTCGAAGCTTCTTGGGTACTCTTTAAAACCCTAACCCTATTTGTTTCACTTTTGGGTAAAAATGAACCACACTTAAGTAATCGGTAAATGAACTCCATTAAACTTGTTGGCAATGAACCAAACCCATAGTTAGGCTTAGTTTAGGATTTTTTTGGTGGGCTTGCCCCCATTTTGTAAATTTTCAATTTTTTTTGGTGTTTTTGGCCTAGGGCAAACATTGCTTTCGTGTCACCCATTGGCCATTGTCGCACAGAGCAGCCATTTCAGCTATGTGACTTGGCCATTGTCGATGGTAGCGGCCAGTTCAAAACCTAACGGTCAAAAATTTGACCATTGGGGTTTGGCCATTGTCAACCTCAGCGATCGATTTCTAGCCACTGTAAGTGAAAGCGGCCAAGAACCTTAGGCAAAATGTTTTAATTTTTCTTGATTTTTTTTTTATTTTGTGAGATGATTAATTAATTTTTTTTGAATTTTTGAGTTGCTTTTTTGCAATTTTTTGCATGATTAGGTGCATTTATTCCTATTTCATTTAGACTTAGGATAGTCTATCCTTGTTTGCACCATTTTTCATGTTTTATTATGATTTATGCCTTAGATGCACTATAGTTATGCTTTGATTTTCATCCTTAGATTCTTTTTGCTTGGGCTCGGGACCCAAAGCTCTTGAAGGACCTCCTACCACTCATGGATGACATGGATTGGGTATGGTTTAAGGCTCATGGATTGCAGTATGTGACCAAGCTACCCTTGATCATGTCGGATCAGGCTTACCTCACGGCCTTGGCTCACCGATGGGATTCTTAGACTAACACCTTCCACCTTCCTACCGGTGAGATGACCATCACACCGAAGGATGTATACATGATTTTCTAGATTCCCTTTGATGGAGTGGCCATTGTTTCTTTGACCACTAATGACCGTGATGCAGTCTTTGTTCGGGTGTTCGAGAGGCATGTTGCAGATGCCTTCAAGGACACCAAATCTGGTGGTGTATCTTTTCTATGCTGGTACAGGGAGCATGTCTTCTCCAAGAGGCATGCAATGTTGTTGATGGTTATCAGTAACATCCTTATCCCAGATTGCTCAGGCTTGAGGTTCCCATGGAACCTCCTTGTGATGGTTCAAGATTTGGTGGACAGTGAGGAGCCTATCATCTATGCATGGGGGAGGTCTTTGCTAGCACAATGCTATGATGAGTTGTATCACATCCATCGGTGGGGTTGTGTTAGCATTGCTTATAGCTTACTCCTACAGATATGGGGATGGGAGCATATTCACATAGATCATCCCAAAGGGCTCCCTACTAGGATTACAACTATTGATGCTAGGATGCAGTGCTATGCTTCCAGATGGGCTCGAGAGCATGAGGAGCGCAAGATCTATCCTCATGCGGGGGAGCTCCCCCATTACATTACTACTTTCACCTCCCTATAGGCTAGAGATATCATATGGCATCCATACCATGAGTGCCCAGCTTGGGATGATCCAGACAGGTTTACAGCTAGGACACGGTGTGAGCGATGGCTCATTGGCCACAAGGTTGGCATCAGAGAGTATTTCTTCTACTCTTGAGTTCTTCATCAATATGGATTGTAGAAGGATGTGCCATTTGTCCCATTTCTATATAGGTGCCTTGCAGTAGAGGGAGATCTTCCTCCTCCATGGATTACGGAGCTCACTAATGAGGAGGATGCCCTAGCAGTTGATGCAGGAGTCGTTGGGGGAGTTATGGATGCATTTGTGTAGTGGTGGGGGGATTGATTATGGCATGGTGATGGTAGTTTGGGCCATGAGGATGATGGTAGGGATGGAGGTGCAGATCCAGAAGGGCACAAGAGTCCGAGCTAGGACTGAGGGATGGGGCCAGCCAATAGAGTAGGTGGTAGTGGAGGAGTAGGAGGCTCCTGAGGAGGATGAGGAGGACTTGGATCCCGAGGAGAGAGATTCTCCTCTGAGAGCATAGCTGCATGAGGTAGAGGCCGAGCTCTAGTCGTCCAAGATCCAGGTACAATAGCAAGATGCCACCATAGCACAGTGAGATGCCACTATAGAGTAGCTCACGACATAGATACAGGCCTTGTAGGCTGCTATCGGGGGTGGTGCTACTAGGATGTAGGTTGTTGTTGATCCTCCTACACCTTAGGGTCCTACAAGGGTAGATCTAGGGGTAGAGATCAGGCAGATGTAGGCTTTGCTAGATGAGTATGAGGTAGATATTTTTGACCATGTAGGCCATATTGATTCTCTCCAGATGCAGATCAGGAGGCTAGGAGCCACTCCTAAGGAGAGGATAGGTGTAGGTGGATCATAGGCTAGTGGGTGCTCCACCTCAGGGTAGTCTTCCATTCAACCTAGTTAGAGGACCCAAACTCTCATAGAGAGGCCAACAGGCTCACATCACTCCACCCGAGATCCATCCATAGGGGGCGATGTTGTAGGGGGCGCAGGCCCAGTGTTTGATTGATGATGCACTAGGCTTTTATTTTTGAGGTTAGCTAACCTATATGACTATAGCCTTTGGGTAATTTTTGTACATCCATGCTTTTGACACACACATTTATATGATATCTTTGCATTATGATTCATTATGTGTATCCTTTATTGCTCATGTTTTTATTTTATTTTTTGTTTTATTTATGCGATGTGATGATGGCATTATGATGAGTTGATGTATGTGTTAGATGATAGATGATATTTATGATGATGTGGATATTTAGATGGATGCTTATATAGATGCTTATGTGATCTGATTATTGTGACATGATGTGATGTATTATGAGTTGATTTGATGATGGATTTATGATTGTATGCATAGGTGGCTTGTGATGTGATCTTAGATGTAGATGGATGATCTATGAAATTATGTGTTTATGGATGCAATGTTTTTGTTAAATGCATGTTTAATTTTGATTTAATTGTATGCATCTAACTTATGTTATGATATGGTAAATGCAATGTGTCATGCATTGTCTATATGATGTTTAATCTAATGTGAATGAACCTGTATGCTTTAATCACTTAAAACATAAGGAATGCATATGATATGATTTTAACAATCTAAATGGGTGATACCACATAAAGTATAACAATCATGAATGTAAATAATCATTCTTATCATAAGAACTAATTATTTAGGCATTCATATGTGAAATGTAATGGCATGGAATGTATGTAATTTCTTGATAAACTTATGTAATTTAAAATATACAAAATAGTCAGTGGTCGTCTAAACATCATTTCTGACATCCATCCGGTATCTATCCTACTTTGTTAATACCCCTTAATTTACAAAACTTCATAAAGAAAACTGATGATGTGATGAATGATATGATTTGTTGCTATGTAGAAATTTTTGAGGCTCTTCCTGAGACTCAAACACTCTAGTTACCCTATCAACAACTGCATACTGACCATACAAGACTTTTGAAAAGCAAGGCTTTCATCATGGACCTAGATATTCATTATCCCTGTGTGTGCAAATGAATATATTTAGATAGAACTCAAGCATTTCCTCCAATTTCAGGTGGGATTATTTCAACCCATTTCTAAGATCGGGGATCCTCAATTGTTCATCTGATCCTATGTTGGACTTAGTTGGACTATACCACTAGGCAGTATTGAGTTACCCAAAGCTAGCTCATCCACATGCAAACATTGGTCTACACAAATGCAAGATGCTATTGTGATAGAAATATCATCATGCGTAAGGGTATCACCATTTACAGACATGGTTGTACACCAAACCTGTAATGGGGATCCCCTTTCGATTTTGTATAATGCTGAGAATTTCAGGGATTCAAGCTCCATTCCCTTATTTTCTTCATTTCATTTGGGATACTTGCTCATGCTTAGTGATGAAAATCACTGTTTATTTTTTATTGATTTTTTCTCTTGAGCAAGGGACTCATGTAGTGATGATAATCACTATTTGCTTTGTTTTTGTGCTTTTTGGTACTTTGAACTATGACTTTGGAAACTAGGATTTTGAATTTGTGCTTTGTTTCGGGATTTTTGCTTATTTTAATGAAAGATTTAAGCAAGGGATTTAATTGGGTAGGGCAAAACTTGTCCTTTTGCCAATTCTCAGCACCTTTGAACCGGTTGCACATGGGGATAAGCAAGGAAGACCCTTTTTTCTTAAGGCAACCTAGACCACTTTTGCAGCTTTTATATTTCCCTTGTACCAACTAGGATTTTAGTGTTTTCAATTAGTGATGGGATCCTGAATATCTAAGGCATTATCATGACTAGACCTTACTCTCTACTAATCAAGATGGCTTCCCACAAAAACTGATAAGACCACTAGATATGGTTGAATGACCAGAAAATCTTAGCCTATTCCTTATAGCAACATGATATGGTTGTGTTGAAAAACATAGTTACACACATGGATGAATGGATGAAGGTGGACTTGTGTATTTGTGGTTGTGATACAAACTATGGCATAATTTGCAAGAGTGTGATCATAACATATGCAAATGCAATGGATATGCATGTTTGATGTAATGCAACTATATGGATGCAGATGTGAGATGCAACTATTTTTGTATTTTTTATTTTTGCATTGTTTTTGTATTTTTTATTATATTTTGACAAAAGGGCTTATTGTGCCTTTGGGGCTTTTAGGGTTTGACCAAGCGGCGTGAAGACACCCTTGGAGCATTTTTTATTGAATTTGACCAATCACTTGCAGCATTTTTCATTAAATTTGACCAAGTGGCTTGAGGATACCCTTGGAGCATTTTTGATTGAATTTGACCAAGCGACTTGCAAGCCCTTGGAGCATTTTTTATTAATTTGACCAAGCGGCATGAAGATGCCCTTGGAGAGTTTTTGATTTAGGTGACCAAGCGGCGTGAAGATACCCTTGGAGCATTTTTTATTTAGGTGACCAAGTGACGTGAAGATACCCTTGGAGCATTTTTGATTGAATTTTGAATTTTTATGTTTTTTGAATTTGTTTGTAATTTTTTGACATATTTGAATGTTTTTGTATTTTATGTATATTTGAATGTTTTTGTATTTTATGTATATTTGAATGTTTTTGTATTTTATGTATATTTGAATTTTTTTGTATTTTATGTATAAAATGCCTTCAAATGAATGATATTGAGAGGCTTAGGCTCTTCAACACCATCCAATGATGTGAGGCAATATGCTCCAGGCCCAACCCTTTCTGAAATCATGTAGGGGCCTATCCAGTTTACCGTAAATTTGTCTCGTAGGTGCAGTGGTAGATTTGAGTTTTGTTGGTTTTCTTTGAGCACAAGATCCCCAACTTTGAATTCTCTCAAGTGGACTTTACTATTGTAAGCTTATGCAAGGCGATCCTGATAAATGTGGAGATGTTCCAAGGCATTGACTCAACGTTCATCAAGAAGCGTTAATTGATCAAAGTGGCCTTGTCGTGCGGTGTCATCATCTATGAAGTCCTTCAATGCTATGTGCAGGGTTGGAATTTCCAACTCTAGGGGCATGATGGCTTCAATGCCATATACAAGTGAAAATGGTGTTGCCCTAGTGGGCATCCACACACTAGTCCTGTATACCCACAATGCCAAAGGTAATTTTAAATGCTAGTCCTTATGATTATCTTTCACTGTCTTCCTCAAGATGGAGACTATTATTTTATTTGAGGCTTTTGCTTGCCCATTTGCTTGCGGATAATAGGGTGTTGAAAAAATGTGTTGAATATGGTATTTGTTCATTAAAGCATGCACATTTTTGTTCTTGAAAGATGGCCCATTATCTGATATTATTTTTGAAGGGACCCCAAAATGACTTATGATATTATGGAGTATAAACTCCGAAATCCTTGGTCCAGTTGTCGATGTCAAGGGGATCGCTTCGACCCATTTGGTAAAGTACTCAATGGCCATTATGATGAACGTGTGTTGGCATGAGGATGGGGGTGAAATTTTCCCCACTAAGTCTAGTCCCCACTATGAGAAGGGCCATGCTTCCTGGATGGGTTGAAAGGCTTGTGATGGCAAGTGAGTGAGGTTTGCATGATGTTGGCATTTAATGAATTTCTCGACATACTCGCAATAGTATTTTTCCATAGTGGGCCAATAGTAACCCATTCTCAAGATGTACTTGCCTCGATGTCATACCATTCCAATCGGTCTAGGTAAGTGTCAAAAAGCTCCTTGTAATATTTCAGGAGTGGGCACCTACATTGGAACAATCCTTTGACTTGATTAACTATGAGAAAAGAGTCACCAAAGATATTCAATATTTTAATTCCCATTGCAACGATTGTTTGGAGTCCCAATATCAGGGCCTCATACTCTGTATTATTGTTTGTGCAAGGGAAGTCTAGCTTGAATGATAAGGGCAATGGAGCACCCTATGGTATGATATATATTATCCCTATTCAACCATCAAAGAATAATGTCATGTCTCTTTATTTCTTAGGCTCCTCAAGATTGGGTGGATCTGATAATGTGAAGACCGCATTGTCAAATAATTCTATGGTGAGAGGCTTGCTATCCGAAAGAGGTGCCTCTGCTAATTGATCTGCTATGACTTATCCCTTGATGTAATTTTGGTTTATGAACTCTAGATCAAATTTTTCAATAGCATGATCCACTTTGTAGTACGTGTATTGTGATAGGTCTTGTTCATCATGTACTGAAAATGATTTTATTTTGATATAACATAGGTCGTATGGCTCAACATGTAGTGTCATAACTTTTTGATCTCAAAGACCACTGCTAAACACAACTTCTCTACATACGCATACCCTAGCTCATAACTCACCAATTTGTGACTGATGTAATATATGACTTGCTCTTTGTCTTGTGCATTATTTTGGGCCAACATGGTGCCCAAAGTGAAATTAGTAGTTGATATGTATAGTAAAAATGGTATCTTTGGCCTTGGTGGAGCCAAAACTAGTGGTGTTTCCAGGTAAATTTTGATCTCTACAAAGGCTTGTTGGCACTCTTCATCCCAATGAAACAGGACATCCTTACGTAGCAACCGGTTCATGGGCCGACACTTGTCTGATAATTAAGTAATGAACCATTTGATGGATGCTACCTTGCCTTGTAGGCTTCTTAACTCCCTAATGTTGGTAGGGATGGCCATTTCCATTATAGCCTTTACCTTTGTAGGATCGACTTCAATGCCTCTCTTAGAAATGATGAACCCTAAGAGCTTACCAGAAGTTATGTCAAACATGCACTTCTTAGGATTCAATCTAATATTGTGCTCAATGAGGTGATCGAAGACCTTTGTAAGGATTTCAGCATGCTCTTGCCACAATAAAGACTTGGCCAATAAATCATCAATGTAATCCTCCAAGATCTTATGCATATAGTCATGGAAGATGTATGTCATGGCCCGCTGATATGTGGCACCAGCATTATTTAGGCCAAATGGCATCACCTTGTAACAGAATCTCCCCCATGGAGTAATGAAAGTAGTCTTATGTTGGTCTTCAGGTTTTATCCAAATTTTATTGTATCCAAAAAACCATCCATTAGGGAGAGCATCTCATGACCTATAGTGGTGTCAACAAGAGCATCTATGTTTGGCAATGGGAATGAATCCTTTGGAGTTGCCCTATTCAAGTCTCTAAAATCCATGCAAATACATACTCTTCCATAAGGTTTTCCCACGGGCACCATGTTTGAGACCCATTCGGGATAGTCAATGGGAACTATGAAAATCGCATCCAATAGTTTTTGTAACTCGTTCTTCACCATCAAAGCGATGGTTGGATGCATTTTCCTCAACTTTTGCTTGACTGGCTTCTTCATGGGATCCAATGAAAGGTTATGAACAACTAACTTTGGATCAATCCCTTGGCATGTCTTTGTAAGTCCAAGCAAAAATATTTGGCCTCTCTTTGAGGAGAGGGATTATGATGGCTTGTTCCTCTTGAGACAATTTCTTTGAACTTGAATTTCTTTGGTTGAGTAGGATCATCACTGATGTCCACCTCGAAAGTCGCTTCTATAGCCATATGTGACCCATCCTCCAACTAGTGAGGCATGGGTATCAAATGAATGTCATCGATAGGATTTACAGGTCCTACTGACTCAAGATCCAAACCAGCATGGAATACATCATATGCACAGCCTGATGCAAAATGAAATAGTTGTAACACCTCTTCATTAGGGAAAATATCCTCAGGCTCTATGGGTGAATCAATGTGATCCCAATCAATAGCCTCTATATCAAGACACAGTGGTTTAGTAGGATCTGTTGGATTATGAAGTGGAGTGGTCAAATCAATGGAGATTGTATTGATGGATGGAATGAAATCTCCAGGACCACATGGGTGAAATCTTGTCTCATAGGTTTCTCCTCCATACTCATGATGAGGCTCTAGAGGAAAAGGAATCTCTGGATCTAGCCCATGAGCAGGCCGAATAATAGGATCATTGGGTTCTAAGAGCTCCCTGAATGTATGTGGAGGAGGATTGACCGCATGGTGAATGACAACTAAGTCGAAATGTCTTCCCAAAAATTGTAAGCCAGGGTCTATGGCACAAAGTGCCACTTCTCTTCCTACTAGCATGTCAACTTGTCGCAAGTGGTGAGGCCCAAGATAAGCCATCTTAGTATCATCTTCAAAGTCATCATCACTTATCCAAAAACAATTAGCATTGGTATGTGGTCCCAAGACAAGGGATGCATGTCTTGGCCCCAAGTAGGCCATATCTATTTCATCCTCATATTCTTTGTCACTTATGAAGATGCCATTTGTATTAGTTTCTTGCCCCAAGATATGGGGCTACTACCTTGGCCCTAGGTAGGCTCTTTCTATTGAGTCCTTTGACTCATAATCACTTTCGTCTAATTGTACCCACTCTCATTGTGGCTATACCAAGAAAGGATTTGTAAATAGTGAGGCCCATGATAGGCTAATCTGGCTTGTACTTCATCATCGCTTGCCTCATATCCATTTTATTCTCGCTCTTCATCCCACAAGTTGCAACTTGTTGGGATGGCATCAATTGTGAAGCTTGGATGATAAGTCTTGGGTGGTGGTATGTTTACCACGCCACTTGTCTATTGATTAGATGTGTCGTACTTGGTGGGTGATAAGGAATAAAATAAATGTCTTCTCCTAACCCCAAGATTAATCTATCCAAGGATGCTATTAGATAGTTTTCTTGACCTCTTATGTGGTATCCCAACCCAAACTTGTCATTGGGAAGTTGGTATTGTGGCTCGCATGGACGCCTATGCCCCTGCTCATATATACCAAGACCGTAGCCATGCCAAAGGTAATGTTCAAAGTAGATTAGAGCAGAGAAAAATTGGGATTAGAAAGGTAACTAACATTAATATTGAATAGTTCATCATTGTCCTCTTCTATGTCTGTAGACTTATGGGCATAGTCTAGGACAACATAGGCAAAGTTGGTATGGTTGGGAGGGATTCCAAGCAGAACCATTGTTCCCACTGGTGGTCTTAGGTCTTTTGACCATACCATGTCCTGTGTAGACTCTATGATGGGTATGAATGTTATGTTCTACACAAGATACTCTCCTATCCATGTGCTTTCCAAGTGTATTGTCGCATGTGATGTGGATGATCCTATAGATGACATAAGCGAAGTGGGTTCTAGTATCTCCTCAACTTGATCTTGGATATCTTCTTCTTCCATGGGACTTGGAATTTTCTCAATGGCTATGGTTAGCACTTCCTTGGGATTTCCTTCCTCAAATAAGGGTGCCTTTAGCTTTTGATTGTCTTTTAGTTTAGATGTTGATGGTCTCTTAGAAGCATCAATCATTTTGGGCGCAAGATGAGGTGCTAATGTGGATGGGTCTTTTCGTACCCCTTTGTCTCTGTCATCTAGTTGTGTAGTTGGAGATGAAGGTCCTACATACATGTGGGTAGAAGGAATCACAAATTATCCTAGAAAATCCACCTGATGGACATATTTGAATGGCTCTTCATCAGCCATCACCACATAGACTTTGTCATCATGCACATACTTGACACATTGGTGTAAAATCGAAGGAACACACTTCATATCTCTTATCGAAGGGTGCCCTAGGAGGATGTTGTATTGCATAACCCCTTCCAAGACATGAAACATAATAGGGATGGTATTATGCCCCACCTTGATAGGTAGGACTATCGTTCCCATAGTATTGCATAAAGCATCATTGAAATCTCTTAATGTGTAGGCTCCTAGAATGATATTTGACTTGGGGATCTTAAGGTGTTCTATCACTATTGATGTGATGATGTTGATTGATGAACCTGTCTTGATCAAGACCCGCTTAAAAGGTAAATCATTGACTGAAGCAACAATGTGGAGTGGATGGTTTGGTAAGACAATAGGTATTGTCTTAATCTCATGATCATAAAATTAAATTATAGGTTCTTGGCATTGTTGTACTTGTCCCACAAAATGCGTGAATGCATTGGGGTCTTGTGGTTGGAGCTCAATTGATCTCAAAATCTCCATCAAAGTCTCTTTTTGCTTTGGGGACTGTTGTATGAGCTCATAGATAGATAGCTTGGATAGAGTCATTTGTAATTTTTGCTCTAGTCTACTAGGAACAGTTATCATAGGTCGGGTTGGTGGACCTGGAAGGTTGTTTTGCCCTTGCCTCTACCTAGGTGTAGCTGGGACATTAATGGGAGTCGTATGAGGCTGTGGTTGACCATATCGTCTAATCCTGGTTGCTACATTGACAATTTCAACCATCCCAATGCATCCATGGGTAGGTGTATCAATTTGGACATGATTGACTTGGGCACCTTGCCCTCTAGGGGCCTCATGGTTTGGCAATAGGTTTTTGTATATGCCCATATCTCTGTTATCAGGAGCCAATGGGTTTTCAACTTTAAGTTCTCCCGCCTCAATCATGTTTTGCACCTGGTGCTTGAAACCAATGCAAACTTCAATTTTATGCCCCGGTATCCTATGATAAGGGTAAAATTGATCTTCCCTATATCATTTTGGCTTAGGATGGTTGGGATCTACAAGAGGTATATCAAGAAATATGATCTTCCTAGCCTCGCTCAATTGGTTGAAAATTGATTGCATTGACTCTGATAGAGGTGTAAAATAGTGAGGTGGCTTACGTTCTCTATTTCACCCCTGATTGTTATTTTGATCATAATTGGATGGTGGGGTATGTTCTTGATAATTATGGGGTTTCTTTGCAGACCCATCCTTAGGTGCAGCCAATACTACTTGATTAATTGGAGCAGGGTTTGCCTACTTCTGCTTGTATTTGTCATTCTTGCCATTTTTGTTCCACTCCTTGGTTCGAAGCTTGATGGTTCCCTCATCTACTTTTATGTCCTCAATGAGTTTGGACTATGCCAATGCTTCCTCAAATGATGGATATTGTTGAAGTTTTAGCAAGAGGGAGATGTTTTTAGAACAACTCTTGGTGAACATGTGGACGATTTCTTATGTGGGGATAAAGAATGATAACTTTACCATGAATTTTCTCCATCTATCCCCATATTCCATTACTGGCTCATCATCATAATGTTTTAAGTTGGCCAAGTCTAAAAGGTTCACCTTTATTTTAGCACCAAAGGAGAAATGCTTCAGGAATGTGTTTACTAGTTGTTCAAAACTAGATATGTTGTGCTTGGGTAGTTGGTTGAACCATTGAGTGGTAGAGCCCGAAAATGTCATAATGAAAGTCCTTAGCATAAGAGCATCATTGTCTTCAAGATGAAAACATGCATTGATGAAATTGGTAACATGCTCTTGTGCATCCTCTTCACCCTTGAAATTTTCTAACCTAGCTATCTCAAAATGCTTAGGATATGCAGTGCTAGGGACTGATGGGCATAATGGCTATTTGTGTATTTTACTCAATATTGGTTGGTTCCTCACCGTCTCTTGTTTCTCAAAGGATTTCATATTTTTAGTGAGTAAATGGAATACCTTTGAGTCTAGGATTTCCTCTTATTTTAGGCCAAATTATGGTGGTAATGGAGGTAACCCTATGTGCACTTGAATCATTCTATTTTCTTCCCTCCTATGAGGGAATTCAGGATGTGTTTGATCTTGATTTATCATGTTTACCCTTTCTCCACTAGTTTTATATTTTTCATTATTTGAGTGGTGGTTTCATTGTGGGCTTTCCTCTTATCTAGTGCGTCCTTATCTTGGTGAATCAACATATTTATCTCTTTGATGATCATTGCCATTGGCTTGTAAATTGATATGAGCTAGTTTCTTAGCTTGTTCTCTTAGATATTGCTCATGTTGGCGTTAAAGCCTTTATATTTGTTTTTCATGCTCGAGAGCTTCCACTAGCTCTCACTCTTTGTGCAACACATTTTATAACTATCGCATGTGGTCATATTGCATTGTTAAAGAAGACTCATGTTTGTATGATTCTTTTCTTGTGGTTTTGATTCATAGATTCCTCGAAGAGGTTTTCTCTATTTCTTTGCTCTTGCTAGCTATTGTAATATGTTTTGTGTGTTGATAAGTGTCTCTATGGTTAGACTCTACATGAGACTTGTGGAGTCACTCTGAAGCATCCCCAGGTTGAGAGGTGCACTTAGAAGTAACAGTTCATGAACTTCTAGATGCAAATTTTTTGTGGCTACGATTCTGGGAGGTGGTCTCGGATGAAACTAATCTAACTCATCTAACTATCTTGTTTTCCATGGCTGATCCCTTGGGGTGCCATTTACTCCAATTAGGTCATGATCTATTGGAATCCTTCCTGAAGGGTATCCTTTTTTTTTATGTCTATGACTGGATGTGGCTCTAGTTTCTTGTCCTTCAATGGGTAGACCTATTCTCAATGTCTCATGTGAAGTTTGAGATGTTGTGAATCTTGTGTGTCTTTTTGGTGATGAGGGCTTTATGGCCCCACCTACCCTCCATGAGGATGGATATGGGGAAACCTCATCATCCTTATGTGAATAATGGGGTCTAGAACCCTTCTTATTTCCATGTGGGGAGGAAGCTCTTGAAGCCTCCTCATGTCTTTGAGAAGTTTTTGTGTGTTTAGAGGAAGACCTTGAGGCTTCCTCGTGTCTCCTTGATGATGATGGTCATGAAGCCTATTTGTATTTTTGTGATTTAGTTCCATGATTTGAATCTCTATTTGGGGTTTCTCGAGGAGAACCCCCAAGGGTTTAATTATCACCCCTTAGACTCATGAAACTACATCTCATGGTCTTATGAGCATGTGGTTCAATGTTACTATGACTTCACCTATGGGTATGTGTTGCTTCATATTCTCCCTCGATATTGTACCGAGGATGTTTACTTCTGGTTTTGACCATTGTGCTTGTGAATTAGTCTTTTGGATTGCAATTTAGAGATAGCCAAACAATATCAAGCAAGTGTTTATCTTGATTACCAATTTATGTGTGCCCTAAACTATTTGTTGTGTTTTTGATGCATTTTTGTTCTTGTTTCTTGCTCTTGTTTTGGATTTAGAATAAGGAGACTCATCCATAGTGGGAATCAAGAACACCCATGCCAAACATGATTTTCTCAAAAAAAACTAGGGTACATTGCTGAAGTCCCAGTGGGGGGTTCACCTAGCTCTTCCACTCCGAACCAATGATTGTTCCAACAATGGGAGATAGTTTGAACATGAGTAACTTAGTACCACTATAAAGAAGTTCCTAATTACATTCTAAGAAAGATCTAGGGGTAAATCTAATGGAAGGAGATGAATGCCAATGTTACAGGAATGATTTGAGGGTTGGTGATGAAATACAACTCCCCAATGTTAAAAATATGTGTGTCTGTGTGGGGTTCATTTTAAGTTTACATAAAGTAAAATTCATCATACAACAACAATGACTCTTTCCTATATGCCTTATATAAATAATGTTTCACTTTTCAAAAATATGCATAAATAGTATGAAATTCACGGATGCACTTTATTTTGTGCAAATATGGCCTCTAGAAGGTCCTTAAAGCAAGCAAACCAACACAATTTCTAGCACATTGGATTCTAGGGTGGAATTTACAAGCATAAGTTTATTTTCCTAGCAACGCCTAGTGGAAATCTAAAAGAAAACCCTAATAGGCGCAAGATGCAAGTTCTTTCCTTTCCATTCCTTAGTTTCCAAATCGAAATGTGATTTAAAATTCACTATTTTAGGAAAATAGAAGTAGATAGAGAACCATAAATAATCAAAAAAGTTGTACCAACCTCAAATCCAACTCAGAGAACCACTATTTTGTCCTCTACTACACTCTAGTTCTGGCCGTTATCGACCAGAGTGGCTAATTTCTAGACGATATTAGCAGGAGTGGCTGAATTCTGGACACTGTAGACCAGAGCGGCTGATTTCTAGCCATTGTAGAATAGAGTGGCTAAACCTGCACACAAAAACATGGATCAATAAAGTGGTAGAAAATAAAAACTTGGCGGGGGTCCCATCGTGATCACCATCTGTAGCGACCCTGGGGAAGCAATGCACCATCCACTACTCCTATTTACAAATATTATTTATCTTGTTCATATTAAATAATGCATTAAAAGAAAGATACAATAGAGATACAAAGAAAATGAATAGATAATGCTTTTTATTGCTTTTTCTCAAGTTTAGTTACATATAGATCCCTCTAAGGGATTTCCTTCTTTTGATATATATTTTACAAAGTAGGGTAGCGGATGTATGATGTCCCCTTGCAAGGGGTGATGCACTCTCGTAGGCTTCCCAATGATGTACACGGAATTGTATGAGGGCTTATAGATACCTCCTTCTTTGGGTCTAGTTCTTATAAGGATCCTTTTGCTTTCGTATGTTGATAACCTATAAAATGTGCCTATAGTCTTGCAAGCATGAAAACAAATGGAAAACACTCATTTGTTTGATATTACCTCCTTGGATCAGGTTTTTAGCAATAAACCTAATGATAAATATAAATATGCTTCGTGACAATAAAAACTAATACTATGAATGCTAGAAAATTCAATAAACTAAATCTATGCTAATGGCATAAAAGCATGTAATAATCTAAATGAAAGAAACTAATGCAAAGAACCCTAGATTAGGTCGGTGGACCACTATCCGAGACAGTGGCCACTAAGATGAAAACCTATCTTTGTTGCTCCAAGGCTATGAATCTAAGCTTGTTATCGATGTTGAAATGATTATCATTTCTTGTTCGATGTGTTGAATATCCTGTAGATGAAAAACCCTAAATTGGTTAGCACTTCGTTGCTCCTCAAAGGTGCTCCAATTTTCTCTCCAATTTGATAGGGCTTTGCTACGAGAAAAATCTCTCCAAGTCTCTAAAATCTCTCTCTAAGTTTTTCAATAATTCCTCATTCTCATGCCTTGGTACCTTTAGGTCTACAACTTATAATGTGTTTGAATCCCTAGGTCAATGCCAAAAACTTAGGATTGATTATCTACATGCACATTGGATGTTAGCATGAAAATTTTTGCCTTTGTCTACCTTTGAGGGCCAGTTAACTAGTGTCTAAATCAAGACATGAGTCTTTCATGTAGACTGGCCATGAGGAATCATGCAAAGTTATCCTCGCTTGGATTTATTACACTTAAACTACCACTTCCACCCATGATTGGGCCTATTTGATGGTAAGTTGATTTTTAGGGTTTATCCACTATCGTCTACAATGGCTAAGGTTTAATTGCTCTGAGCTACAATGGCTAAGGTTTGGTTGCTCTAAGCTGGAGTGGCCAGGATCCAGCCACTTTGGTTCATAGCGGCTAGTCTTGGATGGGCTAAGACTGCCCAAAATGAGTGGTGAAAACCACTTTTGATACTTGGAAGGTCCCAAGGTTTAGTCACATGATCTATGAATGTGCCCATGTGAGTAGTCTCCCTAAACATGACATGTTTTAGGTGTCTACACAATGTGGAGTTTTTATTTGAGAGCCTTGAGTGTTGCAAAAATAAAATTATGTTATAATGTGCTTATTGGATGTTGAAGTGGATTGAAATGTTTTTTTATTTCAAGTAGGAGCAATAAGGTATAAAAGTGACTTGATAATTTTATTGTAATTCTTGCATAGTGAAAACAAAATATGAGCATTTTTGTTAAGTTTTAATGTTTCATCTTTGAGAACAAAAGAAGGATCCTAGAACATCTGTTTAAGACTTCATTGAGCACATTTTTAAAGGTGAAATTTCATGTGGATGTTTTGCTAAAGTATCTTGCAATCTAACCCTTGAAGTGGCACTAGAAAAATTAGTTGTTTGTAAGATAGGTTTTTGAAGACATATCTCCATAAAAGAAAATTAGGAGGTATGGGCACATCATTCCTAGTTTAAAGTGTTTTGTTGAGTAAAATTTTTTGGAATATAAGGTGGATATAGAAGGGTTGTTTTGGATGCATTGTTGGAAATATTTGAGTTAGGATTTGAGACCTGCATGTGCATCAAGTGTTGAGAGAAAGTTGAAAGCATTGCATTAGAGTTTGAAGATCTTCTTTTACTTCATTGTTGAATCATTTTGGAAATATTTGGGTTAGATTTTGAGAAAAAGTGTGCTTCCATTGTTGAAAGATATTGAAAAAGTATGGTTGATGTTTGAGAGCCAATTTGTAAGAAATATGGATCAGTTTTGTGAAGCAAGTTATACATTGTTTTGATTTGATTTGAAAGGGATTTTGCAAGAGATAGAGATTGTATTAGTTGAGTACAAGATTTGTGAATATGAAGAACATATTGGATTTTGATAGTGCATATCATTCTCTATATGTTCTAGAGGTTAAATTAATTCTAGATAGAATATGTCTGAATTGCCTAGTTGAAGAAAGTACTTTTGAAATAGAAATACACATTTGTTTGTATGTAATATTTAGAAATATTTGAGTAGGTTCAGTGAGCATCTTCAAGGTATATTTGAGCAAGTCTTATGAGAAGACTTGGAGCAGCATTGAGGTATATTTGGGAAATTCTTATGAGAATACTTGGTGCATATTTGAGATAGAGTTAAGAACATGTTTGGTTGTTAATTTGATCAAGCTTTGTGTTAAGGCTTGGGGAAGATTTGAGATAGAGTTGAGAGTAAGTTTGGTTTCCTATTTTATCAAGATTTGTGTTAAGGCTTGTGGTAGATTGGAGTAGAAATGAGTAGAGTAGAGGGGATAGAGTTCTCCTATGGAGAGAGATCCACAAATCATAGTAAAGGTGATAGAGTTATCCTGTGGAGAGAGATCCATAAACCAGAGTAAAGGGGATAAATTTCTCCTATGGAGAGATATCCACAAACCATATTAGAGGGGATAGAGCTCTCCTATGAAGAGAGATCCACAAATTAGAGCATAAGGGATAGATTTATTCTATGGAGAGATATCCATGAACTAGATCAGAGAGGAGATAGAGTTCCCCTGTCGAAATATATTCATGAACCAGCTAGGGATATAGAGTTATTTTGTGGATAGAGATCCACAAACTAGTTGAGGAGATAGAGTTATCTTGGATCAAGTTCCACAAACCAGAGCAAAGGAGAAAGAGTTCTCCTGTGGAGAGATATCCACAAACAAGAGCAAAGGGAATGAGTTATCTAGTGGAGAGAGATCCACAAATTAGAGAATTTGGAATTGAGATCTCATTTGTATAGAGGTCCATAAACATTGTAATAGGGAATTGATTCCCAATATATATATTGAGAAAATTTAGAAGAAATATTTTGTTTGTGGATGTAACCCACATTGGATGAACCACATTAAATTTGTGTCTCTCATGTTGGTGATGATTTATGCATTGCTTGATTACTACTATTTATATTTAAATTGATAATATTGGATAATATTGTTTGGGAAATAAAAGTAAAAGCTGATCTTATACTATTCACTCCCCCCTCTTAGTATAAGCTCATGTTATTCAATTGTTATCAAAGCGAGTTCCTTCATAAAATTTTAACAACTTGAAGGAAGATATTATAGGAACATAGATGACATCTCATAATGGATCCTCATCAAATAAGGTACCATTTTTTGATGGGAATAGTTATACCTTCTAGAGTATAAGAATGAAGACTTACCTGATGGCACAAGGATATGAGACATTGAAATCCATTGAGGATGGGTTCACACCTACAGCTACTTCTCCCATAGATAAATATGGCAAGATGTTACATGTGAATAATTACAAGGCTATGAATGGAATATTAAGTGGATTACATGAAGAATAATTTGTAAAATTTATGCACTATAAATCAGCAAAAGATATATGGTAAAAATTGAAGTAAACATATGAAGGAGATAAAAAGGTCAAGATGGAAAAATTATAAAACCACAAGAAAAGTTTTGAATATTTGAAGATGGAATATGAGGAAGATATTGATACATACTTACATCATGTGGATGGTGTTGTTAATACCATGTGTGGACTTGGATTCAAAATTGAAGATTCCATTGGTAATAATAAAGTATTAAGGTCACTCCCTATGAGGCATGATGGAAACATTTAAGCTATAGAAGAAATGAGAGATATTGATAAGTTTACTATGGATGAGTTACATGGAATTCTCACAAATTATTATATGAGAATATTAAACGATCCCAACTCCAAGAAAAAGGCATATTTCAAAGTTTCAAAGAAAACAAAAAATAAGAAATTAGAATCAATTTGTGAGTCAAGCAGTGATGAAGAAGCTAACTATGGTAGAAGAAACAATAAGGACTCAAGAAATAAAAAAGGTATGAACACTGTGAAATTTTTTAATTGTCATAATTTTGGTCACTATGCATCTAATTATTGAGAATCTGGAAGAAGTAGCAATGAAGATAAACAAGATCATAAGAAAAATGAAGGAAGAAAATATAGGCATGAAAATAAAAATAGGTATGGTCAATGCAAACATGAAAAGAAGTTCTTTCAAAGGCACAAGAATATTTTCTATGCTAACAAGGCAAGCAAGGCTTCAAGTGACAGTGATGAAAGAATCTCATATAGTGAACAAGAAGAGATTCTATTTTTGAAAATAGAAGAGGAAGAAAATGCTCATATTGAAGATAAAGTTGAAAAGGATGAAGATGATCTTGGAGATCAAGAAGTAGAGAAAGATTTAGAAAATAAAGAAAAAGGCATAATTGATCTAGAAGCAGAACTTATTGTTGCTCTCTAAGAATTGAAAAAGGTTAGAAAATTGAATTCAATACTAAAGGCTCAAGTTCAAGAACATTAGGAAGAAAAGGAAAATATTCTACAAGACCTAAAAAACTCAAAATCTAAGGCAAGGAGATTTAAATAGAATTTAGAAGCAAAAGGGTTAGAATGTGAAAGATTAGAACATGAGGTAGTTTCACTAAGTATGGAAGTGAAATATTCTAAGCACAAGCTACACAGGTTTGCGAAAAATTTAAAGACTTTGGATAATATTATCAATGCACAAATATCTTCATCTATCAAAATAGGACTTGGTTTTGAAGAAGGACAAGAGAAACAAGAAGAAGGGTCAAGCTCAAGCTCAAAATAAGAGGAAGTTTTGGAGGAAGAGAGTGAAGAAGAAATTGATACTTATGTATATAATTTGAAGAATAGAAGCTTCACTAAGAAAGGAAACAATGCACAAACAAGAAACATGGATCATTACATAAAATGTAAAGAAATGACTAAGAGACCAGAGGGTTCAAGATAAGATTTCTTCAAAGGACGATTGTTTTTCATGTAATCAGTTGGTCACAAGGATATGCATTGAATGATTCACGGGAAGAAGGAGTATGGCCTCACTAAAAGGAATTTAAACTCTTTCAAAGATAGATATTTCTTCCAAGGGTATTGTTACTCTTGTAATCACTTTGGTTATAAAGCAATTCACTACAGGGTTCATGACAAAATGAGTATGGATTCACCAAGAGGAAATTTAAGATATTTACACCTTCCAAGAACTACAACATTAAGTGTTATAAGTGTAATAATATTGGGCCTAAGGCCAAGTGGTGTAAAATAGAGTTTCTAGAACTTATAGAGACAATAAAGAACATGGACACTCAAAATAATCAAAAGGGTGTGTTGAAAAAGAAGGTTGACAAAGAAAAAGAGCATTGTATGTTGGGAGTAGAGATAATCCCATCCCTAGGAATAAATTTGGAAACTTTAATTTCCTTAATAACGGCACAGATGTCCAACCCTAATAAATCCCAAAAGGCTTGAAAAAATTTGGGAGGAAAACCATTAGGTCTAGGAGCTTTATCAGGTTTCATTGAGAAAAGAGCCATCCTAATTTCTTCATCAAAAAGAGCAGTAGTGAGTTTGTTGTTGATTTCTTCTGAGATAATATGAGGAATGAATTGGAGGAAGAAATCCTTGGCTCTTTCGTAATTTGGCCTATGTTCCTCTTTGAGAAGATGCATAAAATGAGCCACCCCTTCAGATCTGATTTCCTTGATATCATTAGTGATTCTTCCATCCTTGCAACATAATTTTTTAATTATGTTATTGCTTTTGTGTCGCATAGTAGAAACATGAAAATATCTGATATTAGAATCTCCTTGTTTAATCTAGATATCATGAGACTTTTGTCTCCAACATGTTTCTTCACATTGTAGGATATTGTGATATTGGGATAACAAATTTCTTTCTTCACCTCTCAACTCAATAGAACAACCTTGTCCTTCTTGGATTTATTTTTCAATTGAGGTCAACCTGTTCTTGACATCCTATTTATTTTGGAAAAGATTTCCAAAAATGTCTCTATTCCATATTTTGATATTTTCTTTGATTATTTTGATTTTTTGTGCTAATATAAAGGAAGGACATCCTTGGATATTTTTTTACCACCACTAGAAAATTCCTTCTCTAAAATTAGGATGTAGCATCCACATAGCTTCAAATATGAAAGGTGTTTTATAAATTTTGGGATTATTAGTGTCTAGGAGAATGGGGCTATGATCAGATCTGATCTTAAGAAGGGATTTAAGGTTTGCATCACCCCATATTGCTAGGGCTTCCTGATAAAATAATACTCTGTCAAGTTTGACTTGAATAAGTTGAGAGCCACATCTCCTATTTGACTAGGTAAATTGATTTTCTTTAAACTGAACATCCATCAAATTTTTTTTTGTTAGAAAATCCTAGAAATCCTCCATGCTTTTGGTGAAAGAACCAACCCCTAATTTTTTATCAGATGGAAATAATGGAGTATTAAAGTGATCAGAAAGGATCCACGAAAGATTAATAAAAGCACTTCTAACATAAGATAGCATATCCCACACCCTAGAGCTCTTTGTGATAGAATTTGGAGCATATATGTTGGTGAGGATCCAAGGAGAATTGTTGTATTTATCAAAAAATAGGATGTTGGGCATTTAATAATTGGAGTGAATAGGTTTTCCTTCTAGAACTATTGGATTCCATAAATAAATGAGGCCTCATGAAGCTCCTTTTGCATTGCAAAAAGTAAACTCAGCCTTTTTCCATATGTTATTACAAACCATATTAACATAGGGATCACTAACTTTGGTTTCTTGGATCAAAAAAATGGTGGGTCTTATTTCATTCCTTAATTATTTAGCTAACCTATGTATAGCTAAGCCATTAAGACCTCTCACATTCCATGAGAGGATTTTCATTTTTAATATTTTGAGATTCGCTTGCCTCCATTTCCTTGTGGTTGGGGAGGTTTGGTGGTGCACCAAAATATTCCTTAGAAAGGTTAATTCTTGAGGAACATAAAGTATTCTGGATTCCATTAGCAATGTCTTCATGCATATCATATTTCCACTCATTCGCATTGGAGGGCCTTCCTCTCTTCTTTTATGCTCCACAATCAATGGGAGATTTCTTATGACTTCTGGTATTTTTTGGACTAAAATTGTGAGCTGGGATTTTTTGAACCATAGGGATTTTGGGTTCACAAAAGGAATGAGGAATGAAAACATCATAAATAAGAGCTTGGTCAACAGTATGAGCCGAAGATGAATGACTAGTAATCTGAACAGGGGAAGCCTTGAGCTTTTTAGAGGCCGAAGGCAAGCTAGGAGAAGTTTCCTGGGGTGCTACCAATGGGTCCAAGGAGGGGTTTGACACATGATTAAGACTATTCAGATCATTAACATCAATTTAAAAATATAAATTATCCAAGGCTTGAAATTTATTTGGAAGCGCAAAAAGACTCACCTCATTATGATTGGAAGAAGATGAAACTTTTTTTCCCTTGTCATTTGGAGAATTAGTGATTTCTTCAAGAGACTTATGGTTATTTATGGGTATGAAAGAGAGTCCTTTTGAAGGTGGAAATATATATATTTTTTTCTTGAAAGGCATCCGATTGTCCCTTCCTTTACCATTTTTTTGATTACCTTGACTTGGTGCAACATTTTATGTCTGTCTTTTGAAGGAAAGACATTTTCCTCTGAGATGTCCCTGATTCTAGAATTCAATATATAAAGGGGGCTTATTATCATTTTTAATAGCTTTATTATGATAGAAAGCCATATTCTATCTCAACAAAGGTCGGGAGAGTTGATTCTAAATTAGCATTCACATAGAGGTGAGCAATGTGCATTCTTGTCTTGGCCAGTGTAACTCTATCAATGAGCACAAGATCCCCAATAGTTGAAGCAATGAACCTGAGGATCGATTCATACCAAATATGCCAAGGAATATTGGGAATTCTAACCCAAATAGGAGCATAATTTATTCTTTTCTTTTCAGGATCAAAATTAGGGGTCCATTTCATGAGGAGTATGTTGGACCCAAGGAAGCAAGGTCCACCATAAAAAATCTGATTTGTGTCTTCCTGAGAATTGAGGCGGATGCCAAAAAATCCAAGGTCCATTGGATTGTAAATATTAACTTTTTATAAGAATAGTAATATTGGAATTATTGGAAAATCATATTAAAATCAACTAGAATTGTAAATATTGGGTTTATTTAATTAAAATTTGAATGGCTTTAAGATTAAGATAAATTCCTTAATTTTTGGAATGATTGAAAATTAGATTGGAAACCAATTAGATTTACAGATATTGGTTATTTTAAATTAGAACTTTTATATCATTTGAAGGATAAAATTTATGATCAAATGGAAATGTGCATTTAACTCTATGTTTTTTTGTAACTAAATGGAAACCACTAGAAGTTTGGAAACATGCATTCTAGTTCTTGGAAGGATTGGATTGGTGTCCATTCCTTGGGAAGAGGTATGGGACTCTTCCCTAAGTTTGGTGATATGCCAAAAAAATTATGGTTGGCATATTGAATCATTTCTTATTTATGAAAATATTAAAGATGGATGAATCATCTATTCATGATTGGTGATTTCTTTGTATGTGATATACATTTGGTAAAGATGTGATGCATGATTGCATATAAATGATGAATGAGATTAAGAATTAATCCTTGTTATGATGAATGAATTATTTATTCATGCTTGGTGATTTTCTATGTTAAGCAGGGGAAGTAAATGGAGATACCGATTTTAGTGAAATGATAGATTTTGTATGTAAAATACATACTATGATTTATTATGAAATTTTTAATGAACGAAATTCCCTAGAAGAATGGATGATCTTAGTTTCCATCCAGGAAGAGGTATGGGACTCTTACAATTGTCCCATAAAATCAAAGGAATGGCATTCATGTTCATTGGGATTATAAAATTAAATGATTTAGAAATAGACCTTGATGTTAGATATTTTATGGGAATTTATGGGGTTTCCCTCTTTGAGAAATTAATTGAACATAATTAAAGCAAATATTGGAGACAAATTTGGTATCATTTGGAGATAAGAGAAATATTCTTTGGATTGGATTTTGATAACCAAATTAGCAATATAATTAGATATTATGTTGGATCAAATTTTCAGAAAATTTTGATAACAGTTTACAAATGCATTCTTGTAAACATTATGATAGAGGATGAAATAACTGAATGCATATTGTGATCCAATTATGAAAATGAATTGATTTGAGAGATAACTTTGGATTTAAATATAAAAATTGTGTTGGATATTGGATGCATCTTTAGCTCACATTTGGGAAGAGAATTGATAGGATTTGGAAAGTAATGAAATGAATCTTGGATCAAATTTAGAAAGCAAATTTGGTTGCAATTGTGAATCAATTGAATAGATTAATATGTTGTATCCAATGAGGAATTAGACCCCTATTGGTTTGTTTATGATCAAAGGAAATAGATTTAGTATAATGAGATTTATATTACCCATGCTAAAACTCTAAGTGTTTAATCTTATTAACATAATATTAAGGAGAAATATGGTTGACATGGGTTGGTACAATAGGATATAATTATGAAATGATAGATAATTTAAGTTATTAACTTGAATTATTAATTTAGGAAGAATGGTTTAATAATGAATTAAAGGTATGAGACTTTAATTCATGGATTAAATTTGTGTCAATTATATAGAATGAAATTAGAATTCATTCTAGAGGGAACTTATATGATTCTATCTAACATCGATACGACTTCACAAAAATAAGATTTTGATGATTATCATAAACATAAGAAAATTCTTCGGATGTCTTAGAATCAATAGATTATTTAATTGCATCACGAGTTTAATAGGATAGATGGAGTCCTTATTGGTATGGGAAATACCTTAATGATACAATGATGACTTAGAGAAGGGAATTAGGAACAATTCCTTAATTGCATCATGAATTTAATAGGTAATGGTTGTATTCCTTGCCATGTATAATAAATTGAAAGGGACACATAGTGGCCCTTCTATATTTATAATATTTGACATCTTGAGTTTATGAATATGATGAAAGTACATATCTTGGAGGCTAGTTTTATTCCCCATGAGGGTTCCTAGGATAAATAATGTGTCATTCCAATCCCATAGTCATTCCAATGAAATAAACTAAAGCCCAAATTTGGAAGGATAAGCTACTATATCTTTCACGAATGATGGTGAATCCCTTAGTCATTCCAATGAAATCAACTAAAATTCTAGAGTTTCACTCCAAGACTATGAGGAAGCACAATATTTTGAAAATACACTATCCTTATTTATTTAATGATGTTATGTAATAATACAAGTTGAACTATGGACCACTTATGCAAAGTGGAAACTATGCCAAAAACTATGTTTTGTTGTTTGTTATGTAATAATGTAGGAAAACACATAGGATTGTGTTTAATCTAAGGGGGGAAGTATGTCACATCCCACCTTGGAGGACTATTTTTAAGTTGCTATTTGTGTAATGGTAGCCGGTTTCAATGCTTAATATAGTTGCATTGTATTTGTCAAAAGAAAATGATGTTGCATTGCTTGATTGCAGGAACATTTATTTTCATAGGTGGAAGACTGACCACCAAAGAAAAATTATGACTATGATAACTCAAAAAGTAAAGATCATATTCCTATCATCACTAGTTACCTCCCTAATGGCGGTGTTACTTGAGTATTACTCTAAAAAATCCCACACAATCAAAGGAAAAATGATGATGGGGATACTGAGCACATGCATTGAATGCTTGTATACCATTTGTGTGTGTTTTATATTTGATTTCATGATTAATTTGCATGAGTTTGGTTTAATTAAATTTTACTTTGAAAATGCACATTAATAATGTTTTGCATTTTACAAATTATTTTAGAAAATATTGAAAATAATATCATGCAATTTATCATGATTTAGTGAAATATTAATCTAAAGTAAAATATTTATTGGGTTGAGCATGCTTATTTGATCTAGTCAATCCTATTTTAGAAGGAAATTAGGTAGTTTGTTTTTATGAGCTTGTTCAATTTTAAATTGGATTAAAACATGAAAAAAAAACTACCTTGTAGATTTAAATAATCAATTTTCCCTACACATGCATGGCTACTTTGGGAAGGTTGAAATGGTGGATAATATTATGCTCTTATCTCTATGGATTCCCTTTCCATTAAAAATAATATATATTAAAGGAATCCTGCTTATAGGATAAAAAAATAATAAATAAAACATATATATTTAGAAGCATATTTTCTGAAAGAAAGCAAAATAAATAAAATATACATATATTTAGAAACATTTTTCTTGTCTAAGAATAAATAAAGCTATAAATTACTTTTGATATTGAGGAAAATGGGGGCTACGATATGTTGGAGGGAGAATATAGGAGAAGAAGAGCTTGGATACAAGGGAAAATCTATTTTGTGGAAGGCCTAGGTTGGAACTTTCCTTTATGTTGAATTCATGAATCTATTGGATGCTTGTTTGATATCTCTAGTTGTAGAGTTTATCTTGATAAAATCTCAAAAGTCTCTTGAATCGAATGTTAAGCCATCCCTAGTTGACTTATGATGGTATTGACTTAATGGATAACTAAGGCCTATGATTTGGGTAATCTTTGATTTATTTGTGATTAATATTTGAATGATTTCTTTAAAAAAAAATTCCCTTCTTTTGTAATGCCCTAAAACCCTTTGTAATTTGATCTATGTTCTACAAAAATTAATACATTGAGATATTTTGAGATGTTGCCACCCAGTGTGACTGCAATCGTCCAAATAATGACGGTGCAATAAGAACCCCATTATACCTCTAATAAAGTCTTGTAGGGTTTTTGATAAAAGCTATACCCATCTTAAGAGTATTACGTTATTTTGTGACTTCTTAAATGATATTACTATTTGGATGGCATAGAAATGCTTTGATAAAATATTTGACCTTCAATAGTATCCGAAATCAGGATGAGACCACCGACGTCTCAACCTTTTCAATTACCATTTTGAGGCCTTGTTTAATATCGAGCAAGCTATAGACAATGACTATCTCGAGTCATGAATTTACAAAGTCTAATATATTTTTTCTAGTGATCTATCATCACTCTAGAGATATTTCAGTTTGAAATCAATATTTGCATGTAGATGTTATCTTGACCCAAGATCGCATGCCCAGGTTGGGAGTAGTAGGTAGATTAAAATCACCTTTATTTTGACTTGAATGTCATAAGAAAATATAGAGACCCCCATCTATGGATCGAATTCTACTATCATATTCCAGAGAATCCCCAGCACACCCTCTTCATTTTGATAGTAGCACAATTGTTCTATATTCATAGCTTGAATGCAGTGTGGAACAAAGTAGACACTTGTCGATATTGGCTTAACTACCTCATGCTTAAGGGTTGTACAGTAGCAACAGTGAAAGCATATTGGTCTATAGTATCAGATGTGTCATCCAAGACCTTCTCTATGAAAATATTAATACCATAACTAATAATTTTACAAAACAATAGTCACTTAGACTGTGGCATGTTTCCAGTACCAATAGAATTCAATAGAGTAATAATTTGTGGACTTTAGTTCAAATGTAATACCTCTTCTACTATTAGCAGTGGAAGCTCTGATGTTTATGCTTCCATGGAAAAACATTTATTAAATTGGAGTTTCTATCATATGTTCTTCCCTAGTGCAGTGGAGTCATAAGCCTCCCTAGGATAAATCAACCCTTATTATACTTATTTCATTTGAAATATGATTTATCTTCATTTAGTAAGGATGGGTGTATGGTTTATAAACATAGGAAACTTGGTGGGTTTAACCACTTTAAAAAATGAGTTGGCTATGGTCTAGAAGTTTGTACCCTTCACCATCTCACAAGGCCACTATTTCTTATGTAAGGGAAACATAAGTATTGTTTAGTAATTAAAATAAATATTTATATTTCAACAATCTCAATGTTAATTTTATAATGATGTGCTCTCTTAAGGAATTTAGTTGATAGTTGAGGACTTTAAAAATTATTAATTGGTTTATGATTTTTAGGTATAGGTGGTGTTTCTTTTAAGAAGAACATTTTCATTGTAAATATTGACTTTTCATATGAATAGTAATATTGGAATGATTGGAAAGTCAGATTAAAATCAACTAGATTTGTAAATATTGGGTTTATTTAATTAAAATTTGAATGGATTTAATATTAAAACAGATTCCTTTATTTTTATAATTATTGAAAAATTAGATTGGAAACCAATTAGATTTACAGATATTGGTTATTTTAAATTAGAACTTTTATATCATTTGAAGGATAAAATTTATGATCAAATGGAAATGTGTATTTCACTATATGTATTTTTGTAACTAAATGGAAACCACTAGAAGTTTGGAAATATGCATTCTAGTTTATGGAAGGATTGGATTGGTATCCATTCCTTGGGAAGAGGTACGGGACTCTTCCCTTGGTGATATTCCAAACAAATTATTGTTAGAATTATGAATCAATCCTTATTTATGAAAATATTAAATATGGATGAATCATCTATTCATGATTGGTGATTTCTTTGTATGTGATATACATTTGGTAAATATGTGATGCATGATTGCATATAAATGATGAATGGGATTAAGAATTAATCCTTTTTATGATGAATAAATTGTTTATTCATGCTTGGTGATTTTCTATGTTAAATGTGGGAAGTAAATGGAGATAATGATTTTAGTGAAATTATAGATTTTGTATGTAAAATACATACTATGATTTATTATGAAATTTTTAATGAAAGGAATTCTCTATAAGAATGGATGATCTTGGTGTCCATCCAGGAAGAGGTATGGGACTCTTCCAAACATCCCATACAATCAAAGGAATGTCATTAGTAAGATAATGTCTTTGAGAGATTAATTGAATAAAATTAAAAACAATCTCGGAGACAAATTTGGTATCATTTGGAAATAAGAGAAATATTCTTTGGATTGGATTTTGATAACAAAATTAGTAAGATAATTAGAGATTATGTTGGATCAAATTTTTGAAAAAATTGATAATAGTTTACAAATGCATTATTGTAAACCTTATGATAGAGAATGAAATAACTGAATGCATATTGTGATCCAGTTATGCACATGAATTGATTTGAGAGCTAAATTTGTATTGAAATAAAAAAATGTGTTGAATATTGGATGCATCTTTAGCTCACATTTTGGAAGATAACTGATAGGATTTGGAAAGTAATAAAATGAATCTTGGGTCATATTTAGAAAGGAAATTTGGTATCAATTGAGAATCAATTTAATATATTAATATGTTGTATCCAATGAGGAATTATACCCCTATTGGTTTGTTTACGATCAAAGGAAATAACTTTAGTATAATGAGCTTTATATTACCAATGCTAAACCTCTGATGGTTTACTCTTATTAACCTAATATTAAGGAGAAATATGGTTGACATTGGTTGGTACAACAGGATAAAATTATAAAATGATAGATAATTTAAGTTATTAAGTTGAATTATTAATTTAGGAAGAATAGTTTAATAATGAATTAAAGGTATGAGACTTTAATACATGGATTGAATTTGTATCAATTATGTAGAATGAATTTGGAATTCATTCTTGAGGGAACTTATATGGTTCTCTCTAACATCGATACGACTTATCCAAAATAAGATTTTGATGATTATCATAAAGATAAGAAAATTCTTAGGATGGCTTAGAATCAATAGATTCTTTAATTGCATTATGATTTTGATAGGACATATGGAGTCCTTATTGGTATGGGAAATACCTTAATGATACAATGATGACTTAGAGAAGGTAATTAGAAAAATTTCCTTAATTGCATCATGAATTTGATAAGTAACGGTTGTATTTCTTGCCATGTATAATAAATTGAAAGAGATCCATAGTGGCCCTTCTACATTTGTAATATTTGACATCCCGATTTCATGAATATGAGGAAAGTACATATTTTAGAGGTTGGGTTTATTCCCCATCAGGGTTCCCAGGATAAATAATGTGTCACTCTATTTGTGGTTTTTTGTGTTAATTCTTATGCATGTTGCCTTTACTTCAAAAAGAAAATGACTTAAGTGGATGATATGGTTAAATTCTTGATGGAATAATTATGTAATTCTTAAATTATTTTAATGTGTACTATGATGCAAGGAATTCATGCTTAAATTTAATATGTTGATGATTTAATGATATTCGATTATGTCAATTACTTTTTCAAATGTATTGGGTAATTATGATTTATGTAGCTAGCTAGATTTACATTTCAATCACTAGCACTTGATGTATTCAAGGGTTGTATGGATGCAAAAAGTAGAATGTAATGGAATGTAAATATTGCTTAATTGGATATCTCATGTGTGCTATAGTCTCAAGAATCATAATTTAATGGATTATATCCCTCAAGTATTAATTGAATTATGTCCATCTCACAAATATTCATGGTTGGGATAACCTAAAACATTATGATAACAAAATTGTGGAATAATCCGAGTGGAAACTTGGAGTGGGCACTCCCATAATGGACAAATAATGTCCTTTTATAATGAACTTAATATATTCATAAAAAAAGGGTTACCTAAATAAAAAGGGTGGACAAATAAGCCTTAAGAAGTATAAGGTAATATAATCATGGTATTCCAAGGATTATGTAATTTTAATCATGTGTAGTGATTTTTTTATCCCATAAAGAAGATGTGGGTAGGATCTAAGATCTATGAATAACCATTGTTGAGGTTATTTCATTATTATGGGTTTCCATATTCAAGGCATTCACCTATATACTGGTCTTAGTGGACAATATGGTTAATGGTGATTTACCTTTTATGAGGGATGAAATTTAACACTTGGCTAGCATTCCCATATCCAAGTGGTATGAGGGTATCGTAGAAGCTAATCACTTCTACTCAAGAGTGACTCTAATCAAGTATTAATAACTATTGATGATATTTTCCTTGATAGCTTACAATACAAATGGAATGGTTCTATCTTAGTCCATGATAATGACCCTTGTCTCATGAAATATGAAATATGTATATATATCTATAAAAAAATAAAATTGTGGTAAAAAATGGGGTTGTTACAAGCATGGTGGAAGTTTCATAAATAGATTGACCAGACTAAAGTACCTTTTGGAATTTTGGATCAAGATGAAAAAAAAGCATTTAACATATGTTATGATAAAGACAACCTAGAGGAATTTCTAGTCAAGTAATATAAAGGTGAAGCAATGTTTTGTACAATAGATGTTGTACCAATAAAATAAAAGGAGTCAATAATGGTCTTACTAGACGATATAAATAAGGAAATAGTGCAAAAAAAATCAAAAAGAGGAGAAACCATTGCAAGAAAATAAAAAATTATAATTTAACTATAATCACTAGATGAACGAGAGAGACATGGAGTCCCACTTCAAAATATTCCTCCTCAAGCCTAAGATTAAACAACTAAACTTAGTAATTAGATATATGAGGGAGAGATGCTAATAGAAGAAGATGTTACAACAACACTAATGACCATTTTGGATCAAATATATAGTCTAGTAGGAATGGGGAAATAAAAATAAAATGGTCCTCCACTAGCCTCTTCAGTTTCCCTTGAGGAACCTCCAACTATTAAAAAGGTAGAAAATATACTTACAAAGGTCCCAACTATGGTAAAAATTACAACTGGTATCGTCATGAATTCCTTTCAAATAATGCAGCCTTTATTCTATCAAAGGCCTCATTCATCAAATATCAAATAGCTTTCCTATGACCTTAGGTATTATGGGGTACATAATAATAGACAAGACAAATAATTTAGCAAAAGTAGGCATTGTTTGCAAAAAATCCTACCATGATCCAAATAAATTTCCACTTTGCTTCACAAGATAAAACATTATTATTCTTAAGCAAAAATACGCTAGTGGAAAAGCCAAAAGATAAGATGATAGAGTAGGACTAGTAAGTGGTTATGGAAAAATTTGATTTAATAAACATGTCGACCAAACATAAGATACAATTTAGGTAAGAAGTAAATAAAATAACAACTTACAATGATGATACTTTGAAATTAAAATTAAATAAGGAAAGAGTGCTAGAAATGACAAAGAATACTTTAAATGACTCTCAAGCAAAGACCAATGTGTCCCAAAAATAGGTGGATAAACTAGATGAGTGTCTAAGGGAGTTTCCTATATATCATCTTATAAAAATAAAAGAATAACTAATCAAGAGTCTCTTAAGTAAATTGATCAAACATGATATTGGATTCTATTAAGAGAAATAGGATATTCAAAAGAAGATGAAAATATCAAAAAAAGGAATAAATTAAGGTATTATCAAAATATTAAAAACCTAATAAAAAGGATCAATCACATGTATTGGGACAAGATAATCTATATGGATAAATCTCTCTTCGAGATATTCATATTTGTTAAGCTAGCCACTAGACTAAGTGCACAAGTGAGACAAGAAACTAAATCCATCCTAGTTGAAGTCTTAATGAAACTAGCCAATGCTAAATTTTATCAAGAGAGATTAGCCTCACTAATAGATCTTGAGTTAGAAGCCATACAAATTCATGATAGGGGTGTGATAGTATAAAGAGTAATGGATTTCATTCACAAAGAGTGAGCCATGTATATATGTGGGACTTAGATTATCACCTTCAAAATTGCTATCACATGGTTTAAAAGTAAAATTGACATATTGCTACAAAAATGACTTCCATCCTCTTAGGACAAAAAATATGTAATCATATTAGATCAAGAGTATGTACAATTATTAAGGATTTACAAGGAATATATTTTACCTTCCAAAAATTCCTCAAAGTACCTAGATCAAGATAACATCATGGTTTCAATCAAACATATACTCGATATGAAGATCAAGTGTATCTAATTTAAAATAGTGTAAGGATTCTCACTATAATTTGTCAAGTTGAGATTTATACAACCTATAATGAGTTCAATATGATCCAATTACCATCAAATGAGTGGGTAAAATTCATACAAGTGTTGGAAGGGTTTCTAGCCTTATGATTTTATTGCTATTTTGTGCTATCTTTTTGCAGGATTTGTACAACAATTTTGGCCCCATGCCTAAGGAGGAAGGCAAAAAATTTGGGTTGTTATTCAAGTAAGAAAGAAGGCCCATGTGAGTTGCCATACCTATAATGAATTATTTCTATATGAATTTTTTCCTTATATAAAATTGTAGATAAAGGTAGGTGGATGGAAGACACAAAATTTGTGATTGGATGTGGTCACAATTCTATAGAAGTCCCTAGCATAAAAATAAAATGAAAGTCTTGATCACATGCACAACATAAAATATAAAAGGAAGAAGCTAAAAATAAAGCATAGTTAGTCCAAACAAGAAAAAGGATTTGAGAATCAATTTTTTAAAAACACCAATGAAGTGGAAGGGAGGAAAGTTCCAAGAAGCAAATTTCTAAAAATGCTTGATGAAAGAACAATTGAAGTTGTTTTCCATGAATTGCTCCTAATCAAATTATTAACCCAATTGCAAAAATTTTATAATATCATAACAAGGGCTAGTAGTAAGAATTTTCAACAAGCAGACAAAAGCACATCAAGATCTGAGAAGACTACAAGCAAGTCAAAACCTAAAGCAAGGTATAGATAGTCACCAATGCTAAGGAAAATTTAGATTAATATGTAAGTAAGAAATTATGGTGCACAAGGTCCCATGAATAGTAGGTGAGATGAATTAATGTGTGCCATTATTGAGGAAGTAAATAACACTTCAATAATAAAAAATTAAAAGTCACCATTGGTTGTTGTGCTTACACAATATGCTCCACTCTACATGGAAATTCTTCTAAGAATTTTGGAAATAGAAAGAACCCTCTCTAAAACATTTAAACTTCAAGACCAAAAAAAAAAAAAAATTGGCATCTATCTAAGGCTAGGGTTAAGAAATTAACCTAAAAGCAATACTCCATTTTGTTTCAACAAAAGTGTGTGCATATGAGTTCATTCTTATTCCAAAATTAGTTAAAATTTTCCACCATAGTTTAAAAATTAGTTCACCCTTGAGTGAAAATAGGTCTACTAATCGTCAACTTTGCCTCATAGGTAGACATGTCACCAACTACCAGATTTTTCTCTACTATCATTCATGTGTTCATATCCATGGCAAAGTTATCTTTAATCCTACTCTAGACCTTCCTCCACTACTATTCAAGTATTCATAGCCTTGATAGAGGTTGTCTGAATCACCCAAGAACATGATCCCTCCAAATGACTAAAATATATTTTTTTATTTTTTTAAATAAATGTATTTATTTTATTGTTACAAGGACTTGTATCTACTCTTGGGTTAGGGATCACTATGGTAAATAGGAGGGTGAACATCTAAATGACTTTCACTTGAGAACCAAACCACAATGGTTTCATTCCTCTTGTTCTATAATATTTTAAAATTATTTTTATTATGAATCTATAACATCCTTTTGCATTAATTTCATATTAATTTTTTTATCCCAATACAATGAGCATACACCAAATGGATGATTAAGCCAATTTTGGCTTCATTGAGTTCAAAGGAGTACCTTTTACCCCCAAATTATGCAAAAAACACTTCCTCATTAGAGAAACCAAAAGTTGGTTGCACTTGACCCATATAAGCCAAAAAGTGGAAGGTGCAAGATCAAAACTAAAGATAAATAGCAAAAAAAAAATATAAATGAAATAAAACAAGACCAACACACCAAAAACTCAAAATAAAAAACTATGTACAAGGCTTATTTACAAGGTAGGACTAGAATATTTGATATTTGAAAGGGTCCTAGCCAAAGGGGTCAAATTTTATTGGAAATATGAGCAAGTTTTATTGTCATAGATGTTAAGAGATTGTCATTTCAGTTTTATCATCATTAATGTCATCAGGTGGTTTTTCAAAATGCAAGGAAGGTTTTAAAATGAATAGGATATAATATTTATTTTTAATATTATATGCCTAAAGAGGCCTAAAATTTTGAAAACCCAAGGAAGGAGAAGCAAGTTTAAAAATAAATAATAATATTACAATATTTAATATTATAATATTTTGGGCAAAATTATAAGGTGAAGAAAAGGAGGTCCAAGGAATTATTAAAAATAATCTACCCTTGAAAAGACCCATTAAGAAGCTCACAAAGGATTTAATTTAATATATTTAAATTAATAATATATATATATATATATATATATATATATATATATATATATATATATATATATATATATATATATTTAAGTGAAAAACCCCTTGCGGGGCCGCCTTGGTCTGAGAGACCATGAACAAGGGATTCTACACCGTCAAAGTCACCCGGGAGTCGCACCTGACCCTACCCGCACCAACATTATCAATTGGATTTTGGATACCCAATTCAGATTTTTTGGTAGGGTGGAGATTCGAACCTAGGACCTCCCTTGGAGGATTGCCCTCTCCTCTCCAACTCACCTACAACACCTGGGTAAATTAAAATATTTTAACCTATGGTTAAAATTTTAATTTAAATAAATTGTGGGTTCCAAAGGTTTTAAGTTTAATATTTAAATTTAAATTCAAATTTCAAAATTCAAATTTGGGCCAACGTGTAAGGGCAAAGAGCAAATGTATTTATAGGGGAAATAATTTTCATTTCCCCCTCGATGATATGCGATTTGAATGCTATGCTAAGAAAAATATTTTGTGTGTTGCTTTTCTAAGTAAGAATATGGAATTCATGTTTTAAATATTAGAGGCAAATAAGGTTTCAAGTGCAAGCGACATGGAAAAGAGGTTCCATTGGAATCGTTAGTGCAGGTGGTAGTTGAGGCCAAGCTAGAGCGTTGTGAGGGCAAGATCGTGGGTTCAATTCATGTGGTTGTGTTTTGAAAGGGAAATTGTTTTCATTCATGCTAAGTGTGACAAAAGATAAGGAATAAAAGGGGGTTCATGCACTCTTGGTTTTTGTGTGGGTGTGTAACCCAACTGGTGGCCTAGCTTTGGGCTAGGGTGTTGGAAAGGTGAGGTCGTGTGTCTCAGTATAATCTCATGTTCTTCAATTAGTATCAAAGTGGGTCTTTCCATGAAAAGACTAACAACTTGGACGAAGATCCATTAGGAACACACATGACTTAGGAGAATGAAGAAGAGACCATGTTTGACATAAAAGAGGAATTATTTGCTACTCTCAGGAACTTGGAAAAGGTTATAAAGAAGAATTCAATTTTGAAGGACCAAATTCGAGAAGATGAAGAAGCAAAGATGGAACTTCTACATAATCTCATAGAACTCAAGATAAAGGTAGAGGAAGGAAAGAAAATTGAACATGATATGATAGATCTATTAAGATCAAGGGAAACAAAGTGTGAAATATTGGAAGTAGAAATTATCTCTAAGGAATGAAGTTGAAAAGACCAAGTTATGATAATATATAAAGTTAGGGAAATAGAAAGAGGAGTCAAGCTTTCAAGAAATAAATACATCAAACAAAAATAATATCATGACTCATACTCTGGAAGGAAAACACATCAGGAAAGAAGAATGTAAATAAGAACCATGGATGAGAGTTAATCACAAGAACAGAAAAAGGATAAGCACTCGACCATATTTTCCAAATAATTTAAACATGTTACATAATCTCTTCCATGGCTATTGTTTTTTATGTAAAAATATGGTCATAGAGATGTACATTACACTGGTTATGTGAAAAATGATGTTGATAGAAATTTCAATTCTTTTGCACCTCTTATGAATTATGATGTCATATGTTATAAATGCAATAATTTTGGGCACAATGATAGATGGTGCAAAATGGTATTTCTTGAGTCAAGTAAAAAGAATACAACTTTAATAATTAGGAAAGAGAGAAAAGGGCATGAGAAAGTTAGATCAATGTTAGTACAAGTAGTTCTTCATGTTCAAGATAAGGGAAAATAATGGTTTCTTGATAGTGGTTGTTCTAGTCATATGATAGGAGACAAAAGTAAATTTCTTGTACTCAAGGAAACTGATGGAGGATCAGTTAATTTTTGGGACAATGGATCAACAAAAATCCGTGTAAAAGGAACCTTAAGTTTGGATAATGAAAAAACATAAACAGATAATGTATTGTATATCAAGGGGTTGAGGCACAATCTACCAAGTGTATGTAAACTTTGTGATCAATGGCACATAGTTTATTTTCATCCAAGTAGGTGTGAGATTAGAAAGTCTAAAATTGGAAAACTTATTGTAAATGCAAATATAACTACAAACAACCTCTTCATGCTAAGTGATATTAAAGGAGAAAAGTATTTTCTGTCACAAGAAGATGAGAGTTTATTGTGGCATAGAAGAATTGGTCATTTGAAATTTAAAAACATAGTTAACATAAGTAACAAGAATGTTGTTAGAGATTTACCCAAGCTAAAGAGGCCATAAAACACAATTTGTTCGTAATGTCAGCATGGGAAGAAAACTAGAACAAGTTTCAAGTCAAAAATATTTATGTCATCTGAGCCATTGAAACTAGTGTAAATTGACCTATATGGTCCTACAAGGACAAAAAATTTACAAGGTGAAAGTTACTTTATATTATTTATAGATGATTATTCCGCGATGATTTGGGTAACTTTCCTAAAAGACAAGTTAGAAACTCTTGATAAGTTTAAATCTTTTAAAGAATTAGTAGAAAATGAAATAGGTAAAAGGATTAAGGGTTTAAGGTCAGAAATAGGAGGATAATTTACCTCAAATTAATTTGTAGACTTTTGTGAACAACATGGGATCAAAAGATAATAAATTCAAAAGCAAGAACTCCTCAAAAAAATGGGGTAGCTAAAAGGAAAAATAGGACTAATAAAAATATGGCCAAAGCCATTTTAAACGAGTCTAATATTTCAGATGGTTTTTGGAAAGAGGTAGTACATACAACAAAATATATCATCAATAGAGATAAAGTAAGATTAAACCATCACAAAACTCCATAGGAGCTCTAGAAAGGAAGACCAACCACTGTAAAGTACTTAAAAAATTTTGGAAGCAAATGTTACATAAGATGGGAAAAGAAAAATTTGGGTAAGTTTGACTCAAGATGTGATTAGGGTATTTTTCTTGGCTATTCCACTAAAAGTAAGGCCTATAAATGGTATAACAAAATAACACATACTATTATGGAAATTATAAATGTAATAGTTAATGAGAAGATAGGATAAAGAAAACCAGTTCAAGAAATTGTGTATCAGGAAGATGAAAGTTGTCAAGAATATTTACGTGAAGAATCATAAGAAGAAGAAGAAACACAAATACTTTTTCCTAAAAATCCATCTAGGTATGTACATAAAAATCATCCAAGAGATCTAATTATTGGGAATCCAGATGAGATATAGACAAGGAGAAGGGTAATAGCATCAAATGAGCAAGCAAATTTCTCTTTGTTATCTAAGATTGATTCAAAAGACTTCAATGAGGCAAGTGAAGATAAGTTTTGGATTAAGACAATGAATGACGAACTAGATCATATAGAGAAAATTTAGGCTTGGGAACTTGTCCCATGACCAAAAGGTAAGAATGTGATTGGAACTAAATGGGTATTCAGAAACAAGTTAAATGAATATGGTTAGGTAGTTAGAAACAAAGCAAGATTAGTATGCAAAGTTTATGCACAAGTTGAAGGAATTTATTTTGATGATACATTTGCTCCATTTGCATGACATGAAGCTATCAGAATATTATTAGCCTTCTCAAGTTTCAAAAACTTCAAAGCATATTAGATGGATGTTAAATCAGCCTTTCTAAATGGTGTCCTAGAAGAAGAGGTTTATATTAATTAGCTAGAAGGACTCAACTTAACTGATAAACCAAACTATGTATGTAGATTGAAGAAAGTACTTTATGGACTAAAACAAGCTCCTAGAGCTTGGTACTCAAGATTGGATAAGTACCTTCAGGAATAGGGTTTCAGGAAAGGAATAGTGGACATTAACTTATACATCAAGAATGAATGGAATGACTTACTAATTATGGTTGTTTATGTGGATGATATTTTTTTTGGAGGCAACCGTGATAAGATGTGTCAAAAATTTGCAAAGAGCATGCAAAATGAATTTGAGATGTCAATGCTTGGTGAGTTGGTAGCTTATTGTATGTCACAACTACAAGACCAGATATAATTCAGGTAGTGGGACTAGTGGCAAGGTTTCAATCAACCCAAAGGAGACACATATAGTAGCAGTAAAAAGGATTCTTAGGTATTTAAAAGGGAATGTGGATTTTGGGCTCTGGTACCCCAAAAGTGATAATTTCACTCTCACAGCATATACAAATGAATATTGAGCTGACAATACCGATGATAGAAAAAGCACAAGTGGAGGAGCATTCTTTATTGGACATGTTTTAGTCTCTTGGCTAAGTAAGAAGCAGGCATCAATATACTTATCCATAATAGAGGTAAATTATATTGCAACAGTTGCTTATTGTACATAGGTTTTATGAATGAAGAAAAATTTAGAGGACTTAAAGATAAAGTATGATCACCCTATTCCCATATTGTGTGATAATACAAGCGCTATAAATATGTCAAAGAATCCAGTGATGCACTCCAGGACAAAGCATATTATGTTCAAATATCAATTTCTGAGAGAGCAGGTGATAAATAAGCAATTAAGGTTGTAATATTTTACTACAAAGGAGCAGATGGTGGACATATTTACTAAGCCACTTTTGAAAGAGACTTTTGAGTATCTTCGAGAAAAATTTGGAATTAGTTATACTCTCACCCCAAAATTAACCACCTCAAGGAAAGGAGGTGGAGAGGGGACTGATCTAAGAGTCTTATCTTTAGCCCCAAAGGTGACCATTTTCCATTGATGACAAAGGGGGAGAGATTTGAGTTAGAGATAGCATTCAGTCACAGGGATCAGTTTCTCAAGGGGAGCATATTTTGAAAAAGAAAAAGAAATGGTTAAAAAAAGGTTTGCCATAGGAAGGTTTAAAAAGTAATAGGATATAATATTTATTTTTAATATTAGATGCCTAAAGAGGCCTAAAATTTTGAAGACCCAAGGAAGTAGAAGAAGGTTTAAAAAGAAATAATAATATTATAATATTCAATATTATAATATTTTGGTAAAAATTATAAGGTGAAGAAAACGAGGTCCAAGGAATTATTAAAAATAATCTACCCTTGAAAAGACCCATTAAGCATCTCGCAAAGGATTTAATTTAATATATTTAAATTAAAATATTTTAACCTATGGTTAAATTTTTAATTTAAATAAATAATGGATGCCAACGGTTTTAAGTTTAATATTTAAATTTAAATTCAAATTTCATAATTCGAATTTGGTCCAATGTGTAAGGGCAAAGAGAAAATGTATTTATAGGGGAAACAATTTTCATTTTACCCCCCGATGATATGCGATTTGAATGGTATTCTAAGAAAAATATTTTGTGCATTTCTTTGCTAAGTAAGAATATGGAGTTCACGTTTTACATATTAGAGGCAGACGACGATTCAAGTGCAAGTTACGTGGGAAAGATATTCCACACATATTATTAGCGTAGGTGGTAGTTGAGGCCAAACTAGAGCATTGTGAGGGCAAGATCGTGGGTTGGATTCACACGGTTGTGTTTTACAAAGGGAAATCATTTTCGTTTGTACTAAGTGTGAGAAGAGACAAGGAATAAAAAGGGGTTTGTACGATCTTGGTTTTTGTGTGGGTGTGTAACCCAACTGGTGGCCTATATTTGGGATAGGATATTGGAAAGGAAAGGTCATGTGTTTGATTTTTATCAAAAGCACTTTTGGGCAGAATTAAAATGAAAGGTATGCATTTCACGATTTAATTTTCCAAAGGTTTTTGATATTCAAAAATTTGCATTAAAGGGTTTCGTGAGATTTAAAAAGTAGTTTGTGAGTTTTTTAAGGGATATATAAGGTATAAGAAAATTAAAATTTTTTATTTTAATTTTTGGAGTGATAAGGTATGCAAGGAAAATTGTATTTTGTATTTTGAGATAAAGCTACATTGTGATAATTATTTTGAGAGGAGAAATAAGGTGCATAAAGGAAATTATTGTGTATGTTTTGCTATAATAAAATTGTTGACTTATATTTTGAGATTTTGGAGATTATAAGGTGTATTTGAGACTTGTTATTTTTTTTGGTGAGATAATTATTAGGAAAATATTTGTGAAAATATTTTGAAATAGATTGTTGCTACCTAACCTTGAAATTGGAAAAGAATATTTGATTGTGATTAAGAAAAATTTTGAAGACATCTCCATCAAAATAAAAGGTATGGGCACATATTCCTTATGAGTGAAATATTGTTGGATTGAATGTTGTGAAATGCAAATGTGGAGTGAAAAGGATTGTTTGATAAGCATTGTTGGAAATTTTTGAGTGAAGTTTATTGAGCATTATTGATTGAAAGCATTGGAGTGATAGTTCAAGTTTTGTGAAACAAATTATACTTTATCTCTGAATTGATTTGAATAAGATTTTGAAAGTGATAGAGTGTTTTTTTTAGTACAAAATATTTTGAGTGTGAAACATATTGAGTCTTTGATCATTCTCTATATGTTTCAATGGTTAAGCAAGATTCTGAGTGAAACTTGTCTGTGTGTTGAAAAGGTTTTCTCAAAGATAATTAAGTTGTGTTTTATTTGCACGATTTGAAATTACTTTAATGAGATTTTGTGAAAGTTTAAGGATATATTAGAGGCAAGTCTTTTGAATACATGAATGCATAGTTGATTCATTTGCTCAAGCCTTGTGTTAAGGCTTTGGGTAAATTTGAGCAAAGTTGATTTGTGATTTTATCAAGATTTATGTTAAGGCTTGGGGATGGATTTGAGGATAAATTTTGGTACAAATTTGACAACATATTTGTGCCAGAGTAGATATAAATTTAAGGATAGAGTTTGGTTCAAATTTGAGGGCATATTTGTACCAGAGTCAAGATAGATTTGTGAGCATATTTGTGTAGGTCATAGGATAGTGTTCAATATAGATCTAATATAGAGATTGAGTAGAGTTTATAGTAGGATTTGAAGGTGATAGAGCAAAGGAAAATAGTCTCTAGTGGATAGATATCCATTATCCAGGTAGTGAGAATAGAGGTCTTCTGAGTAAGGGCATAGGTCTTCTATGGAAAGATATCCACAAGCCAGTGTAGTGGAAGTAGTAGTCTTCTAGAAGATCACCAACCAGAGCATAGGAGAAGGAGTTCTCCTATGGATAGATATCCACAAAATTTATTAGGGTTTTTGTGTCTCCTTTGGATAGAGGTCCATAAACATTGTAATAGGGAAGGATTCCCAAGAGAATTTATTGATAAAATTTATAAATATTTTCTTTGTGGAGTTGCCCACATTGGGTGAACCATGTTAAATCATGTCTCTCATGTGTGTGATGCTTTGTGTAATATTTACTGCTTTAATATTTTGATGTTATCATATGGATTTAAAGACAAAAAGTTGTATCTTATACTATTCACCTCCTCGCCCTCAATATAAGCTCATGTTCAAATTTTTCATGGCTAAATTTTCTAGGGTCCTAGACATGGTTACAATTATGTGGAAAATGCCTATGATGGTAGGTATATTGGTTTTGATGGACCTCATCCCATAGTAACACAATATTTGAAATCCTAAAGACCTTTATCTTATCTCTCTCACTCCACTATACCCTAAGGTTATCTAATTTTATACCAGTACCATAATTGAGATTTGATATATCAAAATTAAGGGTCCACAACTAGTTTTCAATTATTTTTAGTTTATTGTGTGGGGTATCAACTACCAAATCAATATCTTCAATTCTAGTTTCCACTACCATAGTTAAAACTTCCAATTTTAGCTCAATGCATGAAACCCTTATGACATTGTTATACTCAATGATGAAATTATTTAGCCTTAAATCTCTTTCTATCTATGTCTAATTGGTTATGCCAAGCCAAGGATGCCACATATGTGAAAAATAAGTTTCTATATAATAATTCAGGATTTTTGATAAATCATGACAAAGCAAAATCCCATATGCATCTAAAACATCCACAACTAGAATATCAATGCCTTTTTGTATCTTGGGTTCAATAGCCAATTGTGTATAGAACTAATTCAACATCTCAATAATATTTAGTTTTGTCTTATCCAGCTAAATAAATTTTTTGTTTGCATCAGTAGGGGTCAACCCTAAATTTTTGCTAAAAAAATATGGCATCACATTGTCAAAAGGACCTAAATAGATAAGGTAGTAATGTAAAATTTTACCAACAATTCTAGTAGTCAACAAAAAATATGGAGATTCTATTTTTTCTTTGTATGTAGCCACTTAAGCAAGAACAACCTTTTTCATATCTTCTTTGTTTTGATCAAGGAGTATTTTAGGTAATAGATCCTTATTGTTTTTCAATTTAGCTACCTAAATCATATAACTATTTGCCTTGGATTTCTTAAGGTCTTTAATAATATTGTATCTAGATTTATTTTGTTCTAGAATTTTCTCTATTTGTTGTAATGGTGCATTGACTTTTGGCTGCATAGACATTGTGGTATCCTTAGGTGGGACATGCATTTCATTAACCTGCTCATCAGGTGGGATAAAAATTTACTTGGTAGGTTTGGAGGAAGTTAGTAGTTCTTTCCCTTTACTCTAAATAATATATTTGATATCTCTTTGAAACTATTAGTGTGCTTGCACCTCTTCTTCTAGGTATTATTTAGGTTCATATTCATCCATATTTGAAAGAACATTTATTTATAAAAATAAGGTTTTCCATACACTTTTATTAGCATAATTACTACAATCCTCATTGGTGGGCACTAACTCCAAATTTTCCATCTCTTTCTAAACAATATCCAAAGTAGTTTTAAACTTTGAATAGTCATTTTCACTATGTTGAGATATATAATGGAACTTGCACTAATTGGACAAAGTAAGATATGTTAAATTCACTAAAGTACATGGGTTTTTATTTGATATATTTTGATTTATAATAGGATTTGGGAATACTCAATTATTTAGGTGAGTATCCTATTGGACGCTACTCCTTTGGAAGTTAAAGTTTCTATTATGAATGTTATTTGTAGGTGGGTTTTCAAGAACTTGCCTTTACAATTGAAGCATATCATTGTTCGATTTTTGAACCATCCTTTGTAAGTTATATAACTTGAGATTTGGGTTATTAGATTAAAGTGGTCCCAGATGAGTTGTTACATTATTTACAATAGGTACAAATGTGTTTAGAAATATAGGTAATATTGGTTGATTAATTATTAGAGATGCATTATTAACAACATTATTTATAATTTTCTAATTATCCAAGGATGGAATGGTCTGTTAATTTCTCACATCATGAATCATTTAATTCAAGGATATTAGAGAAAAATATTTTTACTAGTTGGGATACATAACTCTTGGTAATGGATTCAGCATGAAATGGTATAATGTAATGGCCCAATTTATTAATGGTATCTGATTATAAGTCCTTGGTTAACCAAGTGAAGGTAATTGACCCTAACAAAAACCATGAGGTATTTGTTATTGTTTAAAAAATAGATCCTAACTATATACCATGGGAAAGGATGTGATCTGATGAGCTCTCCTCATAAACAGGGAAGTTAATGGGTCTAAATTTCTAAGGTACATTTGAATATTTGCTTCCTCTATGAGGATGTAAGGTGTCACTAGTATGTTGTATAACTTAAAGAACCTAGTGTTAAAAAGTATTAGGGGTTAATTAAGTTCTCTATGGGTAGATGAAAACTAATGATATGCTACTTTTGGGTTAATAGATTATCTAAAATGTCTAATAAATATTGAATCTAATTGAGCCAATGAATTAATAGACCCTAAAGGTATGTTGTAATACTATTCATATGCAAATTCATCCAATGTATGTGGAAACATTATCATGCATAATTTATAAATGAATAAATACATTTTTGTATGCTTGAATATGTTCTTTAACTAATATAATCCCATCATGGCTATACTAAGGGAGATACCTTTCCAAATTCTTAGGCATATCATGTGCATGCCCTAGTATGTTCAAAGGATTACTTCCTACTAAAAATGGAGTACGATCCACCATTGGTGGACTTTAGGGAATTGTGAAAGGATCAATAAAAAAGACAATATATTTGAGATAACTATTATCAATATGATGGGTATTGGATCTTCCTTTATCAACTCTAGGTCTTCTAAATGAGAAAATATAAGAAACTCAATGTCACATATATGACTTGGGCCTCACAATGATGAACTTTAGCTCTATCTTTGAAATTCAAGATGTGTAATATAAATATTGCACCAAGAAAATATAATGTTCAAATTCTTCAAGACCTCCTTCTAATGCTAGTTCTATTGAGCATAGAAATGACATGTTGTCTAGGGCAAGCCAACATACTCTGAACATATTATATTCCTTCTTTAAAGAGAAAATATTTTCCCCAAAGGTTTGGGTATGGTAGATCTTGGTTGGTGTAGATAAACCCATAGGTCATTGATAGTTGTTCCTTAAAGGGGCCTTTGTTGGTATGAATCAAAGAAATAAATTATTAGGCATAATAATTTTAATTAAAATGTTTAACTATTTGAAAACCATTCCATTACATGGATATTAAAACATATCTGAGTTGAGCATAATTGAAACTAATCAAGAGAAATATAAAATTTAAACCATGCCAACTATAGTTTCTCAATCAATATATATTGCACTTATATTTTATTATATCTAACACCAATGAATCACTTGCAAATATATTAGATTTTAAATTGCATAGCAATGTTTCACTTGCAAATATATGAAAGTTTTAATTGAACATCAATGATTTATTTTCAAATATATGAAATTTTTAATTGTGCATAAATGATTCATTTGCAAATATATGAGATTTTAAACTGCATAGTTGTGTTTCACTTGCAAATATATGAAATTTTTAACTTTGCATCAATGATTCATTTGCAAATATATGAGCTTTTCGATATGAAAAAGTTTAATCGCATGGTAATTATTTATTTGCAAATATATGAAATTTTATATTGCAAAACAATGTTTCACTTGTAAATATATGAGATTTTATATTGCACAACAATGTTTGACTTGTAAATATATGAATTTTATTATTATTATTATTATTATTATTATTATTATTATTATATACAATAATGGGTTTTGAAAGGGTCCCAAATTTTTTTACAAATAATTAAACGCTAGTGATCTTGGAACAAATCCATAGACCATAGATATCAAACTAACCCCATAAAACATCCAGTTGCCTAGTAGAAAACTCAATAGCCTAACAATAGACCTAAAAAAATACCAAAAAAATTTGGAGATAATAAAAATCTTAGACTCCTTAGAAGAGCAAAAAAAGAGAGACTAGAAAAAATACATGCTAAAATTTCCACCAAGCAGTAAGAGAATTAAACAGATATAAAAAACCAAAGCTGAGCCACAAAGAAAATATGACTCAGTACTTAGGAGAACCATCCCTAGATTCCCACAATCCTAGATTTGAGGCCTCTAACGCTCCCTAAATATACAACAGCATAGATTTAATATATTTCACACAATATATGGCCTCATTCAACATACCCATTAGAGAAATCTGATAATCCACCATTGTATTGAGAAAATATTTTGGTACTTTAGGTGTAAACAACATACTAGAGAATTTCTTGCCCCCACGACCAACAAACCCTGTAGTAAATTTAGCTTTCTTCCTCAAGGGGGTCTAGTCCTTCGAGTATGAGTTTTCCACTGAGACAAGGTTCTTCTCAAACTTAAACTTTTTAATGAAAAAACACTTGGATTGCTTAGATTTCTACACTCTGGCCTAGTTCCTATAGGCACATTAAAAGTTCCTCCAAACTTGAGTAGAGTATCCTTCACTTTATTTTGAGAAATAAGGGGGCTTATCAGGTTTTATTTGATTTCCCTAGAGTAGAAGTATCCTTTTGAAGGATCACCGAATTAGGAACTACCTCCCTTGAGATCCTTTTAACCTTTTCCAAGTATTAAAAAATTATCAATTCTAGGTCCTAATGGATTGGATTAGTAATCTTCTCTTTCCTAAAATCCTGCATAGACTTCTCCATAGAAGTTAAAAAAGGACAAAATATTCATTAATATATTATGACAAAGCTAGTTCAAAAACATAACATGGTAACTACATAGGATATATTTATTTTCATCCAACATAAAAAATTCATAATAACCAATACAACCCTATCCCATGGAGAAGGAAGATATTTCCTTTGATAACCATTATGAAGTTTAGGTAGAACTTCATCCTCCCCAAGGAAATACCCCAATTCTCTTGCCAAGGAATACTTTTCCCTATTATGGTAGGAACCATTAAGAGGTAGACCTATCACATCAAAAATCAAGAGGAGGGAAATATGGAATTCAATCCGATCCACTCTCACCATACCATTCTTCCAAGAATGGGCCATTTTATTTGAAAGATCTTTATTATAACCATGAAATTTTAGCAAGCAATATTGGAGGCCCTTTTTTTTAAGAATATTTCTAACATCCCCCTCAACTTTGAGAGTGCTTGTCTTAAGGACAACTCCCTCCATATTCTAGTATACCACCCTTAGAAAATATTGTTGGAATAACTAAGTACTAGGGCAACCAAACATGAAACTTAGAGGATGCTCCACCTAGAAGCTTAAAATATTCAATAGACTATTGAAAAGGACACAAAAAATCCTCAAAATATTTACAGAAAACCACTAGTAAAAAAGATAAATCAAACTCTAAGTGATAATAAGAACATCAAAACCTAGTAAATTATTGAAATTTCCCTTTCCAAGTGATCAAATATCATGAATATCCAACCAATTCAAGACTTCATCTATATCCAATGCACTAATGCAATTCCACCTCACATTTTGTAGAGTTCATTGAGGAAGGAAGAGGTGGTGTAGATAAATAGAAACAAGCCAGACATTCTTAAAGAAACAACAATACCTTCTATAAATATAGCACCCCACCCTAGGAGGATTTAATTTTATTTTTTATATCACTAGGGTAACTCTCGAGCACCTCAAAACTGACCATTGTAAACAAATAATGACACTTCACATCCTAAAAATCTACTTCACATTCTACACGTCGAAATGACAGATAACCAGGTATTTTCTATTAGTTTCAAACCTCCACTAAGTCCAATGATTAGCAAGTTTGCATATGCAAACCCTTGACAAACGGGGTTTTAAGCTCTTTAACGAGCCAACCCTATTGGGTCAAAAGAAACTAAAAATTATATACTTGAATAATCAATAGGAAATTTTGATTGGGCATAAACCAATGACACCATCTCTTCATGGACCATGTGACCAATAAGCGACACAAGCCAATGATAGAAGCCACCAATAAAACTATCAATATACATCTAGGATTTAAAATGATGGTAGCATGCACCTATTTCATGAGCCCCATATGACTAAAGAGTTACCCCTTCAAAAAATTGGCACCATACAAAATAAAATTAGATTTAAAAATATTTTGGTTAATTGTGAAACACCAATTGGTGCAAAAACTAGGTGAACCAAGAACAAACATGGCAATAGACTCCTAGAGATAAAGAGGAGTGCATAGCTCACCCCACATGAAATAGAATGTAGATAAAAGTATTGTGAATTTGAACCTCATCCCCATACTAGATTAATATTTTGTCCTCCATAATCGTGTTAGAAATATTCCAATTGGGGGCTTGATATCCCTTAAAAATATTAATTATTTTTATGGAATATCCTTCAATTATTACATTTTTGCAATCTAGAGTCTCCACCAAATTTATTCCTTGCCATAGGGCTCTTGCCTCTATAAATTTGTAAGTATAGATATCCAAATTCTCTATGAAATATAGGATAATAGCACCCTTGCCATTCCTAAATGCCCCACCAATGCCAGTTTTCCTTGGATTACCTGTAGATGCCACATCAAAGTTAAATTTTATCCAACCTGGGAAAGGTGGTTCCCATTTAAGATAGATTGTGGCTGGTAAAGCACCATGAGTCTCAATTGGAAATCTATCTTCAAATACATATCCACCTCCCCCTTACCACCACTAGTCAAGTCCTAACTAAGGCTTGAGAAGTTCTCCAAAATAACTAAGATTGTTTTAGAAAAAACTACAACAATATCTCTCTTAATATTTTTGAAGGATCTATTATTACTCTCCTTATAAATACTCCAAAAAAGGTGAGGTAAGCTAAATATCCAAAAAATATTTAATCTAGGAGTAGAGAAGAGAGGAATCCACTAAACACAAAAATCCAATAGAAGGTTTGGGGCTACCCAGCAAACCCCCAAAGCATTCAAGATAGTTCACAGTACAATAAAAAAAAAGGAGAACTGAAAGAAAATATGGATAGAGGATTCAATATAAGAGCCACATAAATAAAACCTATTACATAGGAAAATTACTTTTTTCATAAGTTATCGAAACCCAGGATATTATTCTGGATGGTTAGACAAAATAAAATATGAATCTTAAGAGTGAGACCCTTATACCAAATGTACAAGGAGGGGAACTAGGTTAGAGAGTTAACATCTAGAAGAAAATAGGTAGACTTAATAGAGAAGGAACCATCCTTGTCATCCTTCCAAAATAAAAAATTATCCTCATCCCTATTCTTGAAGACCTAAAATTTCAACTTATCAAAAATAAAATTCCAAGCCTCCTCATTTTGGTTTAGATAAAACCTTACCAAGGATTTATGTCTCTTTTTTCCATTAACTAATTCAAAAAAATTGGCTACTTTTGACCCAAAGGTATTTCTAGTTATAATATTTACACTACCCAAATTTGGGTATTGGAAAAGGGGCCAATCTAGTAGCCAAGGATCATCCTATAAGTTGATCCTATTCCCATTACCTAGATTCCATTTGCTCCCCTTTAAAATTATGGACCTTGATTTTAATAAGCCTTATCAAAAGGTAGATATGAAGGTTGGAAGGGGGTCCAAAAGGAAGTCTTCTCTTTAGTTGAAATATTTAGCCAAAGTAATGTGGACACATCCCACATCATCCTAACGGGTCAAATTCCATCCTTTCTTTGCCATGAGGGATGTATTCATCTGTTGAACATTCCCAAGACCCAGTCAAACCTAATATTTTTTACTATAGATCTTATCCAAGGAGATCAGCTGAAATTTATTCTTTTCTTATGATGATAACCACAACAAAGGTTTCTAGAGTTATTCAAGCTTATGCAATATTTTCCTATAATTCTAAAAAGAGACATGAAAAAATAGGAATGCTTTAAGAGTAGTTTTGACCAACAAGGCCTTCCTTGCTTGAATAAGGAGGCTTCCTTTCTAGCCAACAAGATTTTTTTGAACTCTATCCACCACAAGATCTCATAGATTCTCTTTAAATCTACCTTTAAAAAGGGGTATTCCTAGGTAGATATATAGGAAACCATCAATATCGCAACCTATGATACGAGCTATATTTATCTGCCTAGAAGTAGGAATAATTATATAAAATTTTCAATTGCACATCAATGATTCATTTGCAAATGTATAAAATTTTAATTACCCATGAATGATTCATTTGCAAATGTATAAAATTTTAATTGCACATCAACGATTCATTTGCAAATATTAAAAAAACATGATAATTTCATGTCAAGCATTTATTTGCAAATATGAGATTTGCACAAAAAAAAAATCACTTGCAAAAATATGAAATTTTTAATTGCACATTAATGATTCATTTACAAATACACAAAATTTTTAATTGAACATTAATAATTAATTTTTAAATACATGGAATTTTTAGTTGTACATTAATGATTCATTTGCAAATACATGAAATTTTAAATTGCATGAAAATTATTCATTCACAAATATATGAAATTAAAATTGCATGCCAATGATTCATTTGTAAATGTTCAAGATTTTAAATTGCATAAAAAAATACATTTTAATGGTTTAAACATAAATTAACCTATTCCTCATCTAATCAAGCTTATAAAATTCTAAGCTTTAAGGGTAAAATAAAAGAAATAAAAATAAACAAGCATATATTGTCCTTATATTCAATTCCCATATGATAAAGTTACAATATCGAAAACCAACCTCATCTTGATTAGTATTCACAATACCTAAGTTCCAAGATGGTGTAATCTTGAGAGGAAAAATAAAATCCGCTTCAAATTTACCCTCTTTGATGGATTACAATAAAAATGCTCAAATCATTGATAATATTGGTTCAAAAATTTCATCCAAAAAATGAGAAAGAAACAAAGACTAATATCTATATAATGGATGTTTTTCAACCCCTTTAAATGACTAGTGAGCATGTATTTATACAATTTAAAGCTCTTTACATATTATGAAATTAATTTGGTGGTTACACCTCAATAATGCATGTGTCATATCATATATCATATATATGTCATAGAATATGTGCTAAAAAATCTACATCATATATGCATCACATTGTGTCAGAGAATATGCATCATATTGTATCAAAGAGTTTGTGTCATAGAATATACATCATATATGCTTCATAGCATCCCGTAACACAAAAGTAAATATATACATTAGAATTTATTATTATTATTAGGTAGGAAAATATGATATTTTTAAATAATCCCTAACATTTTACAATGAGAGACACAATAGAAACAAGAATAGTAATAAAATCAAGAGGAGAACAACCCCAAGGGATAGGATGATACAACAAAATAGCCACAATTAGATAGAATCAAGAAAAGGCCTTCAACAAAAAGCAAGAGGGAGCACCTTATCAACTAGGGACAAAAAGAGACCAGAATTCAAAACCAAAACACACTAATTCAAAAAGGCAAAGAAATCCTTCATCCAGATTTGAAGAGCATTCTAATTGACCCCCTGGTTGGCCAATAGGTCAAATTCCTTATTTCCTTCTCTAAAGGTATGTCTGGATTCAATACATTTCAAATTATTAGTGTGATGGTAAATATCTTCTATTAAATATACAATGGACTAGTGGGGAAAATGTTTTATTTTAGCAATATTAATGATAAAAAGAGAGTCATATTTGATCATCACCTTCTTTATATTCATATTTTCCAAGAGCATGAATCCTTGATAAAGTGCCCAAGATTTGGTAAAAAAACTGAACTAAACACCTAAGAAGTTAGCAAAGGTAAAAATAATATACCCTTTGTCATCCCTAATGATTCCTCTAGACCATAAGGTGAATGGGTTATATTTAGCTACCCTATTAGTGTTTAGTTTTATCAAACCTTGAGGTGGAGACTATAAATTTATAAGATCTCTTGGATTGTGGGTGGAAAGACAACAAATACCTTCCATATTTAGGAAGTTTGCTAGCAAGCTTACCTTCATTATGGGATTATTTTTCATATTTGATAGGGATTATGGAAATATTTTCTTTCAAGAAATTGAAAATATTGGTTTTCACATGCAAGGGATACTTTTTAATATTCTTGAAGGCTTTGTTGTTTCTTTCATTCCAAATACTTCCCAAAAATGATCTAAACAAAAGACTAGCAAATTCTAAGCAAATGATTTTGGAAGGGGGCAATCCACTATAAACATACGTTTAGAATGTTAATAGGCATGATGATAGGGATTAGTGTATTACCATTTGTTAGTTGTAAGAGATAAGTTGGTTGCCATCAATATTTAATATAGCCTTATCTGATTGAAATCTTTGTAATACCTATGTATAGGCATGTTCTAGTAATACAATTATTTTTTTATTGTGCAATTCTTTTATATATGTTTGTAAGAGTGTTCCACATCATATTGGTATCAGAGTCGAGCACTAGGTAGGCAAGTATCCTCTTCCTCTAAGCTAGTTTTTGGTTCAAAAAAGAAATGAGAAAACCTTTTGTGGATCTTGGTTTGGTTGTTTCATTCGCCTTGTGAACACTTTTATATTTTTTTTACAAATATTTTTTAAGCTTTAGCTTGGTTTCCACTTTATTTAATTTGAAATTTTTGCTTTGTAATTTTCATTCACTATCATATTGTCGATATTCTCAATTTGAAGCTCGATGATGTCTTTGATAGACTTATAGACCTCTTTGCAACACTTCAGTAGATGCACACGACTATGCTTACAAAATTTCAACATATGCAAGCTGTTATGCTCACCAAATTTCAATAGTTCCAAGCTGAAATGGTCGTAGTTGTTGATAAAGATCTTGCTGATGAAGAACCTGATCCAAAATTAGTTCCAAATACTAAATATTATGAGCCAACACCTAGAATAAAACCAATATTTATAGGCAATATTCCCATCATATTTCCATTATATGATGTTTCTAATGGTGTTGATATTTTATTTGTTGTATATTAGGCAAATCAAGACATTGTAGATCCAAACTCTTGAATATGCTATGATGAGTATTTATTTAGCATGTATTATTTGTGATATATTGTGTAATTTATATTTCTAAATCATGGATGCAATGTATTTTAAAAGGTTATTTTTGTTTAATTATGTGATTTATTAGTTAAAATGATGGATATGATTAAATTTGATAAATGTATGTATTTCATGCAAAACATGCACAAAGTTGTGTATGATTGGATAGGAAAATGTTGAAGAATGTTTCACAGGCATATGATGCAGCAACACAAGATTCAAATAAAAAACTAAACATGGAAGAATATGGACATAAGGACGACATATCAAGAAGGTTGTAGACACGGTTACAAAACATAATGATGGAATACTATTATAGAATACAGTGGCTAAAGACTATTACAAAATATAGTTACTAAAGTATGTTATAGGAGGTAGCTACTAAAGACTATTACCAAATATGACTTTCATCAAAAGTTACAAAAGAAATTTAACCAAGTCAATTGACCAACGTTGCATACCACATTAGTGACAACATGGCGCTCTTACACGTAGCAAATGATTACAATCAACATAGTTGGTTGACTTGTCAAATATTATTCATGAGGATATTATAATTAATGAAGTTGTTGTAAAGTTACTTTATAAAGTCATGAAATTAGAATATTGTTAGGTTGTCTAGATTTTGATGCAATATTGTTATGTCCTTCCCGTGAATAAAGGGGCATATAGTTATGATGTTATATCTTGTGAAATGTTTGATTTAGCATTATTTTGTTATGTTCGTTCATGAAGTCCCACTTGGAACACTCAGGTTATTTATCGAGTCCAAGTAGGTTAGGGTGAAGAACACAAGCTTATACTAAGATGGGGGGGGGTGAACAGTATAAGACCACTTTTTACTTTTCCTTTATACTTCAAAACAGTAAAGCAACATATCCAAAGCAATATCAAAACAATGCACAAGATCATCCACAAAGTGACACAACAATTTCAACGTGGTTCATCCACAAAACTTTTCTCTAAAAGTTATCTCAAATTTCTTTGGGAAACCTTCCCAATTACAATGTTTATGAGCCTTGGCTCAAAGGAGATACCTTCCCCCAATCTGAATTTATGAGCCTTTACTCAAAGGAGATACCTTCCCCTACCTCTGCTCTGGCTAGTGATCCTCTAGAAGACCTCTACCTCTGCTACCCTTAGCAAATGGAACTCTATCCACAGAAGACACCTGTCTTCCCTGATCTATATGGAGACCTCTATCCTCAACTCTATCACCTCAAATTTGGTCCTCAAATTTGCACTAAACACAGTCCTTCGATCTAGCACAAATGTCCTCTTCCTTTGTCTTTGATCTGCACCAAACATAGTCCTTCGGTCTGGCAAAAATCAGTCCTCAGGTTCTTCTCATAGAACCAATGCACCTCTGTCCTCAAGTTCTCTAATAGAACTATCAAACTCAGCTTCACAAGTCCTCTGCTAGGACCTATCCAAATCTGCTCACAAGTCCTCAACAGAACCTATCCAAAACCTGCTCACAAGTCCCCAATGGAACCTATCCAAAACCTGCTCACAAGTTCATCAAGAAAACTTGCTTGGCATGAACCCACAAAGAGAATTGTTAGAGACCCAATGTGATTCATCAACCTCATAGAAGCATAAAGAGAATTGTTAGAGACTCAATATGTTCTATACTTAACTCCTAATCTCAATCTCAAATCAATCTCAATCTCAACAGAATAAGATAGATGTAGTATGCTTTTCTCAAGAACATGAAACACAACCCAACAATTTCCAACCAAGCAATATGTCATATAACAATGATACTCATGTTCTTTCCAACAACCAATATCTTTTCTCAACCAATTAGGGCTTCAACAACAATGCTCAAAGACAAGGTTTAACCAACATCATTCAACTCAACATTAACCTTGAAGTATTCTACCAATCATCACAAGAAAAGGAAACAAGTAGAAATCCTTTTCCCTCCAAAGATATTTGAACAAAACATCCACCCACACAATATCACCAAATGCAAAGAATAACTTGTTCAAATCAACTCAATGGAGTAAGCCCAATATCATGAATCAAGTAATAGCAATAACTTGATCAAACAACCTCTATGGAAGCAACTCAACCATCAACCTCAAAACAACCAACCAAGGTTTTCACCAACTCAAAGAAAGTAGCAAGACTCACAAACATAAACCCTAGTGCACAATGCTTCCACTACCTCAAACCAGAATTATGCATTCACCAAAACTCTCATCAATGATAACAAAGCATAAGTAGTCTTCAACAAACCAGAAAATAGGATTTACACCCAACCAAAGGAAACCTTGTTGTATACCTTTTCACTCCAATATTATTTCAAAAAAACATACACCAATCATACTCATAAGAAGAATATGCCCATACCTTATTGAAGTGAAGAAACCCCTTTGGAAATCTGCCACAATCACAAAATTCTTTTGCCAATCTTCACAAGGGTTAGTAGATCACAAAATAATCAATATTACTCCATTTTTCAATAATCATCACCAAAGCATTTAATTGCACAACTTCCTTATCTCTCCTAAAACCACTTGTACCATAAAATAAAATAAATCACAACATTTCATAACCTTATAACTCCCAAAACCACTTATACCATAAAAGTAAAATAAATCATTCATAAACATTCCACACTTTAGTTATGACTCCCCTAAACCTTTGTTGCATACCTTAAAAATGTATTGACCATCAAAATGAAGCTATGGGGATTCGACCATGGGGTTTATGTTCCCTCGGCACATTAGATCCAAATCAAACCACCAAGTGAGTTTTACTCCTATGTGAGACTTATGCTCAGGCTGTTTAATTTAACCCGATTATCTTCTCCAAGTAAACCTTAACACAATCCTTCATCGGTAACCAATACAAAAGGCTAATTCCATTTACTACTGCATCATCAATGTTGTTGTTACGTTCACCAAGGCGCTCACTGTAGTATCACCAGAATCATAGATGCGTTCACTATTCAAAACGTAACAATTCTTCCTGGATTTGCTTCGAGAAATGTGCCATCATGAACAACACCTTTGATACCTTATCAAACTATGACGAACTTCCAACACACTCTGTAAATTGATGCCAAGTTTGAATTATTTTTCTTCCTCGATGATCTTTCTTCATTTCACACGCAGATGCAGTTCCCTTTTTTTGATTTCAGCGCCTTTCAAATTTTCGTATGCTGCTGGTCATGAGATAACGCAGTGATAAATTAACATTCAAAATGTTTAGCTCCTCTTTGACTATGGACAAGTGTACAACGCTCGAATTATGGCGTCTTCACATCATTCTTTTCCCCTTCAATTTGGGTGCTCAAAGAAGGTTTGCATTGCATCCGTTATCCAGAGACGAAAGCATACTCCTTGTGGTTTTCGAATGCGTGGGCCCTCAACAAAACATGCTCTCCTTCGCTGGTGCAGACGATGCACAAAAATTGATATCGATTCATCCTCCCTTTAATGAATTCCATTGCCACATTTTATATGCACTAAGATGCATTGATTAACACGTCGACACTTTTAATTTATTTTAATATTTTAATTTAAATTTTAAATAAATAAAATTTAAACTAAATATTTAAAATTAAATATCTTCATCATCGGGGCACCTTTTTCAACGAAACGAAAAGCCAACTTGGGTTTTAAGAAAAACCCATTTCAAATCTATTGTCCATGGTTTTAAATAAAACCTTTTATTTTTTCTGCCTTGGTTTTCACAAAAACCCTTCCGCTTCTTGACATCAATGACAACATCAACACTTGAGCAAAGGCAATGTACCCAATGTACCCAAAATTGCCAACATAGGGAATAATGTTAGTTTAGATTATTTCTATTAAGTACATAGTTGTCGCATTATCAAGTCCACAATGCCACATGGAAAAATACATGGAAGAGTTATATTCATAATTATCCAAGTCATATTATATATTACATTAGGAGACCTTTGAAAATGTCTAATGTTCAATGTTCTAATGCTTAATCATCTAGCTAATGTCTGTATAATTTCCAAAAAATGTGTGATTATATACTCCTAAATTTCCATTAATAAAGAAGTACTTTTATAGTAATTGTATCATTTATTGTGTCGTTTACTACTTGATTTTATTTATGTAATTACAATTATATTTTCCTTCCACCCAAAGAATTGAATAATGTTAGTTGTAGTTATGCATCTCAGTTACTGAGATAAAATAGTTTAGGGGAGAAAGACTTATACTGTCCTCTAGGAGGCATGGCCCACTCCTACAATCATTCCCTATTCTATTACCCTTACAATAGGTTAGGAATAGTTAGTACCTAAAATTAACCTTAGAATATAAAATAAATTAAATTACATCATCATAGAACAAAAAGTAAAAATAGATAATAAAAACTAACTATTTGCATGAGGATCCTCAATAAACTCACCAATAGGTAGATTTATCACTATTGGGTAAATTCACTAATAGGTAAATTCATTTTTAGGTAAATATCATATTTAATTTATTGCATATTATTTTAGTTTCTGCATAATTTTTGTTTATTGCAATTATTATTTTTTTGCAAAACCTCAGACTTGAAGAGATTTGAATTAATCTTAAGAATTAATTATCAAGGAATAATCTATACTAGATTTCTACTCTTTAAATCTAACCTTTATTACCATGGATTGATAAAAATTAAATTTAAGCTATTATTGTCGATCATTTGGTGTCATTTCCAAGGAGAGTAGTGTTGTAGTGGTTAATGAGAAAATTTGTTTGGCTGCACAAGAAGACATACTTACTTGTATGTGGAAAGAGGTATGTATGAGTCCTTTGCATGCATATGAGTCAGAGTGGCATGAGATGGTCCCAACAAGCCCATTTGTTTGATGTTACTAGGTTATTTTATCTTGAGGAAACATTTTACAACTTTCATAATTAGAATTGTATTTTCTAAAAAAATTTCAATCTTTGGGTGATTAGTATTGCTTAATTTGGTTTAGGACCTGTAGAAAACATAAAGTAGGTATGAATGGGTGGAACATTCATAGTGAAACAATCCTAAATAATCAAGCCTTGTAGAAACAGGAAGTAGGTATGATTGAGTGACACAGTCATAGTGAAACATTCCTAAATAATCAAAGAAGCAATAATAGTTTAACCTTTTATTTCAACAATTTCATTTCCAGTAATTTCTAAGCTTTGGGTGATTGCTATTCATCTGCTTTGGTCTGGGTTCTCCTGTAGAAATAGGAAGTAGGTATGATTGAGTGGCACAATCATAGTGAAAGAAAAGTTCCTATATGGTCAAATAAGTGATAGTAAAATAACCTTTTACTTTCAGTAATTTCATTTCCAGTAAATTTTACTTTCTAAGCAATATTTTTTTTTACTCTGAGTGTGCTAAAATTGGTTGTACAGATTCATAGACTGTGAATCGCACCTAATTCTAGCAAAAATTAGGATTTTTCAAAAAAATCATTTTCTTGTTATACTAAAATTGGTTGTATGGATTCACAGATCATGAGTCGCACCTAGTTTTAGTTATAGCAGGATTGCTCAAAAAATAGAAATTTTATTTCATATTTCCTAATATGTTAAGTATAGTTATATATTCATTTATTGTGACTTATATCTAAACTTGACAAAAATAGGATTAAAACATAAAATAAAATTAGAACCCAAACAAAACCAAAAATAAAGAGAGAGAAAAGAGGAATAAAATATAGGTTTCTAGATGGTGGAAAACATTCTATAATAGTTTGCACTTATAGACCATAGAAATTTACTAATAAAACAAGAAGTTACACTTCTTTTCGAACAAAGAAAAAAAACATAAAGTAAAGAGTGGAAGTTTCTATGTGAACAAAACGATATTATTAAAGAGATATCAGACGAGTTGGAGAAGATCAAAATAATTAAAATAGTAAAAATTCTAGGACCAAACTACTATTCACCTTATCCAGATATTGAAAGGAGTTGTGAGCATTGGCTTTGGTATAGGAGAGCAATATTAAATCCAACAATTTATCCCTGGAATAAATATTTTCAGTACTCCCGCATCACTCACAACTTTCTTGCAGACATAGAAAAAATGGAAGAAGCCCTAAAATATAACAAAAAATATCACAAGATACCTAGAGTTGTGCAATTTAGAGAACTGTGTCAAGAATTATGATACAAGCTACAATTCTAAAATCCCAACTACATTCCACACAAGATTTCCTTGTTCAATTTATCTAGTTAGTGACAGTCGATTTTAAATTTTAAGAGGAACATTACATGAACCCTGAACAACTTGATCCATTCAATTATATTCATAGACTATTCAAGAAAGATTAGAAAGGCAAAATGTTGATGCAAAAACCAAAGAATTTGGAAATTTCATGAGAAAACATAGAGACTCTAAGGGAAGGTTTATAATCAAAAAATCAAAAGGAAATTTCCAAAGAGACTTTAATAGAAAGATTGGAATTTATAAGCTAAAAGAAATTGAAACTGCAATATCAACTAACCAAGTTAAAATCCTAGAACAAGATCCCAACTCATATTTATTACCTAAACTAGAATTTGATAATCACTTAGATCCCTCTTCTATATTCACCTACCCTATACCCAACTTTATCCTTGAAATTCTACATTCAGTCATGGTTGATAAACAAAGTTAACATGAAGAAGTATAAGAGAATTTAAGGGAGGATAGACAAATATAGAATGGAGACCAAATGACGAATGCACAAAGAAATAATTTTGCCTTCCCAATATTACATACAGGTGGGACAACAAGAGAATCAAAGTCAATATCTGTTTCTGTATTGTTCACCTTCCATGGGAAACTACACGAATATCCTGATGCTTTTCTCTTCGAATTTAAAGTAGTGTGCCAAACCTAATTTTACACCACCAATGAACAAAAGCTAATATTTTTCCCTATACTCTTAAATATGGATCTTTAGATTGTTCATGGGTCTAGAAGAAAGTGTTTGTAATTGATGGGATAGAGAAAATGGATTAAAAAAATTGGTCCTTGAAGGATATCAGGATTATTGTAGAGTTAGGGATAATAAAGTTGAGCTACTTCACATGAATAAAAAAGAAGAAGAATCTTTGGAGGATTACCTTGAGATATTTTAATTCATTGGGTCTAGAGTAAATATAGAACTTGATGAAAATTCTTAAAAGAACTCTTTCTAAAAGGACTGAAAGAAGATGTCCTTGAGGTTATAAACCTTATGGCAAAAGGAGATATTCATATTATGAAATTTGATGAGATTGTAAATCTTTGCATAAAATACTCAAGAAAAAAATCTCTTAGAAGTAATAAGTTTACATCAGTAAGTGGAGGAGTGACAAGGGTAGAAATATGAAATATGTTGGAAGGTTTAATAACTAATTTGTTAATTACCTTGACTACATATTTGGATCTAATGGATAGGAAACCAAGAGAACATGACAGTGAAGAAATTTACTATCACAAAAATAGAAAGAAATACTTGAGAGAATGTCCTCTCAATATTATAAACATTTCCAAAATTACTACTTGTCAAATCTATGACAAGAATCACAGTACTAAAAACTGTAAGTACATCTTAGTTTTTAAAGTTGTCATAAAAGAACCTAAAGTTTAAGAGTCGTAAGATGTTTATTTTGTAGCCCAAATATGGAATGGTCCCTTCAATGGACCACCTAATTGGTCAAACCCTAGTTATTCCAACTCGCAAAGTCCTAATAATTGGTCCAATGCACCAAACTAGGCAAATTGGAACTCATATTTAAATCAACAAGATTAGAACATACCCCCATGGGCCCACTTTATGGCCAATACCTATGGAATTCCACCTCCATGGAATCAAGGAATGCCAAGTAAAAGTATGCCTAGTTGGAATACCAATGGCCAATACAACCAAGGAGGATCTAGTTGGTCTCAAAATCCATCACAACAATAGAACTTTCAAAACCAATTTAGGGGACAAGGCCCTCAAAATCAGTCTCAAAATAGACTTATTCCACCTCCAGTTAATAATAATAATCCTCCTAAACAACCCCCTCTACCATCTAAACCAATACCTAACCCTAAAAACAACAAGAATATTCAACAAGCCTATGAAACAAGTGAGACGTGTTCTATATATGTGGTACCTTATCAATAGATTCAATTGAGATCTGGAAAAGTATTGGAAAACATTGTAACTCTCATAGAACTTGATAATACCATTGTAGATGTGTTTGAAAAGGAGGATAAAAGTGAGAAGAAAACATAAAATTCACCAGAAAAATTTCCAACAGAACAACAATATATCCAAATTCCTCAAATAAAGGAAGTAGAGATACCATTTCCTCAAAGACTAGCAATACCAAAAGATACATCTAAGTCAACTTTTAACTTTTTTCAAGAATTATAAAATGCTACTAAAATTCCTTTATCACAAGATATCAAGGATATTCCTATCTATTCCAAGCTTATCAAGAGCATATGCACAAATTTAGAAAGGAAAAAGAAGAATGAAACTCAATCCATTCAAGTCATTGGGCAATTATCCGAGATAATAATTGGGGGTAGGTTCTTACCAAAATACACAGATCCTGGAATACTTATACTCACAGTACACATTGGTGACATAGAATTGCAAAATATTTTGGTCAATTTAGAATCTGCTATTAATTTCATGACTAAAAAAATAATAAAATTCTTAGAATTGCATAAATTACAATCAACTTCTATAGTAATTCAACTCGTAGATAGGTCTACTATTAAGCCAGAAGAAAAACTAGAAGATGTTATAGTCTCTGTAAGTTGATGGGAATACCCTATAGATCTTATAGTCTTAGAAACCAAGAAAAAGTTAGGGGAAAGTGTTACACACCAAACCTAGCCGTCGGCTAGGTATTCCAAGAGTAAAGATTTATATATATATTAGTTAGTTTATTTAAAATTAAATCATCTTGTTATTATATTTTTCACTGCGTAATCGCTCTCTATGCCTTAACGACGGGATCTGCCCTCCTAGTGGCTTTACTTTTACATAACCAGATTATCTTTCGTTGAATTCATTTTTTTATATAACATTCATTTCTTCATTCTCGATTATATATACAATTTATAAGTGCCATAGTTCCTATTTAGCGAATAAAGGAAGGAAGTTCCTTTCATGTGGTATCAGTAATCAGGTTCGGCTACCTTCCGCAGCACTGCTAATATTCTTCTAAAGCAAAAAACCGAAGGAACCGGTTCATCGAAGTATTCCACGTGACTCGATTTGTAGGCCATCCAAGCAAGCGTCCAGTATCATCGCTTCCAAGCAAGCTTTCGTGTGGCGTCTGCCAACAAGATTTTTCGTGAGTATTCCATGCAACTGTGTCGCATCGTGTTCCAAGAAAATGCTACACGGGGGAGTTTAAAACGTTTGAGAAATCAGCACCGTCGCATGTCAAGTTAACGCCTGAGATGAATTCAGGAAGACCTGACTCACAGGCTAAATAGCAGGCTATAGCGTAGGAAAATTGACGTAAAACAAGTGCATACAATATAGAGAATTTTTGACCAATCACAGTGCACGGTTAATGATTATTAAACGCCCACTCCTAAGGTACAATTTTTTTTTTATTTTTGCTTCGGGATATATATCCCACATCTACTGTGGGAAAGCAAGTAAAGTTTTTATATAGGGTTCGTCGCACCTTCAAGGGTGTGACTTCGGTCACACACTCATTTACCATCCCATGCATGTAAAATCAGTCGCTTGTATTGGTATTGTCATCGCTGCCTGTTGGTTGTTCCAGTCATGTCCTCTGTCATGTTGTTAATCTGTCCAGTCGTGTCCTCTAGCCACGTCGTGTCTGTGCTATCCATGTGTCCTCGAGCATCCAGTCGTGTCCTCTATCGTGTCATTAATCTGTCTAGTTGTGTCCTCTAGCCGCGTCATGTCCGTACTATCTGTGTGTCCTTGAGTGGTCCTTGTCACGTTGTGTCCGTGGTGTCCGTGTGTCCTCGAGTGGTCCTGTTCGTGTGTCCTCAAGTGGTCCTTTTCGTGTCATTCGGTGCTATAATCATCGTCCAGTTGTCATTTCATCTTCCATCCAGTTGTTCGTTTCATCTTCTACGTCTGTTTCGGGTTCATCGTTGTTCGGTCATCGCATTACAATTGTTGTCAAGTTGCTGAAATAGTCCAATCAGTCCAAGTTGCTGAAATTGTCCAAATTAAAAAAAATTGAAGTTGTGGTCAAGGAGGCCATCCAAATTCAATTTTGCATCATAGTGGGAGCGACAGTTGAAGTGGAAAACAAAATTTTTTCCAAATTCAACCGAATTATCACAAAAATCGAAGCTCAAGGATTCCTAAGCAGGAAGTTTTGAACAGTGCATGAGTAGAAGTTGGACCAAGGGACCTGACGGTCGACTATCAAGTTCAGAGATTCCCAATACAAGCGCAAGAAGACCTAATCGAAGCCCAGGTACAAAAAATTCTCCTTCTCCTTTCAAAATTGGTAGTTATAATCCACATCATCCACTGGTAGACCCTATGGCTACTAACCCTCCCCCAACTCAATAAAAACATCACACAAGGAAACTCAAGTAACTCAGCCATTTCCAACGATGAATCTCTTCGACTCTTAATAGATGGTATGAACGAAATTAGTCTCAACCTAAAAACCCTAGTGCGAGCACAAAACCAGCTTAATCCCAATACTAATCCCCAAAATCACTCCCATGCCCAAAGGAATGAAGAAAATGTCGATCAAGATGACGATTGGGAACAACAAAGAGGCAATTCGGATAATTATAGGGATCGCTATCATAGACAGCGGTATAACCAAGATCAAGAAAGGGATACGGGTTATCACCAACTAAGAGGCCCTAATAATTTTCCATGCATTGATATGCCCACTTTTGAGGGTCATGATCCTCGTGGTTGGATAGCCAAAATGGAAGGCATTCTTGACTTATACCAAATTAAGGAATTTGATAAAGTCCCTTTCGTTGCATCAAAATTAGGCACTGAGGCCTACCAATGGTTCGTATGGCTTAAGTGAGAGAAAGGAGCTACTATTAACTGGAGAAAATTCACTACCTACTTTTTAGAAAGATTTGATGAAGGAGCTACATCGTCATACATAGTAAGACTGTTATCTCTTAAACAAGAAGGATCGGTTAGCGAATTCGTTTCGGAGTTCACCAGTTTACTACCATATACTTTAGACCTCAATCCCGATATAGTGGTAGGATTTTTTGCAAGGGATTGAAAGAAAATATTAGAGTGGAGGTAGACCTTCACAATCCAACCTCGCTGAACGATTGTATAAGAATAGCTAAGCTGGCTGAGAAGAGAAATCAGTTGTATGCACGGCGTGAAACTTATAGTCGTCCGTATCGCAATAATTCCTTTCGTAGAAATGATCAACCATCAAGATACTTTTGCTATAAATGTCACACTCATCACCCCAGGGAACAAGCATGTGCCCAAAAACAAAACTTTCATATTTAAGGCGATCAATATGAAGGAGAAGAGGAATAAAATTACCACCCAGAAGAACCTATGCAAGAAGAACTACCAATTACTCTAGAAGAAAAGGAAGAGGATACAATGGCGATCTCCGTGCATGCCCTCATGGGGTTAACCGCCCACCATACCATCAAGGTACTAGGATTTCTCCGATAGAAAAAGGTGAATGTGCTAATTGATTCTAGCAGTACCCACAATTTTATCGACATCAAAATAGCAAAAGCTTTGAATCTATTCATTAACTCTTCCAAAAAAGACAAATTCTAGGTTCTAGTGGCCAACGGGGTGAACGCGCAATGTGTTGGTCAAACATCTCAAGTTTCCATAAAAATGGGTACTTATACCTGGTTTGGATCCCTTTTCATCATGAATTTAGGGAACTCTGATGTCATTTTGGGAGTTGAATGGTTGGAAACATTAGACACGGTTAGCTTCAATTTCAAAAAATTATTTGTGGAATGGAAGGAAAACGGATGAGTCATTCGCTTACAAGGCATTACTACTCCTCCATCACAAATGGTGAGCTCTCATAGTATGGAGAAGATGTTAAAAAAGGGTGGATATGGATTTATAGCTCAAGTTAATTGTTTGGAAAAACAATCTCGAGTAACTTCGGATATTACTGCTCCAGATTTACGAGACATTGTAACAAAGTATGATGAGGTTTTCCAAGAACCTCAAGGATTACCACCTAAATGATCTCATGACCATGCCATCCATTTGGTTCCAGGGAGTGTCCCACCTAACAGTCGTCCTTACCGCTATCCTCAACCCCAAAATATAGAAATCGAACAGATCGTTCAGGATCTGCTAGATCATGGAGTCATTCGTCACAACACTAGCCCTTATTCCTCACCTGTAGTTCTGGCTCAAAGAAAAGATAACTCTTGATGTATGTGTCCTGATTTTCATTCTCTCAATAAACTCACTATCAAGGACAAATTTCCTATCCCTGTCATAGATGACCTACTTGATGAGCTGCATGGTGCAAAATTTTTTACAAAATTAGACCTTCGCTCAGGATTTCACCAAATCCGTGTCCGAGAAGAAGATATTCCCAAAGCGCTTTTCGTACTCATGAAGGTCATTACGAATTTTTGGTCATGCCTTTTGGTCTCACCAATGGACCATCCACCTTCCAAAGTCTCATGAACTAAGTGTTTCGTCCATTCCTCCGTAAGTTTGTGTTAGTTTTTTTTTATGACATTCTCATATATAGCCAAACATGGAAGGATCATTTACATCATGTGGATAAAGACCTTCACATCTTACACAAAGAAAATTTATTTGTCAAGCGTTCCAAATGTTCATTTGGTATCCAAGAAGTCGAGTATCTTGGTCATATAGTTTCACACGAGGGCATAAAATTGGATCCCAATAAAATTAAGGCAATTCAAGAGTGGCCTTTACCTAAAACCATCAAGAAACTTCGTGGTTTTTTGGGTCTCACGGGCTACTATCGCAAGTTTGTACAAAATTATGGTAAGATTGCAACACCTCTTATAGCACTCACAAAGAAGGATGCTTTTCGTTGGTCAACAGAAACTACTCAAGCCTTCGAAGCTCTTAAGGAGGCCATGTGTACAACTCCAGTATTAGCAACTCCCATTTTTCACAAACCATTTATTATTGAATGTGATGCGCCAGGAACTGGAATTGGGGCTATATTAATGCAAGAAGGTCATCCGTTGGCATTTGAAAGTAAACAACTCTCCAAGAAAAATTTGGGAAGATCAACATACGAAAAAGAAATGTTGGCTATTCTTCATGCAGTAGAAAAATGGAGACACTACCTAATTAGTAGCCGCTTCATTATCAAAACAGATCATAGTAGTCTCAAACATTTTCTTGAGCAGAGGTTTTCTTATCCAGAAAAAAATAAGTGGTTAACCAAACTATTGGGTTATGATTTTGTTATCGAATACAAGAAAGGGAATGAAAATGTAGCCATCGATGCGCTGTCCCAAAAATATGAAGACGGAATAGTCATTAACGCTATTTCAGGTCCTTGCTCCCAATGGGTGACTCAATTACAAGAGGACTGGTTATCCAATAGCGAAACTACTCAGATAATTCAAGAATTGTCTATCGGGTCCTCTAAACACCCTTTGTTCTCTTATGAAGATAAAATCCTCTGGAAGAAGAATTGCATTTACATTCCACCCAATTCAGAACTCAAATCGAAGATTCTCGACGAATCACACACTTCTCCATCAACAAGACATTCATGATTTTTGAAAACATATTTAAGGGTGAAACAATCATTTTTTTGGAAAGGATTAAAAGCAGAAGTCAAACAATGGGTAGCAAAATGCGAAGTTTGCTAGCGCAATAAAGGAGAAACAATCAAATTACCAGGGTTGTTACAACCATTACCCATCCTTGACCGATAGTGGGAACATATATCCATGGATTTTATTGAAGGTCTTCCAAAATCAGAAGGTAGGACAGTAATTTTCATAGTTGTAGACCGGTTATCCAAATACGCTCACTTTCAGGCTTTACAACATCCATTTTCCGCAAGCAAGGTGGCAAAGGTATTTATGGATTCAATTTTCAAATTACATGGTATGCCAAAAAATATTGTAAGTGATAGAGACCCCATCTTCACTAGTAAATTTTGGCGGGAATTATTTTGACTTAGTGGTACCAAATTGAACATGTCTTCAGCCTACCATCCACAGACAGATGGTCAAATAGAAATAGTTAACAAATTTTTGGGTACATACTTAAGATGTTTTCCTCAAGATAAACAATACCAATGGAGCCAGTGGTTAGCATTGGTATAATGGTGGTACAACACTTCTTACCATTACTCAATTAAGATGTCTCCATTTGAAGCATTGTATGGCACCAAGCCTCCAATCATCGTAGATTACGTACAAGGATCATCCAAAGTAGCCAAGGTGGATGATTGGTTCCAACAAAGGCAGTCTACACTCACCATCCTCAAAGAGAATTTAGTCCAAGCACAAAATCGTATGAAACAACAAAAGGACTTGCATCGATCAAAAAGAACTTTCAATATAGGTGATTGGGTTTTCCTAAGGTTGCAACCTTACAAACAATCATCGTTAAGGATAAAATCTAGCCAAAAGTTGGCTCCACGATTCTATGGTCCTTACAAAATTGTGTGCCGCATTGGAGAAGTAGCCTATCAGTTAGAGCTACCAAATTCATCACGAATACACCCGGTATTTCATGTCTCATGTCTAAAAAAAGTAATTGGTCAGAAAGTGCGCAGTCAATCAGAATTACCAGTGCTCGATGAGGAAGGATGCATACATCTCCAACTTGAAGATATACTACAACACAGAATACGAAGACTGAGATCACGTCAGATTCAAGAATTTCTCATCAAATGGCAAGATTTACCAAAGGAGGATGCCACATGGGAACCTGAAAGTATTTTCCAGACATTTCCAGCTTTGAGGACAAAGCTTTCCGAGGAGGGGAGTCATGTTACACACCAAACCTAGCCGTCGGCTAGGTATTCCAAGAGTAAATATTTTCATATATATATTAGTTAGTTTATTTAAAATTAAATCATCTTGTTATTATACTTTCACTGCGTAATCGCTCTCTGTGCCTTAACGGTGGGATCTGCCCTCCTAGTGGCTTTACTTTTACATAACCAGATTATCTTCCGTTGAATTCATTTTTTATATAACATTCATTTCTTCATTCTCGGTTATATATATATGATCTATAAGTGCCATAGTTTCGGTTTAGCGAAGAAAGGAAAGGAAGTTCCTTTTAGATAGTCCCTTAATTCTAGTACACCCATGGCTTGCAACATGGACTTAATCTGCATTCCCACTGTCCAACTGGAACTGGTTCCCTTACAAAAATACTTTGCTCATCATGATAGCATACTGTTCATAAAATATCTGCATAATAATCCAACTAAAGTGTTGATATATCTCCAAAAAATACAAGAATTAGAGAAGTACAACAGTAAAAACTCCAAAAATTATAGTCCTAGGAATGCATCTACCATAAGAATTAGTAAACACTATGTTGACACTCAACCTCCGAGTATCAAATAAGCTAACCCATTCATACCAACTACACCAAAATACTGTGCATCTTGAAGAAAAATCAGAGGATGGATATTCTATCAGAATGAATTGTCTATCATGATCCCTATTAGGAGGCTAAATGGTCCACTGGCGAACAACTCTATAGTTTTACAAATCTAAATTTTGCAAAATCAACATTCTCCAAGCTCCATAGCTGCTGCAAAAATGTAACATAATAGTAGAAAAATAAAATCCAGACATAATCCAAAATGAATTTACCTCCCATTCAGTCTCCAACTCTAAATGCACCCAATATTTGCTCAGAATCTCCCTCCAATCCACCTGTGTGAACATAAATGGATTGATAGTATGGCTGACCAAAGAGTGAACAACACCATTCCTTCTATTCTATTGATCATAAATCCTCCAAGGTATGCCTCTTATGTCATCCTTGATGTCCAAAAAGACACACATGAAGTCTTGAGTTAAATAAATTTCCCTCAAAGTGACTTCACCACACTAAGGTTTCGCAAAAATCCTAAAGGTGAAAAATTTATCACAAAGAAGTCTACCGTCATCTGAAGTCTCCCTTGCTTGGCTTGCAACTCCATAAACCATTAAGTCAATATGAGTCCCTTCTTCTGGGGGTGAATCCACAAGATCCATATGTAGGTGATAATGACCTGTATTGTCCCAATATGTCATAGGAAGCAAGTCAACATCATGCACCTCAAAGAGTGGGTTGTCAAAGGATGTCTCATTGTCCATCTCAAAAAATGTATTATCAACCCATTGGAATCCCACACTGCCCTCATGCTTGATACAATTAGCCTGGTGATCCAAAATTGCACTCTCTAATTTCATGGGAAAATGGACTAAATCAAAGTCCCCTTGGATACTATCCAAATATTCAATAAACTGCCCAATCTCCTTGGATATATCCTCATAATACTGCTCTTTGAATTTTATAACAACAAATTTCATTTGTATTTCCTGCAATGTAATACGAGCATCTGTCAAAGATCCTCTAGTAGACTCAAGCTCAGCAATGATCTTATAAACCTCTTCCTCTTTACCCTTTAATGTATCAAGGGTATCTTCAGCAAGCATGATAAAAATATCCCTATCTATAAGTATGGTCAAGAAATATGATTTCATAGTTCCCAAGCCTGCTTTTAATGTCTTCAAATCAGCAATAGTGATTATCCCTTCAACACCCTTCTTCCTCTTCAATTTGGGTTAAGGCTGCAACAACTATATCTTCACTAGTCCTAGAATCAAAATAAAACTTATGCATTAAAATTTTAGAATTATTTACCTAATGATGCTCTAAAAAAACATCATATGTTTGGGATTATGCTTCATATATTATTTGTTTTAATATTTTTTTTTCACTTGGGGTAAGAGGATTTTCAATACCAAGTGTTTCTTCATCAATATTAGGTGTCGTCACACTCGGATCCTAAGGCACTATGAGCTGATCACTTAGTTCTACTTTCCCATGAGCATTATGTTCTTCATGCATAATTGAATCCATTTGCAACTCACTCTGTAATTATCTAAACAAGATGTAACTATCTGGTACATGCATCAACATAGGTTCCATTTGGATACCAAACCCAAAATCACTTGTACTTTTATCACTTAAATGCGATAGAGAAAGGTCACTATGTGCTTATTGAAAACCTATATCACTATCAACATGTTTATCGTCTAAGAATGCATTAGTGAACACCTTATAGTAATTTGCTACATCAAATTCATCAGTCTTCGTTCCTACAATGGTGCTAGTGAACTCAACTGTAATATCAACATATGCCTCAATATTGTTAGTTTCATCGAAGCATGGGGTATTCATAGGATTTTTAGCATTATACTCAAATGTCATGACCTCTTGTTCATATTTATCAACAACGGTTGCATGCATACCATTAGAATCGATCTGAGTTTCAATTATACATACCTTATGTGGAGTGTCATTGTCTTCACACAACAATTTTGTTTTGAACTCCTCTTCTTTCCAAACCTCTTTGTTGTCCAAGAAAGGTCTCAAATTCTTCTCACACCCTTTCACAACACTATCAACCAAATCATGAGCAACAAGATAAGCAACCAAATATTATCTCCAAACAGCCACTAACATAGTCCAAAGTGGTTGAAGAATTTTATCACTTTCATTGATGATCAAAACCATAATATCTCTCATGGTTATAATAACATTATCAACATGTTTTGATCTAGTTGTAGCAATGAAATAATGAAACATTTGGTAAATAAAATCATTCATATTCAAATCTAACATGATGTTACCAAATATATTGTTGGCAAATGTTTTAAGCAAAGTAACTCTCCTGGAAAAATGGGAACTTGTGATATTTACAAAAATTTTGAAACTATCAACTAACCGTTGCATTATCTTCCTCAAAGTGTTATCATCATAAGGAGATTTAGGAGCTAAAATTCTCAAAATTTCACTCAAGAAAGAAGTGACCATGAGTCTTACCTCCTTTACCTGTATGTCTCAACCATTCATGTTGTTTTAATGAAGTCACTATAGGAGCTATAGTTGTTTGTATCACCTTAGAAGGTGACTGATTTACCATGTGTAGACAATCCTCCACTTATATCAAAGTGCTGAGAAGAACATCCTTGGGCTGAGATAGGTGCCCAAGCTTAACCCCTGCATGAAAATATCTATTGACCAACTCTTCTTCACTATTTGATGCCATGATACATAACTGAAATTTCAAATCTCTGAGTTACCCAATAGGATGGCAAAATAGGCTGAGCTCTAATACTAATGTACTAAACCACCCTTGTTCTACAATATTTTTTATTTTCTAATTTATATTTTTTTGTTTTATTTTGTGTGTTTTTTTCTTACTGAAGTAACAACGTAAAACAAATAGAATTGCATACAACAATACCCAGATGCTTAAAACTCTTCTAAATCAATACTCAAGAGAACACACAAACATGCAACTGAAATATCTAAAGAAAGGAATGACATGCAACTATTTCTAGAGATTATTACAAAATAATGCACAAATAAAAATACCCAAATACATGAAACACTTTAAAATCAATTCTCACGAATACCTAGTTACCTAGTAACATGTAACTAAAACTCTGAAGGATAGGGTAACATGCAATTGATTTTGACGAATTTACTAATCTAGCATACAAAGTAACAATACCCAGGTGACCAAATCAACTCAAACAATGATACAAGCATACCCTTTTGCTGCTAAAGAGTTTGAAAAATAATATATCATCACATGCAGCGATACACATATGGCAAAATAGCTTCAAAATAACAATACAAGCATACCCTTTGTTACTATCAATTTTGAACAGTAATATATTATCACATGTAGTGATACCCAGAATGATGCACTCAGGATAAGAGAGTCTTTGACTGAAGATGCCACGATTTTCTCTAAAACTCTATCAATATCTAGTAAATCCCCTATGAAATACCTTTGTGAAATGCAGTCCCAACCTCTAAATGAAATTGGTAGAAAAATATCCATAGGTGATCTTTCACACCCATAGATATTGTTACTGAAGGAGGTTTTCATCCTCAATAGCCATCTGAAGTTCTGCAACTAGAGCTCCAAATTCTCCTCAGAGAAAACCAAATTATCAAATGTCTAGAATGTCTATAATGAGAGCAAGCAATTGAATATGTAGACCTTTTTTTGAGACCACCCCATTTGCACACTTAATGTGTGATAAAACTTAAATTTTTTTTTTTTTTTAAGTCTCACATCCCCCCTTTTTGCCTAGGCACTCAATAAGGGGTCAACAACTTTATTTTATATCTTAAGTTGTTGCCTTTTAAAAACATAGTCACTTTATAGAATAAAGTAACTTTATAATTAACATAACTCCCAAGTCACTTTATAAAATATTATTTATCACTTAAGTGACTTATGTCCCCTCATATCTCCACTTTATAAAATAAATTTATAACTATATTAAATTAAATATTTAATTTAATTTAATATAATCAAACCTTTGTTCATTAAAATATTTGACCTCTGGTTAATCAATATGCCAACTAAAGATAAATATGGATACCCTTTTCGGTGAAGAACAACACTACATTGTCCTCTGACCTGAAACCCTAAAATTTGACTTACTAAAAATAGTAATTCCATGCTTCCATGCTCATAATGGCTTCGAAAGATAGGCAATAGAAAGTACTCGACATTCGGATGACGACTAAATGACCTCCATTAGGCTCCCATGCACCTTTCATAGCCCACGGGAGCCCAGAAGTAGGCTAGAACACCATAACAAGTTGACTGCTCGAAAAGGGGATATTAAATTATCTCCAAGATAATTGTTGACATCTACCAAATAAAACATAGGAAAACCTTACCGTATCATCCTCAAGCCAATGGACAAGTGGAATTTACAAATAGAGAACTTGAAAAGATAATTACAAATATTATAGTTGTTAATAGGGGTGATTGGTATGAGATATTAAAATAAGTTGTATGGTCATATAATACAACTTGGAAAACTACCACAAGAATATCACCTTATGAAATGGTCTATGGTAAACAAGCTATCATGCCCATCAAATTTGAGATAAAAAATCTTCGCACAGTCATACAACTTGACATGAATTTGGACCAAGCGCAGAAAGCTAGATTGGAAAAGTTAAATATTCTGGATGAAAGGAGACTAAAGGCATTACATTAGATTTAAATTAGCCATTAAAAAATAAATAAATGGCGTGATAAACACATTATACTATGAACATTTTAATCAGGAGATTGGGCCTTGTTGTTTGACCCTCCTTATCAAGAATTTCAAGGTAAATTGAGGATAAGATGGCTAGGACCCTATAAAATTGAAGAGATATTTGGAAATGGTACAATCAAACTTAAGCCTATAGATGATTCATTACGAAAACTAATAGTAAATGGGCATAGGCTTAAACTTTACAAGAAGCAATTTTCTAAGAAATAATTCATACACCACCTTAAGCAACAAGTTGATTTGTAGTGTGAAAAAGATTGTTTTGGATGGAAAAACACTACTAAGGGTGAGTATTCAGTTGCTCAAGGTTATTTGACCTTATGCCATAATAATACCAACCATTCTTCTGACATATTTTCTCGATTGTGGGCTCAAAAGCATTGGCCTAAGGTGAGGTTCTTTAATTGGCTTTTATTGCATCGTAGGGTGCTTACTGGTGAGCAACTTATGAAGCGTGATTTTCATGGTCCTTTTAGATGTGAAATGTGTGAAGAGAATGTAGACAATATCAACCATATTTTTATTGAGTCTACTTTAGCCTCTAAGATATGTATGATAATGGCCACTTTACTTGGCTTACAGTGGTCCAATTTTTTTCTTTTGAACAACGTTGCAGGGATTGGCCTAATCAAGAGGGTGTTGATCATTTTATTAGGCAGTTGGTTTGGATGGGTTCTACCATTCTTCTTTGGAATATTTGGAATGAAAGGAACAACCGATTTTTTAATCAAGATAGGAAGGATATTCACTATATTTAGCAAAATACCATAGCCAAATTAGTTGAATTAGTCCATAAACTCCTTAATAACCCCCAAAACTCCCACCAAAGATGAGATAAAGTGATGCAAATATTGAATATTAGATCTTCTAAGGGCAACCAACTTAAAGGGAATGTGAGTATTAGTAATATGGACATGACTAGAAATTGGCAACCTCCTCCTAAGGATTTTGGAAGAGTCAATATTGATGGAGCCTCTAGAGGGAACCTTGGAAAAGCCAGTGTGGGAGGAATTGGTAGACTTTCATATGGCTCCCTGGTTTTTATTTTTGCCAAGAATTTGGGTATTCTTTCCAATAACCTTGCTGAGGGGTATGGTATCATCAAAGGCCTTCAAGAGGATACTATGTTTGGATTGGAAAATGTGTTAGTTGAGTCTGACTCTCAAATTATGATTAATCTCTTGAAGACTCCTTATAAGAATCATAAGGTGGATTGGATAATAAAAAGAATTATTGAGAAGATTCAGTTAATCCAGATGGGATTTTTGAAAGTTGATTACAATCATGTGGTCAAAGATCAAAATAAGAGTGTTGATGCATTAGCTAATTGGTATTTGGACAAAGGTGATCTTACTTGTTATGGCCACCCTCCTATATGGTGGGCTTCTCAAATTAGGGAAGCTCTTCTTTCTATAATTTCTTTGGATGGCTCCAGTTCTGAAGGTACCTAGTTTCTTCTTGTTTCTTTTTTTCTTCTCTTTGGTTCATTCAGTTTTGTTTTAGTTCCCTATCTCATTCTATTCTTTATTTCGTTTCCTCTTTTGATTCTTGCCTTAAGAGTCTTCTGGTCTAGATAGGTCATAGTTATGTTCAATTTTTTTTTCTTTTTTATTTTTTGTTTTCATTTTGTTTAGTTTTTTAAGGTGGGTGGGTTCTTTTGTTTTTTTTTGTTTATGTGTTCTTTGTGTTGTTTTTTTTTGTTCTTGTGTTTTTGTTGTTTTGGTTTTTTTTTATGTTTTTTGTTATTTTTCTTGTGTTTTTTTGGTTCTTGTTCTTGGGTTTCTATTTGTTTGTGTTATTTCATGTTTTTATGTGTGAGTGTTTTCTATGTTTTCTGTTTTTGTTTATTGTCTGTTGTTGGTGGTTTTTTATTTTTTATTTATTTTTTATTTTTTAGGTTTTGGTTGTGTTTATTTTCATGTTTTTTGGGTTATGTCTTTGTAGTGTTATGTTGTTTTTGTCTTGTTTGTGTTTTGTTATGTGGTTCTTGTGTTTCTCTATGTGGTTTGTGTTGTGGTTTCTTTTATCTTATTGTCGTGTTTGGTTGTGCTTTTGTTTTTGACACACTCAAGGAGCATGTTTTTTATTTTATTTTATTATTTTTGTTGTTATTTACTTATTTTTAAATTGTTTTTGTGTGTTTGTTTGCTTCTTGAGTATGTCAAAGGTGGTAGGCCAGGTCCGAGTCCTGGGCATTTTTGGCGAAATGGATACCCCTGCCTCCTTGGGTCTTACTCGAAAGTGGCATCCCTTTTGGGATGTTTTCCACAAGTAAAAAAAAAAAAAATTTATTTGTAGTGTCTCTAAACTATAATTGGTAACTATTGAATAATAAATTCTCTCTCAAAAAATAAAAAAATAATAAAATAAAAATAAATAAAATAAAATAAAATAAAGAAAATAATAATTTATGCTTCCTTTGTTTCATCATGGAATTTCCATATTTGCAATATTTCTATCTTATTTTCATCAAATTTTCAGTCTCAATGTCTCAAAAATAGCCCAAGCAGATATTTCTTTAAGAGCTCGTAGGAAATGACTACCACATGTTGCATAACACCTTATTTTATAAATAAAATCTGTGTTTTAAATTACTCAACCATGACTAGTGTTTTGAGAAAATTTTCATTGAAAGTTAAGCAATATTTTGGTGTTGAAAGATATTCCTAGTCAATCAAGTTTTCTCATGGACTACGTACATTAGAATACATAAAAACATTGCGATATTTGAAAATATTAATTCATGAGTTACTATTTCCATAAAGTGAATGATTTCCCTTGCTTATCCGTCTATGCACATGACCTAGAGTACTATTGAAGATAATTCAAAAAGGTAAAAATAGAAACTCGTCACATCAAATGTTCTAGAGTCCAAAGTAATATAATCCATAGTTGGGATGACAAAACAACACCAAGGTAATGGAAAGGACTCCCATACCACTCCACTTCCATCCTTGCAAGGATGTTCATTAGATTAAAAAAACCTCTCAATTTCCCTAGCCAAATAATATTTTTCTCTACATATGCACTCACCTTTAGCTTCATGACCAGTGACCTCAACCAATAATAACGTGTTAATGGAGAATTCATATCCAAATTCCCTCTAATTCTAGACCAAGAACGTATAATTTGATTCGATAATTCAAGATCATATCCCTAAAATTTTTAAAGAACTATAGAAGGCCTCCCTTCTCTAGGAACACATAGACCTCTTTGTTAATATTTAGGAGCAATGGTTTCAAATGCAGGTTCTTGTTCCTGTTCTCCATTTTCAACATATCAAACATTAGAGGATTCCCCTTATCTTTCGTTAAGAAATAAATCTCAATAAAATTTCATGCAGATAAACATAGTATACAAGCAATGTCACTGAGTTAACACGATCTTGAAAAATCCTTATCCCTAACTGTATGTGACCCATCTAGAGGAAAATTTGAGGAAAAATATAATGATAAAAAAAAAAGCAAACAAAAAACATGGAGAAAATAAAAGAATTTAAGGAGAGGGATTTGTGAACCCCTGACCATTCTAATACGTACCTAAAATTTAGTTTCCCTAAGTTCCCAAAGAGCTACATCTCAAAAAATACCCCCACACAAGTTCCATCTAGGTAGGTGTATCATGTGTTACTACAAATAAGCTTATCTATCTCATCATCCTTGATGAGCTAGACTTATCACCCTCTATAATTCAAAGGTATATACACATTGTAACATATTAGTGGAGTATTCTTGGCGGGGAGGTATTTTTTGATGGTCAAAATAATCCCTAGGATGAGCTTGATCTTAAGTACCAAATTGAACAATCTTCCAAGTACTCGACCTACCCTCATACGGACCTATCAATCTCTTGTACGAAATTCCACACATACACTGTATGATCTGAGATCGTACAATGGCCAAGATAGTACGATCTTACAATAAGAAAAAATTATGGATGTTTTTTTGGATGTTGTCGTACACATTTTTGTAATCGTTCAAGCCGATTACCAAAAATGCCAAATCAGGTGAGTTTCTATCAATTGCCTATTTTACCAAATTGGGTAAGGATTCTATGTATGATTTGTACGATGTACGATCTGTATGATCCAAATGTACAAAAAGATAGTATTTGCAATGATTTTATACTCCAATCTCTCTCTGAAAAGTTTTTTAAGGTTTTAACAGTCCAAACAAGATGATTGCACACACAAGCAAAGCATCCAATATAGGATTATAAGTGATTATGTTCAAGCAATTACGCCTAAAAATCATATAGTTTTCTTCAATACGTCCTTGACAACTTACTCTTGCTCCTAGATAATTCTCCATGATTCCCACCAGTAGTAGTCTACTGACAACCTACAATGAAGCCTAAAACTAACATATGATAGTAAGGAAGAAACTCAATCACACAATAATCATCCACAATGCATCAACCATACACACAGGATCATACACTATCATCCACAACGTCTGTTATTTATTATTAATGGTGATAAACTCAGTACAATGTGGAAACTCTATTCATACTATAGCAATAACTCATAAACATGGCTAACTCTCTATCCTAACAACTATGAACCAGTAAACTAGTAGCCAAACTCATAAATATGAAAATGGGGCCTTATATAACATTGCCCAGGCCATTCCAAAGTGGTTCTTGAGACAATCCATTATTCAAAATTACCCAATTACAACTAAATACATTATTTTGGCCTTTTCCTAATTTTACACCTTAGATTAGCAAATCCATGCGACATTTCATCCCAAAATTACACTTCCTTTGCATCTCATTGCATTTCGGTGCACCCTGTACAATTTGCCACTGCTCTGTATAGTTTGCCACTTCATTTTTATATTTTTATGTATGATTTTCTCCCTAATGTATGGTTTCACAAAACTGGAGCAAATCATCTCCAAAATAGTCAAAACTTTAGAAAATCACTTCTTTCTCTAGGAGGTGGATTTACTGCCTACATCTGCCCTCCCCTTTATTTGAGTCAGTTTCCTCGATGACTCATTCCACTTCTTCTGTAATGTTTCCAGTCGAGCTACCTTATCCTTTAAGTCCTTGACTTGGGTTTTATACATTTCTCTCTCATTTTTTAGCTTGGCTGCATAGCTCCCCATCTCGATGACTTTGGATCCATGAAGGTTAGCCTTTTTCTTTGCGGCTTTCATGAAGTCCATCATTTGTTTCTCTCGATCAGAGGCACTCTTTGATAAATTATCTTTCCAATGAGCCTCTGCTCTAACATCCACTTGAAGCTCTTCATTCTTCTCATCAATAATTTTTAAGTGATGCTCGATGTCAATTTTGAGAGCTCGTATCTGGTCTTCCTTGGTCCTTATTTGATCCTGCTTTTCCAAGACCATATCATTGAGATTCTTGTTGTCCATCGTCAATTCCTTTATCTTCTTAGCCTACATAGCTATTTGCTTATCTTTCTCAGCCAACTGAGCTGACATATGCTCATCCTTTGATTTGAGTTGTGCCTCCAACTCCTTGATCCTATTTTGTGCCATCTGAGCGATCTATCGCTTCTCTTCTTGAAGTGTTGTAATCTTAGCTTCTGAATCTATTCTAAAACTCAATAGATCCTCCTCCAAATTCCTTATATTTTCTTCTACTACTGCCCTAATTTTATACAAATCTTCCTCCATTACGGCCAATTCCTTTTGAGTGGCTACAGTATCTACTTGCACCTCCTTGAGTTGATGGATTTATGTCAATCGAATGCTCAGCCACTCTATCCAATGATTCAAGAAGTTCAACTTTTGTAGGGTAATGGACACATCTATGGCAACCTATATATACTCCAAATCTACCATATTGGTTGGGTAGGTTGGATGACTCACTCTATCTAGGTAAATCCTTTAGTCCCTCGTATAGTTTATGACCATACCCTTTGGCAAGTCTTCTCTTCCCAACATCGTTGTTACCTCTTCCCTAGGTAACCTCCATGTATGCTGTGTGTGGATCTCTTCTATCTTCTTTATCCACTCCACACTAATCACCCATTCTGTTATACGCTCCAACTCAAGAGACACTTGTTGTTCCCACAACACCAATTCTCCTACATGGCCAATACAAAATGTTGTTCTTGAACTATTCATCACATGGCCTAATTAACTGAAGAAATGCTCCACCTTATCCTCTACACCTCATGCCTCCTCTTCCATCGTAATTCTTTCAAACCACGGTATATCCAAGATATAATTGGATTCCATTCCCCATAATTCTTCCTTTGAAGTAGTATTTAGTTCATCTTCTTCTCGAAGGTAGCTAGAGCTTCCTCCAAGCTCTCTAAGTGCTCTCTCGGTATCAATATTTTCTCAAGGTGGAGATTGTTTCTCTTGTTCCTCCTCTTCATCCTTATCTACAATGTTTATGATCTCTTTCTAAGATCGTTGCTTGTTCTGTACTTGAGCCTTATCTGCTCCAGATGAGCCTCCCTATGGCTCCTTTATATTTTCTCGGCATTCCTCCTTGCCCTCCACTGGTTGCTCTTCTACCACTCTTTCCTCTTGTAGCTTCTATGCATCCTCCAATGTGACCTTTGGTGCTTCACTTTCTTATGGCAATTCCTTCTCTAAGACTTCATGTCTTCTAGAGCCTCCTGATACAAATATGTATCACGTATTCTTCTTCGGCTCTGCTACTACTTCCTCTTGGGTAGTGGCAAATCCATCGTGACCTACCTCAAATCCTATAAAGAAGTAAAAGGCATCCATATTCTCATATTAAGAGAAAATTTTTGGTGAGCGTACTATTTTCTCTACCTCTGCCTAATACACTTCATCCATCTTCGTCACTTTTGAATTTGAATATTTCATTCTTCGTACTTTAGGAGCTAGTTTTCCTGCCATCTTCTCTCTTTGCCTTCTTTTCCTGATCTAAATCATACTACTCTCCCTTTCTTTCTCGAGAGGCTGCTCCTACTGCCTTCTAGTAGGTAATGATTGTTCCAATTTTGGCTCCAACCATCTTGGGAATTTCCTTCAATGATGTACATCAACATCCTTCTCCGAAGAAGTATCTTCTTGAGCTTCACTCTTGTGTCACTCACTCCATGTCCGTGGTTTCTCCGGAGTCACCTTGGCTATGGGTACAATATTTACCCATTTTAGTATAGTTGGTTGATCTGGCCTAATATCCCTAGGCTGCGTCAACCCTAGGAATGTCATCCTTGCTTCTGTCATTGCATTAAGAAGCAAACCAATAGCCTGAAAGGCCATCCCAAAGTTCTTCAATATATTCATCAATGATTTGTGCATTCTTCTCTCTAGATAGGTACCCAAATCATATGAAATCCCCTAGGTAATATCTTCTACGTACTAGGTCATACGCATAGGCATCTCAGCCATCCTTATGTCCCATGACAGTGGAGCCATGACTGTGTTCATTATGCAAGCCCAATGTTCATCTCGTAAGTGGCTCTATTTTGTTTTGTTTATCCCTGCACCAAAAATATTAGCCTCTATCAGTGATTTGATAGTCATCAAAGTAGTGACTAGGTGGTATGCTTCAATAGGGTCTATCAGTTTCTTTACTATCTCCATACCCTTCGTTGGTAGCCCAAAAGTTTTCTTGAATGCCTTTGTCGACACTTCAACCTTCACTGATCTCCTGCCTCTATTGAATTAGGTCATCCTTGCTGATGCATCATAAGACTAAACTATTTGGACAAGATAGTTCTCAAAAAATGTCTTGTGAAATGACAAAATCTGTGTAATGACTACCACCTACGCATTCTCAAATTGTTTCTTCCACAAAGGAGATTTATTCTTCTCATCGTTCCACGATTTCTTGCATGCTTCTACCCTATGCTGAACAAATACCATATTTTTCAATTCCACCTGTCATTCTTCCTATCCACTGCTCAGGTGTTCTTCCTATTATGGTACATGTACTTCAATCCTCAACTCCCTCCATGAGGTAGTGACGTGCATCATTCTTGTTGTTCTGTACCTTGGTGGTATTCTATTCAAATGCGCTCACCAATGACCTTGTCTCCTTCACGGCCTCTGTCCTCCTCTTCTCCATGGACGACTACCATGCCTATTGTAGGACTGAAACTAATGCCTAGAGTACTATCATGAGCATACCTCTCTCTCATGGAGTGGCCTTGGTGATCTATCCACCCTGTTGGATGCAGTCCACCTCAATCGGCATCCAAAATCCTCTGTTGATATCATTCCTTCAACATCTCGTCAATTGCTCCACTCGCTTCTTCACAGTAAAAAATGTATCTGAAATCGTACAAATATCCATAAAAGCATACTATGTATGATTCTACATACCATGTATGATCTTTATTTTCTTTGCTTCCTCCCATATCGTACACCCTTCGGTACTTTTTCCTTCTATCTCCGTCACTCCTCCAATGATTAATTTTATGGTAAATCATACCACGATGACTTCAAAATTGTACAGGGTGCAAATACTCTATACACTACTTTCTGTTGGCTGCCCTACCCTTTAAAATTGGTACGATTATGTATGGTTCTATACAATATGCTAAAAAACTACCAAAAATGGTAAAATAAGCACCCAACTTGTGCTCTTTTCACTGAAAATTGTAAGATGTAGCCCAAAATCGTACAATACATCTTCAAAAACCCTTATGTTGAAAAATCTTAGGATTTTGTCCTCCTTCCATAATTCCAACATCGACCTAGTTTCTAAAATGGCTAGATATACCTTTCCCTAAGTTTTCACAATAGATCGTTAACTCCTTTTCTCCCAACACAATTTCTCTCAACTTGACGAATTCTTGGCACCCTGGTATAGTTGTATGGCCATTTTCTCATGCTTCTCAATCTGTCTTTTCTAGATTCATAACTGTTTAGGGTTTCAATCTCCTATTTCCTTGCCAATCCACCAATTTCCACCACCAATCGCATCTTTATCGACTTTAATGTGGAATTTCCCTGCTCAAAATCTGTACGCTGACATCTCTTGCTGTAATTAACATGAATTTGCTCCCCTTTTGTTTGAGAAACCCTAATTTCTCTCTTCTCGGGTTAAAATTGTTCAATGTGAAGAAAAAATCCCTGGTATAAATTATGATGGGTCTGCAATCTTCAAAAAATTGGTGAAAATTATTCGCCCATGCAGTTCAAGTTCTAAATCATACACTTCTTCGCTTCAATCTCCTGGAAAAATTTTGAATTCTTGTGCTTTTCTTACATGGTGAAAAAATGGGTAAAATCTCTTCCTATTTAAAGAAATCCTCCAAAACCCTAGGAAAACCCTAAAATTTAAATCACAAAGGCACAAATTTGCATGCAATTTCCCAATTGGGCTATTGGATGACTGAAAACTAAGTGAAAATTTAAATTTTGTCCTTTTCCCCCTAATTTTCCTCCAACCGTTGCTTTTTGCATGTCGCATTTAATGATTTAGTTGGCAAATCATACATTGTATGGTCTAAATCATACTGTATGACCTCCTGTACGATTTGCAGGTCAATTTTGCTTTGTACGATTCTATTTTGTACAATTTCCTTACTGTACAATTTCATAACTTAGAGAAAATTTTTGCTTTCTCTATGGAGAGGTCGTCGTTTCCGGTTTTCAACCTTGCCCTTCTTAATTGCGTCCCGAGGGATTTTCACAACCAAGGCACAAGATAGATATTTTTTCATCATCAATTTTTTTTTAATTTTTTTATTCATATTCTGATCATACTTACCTTTTGGGTAATCATACAATGACATTCACATGTACGACCCCATCCCAGTCTTGGCCTTGAGGTTAGACCATAACATTTTGGTTAACATCATTCTTTTGTACCTCTGCTTGACTGGTACCTGCCTGTGATGTTGCTGCCTGTTCATTTGCCCTTCCACGATGTGTAGAATTTTGTATTGTACATTGGCAAATTGGAGTCTCACCTCCTCATAGGCATTCTTCTCGCCGTACACATAGTTGATCCCGAGGGGGTGGTGTCCTTACCACTCTACTATCATTTGAGTGAATTGTTAGGCTATCTCCCCGGATCATTTATTGCTCCAAACTCAATGATTGGGTCCTTTGTTGGTCTAGGTTTCCACCATTTACGAATTATACCCTTCCCTTACCAACAAAGTTTTGGCCATGTGGGTATCTCCCCCTACCACTCCTTCTAGGCATGAAACCTCCCCGTAATACTGATTATTCTTCTCTTACATAGGGTAACCACCAATTACCTCCTTCCCGTTGAGGTCCTTGCCAATTTAGGTGTGGTTGCACCCTATGCGCCTACCTACCACATTTTGTAACATGCCTCTTAGTCAAAGTATATCCTGTAGGTTCCTTTCCCAGTTCAAGCAAGCTAGCAAGATAGCACCTAACAATATAGTAGTAGGGGGTCAGAATCATCCTCATAATCTACCTCCTACCGTTAGAACATCATTTAGATTCCCATAATTTTTTTGTCGTCTACCCCTTCCTCTCCCTCTTATAGGTCCTTGTCCAATTATTCCTCTTACTCCGCGGTCATCATAAGTAATCTCTACTAACTCGATGTTAGCTAGTGGAATTTTATTTGGTGACACTTGGCATAAGGTTTTGACTCTCCTATCAGCTCGTACCAAATGACACCTCCATATTCTTTCCTCAAAGGATCATTGGGGGAATGAAGATGCCAATACTACTCTATAATTGTCTAAGAAGTTTTTTTAAGAGCTAGAGTCAGTCTAACTGTCTTCCCACTATTTTTCCCAGTCGATTGGTAAATACATCACTCTTTCCAATTTTTGAACTTCCCTCCTTTGTCTTCGTAGCTGTTGGTGAGCTATTGCATATGCTTGTGTACAATTATAGGATCTATCTTCTCGAACTCCCTCAACTTGTCTCGGTCTCAATGTTTTGATTGGAATACTCTGATCCCTCTATGGATTATGAGGATTCTCTGGTTCATATTCATATGTACTAGGCTGTTGTACCAACAATGGCATTCCTTTATCATTAGAATCTATCCTGTCTACTACATTGTGATGTACTTCAGGTGATGTGGTGGTTTCCTCTATATCTCACCATAGTACTCCTACCTCCTCATTTACTGTAGGTTGGCTTCTTAGTGAAGAGGGTGAACTTGTACTTGCACCTTAATTTCCTCCACCATTTCTTGGAGTTAAATCCTCAGCCTCCTCATGCTCACTTCCAATCTCTTGTAATCTAATAGCTCTTTGTTCATCCAGTATTTGTATGGTGTCTTCCAATTCATGGATTACTTGCACTCTTAGTCTTGCATTGTGACCCTGTAGTGCTTGATATTCTTCTTGAAATTATTGAGTTTGCATTATCATCATTTGCTATAATAGCCCTACTTGAGCTAATGGTGAAAGTCTTGCTAGTTCTTCTTCTAGCCTGTCCTCCCTAGCATCCTCTAGCATTTCCATCTCAAACATGTCCACTCTATATTCATTACGCACTATCAGTATTACCCTTCTTCGTCCTTCCAGTTGTTGAGGTAGTTTCCTACGTTCTATCTATGGGTACCTCCTATCCGAAGCTCTTGGTAATAGTACTCTCTCATGATAATATTATCTTGCTGGAGGGATCCACTCTTCTCCCTCTCTTATGGTCTCGTCTACCCATCTGATATGTACTCACACTCATCTTATTTTTCCTGGTCCAGGTGCAAAATCTTGTTGTTTGATGATTGGATGTACCTCATCCATATTGGAAAAAGATTTGGTGAGTCCAAAATCTAGCTCTTACTATGAGGAACCTAGCTCATGAGGAGCCTCATTTCGAGTGACTGCTCATCTTCTTCATTCCACTTCTTCCAAAGTAATGAATGAACATTGTACTTTATAAGGCTTTAACTTTGAGCCATTTACAGTGTTGGATACCTCTGTCCCATTTAGGTTCTATAACCTGACTTATCGATTATCTAATGCTTCAATCACTTTGTAAGGGCCAAGCCATAATGTCTTCAGCTTCCTAGGCTTGATCTCCCTCTTACCATTAAACTTGATAACCAAGTATCCAGGACTAAGTTCTAACTTTATCGAATGCTTGTCATGCCACACCTTTCATCTCTTCTAGGTTACCTCGATTGCCCACTGTGCCATGAATATTTTTTTTTCTAGTTTTATCAACGTCATCAGTCGTTCCTCCAAAATTTCCTGATCTCCCAAGCAATTCTCTACCGCAAATGTCAAACTTGGTATCAAGAACTCGACTTGCACCACCGTTTCCTGACCATATATCAATTGGAAAGGGGTATGTTTCATTTTTTGTTTAAAAGTTGTTCTATATAACCACAAAATGGATGGTAAAATTTCCTCCTAGTCTTCTCATTCTATCCCATAGGTTTTATACAGAGTCGATACTAAGACTTTATTAGTTGCCTCTGCCTTCTCGTTTGCTCTCGGGTAGTATGGACTAGAAAATGAATGTAAAATCTTAGACTCTGTCATCAGTGTCATAATAATATCATTAAAAAAATTTCCTCCATGATCACTCGTTATTCTTAGCGAAATACAAAATATTGTGATTACTTTCTCATACAAAAAATGTGTTGTACTCTTAACAGATTTACCAGGTAATGCTCTTGCTTCTATCCATTTTGTGAGGTATTCCTTTGCCACTATGATATATCTACATTTTTGTCTTCGAGATGTCTTGAATGGTCCTATAAAGTCCAAGCCCCAATGTTTGAACAACTCTTGTGGTTGCGATGGGTGTAAGGTCATAAAATCCCTCCATACAGGTTTACCTACTTTCTGGTAAGTATCACAAGCTTTCACATATTCTTTTTCATCATTATACAATGTGGGCCACCATAGAACTGCTAGCAATATTTTCCCTGTAGTCGCATCTGGTCCCATGTGTCCCCCTATTAAACCAGCATGGGCTTCTTTTAATACCATCTTAAATTATTCCTCCATTACACATCTCCTCAAGATACCATCACTTCCTATCTTGTATAGCAATCCTACTATTATTTGGAAAGGTTTTGACTTCATAATTACTTTCTTCTTCTTGGTTGTCGTCATCTCCTATGGCAACTCCCCTATGGATAGATACTGGCCAACCAACTTGTACCATGATGGCACAACATTTATGGAAAATAACTATGCATTTGGAAATTCATCAGGAACCCCTGTTCCTACTGGCTCTCCTGATTGTATTCGATACAACTGGTCTACAATCACATGCTTCTTGCTAGGTCTCACCACAACTCAGAATACAAATTCTTGGAGCATGTCCGGCCACCTACTAACTCGTCCTTGTATTACTGGCTTATTTATTAAGTACAATAATGCTTGATGATCAACATAAAATGCAAAGGGGTTTGCCAATAGATAATGCCTAAAATTTTGAACTGCATATACCATCCCCAAACCTTCCATTTCTATTGTACTATAATTACTTTTTGGCCTTGACAAAAGATGACTACCAAAGAAAATCGGCTAATCCAACTTAAACTATCCTTCTTGTGCCAATGCACATCCAATTGCAAAGTTCTAAGCATCAACATGGACATGGAATTCCTTATCTCAACTCGAAAACACCAAGATCAGGTTGCTTACCAACTTAGCTTTTAACTCCTCAAAAGCTCCCTGGTGCTCCTCTATTCATTTGAAAGGAGTATTATTTTTCATCAAAGAATCTAATGTATAGGCCACATGTGCATAATTTTGGATAAACATTTGGTAATATCCTATTGATCCCAAGAATTTTTTGAGTGAACTCACATCAAAAGGCTCTTCCATATGTAATATTACCCAATTTTTATCTGGATCCATCTTTAATCACTCACTGCACACAATATGCCCTAACAATTTCCCAAATGGTACCATCAGAAAACACTTTGCTATATTTAATGATATTTGTGTGTTTCTGCACCTGATCATGCATTCACTAAGAGCTTGAAGATACTCCTTGATCTTCCCATATATAGACCAATCATCCAAAAATACTTTGAAATTCCCCATTGCTAATTTGGTCGAATATATACAGTATGATGTGTTGAAATGTGGTTGGGGTATTACAGAGCCCAAATAACATTCGATTATACATATAAATGCCATTCTCCACAATAAATGTGGTTTTCACCTTATCCTCCTCAGAAATGCCAATCTGATTGTATCCTAAAAATCCATCCAAAAATGAATAGATCTCATGCCCTACAACTTCTTCCAAGATAGAATCCGTAAATGGAATAGGAAAATGGTCCTTAATGGTTACTATGTTTAAAATCCTAAAGTCTACGCATATTCTTATCTTATTGACTTCCTTCTTCAAAAGGATTACTATCGACAAAACCCATTCACTGTTCATCACCCTGAATATAATTCCTACTTCCAACATCTTTTCTATCTCTACATTCACCAATGTCGCATACTTTGAATTAATTCTATATGGTCTCTTTCTTACTGGTTGAGCGCCAATCATTAGTGTAATATTATGGACACATAACTCAGGTGGAATTCCTTTCAAATCCTTATATGTCCATGCGAAGACATCCTTGTACTCCAATAATATCTTGAAAGCTGTTGACTTCAATATAGGATTCCAATCATCACCACAGTGGACTATCCTTGGTTATTTCTCCATTCCCAAGTTGATATCCACTATCTTAGGTCCTTCATACTTGATATTCTCCAGCTCGCTTGTAGCTTTCATTACATTCTTAGGATGTGCCGGTATTGTATCAATCTCTGCATCTCCTACTGTATACTCCACAAAGATTTTTGAAAATGTTCATTTCTCTTCTATTTCCTTCTTAGTCTCTTTACTAGCCTCTAGTTTGTCTTGCTGCTCTTTAATATATTTTGATTCAATGCATAAGCAATTGGGTTAAAATACTTCATAATTCTCCATTTTCCAATGAATAAGTCCACTATCAGATCGAGCTTCGTCCTTGTTACATTCTTCTATGTACAACATTCCTTCTCCATCAGGTTCATGTTCTTCATCCCCTGATGAGTTTTCTAATTCATTCATTGTAGCTACATCCTCACTCACCCTTTGATTAGATAAATTGATCATGTATTTATGTCTTTCTTTTTTGAAGGTGATCTGATTCTTTCCCCAATTGCGATTAACATTGGCCACTCGTAGCCATCCTCTCCCTAAGAGAGCGTCGTATGCAAGTTTCTGCATCAAAATCACAAAAAAATCCAAGACAAATTCTTGCTCAGCTATCATTACTTGTTGTGCAGTCAAAAATACCTTAATATTAATATCATTCTAGTTAGCCCCATACAGTCGAAAGCTCGGTGCCCATAGTGATGGTGTGCCTAATTCTATCCAAGTCCTTTCGGGTAACACATTAACACTAGAACCTTCGTCCACAATAAATTGTGTCAATTTGTGTCCCAAAATATCCATATGCATTAATGCAGGCTTCTTTCCCACATCAATCATCAATATGGTAGGATCCATAAATTGGTCCTTTCATTCTTCTCCTACAATTGGTTGGATTTCTACTTTCATCACCTTTTGTGGTTGTATCTCTTCCATAATTGCTTTCGGTAATTCTAGGATAGCTTCCAATAAGTCATATTTCTTAAGTTCTACTGTGGTATCTAACACCTATGTGACCAAATGTTGTACAATTGTCTCTTGTTCTGATGGTCTTTGTACTTCATTTTGAGTGCTCGATTCTCCTTGCTTAGCTTTATTAGTTTCTTCTTGCAGTATTCTCTTTACAATTGGCTAGCGTTGCTTCTCCTTTGCTGGCTCTGGATACTTGTCCTTTTTAGCCTGATTCTACATCATGGCTAATACTTCCTGAGTTTACTCTTGAACTTGAGGAACCTCAATGTCCAAATAGCTCACATTCTACGGGTTACTCGAACTCACCTACTTTGGAAAATTCTCCTCCTTGTGGTTCCCCAGACCACTTCATATACACATATGTGTAGTTCTTTCCTATGGTGCTCCTTGCATCTGAGGTGCAGGATAATTCTTCACAAAATTCCCCCACTCTTGGCAATTGCGACATTGTATGATCGGTCTTCCTTCTGAATAATACTATAAATGACTTTGTCCTACCTATTGATTACCTTGATTCTGTATGCCACCCCTTCTGCTATTTATATAGCCACCACTCATTGCATGTTGACCACTCCCTTGGGCTTGAGGTTTTTATTCCTGCTCCTAAATTGATAGTACCTATGGATGGGTTCTTGCATTATAGAGAAAAAACACTACATCGTGCCCCATCACATTACAAATATGGTAGTAATTATTCTTCGAGAACTTCATATTTGTATGTCCCACACTCTTGCATTCCGTGAACCATAGTTCATTCCTCTATAATTTGATCTTTTGCTCCTTAACCATTTTATCAAACTCCTTGTAGAACGAAGCTATCATCCTTTGGATAGTGTCCTCTTTCTCACTATCTTAATATTTCAACTTGGGATGATACAATATTATCGTGTATGTCTATTTTGACTCACTTTCAAAGGTATTTACGTGTTTCAAAGCTTCCTCATATGTGTTAGATGGTAGTCCTTTCATTTTTTTCTTATATTTCGGTAGTAACCCATCTATAAACCATCACTTTATTAGCACGTCTGCTAATGGCATCTGCATCTTATCGACTAACTACTTTAGTCGACGATTATAGGATTTTATATCCTCATCTGCTTTCTATTTTGTCATGCAAAGCTCAGTGACTATGTCTCCATCATATTTCAAAGGTCAAAATTCCTTAATGAATTTCTTTTTTGTCAGGTTCCAAGTCTAAAAATCAACATTGTTTTCTCTTTTTAGGTACTAATCTATTGCCAATCCTCTCAAAGTGGCAGGAAAGAAGACCACCCAATCCTTTGGTCTATCTACACCAATTGATCTCCAAATGGTTATGCAAGTTCCTACGTGTCATGTGGGGTCTTCCTTACCCTCATCTGAAAATGGTGGACATATTTTCTTGGTTGCTCTATTAGCCATCTTGGGAGAGTCGTCACTCTCACTCGAGGTTTCTCATGGAATCTTGACCGAATTCCTCGTCGTAGGTGTCTTACTTCTATTTTCATTAGAAGAATAAATTTGAGGTATCTTATTTTGTACCATCACTCAGTGACCAAATTCTTGTGCATCCTCATTCTGTGACCTTCTTTGATGATGTGATGGAGATTGTCTTGGTCTATCTTCCTGAGTCCCTGTGTCCTCTTACCTTGGTGACTGACTCCCATCCTCTGCACCCTCTCGCAACCCAATTTTCACTTCCTCAGGCCTTACCATCCACTCTCCGTCATTGTGCAATTTCTCTTTGCCACATGTCTCCTCTATGATCAGTGGGCTTTCCTCCTCGTCTTCTGTCTCAATCAACAACATCTCAAAGTCTCCTTCTTTAGATGTCCTAACTTGCTCTATATATGGTTTGTGCATACACTAATCTAAATTGCTCGTGTTTCCTCTTTGATAAATCCTTATGCTCCTTCTTACTATAATGTTCTCTCATGGTTCTCTTCTCCCACGACTTTGTGTACTAGTGTCTGTCATAAGAAATCACCTCCAATTGTTTTGTCAAATTTGACCCGTTTTAACAAAAATGCTAAATTTTATAAGGCAAATATGCCAAATGTAACACAACGGTGGAGTATTCTTTATGGGGAGGTATCTTTCGATGGTCTTAATAATCCCTAGTATGAGCTTAATCTTAAGTACTGAATCGAACAATCTTCCAAGTACCTGAACTATCCTCGTACGGACTGTCAATCTCTTGTACGAACTTCCACACATACACTGTATGATATGAGATCGTACAGTGGCCAATATGGTATGATATTACACTTATAAAAATTGACAAATGTGTTTTTGGAGGCTGTCATACACATTTTTGTAATCGTTCAAGCCGATTACCAAAACTGCCAAATCGGGTAAGTTTCTATTGATCGCATGTTTTACCAAATTGGGTAAGGATTTTGTGTACGATTTGTACGATGTATGATATGTATGATCCAAAGGTACAAAAAATTAGTATTTGCAATGCTCTTTTGCTCCAATCTCTCTCCAAAAGGTTTTGTAAGGTTTTAATAGTCCAAACAAGATGATTCCACACACAAGCAAAGCATCCAATCCGGGATTATAAGTGATTCCATTCAAGAAATTACACTTAGAAATCATACAGTCTACTTCAATACATCCTTGAAAACATCCTCATTCTCCTAGATCATTCTCCATGATTCCCACCAGTAGCAATTTGCTCACAACCTATAATGAAGCCTAAAACTAACATATGATAGTAAGGAAGAAACTCAATCACACAATAATCATCCACAATGCATCAACCATACACACAGGATCATACATTGTCATCCACAACATTTGTTATTTATTATTAATGGTGATCAACTCAGTACAATGTGGAAACTCTATCCATACTATAGCAATAACTCAGAAATATGGCTAACTCTCTATCCTAACAACTATGAACCAGTAAACTAGTAGCCAGACTCATAAATTTGAAAATGAGGTCTTATATAACGTTGCCTAGGCCATTCCAAAGCATTTCCTAAGACAATCCATTATTCACAACTGCCCAATTCCAACTGAGTACATTATTTTGACCTTTTCCTAAGTTTACACCTTATATTAGCAAATCCATGCGACATTTCATCCCGAAATTACATTTCATTTGCATCTCATTGCATTTTGGTGTACCCTGTACAATTTTCAACTACTCTATATGGTTTAACACTTCATTTGTACAATATTATGTACAATTTTCTCCATATCATACGGTTTCAAAAAACTGGAGCAAATCATCTCCAAAATAGTCAAAACTTTAGAAAATCACTTCTTCTTAATATGGGAGGTGGATTTGTTGCCTACACATATCACCATACCATACAAAAGACAATATATGTAGGTATACTACGAGTATTGTGAGTCAAGCTATCCATATTATTTTCATCATGAGCTATCTTAACTCAGACGTAGACTTCCCATGACTTAGTTTCCATTCTCCCTAAGGGGTCCTAATCCTTAGGTCTTCCTATGTTCACCCTAAGGGGTCTCAATCCCTTAGGTCACCTTCTAAGTTCACCCTAGAACTTATTACTTAGGTTTTTTTGATTAGCAAGAAAGCAAGACTAATTCTAGATACTAAATCTAACAAAGGATATAACCTTAAAAGAATACAAGAGATACCAGGAAAGAGGTAGTATTAAAAGAGAATAACATTAATTAAAAGGAAACCAATTATAGTAGATAAACAATGCATAGTAATAAAGTAAAAGTACTTTTTCAAGATAGTTACTACATAACAGTAAGTATGGTAATCCCTCCCTATTGTCAAAGAATAATATTACATCAATTTCATCAGGGAAATATTCCCACCATTTTAATATATTTGAGCATAAGTAAAACATTGTAAATAAGATTAATGATGTATTGGTTCCTTTGACCTTCTCGCTTATCCTTTGATTTCCACTAATTATTTGAGAATATTAGGGGATCAAGGTACTCATGGTTTAGGATAGGCATACCTCTAATTCCATCTAAATTTACTTTTCCAAATTGCAACTATATAAATTTCAATCAAGCTTCTAACTATCTAATGCATAATTGATATCATAAAAGAATCATTACTTTTATTTCAACCTCTCAAATACCTTTAGAGATTCATTCAACATGCACATTTTAGATCATGGTTCTAGATTCAATCAAATCTAATATTTATTCAATGAATTAAATTCCCATACCTCTAATCATTAAATACACTAGGTTCCTTTATTTCCCTTGAATCAAATCTTAGAACTCAATTCATAAAGTAAACCATCATTCAATGTATCATAAATCAAAGTCCCTTTACTTTAAAACAACTATTCCATTTATTTACTAAATTAAAGTCTCATTGTTTTAATTTATTAATAATCTAATTATTTTATTTCATAAATCAATGTTCTACTACTTTAATTTATAAAATAATTATTTCATTTATTTACTAAATTAAAGTCCCACTACTTTAATTTATAAATAAACTAATTTACTTTCATTTCATAAATCAAAACTCCTCCTTTCAATCTATAAAATAATCATTCATTTATTTAACGAATTAAATTCCCATTATCTCAATTACAAATAAACCAACTATTTTCATTATCTCATAAATAAAAAATCCATCTCTTAATCTATAAAACAATAATTCTTTTTTTAATAAATTAAAGTCCCATTACCTGAATTAAAAAATAAACCAACTATTTTCATTATTTCATAAATCAAAACTTCATATTTTAATCTATAAAATAATCATTCTTAATTTAATGAATTAGACTCCGGTTACCTCAATTCTCAAATAATCCAACTATTTTCAAATTTTCATAAAATAAAACTCCATGTTTTAATCTATAAAAGAACCATTCTTTATTAAATGAATTGAAGTCCCATTACCTCAATTCACAAATAAATCAACTATTTTCATTATTTCATAAATCAAAACTCTATTTTGTAATCTATAAAATAATCATTCTTTATTCAATGAATTAAAGTCCCATTACCTCAATTCACAAATAAACCAACTATTTTAATTATTTCATAAATCAAAACTCCATCTTTTAATATATAAAATAATTATTCTTTATTTAATGAATTAAAATCCCATTACCTCAATTCACAAATAATCCAACTCTTTTTATTACTTCGTAAATCAAAATTCCATATTTTAATATATAAAATAATCATTCTTTATTCAATGAATTAAAGTCCCATTGCCTCAATTCACAAATAAACCAACTACTTTCATTATTTCATAAATCAAAACTCCATATTTTAGTCTATAAAATAATAATTCTTTATTTAGTGAATTAAAGTCCCATTACCTCAATTCACAAATTAACCAACTCTTTTCATGATTTCATAAATCAAAACACCATATTTTAATCTATAAAATAATCATTCTTTATTTGTTGAATTAAATATATCATTCCAAGTACTACAAGCCCCTAAATACTTTTTAATTAAAATAAGCCTAACAATTCGAGATGCGGTTCTTCTTCGGGAGGTCCAAGTTTTAAACTGCGGTGTGGGCGAGTGTGTGAGGGGGTGGGTGTTTTGTGGTTGTGTGTTAAATTTCCTATTGATAAGCATAGATCTCGGGTTTAAAAGGGGTCATGGTTGGGAGGGTTTAAAAGGGGTCATGGTTGGGAGGAGACTGCTCAGCCTTATGCGTTGATCATAGGGGTTTCTCACACTAACCTAATCAAAAAATAAAATCAAAATAAAAATAAGTTGTAAAATTACTAATTAATTTATCCCTACAAAGGGTAGAATAAAAGTATTCTTTTAAATTTAATTATTACATTGCCCAAGTAACATTAAAGGGGTAAAATAAAAAAGAGGACATACTCGACTGAGACCAACGATGCAAAGATTTCAATATGCAAAACCAAATCGACTTCGGCTCCCCCATCCTTCCTACAACATTAAGCAAAGGTTGGGGAAGGAGCATGTACAACAGTGCCATCCTCTCCCAATGTTGGATGACCCAATAGCTAGGGTGTCACCAAATGTATAAAACAAAGGGAAAACTCTACGATGTACAATCACTTATAGCACTCTAAGAGAAATTTAGAAACAACGAACAAAGGGAACAACACTGTCCATTTCAAGGGAAACCCACTACCAGTATTTACACCACCAAATAAGTCACTAACTTGGAGTAAGAAGCAAACAAGAAGAGGACCAATGGTTAGACAACGCACACCATTGAAGGGTATCTTGTTACCTAGCTTACGTCCATCAACAACAAGATACACACCTAGACAACAATGTGACACCTACACAACTACACAAGATGTGGGTACTCACTTTCAGGTAAACCAACCGATTAGAGAGACTTAGCTAACATTCAAAGGGTAGGACGTATAGTAGAAGGAAATATGACCAAGGTGCAATGTGTTTTAGATACTCCGTCTAATTACCAATAACCTCTAAACAAACAAAACTAATAGCAAGACAAATTGTTCGACAATAAGGACACACGTCCAAACCAAACAAGGAATATAATAAATAGAAATCCATATACATAGAATAATTAACCTGGTGTTTGCCTGCAATATTCTTGGTTTATCCCCACAATGTTCAAATATATCTATCGAGTTCAATTTTAGGTTTGCTTGGTGCTATCCCCTCTGTTCCTTCATGGTTCTTCTTTTTCATTATTCTTTTTTCCCTTGTGATATCTTATACCTCTTTCTCTAATGCCCTTATCCTTCCTCGACCACACCACCCTCAATTTCCATTACTTCCTCATCTTCCTCCACCATCCACCATTAATTTTTACTTATCTCCTTGACAAATGAGAAAATTTGAAATCCTAAATACCTATGAGGAGAAGCTTCACCATAAAGGCTCTCTTCCCATGGTTGGCAGGGACATATATAAATATATATTTGAATAGATTTACATTATTATAAATGAACTTTCATTATTTTGAAATGATGTTCCAGTAAATCATTCGTCACATTATCATTTGAAAATATTATTTTATTATTATAAACCATTTATAAAAAAAACTTTATTATTATTTTAACATAAAATATCTATTATTTATAAAATTAATCTATGTTATCATTTTAAAATAAAACATATTTCTATTTATTTAAAATGAAACTCTATTATCATTTTCAAATAAAACATCTTTCTATTTATTTAAAATGAAACTCTATTATCATTTTCAAATAAAACATCTTTCTATTTATTTAAAATGAAACTCTATTATCATTTTCAAATAAAACATCTTTCTATTTATTTAAAATGAAACTCTAATATCGTTTTCAAATAAAACATCTTTCTATTTATTTAAAATGAAAGTCTAATATCTTTTTCAAATAAAAAATCTTTCTCTTTATTTAAAATGCAAATCTATTATCATTTTCAAATAAAACATCTTTCTATTTATTTAAAATCAAAAGAGTAAGAGGTTTTAATCAAACAAGAAGTTCTCAAGGGCATCCTAGTCATTCATGTTTTTTTTTATAAACCACTAGTGTAGATAGTGATGAAGTAAAAGATAATAAAACATATGCAATAAAAAAAGAGGGAATGTTTCCATCAACCCAATCACCTATCTTAGTCGAATAATTCATGATAGCTACTAGGCTATCCAATGAGGCTCAAGGTGACTAGTTATTGATGATTATTCCTTTTGATAATACATACCTATATGAAGGTATCTACCCATGTTACCCTCGAATTCACTTAATCATAATTTAGCCCAACCTCAAGTACCCCTACTTCTGGTGGATAATACTACTTCTTCCACATACGAGTGTACCTTATATTACACATCTTGGCAATATGTCAACAATAACATGCTCTTTCAAATCAACTAAACATTGTATAGTCAATTCAATTTCCCAAGTTAGGTAGTAAAGTTAGATTAATACATTGTTTCTTTGTTCCAAAAATTCCAACAAGGAGGATAATGACATCCTATCCCTCTTGGACTAAACTTCATCCAAAGTGTTTCTAGTTTGGCAAAAATAAAATTTATTACATTATATATTTTCAAACAAAAAGGGAAAATATTTTTGCATCTCATCCACTTTTTCCAAGTGATATTTATTTTAGAAAATCAGTCCCACTGGATCTTACATTGCTCAAGAGTTTGATTTTGCATAGATTTAGAATGAAAATCAAGAATATTTACTTCCATTACTTCAATAGCCCCCAGATTTACCATCTGCAAATTAGAAACATCCTACACATGTTCAAGGTCAACAATATATTTCCTAGGCAATGATATGTGGAAGGTGTCATGGATATTGGATACATTAGGTGGTAAGGCAAGTCGGTATGCAACTAGATTGATATTTTTAGTCATTTTGAAGGGTCCCACAAACTAAGGATCCAACTTCATATATTTAATAGTGCTCTTCATCGATTTAACCCTTAGAAACACCTTGTATCCAACTGAGTACTCTCTTGGAGTCCTTTTTAGATCAACATAACTTTTATACCTATTAGTATCTTCTTAAAGTCTTTGCCTGGTTGCCCTTAGCTGATCCTCAATTTCTCTGACCATATCTGGCCCAATCACAACTCGATCCTCTAGCTTATCCCAATATAATGGTGTTCTATACTTTCGCTCATACAAGGTATCAAAAGAAGCCATTCCTAGCGAGGATTTATATCCATTATTGTAAGTGAACTCTACCAAATGTAGATAGTCAATCCAATGAGAAATTATGATCCATGTAGTACATGCAGAGCATATCCTCTAGTACTTGGTTTACCCATTTAGTTTGACCATCTATTTCAGGATGGTATTTTGAGCTCATATTCAATTTTATACCCACTACATGATGTAGGGACTTCCAAAATTCATAAGTGAACTTGAAATCTCTATCTAAAATGATCACCTCAAGAAATCCATGTAAATGGAATACCTCCCTAGAAAATCATTTAGTCACTACCTAAGCATCATCCTTAATGTTACTAGGTATGAAATGTGCAACTTTAGTCAATCTATAGACTAGTACCAAGATTTCATCATGTTGGTATCAGTTTTTGGATAAAACTACTATAAAATCCATAGATATAACTTATCATTTCTATGTAGATATCTCATGTGGATACAATTTTCCTAAGGATGCTTGTGTTCTACTTTAAATTTCTAATATTCAAGACATCGAGTTACAAAATTTATGATGTACTTCTTCATTCCTAGGCAGGAGAAGCTTTTTAAAATGTTTTCTCTCATCTTAGCCTCTCTGAGGTGAGTAGAATAAGGGGATCTATGTGCTTCTTGCATTACTAGCCTCCTTAGATCACCTATCTCTAGTATAATAACTCTATATTTATAGCATAAATGGTCATCTATCATGTCAAATTCATTTTTATTTTTAGGACCTCTATTCATTCTATCTCAAATTTCAAGGCAATACTCATCCTGAGATTACTCCTATCTTACTTGATCCATCAGATCCATGTGACTCCTAGTTATGACTGCTATGTTTTTCCTTCTACTCAAGGCATCAACAACCTTATTCTCCTTCCCTTTAATGTACTCGATTTTAAATTTATATTCAATGAGGAATTCAATCCATATCCTCTATCTCGTATTGAGTATAGGTTTGGTGAATATGTACCTCAAACTTTGATGGTTAGTTCTTAATTCAAATGGACCACGACTTCTAGCTCTAAATCATGTGTAGTATAATTGATTTCATGCTTCTTAATATTTCTTGAAGTATATGCTACTACTGACTCTTCCTAAGCAAGTACTCCCCCTAACCAGTGATGCATCTATGCATACCAAAAAATCTCCTTGGGGGTTTGGAATCTTCAATATTGGTGTGGTAGTGAGTTTTTGTTTAAAAAATGCAAAGGCAACTTCACACTTTGTTGACAACTTGAATTTATTTTACTTCTTCTAGAGGTTAGTTATTATCGCATCAATCTTGGATTAATCCTTTATATAACGTCTGTAGTAGCATGTTAACCAATTAAATTTCATACTTTAGTCACATTGGTAGGGGGTGGCCAATTCAATATGGCCTCAATATTTTCTAGACCCACAAAAATTCCCTCTACTAATATGATATGTCCAAGATATCATACCTTTGAAACATATAAATCACTTTTCGCTAGATTTACATAGATCTAATTACCCCTTAACAACTACAATATCATATTGAGATATTTATCGTTTTCTTCTTCTTTCTATGAGTATATTAAGATATCATCTAGGAATACTAGAATAAATTGGTCTAGGTGCCTTCTGAACACACTGTTCATTAGGTTTATGAACATAGCTAGGGCATTAGTTAGTCCAAAGGGTACAACTATAAATTTGTAATGCCCATACCTAGTTTTAAATGTTATTTTTTAAGTGTCCTTCTCACCAAGGTTATGTGTAAGGGGTCAATCTCAAAATGTATTTATAAAAAATTGGAAAATCAATTTTGAAATCTAGGTGAATAGTGTCCAAACACATGTAGAAGGTTCACTATTATTAGGGGTAATATTCAAAATTTAGACTTAAAATAATAAAAATATTATAAAATTTGCGTGAATCGACCCAAAGAAAATATTGCACCTAGAAATTTTTGGGTAATGGACCATGTTCAAGGGTCCCAAATATTAGCCAATTCCATATTTTGAAAATCCTAATTTTAGCCAATTTGGTGATAAATAGTTGTTATTCATAACCCTGCTTCTCACGTATTCTTAACTAGTGATAACCTAATATTAGATCAATCTTAGCCAACATTGTGGTATCTCTTAGTTGATCTAATAAATATTTTATTCTAGGTAAAGGATATCAGTTATTGATTATACCCTTATTTAACATCATGTAATCAATACACAATATTGAATTTAGTTCCTTTTCCAATAATCGTTGTAGTTGAAAATTTAGTTCCTACATTGAATTCATCCTATATGATGATCTATGAATAGGTTTTGATCCTGGCATAAGATAAATTATGAAGTCAAATTCTCGTACAGGAGGTAGTATAGGTAAATCTTCTGGAAATACATCTTTAAATTCTTGTAATATTGGATGCTTTCATAGCACCTCTCTTTTCTGATCATCACTTCCTTCATTAATTTTTACAACATACACTATCCCTCAACATCTATGGCTTGAACACCCCTTGTTCACTATGAATTCTCAGTATTTCTCTACTTTTATTTGAATACTCAATCCATCGATATTGGAAATTGATCAATGCTTGATGGGCCTTTAACCAATCCATCCCTAGCATTACATAAAAGGCATGAAGTGAAGCCACATATAGGCAACCTTCAGTAGTCCCACTATCTAAGGTAATTTCTACCGTTGGATAACACTAGTTTACTGAGTAGGTTTATCCAAAACCATACTCTACCTTCCATCCACGGGTTAAATATCTTGGTCTTTTCAACATAGTCCTTGCTATATTAGAAAAAATAAAACTATCAAAGGTCCCACTATCTAAAAAAATGTTTACTTGCTTATTAAAAATCTTACCTTTCATAGGCAATGGAGTGGCTTGTCCCTCCAACATTTTTTTCCCTCCTGTGGCGTAGATCCGATGTTCAGGTTCCTTTACTTTAGTATTGGATGTGTTAGGTCTTGGTCGATGTGGGCACTAATTAGAAAAATGAGGTCCCCTACAATGGTAACACCCATCCTTGGGTCCTTGCCTCTTTTTTTATCTTTGCTCCCCTACTTTAATTATAGGGGCTAAAGCTTGCATTTTCTAAAGGTGAGGTTTTGTATTTTTGGAATTATTGTTGATTTTATTTTGAAAAATTCTTTTAAAATTTCCTCTTTTCTCATTTTTTCTCTTCCAAAAATGTTGAGGATTATTAGTTTTTTGATCCTCTTCCTCTTCCCATTTCACTAATCCTTGACTATTCTTCTTTCTTAGTGCTTGTCAATTTTGCTTGGATAGGGTGGCATAGTTAAACTAGAAGTGCAACTCTACCTTCTTTGCTAGGTCATATACCTTTTGCAGTGATTTAGGTTCATGCATGTTTACATAATTATTTATTCTAGACTCCAACCTATGGATATACTTATGAACCCTCATTTTCTCATAATAGGTAGGTACATACTCAAGTGATCATACCAACTTTTTATAGTATATTTCTACTATCTTGGTTCCTTGCCATAAACTAGCAAATTCTTCAAACTTCAGCACATAGAAATGCTTTTTTAGGAATATTTTCTTGAAAATAACTATGAACTCTTTCCATGGAATATCAAAATGTTCAACCTTGGTCTTTTCATAGTGGGTTTCCCACCAATCTAAAGAATATCCTTCTAGGTTGATCGTGGCCCAAACCATTCAGGTTCTTGGGGAATAACCTTTTATTGTGAAGTAAAATTCTAGTTCTCTTAGCAAAGCTTTAGCCGCATACCCTTCCATTTCTCCATCAAATTTGGAGATACAAACATTTTTTAGATCCCTAATTGTTTCTTTTTCTACGAGGGATTTAGCTTGAAATTGCTCCATAAGTAACCCATTATTTTGGCCAATCTCTGAGCCCCTAGCTTACGATTTTTGATTCACAATTGTTTCTAATACTTTCCTCATATGATCCTACATGGCAACAACCATAGCGGTAAGGTATTATACCCCTCTATTGTAACTTTCTAGATCCTTCTATTTGACGTCTTCTTTGACATTTTTTTTTGAGTTTGCCTAGGTGTAGGCATCTCTCTTCTGGCCTTGGGTGGTATATTTAACCTGGTTACAACCAAGAGAATATTAGGCTACAATTTCATCATAAAATGTATCACTAATTCAAGCCATAATACAAAATTCTTTTACTAAAGCATGAAAAATATAACTAGGGTAGTATTCCAAGTTTATGATGTATCATTAATACCAAAGCCCATACTAAGGTATCATAACATCCATTCACATTTGTAATTAATTCCCATTAGATAATAGCAATATGGTATTCTAGGTCATCATAGCTTTAGCTTATACATTAAGCAATCCTTCATTGGAGATATTTGAATCTCTTTAACACATATAAGAAGCTCTATATCCTTGTACCTAGAGCTTTTATAGAAAATATAATGATCCAAAAACAAGAAAACAAAAAATATGCAAAAAATAAAACATTTTTTTAAACTAAGGAGAGGGATTCGTAAATCCCTAACCAATCTAAGATGTACCTAAAGTTTAATTCCCCTAAGTTCTCAAAGAGCTACATCTCATCGAATACCCTCACATAAGTTCCATATGTGTAGGTGTATCATTTATTACCACAAATAAGTCTATCTATATCATCATCATTGATGAGCTAGAATTATCACCCTTTATCATTCAAAGGTATACATGCATCACCATACCATACATAAGCAAGTTTGTGTAGGTATTTTACAAGTATTATGAGTTAATATATCAATCTCATCTTCACAATGAGATATCTTAACTCAGATGTAGACTTAGCATGACTTAGTTTCCATTATCCCTAAGGGGTCTTAATCCCTCAGGTATTCCTATGTTCACCCTAAGGGTTCTCAATCCATTATGTCACCTTCTAAGTTTACCCTAGAACTTACTACTTAGGTTTTTTTATTAGCAAGAAAGGAAGACTAATTCTAGATACTAAATCTAACAAATGATATAACCTTATAATAATACAAGAGATACAAGGAAAGAAGCAACATTAAAAGGCAAGAGGGCCTCAATCTACTACCTAGACTATTTCAAATCTTCTTTTGTAAGTTCAAAGATACATCCACAATTTGTAAGAGGTTCAATTTAAGCATACATATAGGGAAGGTAATCGAGCGACCAATCTATTGGCTAACAGAAGAGTTATTCATAATGGTTTAGTGGTGTGGTGGGATAATTTCCCTATGTATATTGCTTCAATCGATAATTACCTCATACAAAATTAGCTACTCTAGTCGAGTTGTTGTTGATGACTTGGCTACAAAACTTGGGGGCACTTGTTGATTTTGGGTTTTCACACCAAATTTCATATCTCCAAGCTACTATTTCCTCCCTACAAGCCACAATCTCCAATGTGGAAGAAATTATTATCCTGATGGGCTAGCAGACCTAGGAAAGCAACAACCTCATGGAGGAGAATGAGACTGGTGCATGGCTCAATTTATGGTTTAGATATTGCTACCGATCTATGTTCAAATGGTTCTCTTTGACATCCTGATTTGATTTCAATTTGTTTTAAGTTTTAAATTATTTATGGTCTTACCTATGTATTGGTTTGTCTTTGGAAGAGGTAACTCCTCTAATTGGTCATTCCTCAATTATTATTAGATGTAAGTAATTTTGGCTCCCTATTTTTTGGTAGGGTTTAGTCTATTTTTTACAAGGTTTGGATATCCTTTCAAAACTCCTTCATCCATATAATAAAAAAAAGAGGTAACATTAAAAGATAATAACATTAGTTAAAAGGAAACCAATTATAGTAGATAAACAATGCATAGTAATAAAGAAAAAGTACTTTTTTAGATAATTTAAATAGTTATTACATAAAGGTAAGTATGGTAATCCCTCCATACTCTCAAATAATAATATCATATCAATTCCATTAGGGAAGTATACCCATAGTTCTAGTCTATTTGAGCATAAGTAAAATATTGTAAATAAAATTACTGATGTATTGGTTCCATTGACCTCCTCTCTCCTCCTTTTATTTCCATCGATCATTTGAGGATAGTAGGGGATAAGGATACTCATGGTTCAATATAGGTATACCTCTAAATGCATCTATCATTTACTTTACCAAATTGCAACTATACAAATAACAATCAAGCTTCTAACCATCTAATGCATAATTGATATCATAAAAGAATCATTAATGTAATTTCCACCTCTCAAATATATTTAGAGAGTCATTCAACATGCACAATTTAGATCATAATATTAGCTTCAATAAATTCTTATATTTATTCAAAGAATTAAAGTTCCATACCTCTAATAATTAAATACACTAGGTTCCTTTATTTCCCTTGAATCAAATCTTAGAACTCAATTCATAAAGTAAACCATTATTCGTTGTCTCATAAATCAAAGTCCCTTTACATTAATCTATAAAATAATTATTCCATTTATCTTCTAATTTAAAGTCTCACTCCTATGTCCAAGCTGAGCGGTAAAATCGAGGAGCTACCGATGTAGGGCGAGAAGAGCGAGACAGGGGTTCATGATCAGGAACGGGATATCCACAACATTATTCGCATTATGGCTATCAACCGAGTCTTGAAGGCTGTCGATCATTACCTATCAGTGGCTAACATCCTCAAAGAAGGAATCGATCTCATGCATAGAGCTACCGAAGATCTTCGTAAAATCCCAGGCATGCTGGAGACTCTCCTTCAGGAGTGTAGAGCCCATGGGCCTGGGAACTAAACCTTGGGTTGGGTTTGGTGTTGTCTATTTTTTCTACTGATGTTTAGTGTAATAGGGTTAGTTTGTTTTGGTTTAGCTCAGTTGTTAGTTTTTGTTGGTTTTTGACTACGGTGCTGGTGTTTTTGCCCTACATTATGAATGTAGATGAAATATTGTATATTGGTGTTTTTGGCCTGCATTTCGAATGCAGATGATCTTCTTGTAAATAGGGGTGGGTCCCTTCAACCCATAAATAAATAAATTCTACTTTACCTACCAAAAAAAAAAAGTCTCACTCCTTTAATTTATTAATAATCTAATTTCATTTCATTTGATAAATCAAAGTTATACTACTTTAATTTATAAAATAATTATTTTATTTATTTACTAAATAAAAGTCCCACTATTTTAATTTATAAATAAACTGATTTACTTTCATTTCATAAATCAAAACTCATTTTTTCAATATGTAAAATAATCATTCCTTTATTTAATGAATTAAAGTTCCATTACCTCAATCCACAAATACACGAACTATATTCATTATCTCATAAATCAAAAATACATATTTTTAATCTATAAAATAATCATTCTATATTTAATAAATTAAAGTCCCATTACCTCAATTCCCAAATAAACCAACTATTCTCACCATTTTATAAATCAATACTTCATATTTTAATCTATAAAATAATCATTCCTTATTTAATGAATTAAACTATGGTTACCTAAAGAATCATTCTTTATTAAATGAATTAAATTCCCATTACCTTTTTTTTTTAAGCAAAAAACCCTTTGCGGGGGCCGCCTTGGTCTGAGAGACCACGAACAAGGTGTTCTACACCATCAAAGTCACTTGGGAGTCGCACCCGACCCTGCCCCGCACCAACATTATCAATTGGATTTTGGATACCCAATTCAGCTTTTTGGTAGGGTGGAGATTTGAACCTGGGACCTCCCTTCGAGGATTGCCCTCTCCTCTCCAACTCACCTACAACACCTAGGTAAAAGTCCCATTTGCTCAATTCACAAATAAACCAACTATTTTTATTATTTCATAAATCAAAACTTCATTTTTAATCTATAAAATAATCATTCTTTATTCAATGAATTAAAGTCCCATTACCTCAATTTACAAATAAACCAACTATTTTCATTATTTTAGAAATCAAAACTCATTTTTTTTCAATCTATAAAATAATCACTTCTTTATTTAATGAATTAAAGTCCCATTACCTCAATCCATAAATAAACGAACTATTTTCATTATTTCATAAATCAAAAATCCATATTTTAATCTATAAAATTATCATTCTTTATTTATTGAATTAAAGTCTTATTACCTCAATTCATAAGTAAACCAACTATTTTCATTATTTCATAAATCCAAACTCCATATTTTATTCTATAAAATAATTATTCTTTATTTAATGAATTAAACTCTGGTTACCTCAATTCACAATTAATCCAACTACTCTTAAATTTTCATAAAATAAAACTCCATGTTTTAATCTATAAAATAATCATTCTTTATTTAATGAATTAAATTCTGGTTACCTTAATTCACAAATAATCGAACTACTCTTAAATTTTCATAAAATAAAACTCCATGTTTTAATCTATAAAATAATCATTCTTTATCTAATGAATTAAAGTCCAATTATCTCAATTCACAAATAAACCAAATATTTTCATTATTTCATAAATCAAAACTCCTTTTTTTAATCTATAAAATAATCACTCATTTATTTAATGAATTAAAGTCCCATTACCTCAATCCATAAATAAATGAACTATTTTTATTATTTCATAAATAAAAAATCCATATTTTAATCTATAAAATTATCATTCTTTATTTATTGAATAAAAGTCTTACTACCTCAATTCATAAATAAACAAATTATTTTTATTATTTCATAAATAAAAATTTCATCTTTTAATCTATAAAATAGTCATTCTTTATTTAATGAATTAAAGTCCCAATAACTTAATTCACAAATAAACCAACTATTTTCATTATTTCATAAATCAAAACTCCATCTTTTAATGTATAAAATAATCATTTTATATTTAATGAATTAAAGTCCCATTACCTCAATTTACAAATAAACCAACTATTTTCATTATTTTATAAATCAAAACTTCATATTTTAATCTATGTAATAATAATTATTTATATAATGAAATAAAGTCCCATTACCTCAATTCACAAATAAACCAACTATTTTCATTATTTCATAAATCAACACTCCATATTTTAATTTATAAAATTATCATTTTTTATTTAATGAATTAAAGTTCCATTATCTCAATTTACAAATAAACCAACTATTTTCATTATTTCATAAATTTAAAACTCCATCTTTTAATCTATAAAATAATCATTCTTTATTTGATGAATTAAATAAATTAGTCCAAGTCCCACAAGCCCCTAAATATGTTTTAATAAAATAAGTCATAAAATTACTAATTAATTCATCCCTACTAAGGGTGGAATAAAAGCATTCTTTTTAAGTCAATGATTACGCCACCCAAGCAACCTCAAAAGGGTAAAATAGAAAATAGGACATACTCGACCAAAACTAGCGACACAAATATTTCAACATGTGGAGCCAAATTGACTCCAGATCCACCATACTTCCTATGGCATCAGGTAAAGGTTGGGGAAGGAGAATATACAACGGTGTTATCCTCTCCCAACAGTGGATGACCCAATAGCTAGGTATCACCAACTATTCAAAAGAAAGGGAAAACTCTATGATGTATAGCCACTTGCAACACTTTAAGAGAAAGGTAGAAACAATGAAATAAAGAAACAACGCTGCCTATCTCAAGGAAAAACCACTACTGGGGTTCACACCATCAGATAAGTAACTAACTTAGATCAAGAAGCAAATAATAAGAGTCTCAATGGTTGGAAGATGCATAGTAATGAAGGGTATCTTGTTACTTGAATTACTACCATCAATATCAAGATACAAACTGTGAAAAGTGACGTGACACACAACTACACAAGGAGTGGATACTCACTTTTAGGTGAACCAACCGAGTACAAATACTTAGCTAAAATTGAAAGGATAGGTTGCATAGCAAAAGGAAATATGACCAGGGTGTAAGGTGTTTTAGACATTGTGTAATTGCCATCCTCTAAACAAATGTAACTGATAGTAAGACGAATTGTTCAATAATAAGGACATCCAAATAAAATATAATAAGTAGACATCCATATACATAGAAAAACTAACCTGGTGTTTACCTTCTATGTTCATACTTTGTCCTCATAGTGTTTGAATCTACCTATCGAGTTCAATTTTGGGTTTGTTAGGTGTTACCCCTTTGTCCCTTCACGGTTCTTCTGCATTATTTTTTCCCTCATGATACCTTCTACCTCTTCCTCCAAAACCATTATCATTACTCGACCACATTACCCCCAACTACCATTACTTTCTCATCCTCTATCGTATGCCATAAAATTTTCCTTATCTCCTCGATGGATGAGCAGATTTGAAATCCTACTTTTTTGTGAGGAGAAGCTTCGACATAAAGGCTCTCTTTGCATGGTTGGTAGGGACATATATAAATATATATTTGAATATATTTACATTATTACAAATTAACTTTCATTGTTTTGAAATGAGGTTCCAGTAAATCATTTGTTATATTGTCATTTGAAAATATAACTACCAATTATAAAAGAAACTTTATTATTATTATTTTAACATAAAACTTCTATTATTTATAAAATGAAGCTATGTTATCATTTTAAAATAAAATATTTTTCTATTTATTTAAAATGAAAACCTATTACCACTTCAAATAAAACATCTTTCTATTTATTTAAAATGAAACTCTATTATCATTTTCAAATAAAACATCTTTCTCTTTATTTAAAATGAAGTTCTATTATCATTTTTAAATAAAACAAATTTCTCTTTATTTATAATGAAACTCTATTATCATTTTTAAATAAAACATATTTCTATTTATTTAAAATTAAACTCTATTATCATTTTCAAATAAAACATCTTTCTATTTATTTAAAATAAAAAGAGAATGAGGTTTTAAAAAAACAAGAAGCTCTCAAGGGTATCATACTCATTCATGCTTTTTATTTTCTAAACCACTAGTGCAGATAGTGACGAAGTAAAATATAATCAAACATATGCAAAAAATAAAGAGGGAATCTTTCCATCAACCCAATCACCTATCTTAGTTGGAGAATTCATGATAGCTACTATGCTATCCACTAAGGCTTAAGGTGACCAATTATTGATGATTATACCTTTCGATAATGCATGCATATATGAAGGTATCTATCCATGTTACCCTTGAGTTACCTTAATTATAATTTACCCCAACCTCAAGTACCCTCACTTTTAGTGGATGGTTCTGCTTCTTCCACCTACGAGTGTACCTGATCATGCATAGCTTGGCAACATGTTAGCAATAACATACTCTTTAAAATCAACTAAATATTTTATAGTAAGTTCAATTGCCTATGTTAGGTAGTAAAGTATCATAATACATTGTTTGTTTGTACCAAAAATTCTGTTAGGGAGGGTCATGATAAAAATATACCACCTCCTAACTTGGCCTTCTAAAAAATTGTATGAGCCTATAGCATCCCAACCTCCATGAACCAACATTCCCAAGATACCTTGTAAATCAATCTACACTAATTAGTGCTAAAAGCTTAAATCATAAAAGCAATTGGGACAGGAGAGAGAATATAGAGAAATTTAATATTTCTAGAATTTTCCATGGTTTTGAATATTGGATATACTTTCCAAAAAATCCTTGTGAACAATAGTCCCCCATGACCTTTTCCCTTCCATGAAATCTTTTGAAAATTAAAAAATTATACTCCTCTATTTTCCATCCTCTAAAGAGATTCTCCTTATATACCCTTCCAACCTCCCTTGGATACCCACAATACCATATTTAGACTTATCATTTTGCTTATAATTATCTATACTCGCTAGGATTTGGAGGGGGAAATCTCTATCCCACTTGTTGAACCCCTCATAAAAGACCCCCATATTTGCCATGCAACATGCTCTCTTGTTTCCTTCTCTAAATATATGAGAAAACTCCACTATCTCGAACAAGCTTAGCTTTTGTCAACTTTTGTCTATCATTGTGGATAAGCTCCAAATTACTTCCACATTCTCCTTCATTATTCTAATGATATTTAAGGAGTCTCCTTCAATGATAAATTTCTTGACTTGAATATCCACTAAATGATTTATGCCTAGGAGCAAAGCCTCTACAAAATGGCTAGATTGATTCCCTAGAGATTTAGCAAAAGTCCTAACTAACTCCTCCTCATATTTTATTACACCCTTAACCCTAGCTATTCATGGATTTACTTTTCAAATTTTAGTTTTATCGATCCCACTAGAGGGGATTTCCCTTTTATTTGTTGTCTAACATTACTACATGAGGGACTAGTCGAAACTAGCACAAGTTCAAGATCCTACCCTACAGGAAACAAACTCTAGACTCCCTAGAGATAATGGGAGAGACTAAAATTCCATAAGATGTTCAACCTTTTACTCTTAAATGATGAGCTTCATTGAAGATATAGGTTTGAGATATAGTTAGAAAAAACCCATGAAATATGAAATTTATTTATGATAATCAAAAGAAATTCTTGAGCAAAGGGAAATTGACGTACAAATGGTTAACATCCCCCTATTATTTTTACATAAACAACATCAATTAGGATATTTGAATCCTCTTTTCTCTAAATTATCTAATGTTAATATTTTATTTTGGATAGCAAGCTAGAAAAGAAAGTATATTTTTGGATTTTGATTCTTAATCAAAATCTTAGATATTGGGAGCCAACCTCTCTCTTCTCCTTCAAGAAAGTAGTACTATGTCTTAATAGTATAAAGGCCTTGGCTAGAGGAATTCCACCACATCAAATCTTGAGCATCATGGCTATTCAAAGTGTAAGCCTACAATATTTTGTTTAATTTATTGATAATATGACTCTTTGTAAGATTCATACCTTCCACAGGGATATACCTCCAAAACTAGCTAGGGTTAATACTAAGGGAAGATGGACTATCTTCCCTTATTATTAAAATATCTTGGATGATGGACTCAAACATTAGAAAACTTTCCTATTCTAGGCAACTAAACTCTTGGTCCTCCCTGAGAGGGATGCTCTTTAGTACAGGTTATTTCTAGAAAAGCACCTTCCTACCATTCCCAAATTTCCACCTATTCCATGTCATAAAAATATTTTGACAGTTTGGAGGTAATTCCACAAATTTGATCCCAAAAGAAGTTTATTTTCTTCTAAGAAGCAATCATTGTTTCTTAAATATTTAGCTTGAAGGATTGTCCCCCATCCCACCTTATCCAACTTAGCTAATTTTTTGCCAATATTTCCCATTAGGGCTTTGTTTATTTTCCTAAGATTTTGAAATCTAGGGTCTCTAGCCTCCTTATTTTGGCAAACATGATCTGAAGCAACCAACAAGATTCTCCTCTTGTCCTTAGAACTAGACCATAAAAAAATCTTCTAAATTTTCTCAATTTTATCATATACTTTGGCCAACATCTTAAACAGGGAGATAAAGTATATTGGGATACTCTAAAGGGATGGTTTTACAAACTGTGCTTTCCCTGCCTGACTAAGGAGAGCTCATTTCCAACCTAAACTACTCCACCACTAGGTTCCACATCTCCTCTAATAATCTCCCTTTAAATAATGGCATCCTGAGATAAGAAATAGGAAGAATCACAATACCACATAAAAAAAAAATGTTATTATTTGTTGCCTCAAGATCGAGGTGTTATGGACGTAGATTTTAATTTTAGAAAAAAATAATTTCTACTAGTAACTAATTCAAAAATTTCTAGAATAGATTTCATCTTAGCTTGTGAGATGGAAGACCTAGAGGTAACGATGGTATCATTAATGAATTATTGGTGGGAAATAGGATTAATAGTGGAAATAGACCTAATACTATCAATATTTCTTTCCATCACAACTCTTGAGATAGACTTCCCTAAGGCCTTAACTAGAATAATAAAAATATAAGGAGTTAAGGGATTTGATTGCTGAAGGCCTCTCCTACTATTAAAGAAACCAGTAGCTGACCCATTCATTAAAATAAAAAATATGGCAAAGGTGAAACAATCAGAGAGAAGGTCAATCCAATCCTGATGGAAACCAAAACTCCTCAAAAATCTGGTAAGGAAATCCCATGAAACTCTATTGCAGGCCTTATTAATGTCCAATTTAATAAGCATCCCCTCCTCCCCACTTTTATCTATAGAGTGGATAATTTCATGAATAGTAATTATACCATCTAAAATTTGTCTCCCTTTGATAAAACCTCCCTGTTAAGGACTTATTATAAGTGGGGACACTGTCTTAACAACATCAATGATATACTAACCTAGAATATGCCTAAAAATTTGGAAGAAAACAATAAGGAAGCCATCCAACCCTAGGGTTTTATCCCCTTTCAAGTCAAAGATAACCTTTCAAATTTCCTCATCCTTGAAGGGAGTTAGAAGGTAGTCATTCATTTGGTCACAGATCAAAGAAGGGATATTGTAGATCATAGAGTTCATAGCCTCTTCATAAGAGGGTATAAGGTTTATAAAGAACTTCTATCCTATTCGTCATTGGATATGATACTTTAAATATCATATTTTCAACTATAGTTATAAAAAACCATAATAATTAAATATGGAAGAATGAATTAAATAACTAAAAGAAATTAAACTTATTCATTCATATGAAAAATATCATAAATGTTTTTAAACAATTTTAAAACCAATACAATATTATAAAATTATCATAGTAGCTCGACTACTCCATTTTCACCATAGAAATATTTTATTTATTCTAATAAAATGAATAAATAAATAAACTAACTAAAAATATAAATTATATTTTAAAAAAAATTACATAAATTCTTTAGGGAGTAGAGAGGGCTCTGCTAGGGTTTGATGAGGAAAAACTACTCTGCTAGGGTTTGATGAGGAAAAACTACTCTGCTAGGGTTTGATGAAGAAAAAATGCTCTGCAAGGATGGCAGCAGTTTCCAAAGGAGGTCTAAAAAATTAGAGGAATGTCGTGATGGCATCGGGTCCGGCATAGATAATGCATGATCGTGATGCCTTTTGATCTAAAAATGACTGGAACGAACAAGATTTTCCAGTGCATGTCAAGAACCACTTGTTAAAAAAAAATTGATGTTTGGAACGATGTGAAGCCAGACCAGTTCTAGTGGTTCAACCAGACTCGATGGCGGAATATGTGGAGTATCTAACCAAACATGCCCTTATTGGTAAATTTTTGGGCATCTGAATTTATCTCCCATTTGTGGAGGCCTGGGTAAGACTTGGAATCTTGAAGGTGATGTGGAGGTGATGCTGAGTGAAAGCAACTATTTTATGGTGGTTTTATCTTGTATTGTAGATCGTAACAAAGAATTTGTATGGGGTCCTTATTTCTATAACCAAATGGGACTCTTTCTTAAACCCTGACATGTGGGTTTCAACCCATCAGAGGAGCGACAATCACGGGTTCCAATATGGGTGCGACTTCCATGGCTCCCATTGGAATTTTGGAGAATTGATATTTTGCATAAGATTGCCCTTTTGCTTGGGAAGTCGATTGGACCATCACAACAGACAATGGATAAAAAGGTAATCTTTGTTGCTCGTATTTGTGTTGAAATTGACTTAAATAATCTTATTATAGATTCTATTGAAATACAATTTGGATCAACTACATGGGTTCAAAAACTTGACTATGAAGCTCTTCCATTTTGTTGCTAGATTTACCGTGAATATGGCCACCTACAAAGAAAATGCCCTAAGTTTGTCCCACCTGTGGCTTCAAATCTTGGGCCCTCTCGATCTGGACAAAGTTTGGATAAAGGAAAAGCCTCGATAAAGGAAGGAAAATGGGATAAGGAAGGTTTTGTTTCGGTAAAAGCCCGAAATAGAGGACGAAGGGAAAACAAAAACCTTAAGGAGAGCCAGCCAAATGCTTTACTCAACCATTTTGAAATATTATATGATCTTGATCAGTGCATGGAGATACTTGAAACGTTGCTACCTGATGCAAATATAACAAGGCCAAATTAGATGTCTCTTCTTAAGGAGGAACTTAAGGAATCAGATCTAGGGGGTTTAAATGAAGAACAAAGGGCTTTGGATATGAGTATAGGGGACATGGTTGGGTCTAGCCCTATAAGGGAAACTATTTTGGAAAGTGGTACAAATTTAGTTATGCTCTCTCCTACTCAGGTACTGATGTAGACATCCTTGGACTACAAAACTCCTACGGTATTGGGATTGTAGTAGAAAATAATTAAAAACATTTTTCAGATAAGAATATGAAGGTGGGTCGAAAGAAGGACCAGGATACAATTAAGTTAATGGGGGATACTTCGGTGGAGTCAGGCTTGGTGAGAACATTGGACTCCCTTTTTTATAACCCCCAAAAATTATTATCCTCTCATGGAATGTAAGGAGGTTTAACAACATCCCTAGACAAAAATCTGTTCGTGATTTGGTTTGTGTGCATTATCCAGATGTGGTTTTTATTCAGGAGACTAAATTGGCTATTGATAGTATGTTCAATATTGCTCCCAAGTTGTGGAGAAGGGGGTAATTCCAGTGTATTGGTGCATGTGGATATGTTGGTGGCATCGCTTATTTATGGGATCCAATTAAGATATCCCCTCTTACTTGGATTTCCAGTAGATGGTCTATTTCGATGGTCGGGCATGATAATGAATCTGGTGAAACCATCCTACTTAAAAATGTGTATGTTCCTATTGATTACAATGGTAAAGTGAATTTATGGGAGCACATTTGCTTTGTGAGAAGTTTGGTTCCTCTATACCCATGGATTTTGGCTGGAGACTTCAACTGTATCACTTGTCTAGAGAAGAAACATGGTGGGGTGGACAGTCTTGAGCCTTTTTCTTCTGTCTTCAATGCTCATATCCAGGCCCTAAACTTGGTTGAAATCAAGCCAAATAATGGGATCTTTACTTAGCATAATAGAAGGTGTGGGGAAGCTTCCATTTTAGAGAGACTAGATAGGTTTTTGATATCTAGTTATTGGATGGGTAATAATAGAAGTGCTAGTTATGTGATTCTGGAGGGTAGGGGATCTGATCATTGGCCTATCAAACTCTCTGCTTTGGAGTTAATGCTAAAAAAGAACCCCTCCTTTAAGTTTCAATTTATGTGGCTTTGTGATCCTAAGCTTCATGATTCCATGCAAGGTTGGTGGACCACTGGCAAAACTCCTCATGACATCGCTATGTATTCCTTTATGAAGCAACTATAATTTGTAAAACATAAATTGAAGAGATGGAATAGACTAAATTTTAGGAATGTTTCCTTGGCTAATCTGGCAGCTCTTAGGAAGATGGAAGAATCTTCAAGGAAGATTAGAGATCAGGGATTCACGAAGGAGCTTCTTGTTGAGGAATCTGAGGCTGTGAAAGACCTTGCTGAATGGGAACTAAGGGAAGAAATTGTTTGGAAATAAAAATATTGAGTAGATTGGCTTCAGGAAGGGGATAGGAACACAACCTTATTTTATAACTCAGTTAAATCTCACCATAATGGTAACCTGATTACCTCTCTTGTGAATTCTCAGGGTACCCTACTCTCTTCTCTTAGGGATATTTCAGAAGAGACTAAGAGATATTTTTCCTCTCTCTTCAAGGAGGACTCCCTATCAGATGATGAGAATGAAAAGCTTATTCTAAACTATATTCCAACAATTATTTCTAGAGAGATGAATGAGCACTTGATGGGTCCAATTTCCCTTGAGGAGTTGGAAAATGTTGTATTCAAGATGAAAAAGAAAAATCCCCAAGCCCAAATTGATTCCTGATTGAGTTTTATCAGGAGTTTTGGTATTTAATCAAATTTGATCTTTTGGACATGGTCCATGAGTCCCAAAAGAACAAACAGATGCTAAGGTCCCTAAATGCTACTTTTGTGGTGCTTATACCCAAAAAACATGGAGCAAATTCCTTGGATATGCTTAGGCCTATTGCTCTTTGTAATGTTGTGTATAAGATCATCATAAAAATTATTGCTGAGAGGTTGAAGATATGGTTGAGAAAAATCATCTTTGAGGAGCAAGGAGGGTTTGTTGTTGATCGACAAATCTTGGATGTGGTTGTTATTGCTACATAAGCTATTGACTCGATGAAAAATTCTAAGGAGAAAACTATGTTCATTAAGTTGGAAATGGCCAAAGCCTATGATCGGGTCAGATGGTCCTTCCTTTAGAAAGTTCTTGCTACTTTTGGATTTGAGGAGGAATGGATTAGATGGGTGATGAGCTGTGATTCTTCTTCCTCATTCTCTATTCTTGTTAATAATGAGCCATCAGATTTTTTTGCAGCCTCAAGGGGTTTGAGGCAAGGAGATACTTTATATCCTTATTTTTTTATCATTATGGCAGAAGGGTTGAGAATATTGCTAAATTCTCAAGTCATGCAGGGTCTCATTCAGGGGTGGAAGTGGGATAGTAGTTTGCCACATATTTCCCACCTTCAATTTGTTGATGATACTGCTTTGTTGGGAGTTACCATTATTAGGGAAGCTGGCAATATTAGATAGTCTCTTGACATATATCTTGGTTCTTTTGGACAGTTGATTAATGAGGACAAGTCTTCTATTTTCTTCTTCAATACCTCTCCTCTTAAGATTCTAGGTTGGGACTCCCCCCTTCATTTATCTTGGTATTCCAATTTCATCTCATCCTCTACCTAGATCTTCTTGGCAGTCTATGCTTGATAAGTTTAGAAGGAAGATGAATCACTGGACTTTTAGATGGCTATCCACTACAGGTAGAGTGTTGCTTTTAAAATATGTTGTTCAAGCTTTACTCATTTATAGATGTTTTGTACAAATAGCTCCCTCTCACTTCATCAAGGACATGGGTGCTTTGTCAAGACAGTTTTTATGGTCTGGAAAACTTGATCAATCTAAATGGAATTTGGTTAGGTGGGTTCTATATGTAGGTCGATGCAAGAGGGAGGCCTTGGGTTATGATAGACAACTCTTTTTGGGCAGGATTTGGCTGCAAAACTTTATTGGAGATGGTGTACCTCTCAAGATCATATTTGGGCTAAAATATTATCTTGTAAATACTTGAGAGGTATTTCTGAGGCTGATATCCCTAGAGTCAGCTTGGTTGGAAAAGGTTCGATTATCTAGGACACTTTGAAAAGAGGAGCTAATTTAATCAAGTAGGGTTTGTTATGGATTTGCAATTAGGGATCAAATGCTTTTTTTTTGGGAGGATTCTTGGGATGGTCACCTTCCTATATTGAATCAATATCCTAGGTTACGTTACTTAAGAATTTATTTCTTTGAAGCAGGCTGGTCTCGTGTGGAGGACTTTAAAAAATCTAGTCTTTTGGAAATATGGAGATGTACAGGTGGAAATATCCGTAAGAATGGCCCCAAGGGGGACTAGCCAAGGACAGAGAGGTGCTTGCTCTTATTCTTACGAGGAGGCCTTGTTCTTCATTGAGGGGTAAAGATATTCTGGCTTGGAACCCTGATCCTAAGGGAACCTACTTGGTAGCCTATGGTTATCAGGATCTTGATAAGAAAAAGTATGGGAGTCTTCCTATCACTTGGTGGAAAAAGGTGTGGAACAAATTTTCCTGGCCAAAATGTAACTTCTTTCTCTGGTTAGTAGCTTGTAATAAATGTCTCACTTGGGATAATGTGAGGAAGAGGGGATTTGAGGGTCCCTATTTTTGTGTCCTTTGTAGTAATAATGAGGATGACTCTTCTCATTTATTTTTCCAATGCTCCTTTGCTAGAGACATTTGGCACCATTGGTGGAGTGCTTGGAACCATTCATGTTTTCATGTGCTGTCCCTGGTGGAGTTTTGGAGTAGTCTGGGTAGACCTCCGACCAAGGCCCCTTTCCTTCAAGTGGCTTGGAATTTGGGCCCTTCTTGCATCATCTATAAAATTTGGCTCGAACAAAACCAACGCATTTTTTAGGGCAATTATTTGGTTGTTCAACAGATCTAGCAAAGGATCTTGTATATGGTTCAGGAAACCATCCATAGAAAATGTGATGTGGACCCTCTCTTGGATTCTAGGGAGGAGAAGGTACAACAAGCCCTTGGTCTATTTGGGGATGGTGTGAAATATTTTTGCCCTAGTAGGGTTCCTCAACTGAACAAGAAGGTTAGGAGAGATGGTAGGTGGAGGCCACCCCTTAGAGGAGTTTTAAAAATTAATACTGATGGATCATCCAGGGGTAATCCTGGACATGTTGGCATTGGCGGTTTTGGGAGAGATTCTACTGGTGATGTCATTTTTTTCTTTTCCATTTACAAACGTGTTCACTCCAACAATTTTATGGAAGCTCTTGCAATTCTTGAGGCCTTTCGGAGGGGGTCTTCTCTTGGCTAGCATAGGATTATCTACGAGTATGACTCTCAAATTGTGGTTAATATTTTAACCAGTAAAAGGGTGGAGGAATTTAATTGGCAGTTGGCCTCTGTAGCCGTTCAGATTCTCAGAATGAGTGAAGAATTCAAATTTTATATCCTTTGTGTACATTCCAAGGGAATGGAATGTGGTTGCTGATTACCTGGCCAAAAGGGCTTCTGAGTTGCTAGATCCTTGGAGTATCGATAATTGGGAAAGTCTCCCGTCTGGGGACTCTCAACGCCTGTGGAAGTTGATCCACAAGGATGTATAGACTTAATGTGGTTTTTTCTTGTTGTCTTTTTTGGGTGTCATTCTAGTCTAGTGGTTTTAGCCTATTTGGCTATTTATTTGAGTCTTGGTTGGAAGCTCAGTTGTACTCTATAATCCAAAAATTTTATCAATAAATTTTTACCCCTTTATTTATTAAAAAAAACAATTTTACGTAAATAATTAAATGAAATAATTTCAATTTAATATATTAATTATCTAAAAAACCAAAATCTTATAAAAAACAATCCAAATATAATTACTAAAATATTATAAAACTACTATATAAATTGACAATACAATATAAACATAACATTAAAGTATAAAACACACATTGATGTAAAATTTTAAAAAGTAATCTTATTTAAATAAGTAAAGAACCAAACAAACTGGACGAACAATTATGAAATCTACTCTCTCAAAACCGATGAACACTGTTATATGGTAATTTATTAAACTATATTTACAGTTTATTACTATCATGCAGAAACATCAACGTTTAATTGTATATAAGATTGTTTTTTAGATGTACATCTAGAATTTAGACTCACATCGTTATGTTCGTCATAATAATTTAAGATTTGCCGATGGTTTTTTCTCACCAATTTCCACGGAGAATAGACGATTTGCACTAAAGTTACGAAATTGTCGATAGCAGTGCAGTCTTTGCCCTTTTATTGATCCCATGTGATTTGAACAAGACTACTGAAAAGTGAATATTCTTGAGCACACAAAATTATTGTTGTTTTGCCTTGGCCCATAACCCAAAAAAAAATTAGTGAAGCCATCTTCATGTGTTCACGAAAAATTCTTTGCAGATGGTTTTTTCTCACCAATTTCCACGGAGAATAGACGATTTTCACTAAAGTTACGAAATTGTCGATAGCACTGCAGTCTTTGCCCTTTTATTGATCCCATGTGATTTTGAAGAAGACTACTGAAAAGTGAATATTCTTGGGCACACTGAATTATTGTTGTTTTGCCTTGGCCCATAACCCAAAAAAAATATTAGTGAAGCCATCTTCATCTGTTCAAGACAAATTCTTTGCAGATGGTTTTCTCTCAGCAATTTCCACGGAGAATAAGGACGATTTGCACTAAAGTTACGAAATTGTTGATAGCAGTGCAGCCTTTGCGCTTTTATTGATCCCATGTGATTTGAACGAGACTGCTGAAAAGTGAATATTCTTGGCCACAATGAATTATTGTTGTTTTGTCTTGGCCCATAACCCAAAAAGAACAAAACAAAAAGTAGTAAAGCCATCTTCATCTGTCAGGGTTTTTTCTCACCAATTTCCATGGAGAATAGACGATTTGCACTAAAGTTACGAAATTGTTGATAGCAGTGCAGCCTTTGCGCTTTTATTGATCCCATGTGATTTGAACAAGATTACTGAAAAGTGAATATTCTCGGGCACACTGAATTATTGTTGTTTTGCTTTGGCCCATAACCCAGAAAAAGAAAAAGTAGTGAAGCCATCTTCATTTGTTTGGAGAACATTTAAATATTATTAGTTTAATTTGAGTAGATTTATTTGTTTTTATTAAATATTTGTTAAATTGAGGTTGATAGAGTTCCTTCATTTTAGTGAGGTAGGACGGAGGTTATAGTGGTAGCTTTCCCGTTTTTAATTGTGAGAGCTGTCAATAAAGAAAATGTTCAATAAAAAGAGCATGTAACCCTAAAAACCATACCTAACCTGCCCCCTTCAACACACTCAAAAAAACATGTTTAAAACAATAAAAACACAAAATACAAAAAAAACACACAATAAATACAAAATAAAAATAAAAATAAAAATAAAAAAACACAAAAATAATAAAAATAAAAGACAACAAAAACACTACAAACGTAAAATATAAAAATACACACCCGGAAAGAAAAAACATATTAAATTTAAGACCAAAACAAATCAAACGATCTTTTTAATCAAATTTAACAGAAAAAACAAAATAAAAAATCTATCTGGAAACTGAAAAACCTTGGAAACAAAATAATAACTTTATAATTAAAAACATTGAGAAAAGGGTAAAAAAAATATAAACTTTTCATCGTGATTTGCATTTTCTCCAATCTTTTTTATAAAAGCATGTTGAAACCAACCTTTTCTCTTTTTTTTCGAATTTGAGCCACATTTGTTTTCGAATTTACAATGCCCACCGGTCTTGTGTTCTACAATCTTTTCATGCGAAAGCCTGTTGAAACCACCTTTCCCTTTCTTTTCGAATTTAAACCACAATTATTTTTCTTCCGACTTTCTGGCATTTAACGTCAACATTTGCCTTTTGTATTAATTAAAGTCCAGCACAATATTCTGCATTTCAAGGAAAGTTAAGCGTTAACAGAGTGAAGAGAATATAATATAATTTCCGTATAACTGGCCACCAAGGAGGCAGCACTTTTGTTAGAGTCATCTAAATTTACTGCAAACCAAAAGTCCATAGTCCAACAGTCCATAGTCCAACCCAGAGGTTTAACAACGAAACGTTTGTAACGTCATTTAGTCAAATCGAACACATCACGTTGTACTCTTGGACATTAGTACGGATAGAAAGTATCAAGACGTTCGTCCTTACCTCTCACCCACCGATCAGGAATTGCGGGTCCGATCTTATAAAGTGGTTGTTTTTGCGAGGGGTTTATCTTTAGAAACATAACACCACCGCAGCAAAATGGTTGTTTTTGCGAGGGGTTTGTTCCAAGATATATACGAATTATAATTGTAAAGGCGCTTCCCAAGGATGGTTGAAAGATTTTAACGAATTAATTATTATTGTGTAGGCGCTTTTCTTGAAAATAGCTTTCTAATTAATTGGAGAATGTAATTATTGTCATGCTCGGCCAGCCAACCTCAAAGCATTAAAAATCACAGTTTAAACAATAAAAACTAATACCTAAATCTATCGACACGAGAGAGGATGTGGTAAAAAACATCAAAGCAAGCAAGGACCCCTCTGCCCTGGTCTTGTTTGTCTGACCCTCTACAATAGGAGGAAAATACAGAATTACTAAAATAAGCAACCTGACCGTAAGTGAATTACACTGACTCGTGCTCCTATTCCTATTAGTCTTCTTGATTACCTCACTCAACAATTTCAAATTTTAAAAACAAAAAACAAAACACGGAGGGAATATTAACTATACTAATACTAAAATGGATGTATTAGTAAATCAGTAGTTACCATAATATTAAAATGTTTGTCTAATGACTACAACTTCTCTAATTTTGAACATCAGTGTGAACAGAAATTCTGATTTGGTGTAGGCCACCATTACAGATAGTTAGTGTCTGTCGTTGTCTTTAAAAATTAAAGTGGATGAAGATAAAAGCAGCCCGATCACGTGTGCACTGGCAGGCTAAAACGAAATTCCTTCCTTCAGGAAAACACTTTCACATTTCCTTTACAACTCCTATAAATGTTTATAAGATTGGAGGGATTACACGGCAATATTGAAAGATACTTCGAGCCCTGTCCTTCTGTCTTCGATTTCCTTTTATTTTTATTTTTATTGTTTAGAATGGATTGTCCGCCGCCACCCCCTCCTTCGCTTCCTTTGCCGGGAGACACCTTCTCAGTTGGGGAGGTGATTAAGTTGCTGGCCATGTCCATTGGCCTTGTTTATTTCAGTGGGCTCATTTCTTACGACCTATGGACTGCACTAGCAAGTAAATCCCGCGTCCAATGGATCCCAGCAAAAACCCTTGTTCTAAGTGCCTTGACTCTCCAGATTCTTACATTGCTAGAGCTTAAGAATGTCAGCATGCCTGATAGCCCCAACATTGACGAATTGGTCAATCTCTCTAACAATCAGCTGGCGATTGACAGTGGAAGACTGGTATTGTGCGTCTTCATTGGGTATATGCTGCCAGGAATGGCTGGTTCTGGAGCTGAAACTCAGTGGGGTAATATTGCAGCCTTGAACGTCTGTGTATTCACCGCCATCACTTCCGAGCTTTACTACGTTCGTATCACCATAAGAGTTTTTTTAAAGAAATTCCAAATTGTCTCTTCGTGTGCACTAGCTCGAAATAAAGCGCACCCTTGTGAATCAATTCCTTTCAAAGATATTTCCTATTATGTTTCACTTTGGGCTGTTAATGGCAGCAAAGCAATGCGTTCATGGCTCGTGGGATCCAGTGTTGTTTATTTGGTTTCGACGTTAATACTCATTTTGCTCCTGATCTCCTCAGTTTTAGCTGGCAGCACCGTTCGCAATCTGGTCACTAGAAGGATCATCTGTCTGATGGAGTCGACCAAAATGAAGCGCTCGTGGGAGGAGTTTGAAGAAGAGATACTAAGGTCGTGGCTTTTGGCTCATGTTGGTCAGCCTCAATATGTCATATCCAGGTCAGTGCTTTGTTCGGCAACCGGAGTGATTGTCACAGTTTGCGTTATATTGTTGGCGTTTAAGGCAATATATCTGCATTCTATGGATATTGTTCCTCGTCACGATGGATGGGATTGGCTAAGGCACACCACCTTTGGCCTTCAGTGTTTCTTCGTCCTCGAGGGATGGGCCGTAGTCTTGTGGAGGTGGTTCTGTGCCATCTATTTTTCCCCAAAGTCCATGTCCAGCACTAGAATGTCCCTGAAAGATCTGACATTGTGCCCGAAATGTTCAATGGAGGACTATTGGACGAGGAGCATCCGTGATCTGAAAGAGTCGTACGAGATGCACAAGTGGCGCCCGACTTCCCCCAACTCCAGTAAGAGGCCCCAGAATAGGCGCAAGAAATTATTGGCGTCCATGACGTCCGCAGCAAAGACATGCAAGAAATGCAAGATATATTTCCAAATGCATTCTCTTTTGGCAATGCAAACCTTGCTGGTCTTCTTCGGCAAGCTCTCCTCGCTTTTCTCAGAGATGCTGTGCAGGTGTTTTGTCCGACGCACCAATAATGAAGATAGCGGCCAAGAATTTCAAAAATACCGGAAAGCATTAGAGCACCTCTGCATGCCCGGAGAAAGCGCTGAAAGTCTGTGGTTCGCCAATGAGAAAAGTTTTAATGAAGTAAAGGCCAGCATGCAAGAAGGGCGTGAAGACGGCCAGGAGGAATGCCAGGATTTGAGGGCACTACTTATGCAGCGCTTTCACTCTAATCAATCCAATAGGTTTGTAAATCAGCTTACACAATTGCCACTTGTCGAAGAGTACTTTCCCTTTCTGGAGGAAAATCCCTGGAAAATAACTGCAGTTTCTTTGCTTAAGATCATCATGACTGTGCTCCCTTTCTACAAAGCTGTCGATCCCCATGCCGTGACAAAAGCGGTAGAAGCTTACCAGCAAGCTTGGGAGGCCATGACATTTGTTGAGAGGTCCCACGTTCAAGCACCAGCAAGTCTTTATGAAGCGGAGGTTTTAGAAGTAGAGGTGGAGCGAGTGAGTATAGCTTCAGACAAAGAATTCAAAAAGCTGCTACGTTTGCGTGATTCCTCTCCCAGCAAAGACAATTTTGCCAACGCACGTGAAGCCATTGAAAAGATTAAGGCAGAAGCTGAGGAGCAACTCGAAGCTCAGAAACTGGTATCGCCACAGGACAAAACACATTTGAGGGATTCAAAGGATTGGAATGTGGTAGCAACGAGTTACAGCATGTACAGAGTATGCGAACTTGTCCTCCAAAGGGTTGGTAGTGACACCAGTGTGAAGACATTGTTTCCTGAGTTACACAGGTTCTTAGCGGATGTGATTGGCTCTTGTCTACTAGAATTACCTAAAGCACTGGTAAAGCGGTGCAGGAAGTGGGCAATATTATATGATGAGGAGAAGATCTTGGAGGCCATTTCAATAGCAGGCAAAATCAGGGGAGTTATGGATGAAAAGTGGACGCCTACAGTGAAAAAACTGCTACTATCCAAGTCCAAGTGGGTTCTTGTTGAGGATCAACCTGAATGACAATCTTACTGTACCTATATTGAAGTAAGTCTGGAGTTGCATATAAGTCTTAAGTCATATATTGTCATGTATTTTGAGTGGAAATAAGTGTGGAGTTGGATATAAGTTTAAGTCTTTCATATATTGTCATGTCTAAGTATTTTGAAGTAAGTCTGGAGTTGGATATAAGTCTAAGTCTGTCATGTCTAAGTATTATTTTGAGTGGAAAAAAGTAAGTGTGGAGTTGAATATAAGTCTGTCATATATTGTCATGTCTAAATATTTCCAGTGGAAATAATAATAATATGACAGTTGACTGTAGCTATAGATTTGGCACACGTCCAAAGCAATTGCTCTGAAAGGCATGGGAGATAAGATCTGTGTGGTGAATTTGTGTTTTGTAAGCTATTCGTAGCTTGGTTGTTATTTATATGGGATATTGACTAATTATTAAACGAGTTTGATTATTGAAACTAAGGTGTTTGAATTTTCTGGGATTTTTTATTTTTATTTTTAATTTACATGGTGGAATCGATAGCCGCCACGAATCCGGGCAGGCTGTCTAGATTTTTATGGTCGCCACAGTTTTCTACGCTGTTCGCCCCAGAAATCGCCACACAGATCTTTGTGCAGTCCACCTCTATAACCACCATGCCACAATCATTTTAAACCTTTTACCGCAGAAGCCGTCACACAAATCTTCGTGCAGTCCGCCCTATAACCACCATGCCACAATCATTTTAAACCTTTTACACCGCCAATTCCTGAGATTCTTTGAGAATATAGAAACCCTTAAATATATGGAGAAACCACATCTTGTCTAAAGTCCATTCATTGTAAATATGTTCTAAGTATTTATTTATATCATTAATGAGTAGTCATTGTTCATTGTTTATTCAATTAGTAAAGTTTCCATTATATTTTGTCTTAATGTTTATGTCTTTGCATATTTTTTAAATGTTTATTCATTTTTTTTTATGTTTATTGTTCTTTGGTATTAGGTTTATGGTTAATTCATGGTCTCTACTAGTTTATTAATTAGCATTATTAATATTGTATTCATTATCTAGTATTTATTATTGTTATTTTATCTTATGTATTTGTATGTCATGTTAATATGTTTCTTGTGACTGATAAATTGTTATTGATTCATTAAGTTATTTTAGATTGTGAACATCATATACAAACATTTAGAAAATGATTAAACTAGTACATGTGAGCATAAAACATGTAAATCAATATACGAATCATCATATATCTCATAAGCATATCACATGCATATCATCTAACATGTCATGCCTATCTAATCATATATATCCATGCATCAAAATATATCCCATTATCCACCTATAACACCATATCATGCCAACCATAAAAAAACATTGTGTATATATCATGAAAGAATACATACATTTCATAAAATTCATCAAATATCTATATACATACAAATCAACATCAATACATGTTAATATAAAATCAGTCATACATCATCATCAATGCCCAGAGGGATAAATTAAAATTTCCCTTGGGGCTATATCATACATCCATGTATATACATGCCACAATAAATACATCATCACCTTCTCATCAAAAAATAAAAATGTTGCACAATCGTAGCTAATCTACCACACCAAAAATAGAATCACTACTATTGATTCACTGGAGTTTCTCCACTCTCCTTTGGTCTACCCTCTCTATCATCTAGTCCTCTTCCTCGTCTATAATTCCTATTACACTAGTATCTCTGGCTAACTTGAGAAGGGGTCGGCCCTGCTACCAATGGCACTATCGGATCCATAAAATAGTGAACTAGTGGGGCCATTGATGGTATGCTTATGTAACTATAGTGAGATAGGGCACCTATGAGTGTTGGAATAGACACACCCATGCTCATTTGTATGTCCTTGTATATTCATGATAGATATCTTAGGTATGACAAACTAGCACTATAGTCATCCATGGTTTGTTGTAGCTACATGATCTTAACTTACAAGGCCACCGCATCACCTTTGTCTCTCTTACTCTCTATCACTAGTGGTAGCACCTAAAATTAATATATCCACTGATATAATTGCTCAACCAGTTATTAGAGTCCATCTCGCTCTACTATCACCATATCCATCTCTATCCTCAACCATCTCACTCCACCACCAAATTATCTCACTTCATAGTAACTACATCCTACTCTATAACCATCTCATTGAGTTGTACATATAGCCCTATCCTCTCTAGCACCCATGTTTCCTCTTGCTCTACTGTTTAGGCTTCTAACCACTATATCTACTCCATCCAAATATTAGCCTCTTTCTCCACTATGGACAACCCATTAAGATCCACTATATCATCAAAATTGAGTATCACTCCACTCTCAAAATATGTTTTTAGTGTCTTCACACCTACTACCTTTGATGGGCCGACTCCATCATCTACTCAATGGCATACATGCTACTTCAGTGGTACCTCCTCTCCTCCACCACCATCCTTGCTATCATCCCCCTCTCTCCCCTCTAACCCAAGATCCCCCATAATCCCCCCTCTATACCACTTTTGTGTGGCCTATGACTTTTCATACTCTAGCATAGTTCTAGCACCATTTGTATCTAGCATTAACACCACCTCATCTACATATTTCTCCATAGGTACTACTTATGGTGTAGGTCTATCCTCATCCCTCCTCCATAAATATATCATAGGTGGATTTGGTATTCCTTATGTAAGCCCAAACTATCGCAACACTCACATAAACTAAAAGTTCTCTACCTAAGTGGCCTTATATCCAATCATCCATCTCACCTGCTACACCCAATGTAGCTACACATCCTCCTGCTATACTAGACCACCTCTTCGTGGTCATCAAATAATATCCTACTACTTCAATCTCACCCATATATATAGATAAATCTTAGGATATCCCTAATAGACCCTCCTCTTATGTGCCTCCATGTCATTCTACCATCTTAAGGCATAGAGGTGTCCCCCCATAAATCCATGTGTATCATATGGTAATCCTTGTGGCATCTCAATTACCACATACTTCCATGTCTACAACTATAGGAGTAAACTATAACTTACCCTCCTATTACTACCCCTACCTAATGCATATAAATCTATGTATATTTATGTAAGCACCATCAATATTGATGCATACACTACTAACACATCCACTAAATCTGATACAATTCCGAATAGGTTCCATAGAAACCATGGATATAAGGATTCTAGAAATAAAAAAATCAATATCAATATCATCATTATAGTCTACCTTAGTGATAATAAGCCATCAAAATAATAAGGCTCATAAAATACCCCACCACTCTTCATGTGAATCTAATCCCAATTCATTCGAAAAATATACCCCATCAATATCCCTTGCTATGATGCCTCTACTGCTATAAATGTGGCTTCCTCCACAAGTAACCAATATATCCTAAATATTTTCTCCAATTGTAATGTCATTATCCATATGATAAAATAGAAGGTACCCATATCTAGGTTTTAGTGCTCAATCAATGTCAACATATATGTTTGGCCAACATGTATTATCTCCATTTGAACCACTTCCTAAAAATCAATCCTCTCAAACCATGTCCAGTCATCCTCAGTCAAATCCCTCCTCAACTTATCCAAAAGTGGCCTGAATCTATGACACAATCACACTACTTTACCTTGCCATCATACCACCCATCAATTACTTTTACATATCATATCCTATCACATTAAAAAATGTATGTCTATTATATAGTTTCCATAACCATCCATACGACTACACACTTCATACAACATATGAATACTAAAACTATCCTAATAGGGATGGTTTGTGTCTACATAATTCTTTGAAAACCCCACCAAAAATAAAAGAATAAAAAAAACAAACCCTAAACCATTAAAAACCCACAAACACACTTTCTTGTCCCCAAAAAAGCATAAAATTCAAAAGAAAACCCTAACATTCCACTACCTATTCATAAGCTAGAGTTGGCATCTATGGTTTATTTTCTCTATAAATGGGTCCTAGGATCTATTTTATTCTAAAAACCACAAGCAAGAGTGAAAGAACAAAAACACACTAACTTGCACTACACTCCTTCCACTTCTAGATCCCACACTACCATCTACCATCACATTCTTTAATGTGGCTATTCTAACAACACTTTGTATCAAATCCTTCCCTCTCATTCTTTGTTTTCCCAAATTATGTTATGCAAATGTGATCTCATGTGTCCCTTGCATGACCTTTTTGTTTTACTCGATCAATGACTATTTGTATGGTTAATGACCATATAGGACATCAATGACTCTAAATATCTTTCTTCCAATCATACAGTATTTTCTCGACCATTTGGTTTTAGTTCCTATCATCATTTTACTAGTTTCTCCTATCATTTTAATTTCATTTTTGCATAGTGATGTTTGATCAAGCACTTCATTGGTGTCTTTTAATTTTTCATCCATAAATGCATTGCTTGAGGGAGAAGATATTACCTATCAATGTTATCTTCAATATGTCCAACATGCAAACATTCAATCCTAAAATTGAGTTTTTCCAAGAACTTGCCTGAGACTATCACTAGCGCTTCTTTGCTAGTGTAAAGATATACTTTCTCCTTCTCCTCTTATTTTTCTCTTAACCGAAACTCTAATGTAATCCAAATTTAGTATGCCCATACCAATGTTGTATTGTTTAATAATACACTCACTTCATTGAGGTGCCAACTTAATCCCAACTATCTAATCAATTGGAGCAACATGAGGCTACATACCTATTGCTATTCAACTTAATAAAATGAGCTCAAAAACTTGTCAAAGGAAAATATTCAAGGATATTTGTCCCTTTCATAATTGAGGTATCTCACATTGTTTATGATTTGAGATAACCTTACATCTCCTCTCTCAATTGTCATTATGACATGTTGTCCAAGAACTTGCCTGAGACTATAACTAGCCCTTCTTTGCTGGTGTAAAGATATACTTTCTCATTTTCCTCTTCTTTTTCTCTCAATCGAAGCTCTAATGTAATCCAAATTTAGTATGCTCCATACCAATTTTGTATGGTTAATCATACACTCACTTCATTGAGGTGGCAACTTAATCCCAACTATCTAATCAATTGGAGCAACATGAGGCTACATACATATTTCTAGTAAACTTAATAAAATGAGCTCAAAAACTTGTCAAAGGAAAATATTCAAGGATATTTATCCCTTTCATAATTGAGGTATCTCACATTGTTTATGATTTGATACAACCTTACATCTCCTCTCTCAATTGTCATTATGACATGCTTAAAGTTATAATCAACCATTATCCATTCTTGTCATAGTCAATAATCCATTTGGTGTCAAGTTTTTTTGCACTACATCATTTATACACTAACTACAATATAAAAATAGGCAAATGTAGATAGCTAAAAATGTTATATTATCCCTAGTTTAGTGTTAGTATTATTTATTTTGCAAATTGCTCCAAATATTCAATTATTTGATATTATTACCTTAAAAATTATCATTTACTCACCTTACCACATTTTCCCCACTAAGCCCTATCCTACACCTAGCCCATGGTCACCATGTTACCATACCCACTCATCTAGCCTAGGTGCACATCACCCTAGTCTACCTTATCCCCTACTCTCCACATCCCCCATGCTCATTTTTGCACATAGGTATGGTGGAAAATTTCTTCACCCATATACATTCATGGGGAATGTTGCACCTTCACCCATTTGATCATGCCATCTCACCTCCACATCACCATTCCCTCATCCTTGTCAAAAATCTATAAATAGACCCTCGTTTTCTTTTATTTCAAGGGAGTGAGATTATGCTTAGATAAAAACTATCAAAATTACTCTAGACCCCACTCGTGTGTATTTTGAGAATCCATTTTTTCTTGTGTTAGCACCATGGATAACATATTGTGCCTCTTTTAGCATGTCCTTATTTTATGAACAAGTAGTGGTTTTGGATTCTAGTAGTCACAAGATTCAGAGAACAACTACACAATACCATACTAAAGATCCCCACCAAAGAAAATTTTATCATAGTCAACACAAAAAAATTTGACTAGATAGGGATGATTTATAGCTAGAATAATATTTATAGGAATGATCATTTTGATAGGGATGATTCCTATCAGATCTAGGTTATAGTCAGTTACATCATAATATATCATTAACAGATGTGAGTAGTAAGGTATATTATGGTTTTAGCTTATTTTGAACTTTATTTATTGTAGTAGTTTAAGTTTTATTGTTTACCCCTTTTATAAGTTTGAGTCCAACCTAGGTTGACCCAGTAGGTGTTACTAACATTTAATTTAGTTTTGTAGGTTTGAATACTTTAATCAACCAGTAGTGGTACACAAGCCCACCCCTCTTGAGATGGTCAAGGAAATTAGAAGTGTTGGAGATTGTATTGCCAAGGAATTTCATATTGAAAAACCATTTCGTAGCCCATGGGATATTTGAAAGATCCATGTTGTAACATTGATGAAATTTTAGTAAGATGACATACTTTTTTATCCACAATTCTTATGAGAAAGATATTTGAGAGTAGATATTTTGATTTTTCTAAATCCATATATCCTAACTTGATCGAGTATCCACCATCCTTTGATAGAATCCAAAACAACTCATTTTTTCATATAAAAATCAGTAAATAAAACTCCTAAATCATCTTTTCAAGCTAATATATAATTTATTTGAGTTCCTCTATAACCAAGTTGCTAATAAAAATTCACAATTTGAAGTTAATTCTCATATCAATATAGTATTTGACCTTTGGACCTTTACAAGCTGGGAATGCTTGAACTAATGATTGTCATTTGAAGTCAAATATAAGACGATAAGGCTTTGACCAGGCATCAAGAGAACCTTTAGGTATAGTTCTTTTACTAAATAATTCCACTACATCAAGAAAACCTATAATTTTTTTAGTAATTCTTTTCTAATTCTTTTTTTAAAACTTTAAATAATCTCCATCCAAACTTTACCACTAATGCCAAACTCATAAGTATATCATTCATAAGTTTGTTCCTCCAACATTCTTTTCTTTACAAACCATATCCCACTTACAAAGAGAAAGACTAAATTTTTTCTCACAACCTTTCTATAAAAATCATTGAATTTGATCTATTTTACAAAAAATGAAAAATATGAAAAAATAAAAATAAAAATAATTTAGTTAACAACTTATAAAAAATAAAATACTAAGTCCCAGGAGGGATAACATAATGGTTCAGATCTTGACTCTTATTTGGAAGATCCAATGTAAATATTACAACATGGACGAGAGTGTGAGCAAGTGGGAGTGTGTATGGATGTGTGTTAAATTATCTATTGATAAGTGTAGCTCTCGATTTTATGAGGGGTCATGGTTGGAAGGAGGCTGCTCAACCTTATACATCAGTCATAGAGGTTTATCACACTACCAAAAATAATACTAATATATTATTTTTATTAAATATAAATATATATAAATATAATTAATTATATGTAATTAAAATGTATTACAAACATCACATCTAATTATAAAAAAAATTCTAAACCTAAATCTCTACTTTTTACAATTTTAACAATAAAAACATGTAGAGGTTCAACCAAACCCTATAAGGGGGCAGAGGTCCAAGGTTCAAATATTGGGGCTCGTTAGATTGAACGCTTTTCCCTTTCCTGATGTTTTTAGCAGAATAAAAGGTTTAAAATGATTGTGGCATGGTGGTTATAGGGACAGACTGTGCGAAGATCTGTGTGGCGGTTTTCGATATGGATAGTATAGAATACTATGGTAGATATAACAAGCTGGAAAACCTTCCCGAATTTGTGATGGCTATAGATTCCACCATGTAAATTAAAAAAAACAATAAAAACATGTAATACTTGATTTCTTAATATATATATTAGATTTGGTTATTATGAGAAACCCCTATGACCGACGTACATGGCTAAGCAATCTCCTCCCAACCATAATCCAAGAAGTCTCCTCCCAATCATGACACCTCCTAAAGTTGAGAGCTATACTTATCAATATGGAATTTAACACAAAGCCACCACACACCCACCCCATCACACACTCATCCCTGCCATGGTTTGAACCTTGGATCTTTCGAAGAAGAGCCAAATCATTGCCCTGCACCCTAGGTGTATTTCTTTTATTTTTTATTTTTTTTAAAAAACATCCCAAAAGGGATGCCACTTTCGAGTAAGACCCAAGAAGACAAGGGTATCTATTCCACAAAAATCGTCAAGGGCTCGCACCTGGCCTACCACCTTTGACATACTCAAGGAGAAAACAAACACAATAATATTAAAATAAATAAATAAATAAAAATAATAAAATAAAATAAAAAACATGCTCCTTGAGTGTGTCAAAAAGATAAAGCACAACCAAACACACATACAATAAGATTAAAAAAAACACAACACAAACCACATAGAAAAAACACAAGAACAACATAACAAAACACAAATATGACAAAACAATAGAACACAACAAAAACATGAAAAACAAAAACAACTAAAACTTAAAAAATTAAAAAATTAAAATGTTAATAAAAAACAACCAACTACAGAAAATTATATATATATATAGAAAATACTCACACACAAAAACATGAATTAACACAAACATACAGAAACACAAGAACAAGAACAAAAAATACAAAAGAACAAAAACACAAGAACAATAAAAAAACACAAGAACAACAAAAAACAACACAAAAAACAACACAAAAAACAAAAAAATAAAATAAAACAAAAAAAACGCACAACTAAAAAAACTAAACAAAAAACAAAATAGAAAAAAGAAAAAAAATTGAACACAACAATGACCTTTCTAGACCAAAAAACTTTTAAGGCAAGAAGAAACAGAGGAAACAAAATAAAGAATAGTTTGAGCTAGGGAACTAAAATACCCTAACAAAACCAAAGAGAAGCAAAAATAAAGCAAGAAGAAACTAGGTACCTCCAGAACTGGAGCCATCCAAAGAAATGATAGAAAGAAGAGCTTTCCTTATTTGCAAAGACCACCATCTAAGAGGGTGGCCATAACAAGTAAGATCAACTTTATCCAAAGCCCAATTAGCTAAAGCATCAACACTCTTTTTTTGATATCTGACCATATGATTGTAATCAACTTTCAAAAATTCCAATTGGATTAATTGAATCTTCTCAATAATTCTTTTTATTTTGCAATCAACCTTATGATTCTTAGGAGTCTTCAAAAGATTAATCATGATTTCAGAGTCAAACTCAACTAGCACCTTTTCCCATCCAACCTTAGTAGCATCTTGAAGGCCTATGAGGATACCATACCCCTCATAAAGGTTATTGGAAAGAATACTCAAATGTTTAGAAAAATTAAAAACTAGGGAGCCATATGAAAGTCTATCAATTCCTCCTGTACTAGCTTTTCCAAGGTTCCTTCTAGAGGCTCTATTAGTATTGACTTTTCCAAAATCCTTAGGAGGAGTTTCCCAATTTCTTGTCCTATCCATATTATAATTAATCATATTCCATTTAAGTTGGTTGCCCTTAGAATATTTAATCTTCTATATTTGTATCACTTGATCCCATATTTGGTGGGAGTTTTAGGGGTGATTAAGGAGTTGTTGGATTGATTTAACAAAGTTGGCAATGGTCTTTTTCCAAATATAGTGAATACCCTTCCAATATTGATTAAAAATTTAACTATTTCTTTCATTCCAGATATTCCAAATAAGAGTGGTAGAACCCATCCAAACTAACTACCTAATAAAATGATCACCACCCTCTTGATTAGGCAAATCCCTCTAAACTTGTTCAAAAGTAAAAAAAAAATGGACCATTGTAAGACAAGTAAAGTGGTCATTCTCTTCCATATATCAAAGGCTAAAGTACACTCAATAAAAATATGGTTGAGAGTTTCTACATTCTCTCCACATATTTCACATCTAAAAGGGCCATGAAAATCATGCTTCGTAAGTTGCTCACTAGTGAGCACCCTATGATGCAATAAAATCCAAGTAAAGAAACTCACCTTAGGCCAGATCTTTTGAGCCCACAATTGAGAAAAGATGTCAAATGATTGGTTGGGATTATTATGGCATAAGGTCAAATAACCTTGAGCAACTGAATACTCACCCTTAGTAGTGTTGTTCCATCCAAAACTATATTTTTCATGGGACCAAGACACAGATCTCATATGAAGGATGCCTTGAATATCTTGTCTTTACCTTTTTGGTATTTGAATAGGCCAGTCCTCAATAGGGATCCAATATCTACCAATATTTGAATTACCAGTATGGTACCGACAATAATTAGCCACCTTTATCCAGTTAGCTCAATGAAGCTCCTCCATCCAAGGCCTCCAATAGAGAAATTGAGTTATCAAAGGCTTGTGACCATCCCAAAAATCTGTCCAAAAATTTGCCTGTTGACCATTATGAATGATCCAAAATAATTTTTTCTTTATCAAAACCTCACCATTCTTAAGAACTGCTAAAATGAAATAAACTTTGGTAGGCAATTGATAGTGAAGGTCTTCAAAAAAATTTGTCTTAGCATTTTTAGCACATAGATTATTAGCCCAAAGAGCATTGGGGTTATGCAACATCCTCCAATATAATTTGGTAGCTAAAGCTTTGTTGTTATTAATAGAATACAAGAATCCTAACTGCATTTCATTCTTAGGAAGACATAAAGTGTTCTATTTCACCAAGGCCCATTTTATTTTCTCCTTAGTACCACTCCAGAGGAACCGATGACTGATTTGATCTAGTTCTCGAAGAATAGCCTTTGGGATACTAAACACAGAAGAAACATAAATAGGAATACCTTTAAGGACTGATTTTACAAAGCTATCCCTAGAAGAAAGTCACCTATTGGTCCACTTTCCAATTTTCTTATTGACTTTGTCCAACAACTAATTCCAATATCTTTTTTCTATCTTTGAATATTGATGGGAATACCTAAATAAGTGATCAGAATGGAGGTCTTCTTATATCTTAATTTATCCAAGACCATAGATTCCTATTTAGCAGAGTAGTGAAATAAAATGACTTTATATTTGTCTTCAATGATCAATTTCCAAGTAGCCTTAGAAAAATAGCTAATGATTTGTTTAATATTAGAAGCTTCCTTAACTATAGCTTTACCTAAAAGAGTAGATTCATCAACAAATTGAAGTTGATTCAATAAGAGTAGCAACAAAAAAATTGAAAAAGTAATCGACAACAATAGAGTTCATGCCATCGCAAGTGTAGACAACATCTCCAAAATTTGATTTCAGGGAAAAAATAAAGTTGTGAGATCTTCGAGCTAGAAGATATTTGTGGAAGAAATTTGTGTTTCAATATCCTTCTTTGAGCCATTGAATTCTAGATTTTTGCTTCCATAAGAGTTCTTCTCTTTTTTTCCCATTCCTCTAACTGAGCTATGAGTTTAATTTCATCTGCACTTCTACTATTTGTGAGGCCATCTAAATGGATTTTCATATTCAAATTTTCAATTTGAGCAATACCTTCATTTTTTTTATGAACATCCCCAAACTCCTTCTAGTTCGAAGTCTTGATTTTGGATTTAATGTATTGTAGTCTTTTGGAAAAATAGAACATCTTAGTCACATACCTAGGCTTACCTTCCACTATTTTTGCACACTAGGTCTAAAGAATCTGTCTCTGAGCCACATTAATTGAAAATAAAAAGGAGGGAAACACATTAGTTTTCCACATTTCTATCATGATTGGATAGTGATCCTGAACCAACATTGTTAAGAGTCTTCACTTTAGGAATGTGACCATGTATTAATAAATTTTTAGAGAGTAAAAACCTATCCAATATCTCCATTATACAATATAAGCCTTACATTTTGTTAGACCAAGTCATAAGGCCATTATCTGGTTGGATATCCACAATATGGAGGTTTGCAATATATTCGTTCATGAGGTGATTTTATCCAAATTTCTATTTCCCCCCATTTTCTCATCTAGAGAGAGGATGGTATTGAAGTCTCCTCAAATCAAGATCCAAACTTTAGGAAAATGAGAGATAATATAAGTTATATCCTTTCACTGTCTTCATTTTTCCTCCAAAGCAGTCAGATCATAAATAGTAATGCAGAGCATAATTTAGTTGGAATTTCTACTTTGAATAGCTATAGTCAAAATACCTCAACTGCCAACCATATGTCGAATAACCACATATTTTTGGTCCTAAAGACAATCAATGCCACCAGAAATTGTTTGGGAACTAAGAAAAACCACTTTTCTAGTTGGCCAAATTTTACTAGCAATTGAGTCCATATCCTTTATTGACAATCTTCGTTTCTTGAAGGAAAAAATATGTGGATGATTTATCTGAATCATTATTCTAATTTAATTTTATTTTGAAATACTCCCTTTGAGTCCTCTAATATTCCAAGTGATGATATTAATTAATACTAGGGCTAAAAAATTTGTGAAGGACATTAATCTTACCTTCCTCTACAAGCTTTTCACCTTCTTTTACCATATGCTATTGGTTGGTCTTGCAACCTACCTTTTGATTAGAATCCATCTTTAGTTTTTTTTCCCTGTTTCTTGACTAACTCCAATTGAACCTGAGATGGCTTCTAACCTTGAAGAATGTTCGTACACAACTAAAATTTTACTAGAGGATTCAATAGTCTATATTGGGACCTCTATTATTTAATTTTTTGAAATTTAAAAGATTACTTTTCTTGTGTAAATTTTCTCCCTTTATTCTATTGAAAAACTTTTATTTTTTGGTTTATCTCTAAGTTCTTCCTTTCATATTTAATTTATGTTTCTAAGATTTTTGTTTCCTGTATTTCCTCTTGCTCACTTGGAACATAATGTGTGGAAAGGATTTCAAACATAATAGCAAATGAATTTGATTGATCCTTCATAATTGGTATTTTCTAAGTGTTCTTATTCTTAGGCATTTAGAAACCTACTGAGTTTATATCTTCTTTCTTTTTATCAAGAATATTATTTTGGCAAGCACTAGCCAAATGACCATATTCATGGAAAATTCTACAACGAAAGGAATGTTATCATAGTCCATTACTTGATCCTAAGTGTCTTCCCCAAATTGTAATGTGAACTTTTTAGGTAGGGGTTTATCAAAATCCATTAAAACACAAAGTCGAGCATAAATTTTATGTTCAAAATTTTGAGTACAATCAGAAGTCATCATAAAAGTTCCTAAAGAGTTTCCAATTGAAGGAAAAATAGTAGGATTCAAAAATTCAATAGGGGGGTCAAAGAGTCTAACGCACACGGGAGCTATAGAAGGCATCTCTTATTAAAATTTAAATTTAGTATGCCAGGGCTTCATGAAAAGCTCTGCCCTTCAAAAGAACTAGGTTCCCCCCTAAAATATTTTCTCTCTATCTTCATTATTAGCAAATAAAACAATAAAATAACCATTTGTATAAATAGAGATTTGTAACTCACCTTTAGTTTTCCGGATTTTTGCAGCCCAAACTTTGAAAGCAGATAGGCTTAGATGAAAACCCACGAACCAATAAATTAGTCATTTTTTTCCAGATCTTCAATGGCATTCTAAATGTTACCCATATCAAGCTTAACAATAGGAGTTACAACATTTGCTTTAAGACATGCTAACTCCATTTTATTGGGATCAATATTAGGCATTCTTAAAGGTCTATGGGAAGCCCTAAGATTAATATTAGCATTGGTTTAAGGTTTTCCACCACAGAGGGCATCCCTAAAATTCATTTTTAGGGCTGAATCTTTAAAATTCTTACCCTTGATAGGGGTTTTCACAGTAAATTTATTTTGTGGGTGAACCTTAGCACCATATTCACTTGAGGTATGAGTCATTTTTTAATCAGCTACTTGAAACTTGTTTCGTGATATCTTTAATCCTTACCCTAGTCACCATGGAAAGGTATGGTTTTCATTTTTATTTTGTGCAGCAAATTGGAAGTCATTGTCACTCAATTTCACAACATGATCTATTGAAATATAGATTTCTAACACATATTGGATACCCTGCAACATATCCTACTAAAATATTGAGTAGAAACTATAAAAATATTAGCTTCCAACCTCTGGAGCTACTTACACTCAACCTAGATGAAACCCTTGCATAGCTTCTTGCCAAAAATATCATTCACACATAGGGATGTACTAGTATCTATGTTGCTCCAAATTATCTAAATATTTTTGGAGATGTTCTAAGGTGTTTCGTGCATCTATCCTCAAAATTTCATCTCAATTCGAGTTTGAATGCATGAAATATGACCGAAACAAGTTTGATAGTTTGGGCCCCTTAAAATTTTTAATTATTTTATTTGAGTTTACCATAATCTACATCACCCCATGTGCATTTCCTAAAAATATATATTGTAAAGAATTCTTTTAAGAAATAGGCAACTTGGATAACCATAGAAGAAAACATAGAAATAATCACCAAGTATTCATTATTTGATCTTCTAAATCCCTTTAATTTAATTTTAATATAATAATTCAAAGTAATTTACTTAGAACTCCTAAATATTACCTCTATTCGTTGAGGAACTTAAAAAAAAAAATCAAATAACATAATGTGTCTTTGAAATCCTTTTTTAAATAATAATCACTAGAAATAGTCATATCTCTTATTAATCTAACATTCATTTAATCATGAAATTTGAGGGTTTATGAACTCATCAATTTTTTTAAGTGCCCACTATTTATATTGAGTATTTTAATTTAGTTATGATTTCTCGTAAGGTTAAGAGTTAAACTTATTAATAAGAGATTAACACACAATTTTATACATAGCATGGTTTGAACCTTAGACTTCAAAAAAAAAAAACCTTGAATCATTGTATTATCCCCAGGATTAGAATTTAATTGGCTAGTGTGAGAAATTCCCATGATTAATGTTTACAGTTGGCATCCTCATTCTACCATATAAGAGAGAGATGAGTTTATCAATAGAAAATTTAACACACAACCCCACACATTTATCACGATATGAACCTTGGACCTCCGCACAACCACACACATGTCATGGTTTGAACCTTAAACCTTCACATAGTCTCACACACACCCATGGTTTTAACCTTAAACCTCCATACAACCACACACAACCATAATTTGAACCTTAGACCTCCACACAATCAAAACCACACCCACAATTTGAACCTTAGACCTCCACATAGCCACACACACTTTGCATTTTGAACCTTAAACCTTCACAAAGCCCCACACACCATGGCTTGAACCTTAAACCTCTCGAAAACAAACCCAAGCTTGAGCCATTGTACCATCCTTTGGGACTCATCAAATTATTTGTTAATGGAGTAGTCTTTAGAATTTCTGATTCTATCAATTTCTAAATTACAAGAAGGCAGTTAGTCCTCTTGCTTTCTAGATTCACCAATAACCTATCTTTGTGGTGAAATTTATATTTTACTATAATACCTCATTTTTTATTTTTATTAAATAACAATTAATTTAAATTAAATTTTTATTTATACATATTAATTAAAAGTAAAAATAAATATAATATTGTTTATTTATAATATAAAATTTATTAATATTAAAATAATTATATGTAATTAAAATTAAATATAAATACAATTGTTTGAAAGCAAAGAATCATAGAATTTTACAGTTTAAACCAAAGGTTTAAGCTTTTGAAAAATGGTTTTTGGATAGATTATTTTATACCTTAAACCAAAATTTTAATATTTTTGTTTAGTTATTGAATTAAATTTGAAAATAAAAACAAGGAGTTTTTAAATTTATAACAATCCAAGTCTATTTACCTTGTTGTATCATTCATTTTAGCTCATTCAATGCACATGATGTTTTTTTAGTTTTCAACATGGTTTTTCTTATGGACAAGTTTTCTAGTTTCTAATTCAATGTTCACCCAATGCAAAGTTACATTTAGTACGAGGTATATCATACCACTTTTGGGAACTAGAACTGCTATAGACAATCTCCCAAGTCGACAAGATTGGCCAAATTCCATAGAAAGTGCCATTTTGGTGGATCTAACTATCTCATTTATCATTCTCTTGAACTGGCATGAGTGTTAATATATGACTACGATTATCCTCTAGGGCCCATAACACCTATAGGGTGGATGTATACTCTCCTCATCCCTTAGCATGATGAACCTTGATCCAATTTGTTTGACTTATTATAGATTTTTTATGCAAGGGATTAGCATACATATACCTAGTGTCTATTCGGTTATCCTCGTAGTTAGACTCAACTAGAGCCATATTATTACTTTGAATCTGTACTTAGTACCATTGACCATTTGTGACTCACAATAATTTATCCCATACCAAATATTATTGTTGGAAAAGTTTCTCTTGGGTATACTTTTCCACTCATAGTATGAATAGTGCATGGACTTATCACTCTATTTATTGAGCAATGATCTAGATGAGACATCCCATACAGCACCTCATTACTAGTTCTAACAAATTTAATTATTTTAACTTATTTTTTAAGAAAGGAGTTTCTCCTAAGTCTTGTTGAATGCTTATCCACATCCCAATAGTATTGGATGTAATTTGATTGTTCATCCCTTCCTTATGATCTTTTCAAATAGTATTTATTTTCACTTTTTGAAGCATTTTAAGGTTTAGTATTTTCAAAAAATGTCACAACTTAAATATATTTACTTGCCCTATTTAATTCAAGTCCCTTTTCATTTTAATTAAACCCATACTAAAACTGAACATGTTGCTAAATGACTAAGCCTCGTTTAGATATTATCTATATCATGTATGTTCGCTTCCTACTAGTTTGACCACATTTCATACATATTTTAAGTGTTTATTTTGTTTACAACCACCGAATAGGAGATATGACATATCTAAGATATTTTCTTTAGATTTTTACTAGAACCTATCTCTTATGTTTAAATATAAGAGACTTGTTGACTTATTGGAGGTTTTCTCATACTTCCATGGTCTACACATAGGGCATTAAATATTCATGCATAATATTTATTAACTAACATGGAAATTTCTTGTTAATGTAAGCAATGAAAAGGACTTATACATTTCTTTATAATATTTTATTTCTACTTAATACTTTGGATAAAGGAGATCTATATTCTTTTAAATGGGGTTATAACAATCTAAACCTATCTTTCTACTCTTAAATTTGACTGCACATGTGTGTTAGGAATAAAATATTGGAACATTGTGTGCTCTTATAATCCGATGAGCTACAAGTATTAAAGGTACATCAGGGGTTCGACTTCAACTCATCAAATTTATAAACCAATCTCATTTAATTATTCATTTTCCTGTATACGGTAACATTTCACTATCTTAGGAATGATATTATCAACAATTATAACAAAAATTAATCTGGAATAAATATAATCTAATAAATAGATTATTACAAAATCCAAAATACATTTGGCACACAAATTGTAATTCAACTAAAAGCAACACCCTTCGCATGGCGAAAGTTGATAAAGATTTTGTCTCTTGCAGATAGGTTTCAACTATTCAATTTTCAATAAATGTAATAAAACTCTTTTTAAATGAAATGTTTTTATATAGTTTTACTTTTCTCATAAAGGATTATGGTATGTCCAAGGAAACTCGTCTATAGTTTCCTTCTCAATATAACATTACATATTTGCAATAACAAAATCCATTGTAAATCATCCATTCTAGTTTATCTTTAAACAAAACAAAAATGCTCATGCATGCGAACATCTCTACAACATACATTAAATATTAAAGTAAGTTTTAAAATAATAACAATTGTCAAAATTTATTTTGTGATTCCACCCACTATATCTAGGCTACCAATGTATACAAATATTAGTGCAAGAATCACAGGAAATATTTCTCTGAAGTAATTGTTATTATATGACATTTGTTTCTCTCTGTAATTAAATACCACAATATAATTACAAAAAATAAAATTCTTCATCATTGACTCATACTAATATGGGAGAATATGCATATATTTCTATTCTCTAAAATAAATGCTACAAATAGATAAAAGTATTTTATTATTACATTTCTCGAGAAACATAACACAATAGTTCATTTATGACACTAGAAACATGTTTCTTATTTTGGAGGAAGAGGAAAATCTAAACCTAAACCTCTTTATCATCATTCATAGATAGAATGTCAATTTAGGCGCCCCCTCCAAGTGCTTCTCACTCGTCACCTTTCTCAGAGATCGAAGACTTGAGTGGCACTTAATTGAGATAAAAAAAGACTCATTGACTCAACATTTATACTAACATGATTCTAACTGAGTGCATGAATAATTAAGTACAGTGATAAATCTTGTAAAATATACATCCGACAACATGCAACTATGTCTACTACCAATTTTTCTCATGCATGCATTTTCCATAAGAAACTATTTAGTAACACCTTCATGATTTAGACTTGCTCTGATAGAAAATACATAACCATGCAATGGATATTTCAGTAGTCTTCAAAGATATAAACTTATGATTATAAAATCAATAAGAAATATTTCTATAACTCAAATGCAACTTAAAATAGCATAGAACTTATAGTTGAAAAATCAATGGATAAAGTAACTATAGTTTTCATGTAAATCAAGTTCACATAAGATGACTAAAAACACAGTCTGAATACTAAATAAGTAAATGAAATATAACTTCTGACTATTTTTAGTAACATGTAGTAAGACATAAAATCATTTATATTCTTAACATCATCCAGTTCATTTAATGTTACCAACTTAACACACCACAAGCTTTGTTAACCTTTCAATTAGAAAAATGAGAAATAAAACCTGTAGGTGTGGTGTTTGATAACATCCAGTCCTTTATTTCCACCCTTATTTAGTTATGTACTAGCCTACCCAACTAGATGCAATAATCTTGTAGAAATTAAAAAATGATAAGGTATCTCGAATGCCAAACATGCAATGCAATATATTTCCCCTTATTCCCACAATTCAGAAAACTCGAGAGTCATGTCTCACACAGATTACACACATAATGCCAAGCAATAATGGAGCTAAAGAAAACCATATTACACACATTTCCAATCATCATGGTGAGCGTAGAAGTATTCAGATTTTATTTTATTTTGTTTTAATTCACCTTTGTTCCCTAGCAACAATTGTGGGTACACAGTCGAGAACCATAATCAATATAAAACTTACTTTTTAATAAACTTAAATTTTATTTTATTTATTTATTTTTTATGTAATCTATTTTATAATTTTCATTTTATAAAAGAATAAACATACGAATACTTTTGATTCATCACATGACTTAATAAAGAGTGGCTCCCATGTCCATGGCATTTTCATTGCCACCAAAAACCATTTGCATATATCATTTTAAGTCAAATAACAAGTGCACATTCAAAATAAAGCACACACATAATGCAAGACACTCGTGATGCATCTATTTGATATGCATTTATGTAAGCTTCTATGTACTTAAGAGTCGATCATCATTTTTCTCTTACCTTTTTTTTTGTCGACTCTCTTCTACTTATCAAAGGTATGTACCTGGTCTTGCATGCACAACAATCATCAATAGTACCACATTCTAGAAAAAAAAGGTAAGTTTAATTCATCTATTCATTTTTAATCAATAGTTGAGCTAAGGGATCATCACATCCTGCCCCACTAGAAATAAATATAGTCCCTGTATTTTATTGCATATTTAAAAAATTCAAAATATATCTATATACATTCAAGATTTCATCAATGTACATATATGTCCACACATAATTATTCAATAATTTAAACATATTTAGATAATCCACTGCACATTGTGTTTCAAATTTACATTCAACCATATATCCATACACTAACCAAAACATATTAAAAATAACTCTACTTAGTTGTTCAGATATTCATCCACACATAAATACACTACACTAAAAAAAGAATTTAACGGTGGCTAAAATACAGTGGTTTTTATGATGATAAAAAATTGCCTTAATAGATCCTAAGAGTGTAGTTAAAAACCACCCTCTTAGGGTAAATGCCCTCTTAGGCTCACCCTAAGAGGATGGTTTTAAACTACACTCTTAGACCTTGCATGAGAACTATAAATTTTTTACTTTTTAGATGCACGGGAAGTGACAATTTTAATTTTTTAAAAGCGTGGTAAGTGGGAACTTTAACTTTTTATATGCACGAGAAGCTGGAATTTTCAAACGTTGTTTATGTGGGTATGGATGAAGATTTAAGTATCTTATTATCTCGAGAAATGAAATAAATGATTGGTGTAGCTGAAGCTTTGAACTTTCAAACGTTGTTTATGTGGGTATGGATGAAGATTTAAGTATCTTATTATCTCGAGAAATGAAATAAATGATTGGTGTAGCTGAAGCTTTAAGTAGTTCATCATGGGGTGTGCCTTCACAGGATGGCACAAGGGACCTATCCAATTTTTCCCTACTTAGAAATACATTACATATTATGATCACTACTATGGATGCAAAAATAAAGCACCATAAGAGAAGCATTGTTATTCTACATGGTATGAACTGTGCTCTAAATTTTATTAATTTTCAAAGAACCAATTATCGATAACATTCAAATTCAATGGATTTGTGCAGGTGTGATCATATACTATGGTATGGAAAGGGATTGAAACAACTTTATTATTCAAGGTAAGAGTTTTTGCTTTATTACCACAGACCTATGAGTGTGATATATTTGGTTTAATTTGAAGTCCTTAGCAACAAAAATGTGAAGAATACCCTGGGTTTATCCTCCAAAGTACCAAAAATGAAAAATTATTACAAGGGAAAACTAGAAGCTTTCTAAAAATCACCATGAAGGGGTAATAAATCATTCTTGCTCTATTGAAACTACATAAATTTATATTATTTTTCATGGTTTGTGAGGTGGTGTAGTTTATTTTTAGTGAAATCTTATTATCATCTCTTAATATGCAGATGTTATATAGTATCTACAAGATAAACTCTAGAGCTATAATTTTTGTAGAGCATATCCTTCCCATCCTATTTAGGTCTAAGCAAACTATTATTTGGAGCTTGACACTATGTTGAATCAAGAAATAGATATGTGAGAAAAAGAAAATTACATTAAAGTATGCAATTACTAAAATATTTCTTAATTTCTTTTGCTATTGCTTCTTTCTTTCATACTACTTGGCTTTATTGAAAAGAAATTTTGCTTCAAGAACTTTAATTTCTCTCTTCTTGTCCAAACTATAGACCAAAGTGTCGAGTAACCTACTTACAACTAGAAACATACAAATGTTAAGACAATTTGTCAAAAGGCAATGATGAATGGTAAATAATAAAACATTTCATATATATTTTGATCGTTATATGATATTGTGAAAAACTATAAGCTACTTAAAGACCACCTCTCACTCACAATAATGGAGTAAAAGACGATGAAAATGAAGTCACAAGTCAAGTTTCTAGGTTGCTACAGTGTGTAATACACACACAACTATTGGAACCTCTTCCTCTCCCTATTCATCCCTGTTCATACACGACTATAAGAAAAATATTGATTCCTATTTTAAATTGAATGGTATTTTACTTAAAACAGTCTCATCATGTCGAATGTTTTGTAGGCACCATGGAAATGTAGGTGAAGGATTTCTATCGTTTCATGTTCGCACAATAAAAGTAATAATGTAGAAATATATTATTAAAAATAAATAAATTTTATATGTGTGCTAGAGTTAAAAAAACATTCTTTCTTATTACCTAAAATGGTAACATTGATTCTCCATTATTAGAAGAAAATTTGGTGCACCACGAGTTAAATTCAAATACTAAAATAAAGTATCTTCTATAAGGTAGACAACTTAAGAATAATCCAAAGCGACATTCAACTTGACAGATTTAGAATCATAAAAAAAATGATGGATAGAAAATATATTTCTTAAAATCGTGTTTCATCCCTTTCATGCAAATCATCTTAAAGTCAAACGCGTAGAACTAAAATATTCATGCTACACAAATTCCAATGAGTGTTTTGTTTATGTAAGGTAAAATATAAACAAAACAATATTTACAATGTGATTTACTATTAAAAATGTATATATCTTAATGAAGAAATATCATTTTTAAAAGTAAACTTAGGATGACAATTTAAAACCACCCTCTTAGGAAAATTTTTATATATTTTTAAAAGTCACCCTAAGAGGGTGGTTTTAAACTGCCTTTATAGGTCTATGTTGTGTTTCAAAAAATCCCAACTTGTATTTCATCCCTAATTTTTGAAAGTTGTCAAAATTGACTGTCTATTTGATGATAGCATGTGGTGGTTGATATAAAAAAAAGGAAGTCTTGAAGAAAGTCACTCTAATCCAAAAGAGTCCTCATGGTCATTGAAGGAATAAGTCTTGATCTTGAGCTTAATTCATCCAAAATTTCCTTCATAAATTAATACCTATCCATCCATTCATACTTGAAGTCATTATTTCCATATCATCACCCTTCATCATGTTATCCATTTCATCCATTTTTAAGACCTCTATTTTGAAATTTTGTTTCATATCATTTGGTCCACTTTCATTATGTATTCCATACCCTTTAAAAATACCATTATATTCATTGACACTTTCATTACACATATTCCCCCATTTACCCCATATCATTTAAGTCAATTAACCATCACATTTTATTTTAGAAGTCATGATATAATAATAAAATTCATGTTGCATCCTTAGGATAGACCATGGACAAAAAATACCATGAAGTCCTCCTTGATTCATTTATTCCTAAGCCCTAAGCCTCTAAGTATGCCTAGATATAAAACCTTAGCTTATTTTCCCTCGATTAATTTCCACCCAAATTTTTCCTTGCTAAGGTCCGTCCATCCAAACACATTGTCACTCTTCCAAAAATCCTATTGTCGATCCATCCACGACCATAATAAATCATCGTTGACAACATAAACTTGAAAATACACTATCGCTCATTTGAACCCATCGTCACCAATCCATAAATGATAGCTTCTTTCAATTGGTGACCACAAAAATCCTTGGCAAAAATGAAAATCAATTATCTCTCTTGCAAAAGCCTCATTGTCGATTCATCAATGACCTTTAATTCCCATCCATGATGGAGTACTTCAAGTCCAAATCAAGGATTTAGTCATCATTGGCCTTATTCATTCCCCCTCCTAATGCAATAAGTCCCACAAAGTTGTTATAAAGAATTTGTTCTCCATCTTAAGTCCCCATTGCTCATTGATCAATTACTACGCTAAGTTATCGACAATAGTATAAACTAAAAGGTAAAACTATTGCTCATAGAAATGTATTATCACCGATCCACCAGTGACACCTTAGTCCCAGTTCATATAGTTTTCACTTATTTTTCTCCTAACTTAGCCTGTGAATATAAAATTTTAGCTAAATTACTAGGCCTCAAGTCCAAGTTTGGTCTGTCACTGATGTAAATATCATGTCACTAATGCATCAATGACCAATATTTTGATTCATCTAAGGGTATGGTTATAATTTATCCTAATTTTTCCCCCTCTCATTATGCATTAAATAAACCTTAGGTTTGTTGAGTCATATGCCTCTAAGTATGTTCAAAATTTCTCAAAAGTCTATCCTTCATTGATAGAATTCCTCCTTCACTTGTTCATTAGCGATAATGTAATTTTATCAATGACAGACTTTTAGACATCACCCTTGTAAAAGCATTGTCATCAATCCATCAATGACCATTCCAGGTATTCAGCGATGATGTATTTTAGAATTCTTTATCACCTTTAAGGAAATCCCTTCGATGATGCATTAGCAATAAGCCAAAATGAAGAGCGACAAGCACATCAATGGTCCAGATCATCTCGAAGAGATCAACAATGCATGTTTCACCTATTATGCTTCATGTAAGAAAATTGGAAATACATGTGTCTCACTGTTCAAGAACTGATAGAAGGTATGATGAAGTGGATGGCTCAAGATCAAATAGTAGTGATCCTATCTAGGATGGCAAAATTAGAATATGACCCAAGGTATGAACCCATCTCTTCGGGGTATGTGAAGATCAACAAACCACCCAGGACAAGTTTTAAGTTTATGGTTACAAAGAGATACAAATTACATGGCACTAGTAAAGAAATGACATCAAGAGATACATGCCTCGATGGACTAATCATATAAGAGACTTTTATTAGATATTATCATTGTGTAAATATTATAGACACGACTATTAGAGAACAATCAAAAGAAGATTATTGATAGTGAAATAAAGATATTGCATGCATGTACTCCTAAATTACTTCAAATACTCCACAAGTTTCAAATTCCCTAAATAAAAATTTTTGAGATAAGAATTTACCCAATATGATTGTAAGGAATTAAGTACAAGTGATGTAACAGGCCATGGATTCTTCTAGAAATCCCAAGAAATCTACCAACTCGTTCAAGAAGAAACCCATCAAAATTGTTCAACTTTTCAAAGTAGAAATTACAGATAGATTAATGATTGTATCACAAGCTTACCCCTATGAGTAGCTAGTGGGTAAACCCATAAAGAAAAAACAATAGAATACTCTAGAGAAGAAAGGTCCAGTGAAATAAATTACAGAAGAGCAAAGGCAAGAACATGAATATGCCACTATTTTCTATTTTGAACACACAAAAAAGGATTATCATAGGCATCAAACCCTGCTCAAAGATCTATTTAAGGGGGCCAGATATAACCATTATGCATATAGTACCTTTTGCAACAAACAGAACAACTTGGAAAATATTATTTTCCCTTGAGCCCACCATTCATCAGACCTACTCTCCTAGCTAGTTGTTGCATATGATCCAGGTTCAAAAGCTATCCTCAATCACAAGAATCAAAAAGTATTTAGAATCACCAAAGAACCTATCCATAAGGTATTTAAGCTCTCTCCCTCTCAAATAGTCACAAACAATAATGTGCTTGAAATTTAGTCTTCTTGTATGCTCAATACACATTTATATCAGAGAATGTTTGGTACAAACTATGAGGTATCATAAAAATTCCTTGTGCCAAAAGTTATTCTTAAATTATGGGCCAAGGATTATGTAGATATGATTAACATTGTAATGTGGAATAGATATCTGGACAATGTAAAAAAAGTTATGTACATAGCCATGCAACTCAATAAAATTAGAAACATACCTATGTATGCTTGGGAGGAGGTTTTGGAGAAAAATGTAAACAAGCAACATACAAAACTTCAAGAGGCTATTAATAAAAAGAAAAAATAATGTCAAAATTCATGTATTATTCATTTCTAATAAATCTCATAGTAGGCCAACTAAGATCCAATGTCATTCAAATTCTAGGAGGGACCGATGTCGAATACGTCCAAGAAAGGCTGCCTTGGATTCAAAAGGGGTGGTCTACTATCAATGAGTTTATAGAAATATTTATGGTGGCCATTCATAATGGGCTATGTGGTGAAAATCATCCAAGGGTAAACATAGGAATAAGCAACTTTATAAACTAGAAAAAGTCCAAAAATTTATTCTTTGTAGAATATTTTACGTATATCAGATTATATGGCACGAAGATTTCACCTAAGGCACTCCCAAAGTATTATCCAATGTCTATTTTTTCCCTAGAAATTATGAGGCAAGTAGTTGAAGAAGTAAAAATGAGAGTGAACATAGGTAAAGTGATAGTCCCTTGGCTCAGAATGCCTTTCCACCTAGGGCACTACTTTTTTAAAGGATATCTTAGCCTTCTCATGCCTATGTGGAAGGTGGATGATTACTGCTTCACCAAAATTATGTGGAAAGCCTATGATATCGATGGAGAATATGGTTGTAAAATACATAAAGTGATGAAATTATACATGGGACATGAAACATATGCTTTCGAAGATGCCATACCGATTTTTATCTAGAATAGAGAAATTCTTAAATATATCTTGGCAATAATAAGTGGGAAGTTATCGATCAGTCTTGAATATTATAAGAAGGGGCATTATTGATTCTTATGCTCTATTAATTCCAGAAAACTAGGCCTGAAGATCTCAATGATCCTTTCTTGCAAATAACTAAAGAAGAATTGTAACAATTGGAAATAGTCATTGAGAAAGCGTCTATTGTTGAAATGAACCACCCATGGATTAAGCCAACTCCTCAAGTGTTCTCTCAAAGATAAATTCCTATGACTCAAGAGAAAGAAATGATAATTACATCACAATATGTAAGCCCTTTAATAGTCACAAGAGCTACCTCATCCGTAGAATCTCAAACAATAGAAGAAACTGAAAAGATGCTCATATGATCTTAGGTAAAAACACCAAAGAGAACCACCATCATTTACTTGATAGTGAATTATAAAAAGCATAAAATTCCCCTGAATGCTATGAAGAAAATCACATGAGTTGGAGAACTGAGAAACCTTTTGAGAGAACTTGTGCTTGAAGAAGCTTCTTCTCCTAGTTCTTTTCCAACTAAAAAGGCATACATTGAATCCGGTTCAACCTTCGAGACTTCTTGTTCTATAATACTGATAAAAGAAAAGGAAAAGGACATATAGTTTAGCATCGAAGAAGAATGGTAGATAGAAGTTGTTGAACAAGTCATTTGATGAGGAAGCCATTCAAAAGTTGTTGGCTTAGTAAGGCACCACTCATACAACTTTTGAAGTTACTATTACACAGCCTCTACTAGAAAAATTTGTAGAATTCTTCATAGATCCCAAATCCAAACAAATAAAGTGGAAATGTGATTCCATTGAAATGATGAAAGTAGATTTGGCGGTTCAGACATAGACAATAATATTCGTTGAAGAAGAATAAAATAATTAAGAGCACACAAAGTTTAATTTAGAGAGGTAAAAGAAGAAAAATATCAATTGTAGGATGAAAATTACACACTCCAAGCCAATATAAATAGATTAAATGAAGAAATGGATAAAATACAAGCAAAGAGACCACCAATTCTACCTAAGAAAGCAATTGATAGAGGGGACTTAATTAATCGTTTCAAGTCAGTACTGGTTGAGTTAGCCAAAGATTGAGTCAAGCCAATGCCTAACATATTCAAGGACATCCTAGAAATCATGAACACAACTCAACTGGTCAAAATTATGATGAAAGAAACATATCGTAGAGCAGTGAAGATCTCTCTTGTATACCAAAAATACAAACAAGAATATACCTGGTTCATATAACAACAAATCACCACTAGATATGGTCAAACATATGATTGTAAAATAGAATATTAGAATTTGAAAAAATGCCTTCACAAAAAACTCCATTAGGAAGACATTATATTGAGCATAGATGAATGGACAAAGGAAATAGATAATGTTGGATTACAAAACATCAAAATACTCAAATAAGTCACTACAACAGATGATATGGAGATGTTGATCATGAATAAAATAATTGAGTTCAAATGCGATGGAGAAAATGAGCAATGATTGGCTTGGAAGTTGAGAGACTTGACTTCAATAAACTTAGAACCAATCCAATGTGCAGATCAAAATGTTCCCTTGAAAAAATATATCTAAATCAGATAAATAGCATCGAACATGAGGTCAAGTCAACTTCCACCTTTTCTGATGAATCTTAGAAACATATTGCTAATATTTTAAAAATTGATATCCTAGAAGAAGAAAAAAGAGAAGATACACCAATGGGTCCCACAAAATAATCTAGGGAGTAAACAAAATATACCAATTAACCAAAACAATAGGAATAAAAATCTAAAGGATAGGTGGCAGAGCATTATTTGTTTTATCAGCAAAAGATAGCTCAAAACAACCCGTGATACACCTAGCAGAAGTAATGGCTGAGGAGAGTCCAAGTGGCAACGCTTGCACTAAATATTCTCAACGAATTTTTCAATATAGTTATATAATAATCCAAAGAAACCAAGCTTCATCATCAAAAAATCATGTAACAAAGCTTGCTAAAGGTATTATGAGTGTTTTGTGAGGGTCATTGTATTTTCTTTTGTGCTTCCTTTGTTTTCACCTTTTCTTAGTTCTTCCCATATTTGTGTAGGTACTGCTAAGATTTGAGTAGTCTACTTGAGATCATTTCCAAGAGTTGCTTCAAGGATCCAGATTCTATATGTCACTATAATTAGTACAGTAGATTATAGTTCCCTTATTACATTATTATAACGGGGTGAGATTTATATTGTATTCATTAAAATAACCAAGTGCTCCGTTGGGTTTTATAATTGTAGTCATCTTAATTTGATTATAATACAAAATATATGGATTTTACTCTTTGGCATATTTATAGTGCAATGTGTGTGTATCTATTGTCTATATAGACAATTCTTCTCTCATTGATTTAAAAATCCATGTTGATTGTGATATTTGAATGAATGTGGGTTTATCATTTTTCCTTTATTTTTCTCTCATTTTCATTCAATGGATTAAAATTTTCTACAATTACCCAATGTAAAAGGTATTGGTCAACCTCTATATCTGAAATGCTTCATTTGTATGCTTGGTCATTGCTTTTTCACATCAATAATGTATTAAAATTTTGGTTGAGCACATTTGTTTAAAAAACGATATTATAGGATCATGTTAGGGTGTCCAGACCTGACTTGTTTAGTTATCAAGCTATTCTAGGAAAAAGCAAAGAGTCCTCAAAAGCTCACATATTTTCTTATGGACCAAAGGAAATTTGAATAACGTGACAAATCTTAAGGATATTAAAAATTTTCCACAATATTTTCTAGCATCGTTGCCGAGGAGCATATTTTATTTATTTTTACATGTTATTTTTCCTATCTCCACATGCCATTTTTTTTTCTACTAGGATTTACAATAGTTTTCTAAGAGTTTATTCATTTTGAAATATTTGAGAATTTGAGGGATTTAGAAGCTGAACAATCTTTGCTAGAGTAAGATTTTGTTGCATGATCAATGTTGGCAACTCTAAACGAACCCAAAGGAAGAAGAAGAAGAATATGACCTAACACATACTAGATGAAGCCATAAATAATCCTTCGTAGAATTTGAATACCGAGAGGTATTTATCCATACTTGAAAAGTCTCATTTGTTAAGAAATTTGTATATCAGAATAAATCCTATTTTGCTGGTAGTAAATCTGCTAAGAAGTATATTTCTATAATTGATTTCGCTACTAATACACCTATTATTAGCAACCCTATGGTTAGTACCCTTGTACATCCTATCATAGTCAACATGGCCAAGGAAAATCCTAATCAAAACCTTCAGATATGGAGGACCAATAGGTACAAACCTTTTACATTACCACATAATTTGCATGACTTGCCAACCAAAACTCGCAATTATTTGCTCAAATTTCAAGGTAATACTATAGTTACTAGGAAAAATTATATCAAAGTATTCTAATATGTATTAGATAGCCTTGAGGTTTAACTTGAGGATGTAGTTCTCAGACTGTTCTTCCAAACATTGGAAAAGCATGCAAGGGATTGGTTTAATTACCTCTCGACTGTTCAAATTCTCAATTTATAAACTATGAAAGAAGTTTTTATTAAGAAATATGGGGAAAGAAAAAATGAGCAATCCCTATTAATAGAACTTGCAATAGTAAAAAAAAATGATTCATTTGAAGATTTCAATAGGCAGTTCTTCAAAAACAAAAATAAAATTCCCACAACTCTAAGACCCACTAACCACCAAGCAATTTGTTTTTATAAAAATGTTTTTCCTAGAGAATTTAGCTATGAATTAAGGCAACATAGAACCAAAAATATCAATGAATGTATGGAACAAGCCCTAGAAAATGAGAGGAATGTGATAGATAGTGAAAATGTGAAGCCATACACATCAGAGTCAAAATCTAATCAAGTGGATAAGAAGCCTAGAAGGTTGGGTTCTCATTGCTAAAGAAGACTGAGATAGATCCCATAGAAAAATTATCCAACCAATTTATAGAGATGTTCAACACAATTAATAGTAGGTTGTCCATAATTGAAAGAGAAAAATTAGTAAATGATGAGCCACCTGCTCAAAATTAAAATGATAATATACCTCAATTTCAAATAATTTTTAATAGAAACTAGGTTAGAAACAATGGAGAAGAAGGGAATAAAAATGGAAGTAATAATAATGGTTGGAAGAGGAAATAAGGATCAAAGGATATGGATTAGTTCCAAACCCCATGGCTACTGCTAATACAATTTTTAATTTTCCATTCCTTACACCGCATGTGATACCCCACACAATCTAGCTAGTTGTGGCATATTCATGAACACACATACCAATGACAATTTGGAAGAATAATCAGATGAAGAAATAATAATAAATGCTTACTGGACTAATGATGATGAAGAAAGAAATACAATTTGAAAAAGAGATGGATGAATTACCTAAATAAAAATAGAGCCAAGAGCTTTTGTTCTTGAAAATATAAAAATATTAAAAAGACCTCAATAAAATAGGTAGAAGATGATGAAATAAGGAAAATTCACTCCAAAATAGAAGAAATTTAAGCCTTAGAAAGGATGCATTCCATCAATTTGAGAAATAAAACAATTCGTGATAAATCAAATAAGTTTGACAAAGTCAATACAAATCAACAAATTCAAAATAAGGATAAATCTACCAAGAAATAGAATAACAATAAATAACAAGAAACCCCTAAAATTGAAGTAGGGAACAAACCTCATAAGCATTTGGACTCTGATAAAAACACAGAAGTCAAGAAAATTGAATTTGACATTGGTCAAGAGTTGGCCAAATGGAAAATCAATATTATTTTTTTAGATAACTCATGACCATCCCAAAATACAAGGATCAAATGTGTCGAGATTTTTATTTAGTTGAGCAACCAAACAATCATGTATGCAATGTTTCAACACTAAAATCCCAATCCCATTCCTAGGAACCCATCATTAGTCAAACCCTTCTATACCTCTTTATGGTATAATTTAGACTTAGGGGACCAATTTTTAATCCATAACTGCATGTTAGATAGTGTAGCATCACATAATATCATGCCTAAACAAGTGGTTGATCAGTTAGGTTTAATGTGCACTAGATATTTTCCCACCCAATATTAGTCATGTATAGTAGATAAATACCTTGTGTTGGGATCATCACAGGACTGTTAGTTTATCTAGACTAATACCCAAAGAAATGAATATTTATGGATGTAGTTGTGAATGTTGTAGACCTTTTCTTCTCTTTATTGTTATCAATACCTTGGGCTAAACAATTAGGAGGATCTATTTAATTAGATTGGTATTATGCTATTATTCCTTTGACAGTTAAAGAACATATTACTCTCAAAATAGAACCCTTTCATAAGTATTCAGTAGAATTAAATTTTTTTGATAACACCACAATAAATTTAGTCCAATATTTTGAATAGAAATATATATGAGTATATTCTATTTGGCATTCACATTTTCTATCTAAGGTACTAGAAGTGGTAAATATGGACCCCAAACAACAGTAGAAATAGATGTTGAGTCTACAAGAATACTTACACTTGAGATGTGGACTCTGACATTTGATGGGAAAAAATCACATACTGGATCAGGGATAGGGGTTAGCTTGACTGATGTTAACAAACATTACCTAGGTATACCATACACATTGCAGTTTCCATGCACTAATAATGTGGTAGAATATGAAGCACTATTACTAGGTTTGAGAAAATCCAAAGAGATGGGAATCAATTATCTGACTATATTTGGAGATGCTGAATTAATAATACAATAGATTAAAAGAAAATATCAGACCAAATACCCTAGGTATAATACAAGTAGGTTGTTCAATAATAAATTGATAAATTTTTGGCTTTCAATATCATGTACATTCCTAGGGAGAAAAATCCTCTACTAGCATATCCATATTATCACCGAGACTTTAACATATACTCCTTTGTTGTAGTAGACACCATTGTTGTGGTATTTTCATAGAAGGATGTAAAAATCATGGAGATGCCAGTGGTATTTATGAGTTCAATATTAAAAATCTCTCAGCTAAAGTATACTATGATACAAAAAATTGGCCTTATCTCTCACTAAAATATTAGAGCATTTTAAAGGAATTTTTGGGTCAAACAAATTGATAGTCTGCATCCCTTACAAACCATCAAGGATATTTTTACTCAAAATGAACCTACATGTAGTTAGGTTAAATTGCAGTAGTATAAGGTCTATTTCAAGACTGTAAAGACCATTAAATGGTAAGGTTTGGCCAAATACATGGCAACCAAAGGAGGTGAAGACTTCAACAATACAATAGTAATGATAAATGCACATCGAATGGTTGCAACATAAGCATATGAAGATGGTTGGTATAAAGATGTAAGTTATTTGCAGACATTGGCATTCCCTAATGGTTGCTCTTAGAATAGAATGACAAGCATTAAATTACAAGCACATAAATATTACATTTAGGAAAATAAATTGTATTAGAGGCATCCAAGTGCAATATTATTGTTCTACATTTTCCAATACGAAATGCCTGGAATAATTGAAGAGTTTCATAATGGCTTTTGTGGAGGGTATTTTTCACCTAAAGAAAATGTTAACATCATAATAAGAGTAGGATACTATTGTCCATTCATGTTTAGGGATATACATATGTTTGTAATAAAATGTTAGAACTTCCAAATATTTGATTGTAAGAAAAAATTACCTATAATACCTTTAAAACCTATGATAGTGGAAGCTCCTTTCATTGAATGGGGTCTAGACTTTATAGGAGAAATTAATACAGATTCTTCAAGAGATCATTGATAGATAATAACTACTACTAACTATTTCACTAAGTGGGTATAAGTTGTCCCATTGAAGAGATCAACCACTGAAGTAATAATCGGGTTCTTGGAATAAAATATATTAACCAGATTTGGAGTACCTAGGAAGTTGGTTATTGATAATGGTAGAAGTTTTATTTCATATGATATGGTACAATTATACAAAATATATAGCATTTAATTGGATCATTCAATTAATTACTATCCTCAAGGCAATGGCCTAGCGAAATCTTCAAACAAAAATATCATAACCAAAATAAAAAAAATTCTTGGCAAAAATAAAAGGAGCTAGGACAATGAATTGAAATTCGCTCTATGGGCTGATAGGATTTTTTTTAAAAGAGCAATAGGAAAAAAACCTTATGAATTAGTGTATGGGGAAAAGGCCTTAATCCCTCCATGGGTTGAAAGGCCTACTTTAGCATTTTTACTTCAATACCACAAGAATCCAAATAGTTGGCAAAGGAATATGGATCAAATTGTCCAGCTAGAGAAATACAAGAGAGATGCTTTCAAGAGAATGACCCAAGAAACTTAGAAAAATAATACATATATTTAACAAGAAATCTAGTGTAAAACCTTTTGTCGAAGAATACATAGTGTTATACTAGGACCCGAAGAGCGATAAATTAGGAGAAAAAAGCAAATTAGAGCCAAAAAGGTTAGGTCCTTACCAGATCATCCAAAAAATAGATCATCATACTTACACATTGTAGATCCTACAATAAGAATAAATGCAATTTCTAATAAATGGCCAACATATAAAATTATACCATCCCTGTGATGGGGATTAGTTCATATAACCTATATCTATCTACCTCTTGTAAATATAGATTAAAAAAAAAAAGAGGTTTGTATGTTTTTTATGCTTATCATGTCTTGTTTTAGCCTTTTTTAGACTAGTAAGTTGTTAAGTCTTTGTTTTTAGGTGATAGGATTTTTCTCTTAATTTTTTTTACTTCCAAATAAATATCTTACTGGGGTTTTTTTTAGGTTAATCATGGGAAGTGAAGCATCAAAGAGTCTGTAAGGACTAAAGGAGTTCATAGGGATCACACTTGTCTAGAAGTCTATTGATTCAGGTCCAAAAGAAATAAGTACAATTAAGTCAATCAAAGATTCTAGGGTCCTCAAGAGAACTTTTAACATTTCCAAATGAAACACTTCTCTTGTCCGAGACAGAGCTTGTGTTGGGTTTCATAAAATCCCAACTTGTATTTCACCCTAAATTTTTGAAAGTTGGTAAAATTGAGTGTCTAGGTGATGATAGGATGTGGTGGTTAATCCAAAAAGAAGGAATTATTGATTAAAGTCATTCTAATCCAAAATATTCCTTAGGTAATTGAAGGAATAATTCTTGGTCATATTGATCTTGATTCATCTAAAATTTCCTCCATAAATTCTTTCCATATCATCACTCTTCATCATGTTATCCATTTTATCCATTTTTAAGACCTCTATTTTTTATTTTTGTTTCATATAATTTGGTCCACTTTCATTATTTAGTCTATACCCTCTAAAAATACCATTATATTCATTGACACTTTCATTACACATATTCCCCTATTTACCCATATAATTTGTCATTTAACCATTAATTTCCTTTTTAAAAGTCATGATATAATAATAAAATTCATGTTACGTCCTTAGGATAGACCATGGCCAAAAAATACCATGAATTCCACCTTGATTCATTTCTTCCTAAGCCCTAAGCCTCCAAGTATGCCTAGACATAAAACCTTAGCTTATTTTCCTCCCGATTAATATATGACAAAAAATTTCCTAGCTAAGTTCTTCCATATAAATTCATCGTCACTCTTCCAAAAATCCCATTGTTGATCCATCTGTGACCGCAATAAATCATCGTCAATAGCATAAACTTGAAAATACATTGTTGCAAATCCAAACCCATCATCACCGATACATCCATAATAGTTTCTTTCAATTGGTGATCGTAAAAATACTTGACATAAAGGAAAATCAATTGTTGCTATTGCAAAAGCCTCATCACCAATGCATCAACAACCATTAATTTCCATCAATGAAAAATTACTTTAAGTCCAAATCAAGGGTTTAGTCATCATTGGTCCTAGTCATTCTCCCTCTCAATGGAATAAGTCCCTATCGCTCATTAATCAGTGATCGTGCTAAGCTATCAGTGATAGTGTAAACTAAAAAGTAAAACTATCGCTCATCCAAATGTATTATCTTTGATCCATCAACAACAGTCAATTTCTATTTACAATGCTTTATCCCCATGTCCTATAGTTTCCACTTGGGTTTCACCTACCTTAGCATATGAACGTAAACTTTTGTCTAAATGACTAACCCTCAAATCCAAGTGTGGTCTATCAATGATGTAAATATCGCATCATCGATGCATCAACGACCAGTATTTTGAGTCATCTAAGGGTCTAGTTATCATTTACCCTAAGCGTTATCCTCTAATTGCATATTAAATAAACCTTAGGTATGATAAGCCATCTGCCTCTAAGTATGTTTGAAATTTCTCAAAAGTCTATCTATCACCATTGGCATTACTCCTTCATTGATCCATCAACAACAATGTAATCTAATCAATGATAGTGTTCTAGACATCACCCTTGTAAAATAATTATCACTGATCCATCAACAATAGCTCCAAGAAATCATTGACCATGTATTTTAGAAACCTTCATTGGCCTTCAAGAAATCCCATCAGTGATGCATCAGTGACAAGTAACAACTAAGAGCAAAAAGTGCATGAAATGTCTAGATCACCCCAACGAGATCAATGATGCATGTTTCACCAGCTATGCTTCACCTAAGAAATATGGAAATATTTGTGTCTCACTATCCAATAATTAACAAAATGCATGATAAGTTTTATGACCTAAAATCCAAAAGTGGACATCCTATATAGGGTGGTGAAATCAGAAGATGGCCTAAGACATAAACATATCTCTTTGGGGAATTTGAAGATCAGCACACCATCCAGGGAAAGTTTAAATTTTATGGTTGTAGAGAGATATAAACGATGTGGGACCAGTAAAGAAATGACACCAAGAGATACAGGCCTCAATGGACTAATAATAGAAGATACTTTCATAAGATATTATCATTGTGTAAATATTATAGGCATGATTATTAGGGAATAGCCAAAATAAGGTGGTTGATAGTAAAATAAAGACACTGCATATGTGTACTCTTGAATTAATTCAAATAATCCTCCACAAGTTTTAAAATTCCCTCACTAAACATTTTTGAGATAATAATTTAGCCAGTACGATTGTAAGGAAGAAAGTACATGTGATGTAGCATGCTATGGCTTCTTCTAGCAATCCTAATAAATCTACCAACTCGTCCAAGAAGAAACCAAAACTGTTGAAGCTATCAAAGTAGAAATTATAGATAGAGTACTGATAGTATCATAAGCTTACCCCTATGAGTAGCTACTAGGTAAAACATATAACCACAAAAAAGGCTCACACCCGATCTAACTATCGCAATTGAAGGAAAATACACAAATAGGTATGCATAATTTGATAACAAGAAATAACATGAATACAAGGAATCCTTTATAAATTTTAATGAAGTAAAATTACAAATTCATCCCTCTTATGGATACCTATTTGATACATCAATTACAATAGTGTTTAATCCCTATCAAGGGTAGGTGTGATCAAAATTCCCCTCAGGGTGACACGAACTGCTCTAGGGTGTCGATGACCCTCTTATTCACATTGAGGAAGGAATTGGATGCTTTATCTCTCCTTTGGAACTATTCCCTATAGTAAAGAAACAACAATAATGTCAAAAATATAGGCAACCTCTCATGATGAGGCCCTTTTAGGTAAAATGCATAATGACACCGTTAACATGCATAGTCAAGAAAGCTGCTAAACTATGCAAATTTAATCAAGATTCATGTAATAGCATAAAGTAACATAACATCTACACTATACATGGATCAAATATGGAAAATGAAGCATAAACATGCATAAAGAAAACATTTTAGTCCTAATTAAAACATAAGCATAAAATGTGAATCTAGCCTAGTTCTACGGTTAGAAGTCTTCTAAAATGCTATTAAATCAACAAAATAGCTAATCTAACCTAACTATCCAGACATAAATGAAAAGAGTAAGGTGATCTATCACCTTTTGCAAACCGCATCTCTGGTGAGCGGTCTACACTATGAACCGTGGCTGACAACCGTAGTTTAACCTCTGATAAGTTTACCCTTAAAATCAGGGGCAGTGGGCTCAATCTCCTTGTCCAAATTGATGTTCAAGGGTCGTATTTATTTTCCTCAGACTGATTAGGTGATAAATTTGATTTGAAGGGCTTTCATTTACCCGGATTTGCCTTTCTTGATCATCCTAAGCACCTAGGGAATCCATAATTCAATTCATCATTAATGGTGGCAAAAGGGTCAGGGATTAAGTGCAATAGCTCTTTCTCTTAGTATACTCAATTGGAGTGTGCAATTCGCTAGGGTTTCACTGCTTAAATATTCAATACATGCTCTCTCTTTCTCCCCATTTGAAGGGGGTATTTATAGCATGCCCCTAGGGCCAAGGGTGGCTTCATGGAGAAGCCAAGATCAAGAAGGGTGGTTAGGAAAGTTGGGATGGAAGCCTCTGGAATATTCCATCCTTCAACTTCCTCCTTTTAGATCTTTTGGTCATTCCAACTGATTTGGTTTGGATGGAAGGCCTAACTGAACTTTAGTGAATACCGTAGGTCACAGTTGCAGTCCAGACTGTAGACCGTAGGTGTCAACCATGGTTTATACTGGAGACCGCAGGTTTGGGTTATGGTTCATACTGATTAGGCCAAAGTGCCTAAATTGAGTGGTTAGAACCACTGATCTATCTTGGAGTCTATCCAAGATCCTCCATATGGTCTTGTAGCATATCCATATGAGTATTCGCCCTCAATATGATGTATTTTAGGTGTCTAAATATGCCCCTTTTGAGATGCGTTGTGAGATTGAACAATGCTGAACAAAAATATAAATCCTAAAACGATGTCTAAGGTTATTGTTGTGGTTGCTCCACAACGTGCCCCAAAATTGGGGACCCACATTTTTTGCATGTTTTCCAAGAAGAACGAAGTGGCCCATATGCTAAAGATCAAATAAAAAGCAAAACACCGCAAGGAGGTAAAAGTGTTGCAATATCGCGACATGTTGCATTGTCACGGCCAAAATAGAAAAAGTGTCACGATATCGTGACATGTTGCATTGTCGCGACCAAAATAGAAAAAGTGTCGTGATATCACGACATGTTGCATTGTCGCGGCCAAAAGAGAAAAAGTGTCACGATATCGTGACATGTTGCATTGTCATGGCTAAAATAGAAAAAGTGTCGCGATATCACGACATGTTGCATTGTCATGGCCAAAAGAGAAAAAGTGTCACGATATCGCAACATGTTGGATTTTCATGGCCAAAAGAGAAAAAGTGTCACGATATCGTAACATGTTGCATTGTCACAGCCAAAAGAGAAAAAGTGTCACGATATCGTGACATGTTGCATTTTCGTGGCCAAAATAGAAAAGTGTCATGATATCGTGACATGTTGCATTTTTGCGGCCAAAAGAGAAGAAAGAAAAGTGTCGCGATATCGCGACATGTTGCATTTTTGCGGCCAAAAGAGAAGAAAGAAGAACAAGAAAGAAAAAGTTTCGTGATATCGTGACATGTTACATTTTCATGGCTAAAAGCAACAAAAGAGAGCAAGGAGACAAAAGTGTCACGATATCGTGACATGTTGCATTTTCACCAAGGGAACAGAGTAGTTGACAGTGCGTCTAATATTGGTGATGAACACCAGGACAGTGAAACTGAAGACTGCATAGTGACGTGGACATAAGGACAAAATCCAATGTATAAGAAAAAACGTTACATAAGGAATATTTAATGATTTGAAATCATTTAAGATGGACGTTATACATGGAAGAAAACGGATGCAAGCCCATGTGGAGAAAATGAAATGAAGGGCCACAAAATAGAAACAAATTTTTTTTTTTTTTGGAAATCAAAACACATGCATGCACAAGGGAAGGAGAAAACAAACAGTCATGGAGGGAGAAACAAATTTTTTTCAGAAGTTTTAAATACACCATTCAAAGAAGTGGAGAGGGGCTGGAAATTGTAGAAAAAAACAAAGACTATTTTTCGGAATAAAGGATTTTTTTTTGGCAAGAGCAACTCTTGTGTGTGAAATCAAAAGGAGATTGAAACTAAGACTGCTGCTATTTCTGTAAATCTTCCCTTTGCATTATTTCTTCTTGTATCTGTTCCTTTACGCCATAAAGTTGATTACGATAGGTGAATGATAGAATGATGCAATTATTTGTTTCCTTAGAGTCTTGCATCTAATCTAATTTGATTGTGTTTATGTTGCAGGTCTGTTAGGTCAGGTTGTTTTAGAATTTCATATCATAACTTGGGGATTTACAAGGAGGAGATTTCTAACCAAATTAATGTCCTATTTTGTTTTTCCAGCTAACTTTTGTAAATAATGTTTCTATTTTATTTTTTTGATATTTAGATTAGTCTTGCTTTAAAATCTATTGTTCTGATTCTGGTCCTTTTCCAGAATTTATGTTCATAAATAGTTCATTTATTGCCATGAATAATCTAAGTTATAAATAAAGTAAATAAATCTACCAAGAGTATGCTCTACATCTGCGCTTGAGAAAGTGATCTGCTCACACCAGAAATTGGAGGGTTTGTTTATAGATCTAGTGTTTTCCAAAGAAAACTAGGGATTAATAGCAGAGAAGAGAAAGCCACTTCTAGATTCACTTCTTTAGTTTAGATTTTCATTCTTGCATCTCCAAAAACCTTCATCTAATTTTTAGATAAAGTATGGGTTTATGAGGGTTACTAATTCCAAATGCACACTAAATCAGATCAAGTGAATGAATCCTAGCTTGCTAATTTACTAATTTTTGCTAACATTTAATGCTAACATTGCTAAATTTACTACCACAAAAGGCTAACATAGGGATAGTGAAACACATTTAAATAAATATAAAAACAAACCCACTAACTCTAAATGAACCTCATGTTAAAGGCACAGAGCTTAAAATGAAGTGGCTCATACCACACACTTTCTCATTTGGAATATTTTTAAGCTAAAGATAAAAGAGGTTACTAACTGGGTTTCGGGTAGATTACTTTAATCTCAAGACATTAAAAGAAGCTATCTTCGTATTTGGTTGACTTAATGGATTATGGTTGCAAAGTACTGGTTTGAATCATTAAAGGCCCCTTGTTAACTATTACTTGCATGGTTTAAGTTATTCTGGTATACATTCATTTATTTTCTTTAGTCTTGAGGGATTATAGGCAATATGAATTTTTGTTCACAAGAACCTTGGAGAAATGAATAATGCTACTTAATTTCTTTGCAAGAGAGAGTTTCCTGTTTGATACTCTAGTTGTGGTGATCATTTTGCTATAGGGCAAAATATTCACTCAAAATTTTGGCACTAGAAGGAGGGCCTTCTTTATTGCTTTGTGATTGTGATCTATTCTAACGATTAACGTGGGTAGTTTTGTTTCCACCTATTGTGCTTATAGGTATAACATTTATTTATTTCATTTTGCAAGTGATTTGAGAGAAGTCTTTTAGAGTTCTAGAGTTTTCAAGCTGGCCCAACCTGAGTACATAGCTACTAGGTCCAAAACCACAGGGGAAACTATTTTCCAAAGCCTTTCTCCCACTACTAGGAAGTCAAGAAACAAAACATTAGAGATCGAAATACCACCCAGTGTACTTGAGTTAGGAGTGTCTTTAGACTCAAGTATGTCTAGTGGACCTGAGCCCACAATTTCAAATGTGACAGCTATACCAAGTGTGTCTATTCCCATCATTACAAGTATCACCATTATTCCTATAGGGTCGATACCTTTGAATAACATGGCCCAACAACAACAACAACAACATCCACCTGCCTTGTGGTATGGTGCGCAAAGTTCTCCCTTGGATATCCCTGGGGTAGTCCATGACTTACCAAGAAATATTGAAATGGGATTACCTAAATTCGTGCATGATGGTCCCATAATAGCCAAAGAACATGTCCAAATTTACAAGGATTACATGTTTAGACAAGGAGTTACCCATGAAGATATCACTTGTCGAATTTTCCCTACTAGTATAGATAGTACAACCAATGAATGGTACAAGAATCTTCCTGCAAGGTCCATTACTTCATGGGCCCAATTAGAAGCTACCTTTATTAGCCAATTTCGAATTTTGTTGGATCCTTCCATAATTTATAATTTATTCGTATCATGCAAAAGGTTACCCAATGAGCCCATAAGAACATTCAATCAGAGGTTCCAAAAACTATACTTTGGAGCTTTAGATCCATTAACATCCTTGTTGACTAGAAGGAATCCTTAGGTTACGACACTTTAGTTAGTTTATGTGGAGACAATGACCCTTGAACAACAAATGAATTTACCCGGAGTAGGGTTGTCTCAATTGACTGTGATGGGACAATACGGTCCATACAGTCAATTCACCATGATGAATCAATTAATGGCACCACAAGTTCCAAAAATGAACAATTTCCAACAACCATCTCAAGTCGCATCATTTTCCACTTATCCTAATGCCTCTGTTTCAACACAGACATTGATTCCAAATAACCCGATGACCTTTCTTGGGTTCAGTATGGGCAATAACTTTTTGACCATACCTGGGTTTAATCTGATTAGTATGCCAAACCCAACGACTTATCCAACAATTACTCCTATTCAAAGTGTGAATCTAGGATGGAATCAAAGTGTCGAGACCCAAGCCATTGTACCTGTTCCAGAGGTGGCTAATGCAATGAATATAGATGGGCCCGGAATTACAGTGCCCCAACCACATGGGCCTAAATTTGTGATGGAAGACATGAAGGAAACATTGGCCAAAGTTTTGGTTACTATGGTAAATGTTAATAAAAAAGTTGACCAAGCCATGGGTCATAACCGACCTCATAACCATAGAGGAAAAGGAACATACAACACACATCCTAATAATGGATGAGTACCCAATCCCGTAGCCAATCAGGCAGATGTCTCGAAAGATTTTGGAGAGTCAAGATCTTATGATAATTATTTTCTGCACTGTTGCCATGGAAAGTAGGAGTCTATATTGACTGAAGTTATATATTCCCAAGAAATTGAAGAAGAGGAGGATGTGGAGTTTTTTGGAAAATAATATGAAGAAACATTGGAAGTTCATTCCAATAAACATTTTGGGAAAGGAAATCACAAGTATTACACAAGGAGTTCTAAGGATACCAAAACTTCCTCTACCCCTCCAAACAACCCATTACTTCCTCCCAATTTCAAAGGAGATGTTAATCTGCCTCCTCCATAAATGGTGAAGAAGTCTAATTTGGTACAAAACATGTCAAATTTGGAAAAACCCACTTATGACTTGATAGAAGACATGAAGAAAACTAAGGCCAATGTCTCAATGTATGATATGTCCCAAATTTTAGGCCAAGAAGTAAGTCCACCAAAAGGTTTGGATCCACCTACCCAAATTCATGAAGCTAAATGAAAAGGATTGAAAATCCAAGTGTTCTATTATTTACAATTCAATTTATAGGCTCTAATGGCCCAAAATACATAACCAAACCCATCAAATCATGGATTTGATCCAATATGCTTAACCATAAGCTACAAAAGTGCAAAGGAGAATGCATGTAACTTTCTAAGCTAGGAGAAAGGAATAATGCTAACTATAAGATCCTTTTTAGCTATCTTGAAGTACACACTTCCTACTTTGAGTTCACACTTCCTAACTAACACTCCTAAATGACAACTAGAAGATAACTAGTGCCCACAAGTGCATGTGAGAAAGAGACTCACTTAAAATATTAATTTGCAAGAAATAAACTATGCAAAACTAACTAGAAATTACTAGAGGGGTCATATGAGTGATCAAACATCAATCCTCATCATGCCTCCCCACAATAGAAGCATTGGACTCCAATGCTTTCAAAAGAGTAGGAAAGTCACGGGACATTTGATGAAAAGAAATCCAACGAGCCTGATGCAGCAGATGTCCTCACCGAGCCATAAGATATGAGGTGGTAGACCCCTGGTGATTCTATCAAATCTTTGTGTCATAGATCTTATCAGAATCCAATGGTAACTGAGAATCAGGAACCATGTCCACAGGATGACTGATAGCTAGTGTTGTCTCCAATGTAGAGTCAAAATACAACTTCAAAAGATCTACATTGACAACATCATGAATTCCCAAATGCGCAGGAATATCAAGGCGAAAAACATTCTCGGAAACCTATTGAAGAATAGTATAAGGCCCATAGCGAATCGGTTTGATTTTACTATGAGTCTTATCAAAAAAACGTCGCTTGTCAAGATGCAACCAAACTTTGTCACCAACCTGAAATGGATGAGGAATTTGATGTCGATCCATGGCCTTTTTCTACTGCTGTTGTGTCTTTTGCAAAATCTCAACCACATTTGATTGCAGATTGTGCAAATGCTGAATAAATGAGTGTTCTTTGTCTTGCTCCTTCTGAAGATGTGAAGTGACAGGAGAAGGCAAAGATAAAGGTAACTCATAAGGTGCCAAGGGCTGAAATCCTAGACAAACCTCAAAGGGTGAATGACCTGTAGAAGAATGTAGGGCCCTATTTTAGGCATGTTCAATATGAGTGAGACTCAAGTCCCACTTTGCTAGTGAAGCGTGATGATATATTCATAAACTTTGCACAAGAGTACGGTTTACCACTTCAGTCTGCCCATATGACTACGGATGATAGGTGGAAAAATTAAGGGAAACTCCCAAAATTTTCCACAAAGAATGCCAAAAGTGACCCATAAAGCATGAATCACCATCCGATATAATGCTAGTAGGTAGACCAAATGAACGCCAAATGCCGTCAAAGAAAAATTGGGCTAAGTCTGCTACAGAACTTGTCTTGCGGCATGGAATAAACTTAGCCATTTTACTGAATCTGTCAACCACCATGAACACACAATCATGTTGTTGCACTGTCATAGGAAAAACACTAACCAAATCCATGGAAATGCTTTCCCAAGGATGTAAAGGAATGGGCAAAGGCATGCCTAAGCCAAACTTCCTATTAGCTGGTTTTGAGCGACAACAAACTGCACACTGTTTGAGAAATCTCAACACATCCCTCTGCATTTTAGGCCAATAGAAAAATATTTGCAAGTGATGAAGTGTTTTGTGCTTCCCAAAGTGACCACCATAAAGTGTAGAATGAGCTTCCTTAAGAGGTGATACTCTAGGCTCACAAGGAACACAAACCTTGTCCAAATTGTAAAGAAGTCCTTCTTTGATGTAAAAATCTTGGAAAGGATGCAAATTGGAAGAAGAAGGCTTACTCACTTGCTCAAATATTTTCCCAAAATTAGGATCCTGTGAATACTGATTAGGCCAAGTCTAAAATCCCAATGTGAAGTGGACATAACTGTTAAGGCAAGAGCAGCAGGAGGCCTACTCAAACAATCAGCAATAGTATTACTCTTCTCCTTTTTGTACTTGATCACCAAGTGAAATTGTTGGAGGTAAGAGGCCCACTTCATATGTCTTGATTCTTCAATTTTACTTTGAGATTGTAAAAACTTGAGAGGCATATGATCAGTGTGTACTATCGTATCTTTTCCCAAAATATAATGTCTCCAATACTTAATAGCTTGAACTAATGCATACAACTCCTTGTCATATGTAGAATAGTTCAACTTAGCAGCAAAAAAAGTTTTTGAATGATAAGCAATTGGATGACCATTATGTTTGAGCACAACTCCTAAGGCAACTTTAGAGGCATCTGTTTCAATCTCAAAAGGTTGAGAGAGATTGGGTAAAGTTAACACAGGTGTTGTACAAAGTTTCTTTTTGAGTTTCTCAAAGGCAATCTCTTGGCTTTTCTCCCAATGAAATGGAACTTTAGACTTAGTGAGATAATGCAATGGAGCTGCAAGGGTGGAATATTGAGGAATGAACTTGCGATAAAAATTCTCAAGTCCTAGAAAACTCCTTAACTCAGTGAGAGTTGTAGGAGGGGACCACTTAAGTAAAACATCAACTTTTGTGGGATCTACCTGAATTCCACTTTCACTAATCACATAACCAAGGTAAGAAACTAAAGTATTGCCAAAAGAACACTTGGAAGAATTGGCATATAATTGATTCTTCGCAAGAAGATCAAGTGTATGATGGATATGCCTAAGGTGTTCCTCCCAAGTCTTTGAGAATATCAATATATCATCAAGATATATTATTACAAATTTGTCAAGTACATCACGAAATACATCATTCATCAACCTCATGAAGGTTGCAGGAGCATTAGTAAGACCGAAGGGCATGACCAACCATTCAAAAAGGCCCATCTTCGTCTTAAATTTTGTCTTCCATGTATCCTAAGCTTGGATACGCACTTGATGATATCCACTTTTGAGATCTATTTTTGAAAAGAACTTAGCTCCTTGAAGCTGATCTAATAAATCATCAATGCATGGTAATGGATATCTATTCTTTACAGAAATTTTGTTCAAAGCACGAAAATCAATGCACAATCTCCAAGTGCCATATTTTTTAAGAACCAACAAAATAGGTGAGGCACAAGTAGAAGTACTTTCCTTAATGAAATCCTTATACAACAAATCTTCTATTTGCCTTTTTATTTCTTCATTTTGCAAAATAGATTGTCTATACATGGGTGCATTAGGTAGTGAAGAACCAAGAATGATTTCAATGTTGTGATTAATTATGCGAATTGGAGGAAGAGACTTTGGCCCGTGAAATATGTGTGAATAACTTTTCAATATTTAATCCATTGAAGAGTGTTTCTTTGGAATAGATGTGGATGTAGAAGTGTTTTGAGAGCGAATGAAAATTAGAGCAACATCACCACCTTTTTTAATTACTCTTTTTGTTTGCTTGGAACTTAGAATGATGTTAGGAGTGTTGGTGCTTTTAATGAGAAAGACCTTACCATATTTTTGAAGTGTGTAGGTTCTTTTGAAATCATCATAAACAGCTCTCCTATCATACTGAAAAGGTTGTCCAAGCAAAATCCCACAACAATCCATAGGAGTCACATCACAAGTGACTTGATCTATGAAATGTGGGCCAAGTGCAAATTTTAATGTGCAAGTGTGAGTGATTTCTGAGCCTCTTCCACTATCCTTCCAACCCAAATAATAAGGTTGAGGATGAGGCTCCATAGGTAACTTCAAATTCTCGACAATGGACCTCACAATTAGATTTTTTTGCGAGCCATTATCCATTATACAATCTGTTGCAAAATTATGGAGCAAATGAGCTCGAGTGATGAACAAAGCATCACGAGCGCCCTCTAATGAACTTAAATTTACCAAGGTAACCTTATTGAGCTTACCTCATAATTCCGTGTATACTCTACTCTCTCCTACTAACTCAATGGGACCTTTAGAAGCATCCTCCTCTTGAGTGGTAATGACTAAAATTTTCTTCTTAAGCTTGAAACAATCAACTTTTTCATGACCCTTTTTCTTACAATAGTTACAAAACTTTTTAGAAGAAGAAGAAGTTTTAGAAGAAGAAGAAGAAGAAGGAGTAGAAGCGAAAAGAGAAGGAGAAGAAGGATATGGAGAAGAAACATTCTTCTTTTGAGAAAAATTCTTCTTTTGAGCAAAATTCTTCTTTTGTGAGAAAGAATTATTCCCTTTTGATGAGTTTGCAACCACTTGAGGAGTAGGTGCACAGAATTCTTGTGAGTGCGCTTTGAAATTGTCCTTCGCAAGTTGTGCCTGGTTGAAAACTAAATCCAATGTTTCCATAGAAACAAACATAATTTCTCTGTACAAGTGCTCTAACAAGCCACTTTGAAATTTGAGAATCAAAGTTGGAACATCATCCTCCACATTCACAAGTATCTTGTACCTGTTGAACTAAAAAATATATTCTTGTACATTCATATTAGTTCCTTGCCTAAATCGAAACCACCTAATTACCAAATCCTTAGAATAATTGGAAGGATAAAAATTGGTTTTTAGACAGTCTACAAGTTCATCCCAAGTAGTGAGTTCATCATGACCTCTTTTTCTTTCTACAAGGACTTTACCTAAACCAGAAAGTTTTAGCTTAGAATAAGGAACCACATCTTCATCTGAAAGCTGAGAGTAAGAAAACCAAGAACTCATGTCAATAATCCAACTATTCAAGACATCAGGGTTCCTGGATCCATCATAAAATGGAACTTCACAACGAACTCTTAGGCGAGAATCATGAGAAGAAGTTGAAGTATTGTGCACAGAAATGTCATTTACCTTTATGGCAAGATTACCAAGGACTTATGCCATGGTAGTATCATTAGCTTTATCTGCTAAAGCATTTACAACATGGGCAAGTTCTTCCACTTGGGCAGCCAAGTCAGAAGCCATGTTCAATCGGGTATAAGCCAGGAGTAAAAAAATGAGAAAGCACTAAATCAAGGTAAAAATTGAAATTTTCCTTGTTACAATATTGTGCTCCTAAATTTGAAAAATACCCCTAAAGCTCAAATTTGCAAAATTTTAACTAACCTAAGGTTACAATTTATAATTTATTAATTTAAAAATAACTTAATTAAAAATTAAATTTTAATGAATCATAGATTAATTAATTTAATTAAGTTATTAAAAATTAAATTAATAAAAACATAAAAATTACATGCAACCTTAGAATAGTAAAACTTTAAAAAAATTTACAATAAATTACCCTTATGGCTGAAGAAAATATGCCTGTCAACTGCAGTCACTGGCTGTCACTGCTTGTTGCACATTTCTCGAGGAAGATTTATTGCTCAATTTGTGCACATAACTTCTGCTGCATGCTTCCCAATGCAAATGTCAAATGAACCAGCGGTGGATAATAATTTTCAGTGAAACAAAAGTTTTTGTGCCCACTTCATCTGTCAGCTTAGCATGGAATATTCCAAGCCAGACAGGGTTGTCGCGGTGGCGGGCTGTCCATGCCCCTAGCACAGTCTACTATAGGTCTTGGCACAATCTGTAGTAGGCCCTATAGATGCTTGACAACACTGTCAGGCGCTGCTATGGTGGCTCTATGACACAGTAGACCCTGTAGTAACCTGACAGTCCTGTTAGGCGCTACGTGGTGGCTCTACGATGCAGCAAGCCCTGTAGTCACCTGACAGTACTATTAGGTCCTACGATGGTAGATCTTCTGCACCAGTGCCGATGCCTGACAAGACATCAGGTTGTCAGGTTGATGGGTAGTAGATCCTACCGCCGACTCTTCATCGGGTAGTGCTACCATGGCTTGCATTGTAGCCGCTGTTGCCTGACAGTGTTTGCCATAGGACTGACGCCTGACAGACTGTCAGGCTGTCAGGCAATGGGCAACGATGTCGGGTGCGTCAGGCTTGTCTGACACACTTTGACTAGCCACGGTTTTTGACCACGTACCCTTGGTGCTAGAACAGTAGCCAAAAAGGCCAAGAAACCTTAGGCTCTAAAAAAAAATTCTTTTTTTTTTTTTACAATAAAAAAATCTAAATTAATATATTTAAGAAAATATATATTAATTTAAAATTTAATTTTTTCTAAAACAATGAAATTTTTAAAATTAACCAGGGAGGCTAATTATTAAAAATAATGAAAACTTAAACTATTAAAAATATGAGCAACCAGATCCCTTCAGTAGCTCTCCTTTCAAGATCCGGTCGACACACGACCAACGTTTGAAAGGCAACCAGACCCAAGTCGACACACGACCTGGTATAGAACTCCTCCAGCTTCAAGACTCCTCGATGGTAGAAACAAATGGCTCCCTAATACACATATCTCCGTAGGAGTAGTCCAAACTTGCCAAGGGATTTTTGTAAGAAAGGAAACGGGGTAAACTTCTCCTATACTCCTTGAGCATACGGAGAAAGTTGGAACAAGGATTTTGATGCCTAAGGAACTTCCTTCTGCGTATGGTTTTCAAGCTCCCCTTGAGCTTGAACCGAGTCCTCAATGAGAAAATATTTCTCGTAAAAAAATTATCTCTTATCCTCTCACCTCACAAGCCCTAGTGCAAACATGAACTAGGCTCTGATACCAATGAAAAGGATTGAAAATCCAACTAAGTGTTCTATTATTTACAATTCAATTTATAGGCTCTAATAGCCCAAAATACATAACCAAACCCATCAAATCATGGATTTGATGCACATAACTTTCTAAGCTAGGAGAAAGGAATAATGCTAACTATAAGATCCTTTTTAGCTATCTTGAAGTACACACTTCCTAATTTGAGTTCACACTTCCTAACTAACACTCCTAAATGACAACTAGAAGATAACTAGTGCCCACAAGTGCATGTGAGAAAGAGACTCACAATATTAATTTGCAAGAAATAAACTATGCAAAACTAACTAGAAATTACTAGAGGGGTCATATGAGTGATCAAACATCAATCCTCATCACTAAGGGTTTTGAATCCCAATTGGTTTTGAAAAGGGAAAAGTGAGACGTGCCCCCATTTCTTATAACCATTAGAATTGTTGGTAGAAATCTACACAATTGTCTAATAGATTCAGGGGCCTCTGCTAGCATTATGCCGCTAGAAATCTGTCAAAAATTAGGACTTACACCAAAACCTTCTAAAAGCAAGGTGGTGCAACAGGATAGATCGACCATGGATGCGATGGGAGAAATAAGGGATATTCTTATTTAGGTCAACTCATAACCTAAGGTTCAGCATCACATAGATATATTGGTACTTAACATTCCTATCAAATATGGTATGGTGTTGGGAAGAACTTAAACGGATACATTGTACTAGACTCTTCACATATGTGGTTGACTTGGAAAGGAGTGGCCAACCAAATTCAAATTGATAGTGAACCTAGGCTCAAGGACATGATAACATAATACAACAAACCTAATGAGATTCAATACATTGAAACTGAATTAGGAGCCTATTGCTTGGACGTAGAAATTCTTGAGAATTTTCAAAATGGAAGTATTGGATTTAATGATTCTGAAGAACACCATAAGGTTTGGACTTTAATATTTGATGGATCCAAGTCCAAACAAGGGGCAGGAGCTGGTATTGAACTTTCATGTCTAGAAAAAAAACCTATGTTGGCTGCATATAGATTACAGTTCCCACCACCAACAATGTGGCAGAATATGAGGCCTTGATTTTCGAACTTCAATTGACCCTTCGGAATAAAATCAAATGTATTAAGGTCTTAGGTGATTCTAAATTGGTGGTAAAACAAGTTAAAGGACAATATGCATGTAAGAACAAGCGACTCAGCCTTTACCAAACCAAAGTTAGAGATTTAATAAATGAATTTGATGCTTTTAACATATCTCTAATATCTAGAAAATGCAATCATTTGGAAGATTCTTTGACCATAGCTGCTAGCATGCTTAAACCAGTAGATCACAAGAAGTGAAAGAAATTTTCCATAGAATTAGTCCCTTGCCCCTCAATACCTAATAACGTCATGAATTTCCAAGTCTTTGATAGGGACAGACATATATTCAATTTTGTTACTAATTATGGTATCTTTGGAAATCAGGTTATTGATGAAGATGAGAGGGGGCAAGAAGAGGCAGGTTTGAAAATGGAAGCTACTGGAAAATGGAATGATATGCCAAATGGGATGGCCTCATTAGATAAAATGTTTGATATTGGATACCAACCGAAAGTAGGGAGAAAATTTCCACCTCCCAAAGAGGCTTGTGACTCAGTCAATATTGAAAGTGCAAAAAACCCTCATGAAATACTCATTGCAAAGGCATGTACCGAACATGAAAAGAATTCCATTGTCAATGCATTGAAGGAATACATAGATTGCATAGCTTGGACCTATAAGGAGTTGAGAACTTATGATCAGAATATTATAATGCATACAATCCCTTTGAAACCAGACTCCAAACCCTTTAGGCAAAGACAGAGGCCAGTCAATATTTTACTAGAGACCTTGATAGAAAAGGAAGTAAAGCGACTATTAGAAGCTAAAATCATCTTTCCTATTAGGCATTCCACATGGGTTGCTGACTTGGTCCCTGTGAGTAAAAAGAGTGGAGAGATAATGCTATGTATTGATTTTAGAAATCTGAATAAGACCTCACAAAAGGACAATTACCCTTTACCTACCATTAACAAAATCCTTCAAAAGGTAAATGGGTTAGAAATGATGTCATTCCTAGATGGCTATTCAAGATACAATCAATTCCTCATCCATCCGAATGATAGGATGAAAACCGCCTTCACCACAAAATGGGGCACATTTGCATATAGGAGAATGCCTTTTGGATTATTGAATGCAGGTGCTACATTACAATGAGCCATGGACTTTGCCTTTAAGGGACTCATAGGTAAGTGCATTATTGTCTATGTAGATGATATTCCCATATTTTCTAAGAACAGCGATAACCATGTCAAGGATCTAAGGAAAGTTCTCCAAAGGTGTAGGGAACATGGCATTTCACTCAACCCAAAGAAGTGCATTTTCGGGGTAACAGAAGGAAAATTATTGGGACATGTAATATCCAAAGATGGAATTTCCATTGATCCTAAAAGAATAAATGCCATACAACAAATTCCTTTTCCCAATAGCAAAAAAGAATTGAGATCATTTTTTGGGAAGATTAATTTTTTTAGAAAATTTATTTCAGGTTTTTTCAGAAATTGCAAAACCCTGAATGATATGTTGAAGAAAGATGCCCAAATAAAATGGACGAATGAAAATAGGGATGCTTTCCAAAGAATAAAGGATGCAATTTCTAGAGCGATTTTAGTGAGTCCTGACTATGTGAAGCCTTTCTAAATTTACACATTTGCTTTAGACCATTCCTTTGTGAGTATTCTAACTCATAAGAGTGAATGCAACATTGAAAATCCCATTGAATTCCTTAGTACTCCTCTCAAAGATATGAAATTGAGATATTCCATCTTGGACAAGAAAATGTATGCCCTATTTAAGACTGTAAAAAAATTTAGACATTATATAGTCCACAATAGAGTGTTTGCTATAGTCCCGCATCCCTGCAGCTTAAAGCCATGTTTATACAGAATGAACTGGGTGAAAGCCGAGGTAAGTGGATCTCAACTCTTCAAGAATTTGATATTGAAATTCAACCTATGAAGATAGTGCGGGGACAAGGTTTGGTTAAGGCCATAGCAGAAAATGATCCCTTAGTTTCATGTCAACATTATGAAATAGCAGATATAACTGAAGATTAGTGGTACGTAGATGTGTATTTTTTACTGAATGGTAAGTTTCCACCACATTTGAATTATACTCAAAAAAGAGCCTTGCATTTAAAATCTACTAATTTTCTAATCAGATCCGGTGCATTATACAAGAAAAACCATGAAGGAATTTACCTTCGTTGCGTTGATCGAAAAGAGGCAGCATAAGTACTCGAGGAATTCCATGGTAAGTATGGGACAGGACAGGGGTTTGCTAATTCCACAACCCATCAAATCCTTAGCGTTGGTTACTATTGGTCTCAAGTGTTTAATGATGCTCATGCTCATGTGATTTCATGTCATACTTGTCAAATCGTGACAAATAGAGAAAGGGGTGCTTCTATGCCATTAAAATATGTAATCGAGTCTAGGCCTTTTGCACAATGGGGTTTGGATTTTGTTGGGATCACCAGTCTCAATTCATCTGATTCCTATAAATACATTCTCACGGCTACAGATTATTGCATAAGGTGGACGAAAGCTATTTCCACTAAAAATTCCACTTCATAAGTTGTTATTAAATTCTTAGAGGATAACATTGTCACTCGATTCGAAATGCCTAATTCCATTGTAAGTGACAACGGTTCCACTTTCTCCTCTCTAGAATTTGCAAATTGGGCATTCGACAACATGGCGAGTTTGAAATTTTCTTCAAATTATTATCCACAAGGTAATGGATTGGCTGAGTCGTCTAATAAGAACTTGTTATGTCATTAAAAAGTTGCTTGAAAGAAATCCTAGAGATTGGCATATCAAACTTAAGTTGGCTCTTTGGGCTGATAGAATCAGAATCAAGGAATCATTAGGAATATCTCCTTACCACTTAGTTTATGTACAAGATCCTATTTTTACCACAAATATTAAGTTACAAACATTACATTTCATGAAATATTACCTTGGAACTGATAATAAACTTGAAGCTAGACTGACACAATTGATGCATCTAGATTAAAAGAGAGATGAGGCTATGCTTCACTTTAGTAAACACCAAGAAGTAGTAAAAAGGTGGTTTGATAAAAAGTCTAGAGTCAAAAAATTTAAAGTTTCAGATTTAGTTTTGTTGTGGGGTAATAGATATGAGAGGAAAGGAGATCATGATAAATTTGATTACTTATGGTTGGGTCCTTACCAAATTTTAGAAGTCCTAGGTGAAAACAGCTTTAGATTAAAAACCCTGGATGAAAAATATTTGGCTTTACCCGTCAATGGGCTGCATTTAAAGCACTATTTCCAGGCCTGAAATGGAAAGGCCTTGTATTATATGTAAATATGTCATGCTTTGTTTTTGCGTGTGCAGATTTGATTTTCTTAGGTGTGTATTAGGTTTTTTGCCTTCAACATTTATTTTAGCATGATGAGATTGTTCTGAACGAGGTTTTGGAGGCATTTTGATTGCATTATTATTTTCTTAGCTTAGTGTGTTGGTCATGGGACCGGTTTTGGGCTTGATTAAAAAAAAAAAGCGATAGCAAAGTGGTTAGTTTGTATCCTTATCAATGTTCTAAAACTAGAAGTATATGAAACAACAGAATTGTATAACAGAAAGCTCCAGGAGCACTGCAAACAAATTAAAGAATATCATTTGAAATTTGGGATACATGAAAGTTGTCAATTTTGCAAGATAGGGTGAAGCATTTTTGCATAATCCATATTACCCATTTGTGTTCAGGATGCATTGCATAATAGCCTTGAGTCTCATTCCATTCCATATTTCAAAGACAACCACCAAAAGCATGTCAGACCCTCTTAAGATCATTACAAAATAAACATTAAGTAAGGTCTTGGGGTTGGAAACTGATGCCGCATTGTCTTGAATTATACACATTCTACACATATAAAGAACATCTTGGGCAAAATTGTTGAAACCTTACTTGGAAGAAAAGTGAGGCGAAAAGAATTTTTCTTGTCTGTCCCATCATGCAAAACATAGTCCATGAAACAGTTGTTTTCACCACTCCACCTCCATAACATCACTTGGATTGAAATGATCATACTACATGTCCCTCATAAGGATGAGTAGGCATCCCTAAGATTCAAGGAAGCCATTACTACTCCACCTCCATAACATCACTCGGATTGAAAGGATCATACTCCATGTCCCTTGCAAGGATGAGTAGTCATCCCTAAGATTCAAGGAATCCATCATTAATCCACCTCCATCACATCATTTGGATTGAAAGGATCGTACTATATGTCCCTTGCAAGGATGAGTAGTCATACCTAAGATTCAAGGAATCCATATTTAATCCACCTCCATCACATCATTTGAGTTGGAAGGATCATACTACGAATCCCTCACAAGGATGGGTAGTCATCCCCAAAATTCAAGAAATCCATCATTAATCCACCTCCATCACATCATTTGAGTTGGAAGGATCATACTACGTGTCCATCACAAGGATAGGTAGTCATCCCTAAAATTAAAGAAAGCCAAATCCAAAGCCTGGACTATGGGGCTAATCTCCATCAGGGCTATAGACACCTGACTGGTAGTGGAGTAGGCTCATGCATGGTGACATTTCTCATTTCAAAGCAAGACCTCTGACCGCTCACACGGATAGGATAGACTGGCAGTTATCCATAATATGTTTAATCATTTTTCTTAAGATGAGTTAATGAACTCAAATCAAAGTAGTAAGGATAGGATTAAATTCTCATCACGCTTAGGTTGAGAATCTGATTCCCCAAATCTTTGATTTCACTTACACATGCACATTGATTCAATATGGCAGTGGCACATAACCAACCTTGAGATTGGGTATATGAACTCACTTCATGCATGATTGGTCCTTTGATAGTATTAATGTTTGTGCTCGTGCTACTAAAAGTTAAGAGTCCTGGTAAAGCAGGTCAACCATAGTTCATTATGTTGGTAATACATTCGATCTTGCATAGACCCTCCATGATTCATTATATGAATTCATATGAAATTGGCAATAGAATGGGGAACTATTTCAAACAATAAAGAATGAATCACTATGCACACATTGAGCGGATGCTGAATAATTCTAATGTTTCATGTATTTCTGGTTTATTTACATTCTTTGGATATTTGCTAATGCTTGCAGTTGAGTTGTAGGTTTTCAGGTTGGGTTTCTCACCGAAATGCTCAGGAGCATTTCCCAGAAGATTTTCCATTTGCTGTGGCTAATCCACAATATGCCCCAAAATTGGGGACCCACCTTTTTTGCATGCTTTCCAAGAACACCAAAGTGGCCCATATGCTAAAGATCAAAGAAAAATCAAAACACCGCAAGGAGGAAAAAGTGTTGCGATATCGCGACATGTTGCATTGTCGCGGCCAAAAGAGAAAAAGTGTCACGATATCGCGACATGTTGCATTGTCACAGCCAAAAGAGAAAAAGTGTCGCGATATCGCGAAATGTTGCATTATCGCGGCCAAAAGAGAAAAAGTGTCATGATATCGCGACATGTTGCATTGTCACGGCCAAAAGAGAAAAAGTGTCGCGATATCGCGACATGTTGCATTATCGTGGCCAAAAGAGAAAAAGTGTCGTGATATTGCGACATTTTGCATTATCATGTCCAAAAGAGAAATAGTGTCACGATATCGTGACATGTTGCATTGTCATGGCCAAAAGAGAAAAAGTGTCGTGATATCGGGACATGTTGCATTATCGCGGCCAAAAGAGAAAAAGTGTCACAATATCGTGACATGTTGCATTGTCGCGGCCAAAAGATAAAAAGTGTCACGATATCGTGACATGTTGCATTTTTGCGTCCAAAAGAGAAAAGTGTCATGATATCGTGACATGTTGCATTTTCGCAGCCAAAAGAGAAGAAAGAAAAGTGTCGCGATATCGTGACATGTTGCATTTTCGCGACCAAAAGAGAAGAAAGAAGAACAAGAAATAAAAAGTGTCATGATATCGCGACATGTTACATTTTCGCGGCTAAAAACAACAAAAGAGAGCAAGGAGGCAAAAGTGTCACAATATCACAACATGTAGCATTTTCGCCAAGGGAACAAAGTAGTTGACAGTGCATCTGATATTAGTGATGAATACCAGGACAGTGAAACTGAAGACTGCATAGTGACATGGACATAAGGACAAAATCCAATGAATAAGACAAAACATTACATAAGGAATATTTAATGATTTGAAATCATTTAAGATGGTCATTACACACAGAAGGAAACGAAAGCAAGCCCATGTAGAGAAAATGAAATGAAGGGCCACAAAATAGAAACGAAAAGTTTTTTTTTTTGGAAATCAAAACACATTCATGCACAATGGAAGGAGAAAACGAACAGTCATGGAGGGAGAAACAAATTTTTTTTAGAAGTTTTAAATACACCATTCAAAGAAGTGGAGAGGGGCTAGAAATTGTAGAAAAAAAACAAAAACTATTTTTCAGAATAAAGGAATTTTTTTTTGGCAAGAGCAACTCATGTGTGTGAAATCAAAAGGAGATTGAAACTAAGACTGCTGCTATTTCTATAAATATTCCCTTTGCATTATTGCTTCTTGTATCTCTTCGTTTACACCATAAAGTGGGTTATGATAGGTGAATGATAGAATGCTACAATTATTTGTTTCCTTAGAGTCTTGCATTTGATCTAATTTGATTGTGTTTAAGTTGCAGGTCTATTAGGTCAAGTTGTTTTAGAATTTCATCTCATAACTTGGGGTTTTGTAGGGAGGATATTGCTAACCAAATTAATGTCCTGTTTTGTTTTTCTAGCTAACTTTTGTAAATAATGTTTATGTTTTAGTTTTTTGATATTTAGATTAGTCTTGCTTTAAAATCTATTATTTCGATTCTGGTCCTTTTCCAAAATTTATGTTCATAAATAGTTCATTTATTGCCATGAATAATCTAAGTTATAAAGAAGGTAAATAAATCTGCTAAGATTATGCTCTACGTCTGCACTTGAGAAAGTGATATGCTCTCACCAAAAATTGGAGGGTTTGTTTATAGATCTAGTGTTTCCCAAAGAAAACCAAGGATTAATAGTGGAGAAGAGAAAGCCACTTCTAGATTCACTTCTTTAATTTAGATTTTTATTCTTGCATCTCCAAACACCTTCATCTAATTTTTAGATAAAGTATGGTTTTAGGAGGGTTACTAATTCCAAATGCACACTAAATTGGATCAAGTGAATGAATCCTAGCTTGCTAATTTACTAATTTTTGCTAACATTGCTAACTTTACTAACACCAAATGCTAACATAGGGATAGTGGAACACGTTTAAATAAATATAAAAATGAACCCGCTAACTCTAAATGAAACTCATGTTAAAGGCACGAAGCTTAAAATGAAGTGGCTCATACCACACACTTTCTCATTTGGAATATTTTTAAGCTAAAGATAAAAGAGGTTACTAACTGGGTTTCGGGTAGATTACTTTAATATCAAGACAGTAAAAGAAGCTATCTTTGCATTTGGTTGACTTAATGGATTATGGTTGCAAAGTACTTGTTCGAATCATTAAATGCCCCTTGTTAACTGTTACTTGCATGGTTTAAGTTATTCTGGTATACATTCATTTATTTGCTTTAGTCTTGAGGTATTATAGGCAATATGAATGTTTGTTCACAAGAACCTTGGAGAAATGAATAATGCTACTTAATTTCTTTGCAAGAGAGAGTTTCCTATTTGATACTCTAGTTGTGGTGATCATTTTTCTATAGGGAAAAATATTCACTCAACAGCTTCTATGATGATGATCATTAGTTAGATCAACATTAGATGCCCTAGATCCAGCAAAAGGATGCACATATTGGAATCATTACCTCTAGCTTGTGAAAAGCTTACATTTTGACAAGTCTGCCCTCATCATCAGATGTTCAGATAGCGTCAATTCCAAGTATGGGTATATCTTCTGACCCATAAATATGAAGGATGAATGTTACAAACCAATTATCATATTTTTTGTTTCCCCCAAGCAAAGGGGGAAACTTATGATAGATGTTGACAATGATTCACAAGAACAAATGCAATTTTGACAAGATCAGGAGATCTACGATCTCAGGGATCTTCTGCTGACTTTGATTATGATTATGAAATTATGACTACCCCCTTAAGTGATGAGTCGATGAGGGTAATGAAAATGTATGAAGCGACGAAATCGCTTGACCATAATGAATGATACTGAATAAATTAAGATTCATGTCTTTTAATGCCTTGGCTAGCCCTAGTTTAGCTTATGATTGCAACTCTTAGTAGTATCGACACATTTCTATCCCATGGAGTAGTTAGGCTACCATAGCCATCTTAAGGAATAAAAATGATACAAATGCAATTAGACTTGTGTTGAATCATATTTGTCGATGATTTGCTGAAATATGTCATAAAAGAAATGACAATTTTGCCCCAAATGTCCTTATGGTGATTTACTCATCTTGCCGGATTGCATGGATCGTAACTCGCTGCAACCACCAAGTGTATAGGATAAATCACTGAATACGAGGTGCATTTGGTTTGTAATTATTTGATTTTTTTTTGTTTTAATTTTGCATGGATTTGATTGGTCTTGGTGCTTTTAACATCACCAAATTTGCAATTTTAATCATTTGTTTTGAATCTTTATCCAATGTAATTCATTAATTTGCTCTTTTAGACCTTCCTATGATAGGTTTTGAGTGCATTTAATGCTATTTGTGGACTGTAGGTACGGTCTACAGGGTACATTTCCAAATTTTGGGAACCACGGGTTAAACCTGCGGGCGAAAAACCCTAGTTTCGAAATCGTAGGTGTCAGCTGCGGTTCATCGAGACTAGGAAAACCTATAAATTGAATTCATATTTGAAATTTTTCATTATTTTTTTACAAGCATTAGCAATCTGAGAGCTCTGAGAGTGAGAAAACCTTTCCTGATCCAAAATTCTACTAAACTCTACCATGATTACAATCCTCGACCTTGATGATCGATCATGATCAGCCATTTACTAGTCGGGGTTAGGGTGTAGGCAAGGTAACTCAAAAATGAGACCGCGCACTCAATACCAAAAAAATTAATCACATTAAGTAATGTAGATAATGAACCTCACTAAACTGTTGGTAATGAACCCCACTAGTCTAGGTTAGCTTTAGAAATTTAATTTTAAGTTTTAGTGGTCTAGGAGGGTACCCAAAATGGGTGTCGCTCCTAAATCATAGCTGGTAGCTGCGGTTCCTAGTTGGCAAATTAGGGACCACAGGTTTTAGATGTGGTTCCCAATTTGCAAATTGGGGACTGCAAGTTTCAGCTATGGTTTATTGTTGTTGCTTCTTTTTATTTTTTTTAGCTCTAGTTAGCTATATTTTGCCTTAAATTATGCTTTTTATTCCAGATATTGACTTCTAGAGCCCGGGAGCCAGATATTCTAAAGAATCTCTATGAGGCTTTATCTGATGATGATCAGGATTAGTTCTGAGTTGTCGAGTTTGGATATGTCATGGATCTGCCCACTATTAGAGTAGATCAATCCTACATGACTGCGTTGGCCCAACACTGGAGTGCATGGAGAAACACATTTCACCTACCTACAGGTGAAATAACTATTACTTTAAAGGACGTTTATATGATCTTTAGGATCCCCATTGATGGTGAGGCCATCGTCTCCTCTACCTCCAGGGTAAAGGAGGTTGTTTTTAATACTATCGTCGGTGACCAGAGCGAGGATTCTCAGGATGCGATTGACCACAGAGGGGTGCACATTGGTGAGTGGTACCACGAGGATGTATTATCTACATGGGAAGCCCTATTTATTCACCTCATAGTACAAATTGTTCTTCTAGACTCCTCAGGCATGAGGATTCCCTGGAACCTCCTGTCCACCACTTGGAGGGTGCTGTATAGCCCTATAGAGGTACCTCTAATTTTATCTTGGGGGAGCACCCTACTATGTCAACTCTACAAGGAGCTATACCAGATTATGGAGCATAGCCGTGAGGGCCTCAACTGTAGTCTTCTGTTGCATATTTGGAGGTGGAAGCATATCTAGATTGAGCATCCTACAGATATTCCACTATAGATTACTACTATTACTGGTGATCATCGATGTTATACTACCTACTGGCCTCATGAGGAGGAGGGTACCCATAGCAGGATCTATGCTGGTGATGTCCAAAACTATATCACTCAGTTCATGGCACTTGGCTTGAATGATGTTTAATGGCAGCCCTATATGGATTGCCCATCATGGCAAGAGGAGGACTAGTGGCTGAGATAGGCATGCTGCAATAGATGGTTGATAGGTCGTAAGGACGAGATTCAAGAGTACCAATTCTACTCTCAAGTCTTGAGATAGTTTAGGCTCATGAAGGATATTCTAGATATCCCCCTCAGGTATCGATGCTTGGTCACGGACCATAATTTACAGTGGATCATTACTAAGACTCTTAGAGATGCTACTAACGACTACCAGGAGGCTGGAGTCAATACTGCTAGGACCACTCCATAGTGTGATAGGTGGTGTTCCATGTTCATATGGTATGGCACAGGGTCTCTGGTCTAATAGCCAGACCAGGCAGAGGTAGAGATGGATCCTAACAGGCATAGGGTACGCTAGAAAACAAAGGGTGGCTAGGGCATGGCGATCACCATCGAGGAGGCTCCTGAGGTTGACCTCGATGAGGATGCTCCAAAGGAGGGTGAGGTCCCTCTTGATAGTGTAGAGGGTCAGCTCTTAGCTTATGTGGATGACTTGCAGAGTCAACTAGAATTATTACACACATAGCAGTTAGAGCAAGATACTACTATCACCACTCTAGAGGTGAGAGTAGCTAACAAGGATAGGCACCTTACTGAGGTGCAAGATCATATACAGGATATGACTATGTGGGCCACAAATGCAGAGGCCTAGGCTCAGATATTGTAGATTGCTCTAGAGTTAGCATAGGCACAATAGACTATAGCAGAGGTGGAGAGGGATCTCCTTCGGGTATCAAGGGGGACTATGCCACCTCCTTAGGATACTATGGGGTCTCTGACAACACCAGTAAAAACACCAATAGCTATACAGGATCTGATGGCTAATGTAGAGTGACTACATAGTATGATCATGAGGACCAATGATATGCACACAGCCCAACTTGCTCACATTGATCAGCTAGTTGGTTATATTGAGATGCACGGGTCATAGGTTCTTGAGTATTCTTTCTTCTCAGAGTCTCAGCATACCAGGTCTAGGACCTCAGGATAGTCTATGGTGATCTCAGGTCATAGGATTCATAGGACTGAGAGGATGCATAGGTCCTATAGCACACATGGGACAACATCGTGTGCCAGGCCTAGAGATGCAGGGTAGACTTCAAGGATCGCCAGTTAGGGTACTAGCCTACTACAGTTACCAATTTCTCATGTGCTAGGCACCTTAGGATTTGGAGGTAGTCATGACCCACAATAGGACCCACCATGGGTGCCAGAGCAAACAAGAGAGTAGGCTACAAAGCACGGTGCTGAGTGATGCAACGAGAGCTCTGGTACAGGGGGAGCAGACTAGACCTGGGCTCTGCTAGATGTAAACTACACTTTTGCTATGTTGTATTCATTTTGAGTGTAAGGTAGAGGACCTACACACTTTATAGCCTGCGGGAATTTTTATACTCCTCATATGTACTCTTTTTGCATATGTATATATATATATATATATATATAACTTGGTCTTTATGACTCATTATGTGTATCTGATGTTTAATTTTGCTTTTATGTTTATTTGATGCACATGGATGCAATGCTTATATGATGCTATGTTTATATGATGTAATATTTATATGATGCAATGTATGGATGACATGCACTAGATAGCTATCTTATTTATGATGATGTTGATGAGATGCAGTGATATAGATGATTAGATGTGCCATATATAATGGATGCAGTATTCATTTTTATCGCATATTTATTTTTGTTTTGTGGGCATGCATTTATTTTTATGAAGTTATGGTATGCTATATAATGTATGGTAATACATTATGTACATAATTGTAATCTAATGGGAATGAACATGTATGCTTTAATCACTTAAAACATAAGGAATGAATGTAAATTATGTATATCAATTTTTAAAATGCGACGCCACAGAATGTATGACAATCATGCAAAATAATTGATAATTATCATTACAAGAACTTAATAAATTAATCACCCATATATGAAATGCAGTGAAATGGATTGGTATAATGCTAATGAATGAATATTTCATTCTGTATATTTCTTCTTTGTTGCACTATATAGTCAGTGGTCGTCTAAACATCATTTTTGATATTCATACGATATCTATCCTATATGTTTTATTGTGCTTTGTAAAATGCATTCTGATGAACGAATGACTCATATTTTTTATGACTAATTATATTTTGTATCTTGTTGCTATTAGAGAACTTTTTGAGGTTTTCCTTGAGACTCAAACACCCTAGTAGAATTATCCAAAAATCACATACTAATTGTATAAGGTTTTTATTGGACAGGATTTTGTCGTGATAGACCCAAATATTCATTATCCCTGTGTGTGCATGTGAGTATTTTCAGATAGATCATAAGCATACCCCATATTTCAATCAGGACTCTTTCAACCGATATGTGAGATAGGGTTCCTCATACGATCGTACCATCCTTGTTTCAGATTTGATTAGACTTATACAACTATACAATCCTAGGTACCTAGAGCTAGCTCATCTTGAAAATTGATCATGGCTACCCCTCCAAATGTAGTCGGGACTCATTCAACCCATTGCTACATTTGGGGATCACCCAATAGAACTACCCCTCCGATTGAAGGTGAGACTCTTCCAACCCATTGTTGCGATATGGGATCACTCTATGGATTTCAAAAGGTAGACAATCCAGGGATTCAAGTTCTCACCCTTCATACTTGCTCATATATAGTGATAAAAATCACTGTTAGTCAACGTGTTACCATTTTATTAGAGCAAGGGATTTTTATAGTGCTTTTGATTCACTATGTCACTTTACATTTGATTTGAACTTTGTATTTTGAAATTTTCACTTTGTAACTTGGGATTTAAACTTGGGATTTATAGGGGAAATTCTTGTCCTTTTGCCAAAGTTCACCTTCCTAAACCGACTATTTGCAAGATAAGCATGTCGTGAAACCTATCTCTATAGATACCTAAAGACTGATTTCACATCTTTCATCATCTCTTGTCTTAGTAGGATTTTATATTGGTTTTCTTAGTGACAGGATTCTGATATGTTGAAGCACTATCCCAACTAATGACCTCATCTATAACAACAAAAAAAGCTTTCTACAATATCTGAAGAACTTACTAGGTATGTTTGAATCACTGGAAAACTTAATATACATACATATTTCTCTGCAATAGGTATTGTGTATGAATGCAATAAATTATGATAAATGCAAGGGTGCATGATTGAAACACAAGCATGCGATCGTTTTGAAGATTTTTATGGACACATTACACTCTACTGTGGAATGCAACGAATGACAAATGCCTAAATGCAATGTGATTATGTGAATGCATGTATGAAAATGCAAACTACAAAAGCAAATGTTTTTGGATTTTATGCTTTATCATTTTTTTTTAGAATTTTATATATTTTCAGATCTTTATGCATGTTTGAGCTTTCATATTTGACCAAACGATGAGTATATATGCCTTAGGAGATTTTTGGGTTTGACCAAGCAATTTTTAGAAATCCTTGGAGATTTTTGGATTGAAAAAAGGTCTTAAAGACGCCTTTAGAACATTTTAGTTGACCAAACTCTTAGCAAGAGGGCATGGAGCCTTTTAGGATGACCGGGAAGCTATAGGAACTCTCAGAGCTTTTGGGTTGACCAAGCTATTTTTAGAAATCCTTGGTGCCTTTTTGGGATGACCGAGTGGCTTTAAGCAATCCTTGAAGCATTTGGGTTGACCAAGTGATTTTTAGAAATCCCTGGTGCCTTTTGAGTGACCAAAGGGCTTTCAAATGCATTTGGAACTTTTTCTGACATGACCAAATCACTCGAATGAGAGTTTGGAGCCTTTTGGGATGATCGAGTAGTTATAGGAACTCTCAGAGCCTTTTGGTTGACCAAGCAATTTTTAGAAATCCTTGGTACCTTTTTCGTATGACTGAGTAGCTTTAAGCAACCCTCGAAGCCTTTGGGTTGACCAAGCAATTTTTTAGAAATCCTTGGTGCTTTTTGACTGACCAAAGGGCTTACATATGCCTTTGTATATTTTTTGCTACACTCTCTAAGCATAGAATGCCTTAAGATGGATGATTTTGAGAGGTTCAGGCTCTTCAACACCCCCTAGCGACACCAAGAGATAGGTACCCAAACCAATTTTTTTAGATATGATATAGGGTCCTAGCCAATTAGCCACAAATTTGTCTCGCATATCGGGTGACAAATTCGAGTTCTATTGGTTTTATTTTAGCATTAGATCCCCAACTTCAAAGTCTCTCTGGTGGACTTTGATATTATAAGCTCATTTGAGTCACTCCTAATAAATGTGAAGATGCTCAAGGGCATTCACGCGATGTTCATCGAGCAGCTTCAGTTGATATAGGTGAGTTTGCCACGTGATGTCATCATCAATTAACTCTTTCAATGTGATGCACAACATTGGAATTTCAAACTCTAAGGACATAATGGCCTCAACGCCATATACTAGTGAAAATAGAGTTTCCCTAGTGGGAGTCTGAATGCTAGTCCTATAAGCCCATAATGCAAGGGGCAGCTGTATATGCCAATCCTTGTGGTGTTCTTGCACTATATTTTTCAAGATGGCTACCACAGTCTTGTTTGAGGCCTCAACTTACCCATTGGCCTGTGGATAATATGGAGATGCAAAACTGTGTTTGATGCGGTACTTAGATGTTAAATCTCGCATAGTTTTGTTCTTAAAAGAAGTTTCACTATCCAAAACTATTTTAGATGGTACCCCAAAATGACTTATGATATGCTCCATTATGAACTCTACTATGTGAGCTACAGTGGTTGTTGTTAAGTGAATGGATTCCATCCACTATGTAAAATACTCAGTAGCTGTAATGATGAATGTATGTTAGCCTGATGACGGAGGAGATATCTTGCCAATTAGATCAAACCCCCACTAAGAAAATGGCCAAGATACTTGGATGGGCTGTAAGGCCTATGATGGCAGGTGCATAATATTAGCATGATGCTGAAATTTGATGCATTTCCTAACATACACATTGCAATCCTTCTCCATAGTGGGCCAATAATAATCCATTCGAAGTATGCACTTGATGATGGCCATGTTGCTGAAATGGCCACCGCATGTACCATCATGAGCTTCTAAAATTGCCCAATATGACTCTTATGGCTCAAGAAAATGAAGGAGAACTCCATCGTAACTTTGGTGGTATAAAATCTCTCCTATCAAGAAAAATTTAGTTGCTTTATGTTTAAATGTGAATCTTGCAGCACACGACAGTCCCTTCGGGACAAAACCAAGTATTAGGAAGTCTTGAATCTGTGACATCCAATTATGATGAGCCTCAGCTTTGACCACTAAGACAACATGTACCCCCTGTGTATTTAATTTTGTAAATGAATACTGGGAGAAAACTTGGTGGTGAATGGTGGTGCCACTCCTTGCAGGACTATGGGAGGTTAAAGACCCCCAGGGTGCTTTCTTGAGAAAGTCTTTAGCTTTGCAGAACCAATCAGCTTTTGGTTACACACTAATCATGTTGACTAATTCTTTGTTATGTAATGCTACACGCTTTACTACAGGATGTGAGAGCGTCTTGACATGGATGGTAGGGAAGTCAAAAAAAAAATGAGGGATTAAGGATCCCAAAGAATCCATGGTGTCTTAAAACCAATTTGACAAATGAGGGATTGCCTCAATGTCGTACCATTCCAGTTTAGAAAAATATATGGCAACAAGATATTTGTAGGCTTTCAGTACCAGAAATCGACACTAAAATATTCCCTTCACTTGGTTAATTATGAGCAGGGAATCGCCAAAGATGTTTAATCTCTTGATATTCATGGCGACGGCTGCATGGAGGCCCAAAAGTAAGGCTTCATATTCAAAATCATTGTTGGTGCATGGGAATTCTAGTTTGAATGAAAAGGGCATTAGATCTCCTTATGATTTGAAAAACACTATCCCTATGTCAGCTCCTTGTTCACAATTCAAACTGTTAAAGAATAGAGTCATATCAACATTGTTCTCTGGTTCTTTGGGTTTGGGAGCTTTGGATACTACATACACTACATCATCCATAAGCTCGATTGTCAGAGGCCTACTGTTGGATAGTGGTGCCTCATCTAACTGATCTGCTATGACCTATCCCTTAATGGACTTTTGGCTTATGAATTCTTGATCAAATTCTGTCAATAGCATGATCCACTTTGCAGTACATGTATTATGATATGTCTTGTTATCATATACTGTAAAGGATTTTGTTTTGATATCACATATGTCATATGATGCAACATGTAATGCTACAATTTCTTGGTAGTGAACACTAATGCTAAACATATTTTTTTCACATATGTATATCCTAGCTCGTAACTCACCAAGGTTCGGCTAATGTAATATATGGCTTGCTCTTTACCTTGTACATTCGTTTGGGCTAACATGGTCCTTAATGCAAAGTTTGTTGTCGATATATATAGCAAAAAAGGCTCTTCTAGCCTTGGTGGAGCTAACACTTGAGGCATTTCCAAGTATTGCTTTATCTCAATGAAGGCTTCCTTACAGTCCTCATCCCAGTTGAATGGGACACGCTTATGTAGCATTCAATTCATGGATCGACATTTATCCACTAGTTGGGCGATAAATCGATTTATCAAGCCTACCTTGCCTTGAAGGCTACTTAATTCCTTAATATTGGTGGGAGGATGCATTTCCAAAATGGCTTTGACCTTCGCTAGGTCTTATTCAATGCCTCTCTTGGAGACAATGAACCCTAGCAATTTTCTAGAAGTTACACCAAATACACACTTCTTAGGATTCAGCCTGACGTTGTGCTCTATCAGGTGATCGAAGACTTTCCTCAAGATCTCCGCATGCTCTTCTCATATCAATGACTTGGATAACAAATCATCGATATAATATTCTAGAATTTTATGCATATAGTTATGAAAAATGTATGTCATGGCCCGTTGGTATGTAGCACCAACGTTTTTGAGACCAAATGGCATAACTTTGTAGCAAAATATTCCCCATGGTGTTATAAACATGGTTTTATACTGGTCTTTGGGTTTAATCTGAATTTGATTGTAACTAGAAAAATCATCCATTAAGGAGAGCATTTCATGACCAACAGTAGAGTATACTAGAGCATCGATATTGGGCAACGAAAATGAATCCTTAAGTGTTGCCTTGTTGAGATCTCTAAAATTCGTACAAATACGTATCCTTCCAAATGGTTTTCCTACAGGCACCATATTGGATACCCATTCTGGATAGTCGATGGAAATGACAATTTCTACATCCAACAATTTTTGCAATTCATATTTCACCATCAAGGCTACTTTTGGATGCATCTTTTTGAGATTCTACTGTAAACCATAGCTCTAGTCTATGGGCTATAGTGTAAACCATAGGTGACAGCCACAAGCCAAAAAATAACTGTAGCTATTATTTGTGGTTAGCACCTGAGATAAAAAAAACAAGAATGTCAGCAGTCAGGGGCTAGAAATGTGGAGTTCCACTATGATCACCATCTATAACCACCATAAAGGCTCACACCTAATCTAACTATCACAATTGAAGGAAAATACACAAATAGGCATGCATAATTTGATAACAAGAAATAACATGAATACAAGGAATCCTTTATTAATTTTAATGGAGTCAAACTACAGATTCGTCCCTCTTAGGGATACCCATTTGATACATTAATTACAATATTTTTTAATCCCTATCAAGGGTATGTGTGATCAAAATACCTCTCAGGGTGATACGAACTACTCTAGGGTGTCAATGACCCTCTTCTTCGCATTGAGGAAGAGATTGGATGATTTATCTCTCCTTTGGAACTATTACCTGTGGTCAAGAAACAACAAGAATGTCAAAAATATAGGCAACCTCTCATGATGAGGCCCTTTTAGGTAAAATGCATAATGACACCGTTAACATGCATAATCAAGAAAGCATAAAGAAAGCTGCTAAACTATGCAAATTGAATCAAGATTCATGTAATAGCATAAAGTAACATAACATCTACACTATACATGGATCAAATATGGAAAATGAAGCATAAACATGCATAAAGAAAACATTTTAGTCCTAATTAAAACATAAGCATAAAATGTGAATCTAGCCTAGTTCTATAGTCATAAGTCTTCTAAAATGCTATTTAATCAACAAAATAGCTAATCTAACCTAACTAGCTGGATAGAAATGAAAAGTGTAAGGTGATCAATAACCTATTGCAAACCATAGCTCTGGTGAGCAGTTTGCACTGTGAACCATGGCTAACAGTCTTGGTTTGACCTCTGATAAGTTTACCCTCAAAATCAGGGATAGTGGGCTCCATTTCCTTATCCAAATTGATGTTCAAGGGTCGCCTTCATTGTCCTCAGACTAATTTGGTGGTCAATTCGATGTGAAGGGCCTTCATTTGTCCAAATTTGTGTTTATTGATCCTCCTAAGCACCTAGGGCATCCATAATGCAATTCATCATAAATGGTGGCAAAAGGGTTTGGGATTAAGTGCAATAGCTCTATCTCTTAGTATACTCAGTTTGAGTGTACAATTCGCTAGGGCTTCGCTGCTTAAATATCTAATGTTTGATCTCTCTTTCTCATTATTTGGAGAGGGTATTTATAACATGCCCCTAGGGATAGGGGTGGCTTCATGGAGAAGCCAAGACCAAGAAGGGTGGTTAGGATAGTTGGGATGGAAGCCTCTGTAATAGTTCATCCTTCAACTGCCTCCTTCTAGATATTTTGGCTATTCCAATCAATTTGGCTTGGATGGAAGGCCTAACTGAACTTCAGTTAAGATCGTAGGTCATAGTTGTGGTCCAAAATATAGACCTTAGGTGTTAACCATAGTTTATATTGGAAACCGTAGGTTTGGACTGTGGTTCATACTGATTAGGCCAAAGTGCCTAAATTGAGTGGTTAGAACCACTGCTCTACCTTGGAGTCTATCCAAGATCCTCCATATGGTCTTGTAGCATGTCCATATGAGTATTCACCCTTGACATGATGCGTTTTAGGTGTCTACAAAACCATAAATAAAAAATAATAAGAGACTGTAGATAATAAAGTGATAGTGAAAGAAATTACAGAAGAGCAAAGACAATAATATGAATATGGCACTATTTTATGTTTTAAACAAACAAAATAGGATTATCGAAGGCATCATATCCTACTAAAAAATCTATTTTAGAGGTTCAAATACAACCATTATGAAGATAGTCCCTTTTGCAACATGGAACATCAACCTTGGGAATCTTACTTGCCTGCAAGTCCATCATTCATTAGACCTACTCTCTTGGCTAGATATTGCATATGACTTGGGCTCAAAATCTATCCTCAATCACAAGAACCAAAAAGTATTTAGAATCACCAAATATGCTATTCACAATATATTTAATCTCTCTCCCTCTCAAATAGTCCCAAATAATAAAGTGCTTGAAATACAGTCCTCTTGTATGCTCAATACCCATTTCTATCGAAGAATGTTTGGTATGAACTATGAGGTATCGTACAAATTTCTTGTACTAAAAGTTTCTCTCAGAGTATAGACTAAGGACTATATAGATATAATTAACATTGTAATGGGGAATAGAGATTTATACAATGTAAAAAATAAGTTATGTGCATAGCCACGTAACTCAATAAGTTTGGAAAAATACCTATGTATGCTTGGGAAGAGGTTATGGAGAAAAATGTAAATGAGAAGCTTACAACACTGCAAGAGGATATTAAGAAAAATAAATAAATAATGCCAAAATTCATGTATTATTCATTTCTCATATATCTAATAGTAGGCCAACTGAGCTCTAGTGTCATTAAATGAGTTTATCAGAATATTTATAGTGGTCATTCATAATGAGCTATTTGGAAAAAATCCTCCAACGATCAGCATAGGAATAAGCAACTTTATGAGCCAAAAAAATTCTATAAATTTATTCTTTGTAGAATATTTTATGCATATCATATTATATGGTACAAAGATTTCATCTAATGCACTACCAAAGTATAATTCGATGTCTATTACCGTCCTAGAAATTGTGAGGGAAGTAGCTGAAGAAGTAAAAATAAGAGTGAACAGAGGCAAAGTGAGAGTCCCTTGGCTCCAATTGCCTTTCAAACTAGGGCACTACATTTTTAAAGGATATCTTAGTCTTCTTAGGACTATGTGGAATATGGATGATTATTGCTTTTTCAAACTTATGTGGAGAGCCTATGATCCAAATAGCAAATACGACCATGAAATACATAAACTGATGAAATTACACATGGGGCATGAAATAGATGCTTTCAAATATGCCATGCAGATTTATATCAAGAATAGATAAAACCTTAAATATCTGGACAATAATAGAAAGACCCTATACCCAATTATAAGAAGTGGGAAGATATTGGTCAGACTTGAATATGCTAAGGAGGGGCACTATCGATTCCTATGCTCCATTAATGCCATCAAACAGGCCTAAAGATCTCAAAATTCCCTTCTTGCAAATAACTTAAGAAGACCTACAATGATTAGAAATAGTCATCGAAGAAGCACCTACTATTGAAATGAACCATCTAGCTCCTCAAGCATGTTCTCCAAGAGGAATTATTTTTGGTTGAATAGAAATAAAATCCAATTACATCATAGGTTGCAATCCCTTTAACAGTAATATGATCTACCATAGTCGTAGAACTTCAAACAATGGAAGAAATTAAAAAGGTACTTATAAGATCTTAGGTAAAAACACCAAAGAGTACCACCATCATGCACTTGATAGTAAATAGTGAAATGCACAAAATTCCCTTGGTTTCTATGAATAAAATCACTCGAGATGGAGGATTGGGAAACCTTCTGAGAGAACTTATGCATGAAAAATATTTTCCTCCTTGTTCTTCACCAACTAAAATGGCTCACATTGAATCTGTTTCAACCTTCAAGACTTCTCATTTCATAATACTAACAAAAGTAAATAAAACTAACATACAATTCAATATCGAAGAAGAAAATCAAATATAATATTTTGAACAGGTCACCAATGAGGAAGCTGATCGAAAATTGCTAGCTTAGCAAGGTACCACTTATGCAAGTTCAAAAGTTATCATTACACTAACTCTACTAGAAAAAACCTACAAAATTATTCATTGATCCCAAATCCAAAAAAATGAAGTGGAAAGGTAATACCATTGAATTGATGAAATTAAATTTGGCAATTCATACACAAACAACGATAATCATTGAAGAAGAACTTAAAGAATTAAGAGCACAAAAATTTCAATTCAAGAAGGTAAAAGAAGAAAAATATCAACTGCAGAATGAAAATCAAGCACTTTGGACCAAAATAAATAGATTAAAGGAAGAAATGGATAAACTATGATAGAAGAGGCCACCAGTTTTTCTTGAGAAATAAATTGACAAATGGGATCTCATTAATCATTTCAAGTCAGGACTGGTTGAGTTAGCCAAAGATTGAGTTAAGCCAATGTGTAACATATTCGATGACATCTTGGAAATCATGAACACAACTCAACTAGTCAAAATTATGATGAAAAAATAGACCATAGAGCAGTGAGGATCTCTCCTATATACCAAAAATACAAAGAAGAATATACTTGGTTCAGAGAGCAGCAAATCACCACCATAGATGGTCAAACATATGACTATCAAACAAAATATCAGAAGTTGAAAAACTACCTTCATAAAATTCTCCATTGGGAAGATGTTATATCCAACATAGATAAATGGATAAAGGAAATAGATTATGTTGGATTACAAAACATCAAAAAATTTAAAGCAATCACTACAATGGATGACATGGAGATGCTGATCACAAATAAAATAATGGAGTTCAAATGCGATGGAGAAAATGCGCAACGATTAGCTTTACAATTGAGAGACTTGACTTCAATAAAATTAGAAGTAATCTAATTTGTATATTAAAACACACCCTTGAAAAAATGATATCTAAATAAGATAAAGAGCATTGAACATGAGGTCAAATCAACTTCCACCTTTTTTGAGAAAGCCTAGAAACATATTGCTGATATTTTAAAAATCGATATTCTAAAAGAAGACAAAAAAGAAGATACACCAATGGATATGAAAAATAAGCTAGGGAGCTAATATAACTAGCCAATGGAACAAAAAAATAGGAATAATAGTATCAAGAATGGGTGGCAAAGTATTATCAATTTTTTTAGTAAAAGACAACTCAAGACAACCTGTGATGCACCTAGTAGAAGTAATGGTTATGGATAATCCAAGTTGTAACGCTTGCACCAAGTATTCTCAAAAATATTTTTCAATATAGTTATATAAGGAGTAGAAGCAACCAAACTTCATCATCAAGCAATCATGTAGCAAATCTTGCTAGAGGTATTCTAAGTGTTCTATGAGGGTTATTGTATTTTCTTCTATGTTTCCTTTGTTTTCACCATTTCTTAGTTCTTCCCACCTTTATGCAGGTACTTCTAAGAGTCAAGTAGTCTACCTGAGATCATTTACAAGAGCTGCTTCAAGGATCTAGAGTCTATATGTCACTATAATTAGGATAGTAGATTATAGTTCCCTTGTTATGCTACTCGAACAAGGTGAGCTTTGTATTATATTCATTAAAAGACCCAAGCGCTCCATGGGGATTTATCATTGTAGTCATATTAATTTGAATATAATAGAAAATATCTAGTTTCTACTCTTTGACATATTGTTAGTGTAATGTGTGTGTATTTGTTGTTTGTATATTACATTATTTGAATATGTAGATAATATTTCCCTCACTAATTTAAAAATCCATATTGATTGTGATATTTAAATGAATGTGGGTTTATCAATTTTCTTTTCTTTTCTCTCCTTTTTATGTGATGGATTAAAATTTACCACAATAGCCCAATGGACATGGTATTGGTCTATCTCTATATCTAAAATACTTCATTTGTATGCTTGGTCATTATTTTTTCACATCAATAATGCATTAAAAATCTGGTTGAATGCACTTTTTAAAGAAAAACATTATAGGCTCATGTTAGGATGTCCAAACTTGCCCTATTTAGTTATCAAGCTATCCTTAGACAAAGAGGTGAGTCCACTAGAGCTCACATATATGCTTGTGGACCAAAGGAATTTTGAATAGCATGAAAAACCTTAAGGATTTTCAAAATTTTCCATAATAGGCTACAAGGATGGTTTAAAAATGCCCTCTTAGGTCACACCTAAGAGGGCAGTTATAAACCACCCTTGTACCCCTATGAGGGTGGTTTAAAGCCACCCTCTTAGGTTACACCTAAGAGGACATTCATAAACCACCCTCATACCCCTAAGAGGGTAGTTAAAACTACCCTCATAGCCCTAAGAGACCTAAGAGGGTGGTTATAAACTGCCCTTGTACCCCTAATAGGGTGGTTAAAACCACCCTCATAGCCCTAAGATGACCATTTTTAACCACCTGTTAGACCCTGAGAGGGTGATTTTTTTAGGCCATTTTTAGCCATCGTCATATGTGCATGGAATTTTTACGATGCCCTCATAGACAATGGTTGAATAAAAACCCATAAAGGTATTAAAGGGCGGTTAAAACCATCTCTTAAAGATATTTTTTTGTGTATTGTTACATACATATACATAAATACACAACAATTTTAAAATGTTTAAGCTCACTCAAACTGGAAAGGAAACTATTTTTTCATATTAGCCACATTCTCCCATGTGACATTTCTATCTGATTAATGATCCCATTAGACCCAATATTGGTGAATGTCTCTTCTATTTAAGCTCTTTGTCCTAAAAACAAGTATTTTGGTTGGGAAATTTTCAATTTTCAATGGGTCTAACATCTATAAATTGGAAATATCCCAAATGTGAGTAGGACCAGCAATGTAATTCCTAAGAAAGAACACATGGAAGACATCATGGATTTTTGATAAGTTTAGTGGCAGAGCAAGTTAATTTGTAGGTAACAAGGCTTATTTTGTCTATTATTTCAAATGGACCCATGAATTTAGTGTTAATTTTGGAAGATTTAATAGAACTTTTAGTAGGTTTCACCCTCAAGAATACTTTGTCACCCATCGATAATTCCTTTGGTTTTCTTTTAAGGTCTACATACCTCTTTTGGTGATCAAAACCCTATTTAAGATTTTGGTGAATGCCTTTTAATTGTTCTTCCATTTCTCTTACAATATTCAATTTGATCACTACCCAATATTTTGTATTATCCCATGACAAGGAAGTCATGCACCTTCTTTCGTACAACTATTTAAATGGCTCCATACCTAGTGAAGCATGATAATTATTTTTCTAATCAAATTCAACTAGGTACAAGTAATATTCCCATTTAGTGTGTCAGTCCATACAATATATTTTTAACATGTCTCCTAGGACCTAATTCACCCTCAATCTGTTGATCTATCTTAGGGTGATAAGTAGAACTGATATTAGGTTTGGTACCTAATGCTTGATGCAAATCTTACTAGAATTTCAAAGTAAATTGAAAATATCTATCAAATATTATAACTTCTAGAAATCATTGTAGTTGGACTATGCCCCTAGAAAACTTACTTGTTATGGCAAGCACATCATTATGTATATTTTTAGTTATGAAATGTGAAACTTTGGTTAATTTATCTACAAAAAATAGTATTGCATCATGCCTAAATCTATTCTTAGGTAATCCAACCTCACATTCCATCGATGCCACCTACCATTTTTGTGTAGGAATGTCATGCGAGTACAAACTATATGTTGGGTGCAAATGTTTTGCTTTAACTTATGACACTCCAAACATCTATCCATAAAATAATTAATGTATTTTTCATTACTAGAAAATAATAGGCATTTCTCAAACTCTCATGCATCTTTGCCCCACTAGGATGTGTGGAATAAGGAGTATTATGTACCTCCTTTAGGATAGTTTCTCTCAATCCACCCGAATTCGAAACAACCAAAATATTTTTATACTACAAAAAATCATTTCTATGTACAAAAAATGTATATCTTTCAAGTTCTTACCCAATTTGAGCATATCATTTCTTACAAAATTCATCTCTTTCTTGCATTTATTTAACTTGATCTATAAAATAATAATGACATTGCATCATTGTAGTAATATGCCCTCTCCTACTCATGGCATCAACTATTTTATTCTCCTTACCCTTGATGTATTCTATGGAAAATCATACTCTTATAGAAAATCTATCCACCAACGTTGTGTTGAATTCAACAAGGATTGGGTAAACATGTACTTTAAACTTTGATGATCTACATTGAGTTCAAAATGTTTCCCCAACAAATAATACCTCCAAATATTAAGAGCATGTACAACAACTTCCAACTCCAAGTCATGGGTGACATAATTTAATTCATGTCTCTTAAGTTTTCATGATTTGAAGGTAATAACCACTTTATCTTGGAAAATAACTCCTAATCCTTCAATGGATGCATTAGTACATACTATAAATTTCTTATATGGACCAGGTAAATCGAGAATTGGTGTGGTCATCAATCTCTCATTCATAATTATGAAGGCTTGCTCACATTGATATGTCCACCTAAAGGTATTTCCTTTTATTTGGAGATTAGTGATGAGTTGTGCAGTCTTCAAGAAACATTTGCAAAATCATCAGTAATAGCCTACCAATACCATAAAACTATGCACCTTAGGATCGACTGCAATCCCTTTAGTAGAGACTATGTGTCCCAAATATTGTAGATGAGGAATATAGATTTCATAATTTTATATCTTCCCATACAACTGATTCCTCCTAATGATCTCAAGTACAATTCTCATATGTTGGTTGTGCTCCTCCTTGCTACTAGAATAGATCAGTGTATCATAAAGGAACATAAGCACAAAGTGGTTTAGCTACTCTGGAAAAACACTCTTCATAAGGTTCATGAATGTAGTTGGGGAATTAGTCAAACCAAAAGGTATGACTGTGAACTCATAGTTTCCTAAGTTCATCCTTCTATTTTTTTGATGATAATTTAAAATATGTATTTTTGGCTTCTTGATTTCCTTCCTCTTGATGGGCTAAATAAAAAGCCATTGGAAGATCTTTAGGTTTAAGAAAATTAACCACAATTCTTATTTTGGGGTGAAGTCCTAAAATAAACTTTTGAACCTTCGTTTCCTTAATGTTATCATAATAAGGTACATATTTCAATAGTTGAATGAAGTTTTGGGGATATACCCATACTTGAATTATCTTCTATTGCAAATTAGAGAACTCAAAAAATTTCTTAACACAGTATTGCTTATTTAGAAATCTATTTCTAAATCCCTCGATAAAGTCCTTTCATTTGAGGTTTGTAGCTTCAATACCCTTTCCCTTTTTATATGTCTTCCACCAATCTAAGATTATTTTGACCAAATGCAAGATAACCCATGTAGTTTTAGATTTTTATGATAAAAGTGTTTCGCTTATGGGTTCCCTACCCATGTTTGAGTCCTCTATTAGTTTTTTTGTTGGAATATTAACTCTTGTTGTTCGGCCATGTGTGCTTTATGTTGAACCATTTCCTCTTTTTGTTATTCCATATGGGTTTTTAATAGTTGAACTACCTTTCCAAACTTCCATCCTCCCTATTAGATTTATTTGTTGGAGGTTCATTTAGTTACTTCATTCATATTTCCCATTGATGACCTTATTTTATAAACCTTTTACATGGTCCCTTCTGAGTTCTTATGGTGGTTTCTTCCTACCTAAATCTTGTGGGATTCCTTCAAGATCCACATCACAAAAATTGTGCCATCATACCTGTAGGCAAAGGAAGTAGATTAATAGACTTTTTTATTTTAATAAAGTAAAATATTATATAGAGTCATACAATAGAAGGATGTTTCCTTCTCTATACCACATGTAACAACCCAAGTCTACTCACCTGGTTATACCATTTATTCTAGATCATTCAATGCACATGATTTAATTTTAGTTTTCAACATGGTTTTCTCTATGGATAAGTTTTCCAGTTTACTAGTTTAATGTTCACCTAATACAAAGCTCTATTTATTATGAGGTATATCATACAACTTTTGAGAATGAGGACTGTTTTAGATAGTCTCCCAAGTCGACAAGACTGGTCAAATCTTGTAGAAAGTGCCATTTTGGTGGATCCATATTATTTATTGTCCTCTTGAACTGGCATGAGTGTTGATCCATGACTATGGTTATCCTCTAGGGCCCATAACACCTATAGGATGGATGCATACTCTCCCCATCACTTAGCATGATGAACCTTGATCTAACCCAGTTTACTTGTTCTAGATTTGGTATGGAAGGGGTTAGCGTACATATGCCTAGTGTCTAGCTAATTATCCTCTTGATTGGAATCACTTAGAGCATGTCATTACTCTAACTCTAGACTTAGTACCATTGACCATTTGTGACACAAAAATTTATCTCATACCAAATATCATGGATAGAATAGTTTCTCTTAGGCATACTAGTCCACTCATAGTCTTAATAATGCATATAATTATCATTGTACTTCCCAAGAAATGACCTAGAGGAGGTATCACATACTTCCCCTCATTACTAGTTCTAAAAAAGTCAATTGATCAGACTTATTTTTTCATAGAGTTTTTGTTCTTGAATATTGTTGAATGCTTATCACATCCCAAAAACATTTTGTGTACTTTGATTATTCATCCCTTTCCAATGATATTTTGAAATAGTATTTATTTTCACTTTTTGAAGTAGTTTAAGGTTTAGGTTTTATAAAAAGTTTGAACTTAAACATATTTATTTGCCCTATTTAATTCAAGTCACTTTTATTTTTAATTAAACCCATACTAAAATCTAACATATTGCTAAATTACTAAGTCTCATTTAGATATTATTTATATCACATATATATTTTTTGGTAAATAAAAGTCTTTATTAATTATCGAGTTTTGCAGGTTAACCCAAAACCTATTACAATATCCAGCCTTCTGCTGAGATTGTAGATCCTAGTCATCCTTGAAACTTTACTAAACATAACTGTAAACATTACTTACATTGACAGGAATTGAAGTTTGGAACTTTGCACTTGTGAAACTTGTTGCTTGCCCATTTCCTATTCTCTGTTGGAATCTTCCAAGGCTTACACCCTGTTACCTTCATTTCCAATTTGGTATGATTTAGAGGGAAACCCCATAGTTATTACCAGCTCCATGGGAAAGAACACCCATTCATATTTCTCCTTAACGGGTAGGTTTATTTTCATGACTAATAATGTTTTCCACTTCATGTGGCACATCTTGTGTCCATATCACCAAACTACCAACATCAACACCTATGTTGGCTAATTTGTCAGCTGACCTATTGGCCTCACGGTACACATGATGAGCCCTCCTATTCTGTCTTGCTACAAAAAGGATCCTCACTTCATGGATGACTCCCTCGATTCTCCATGGAGGTTTTTTGCCATTGGTTAACAGGTTGATGATGTTCATAGAATCACCTTCAATCATCAAGTTACCTTGAGTTGCTTGGGCTACTTGCAACCCTCTCCAAAGGGCTCTAGCTTCTACTTCATTATTAGTTCTGATTCCCAATGGTTCAGCAAAGGCCTTGACATAATTTCCTTGATGATCCCTGATTATTCCTCTAGCTCCAGCTCTTCCCGGGTTCTCCTTGGCTGCACCATCAAAATTTAGTTTAAACCAACCCTAGGGGGGTGGCTCCCAAGAAATACCATTTTTGGTATTGGGCAAAGGAATGGAAGGTTTGTCCTCAATACCTAAGGCTCGAGCTAATTATTTTTCTTGGGGAAGAATTGAGTGGTTCTCATCCACTAAGGTGCTAAGGTTTTCTTTCGCAAAGACAATAATCCTATTGAGGATGGTTTTTGGGTTGTGAATGGTATCCTTAAAGGCTCTATGGTTCCTTTCTAGCCAAATCTTCCAGAGAAAATGATGCCAATAGATTTTCCATAGGTACTTAAGTTTTAGGCTAACAAAGGGTTGAGGCCATTGATGGAACACTTCGGATATAAGAGCAGGTTTAACCCATGAGATCCTAAAGGCTTGGAAAAGTTCATCCAGGATGGACTCTGCTATCGGACACTCCATAAACAAGTGTTGGGTTGTCTCCCATCCTGCCCTACACATGTAGCAATGGTTAGCAATAACCATACCTTTAGATAACATATTATCCATAGTGAGGATTTTTCCTTGAATCATCAGCCATGAAAAAAAAGATATTTTAGTAATTAAGCCTTTGATCCAAACTAAACTCGATTGAAATTGTTGACCTTCAACATTAAGAAGCAAATTATAGGCAGACTTAACTATGAAGTCACCACTTTCAGTCTACAATGTGATCTTCATCCTCTCCAAAGGGAATAATTTGTTGGGTTAAAATGTTATAAAGATCTTCAGACTCTGCTTCAAAACCCTGTACTCTGATGTGTTTCCACCTGTTGATATTTATATCCTACCACATATAATTTACAACATTCTTCCCAATATGCTGCTCCATATGCTCTTGAATCCTAACCAAATAAGGATTCTGGGATAACTCCTCAGCTCTCACCCATAAATCCTTCCAAAATTCTATTATTTTCCCATTTCCTAAAATCCATCTAAGACCTTTTTTGAAAATATCCCTACTCATGAGGATTGCCTTCCAAAAAGTAGACCCCCTACTTGCTAAGTTGTCATTAAGGAAGTTCACACCTTGGAGGTATTTCCTCCTAACTATGGCAGTCCATTCATTATCGACCTTAGTCAATAACCACCATGCTTGTTTGGCTAATAAAGCTGTATTGAGATGAGCAACTCTCCTCTATCCTAACCCCCCATCAGCTTTAGGTTTGTAAACCTTGTTCCAACCTACTAAATGGATCCTTTTCTTATCCTCAGTCCCTGACTAGAGAAATTTTTTTTGAAGCTACTCAATTTTGTGATACACCTTGCTGGGAGCTCTGAAGACTGATAGGAAGTAAATGGGTATACTTTTAAGTGAAGCCATAGTTAAAACTGCTTTGTCTGCTTGAGATAACAGATGTACTTTCCAACCTGCTAGATTTTTTTGGATCCTCTATAGAACTATGTTCCACATTGATCCTTCAAGTTTCCCCGTAAATAGGGGAAGACCTAAATAGGAGGTGGGAAGGGATGCAATCTGACATTCCATGATCCTTGCTATGATGTTTTGCCGAGGAATGGGGGTATTGATGAAATAAAGTTTGCTCTTATTAAAATTCACTTTCTTTCCAACCGCTTCTTCATACATTATGAGAATATTTTTAATCCTTCTTGCCTCAACCACAAAAGCCAAAGTCAGTAGCAATGTATCATCAAAAAATTGTTGATGTGTCACTGGGGTAGTTAGCGACGTGGCCTTGATACCTAATATGAGTCCAGCTATCGCTGCTGCCTTAATGGTTCTTCCCAAGGCCTCAGCTACAATGATGAACAACATCGGACTTATGTGATCTCCTTGTCTTAGACCACATTTGATTTAAAAAAAACCTACAATAGACCCATTAACCAAAACTAAAAAACAAGGCTTAGAAATACACTCTCTTATTAACTTGACCCATTTCATGTTGAAGCCAAATTTTAATAAAATTGCCTCTAGGAATTCCCAATTTATCCTGTCATAAGCTTTGTTCATGTCTAACTTTAAATCCATGACTACTTTTTTGGTCTGAGTGGTTGTATGAAGATCCTCAAGAACAGTAATAACTCCATCTAAGATTGATCTTCCTTGTACAGAACTTCCTTGACTTGGATCAATGATAACCGGTAGAACTTTCTTCAAACAGTTGGCTAAAACTTTGGACAAAATTTTATAGGATATATTACACAGGCTAACCAACCTAAAGTCAGCCATAGTATTGGGGTTCGGGCCTTTAGGGATCAAAGCAATGAAATTTGAATTGAAACCCCTTGGAATATGATTTGAACTTTGGAACTCCTTGATTGCAGCAATAACTTCTGCTCCAACAATATCCCAAAAAACTTAGAAAAACCGTGGTGAAAACCCATCTGACCTAGGAGCTTTTTTAGGATCCATGTTAAACAAAGCCTCCTTGATATCTTCATATAAAAAAGATATTGCAAGAGACTCGTTAATCATTTCATCAATGAGTTGTGGAATGAATTGAAGGAGAGAGTCCTTTGCTTGGGCATTACAGGCACATTTTTCACCCAATAATGAACTGAAAAAATTAACGTACCTCGTCCCCGATCTCCCGAATGTTTTGAGTTGAGGATCCATCCACCTTAGTTAATTTTCTAATATTATTGTTGCTTCTATTGCTCAATGTGGTAACATGGAAAATTTTTGAATTAGAGTCCCCTTCCTTTAGCCATAATGCCCTTGATTTCTGCCTCCAATACATCTCTTCACAAGATAAAATATTATAAAACTCACAAAGGGTTTCCTTCTTTGCAGTCCTTGTCGCCTCATCATAGGTTCCATTTTGGATTTTGCTTTCTATTATTCTCAGTTTTTCCCCCATTTCTCTCTTATTCTCAAAAATATTTCCAAAGACTTCTTTATTCCATAGTCTAAGGTTGTTTTTCACCATATTATGTTTTTGAGATAGTTTGAAGGAAGCACTTCCCTGGATAGGATGCTGTCACCATTCCTCTATTCGTTTCTTGAAGTCCAGATGTTTAACCCACATTGAAAAAAATATCAATGGATTTTTAAAGGAGTTAGCCTAAAATGCCTCTCATAGAATAAGATTATGGTCTAAAGCACATTTAAGAAGGGCTTGTAATGCTGAATCACCAAAAATTGTTGTAGCTTCCTTGGATAAAAAAAACCTTTCCAACCTTTCTTGAATCAGCTAACTTCCTATCCTATTGTTACTCCATGTAAATTTGGCTCCTTTTAGTCTTACATCCATAAATTCATTTTTGTTAATGAATTCATTGAAGTCCTCCATGCTCCTTGAGGGTAACCCAGATCCTCCCTTCTTATCATATGGGTAAATGGGGGTATTGAAATCTCCCCCAATCACCCAAGGAATGTCTTTAAAATATTGGCTCAAATACCCCAAAAACTCCCATAGTTCAGACCCCCCTTGGAAAGAGGTGGGGGCATAACTAGTTTGACCATATTTCATATAACTTTAAAGGGTCTATTGTGTTCACATTCGCTGAATAGGAGATATGACATAAATAAGATATTTCCCTTGGATTTTTACTAGAACCTATCTCTTATGTTAAAATATAAGAGCCTTGTTGACTTATTGGAGGTTTTATTATACTTCCATGGTCTACACATAGGGCATTAAATATGTGTGCATAATATTTATTAACTAACATAGGAATTTCCTGTTAACGTATGCAAAGAGAAAGGTTTATAATTTTACTTATAAATTCTTATTTCTACTTAATGCATTGGACATAGAAGTTATTTATTCTTTTAAATGGGGTTATAACAATCCAAACCCACATTTCTACTCTTAAATTTGATTACACACGTGCATTATGAAGAAAACACTATAACATTGTCAAAACATTCAATCCAAATGATTTTTTACTCTACGCTTTTATAATCCAATGAGCTACATGTATTTAAGGCACACTGGTGGTTCGATTTCAACTCATCAAATTTATAAACCAATCCCATTTAATTATTTTTTATCCCATATATGGTAACATTTCACTATCTCAGGAATGATATTATCAATAGTTATAACAAAAATTAAGTTGCAATAAATATAATCTAATAAACAGATTATTACAATATCAAAAATCAACAGAACATATAGATTGAAATTCAACTAAAAGCAACACCCTTACCATGGTGAAAGTTGATAAACATTTTGTCTCCTATAGATGGGTTTCAATTATTCCATTTTCCATAACCATAATGAAACTTTTTTTTTAAATGAAAGGTTTTTATATGGTTTTAATTTTCTCATAAAGGACTATGGTGCATCCAAGGCAACTCATATATAGTTTCCTTCTCAACATAAAATTACAATTTGAAATAAAAAAATCCATTGTAAACCATCCATCCAAGTTTATCTTTAAATGAAATGAAAATGCTCATGCATGCTAACATCTCTACAACATACATTAAATATTAAAGTAAGTTTTTTTTTTGTATTGATAAAAAAATGGGTTGAAGGTCCTCTACCCTTTACATATATCTTGAAATGTGTACAAGGCAAGATAGCCTATCTTAGTAAAAAAACAAATGTGGGCTAAATCTATTGATGAAGAAGCTGAAACAATATAACTCCTGCTATCCTTCTTTTGACAAGGCTTATGCAGTGCTCAAAACTTTATATAATTGATAAACAAACCACTGATAACAATGTAATTTAGTGTGCTCAAATACTTCATTGCATTTTCACAATAAGAATTATGCTTTTCTCTACCCTCTTTATCTACTAGCTTTATTACCAATTATTATAATATATTCCAATTCCATGGGGGCATTTGTCCAAAACATGAAATTCTTAGTTCTAACTACCATATCTACCATTTTATCGATAACTTTGTTTCCCCATTTATAAATATGTTTAAATTGACTTTCTTCTAGGTTGAGATATAGTCCTCGCATCTATAATTATTTCAAAAATACTAGAATTATTTAACTCCCATTCTTGAAGGGAATTTATAATATTCTTGGAATCCCCCTCAAGAACAATTCTCCTAAAACCTAAATTCACTACAATTCAAATATTTATAAGCATTGCCCTTGCTTCAACTTGGTGATTTATGGTAATTATTAGATCCTCAGTATATGCAACCACTACTTGAACTTTGTTATTCTAGATGAGTGTTACACACCAAACCTAGCCGTCGGCTAGGTATTCCAAGAGTAAACATTTCATATATATATTAGATAGATTATTTAAAATTAAATCATCGTGTTTTTATATTTTTATTCACTGCAATTCGCAAGTGCCTTCACGATGGGGACGTGCCCTCCCTGAGTGGCGAACTATATCCAATTCGATTTATTTTAATTACTGCTGTGGTTTCATATTACTTCTTTTATATTGCAATTGAGGAATTGATTAGAATTAAACATAAAAGAATGAGTTATATCGTTCTAAGTGGTATCAGATTCCAGGCGAGCGGGTGATGCAGGTTTCACTTCCCTTCACACATTGCATCAGAATAACCTGTGCAGAGATGTTCCACCGTAGCGAGGAACAAACGTCAGATCATTGTCATGGTTTCTACGTTGGTGAACACAGAGTTTTGTTTTAAACACAACAAAAGAAGCAGACATTTCGATCACGGCCCAAAGACACATTAAGAAAAATAACATTTCCAACCCACGACTAAAACATAGCACTCGATTCGGAGCAGCATACACTATCGGTTGGGTTCACAGTCAACTTTTTGAACATTAGCAAGGTTGCACAGTTCGTTTCGTCAGGATGGGTGAGAAAATCAACGCATCATAGGGCGTACAAAATAACTTCCTCATGGGCGTAGAAGGCAAATCATCGTCCATTCACACAAGTGGTCCAAACAAGGATGCTTACCGCTTGAATCTTCGTAGACAGGTGGTTGTTAATATTCTACAGTCAAATCCAACCGAATCTCTACAGAAAACTCATGCACTGTTTACCGAAGCCATCCGACCAATCGCAGGCGAGTATTATTTTCTAATCCTAAGGTGGCGAGGTCTAAATTAATTTTTTTTATTTTTTAAAAATCATTTTCGGGATATTTATCCCACATCCTTCGTGTGGGAGGTACCAACGGGTTTAAGTTGAGTAGAGCACATCTTTGTGTTTGTGACTTCGGTCACATGAAGCCATCCTAGCCTCGCGTAGCCTTGTTGAGTCGTTTCGTGCCAAGTGTCCTTCCTCGTAGGGTGTTATATTGTGGTTTATGTCAATGGTTTAGTTCTTGCGTCAGTTGTTCCTATCGTGTTGTTCGATTTGTATCCTTGGCTTCTGTCCATTGTGTCTTGTCGTCACTTTGCGTCTCACGTTTCGTGTCATTCATTTCGTGTCCAACGTCGCTTCTATCCGTTGTGTCTTGTCGTGTCATTGTTGTCTGTGCCTGTGTCCTCGTTGTCAGTCATCTTCAGGCGGTCCATGGTTATTGGTTAGTCTAGTGTCATGTGGTATCGGCATCTCGTGTCATCACTGTCATGTCTTGTATATCATCAAGAAAAGTTGTCAAAAGCTGTCAAAAAATTGCAGTCAAGAAGGAGCCCAAATCCAAATTCAAATCCGCGTCGCAGTTGGAGCGACAGTTGAAGCGGAATCCAAATTTTTGCTAAATTCAACCAAATTTTGTAGCAGTCAAAGCTCAAAAGCTCCTAAGCAGGTTATGTTAACAAGTGCATGAGCAAAAGGTGGACCAAAGGATCTGACGGTCGACTATCAAGCTCGAAAATGACCAATAACAACGCACGAAGACCTCATCGAAGCCCAGGTACAAAAAATTCTCCTTCTCCTTTCAAAATTGGCAGTTATAATCCACATCATCCACTGGTAGACCCTATGGCTACTAACCCTCCCCCAACTCACGAAAACATCACACAAGGAGACTCAAGTAACTCGGCCATTTCCACGGATGAAACTCTTCGACTCTTAATAGATGGTATGCACGAAATTAGTATCAACCTAAAAACCCTAGTGAGCACACAAAACCGGCTTAATCCCAATACTAATCCCCAAAATCACTCCCATGCCCAAAGGAATGAAGAAAATGACTGATCAGGATGACGATTGGGAACAGCAAAGAGGCAATTCGGATAATTACAGGGATCGCTATCATAGACAGCAGTATAACCAAGATCGAGAAAGGGATATGGGTTATCACCAACCGAGAGGCCCTAATAATTTTCCACGCATTGATATGCCCACTTTTGAGGGTCATGATCCTCGTGGTTGGATAGCCAAAATGGAAGGCATTCTCGACTTATACCAAATTAAGGAATTTGATAAAGTCCCTTTCGTTGCATCAAAATTAGGCACTGAGGCCTACCAATGGTTCGTATGGCTTAAGCGAGAGAAAGGAGCTACTATTAACTGGAAAAAATTCACTACCTATTTTTTAGAAAGATTTGATGAAGGAGCTACATCGTCATACACAGTAAGACTGTTATCTCTTAAACAAGAAGGATCGGTTAGCGAGTTCATTTCGGAATTCACCAATTTACTACCATATACTTTAGACCTCGGTCCCGACACAATGGTAGGAGCTTTTCGCAATGGATTGAAAGAAAATATTAGGGTGGAGGTAGACATTCAAAATCCAACCTCGTTGAATGATTGTATAAGAATAGCCAAGCTGGCTGAGAAGAGAATTCAGTTGTATGCACGACGTGAAACTTATAGTCGTCCTTCGTATCGCAACAATTCCTTTCATAGAAATGATCAACCATCAAGATACTTTTGCTATAAATGTCGCACTCATCACCCCAGGGAACAAGCATGTGCCCAAAAACAAAACTTTCATATTGAATGCGATCAATATGAAGGAGAAGAGGAAGAAACTTACCACCAAGAAGAACCTATGCAAGAAGAACTACCAAGTACTCTAGAAGAGAAGGAAGAGGATACAATGGCGATCTCCGTGCATGCCCTCATGGGGTTAACCGCCCACCATACCATCAAGGTACCAGGATTTCTCCACCAGAAAAAGGTGAATGTGCTAATTGATTCCGGCAGTACCCACAATTTTATCGACATCAAAATAGCAAAAGCTTTGAATTTATTCATTAACTCTTCCAACAAAGACAAATTCCAGGTTCTAGTGGCCAACGGGGTGAACGCGCAATGTGTTGGTCGAACATCTCAAGTTTCCATAAAAATGGGAACTTATACCTGGTTTGGATCCCTTTTCGTCATGAATTTAGGGAACTCTGATGTCATTTTGGGAGTTGAATGGTTGGAAACATTAGACACGGTTAGCTTCAATTTCAAAAAATTATTTGTGGAATGGAAGGAAAACGGACGAGTCATTCACTTACAAGGCATTACTACTCCTCCATCACAAATGGTGAGCTCTCATAGTATGGAGAAGATGTTAAAAAAGGGTGGATATGGATTTATAGCTCAAATTAATTGTTTGGAAAAACAATCTCGAGCAACTTCGGATATTACTGCTCCAGAGTTACGAGACATCATAACACATTACGAAGAGGTTTTCCAAGAACCTAAAGGATTACCACCTAAACGATCTCATGACCATGCCATCCATTTGATTCCAGGGAGTGTCCCACCTAACAATCATCCTTACCGCTATCCTCAACCACAAAAGACAAAAATCGAACAGATCGTTCAGGATCTGCTAGATCATGGAGTCATTCGTCACAACACTAGCCCTTATTCCTCACCTGTAGTTCTGGCTCGACGAAAAGATAACTCTTGGCGTATGTGTCCTGATTTTCGTTCTCTCAATAAACTCACTATCAAGGACAAATTTCCTATCCCTGTCATAGATGACCTACTAGATGAGTTGCATGGTGCAAATTTTTTTACAAAATTAGACCTTCGCTCAGGATTTCACCAAATCCGTGTCAGAGAAGAAGATATTCCCAAAACTGCTTTTCGTACTCATGAAGGTCATTACGAATTTTTGGTCATGCCTTTTGGTCTCACCAATGCACCATCCACATTCCAAAGTCTCATGAACCAAGTGTTTCGTCCACTCCTCCGTAAGTTTGTGTTAGTTTTTTTTTATGATATTCTCATATATAGCAAAACATGGAAGGACCATTTACATCATGTGGATAAAGCCCTTCACATTTTACATAGAGAAAAGCTATTTGTCAAACGTTCCAAATGTTCATTTGGTGTCCAAGAAGTCGAGTATCTTGGTCATATAGTTTCACACGAGGGCGTCAAAGTCGACCCCAATAAGATTAAGGCAATTCAAGAATGGCCTTTACCTAAAACCATCAAGAAACTTCGTGGTTTTTTGGGTCTCACGGGCTACTATCGCAAGTTTGTACAAAATTATGGTAATATTGCAGCACCTCTCACGACACTCACAAAAAAGGATGCTTTTCGTTGGTCGGAAGAGGCTACTCAAGCCTTCGAAGCTCTTAAGGAGGCCATGTGTACAACTCCAGTTTTAGCAACTCCCAATTTTCACAAACCATTTATTATCGAATGTGATGCATCAAGAACAGGAATTGGGGCTATATTAATGCAAGAAGGTCATCCGTTGGCATTTGAAAGTAAACAGCTCTCCGAGAAAAATTTGGGAAGATCAACATATGAAAAAGAAATGTTGGCTATTCTTCACGCAGTAGAAAAATGGAGACACTACCTAATCAGTAGCCGCTTCATTATAAAAACAGATCATAGTAGTCTCAAACATTTTCTTGAGCAAAGGTTTTCATATCCGAAACAAAATAAGTGGTTAACCAAACTATTGGGCTATGATTTTGTTATCGAATACAAGAAAGGGAAGGAAAATGTAGCCGTCGATGCGCTGTCCAGGAAATATGAAGACGAAGTAGTCATTAACGCTATTTCAGGTCCTTGCTCCCAATGGGTGAATCAATTACAAGATGAATGGTTGTCCAATAGCGAAACTGCCCAGATACTTCAAGAATTATCTATAGGGTCCTCTAAACACCCTTTGTTCTCTTATGAAGATAAAATCCTCCGAAAGAAGAACCGCATTTACATTCCACACAATTCAGAACTCAAATCGAAGATCCTCGATGAATCGCACGCTTCTCCATCAACAGGACATTCAAGATTTTTGAAAACATATTTAAGGGTCAAACAATCATTTTGTTGGAAAGGATTAAAAGTAGAAGTCAAACAATGGGTAGCAGAATGCGAAGTTTGCCAACACAATAAAGGAGAAACAGTCAAATCACCAGGGTTGTTACAACCATTACCCATCCCTGAACGACAGTGGGAACATATATCCATGGATTTTATTGAAGGTCTTCCAAAGTCAGAAGGCAGGACAGTAATCTTCGTAGTCGTAGACCGGTTATCCAAATACGCTCACTTTCAGGCTTTACAACATCCATTTTCCGCAAGCAAGGTGGCAAAGGTATTTATGGATTCAATTTTCAAATTACATGGTATGCCAAAAAATATTGTAAGTGATAGAGACCCCATCTTCACTAGTAACTTTTGGCGGGAATTATTTCGACTTAGTGGTACCAAATTGAACATGTCCTCAGCCTACCATCCACAAACAGATGGTCAAACAGAAGTAGTTAACAAATGTTTGGGTATGTACTTAAGATGTTTCGCTCAAGATAAACAATACCAATGGAGCTAGTGGTTAGCATTGGTAGAATGGTGGTACAACACTTCTTACCATTACTCAATTAAGATGTCTCCATTTGAAGCATTGTATGGCACCAAGCCTCCAACCATCGCAGATTACGTACAAGGATCATCCAAAGTAGCCAAAGTGGATGATTGGTTCCAACAAAGGCAATCTACACTCACCATCCTCAAAGAGAATTTAGTCCAAGCACAAAATCGTATGAAACAACAACAAGACTTGCACCGATCAGAGAGAACTTTTAATATAGGTGATTGGGTTTTCCTAAGGTTGCAACCTTACAAACAATCATCGTTAAGGATAAAGTCCAACCAAAAGTTGGCTCCACGATTCTATGGTCCTTACAAAATTGTGCACCGCATTGGAGAAGTAGCCTATCAATTAGAGCTACCTACATCATCACGAATACACCCGGTATTTCATGTTTCATGTCTCAAAAAAGTAATTGGTCAGAAAGTGCAAAGTCAATCAGAATTACCAATGCTCGATGAGGAAGGACGCATACATCTCCAACCTGAAGATATACTACAACATAGAATACGAAGACTGAGATCACGTCAGATTCAAGAATTTCTCATCAAATGGCAAGATTTACCAGAGGAGGATGCCACATGGGAACCTGAAAGTATTTTCCAGACATTTCCAGCTTTGAGGACAAAGCTTTCCGAGGAGGGGAGTCATGTTACACACCAAACCTAGCCGTCGGCTAGGTATTCCAAGAGTAAACATTTCATATATATATTAGATAGATTATTTAAAATTAAATCATCGTGTTTTTATATTTTTATTCACTGCAATTCGCAAGTGCCTTCATGGCGGGGACATGCCCTCCCTGAGTGGCGAACTATATCCAATTTGATTTATTTTATTTACTGCTGTGGTTTCATATTACTTCATTATATTGCAATTGAGGAATTGATTAGAATTAAACATAAACGAATGAGTTATATCATTCCAATGAGGCCCCCACTACCAACATGATCTAGGTTACCTTTTGTAGCCCCATGGAAGTTAATTTTTATATGGTCTATGGAAGGGTGTTCTCATCTAGTGTCTAGTCTCACCTTATTGATTTTTTTCATATTTAAGACATATTTTTCTCTAGAGAGGATCATTACAATATTTTCTTGGCTGAATTTTTTTTAATACAATCCTCCAAGAGGGCTATTGGCATAAACCCCAATTAGTCCTCTAGTTTTATTTTTGAACACTCGTTTCATTCTTTCCAACCAAATCCCCTAGAAAATATGTGGAATCCATTTTTACAAAAAAAATGTTGCTTCCTAAGTGCCACTATTCTAAAATCTTGATTAGAGAATCTAGAATAACCCAAGAAACATTAAATTCTCTCAATAACATATTTAGGATATCACAAAAAATGGTACAAGTTCCAAACAAGTGATCCACACACTCATTCTCTTTGTTACACACCACACAATCAATTGGAATTACAATCCCTCTTTTGAACATATTTTATTTGGTGAGGATCTTGTTGAGAATGGTAGTCTAGAAAAACATAGCAACCTTAAAGATGATGTTTAGCTTCCAAATTATTTTAGGCTCGAGTTTCTCTAAGGTTAATTTAACCAAGACTCCATATCCATTTTGTTTAGCCTTGCTTGTTTCTTCCCCAAATTATTTGATCCTCCTCTAAACATCTACCTAAATAATAACTCCTTAAAATATTTTACCAATATATACCATTCAGGTCTTGCATATCTTCTTGCAGGATTTTTCAATCCAAAAAATCATTCACCCACCCTATGAATGTAACCATTAATTTTATTACCATAGGTTCTGGTTAAATACTCTTTAATATCTTTGAAATTTATGTAGTTCGCTAAAGGCTCATCTTGAATCCAAGGATCTTTCCAAAATTCAATTTTGTCCCCTACCTACTTTCTATTTTATACATTGCCATAGAAATTTTCTGCTATTGATAATGTTTTCCCAAAAAATAGATCCATGTAGAGGATTAGAACAACTGATAAAGTGGTTTTTACCCTCCAAGTATTTATTTTGGATAATGCTAGCCCATTTCCCTGATGCTCCAATGAAAAGCCTCCAACCATGTTTGGCTAGAAGAACTCTATTTAGATATCTCATATTTTTCAATCCAAGACCCCCATTCTGTAAAAACTGGCAACATGTATCCCAAGCTACAAAATGTATACATTTTTTGCATTCAATGCCATCCCATAAGAAATATTTTGTAGTCTTTCTAAAGTCTCTTCCACTTTCCTTGACATCCTTAGGAAAGACATGAAATAAATAGGGAGGCTTTAAAGTGTGTTTTTAATAATTTGTACTTTCCTTGTAGAGGATAACAAAGATCCCTCCTAGCCTTGAATTTTCCTATTAAATTGATTATCAGATTTCAAAGTTCATATTTCATTTAACAAAGGTAAACCAAGATAGGTGATAGGGAAATTTTCCTCCTTACAGCCCAACACTTTAATTATTTCATCTCTTATACTTTCCTCTATTTTAAAAAACATAATCCTACTCTTCATAATTTATTTTTTGGCATGTAGCTTTTTCATAAGAATCAAGGAATTTTTTAACTCTGAAGCTTCTTCCTTTGTATCTTCCCCAAGCAAGAAATTAGCATCCATAAATTTTTTATGGGATAAAGCTTCACCAATGGATTAATGTTTTAGATCTTTATATTACCATCCTTTCGCTTTATTTCTAAAGTTCTTCCTAGGGCATATGCCATAATGATAAAGAGATATGGAGAAAACAAATCTTCCAACCTGATTTCTCTAGTATAAGGAAATAAACCAATAGATTTTTCATTGATAAGGATCAAAAAGTGGAGGATAGAAATACACATACCAACCCATGCCCTCCATTTTTCATTGAAACCCATTCGTTCCATTATTTTATCTAAGAAAGACCAAGAAATCCTATCATAAGCTTTGTTCATGTCTAGCTTAAGGAAAATGTATGAGCCATTCCTCCTTTTAAGAGAGTTTTTTCTTCATGAATGACAATGATGCTTTTATTAATCAGCTTGCCTGCCACATAATCTCCTTGATATTCATTAATGATTGAGGGGATGATTTTTTTCAACCGATTGGCCAATACTTTAGTAAAATTTTGTAAATTGTATTACATAGGCTAATTGGTCTAAATTCCTACAATTTATTCACTCTTTATTTCTTGGGATTCAGATCAAGGAAGGTATTATTTCAATATTTCAACAACTTACTAGATCCTAGGCTTCTTGGATTGCATTGACACATCTTCTCCAACAATATCCCAATGCTGTTGAAAAAACCAACAGGAAACCATTTGGCCTTGGAGCCTTGGATTCTCCCATAGAGAACACAACTCTTTTGATTTTCTCCTTATATATGACCTTACATAGACGTTCATTCATGTTATCATTAAACCCTTTGGGAACATTGTTAATGATGCTTTCTATTTCCATATTATACTCTATTTTTTCTTTGCTAAGAAGGTTCTGAAAGAAAGTAATGGTCAAATTTTTAATATCATTTAAATACTCATAATTTCTTCCATTTTTTACTATATAATAAAGGAATTTATTGTTGTTCCTATATTTCATAGTTGAAACATGGAATAATTTAGTGTTCATGTCACCTTCCTTGAGCCGCAATACTCTGGATTTATTTTTACAATGAATTTCCTCTTGGGAAATGATATTTTGATACTTCAGGAGGAGTTGTTTTTCCCTTTGATGACCTTATAGTTTTCTACCTTCCATCTCCATTTTTTCCTCTATATCTTGGATATCCTTTTTAAGTTGTAATTTTCTTAAATTAATGTTACCAAAAACCTCTTTATTTCAAATTTTGATTCGGTGCTTGATGTTTTTAAATTAATGGGTAACTTTGTACATAGTTGATCCTTGAACCTCCTCCTACCACTAAGATTTAATTTTATTTGTAATTTTTGGGTGCATATCCAACATGAGATCATACCTAAAGGGTGATCCTACTTGTTTATCATCCTCTTCTATATACAACAAAAGGAGATTGTGATATGATCCTATTATGGGCATACATGTAAGTCTATGAATATTGATTATAATTATAAAATATTAAAAAATAATAACTCTATCCAAGCACCTTTGAATATGATTATCCTCCATCCTTATGTTTGTCCATGTAAACTTACCTTTACACATATGCAGTTCAACCAACTTATTATTCTAAATAAAATTATTGAAATCTTGCATACCTTGAGTGATGTTAATCCTCCCTCCACTTTTTTCCTCTATTCTTAAGACTATATTGAAGTCACCCAAAACCATCCAATGCAAATTAATGAAAATACTCCTTTGAAAAGACAACTTATTCCACAGTTAGAATCTCTCATGATCATGATTTTGAGCATAAACCCCTGTCATTACCCAACAAAAGTTAGTTTTTTGTTCTTTAATTTCATTGTGCAAAATTTCACTTCTTGGTCAATTAAATTATCTTCAAAATTCATTCTATCCCAAAATATGCAAATACCTCCAGTAGTACCTTATGTTGGGCTTATGATCCATTCAAAATTTGTCCATATCTCTTTTTGAATGATATTAAGTTTTTAATGTCAATTTTAGATTCTTGAAGATAAACAATATCAGGTTTTACTTTCATGAGTAGATTTCTAACAATTCTTCTTTTCCTAGGGGAATTTAGCCCCTGCACATTCCAAGAAATGTTTTTCATTATTTTTTTGTTTGATGGGATTTTATCCTTAACCATATATTCTTCATTTGGATCTAATTCTTGTCCCCTATTCTTTGGTACTTTTTGTTCTTCTTGTTTGGAGGGTATTCCTTGGTTTCTTTTTCCATAATTACCTATATTCTTTGCATTTTTTGTATGTCTTCCAGGAGGATCATTATCTCCCATTAGGTTATATCATATTTGTAATTCTTCCACTACTAATTGAGTTGTCTTAACCAACTCTAGTCTTTTATTGAATCTTGTTTGCATACCCTTCTTAATCTACTTTGAGTTTTCTATTGATGCTTAAATGCTTTTGTTCCTCAAATTATTTAGTTTCATTCTCTAAATTTAAAACTTTATCTAATCCCTACCATACCTCTATTTCTTTTATTTTAAACCCCCAAACTCCTTCAATATGATCCTTCTTCTATTCTGATTCTATTTCATTGGATGGAGTATCCTCTACAATTTTAGCATCATCTACTAATATTTCTTTGACTTCCAAAGTATTGTATGCATTCTCTATGTTGGTCACAATCACATTTTGTTGTTATGTCTCAATGTCTAGATTTATATGATTTTCAATCATATTTATTTTCTTCTTATGGTTACCTTATTCATAATCATTTTAAATTTCTTGATTGCGACTATTCTCTTGTTGATTAAAGTTATTTCTAAAACCTCTCAAGTTTTGTTTCTCATTATGTTCTTCACCTACTTGTTGGTTTAGTTATTTGCATTTACTTGCATACTCCATTGCCCTATTAGGATTGTGTTGTTCTTCCTTATTATGTATAGAACATCCATTACTAATTTCATTTTTTACCTCTTCATTTACCTCTTAGTAAATTTCTTGGTATTGTTTCTTTTCTTGTTCCCTTTCTTGTGGGCTAGAAGTTTCCTTTCTCATGCTTGTAGTCCTCTGGCTTATTTGATTCTCCTTTAGTTGCCATTTCTTAGTAAATCTGGGTTATCTTTGTGGATGACATTTCTCCTCCACATGTCCAAACTCTTTGCACTGGTTATAGTAAACCAAAAAAATCTCATACACAACTTTTTCTTCCCATTACCAAAGCATCAATTTGATATTCATTTTTCTACTTTGTCTTATTCTAGCTCCACATTAACATAGTTTATTGCATACAACATTATTATTTTGTTGTGGGTGGGTGGATCCATGGTTATCAACTATCCAATTTGTGTTACCATACCGTTAATAATTTTATCATCCTAATATTCTATAGGTAGATCTAGGAACCTAATCCAAATGGGAACTGAAAAAAATATTCCTTTTAAGGGTTGAAGCCCTAATGCCAATGTTTTAGAAAAATTGATCTTTTACAAAAGAAAAATGGATCTTGTGATAAGGCTACCACTAGATCCTCCTCAATATAAAACTGAATTAATAAGTATTCCTTTAATAGAATAATAACATTAATAAAACCCTTTTTTTTAAGTTTAGAATGAAGCCATCCACTAAGCACATCTAAATATGGTTTGGACCTACAAATTTGCCTACCATGCTAAACTCATTATCCTTCAATATTTTTTTAATCAAGGAGTCAACAATACATACCTTTACATTTTCATGAGATATATCTGTGACAACTTCTTCTTTAATTTATTCCTTTATTCCTTTGAGAATTGATGCCCAAGAATCCTTTCATGCTCCTTGTAGAATATTTTTTACATCTATCATTCCTTTTTTAACATATCGATTAGTATTCCTTATATCCCTAGCTCTCCCATATGGATCCCTAATTTTACCATTTTTCCCTAATGGGAGGATTTTTCTATCATTCAAAGCATCCATTCAAAACCCTCAATAGTCACAAATAAGAGTTCATAGCTTGGGCAACCACTCAAAATCCTCAGCATTCATAACTCAACATCCATCCAAAACCCTCAGCATTCACAACTCAAAATCTATTAAAAATCCTCAACATTCATAGCTTAGCATTCGCAACTTGATATTCATTCAAAACCCTTATATTTATATCTCGACATCCATTCAAAACCCTTAACATTCACAACTCAATGTTTACAGTTTAGGTATCCACTCAAAACCCTTAACATTCATAGCTCGGTGTTCACAAATAGACATACATCCAAAACCTTTTATTATTTAAATCAAAACCATATTAAAGTAAGTTTTAAAATAATAACAATGGTCAAACTTTATTTCATGACTCCACCCACTATATTTGAGCTGCCAACATACAAATATTGGTGCAAGAATCATAGGAAATATTTATCTCAATCAATTTTTATTATATGGTATTCATTTATCTCTATAACTAAATACCATAGTACAATTACAATAAGTAAAATATTTCATCATCTACTCATACTAATATGGTAGAATATGTATATATTTCTACTTTCTAAAACAAATGCTACAACCAGATAAAGTTTCCAATTATTACATTTCTCTAGATGCATAACACAACAATTAGTTTATGACATCGACAACTTATTCCTTATTATGGAGGAAGAGAAAAATATCAATTGAATTATTTTTATTATCACTCAGATATAGAATACCGAGTTAGGTCCCCCCATCCAAGTACTTCTCACTTGCCACCTTCCTCAACTACCAAATAATTGAATGATGCTTAATTGGGATTAGAAGGAACTCATTGGCTCAACATTTATACTAACATGATTCTAACTGAGTGTATGACTTGTTAATTATAGTGACAAATCTTATGAAATACACATCGAATAACGTGCAACTATGTCTATTAACAATTTTTCTCATGCATGCATTTTTTGTAAGAAATGGTTTAGTAACACCCTCACGATTTAGACTTGCTTAGGTAGGAAAAACATAACCAAGAAATAGATATTTTGACAGTTTTCAATTTTCAAAGATATAAACTTATGATTATAAACTCAATAAGCAATATTTTGTAGCTCAAACATAGCTGAAAATAATATAGCACTCATATTTTAAAAAATTAATGGATAAAGTAATTGTAGTTTTCATGGAAATCAAATTCACATAGCATGACTAAAAATATAACCTTCTTCAGAACAACTAAAACACAGTCTGAATACTAAACTAGTAAATTAAATAAAAATCCTAACTCTTTTTAGTAACAAGTAGTAAGATATCAAATCATTTCTACTCTTAATATCACCAACTCATTTAACATTACCAACTTAACACACCATAAGATATGTTAACCTTTAAATTAGAAAACAAGAAATATGACCTATAGATCTGGTGTTTGATAACGTCCACTCTTTCTTCTTGATTTCCATCCCTCTCTAGTTGTGCACAAGGCCACTCATCTAGATGCAATAATCCTATAGAAAGTAAAAAAGTAATAAGATATCTTGAATTCCAAATGTACAATGAGAGATATTTCTCCTTATTACCATAATTCAAATAATACAGGAGTGACACCTCATATATATTACCTGCACAATGCCAAAAAATAATGGAGTTAAAGCAAACCATATTGCACACATTTCCAATCATCATGGTGAGCATAATTTTTATTTTTTTTTCATTCCATTTTGTTTTAATTCGTCTTAGCTCATTGGCAACAATTGTAGGCACACACTCAAGAACCATAATCAATATAAAATTTACTTTTTATTAATATTAGATTTTATTTTATTTTATTTTTATATTATCTATTTTATAATTTTCATTTCATAAAAAAAATTACATACAAATACTTTCAATTCATTACATGACTTAATAAAGAGTGGATCCAATGTCCATGCTATTTGTAGGGCCACTGAAAATCATTTACATCTATCATTTCATATCAAACAACAAATGCACATTCAAAATAAAGCACACATATAATCCAAGATACTCACGATGCACCTATATGATATGCAATTGCATGATATTCCATGCACTCATGAGCCGATCATCATTTTCCTCTTACCTTTTTTGTCAACTCTCTTTTGCCTCCTGAAGGGATGTACTTAGTCCTGAATGTGCAACAACCATCAACAATACCACATTCTAGAAAAAAGGTAAGTATAACTCATCTATTCATTTATAATCAATAATCGAGCTACAGTGTATTTACATAATCTTAAATCAAGTTTTTATGAATATTAACGTTTAAATTCTATAAAAACAATTAATAGAGTAATAATTTTTATATCATAAATTAAAGTTTAAATTTAATTATTAATTAAATATATCAACTATAAACTTAAAATTATTGCTTAAAGCTTATCCAACCAGATATTATATTATCATCAAAATTTAAATCTAATAATAAAAAATTATTAATATAGATAATATTATATTATAATTTATAATATAATTTTATTGGAACCAGCAATTATATTCAATAAAAGATAAGAGAGGTTGCAATAAAAAGGGATCTATAAAAATCACATCTCGGGGTGCAATACTATATAAAAAGTCAACATCAATCCCTAAAAGGGTAAATAAATAGAATAACTAAAAAAAGGGATCCACTCAAAGAGGAGACCAAACCCTATTGTGGGAATTGACAAACAACATGTTGTTGGATAATGTCACCTCCTCAACCTGCAACACCAAGGCCTCAAAGAAATAGAGGGGCCTAAATATGGAGGGAGGTTAGATGAAGCCACATTGATAATACACGAAGCCTCGCGCTTAAACCTGATAAGATTTATCAAGTACGCCAACTCATGAGTCGACTTGAAAGCCTGCGAATGGAGCTGAAAAGTAATAGCAAAAAATACTGTAATCTTTTCATGCAAGAAAAAATGACTAGAAATTGAATATCCAAAATATATAGCAACATTCCTAGCTTTCCAAAGTTAAAACAAAATAATGACATGAAATAAATTCCATAGAGTAGTAATATAGGTAGGCCAACAACTGTTATCTCCAAAAAATATCATCTGCTATCTAAAAAAATTAGGATGGAAGGGCTTAAACAATGAGTGAATTTAGGACCAGGAATACTGAGCACAAGTGTAGAACCAAAATAGATATTTGAAAGTCTCAAAATCATCACAAGTTGGACACTTAGGATTAGGAAGACCAAACCTACTAAGTCTCTCTCCCATAAGAAGCCCTTGACAAAAAAGAGACCAGAGAAAAATCTAATCTTGGATTCAAGGTTAGAATGTCATATATGATTTAGATGAGCAATCAAAGTTTAGGAGGTAGAGTGAGTTTGCCATCTCTCATTAAGTTTATCGAAAATAGGGGAAACATGACTAAGAAGTTGATAAAGCAAGGAAGAAGAGTAGTTCTTAAAAGGAGTATCCACATTCCAACACCAATCCCTCCATAAGGCACTTGGGGGTTGAATTTTGAGCTTATGAATCATATATCAAGTATGAGATCTTGAATCTTAAGAATATAAGGAAGAACTAAATTATGAAGATTAAATTTTTGTTTAATATCATGCCAAGGAATCTAGTCTTGAGAGTGCACTAAATAATTAATATAATAGATGCCTTATAAAACAACCTCAAAGATTTAATCCCTGGCATATCAACAAGAAGAAATAAATATTTAGATAAAATAGGAGACCACCAAATATTCTAAGAATTGAATGAAAGACCATTACGAAAACCATCACCAATCCAATGAAGATGAGGTTTCACCACCTCAAAATCTCACCAAATACTTTTAACAACAAAGGAACCCTAAATCTTAATTAGAGTAGAAGTAATGATGAGAGTATGAAGGCCAATATTAGCCCAAGCTTTGCACCCATAAGGTAGCCTTGAAGAAATACAATGATGAATAAAAACCTTCCAGGCTTCAGGGTCCTCAATAGCTTTAACCACCCATTTAGCATAGAGATAAATGCTTTACCTGTAAATTTTAATGATGTCCATCCCACCCTTATCAGTAGGTGTGCAAAAAATATCCCAAGGAAATTGATGAATACCATGTGAATTCTTCCCCTTTGCCCAAATAAGATCTCTAAGGATTCTATCCAACTTATTATAAGGATTATTATCAGGGACCCAACAGGAGGAGTAACATGGATGGCAACAAGAATATTTGTGTAAACCTAAAACTTGTCAACAAGAGAAAGAGAATGTGAGGCCGAACAAGAAATCTTCTTTTCAATTTTTTCAATGACATATTGCTAGAGTTCAGAGAATGAGCTATCAAAAGCATAAGGGATTCCTAAGAACTTAAAACAATCGTCCCTTTGAAGCCAATGCAATGAAAAATATCTAACCCAAGTAGGCACAAAAGAAGAAGCATGGTAGAAACAAAGGGACTTAGACCATTTGATGTTGGATCCTAAGGCCTTACAATAAGTGTCCAAAAAACCAAAGTAGTTGAAACTGAAACCTCGTCCTCGTTGAAAGTGAGAAAATAATCATATGCAAACTACCCATTAATAATTTGGTTGGACATATCAAGTAAAATAATACCTTTGATCAACCCCTTAGACGCTTGAACTACCCATTAATTTCAACAAGTATGTAAAGTGATGGGGGCAAAGGATAACCCTAGCGAATAGAATAAAATAAACCAAAATCCTTTGACCTAAGCCCATTAATAGTAAGACAAGCTGAAGCATCAACAAACAATAGAATGATAGCCCTGATAAAAAAGGGGCCAAAGTTGAGAACTTGGAGCATGGTAAGAATGAAAGGTCACTCAATACAATCATAAGTTTTCTCAAATTCTAGTTTAATAAAAAGGGGCTTTTTTACAGAGATACAAGTCCATTATAAACCTTCCCAAATAGCAATAAGATTATGCAATATGTAACACCATTTAATGAAGCTTGTTTGCTCTGGTATTGTAAGCATAGGGAGAATTTTGTGAATACGGAGAGCTAAATATTTAGCCAAATTATTGTAAGAGACATTAAGCAGAGTAATAGGTCACCAATTGGTGATAAGCTCAAGATTATCCATTTTTAGAATAAATTTAATGTTTCCATGAATGGTAATATTACCCAAATAATTATTAGCTAATGCTTCATTGTAGACATTAAACATATCAGGATGAGTAAATTTTCAAGTGACTTTATAAAATTCACATGGAAAGCCATCAAGACTAGGGGACTTGTCATCTGACATAGTCATAAGAGCATTATGAAGCTCATCAAGTGAAATAGGAGCCTCACAAAGAAGTTTATCATAAGTAGATAACTTAGAAGGAACAACATCAAGATACTATTGGAGCGTCATCTAACATTCTATAGAATCACATTGTGCTTGAAAAACAAGCCTATAATGATATGCAAAGGCTGAAGCAATATACAAAAGAGAATTCAACCTACCATAAGAGAATTGAATAGCCTTGATATAAATCTTGGATTACCTAGAATGAAGAGACTGAAGAACACAAGCTTATACTGAGAGGGGGGGTGAATAGTATAAGACCACTTTTTACTTTCTTTCCAAACCAATATCAATTAATGTCCTTAATTGCAATAACCAAATATAGCAATGTGCATTAATAACTCAGATAGCAATAGTAAGCAAGAGCACAAGTCACCACACACAATTGAGACACAAGATTTAACGTGGTTCCCCCAATGTGGGGTACTCCACAAGATAATATCCTTATAATATTTCACATAGAAATAAGGATCCTTATCCAATACAATGATTTCTTTGATCTGCTCAAAGCTAGGCAATAACAAGCTCACACAGAACTTGTCCAAATATGCATAACAAGCTCACACAGAACTTGTCCAAAATTCTCAAAAAGCTCACATAGAACTTGTCCAAATATGCATAACAAGCTCACACAGAACTTGTCCAAAATGCTTAACAAGCTCACACAAAACTTGTCCAAATATTCTCAACAAGCTCACACAAAACTTGCTCAAATCTGCTCCAACAAGCTCACTAAGAACTTGTCCAAATCTGCTCTAGCAAGCTCACAAAGAACTTGCTCAAATATGCTCCAACAAGCTCACTAAGAACTTGTCCAAATATTCTCTAGCAAGCTCACCAAGAACTTGCTCAAATCTACTCCAACAAGCTCACTAAGAACTTGTCCAAATATTCTCTAGCAAGCTCACCAAGAACTTGCTCAAATCTGCTCAATAGGCTCACTCATAACCTCATCAAAATATATCCCAAATCTATCCACAAATCTGTCTAAAACTATCCACAAATCTATCCCAAAAACTATCCACAAAGCCTTCTCAAAGGCTCAATCAATCATACACAAACTACCACAAATATGTCCAAAAATCTATCCCAAAGGCCTTCTCAAAGGCTCAATCAATCATGCTCAAGTAGTACTCAAATATCATCCACAAATCTATGAAGGCAAGGCTCAAATATGAACTCAACAATGAATGGCAATGCACTCTACAATGGATGACAACAATGATCCACAATGATCTCAACTCAATCTCAACTCAAGTCAACTCATAGAAGCATAAAGAGAATTGTTAGAGACTCAATATGTTCTAAGCTCAATCTCAACTCAAATCAGAATTATAGAATAGTTTGTTTCATGGGACTTGAACAATCACCTCACACAATCACTTGACTAGGCTCAATCAACTCAACTCAACCAATCACCACAAGGGACAACTCTTTCTCACAAAACCCTAGTCCAAGCATGTATCAACCAACTCAAATGTTTCCAACAATGCTCAACCACAAATCTCACATAACAATGATACTCATGTTCTTTTCAAGTTCTTTACATAACCAATGGGCTTCAACAACTATGCTTATAAAACAAGGTTTAAACACAACTCTCAAACCAGAAAACCTTGAAGCATTCAACCAACCACTTTCGAAAAGGAAACCACAATCAATCCTTTTCACTCCAATGATATTTCAGAAATCAACCACCATAAACAATCAATAGGAGAATGTGCCCATACCTTTTTGATGCCAAGAAGTTGTCCACAAAATCTGCCACACTAAACACAACTTTCCTTTCCAATCTCAATAAGGGTTAGTGGACTTCAAATAATAATCACAAGATAAAGCATAACTCAATTTACACCTTTTTACTCCAACTTAATAAACACATCCACCAAAGTCCTTTTAATAAAAACCCTTATCAAAAATAATAATCAATAAACCTCTCAAAAATTATTTTATAACAACTCCTTATTTCTCCTAAATCTTAATTCTCAATTTCATGAACATCAAATTAAATCAACAACTCATCCACCTTTGAAATAATAATCACAACCCTTATAAAAACAAAGTTTAATTAAAAACTTTAATTATTCCTAACCACCTTATAACTCCAACTTAGGGCTTAACAAAATTAATTAGAGCAAAAACGTATTTACCTCCTCAAGGGGATTCGAACCCCCGACTTGCCCACACCACGAGCGCCTTAGCCACAACTAAGGTTGCCACATGAGCTAGCCGCTCATTCGAAAGGGAAAGGCACAACGTGCCTTAAAACCTTTCCTCCCTTTCCGCAAATCAAAAGTGCTTCGAGCGCTTTTCTTCCAATGCCTTTCGAACGCAGTCAAGGGGATTCAAAACCTTGACGTTTGTGCTGCCACACACCTTAGCCAAAATCCAATTGCCAATGCGCCACTCTGCCCATGATGACTTTGGACTTCGACCTAACCTTCGTTTATTCGCTACTTCCGCTTTCTAAAATATTTTTGCACGAGCTCAATTCGGATGCTTAGCCAATGATTATTAACCATGAGCACAGATATATTTATGAACCTTAGGTATCCCCTTTATATAGCCTCCTTATTATTTTTGATGACGTCGACGGAAATCTTGCATATTTAATTTTAAATTTAAATTTAAATTTTAAATAATTAAAATTTAAACTAAATATTAAAAATTAAATATCTCCATCACCGGGGCACATTTTTCGATGAAACGAAAGGCCAACTTGGGTTTTAAGAAAAACCCAGTTCAAATCTACCATCCATGGTTTTAAATAAAACCTTTTATTTTGCCTACCTTGGTTTTCACAAAAACCCTGTATTTATCCATGCTTTCCAAAATATCATTTGCCACCAAAACCCAATGCAAAACAGTGTGATCCATGTGACATCAATGACAACATAAAATAACTCAAATTGCCAAAAATATCCCCCTTTGTCATTGATGGCAACACCTCTAATGCAAAAACCACAATCACTACAAAAACCATCTCTGAGAATCAAAGCTGCTCCCCCTGACTCAATACTCTCTATGGAGGTTGCTCCCCCTAACTCAATGCTCTCTTTGGAGGCTGCTCCCCCTTACTCAAATATCTCCCCCTTTGACATCAATGGCAAAAGGGACACCTATGGGGCTAAAATATATGACTCTTAAGCATAGCCCCCTCACCACCTTCTCTCTTGAGGTGATTAATTTTGGGGTGGGAGTACTTTTACTCCCATATTACATTGTTTCTTTCCTCTATCAACTTCCTTCCATGTTTTTATGATATCCTTCTCTTGATCTAATTGAACCTTTTTGATCTTCTTGCCTTGAACCTATTTGACCTTCTTGCCTTGAACCTTGTTTGGAATTGAGTCCTACACCATTTTGCAATATGTCCAAAGTTATTGTAATTAAAACACTTGATATTGTAGCCTTTGGATGGTGCCCATATCCTAAAATATTTCTTGAAATAATTTCCATATCCATTCCTTTCCTGAACCCTGTATTGTGAAGTTCTATTTTCATGACCATTATGACCATGACTTCTGAATTGTGTAGCTCTAAAACCAAAACCATGTTGCTCATTTCCTTTGCACTGAGAAGCTCTATGACCAATCATGTTACATGAGAAGCAATGTCCCTGAAAACCATACCTTCTTCCTTTGATGTTCCTTCTAGAAAAATCAAACTTCTTTGATCCATAGACCCTATAGTGTATAGCCCTGTGTCCAAATCCATTACAAGAAAAACAATGTCCTTGAAAAGCCCTTTGTTCATGCCTTGGTTCCTCATACCTTTCTTGACCATTATCCTTATGATCATTTTCAACTTGTGCATTGCATCCTTGAACCTTATTTGTAGTATCTAAATCCTCTTCCTTAGTTTCTTCCTTGTTTTTCTCTTCAAGTATTTCTTTTCCTTTTGAACTTGATTCACCTATCTCAAAACAAGAACCAAACTGAATATTTGGAGCCATAGGAACTTTGGAACTTTCTTCATAACACTTAGGTGCTTCCTTGCTTTCATATTTAAGAACTTCCTTTCCTTTTGAGTGTGATTCCCCAAACCTGAAATATGAAACTTTTGATGCTTTGGAATCTCCCTCTTCTTTCTCTTCATTTGTGTCAAGTAGTAAATTGGCATCCATCTCTATAGCCTCTAAAATACATGTTTCCTTCTTAGTGAAAATATCTTGACCTTTTGAGTCATGTGATGGATCAAACTTCTCAAGTAAGGAACATTTCAATTCTTTTAGATTCTCTTTAACCTCTTGTAGTTGCTCATGGATCACATTGAAGTCTTCCTTTAGATCAACTGAGTACATTATCCTCTTGTTTAACTTCTTCGATTGGAGTGAATGTTCTTCTTCTACTTCTCTTATTCCATAGAAAAACCCTTCTTCATCTTCACTATCACTAAGATCATTATAATCTTCTATAGCAAACAAACTCTCAAGATTTCTTTGACCATGCTTGTTTCCTTGATGTGTCATCTCATCTTCACTATCACTGAAACCATTGCAATATCCTGATCTGTGATCTCTTTGACCACACACAAAGCACTGCTCTCTTTCACCTTCTATTCCTAGGAATAGATGTTCTTCCTTTTCATCATCTGATTTATCTCTATCACTATGATCTGAGCTATCACTTGCTTCTACAATGTAGTAAGATTTCTTTGCCTTATGAAAAAATTTCTTCTTCTCATACATATTTTGCTTGTATCTGTCATCTTTGTCATGCTTATGCTTTCCATCTTCTTTTCTTCTGTGACCCTATTTTTCATCATCACTATTTTCTTCATGTGGACACTTGTATGCATAGTGACCAAGATCACCACACTTGTAGCATCTGACTTTCCTTATATCCCTGAAATTCCTTGAGTCCTTATTCCTTTTGATGAAGTTAGCTTCCTCATCATTATCTAAACCTCTACTTATTTTTGAAACTTTCCCTTTCTCTTTTTTTGAAGCCTTGAATGCAATCTCTTTTATTGGAACTTGATGCTTACTTACCCTCATCTCATAAGCTGTGAGAGTTCCTTGCAATTCTTCCATTGTTAGCTTGTTGATATCCATTGTTTCTTCTATTGCTGAAACCTTAGCATCATATTTCATGGGAAGTGATCTCAAAACCTTTTGAGTAACTTTTGATTCTTTCATCTCAAATCCTAGACCTCTCATGGTGTTAGTAATCTCATCAACTCAAAGTAAAAACCTTGCAATATCTTCAGAATCTTCCATTTTCAATTCCTCAAATATTTTTCTATGAGTTTGTAGTTTTGCCAACTTTACCTTGGAATCTCCTTCATAAGTATTCCGCAACTTGGTCCACATCTCATTAGCTGAATTACATACCATAACCTTTGCAAAATATGTCTCTCGTAGCCCACTCAAAATACAATTCATTGCTCTTGCATTGATCTCAACCAATTTCCTGATAGTCTTATCTGCCTCGGGATCACCTTCAACCCTATACTATTTTTCAACCATTTTCCATACCTCATATCCTTGTGATATCAAGTAGTTCTTCATCCTCATGCTCCAGAAAGCATAATTGTTACCATAAAATAGTGGAGCCTTATTTGTAGATGATCCATTCTATGAAGCCATCTATGTTCTTGTAGAATCTGCCCTCAAGCTGTTAGCTTTTCTGAAGGAACCCGCTCTGATACCAATTGAAGAACACAAGCTTATATTGAGAGGGGGGTGAACAGTATAAGACCACTTTTTACTTTCTTTCCAAACCAATATCAATTAATGTCCTTAATTGCAATAACCAAATATAGCAGTGTGCATTAATAACTCAGATAGCAATAGTAAGCAAGAGCACAAGTCACCATACACAATTGAGACACAAGATTTAACGTGGTTCCCCCAATGTGGGGTACTCCACAAGATAATATCCTTATAATATTTCACATAAAAATAAGGATCCTTATCCAATACAATGATTTCTTTGATCTGCTCAAAGCTAGGCAATAACAAGCTCACACAGAACTTGTCCAAATATGCATAACAAGCTCACATAGAACTTGTCCAAAACTGCTCAACAAGCTCACACAGAACTTGTCCAAATTTCTTTGATCTACTCAAAGCTAGGCAATAACAAGCTCACACAGAACTTGTCCAAATATGCATAACAAGCTCACATAGAACTTGTCCAAAACTGCTCAACAAGCTCACACAAAACTTGTCCAAATATGCTCAACAAGCTCACACAGAACTTGCTCAAATATGCTCCAACAAGCTCACTAAGAACTTGTCCAAATATTCTCTAGCAAGCTCACCAAGAACTTGCTCAAATATTCTCCAACAAGCTCACTAAGAACTTGTCCAAATATGCTCTAGCAAGCTCACCAAGAACTTGCTCAAATCTACTCCAACAAGCTCACTAAGAACTTGTCCAAATCTGCTCTAGCAAGCTCACCAAGAACTTGCTCAACTCTGCTCAATAGGCTCACTCAGAACCTCATAAAAATCTATCCCAAATATATCCACAAATCTGTCTAAAACTATCCACAAATCTATCCCAAAAACTATCCACAAAGCCTTCTCAAAGGCTCAATCAATCATACACAAACTACCACAAATCTATCCAGAAATCTATCCCAAAGGCCTTCTCAAAGGCTCAATCAATCATGCTCAAGTAGTACTCAAATCTCATCCACAAATCTATGAAGGCAAGGCTCAAATATGAACTCAACAATGAATGGCAATGCACTCTACAATGGATGACAACAATGATCCACAATGATCTCAACTCAACTCAACTCAAATCAATCTCAACTCAAGTCAACTCATAGAAGCATAAAGAGAATTGTTAGAGACTCAATATGTTCTAAGCTCAATCTCAACTCAAATCAGAATTATAGAATAGTTTGTTTCATGGGACTTGAACAATCACCTCACACAATCACTTGACTAGGCTCAATCAACTCAACTCAACCAATCACCACAAGGGACAACTCTTTCTCACAAAACCCTAGTCCAAGCATGTATCAACCAACTCAAATGTTTCCAACAATGCTCAACCACAAATCTCACATAACAATGATACTCATGTTCTTTTCAAGTTCTTTACATAACCAATGGGCTTCAACAACTATGCTTATAAAACAAGGTTTAAACACAACTCTCAAACCAGAAAACCTTGAAGCATTCAACCAACCACTTTCGAAAAGGAAACCACAATCAATCCTTTTCACTCCAATGATATTTCAGAAATCAACCACCATAAACAATCAATAGGAGAATGTGCCCATACCTTTTTTGATGCCAAGAAGTTGTCCACAAAATCTGCCACACTAAACACAACTTTCCTTTCCAATCTCAATAAGGGTTAGTGGACTTCAAATAATAATCACAAGATAAAGCATAACTCAATTTACACCTTTTTACTCCAACTTAATAAACACATCCACCAAAGTCCTTTTTAATAAAAACCCTTATCAAAAATAATAATCAATAAACCTCTCAAAAATTATTTTATAACAACTCCTTATTTCTCCTAAATCTTAATTCTCAATTTCATGAACATCAAATTAAATCAACAACTCATCCACCTTTGAAATAATAATCACAACCCTTATAAAAACAAAGTTTAATTAAAAACTTTAATTATTCCTAACCACCTTATAACTCCAACTTAGGGCTTAACAAAATTAATTAGAGCAAAAACGTATTTACCTCCTCAAGGGGATTCGAACCCTCGACTTGCCCACACCATGAGCGCCTTAGCCACGGCTAAGGTTGCCACACGAGCTAGCCGCTCGTTCGAAAGGGAAAGGCACAACGTGCCTTAAAACCTTTCCTCCCTTTCCGCAAATCAAAAGCGCTTCGAGCGCTTTTCTTCCAATGCCTTCCGAACGCAATCAAGGGGATTCGAAACCTTGACATTTGTGCTGCCACACACCTTAGCCAAAATCCAATTGCCAATGCGCCACTCTGCCCATGATGACTTTGGACTTCGACCAACCTTCGTTTATTCGCTACTTCTGCTTTCTAAAATATTTTCGCACGAGCTCAATTCGGATGCTTAGCCAACGATTATTAACCATGAGCAAGGATAAGTTTATGAACCTTAGGTATCCCCTTTATATAGCCTCCTTATTATTTTTGATGACGTCAGTGAAAATCTTGCATATTTAATTTTAAATTTAAATTTTAATTTTAAATAATTAAAATTTAAACTAAATATTAAAAATTAAATATCTCCATCACCAAGGCACATTTTTTGATGAAACGAAAGGCCAACTTGGGTTTTAAGAAAAACCCAGTTCAAATATACCATCCATGGTTTTAAATAAAACCTTTTATTTTGTCTACCTTGGTTTTCACAAAAACCCTGTATTTATCCATGCTTTCCAAAATATCATTTGGCCACCAAAACTCAATGTGATCCATGTGACATCAATGATCCATGTGACATCAATGACAACATAAAATAACTCAAATTTCCAACAATCTCCCCCTTTGTCATTGATGGCAACACCTCTAATGCAAAAACCATAATCACTACAAAGACCATCTCCTGAGAATCAAAGTTGCTCCCCCCTGACTCAATACTCTCTATGGAGGTTGCTCCCCCTAACTCAATGCTCTCTTTGGAGGCTGCTCCCCCTAACTCAATGCTCTCACCCTTACTCAAATCTCTCCCCCTTTGACATCAATGGCAAAAGGGACACCTATGGGGCTAAAATATATGACTCTTAAGCATAGCCCCCTCACCACCTTCTCTCTTGAGGTGATTAATTTTGGGGTGGGAGTACTTTTACTCCCATATTACATTGTTTCTTTCCTCTATCAACTTCCTTCCATGTTTTTATGATATCCTTCTCTTGATCTTCTGCCTTGAACGTACTTGATCTTCTTGCCTTGAACCTGTTTGACCTTCTTGCCTTGAACTTGTTTGGAATTGAGTCCTACACCATTTTGCAATATGTCCAAAGTTATTGCAATTAAAACACTTGATATTGTAGCCTTTGGATGGTGCCCATATCCTGAAATATTTCTTGAAATAATTTCCATATCCATTCCTTTCCTGAACCCTGTATTGTGAAGTTCTATTTTCATGACCATTATGACCATGACTTCTGAATTGTGTAGCTCTAAAACCAAAACCATGTTGCTCATTTCCTTTGCACTGAGAAGCTCTATGACCAATCCTGTTACATGAGAAGCAATGTCCCTGAAAACCATACCTTCTTCCTTTGATGTTCCTTCTAGAAAAATCAAACTTCTTTGATCCATAGACCCTATAGTGTATAGCCCTATGTCCAAATCCATTACAAGAAAAACAATGTCCTTGAAAAGCCCTTTGTTCATGCCTTGGTTCCTCATACCTTTCTTGACCATTATCCTTATGATCATTTTCAACTTGTGCATTGCATTCTTGAACTTTCTTTGTAGTATCTAAATCCTCTTCCTTAGTTTCTTCCTTGTTTTTCTCTTCAAGTATTTCTTTTCCTTTTGAACTTGATTCACCTATCTCAAAACAAGAACCAAACTAAATATTTGGAGCCATAGGAACTTTGGAACTTTCTTCATAACACTTAGGTGCTTCCTTGCTTTCATATTTAAGAACTTCCTTTCCTTTTGAGTGTGATTCCCCAAACCTGAAATATGAAACTTTTGGTGCTTTGGAATCTCCCTCTTCTTTCTCTTCATTTGTGTCAAGTAGTAAATTGGCATCCATCTCTATAGCCTCTAAAATACATGTTTCCTTCTTAGTGAAAATATCTTGACCTTTTGAGTCATGTGATGGATCAAACTTCTCAAGTAAGGAACATTTCAATTCTTTTAGATTCTCTTTAACCTCTTGTAGTTGCTCATGGATCACATTGAAGTCTTCCTTTAGATCAACTCGAGACATTATCCTCTTGTTTAACTTCTTCTATTTGGAGTGAATGTTCTTCTTCTACTTCTCTTATTCCATAGAAAAAACCTTCTTCATCTTCACTATCACTAAGATCATTATAATCTTCTATAGCAAACAAACTCTCAAGATTTCTTTGACCATGCTTGTTTCCTTGATGTGTCATCTCATCTTCACTATCACTGAAACCATTGCAATATCCTGATCTGTGATCTCTTTGACCACACACAAAGCATTTGCTCTCTTTCACCTTCTATTCCTAGGAATAGATGTTCTTCCTTTTCATCATCTGATTTGTCTCTATCACTATGATCTCAGCTATCACTTGCTTCTACAATGTAGTAAGATTTCTTTGCCTTACAAAAAATTTTCTTCTTCTCATACATGTTTTGCTTGTATCTATCATCTTTGTCATGCTTATGCTTTCCATCTTCTTTTCTTCTATGACCCTATTTTTCATCATCACTATTTTCTTCATGTGGACACTTGTATGCATAGTGACCAAGATCACCACACTTGTAGCATCTGAATTTCCTTATATCCCTAAAATTCCTTGAGTCCTTATTCCTTTTGATGAAGTTAGCTTCCTCATCATTATCTGAACCTCTACTTATTTCTGAAACTTTCCCTTTCTCTTTTTTTGAAGCCTTGAATGCAATCTCTTTTATTGGAACCTGATGCTTACTTACCCTCATCTCATAAGTTGTGAGAGTTCCTTGCAATTCTTCCATTGTTAGCTTGTTGATATCCATTGTTTCTTCTATTGCTGAAACCTTAGCATCATATTTCATGGGAAGTGATCTCAAAACCTTTTGAGTAACTTCTGATTCTTTCATCTCAAATCCTAGACCTCTCATGGTGTTAGTAATCTCATCAACTCGAAGTAAAAACCTTGCAATATCTTCAGAATCTTCCATTTTCAATTCCTCAAATATTTTTCTATGAGTTTGTAGTTTTGCCAACTTTACCTTGGAATCTCCTTCATAAGTATTCCACAACTTGGTCCACATCTCATTAGCTGAATTACATACCATAACCTTTGCAAAATCTATCTCTCATAGCCCACTCAAAATACAATTCATTGCTCTTGCATTGATCTCAACCAATTTCTTGATAGTCTTATCTACCTCGGGATCACCTTCAACCCTATACTCTTTTTCAACCATTTGCCATACCTCATATCCTTGTGATATCAAGTAGTTCTTCATCCTCATGCTCCAGAAAGCATAATTGTTACCATCAAACAGTGGAGCCTTATTTGTAGATGATCCATTCTATGAAGCCATCTATGTTCTTGTAGAATCTGCCCTCAAGCTATTAGCTTTTCTGAAGGAACCCACTCTGATACCAATTGAAGAACACAAGCTTATACTGAGAGGGGGGTGAATAATATAAGACCACTTTTTACTTTCTTTCCAAACCAATATCAATTAATGTCCTTAATTGCAATAACCAAATATAGTAGTGTGCATTAATAACTCAGATAGCAATAGTAAGCAAGAGCACAAGTCACCATACACAATTGAGACACAAGATTTAACGTGGTTCCCCCAATGTGGGGTACTCCACAAGATAATCTCCTTATAATATTTCACATAGAAATAAGGATCCTTATCCAATACAATGATTTCTTTGATCTACTCAAAGCTAGGCAATAACAAGCTCACACAGAACTTGTCCAAATATGCATAACAAGCTCACACAGAACTTGTCCAAAATTGCTCAACAAGCTCACACAAAACTTGTCCAAATTTATTTGATCTCTCAAACTAAATAACAAGCTCACACAAAACTTGTCCAAATCTACATAACAAGCTCACCTAGAACTTGTCCAAAATCGCTCAACAAGCTCACACAGAACTTGTCCAAATTTGCTCTAACAAGCTCACCAAGAACTTGCTCAAATCTACTCCAACAAGCTCACTAAGAACTTGTCCAAATATGCTCTAGCAAGCTCACCAAGAACTTGCTCAAATCTGCTCCAACAAGCTCACTAAGAACTTGTCCAAATATGCTCTAGCAAGCTCACCAAGAACTTGCTCAAATCTGCTCCAACAAGCTCACTAAGAACTTGTTCAAATCTACTCTAGCAAGCTCACCAAGAACTTGCTCAACTCTGCTCAATAGGCTCACTCAGAACCTCATCAAAATATTCCCAAATCTATCCACAAATCTATCTAAAACTATCCACAAATCTATCCCAAAAACTATCCACAAAGCCTTCTCAAAGGCTCAATCAATCATACACAAACTACCACAAATCTATCCAAAAATCTATCCCAAAGGCCTTCTCAAAGGCTCAATCAATCATGCTCAAGTAGTACTCAAATCTCATCCACAAATCTATGAAGGCAAGGCTCAAAGATGAACTCAACAATGAATGGCAATGCACTCTACAATGGATGACAACAATGATCCACAATGATCTCAACTCAACTCAACTCAAATCAATCTCAACTCAAGTCAACTCATAGAAGCATAAAGAGAATTGTTAGAGACTCAATATGTTCTAAGCTCAATCTCAACTCAAATCAGAATTATAGAATAGTTTGTTTCATGGGACTTGAACAATCACCTCACACAATCACTTGACTAGGCTCAATCAACTCAACTCAACCAATCACCACAAGGGACAACTCTTTCTCACAAAACCCTAGTCCAAGCATGTATCAACCAACTCAAATGTTTCCAACAATGCTCAACCACAAATCTCACATAACAATGATACTCATGTTCTTTTCAAGTTCTTTACATAACCAATGGGCTTCAACAACTATGCTTATAAAACAAGGTTTAAACACAACTCTCAAACCAGAAAACCTTGAAGCATTCAACCAACCACTTTCGAAAAGGAAACCACAATCAATCCTTTTCACTCCAATGATATTTCAGAAATCAACCACCATAAACAATCAATAGGAGAATGTGCCCATACCTTTTTGATGCCAAGAAGTTGTCCACAAAATCTGCCACACTAAACACAACTTTCCTTTCCAATCTCAATAAGGGTTAGTGGACTTCAAATAATAATCACAAGATAAAGCATAACTCAATTTACACCTTTTTACTCCAACTTAATAAACACATCCACCAAAGTCCTTTTTAATAAAAACCCTTATCCAAAATAATAATCAATAAACCTCTCAAAAATTATTTTATAACAACTCCTTATTTCTCCTAAATCTTAATTCTCAATTTCATGAACATCAAATTAAATCAACAACTCATCCACCTTTGAAATAATAATCACAACCCTTATAAAAACAAAGTTTAATTAAAAACTTTAATTATTCCTAACCACCTTATAACTCCAACTTAGGGCTTAACAAAATTAATTAGAGCAAAAACGTATTTACCTCCTCAAGGGGATTCGAACCCCCGACTTGCCCACACCGCGAGTGCCTTAGCCATGGCTAAGGTTGCCACATGAGCTAGCCGCTCATTCGAAAGGGAAAGGCACAACGTGCCTTAAAACCTTTCCTCCCTTTCTGCAAATCAAAAGCGCTTCGAGCGCTTTTCTTCCAACGCCTTCCGAACGCAATCAAGGGGATTCGAAACCTTGACGTTTGTGCTGCCACACACCTTAGCCAAAATCCAACTGCCAATGCGCCACTCTGCCCACGATGACTTTGGACTTCGACCAACCTTCGTTTATTCGTTGCTTCTGCTTTCTAAAATATTTTTGCACGAGCTCAATTCGGATGCTTAGCCAACGATTATTAACCACGAGCAAAGATCTGTTTATGAACCTTAGGTATCCCCTTTATATAGCCTCCTTATTATTTTTGATGACGTCGGAAAAAATCTTGCATATTTAATTTTAAATTTAAATTTAAATTTTAAATAATTAAAATTTAAACTAAATATTAAAAATTAAATATCTCCATCATCGGGGCACCTTTTTCGACGAAACGAAAGGCCAACTTGGGTTTTAAGAAAAACCCAGTTCAAATATGCCATCCATGGTTTTAAATAAAACCTTTTATTTTGCCTGCCTTGGTTTTCACAAAAACCCTGTATTTATCCATGCTTTCCAAAATATCATTTGGCCACCAAAACTCAATGTGATCCATGTGACATCAATGATCCATGTGACATCAATGACAACATAAAATAACTCAAATTGCCAATAAAGACTTGAAAAATGATTTGGATGGGCAATCACCAACTCTTAGCTAGTGCAGACGAGCTCGAATCTGAGTCCCCCTGGATTCATATTGTTCATGGACTATAAGTTGGTGGTGAAGACCAACAACCTTGGTTTGCAATTATCTATCATATAGATAATTTTCTAGTAATTGTAAATTTTGTTGATAATTCTTTGTAATAGCCAAATGAGCAAGCTTTCTTATATGTGCCACATGCTTACCAAAATACTGCATGAAAGAGGTAGTACAGACAATTTCTTCATTGCACCAAGAAATCCAACTAACAATATGAGGAGGTCATGGTAATAAATTCCATATTTGCTCAATCATAGCAATGGTGTCAGGGTGTTGCAATAAAGAAGTATTTAAATAAAATTGCTTGCACAAAAAATTAAATTGGTGACCACTCCACTCAATCTAAAAGGAAATTAGAAAATGATATGATAACATGAATTGATCCCAGAACGTCACAATCTTGTTATTGATGGAGGAGAATAAAAAATATTGTTGCTCTGACATCATAACTCAATTAAAGCACTTGCATACTCTGTCATTACCCACATGAAAATTGGACCATGTGAACTAGGGTGGAAGCATGTAATTAGGCTAGAAAAAAAGGGATCAAAAGGAGCACATTTACGTTTAAGAAAAAACTAACCCTCATGCTCTCCAATGCACCAATGCATTGGGAGGTGATCAACTTTATATTCAACATGCTCAACCATATTAAAATCACCATAAAAAATCTAATATGCCATCGACAAGTGATCAGCCAGGTACCACCAAAGGGTAAAACGACTAGACCCATCATTAGGTGCATAAATATTGGCAATGCCTAGGGTGTTCCCATTAATATTTAATAAAATTCAGACCACATGATGAGAAGGATCCTTGCCATATCAAAGCATACAATCCTCAAGTTTGGGAGAGAAATAAATAGAATCACCAGCCTGACCATCTTCATGGTGCACTTTAAAAGAACCTACAATACAGTTGAGAGAAATGTCTAACAAAAAACCAAAAATCTTAACTTCTTGTAAACAAATAACATCAACATGGCCAATACTTTGCAGAGCAGATAAAACAAAAAAATTTCATAAGGACTCTGTAAGTTCTCGAACATTCCACAAAAGGAAATTCATGGAGTAATATCCATGGAGCCGTTTCCCATAGGGTTACCCCCACTATCAACCAACACTTAAGAATTATTAAATGCAGAAGTCTAAGAAGGTTGAAGTAAATCACCAACAATCAAGGGACTGCCCACACTATCGTTGGCTAGTACTGAAAACCTATTAAATAAAGAGATTTGAGAAGGTTGAAATATGTCACCAATAGTCGAAAGACGATGCTTAACCTCCTAACTTCCCCTCGATGATTGTGAGCCATCCTGAAATAGACTACATGAACACCTGAAGGTTAAAAATATTATTATTATTAATTTTTAAATAATATTAATTTATTTTTTAAACTAATAATATGTAATAAAAATTACCTTTATAAATATATATATGAACCAGCAAAACAAAAGGAAAGTGTCATTATCATTACCCTTGACAAGGAAGAGGGCATAACCAAATTTATAAGAGAAATAAATAAAAAAATTAAAGAGAGCACAAAATTGAAATCAAAGATAAAATAACCTTATATATAAGATTTAATTATAATTTTTTTAAAATTTCAGTTATTTTCCTTAAAGTTGTTAGTTTTACTGCAAGGTTTTAAACAGTGTTTTATCATAAGACATCCTCATTTTTAAACACCATAAATTATATATATATATATATATATTAATTTAAAAAAAAAAAAATTATTTTATTTTAATTGTGTTCAACTACCTTTGGTAAGCCCTTGGAGTAATCCTCCTCCACATGAATATATTGTTTCTCAAATCAACTCATATTCATGATAAGAAGTGCTTGGAATAGCAAAAGTACAATCACATGGCATATGACTTTCTCTAAATACGGGATTGCACATTTTGTTTTTGTTATTATCAACATATCATATTGGTATCATGAATTAGTTTGTCAGTCCATTTAATAATTTTGGCTACTAGATTTTTAACAAATTATAATATTCATCCAAACCCCATAAGGGGGGCAGAGGTCCAAGTTTCAAATCTCGGGCCTTGCCGGACTGAACGCTTGTCCCTTTCCTGGTGCTTTTAGTTGCGTAAAAGGTTTAAAATGATTATGGCATGGTGGTTATAGGGGCGGACTACACGAAGATCTGTGTGGCGGCTTCTAGGGTGGACATTGCAGAATATTGTGGCGGCCATAAAAACTGGATAGCCTGCTCGGATTCGTAGCGGCTACCGATTCCACCATGTAAATTAAAAAAAAAAACAATTTATAATATTATAAAAATTAATATGATCTATCGTAATTTACCCGCAGCTAATTCTAGATGTTGCTTTTGTGTTTATTTTTTGGTTTTTGTAATGAAACTGAAGCTAATAGAGCCATAACAATTCTAATGTTTTAAGCAGTATTTTTTAATTTCACTTAGGATGATCTTAGGAAAATGGAAGCTAATTTGTTTTCCTTTGCTTAAATATTAAATTTTTTGAGCAAGGTGTAGTGACAGTATTGTCATTGTTGTCAACACAGTCAGATATATCGGTTGATGCAGTGGACAGGATTTCAGAGGTTATTCAGAGTATGCACAGTGATGTTAAATGCTTATGAGGATGTTTTTGATGTTTGGGTGAAGTTGTTACAGGTTGTTTGTACAAAGTTGAAAAAACCGTCATGTTGTGGCTGCTCCACAACATACCCCAAAATTAAGGACCCACCTTTTTGCATATTTTCCAAGAAGACCGAAGTGGCCCATATGCTAAAGATCAAATAAAAAGCAAAACACCGCAAGGAGAAAAAAAGTGTCGCGATATCGCGACATGTTGCATTTTCGAGGCCAAAATAGAAGAGAAAGAACAAGAAAGAAAAAGTGTCGCGATATCGCGACATGTTGCATTTTCGTGGCCAAAAGAGAAGAGAAAGAACAAGATAGAAAAAGTGTCGCGATATCGCGACATGTTGCATTTTCATGACCAAAAGAGAAGAGAAATAACAAGAAATAAAATGTGTCGTGATATCACGACATGTTGCATTTTTGTGGCCAAAAAAATAAGAGGAAGAACAAAAGAGAAAAAAGTGTCACGATATCACGACATGTTGCATTTTCACGGTCCAAAGAAAATAGAAAGAACAAGAAAGAAAAAGTGTCGCGATATCGTGACATGTTGCATTTTCACGGTCCAAAGCAAAGAGAAAGAGCAAGAAGGAAAAAGTGTCGCGATATCGTGACATGTAGCATTTTCGTGACTCAAAAAGGGCAGGCAGGCAGAGAAACAAAAGTGTCGCGATATCACAACATGTTGCATTTTCGTGACTCAAAAAGGGCAGGCAGGCAGAGAAACAAAAGTGTCGAGATATCACGACATGTTGCATTTTTGCCAAAGGAACAGAGTAGTTGACAGTGCGTCTGATATTAGTTATGAACACCAGGATAATGAAATTGAAGACTGCATAGTTATGTGGACCTATAAGGAATAAATTGAAGATTGAATAAGGTAATTTGTCACATAAGGACAAAATTCAATGAATAATACAAAACATTACATAAATAATATTTAATGATTTGAAATCATCTAAGATGGTCGTTACACATGGAAAGAAGCGGACACATGCCCATGTGGAGAAAAGGAAATGAAGGACCACAAAATAGAAATGAAAAGCCTTTTTGGAAACCAAAAACACATGCATGCACAAGGGAAGGAGAAAAAAAACAGTCATGGAAGGAGAAAATGAACAGTCATGGTAGGAGAAACAAAACAAATTTAGAGGTTTTAAATACACCATTCAAATAGGACATAAGTGGTTGGTGCTTCTTTCTGTTGGTGCAGATAAATTAGGGGTTGGTGCTCCTTTTTGTTGGTGCAGATAAATTAGGGGTTGGTGCTCCTTCCAGTGGGTGCTGGTAAATTGATTGTAAAGCTGGTGCTTTGCAAAGGCTAGATTTGGATGGGAGTCTAAACAATCATTTTGAGGATGTAGCCAAATCGGTGAACCTCAATACATCTTGTGTTGTGTGATGTTCTCTTGTTATACTTGATTTATTTGGTTTCAAGTTTTCATTGTTTTGGATTTAAGAGTTGAAGATTTAAGATTTAAAGAGCTACACTGATTCACCCCCTTCTCAGTGTCATTGTGAGACTAAAAATTGGTATCAGAGCGAGTTTCCTAAACAAGCTTAACCGGCTAGGGTGATCTTGGAAGTGACACAATGGCAGGTGGTGAAGGATTCTCATCAAACAAAGCACCATTGTTTGATGGAACTAATTACGCATTTTGGAGACTCAAGATGCAAATATATCTTTATGCTTTGGGATACGACATTTGGGATTCAGTAGATAGTGGATACACAATACCCACCACTTCTCCAACCGATGCTACCAGTAAGAAACTATTTGAGAATGACTCAAAAGCAAAGAATGCTATCATGTGCAGATTAGTGGACAGTGAACTGGTAAATATTATGAGTTGTAAAATGGCAAAAGAAATATGGGACAAACTGAGGAGCATTCATGAAGGTGACGTTAAGATCAAGGAGGCCAAGTTACAAACACATCGAGCTCAATTTGAAGTGTTAAAGATGAATGATGATGAGAACATAGAGGTATATATGCTAAGAGTTAATGATGTCATTAATGCGATTAGAGGACTCAGAGAGGAAATCAAAGATTCTGTAATCATGAAAAAAGTATTAAGATCTCTTCCCCAAAGATTTGATTCTAAAGTTTCAGCTATAGAAGAAGCTAAAGATCTAAATTATTTTAGTATGGATGAGATGCATGGTTATTTGACTACATATGAGATGAGAATAGGAAAATCTAAACCCACAAACAGAGAAGCTACTTTTAAATCCCATAAAAATATGAAAGCAAAACAAGAATTCGAGGAAGAAGAGACATCAGATGAAATGGAAGCAAAATTTGTTTGAAAACTAAAAAGGGGAAAAGGAAAATACAGAGGAAATTTACCATTTAAATGTTTCAATTGTGGAGGCATTGGGCATTTTGCAACTAAATATCCACTTAATGAGAAGAACAAAAGTGATGAAGGATCGCACCAAGAAAGAAGTGACTGAAAAAAAAACAAATTTCAGAAAAGGCAACTTCAAGAAGAAAAGTTTCATCTCCAAGAATGTCAGTTCATTAGAATACAGCTGCGGTGAGGATTCTGAAAAGGAAATAGGTGAAGCTCTTTTCATGGCACTCAAAGAAGAAAAAAGAAAAAAAGAATAGGAATGTGATGAAGAAGAAATTGATGCAAAAGTAAATTTTGAAGAGGAACTAATTACAGCTCTGGATGAATTGAAGATAGAAAGAAAAAAGAATAAGAAAATTTCAAGAAAGCTTGAGGATGCAAATAAAATCATAACCACTTTGAAAGTACAGATAGAAGAATCCAAGAAAATATTTTAAGATATTGAAGTGCAAATAACCATGAAAATAGATTATTGCAGCAAGCTAAAAGAAGAGACTGTTGGTTTAAGAATGTGGATAGAAGAGATGAATCATAAAATTAGTTGTTATCACAAACGTGAAGAAAGTTCTATGAAGCTGGATAAGATCATAAAAAACCAAAAGACTATAGACATCAAATTTGGTTTGGGCTTTGACGAAGGAGAATCATCAAATGGATCAAAGGCCATAAATGAAGAATCCATAAAGAATGAAGATAAGAAACAAAGTTGATCAAGAAAAATTGACTCATGCAAAAGAAAGCAATAATGCAAGACACAAAAGGAGAATTGACAATGATGGATTCACCAATGTCACACATAAAAGAAGAAGAAGATTTATGGCTCCTACGACAACATGGCAAAGACCATCACCCAGGTTCAATCATCTCTTTTCTGGTTCCTATTTTAAATGCAATGGTTATGGACATGAGATTTCAGATTGCAAGTATAATGTAGGACCAAGGAATTTTACCAGTAGAAAATTTTTTTCACCTTTGATGGATTATGCAGTAGAATGTTATAACTATCATAATTTTGGGCACATTGCAAGAAATTTTCGAAGTACATTTGCATCAAATCAATTTCAAGGAAGAAAATTTCAACAAAATGTATTGAGACAAAATACAAAATTTCCCAAAAAACATGCACAAGCTACTGAAAAAGAAAAGTCAAAACAAGAGCCCAAAACTGTAATCAAACCAGAGTGGAAAGAAAAAGAGTGATCTAAGGAAGAAAAGGAATCCCTGATCATACAAACAACATTTAAAGCACAGAATAAATCTGCACCATGGATACTTGATAGTGGATGCTCCAATCATATGATAGGTGACAAACATAAATTTGAGAAGTTACAAAGCAATATAAAGGTGGTTCAAGAAAATTTGGAAATAATGATGGAGCTAAGATAGTTGGCAAAGGTTCAATTAAGATCAGTGATGGAAAAATCAAGTCAAAAGAAGTCTTGTTTGTGGTTGGTCTGAAGCATAACTTGTTGAGCGTAAGTTAGATTTGTGATAGAGGTCATGAAGTGATTTTTAAGAAGTAGGGTTGTGAAGTCAAAAAAGCAAACAGTGGAAATTTGATAGTAACTGGATCGAGGACATCTAGTAACCTGTACACTCTCTTAGAGACTTTAGAAGGAGCTTGCTTGATTGGACAGGAGGAGGAAAATTGGTTGTGGCACAAGAGGCTCGGTCATATCAGTTTTGAAAATCTAGGAAAAATCAGCTCAAAAAAGGTAGTGAGATATATTCCCACCATTGGAAAACCATCAAATAGCATTTGTGCTTCATGCCAAAAGGGGAAGCAAACTAGATTCTCATTTAAAACAAAAGAGTACTACACAAGAAAACCTTTGGAACTAATACATACTGATTTATGTGGACCCATGAGAACGTAAAGCATAAATGGTGACAAATATTTTATGTTGTGTATAGATGACTATTCCAGGATGACATGGGTACTATTTTTGAAGTATAAATTAGAAGCTTTTGAGATGTTCAAGGTTTTCAAAAACCAAGTTGAGAATCAAACAGAAAAAAGGATTAAATGTTTAAGATCAGATAGAGGAGAGTTCATTTCAGAGGATTTTATAGAGTACTATGAAAAATATGGTATTAGGAGACAATTTTCAGTAGCTAGGACACCTCAGCAGAATGGTGTGGTAGAAATAAATAACAGGACAGTGCAGGAAATGGCATGGACTATGTTGACTGAGATCAAAGTAGTAGACAGATTTTGGAAAGAGGAAGTCCATACTACGGTATACATCCAAAATAGGTGCATGTTGAGGATGCATGAAAGCAAAACTCCTTATGAGTTGTGGTTCGGTAAAAAGGCAACAATAAGATACTTTAAAGTTTTTTGCAGCAAGTGTTACATCAAAAGAACTGAAGAAAACCTTGGCAATATTGAAGATAGAGCGGATGAAGGTATTTTTCTTGGCTATTCGTCAAAAAGAAAAGCTTACAAATGCTACAACAAGAGGCTAAGGAAAATTGTGGATAGTGTCGATGTTAAAGTTGATGAAAGTAGGGAACGAGTAATTAGCTATGAAGAGAACTACCCAATTTATGAAGAGGTTATTGAAGGAGATGAGGAAAATGAAACGAAAAAGAAACAAAAAATTGACTCATATGATTCAAACAGTGATTCAGAAGTGGAAGAAAATAAGAAATTGAAAACAGGTAGCTGGCAGAAAGATCATCCTAGAGAGCAAATAATTGGAGACCCCACAGTTGGTGTTCAGACAAGAAGAAGAGTAGTAAGTAACTACTCTCTATTATCCAGCATTGAGCCCAAAAATGTTGCTGATGCAAGCAAATATGAAATTTGGATGAAGGCAATAAATGAAGAATTAGATCAGATCGAGAAAAACAAAACTTGGGAGTTAGTACCAAGACCTACAAATAAAAATATAATCAGTACTAAATGGGTCTTTCGAAACAAATTGAATGAATACGGACATGTAGTCAGGAATAAAGCAATATTGGTATGTAAATGCTATGCACAAGTTGAAGGTATTGACTTTGACGAAACCTTTGCACCTGTGGCTAGACTAGAGGCAATTAGAATGTTTGTGGCTTTAACAGTTTACAAGAATTTCAAAGTTTATCAAATGGATATGAAATCAGCATTTTTGAATGGGAAACTTGAAGAAGATGTTTATATTGAGCATCCAGATGGTTTCCAACTTGGTGATGATCCCAACTTGGTTTGCAAGTTGAAGAAAGCATTATATGGCTTAAAACATGCACCCCGAGCATGGTATGCAAGGCTAGACTAATATCTTACTCAACAAGGGTTCAAGAAAGGTATGGTGGATAGTAATTTGTATGTCAAAATAGAAAATGGCCATCTTATTGTTTTTTGTATGCGTAGATGATATCATATTTCGCAGCAGCAAAGATGATTCGTGTAAAGATTTAGCAAATAAGATGCAGAAAGAATTTGAAATGTCAATGATTGGTGAACTTTCGTATTTCCTCGGGTTGCAAGTTAATCAAAATGAGAAGGACATATTTATTTCTAAAATTAAATATGTGAAAGAGATGCTAAAAAATTTCACAATGGAGGATTGTAAGCCAGTTAGCACTCCCATGACGACAGGTTTCAAGTTGATCAAGGATGACAAATATCCACATGTTGATCAAACCATGTACAGATCTATGATTAGGATCTTACTGTATTTGACAACTACCAGACCAGATATTTTTTAGTCAGTATGCATGGTAGCATGATTTCAGGCTAGTCCCAAGGAGACTCATGTGACAATAGTGAAGAGGATTCTTCGGTACCTCAAGGGTACTATGGAGTATGGGTTATGGTATCCTGAAGGTAAGGACTTAACCCTTATTGTGTATTTAGATGCATATTGGGTAGGATGTGTAGATGACAGAAGAGTACCAGTGAAGGTACATTCTATCTTGGAGATAGGTTGGTCGTGTGGCATAGTAAGAAACAAGAGTCAGTCTCCTTATCCACAGTAGAGGCAGAATATATTGTAGTGACAACGTGTTGTATGCAGGTATTATGGATGAAACAAACCCTAAAATATCTTGGTATTAACTTTAGTGAGCCAATTTCAGTTAAGTGTGATAACACCAGTGCCATTAACATCTCAAAGAATCTGGTTATGCATTCTCGCACAAAACATATTGCTATCCGATATCACTTTTTGAAGGAGAAAGTTATAGAAGGTGAGGTTAAGTTGGATTTTGTTCCAAAAATAGAGCAAGTAGCGGATATCTTCACAAAATCATTGCCCAAGGAAGTATTTGAGTACCTTTGCAATAAATTGGGAGTGGTCATGCTTCCTAAGAATTGACTAGCTATCGGGACCACATTCTTAGGGGGAGCATTTGTGTATTTGTTTATCTTTTTGCTCATGTTTGTGATTTTTTCTAAGTGTAATAATTTTTTCCTGAGAATGTTGTGCATGGACTCAGGGGGAGTTTGCAACAACTCTTTGGTATTGTTGTCAAAGGGGGAGAACAGTTATAGGAAATTGCATGTGTGTTGCCAAAAATTCCAAATGGGGAGATTGTTGAGCAAGGTGCAGCGACAGTATTGTCATTGTTGTCAACACAGTCAGATAGATCGGTTGATGCAGTGGACAGGAGTTTAGATTTTATTTAGAGTATGTATAGTGATGTTAAATCCTTATGAGGATGTTTTTGATGTTTGGGTGAAGTTGTTACAGGTTGTTTGTGCAAATTTGAAAAAATCATCATGTTGTGGCTGCTCCACAACGTACCCCAAAATTGGTGACCCACCTTTTTGCATATTTTCTAAGAAGACCGAAGTGGCTCATATGCTAAAGATCAAAGAAAAAGTAAAACACCGCAAGGAGAAAAAATGTGTCGCGATATCGCGACATGTTGCATTTTCATGGCCAAAAGAGAAGAGAAAGAACAAGAAAGAAAGTGTCATGATATCACAACATGTTGCATTTTCGTGGCCAAAAGAGAAGAGAAAGAACAATATAGAAAAAGTGTCATGATATCGCAACATGTTGCATTTTCACAACCAAAAGAGAAGAGAAAGAAAAAGAAAGAAAAAGTTTCATGATATCATGACATGTTGCATTTTTGCGGCCAAAAAAAATAAGATGAAGAACAAGAGAGAAAAAAGTGTCACGATATCGCGACATGTTGCATTTTTGTGATCCAAAGCAAAGAGAAAGAACAAGAAAGAAAAAGTGTCGCGATATTGCGACATGTTGCATTTTCCTGGTCCAAAGCTAAGAGAAAGAGCAAGAAGGAAAAAGTGTCACAATATCACGACATGTAGCATTTTTGTGACTCAAAAAGGGCAGGTAGACAGAGAAATAAAAGTGTCGCGATATCGTGACATGTTGCATTTTTGCCAAAGGAACAGAGTAGTTGATAGTGCGTCTGATATTAGTGATGAACACCAGGATAGTGAAACTGAAGACTGCATAGTGATGTGGACCTATAAGGAATAAATCAAAGATTGAATAAGGTAATTTGTCACATAAGGAAAAAATTCAATGAATAAGACAAAACGTTACATAAGGAATCTTTAATGATTTGAAATCATCTAAGATGTTCGTTACACATGGAAAGAAGTAGACACATGACCATGTGGAGAAAAGGAAATGAAGGGCCACAAAATAGAAATGAAAAGCCTTTTTGGAAACAAAAAACACATGCATGCACAAGGGAAGGAGAAAATGAACAGTCATGGAAGGAGAATGGAAGGAGAAAATGAATAGTCATGGTAGGAGAAACAATTTTTTTTTAGAGGTTTTAAATATGTCATTCAAAGAGGCCATAAGTGGTTGGTGCTTCTTTTTGTTGGTGTAGATAAATTAGGGGTTCGTGCTCATTTTTGTTGGTGCAGATAAATCAGGGGTTGGTTCTATTTCCAATGGGTGCTGGTAAATTGATTGTAAATTTGGTGCTTTGCAAAGGCTGGATTTGGATGGGAGTCCAAATAGTCATTTTGAAGATGTAGCCAAATCGGTGAACCTCGGTACATCATGTGTTGTGTGATGTTCTCTTGTTATACTTGCTTTATTTGGTTTCAAGTTTTCATTGTTTCGGCTTTAAGAGTTGAAGATTTAAGGTTTAAATAGCTACACTGATTCACCCCCCTCTCAGTGTCATTGTGAGACTAACAAAAATTTGTATTGTCTTTGTAAGCGACAGTGATTTAGTAACATAATCAGTAGGAAAGATCAAGGAACGAAAGCTATTTTTGTTTTCTTTCCTTAGTCTTCATATTTTTTAAGGTAAGCTTGAGTGTATGTCGATGTGATGTTAAAGTAAGCAACTAGCACACGTTAGTTCGAACTTTCTCACTTTGACTTCGTTTCTGTTATATATGAATAGTGTAGAATGAAGAACATGGAGTTCAAAGAAGAAGAGACGGATGAGGCCTTTCCTTTAGCACCTCATGTTACAAAGCATCTACTTCGGTATGGGGTACAAGTCTGAGAAATGACATGAATATTCGATGGGGTAAGGGTTACTATAGGGATCTTATCATTATTAAGGGAAAATATTTTTAATTTATAGGGTAAACTTAGGGAGAAGGATAGATTTTATCTATCCCACAATTAGTTAGTTATTATATTGATTAAAATTAATTTGGTTAGTTTTTATTTAATCTAAAATGTCTTTTATATTAAATTATTAATAAAATATATTTTAAAAAACAATTAGTTGGTTATTATCTTTATTAAAATTAATTTGGTTAGTGTTTTTTTAATCTAAAAAAACTTTTATATTAAATGATTAATAAAATATTTTTTTAAAAAATGGATAAATTCCTTAGTCAATATTATGAATTAAAAAACAACCATTGTTAAATAGTGTAGAAAACCAAGAAACAACTAACAACCAATTAAAATAACTAGTAAGGAGACACTATGAACTAGCCAAAAAAATAGAATGATTACATACTAAAAATAGTGGTTGAGTGCACCACAAGAGCAAAAGCAAAACAAAAGGGAATCCTCACAATTATGAAGATATATTAATGAGGTTTAGCCACCACTGGGACTGAAACCCACCTATAATTATCATCAAGAGACTTTGGCATCGAAACCCATCCCTAATCAAAGGAATAAGTATTAGGAACATCTTCTCAGCCATAGGCAAATGAATCCTCATTGACAAAAAAAATCGAAGCATATAACTTGTCCAAGGTATCAAGACGAGGAGTTGAGGGAGAGAAACGAGAAATAAAGTTACCAAGGTTGGATTTATAAGGAGGGGGACCTTAAGCTAGGCTAGGAGAGTGAATTATGGTTCAGAAACGATGGTACTTGGACCTGGATTGATTTCTAGGATAATCTTATGCAAGAGGAACCCAATTGACTATGGAATGATCAATCAACTCTTGAAGATGAGAGAGCTCCATAGCCACCTTATTGGCTTGAACTGCAATATAAAAATACACAAATGAAATAATATTAGATTTCTCAAAAGTAAATATGTGAAGAGAGGAAGAATACTTACCAAAGATACATTCATTTCTAGATTTCCATATGTTTTATAAAGTTACCATACAAAACAAGTGATGAGGCCTGGAAATGCCTCAATCATAACATGTTTTGAACACTAAAATTGCCTATAAACTCTTATGTTTAATCTAATATGCTATTTAAGTTAATTCAATATGCTATGTATTAACTATTTGCATGATGAATGTATCTGAAATACTATATTTTGATTTTTATAGCATTTTGCATAAGTTTTATGTTGTTTTGTTATGATTTGTTGAATGAGATATGCTTAGGTTGATAGCAGAATTTCACTAATCATATTTTGATATGTCTCAAGCATTCATTTTACCTAAATCTATCAATAGTTCAAGCAAACTATTACTGTGCAGCAAAAACTGGGTTTTCCCATGTAAATTCCAGCCAGCTGCCAATGAATGGCAAGGCATGAAATTCACATATGGAAAGAGATGAAGATCATTGGAATCCAATCCTGAGAGATAACTGTTTGCGTACTATTACTGTTATTGTCTGTATTTCATTATTTAGATGACTGTTACAACTTCGTAACAGTTCTGGTTGAGTCGTTCGCCGGTGTGCTATTCCCGGCCTTTGTAAATTTATTTAAACCCTGCTCAATAATACAAAAGTTGTTCGCTAGTTTTACATGGCATCAGAGCCAGTTCGGTAAGGTTGCTGGGCAGCAAATTTTTTTTTTTGCAAGACATCCTGCAGGATGTAGAGCGTGCGTTCTTCACTGCTTTGGACGTTGCGCAAGCTGCAGGTCGACCCCCCCGCCAGGACGCAGTTGGCGCACTGCGTCGCGGGATTGCCCAGACTCCCCCCGTTGACGCAGTCGGCGCGCTGCATCACGGACTGCCCAGACTACGCAGGCCAAGCTGCGTCAGCCTGCGCATTGCAGACTACGCAAACGTTTGACGCGTCCTACGTCAGCCTACACGTGCTGGAGACCACGCAGAAGCATGACGCGACCTACGTCAGCCTGCATAGGGGGAACCACCCCGCCCCCCATTGAAGGGGGATCACGCGCTGACAGGTCACGGACGGTACAACACTCTGGGAACGAACGTCCTCATGACCAGGTGCGAACAAGAGGAGGAGGGACGCCACCCCCCCCCCGCGCACAAGCATCGTAGTAGGGCAGAGGGGTGGAGCTACACCCCACCGTACAGCGCTGACGCGCAGGAATTTTAAATTCCCCCACTCCCGCGCTGTTACGGGGTATAAACCCCCCCCCCCAAAAGTCGGATTGCGCAGAGGTGGGGAGGAGCGCTGCGGACAAGGAGGTCCGCGCAGGAGGGGAAATTAAAAAAAATAGCGCCCCCCGCCCCCCCCTTCCCGAAAATTAAAAAAAAAACGAAATGCACCCCACCCCCCCCGTTGAGCGGATAGCACGGGGGACGAAGCTGATTTGCAGCGGGAAGCATTTTTTTTTAAATCCACAGTGAGCGGCGGGAAGCAGCAGCGCCAGCGTGCGAGGAAGCAGCAACCGAGCAACCGGAGGCCGCAGCAGTGGAGGAGGAGCATTCGGGTGAAAAACAAGGTGCTCCATTGATCCTTTCGGATCAGCCCGCTGGCTCACGTGGTCGTGAGCCGTGCGGTAAGGCTCAGGGAGCCTACAGGTCGGGGGTTCAAATCCCGTCGACTCCCCCCAAGGTATAAATTTTTCAAAGTTATTTTTTAATTATTATTTTTTTAATTAAAATTTTTAATTTTAATTTTTTTTATAGTTTTTTAACTTTATAAATTAAAATTTTAATTTTAATTTATTTTTTTATAAGTTTTAAAACTATATAAATTAAAATTATTTATTTTAATTTTAAATATATAATAATTATTAAAAATGCTTTGTTAATGAAAGCTTTTTAAGGGGGGATATTTTTTTCAAAAAATCAAAGGGGGATTGTGAGTAATTTTTTGAAAAGGCAATTTGGCGAATTGTAAAAGGTGCATTTTCGGCTGTGACCGACACCTTGTGGGTTATTCTTGTGGGCAGTTTTTTATGTTGTATGTTGCATATTTCATTTTTGCACTATAAAATTAAAAACTTAAAATCAAACACTCCCTAAGTCCCCGGAATAATTAAAACCCATCCGTGCAATTTATTGCACTGTAGCATTCGGTATTTGTGATACCTCTGGCCAGCACTTACAGGTAAAGTTGTCATGATTTGGCTACTTTATCCGTCGCCTAATATAGTTGCTACAATGATGTCTGAGCTTGTTCTCTATAAATCGTCGGGGAGAGATAAGTTAGCCATTTTTTGCATTTTTTTACTCCATCCACTACCCTTTATCGCACTTGTGTTTAGGCGTAAATCTTGACGAAGTATTCTTCATAGTGTTTAGGGGAAGTTACGCCCCACGCATGAGAAGAATCTTCTATGGTAGGTGCCATCAACAAGGTGATTCCCTTTCAGTACCGCTTATGTTCCACGTATCGTATGATCTCTAAAACTCACCTATAGTCTCCCTCACATAAGGGCGGGTGATTTTTTGTTGATATTTCTAAATACCTATAGTTTCCATCACGTAAGGGCGGGTATTTTGTACGGTATATTGGCCTAGAAAAAGGTATATCGAAAGGGGGACCAATTGGTGATATAAGGAACCTTCACTATGGCCGTTGTTGCAAAGTTGATGACTGATCCGCATCAGTTATTGAAAGGTCCAAATTATACACCATGGAAACATAAGATGAAGGCAATTCTCCAAATGGAATATTTGTGGGATATTGTTACTAGAGTAGCAACTAGGCCTTCACCAACAGCAGGATCCATAGGTCCTTCAGCAGATCAGATAGATTTTGACAAGAAAGACAGTCGAGCAAAGGTGCTCATTTTGTTTGCTATTTCAGATGAAGTGCAACCTCATATAGCTGACAAAGCAAGTGGTAAAGAGGCATGGGATGCCATTAGAACCATCTATGAGGGGAAGAATGATTCCACCATTCTTCATCTTCAACAACAACTTCATAACCTGAGTTTGAGACAGGGTGAAACAGTTGAACTCTTTCTATGCAGAGTGTCTGAGTTGAAAGAGAAATTGAGTTCTTTGGGAGATACTATGGATGAAAAGCTTCTCATTTCACTTGTGATGAGAGCTTTACCTTATTCATTTGATATGTTGATAACCTCCATCCAGGTGTCTCAACGAAAAATTACCTACATCGAGTTGGTCAATCTGCTTCAACAACAGGAGGCACGCCAACTTCACAAGGATGATTCTTCCAATACAGCCCTATACACCAACAGGCAGGGTTCTAGGGAGAAAGGTAATGGGCAAAAAGGAGGCAAATTTCAGAAAGGAGGAAATTCTCAACAAGATACGAAAGGAAAAGGCAAACAACCTCAACAAAAGAAGAGGTGGTGCAAGATCTGTGAGAAATACAACCATGAAACCAACAGATGTTGGCATAAGAACAAGCAGAAAGGCCAAAACAAACCACAAAATAAAAACAAGCAACCCCAAGTGAATGTTGCTTTTGAAGAATCTGACTCAGATTCTGAATGGGCACACAAGGTGCTCATGACTACCATAGATTCCACACAGAGGGATCTTATTTGGTATGTCGATTCTAGAGCTAGCAAACATATGACTGGCGACAGATCATGGTTTGAATCATTTGTGGCCAAAGAGGGCAAACCTATCACAATTGCTGATGATAAAACCTATAGGGTTTAGGGAGAGGGTACAGTTTCAGTCACTCTTCCTGATGGCAAGTGTCAGATTGACAAAGTCCTCTATGTTCCAAGATTGGCCAACAATTTGTTGTCAGTGACACAAATCCTGGATAGAAATATGGTTGTCAACTTTCGTGTTGAGAATGGAAAGAAGTGTTGTACCATTACCAGGAAGGGTAAGCAGATTGCAACAACTTCATATAAGCACGACTTATTTGCACTAGATTCTATCTCTACTCCACATGTTGCCATGACTGTCTCTACCAAGGAGGCAACTTCCCTATGGTACAAGAGATATGGGCATCTTAGTTCTGTATACTTACTTGAGCTCAGCAAGTATGAGATGGTAAAGGGTCTTCCTTCCCTTTCTGTGACTGCTTGGCATGAAAGCAGCATAGAGTACCATTTGAGAAGAGCTCTACAAGAGCATGAAAACCTCTGGAGTTAATTCACACCGATCTATGCGGTCCTTTCACACCCAACAGTTGTGGAGGGAAGAGGTACTTTCAATTATTCGTAGATGACTTCTCACGAAAGATGTGGGTTTTCTTTCTCCAACTGAAATCAGAAGCTTTCGCATTCTTCCAGCAGTTCAAGAAATCCGTTGAGAAGGAGTCAGGAGCTTCTATTAAAACCCTCCACTCAGATCGAGGGGGAGAGTTTACCTCTAATGAATTTTATGCATTATTAGATAAGCATGGAATCAAGAGACAGTTAACAACTACCTATACTCCTCAGAAAAATGGAGTTGCTGAGAGAAGGAACCGTTCTATCATGGAAATGGTTCGTTGTATGCTCACAGGAGCTACTCTTGGGCAACAATATTGGGCAGAAGCTGTCACCATTGTAGTGTATCTATTGAATAAGGCACCCACAAAGGCCCTAAAAGGAATGACTCCACAGGAAGCATGGAGTGGTCGAAAACCCTCCATATCTCATCTACGTATTTTCGGATGGCACGCTCTCATGCACATACCGAAAGAGAAAAGGAAGAAGCTAGATGATAAAACACTGAGATGTATTTTTCTTGGTTATTCTGAGCACTCTAAAGGATATCGGTTGATAGATCCTTTGACCAAGAAAATTCATATCAGCGGAGATGTTGTCTTTGATGAAGCTTTCACATCACAGAGCACATCTAAAGTACACCAAGATATTGTGGAATCTAAGGAAGAGAAGATTCCTTCGTCAGCACAGACAGGAGGTCCTTCTACATATTCTTCACCACCATCGAAGAAGAATCCAAAATGGTGTACAAATACAATCAGAGACACAAATTTATCCACTCCTCCCAATTTGAATTTGGATAGACCTCGTACACGCAGTATGGCTCAAAAGGAAAAAGAAGCCAGAGAAACTGGTGAGGTTGATGATCTTTGTCAATCTTTTGAGGAACTTTTTGTGACTCCAAGTACAGAAGTAGAGGATATGGATATTGATGATGACAGGGTGTTCATGTCTACCATAGATGATCTTGAACCTGCATCAGTGCAATATGCTCTTAGTGAGCCTCAGTGGAAGGCCGCTATGGATACAGAGTATGAGTCTTTGATGAGAAATAAAACTTGGAAGCTTATTGATTTGCCACATGGAAAGAATCCCATTGGCTGCAAATGCGTATATAAAGTCAAGTACAAGGCAGATGGAAAAATTGATAAGCATAAGGCCCGTCTTGTTGCAAAGGGCTATGCTCAAAAGGAAGGCATTGACTACGAGGAAACTTTTGCACCTACTGCTCGGATGACCACAATTCGGGTTATGTGTGCTATGGCAGCACAATATGGGTGGAAAGTTCACCAGATGGATGTCAAAAGTGCCTTTCTAAATGGTGATCTCCAAGAAGAAGTCTATATGACTCAGCCTGAAGGATTTGAAGTGGAAGGCCAACAACAGAAGGTTTGCAAATTGGTCAAATCCTTATATGGTCTGAAAAAAGCTCCTCAAGCTTGGTATATAAAAATGGACAATCACCTTATGTAGCATGGATTTAAGAGATGTCCGTCAGATGCAAACCTCTATTTCAAGAAACAGGGTTTTGAGATAGTGTTGCTTGTACTCTATGTGGATGATTTGCTCATTACAGGGAGTTCAGAAACTATGATCTCTACTGTCAAAAGAAACTTGTGCAAATATTTTGAGATGACAGATCTCGGACTTCTCCATTACTGTCTTGGTCTGGAATTCAGCCAAAAGGAGCACTCCATCAAAGTGTCTCAGAAAAAATATGCCAAGACATTGCTGGAAAAATATTGCATGACTGATTGCAAGCCAATGGCAACTCCAATGGAGAATGGACTTTAGTTATCGTGATATGATGATTCACCTCAGGTAGATGGTACTCTCTATCGATAGTTGATTGGGAGTCTCATATATCTAACCAATACTAGGCCAGATCTCGTATTTGCTGTCAACTATCTTTCGAGGTTCATGCAGGAGCCTAAGACCACTCATTGGAAAGTAGCAAAACATGTTCTTCACTATGTCCGTGGTACTATGGAATATGGCCTAGAATACAAGAGGAACAACAAATTCTTCTTGCAAGGATACATGGACTCCGACTATGCCGGATCATTTGATGATCGCAAGTCAACTTCTGGATACATTTTTCATCTGGGATCCGGTCTTGTCTCTTGGCACAGCAAGAAGCAATAGGTGGTTGCTATTTCATCAACAGAGGCAGAGTATCACACCGCACGTGAAGCTATGTGCGAAGTGATATGGTTATGTCACATTCTGACAAGTATGGGCCATCCATCAAAATCTCCAATACACTTGTTTTGCGACAATCAGGGTGTTCTGAACCTCGTCAAGAATCTAGTCCATCATGAAAGAACAAAGCACATTGACACACAATGTCATTTCATTCGAGATGAAGTTCCAAAGCACCGAATTCAGCTTCAGCACATTCCCACCGATGCTCAAGTTGCAGACATTTTCACTAAGGCACTTGGACGTGTCAAATTTGAATTGTTTCGCAGCTCACTTTGTATTGCAAAATAATGTAAGGGGATGTTAGTAGTCTAGTATAGCTATTAGTTATTACATTACCCAAATAATGTAATAAAGGGGGATGTTAGTGTACTATTATTGTTATTGTCTGTATTTCATTATTTAGATGACTGTTACAACTTCGTAACAGTTCTGGTTGAGCCGTTCGTCGATGTGCTATTCTCGGCCTTTGTAAATTTATTTAAACCCTGCTCAATAATACAAAAGTTGTTCACTGGTTTTACAATAACCCACCCAAAAAATGTAGAGGAAAACATTTAAGGAGCACACATTTGTTCATTCCAAACAGATGTCTTCGGAATGATAAAACATAGTGTCTTCGGAATGAGCGGATCTTCAAAATGAGAATTGCAGTATCTTCGAAATGAACTACGTATCTTTGGAATGAAAATAGAATGTGCTTTTTGACTTGTTGACCAATTTATGATTCTAGAAAAAGGGAAATAAATATTGAAAAGGGTAAGGGAAAATATCTCAGATCTGCCTTTTCCGTCCTTGTCGACCAAAGCCACCATTTATGGAAAGATCAAGTTTGATCTTCTTCTAGGATAAAACCAGGAATTGTTGCAGCATAATAGGATTAGATCTTTTGAGATATTCTCATATTGTTAGCATATCTTAGGACATCTATAAATATGGCTCCCATTCAGGTTGAGCTAGTAGTAAGAGTAGAGAGTGTGGAGATAGAAGATAGAGAAAGCAAAAAATAGGCAATAACCAAAAAAGTGGATCACATACTGTTACAGTCCTGTAACAGGTTTTCAGTAGAATTATTGTACTGATGTGCTTGAATTAATAAAATGTACTATTTCTATTTTATATTGCTTATAAATGAGTGTGAGTAAGATCTAGAGAGAGAGTGACTCATACCTTCTTCTGGACAAGAGGCTGGCCACTTCCAGACCTAGGAGGAGGACTAACAGCAAGTTTTTATTTTTATTTTACTGCAGCAGAATGAGTTGTAGAACTTGTCATTTCATTCATTTGTAAAAAACTAATGATATTTGCAATATTAGCTTATTTTATATTTTGTGATTAATGGTTTGGTTGTAATCCCCACTTTTAGCAAAGCTTTCAATTTATTGCAGACTGTCATTTCTAGCATTTACTATTTTCTGTAATTTCCTACATTTTGTGTTTTGTTGTCAACCCCTGCATAGAATATTGACAACCTTCTATTACAGAGCCTTGACAGGGTTTCATTTCCATGTTATAAATAGGTTTCCATTACTGCATAAGTAAATATATTTCCTTTCTACAATTATAATCAGACTTCTAATTCTACAACTATTATTTTTGCAACATAATTAGGTCTCATTCTGCAATTGTAATTAGGACTTCATTTCTGTAGTTAATGATTAGTTTCCAATTTTGCAACTTAGAGTAAGGTTATGCAATTTAGATATAGGAATTTCTTAAATCCACCACACAATCGGTTTCACCAATAAGACCTGTTAATCTAGATTGACCTAAGTTATAACCCTGTTCAACCCTTCTTCTGTAGATAGCCTTGTACACTGCCCTGGATTTTACTATGCATCATTTTGGCATCGTTGTTGGGGAATTGTGTTGCTAGAAGGTGAAAATAGTCCAATAACTATTAATTATACTGAGCTTTGAATATTCAAGATAAAATATGAATAGAACAGCTGGTTAAAGTAAAAGCTATTGACCTATAATTTATGTCATTTAAGAGTAAATATGAATGAGTAAGTCTAGGTATGAAAATGGTAGAATTACCCAAAGGTATCCCTGGCTTGTTCCATCAAGGAGATCTTCATATTTAAGGGGTGAATCACCTGTGTTTGAATTACCAGAAATATTGAAAGAAAAATCACCAGTCTCACCATCATTAGAACATTATGAGACAGAAACTCCTATAGAATTTGCTATAAAAGATGAAATAGAAACTACTGCAGAAGTTGTTATAGAAAAATAAATACACACAATAGCAGCAGCAGAAGACCTTGCTCCAGAACCTTCAACTTCATGAGCCAAGAAACAAAAGAAAAGAGGGTCTCGAACTGGCAGTAGAATAGAAAAATAGAAGAAGGTCCATTTTTTTGAAGTTGCAACTGATTTGTTAGAATAGAGAAATGAAGCACCTATCCCAACAAGGGAAGAAACAACAAGGGAAATAGAAGCATCTGAAACTATACCCATAACCCCTACTATCACCAAAAAATAGAGTAAAAAGAAGAAGTTTGCATCTGGAACCAATAGGTCTACAAGACTCCACTTGAGGGAAATGATAGAAGAGGTCATAGAATAAGTTGGACAAAGCAGTCCAAATATCACAGAGATACAACCAGCTCTTGAAAACTTCCTAGAATTCCTTGAACAGATAATTGAGGAAGAGGCTGGGCAGGATAATTTGGAGGTGGCTATAGTTCAAAAAGCCATAGAAATGGTAGATGCGGTTATAGATAGTTTCATAAAGCCTCATGAACAGGAGCAAACAAATGTTGTAGAGGAAGAGCTAGCTGTTGAGTAGCCTGTTGTAGCTAACTTGTCTACATCTAATTTTGAAGTAGAAACAAAGGAGGAAGACATCACAGAGTACCTGAGAGCAGCAAGGAGTGTTGTTAAGACACAAACCAGATGGATTGTAGAGAGAGAAAACATCATTGAGATGCAAGAAAGAAAAATTACAGAGTTATAGCAAGAAGTGATAGAGTTGAGAGAAATGTTGTCAGAGTCTGAAAAAAAGCCAATTGTATCCATTGATGAGGATGATTTGGATCAATTGCTTGTAGATTTATCTAGGGCATATGACTCTATTGAGGCAGACATAGGTGCTTAGCCTGAAGAAGAACCCTTTCATTCTGAAGATGTGCCTTCTCATTTAGAAGCACCATTTCATTCTGAAGATGCTTCAGAATTGGTAAAAAGCATAGCAAAAAATATTGAAAATGAGTCACCAGCACAGGAACAGTCCAAGCAGCAACATGAAACTGATCAATTAAGTACTTCTATTGATGTCCCTATATTTCAAACTATTACACCATAAGTAGAAGTAGCATATAAGGGGGTGTAAGTGGAATTACTATCTGATGATAACCCAATAGCAATAGCAGATAAGGGGATATAGGTAGAATTATTGATAAATGATAAACCACTAGAAGTGGCAAAAAAAGGGGTTCAGGTAGATCTGCTACCTAGAGTTCCACCTGTAGTCAGACCACCTAATATTGTGTCCTTATAACAATACAATGCAGACATAGCCAGTTGGACGATTAGATATGAGAAACTTGCCACTGAGACTAAAAAATTCAAATTGGAAGGAAAACAGCTAGAGGCCAAGGAAACAAAGATTCAAGTATTGAAATAAAAGGTGTCTGATTTATGTCAAATTGCTAAATTTTTAGTCCAATTCAGATGACCAGCCTGATTTTATAGTATTATTCTGAAGAAGAAATACCTTAGATGGCAGGTCATGCATATTAGCTCAGGTCTTCCCTATAAATTAGACACCACTACAGATTTCCTGGAAGCATATTTTGACAACCCTATTGAGCAAAAAAATATCCTGTGTGAACTGTTTTTACATAGCTTCTTTATTCCAGAAGAAGTAGAATTTCATCTGTAAATATACATTGGAGATGTTCAATTGAGGGTATTCATGTCCACCTTGTAGAATCAGTTTTATTGGGACCAAGAGAAAAGGTAGAACAAAGAGATTGAAACAAGAGCTGAATTGTTAGTCAGAGCAATTCAACCAAATCACCCCATTATCACAAGACAACACTTAACCACGATGAACAAAATTGATGTGAAAATAATGTACTTGAAAAATTTGAGGAACTGTGTGACCAGATTCCACAATTTCTATAATGATAATTTTATGCCAGCATTATCAGTCTGTAGAAATAGATGGGCTGAACTTTCTATGTCTTTGCAAAAAAGAGAACCCATTTCCCCCATCAACTTAGAATGGTCTAGAAGAATGGCAGAAGGAGTAATACAGTTGATTGAAATCATGCAACATAATTGGATAGGTCTCAGATTTAGACCTCCAACCATCATCACTCCAATTCCATTCTACTTTGAAGAAGATGCCCAACCTGATGAACAGTTTGAATAATGGCTCAGGGAACTTCAGAAGAATAGGGTATTTTATATAAGCAAGAAGTTGTTCTACAAGTCATGGAATTTGACCATGGCAATATGTGATTCCATAGCCCAACAGAATGCATAAGGACATACATCAATATAAGTTGGGGGGAAAATGATGAGGCCTAGAAATGCCTTAATCATAATATGTTTTGAACACTAAAATTGTCTATAAACTCTTATGTTTAATCTAATATGTTAGTTAAGTTAATTCAATATGTTGTGTATTAACTATTTGCATGATGAATGTATCTGAAATACTATATTTTTATTTTTACAAATTTTTGCATAAGTTTTATGTTATTTTGTTATGATTTGTTGAATGAGATATGCTTAGGTTGATAGCAACATTTCACTAATCATGTTTTGATATGTCTCAAGCATTCATTTTACCTAAATCTAGAAACAGTTCAAGCAAACTGTTACTATGCAACAAAAACTGGGTTTTCCCATGTAAATTCTAGCCAACTGCCAATGAATGGCAAGGCATGGAATTCACATATGGAAAGAGATGAAGATCATTGGAATCCAATCCTGAGAGATAACCCACCTAAGAAATACAGAGGAAAACACTTAAGGAGCACACATTTGTTCATTTCGAAGTCTCTTCGAAATGAACAGATGTCTTCAGAATGAGAAAACACACTGTCTTTGGAATGAGCAGATCTTCGAAATGAGAATTGCAGTATCTTTGAAATGAACCACTTATCTTCGAAATGAAAACAGAATGTGATTTTTGACTTGTTGACCAATTTTTGATGCTAGAAAAAAGGAAATAAATATTGAAAAGGGTAAGGTAAAATATCTCAGATCTGCCTTTGTCGTCCTTGCCGACCAAAGCCACCATTTATGGAAAGATCAAGTTTGATCTTCTTCTAGGATAAAACCAGGAATTGTTGCAGCATAATAGGATTAGATCTTTTGAGATATTCTTAGCTTGTTGGTATATCTTAGGACATCTATAAATATGGCTCCAATTTAGGTTGATCTAGTAGTAAGAGTAGAGAGTGTGGAGATAGAAGATAGAGAAAGCAAAAAATAGGCAATAACCAGAAAAGTGACTGTTACAGTCCTGTAATAGGTTTTCAACAGAATTATTGTAATGATGTGCTTGAATTAATAAAGTGTACTATTTCTATTTCATATTTCTTGTAAATGAGTGTGAGTAAGATCTAGAGAGAGAGACTCATACCTTCTTCTGGACAAGGAGGCTGGCCACTTCCAAACCTAGGAGGAGGACTAACAGGTTTTTATTCTGATTTTGCTATAGCAAAATGAGTTGTAGAACTTGTCATTTCATTCCTTTGTAAAAAACTAATGATATTTGCAATATTAGCTTATTTTATGTTTTGTGATTAATTTTTTGGTTGTAATCCCCACTTTCAGCAAAGCTTTCAATTTATTGTAGACTGTCATTTCCAACATTTATTATTTTTTGTAATTTCCTGCATTTTGTGTTTTGCTATCAACCACTGCATAGAATATTGACAACCTTCTGTTACAGAGCCTTGACAGGGTTTCATTTCCATGTTATAAATAGATTTCCATTGCTACAAAAGTAAATATATTTCCTTTATGCAATTATAATCAGACTTCTAATTCTGTAATTGTTATTTCTGCAACATAATTAGGTCTCATTCTGCAATTATAATTAGGACTTCATTTCCTTAGTTAATGATTAGTTTCCAATTCTACAACTTAGATTAAGATTTAATTTATGCAATTTAGAGATAGAAATGTCCTAAATCCCCCACACAATCAGTTTCACCAATAAGACCTGTTGCTCTAGATTGACCTAAGTTATAACCCTGTTCAACCCTTCTTTCGTAGATAGCCTTGTACACTGCCTTGGATTGACAAATTCATTGAGAATTAATGATGTGTATAATGACTATGCATCAACAAGTGCCACACTTTAAATAAAATAGCCAACAAGGGTGGCAGGTCTCCCAAAATGATATGCTTCCACTCAACCATAGCATAGGAATAAGGTCTAAAAAACAAAAAAAAACCACTCCCAAAGGACATGAGCATAAGTACAAACCCAAAAGAGAAGGAAAAAGTTCTCATATTGAAAACAAAAAGAGAAATAAGGGTTAGGAACATGGTTATGCATAAGAGGTTGGACCCAAAATTTACTTGTAAAAAAATAACGAATCCTAATCAAAATCAAGGTAAATTCTAAGAAAATCAAATCAATCATCTTCACACCAAAATTTAGGGGTATTTGAAGTTCTAAAAAGTAATGTCATATTTGGGGAAATTGTTTACCTATTAAATCACTTTTTAACTTCATAAAAAACCACCATTAGATCATGCTCAAAAAGAGCTTTCCAACATGTACAAATGTGCCTATGTTTGTATATATTGTGGCAAATTGATCCTAATAAACAATTAGTTCTAAAAAATTTAGGTAAATGGGCTTACGTCCCAAGGGTTCTCATATTCATCAATTTCCAAATTTGAAAATCCTAATATTGACCCAATTTTTGAATGTTCGCTACTATGTATAACCCTGGTTGAGGAAGCCTAAATTCTAGAGATGCTCCCCAATACGAAGCCCTTTGTGAAGAAGACTTAGGTAGAAAGGAAATCTTGGGCCTCAAGAAAGGAGCTAGGGTGATATAGAACCTATGCATCCAAACAAGCCAAGGGGAAGAGGGCAACTTCAAGAAAAAAAGTTTCATCTCCAATAATGTCAGTTCATCAGAAGACAGCTGCGATGAGGATTCTAAAAAGGAAACAGGTGAACCTCTTTTCATGGCACTCAATGAAGAAAAAACAAAAAAAGAATAGGAATGTGATGAAGAAGAAATTGATGCAGAAGTAAATTTGGAAGAGGAACTAATTGCAGATCTAGATGAATTGAAGATAGAAAGAAAAAAGAATAAGAAAATTTTAATAAAGTTTGAGGATGCAAATGAAATCATAACCAGTTTGAAAGTATAGATAGAAGAATCTAAGAAAATATTTGAAGATCTCGAAGTGCAAATAACCATGAAAATACATTACTGTAGAAATCTATAAGAAGAGACTGTTGGTTTAAGGATGCGGATAGAAGAGATGAATCATAAAATTAGTTGTTATCACAAACGTGAAGAAAGTTCTATGAAGCTGGATAAGATCATAAATAACCAAAAGACTACAGACATCAAATTTGGTTTGGGCTTTGACGAAGGAGAATCATCAAATGGATCAAAGGCCATAAATGAAGAATCCATAAAGAATGAAGATAAGAAACATGTTGATCAAGAAAAATTGAGTCATGCAAAAGAAAGCAATAATGAAAGACGCAAAAGGAGAATTGACAATGATGGATTCACCAATGTCACACATCAAAGAAGAAGAAGATTTATGGCACCTACGAAAACATGGCAAAGACCATCACCTAGGTTCAATCATCTCTTTTTTGGTTACTGTTTTAAATGCAATGGTTATTGACATAAGATTTCATATTGCAAGTATAATGTAGGACCAAGGAATTTTACCAGTAGAAATGTTTTTTCACCTTTGATGGATTATGCAGTAGAATGTTATAACTATCATAATTTTGGGCACATTGCAAGAAATTATCGAAGTACATTTGCATCAAATCAATTTCAGGGAAGAAAATTTCAACCAAATGGAATGAGACAAAATAGAAAATTTCCCAAAAAACATGCACAAGCTACTGAAAAAGAAAAGTCAAAACAAGAGCCCAAAACTGTAATCAAACCAGAGTGGAAAGAAAAAGAGTGATCTAAGAAAGAAAAGGAATCCCTGATCATACAAACAACATTTAAAACACAGAATAAATATGCACCATGGATACTTGATAGTGGATGCCCCAGTCATATGATAGGTGACAAATAGAAATTTGAGAAGTTACAGCAATACAAAGGTGGTTCAGTAAAATTTCAAAATAATGATGGAGCTAAGATAGTTGGCAAAGGTTCAGTTAAGATCAGTGAAGGAAAAATCAAGTCAAAAGAAGTCTTGTTTGTGGTTGGTCTGAAGCATAACTTGTTAAACGTAAGTCAAATTTGTGATAGAGGTCATGAAGTGATTTTTAAGAAGCAGGGTTGTGAAGTCAAAAAAGCAAATAGTGTAAATTTGATAGCAACTGGATCGAGGACATCTAGTAACCTGTACACTCTCTCAGAGACTTCAGAAGGAGCTTGCTTGATTGGATAGGAAGAGGAAAATTGGTTGTGGCACAAGAGGCTCGGTCATATCAGTTTTGAAAATCTAGGAAAAATTAGCTCAAAAAAGGTAGTGAGAGATATTCCCACCATTGGAAAACCATCAAATAGCATTTGTGCTTCATGCCAAAAGGGGAAGCAAACTAATGTCTCATTTAAAACAAAAGAGTACTACACAAGAAAACCTTTGGAACTAATACATACTGATTTATGTGGACCCATGAGAACGTAAAGCATAAATGGTGACAAATATTTTATGTTGTGTATAGATGACTATTCCAGGATGACATGCATACTAGTTTTGAAGCATAAATTAGAAGCTTTTGATATGTTCAAGGTTTTCAAAAACTAATTTGAGAATCAAACATAAAAAACAAGTAAATGTTTAAGATCAGATAGAGGAGAAGAGTTCATTTTAGAGGATTTTACAGAGTACTATGAAAAATATGGTATTAGGAGACAGTTTTCAGCAGCCAGGACACCTCAGCAGAATGGTGTGGTAGAAATAAATAACAGGACAGTGCAAGAAATGGCATGGACTATGTTGATTGAGAGCAAAGTAGTAGACAGATTTTGGAAAGAGGAAGTCCATACTACGGTATACATCCAAAATAGGTGCATGTTGAGGACGCATGAAAGCAAAACTCCTTATGAGTTGTGGTTCAGTAAAAATGCAATAGTAAGATACTCTAAAGTTTTTTGCAGCAAGTGTTACATCAAAATAACTGAAGAAAACCTTGGTAATCTTGAATATAGAGCGGATGAAGGTATTTTTCTTGGCTATTCATCAAAAATAAAAGCTTACAAATGCTACAACAAGAGGCTAAGGAAAATTGTGGATAGTGTCGATGTTAAAGTTGATGAAGGTAGGGAACGAGTAATTAGCTATGAAGAGAACTACCCAATTTATGAAGAGGTTATTGAAGGAGATGAGGAAAAGAAAACAAAAAAGAAACAAAAAATTGACTCAGATGATTCAAACAGTGATTCAGAAGTGAAAGAAAATAAGAAATTGAAAACAGGTAGCTGGCAGAAAGATCATCCTAGAGAGCAAATAATTGGAGACCCCACAGTTGGTGTTCAGACAAGAAAAAGAGTAGCAAGTAACTACTCTCTATTATCTAGCATTAGCCCAAAAATGTTGTTGATGCAAGCAAAGATGAAATTTGGATGAAGGCAATAAATGAAGAATTAGATCATATCAAGAAAAACAAAACTTAGGAGGTAGTACCAAGACCTGCAAATAAAAATATAATTAGTACTAAATGGGTCTTTCGAAACAAATTGAATGAATACAGACAGGTAGTCAGGAATAAAGCAAGATTGGTATGTAAAGGCTATGCACAAGTTGAAGGTATTGACTTTGACGAAACCTTTGCACCTGTGGCTAGACTAGAGGCAATTAGAATGTTTCTAGCTTTAATAGTTTACAATAATTTCAAAGTTTATCAAATGGATGTGAAATCATCATTTTTGAATGGGAAACTTGAAGAAGAGGTTTATATTGAGCAACCAGATGGTTTCCAACTTGGTGATGATCTCAACTTGGTTTGCAAGTTGAAGAAAGCATTATATGGCTTAAAACAGGCACCTCGAGCATGGTATGCAAGGCTAGACAAATATCTTACTCAACAAGGGTTCAAGAAAGGTATGGTGGATAGTAATTTGTATGTCAAAATAGAAAATGGCCATCTTATTATTTTTGTTGTATACGTAGATGATATCATATTTGGTAGCAGCGAAGATGATTTGTGTAAAGATTTAGCAAATAAGATGCAGAAAGAATTTGAAATGTCAATGATTGGTGAACTTTCGTATTTCCTTGGGTTGCAAGTTAATCAAAAGGAGAAGGACATATTTATTTCTCAAATTAAATACATGAAAGAGATGCTAAAAAAATTCACAATGGAGGATTGTAAGCCAGTTAGCACTCCCATGACGACAGGTTGCAAGTTGATCAAGGATGACAAATATCCACATGTTGATCAAACCATGTACGGATCTATGATTAGGATCTTACTGTATGTGAAAGCTACTAGACAAGATATTTTATAGGCAGTATGCATGGTAGCACGATTTTAGGCTAGTCCCAAGGAGACTCATGTGATAGCAGTGAAGAGGATTCTTTGGTACTTCAAGGGTACTATGGAGTATGGGTTATGGTATCTGAAAGGTAAGGACTTCACCTTTATTGCGTATTCAGAAGAAGATTGGGCAGGATGTGTAGATAACAGAAAGAGTACCAGTGGAGGTACATTCTATCTTGGAAATAGGTTGGTCGTGTGGCACAGTAAGAAATAGGAGTCAGTCTCCTTATCCACAGTAGAGGTAGAATATATTGTAGCAACAACATTTTGTATGCAGGTATTATGGATGAAACAAATCCTAAAATATCTTGGTATTAACTTTAGTGAGCCAATTTCAGTTAAGTGTGATAACACCAGTGCCATTAACATCTCAAAGAATCTAGTTATGCATTCTCGCACAAAACATATTGGTATCCGATATCACTTTTTGAAGGAGAAAGTTGCAGAAGGTGAGGTTAAGTTGTATTTTGTTCTAAAAATAGAGCAAGAAGCGAATATCTTCACAAAACCATTGCCCAAGGAAGTCTTTGAGTACCTTCGCAATAAATTGGTAGTGGTCATGCTTCCCAATAATTGACTAGCTATCGGGACCACATTCTTAGGGGGAGCATTTGTGTATTTGTTTACCTTTTTGCTCATGTTTGTGATTTTTTCTAAGTGTAATAATTTTTGCCTAAGAATGTTGTGCATTGACTCAAGGGGAGTTTGCAACATCTCTTTGGTATTGTTGTCAAAGGGGGAGAAGAATTATAGGAAATTGCACGTGTGTTGCCAAAAATTCCAAATGGGGAGATTGTTGAGCAAAGTGCAGCAATAGTATTGTCATTGTTATCAACACAGTCAGATAGATCGATTGATGTAGTGGACAGGAGTTCAGAGTTTATTCAGAGGATGTATAGTGATGTTAAATCCTTATGAGGATGTTTTTGATATTTGGGTGAAGTTGTTACAGGTTGTTTGTGCAAAGTTGAAAAAATCGTCATGTTGTGGCTGCTCCACAACATACCCCAAATTTGGGGACCCACCTTTTTGCATATTTTCCAAGAAGACCGAAGTGGCTCATATGCTAAAGATCAAAGAAAAAGTAAAACACCACAAGGAGAAAAAATGTGTCGCGATATCGTGACATGTTGCATTTTCGTGGCCAAAAGATAAGAGAAAGAAAAAGAAATAAAAAGTGTCGTGATATCACGACATGTTGCATTTTCGTGACCAAAAGAGAAGAGAAAGAACAAGATAGAAAAAGTGTCACGATATCGCGACATGTTGCATTTTTGCGGCCAAAAGAGAAGATAAATAAAAAGAAAGAAAAATTTTCGCGATATCATGACATGTTGCATTTTCATGGCCAAAAAAAATAAGAGAAAGAACAAGAGAGAAAAAAGTGTCGCGATATCGCGACATGTTGCATTTTTGTTGTCCAAAGCAAAGAGAAAGAACAAGAAAGAAAAAGTGTCGCGATATCACAACATGTTGCATTTTCGCGGTCCAAAGCAAAGAGAAAGAGCAAGAAGGAAAAAGTGTCATGATATCGTGACATGTAGCATTTTTGTGACTCAAAAAGGGCAGGTAGACAGAGAAATAAAAGTGTCGCGATATCATGACATGTTGCATTTTCGCCAAAGGAACAAAGTAGTTGATAGTGCATCTGATATTAGTGATGAACACCAAGATAGTGAAACTGAAGACTGCATAGTGATGTGGACCTATAAGGAATAAATCAAAGATTGAATAAGGTAATTTGTCACATAAGGAAAAAATTCAATGAATAAGACAAAACGTTACATAAGGAATCTTTAATTATTTGAAATCATCTAAGATGTTCGTTACACATGGAAAGAAGCGAACGCATGCCCATGTGGAGAAAAGGAAATGAGGGGCCACAAAATAGAAATAAAAAGCATTTTTGGAAACCAAAAACACATGCATGCACAACGGAAGGAGAAAATGAATAGTCATGGAAGGATAATGGAAGGAGAAAACAAATAGTCATGGTAGGAGAAAAAAAAAAAATTTAGAGGTTTTAAATATGCCATTCAAAGAGGCCATAAGTGGTTGGTGCTTCTTTCTGTTGGTGCAGATAAATTAGGGGTTGGTGCTCCTTTTTGTTGGTGCAGATAAATCAAGGTTTGGTTCTCCTTCCAGTGGGTGCTGGTAAATTGATTGTAAATTTGGTGCTTTGCAAAGACTGGATTTGGATGGGAGTCCAAATAGTCATTTTGAGGATGTAGCCAAATCGGTGAACCTCGGTACATCATGTGTTGTGTGATGTTCTCTTGCTATACTTGCTTTATTTGGTTTCAAGTTTTCATTGTTTCGGCTTTAAGAGTTGAAGATTTAAGGTTTAAATAGCTACACTGATTCACCACCCCTCTCAGTGTCATTGTGAGACTAACAAAATTTTGTATTGTCTTTGTAAGCGACAGTGATTTAGTAACATAATCAGTAGGAAAGATCAAGGAACGAAAGCTATTTTTGTTTTCTTTCCTTAGTCTTCACATTTTTTAAGGTAAGCTTGAGTTTCTGTCGATGTGATGTTAAAGTAAGCAACTAGCGCACGTTAGTTCGAACTTTCTCACTTTGACTTCGTTTCTGTTATATATGAATAGTGTAGAATGAAGAACATGGAGGTCAAAGAAGAAGATACGAATGAGGCCTTTCCTTTAGTACCTCATGTTACAAAGCATCTACTTTGGTATGGGGTATAAGTCTGAGAAATGACATGAATATTCGATGGGGTAAGGGTTACTATAGGGATATTCTCATTATTAAGGGAAAATATTTTTAATTTATAGGGTAAACTTAGGGAGAAGGATAGATTTTATCTATCCCACAATTAGTTAGTTATTATATTGATTAAAATTAATTTGGTTAGTTTTTATTTAATCTAAAACGACTTTTATCTTAAATTATTAATAAAATATATTTTAAAAAATAATTAGTTGGTTATTATCTTTATTAAAATTAATTTGGTTAGTGTTTTTTTAATCTAAAAAAACTTTTATATTAAATGATTAATAAAATATTTTTTAAAAAAATGGATAAATTACTTAGTCAATATTATGAATTAAAAAACCACCATTGTTAAATAGTGTAGAAAACCAAGAAATAACTAACAACCAATTAAAATAACTGGTAAGGAGACACTATCAACTAGCCAAAAAAATAGAATGATTACATACTAAAAATAGTGGTTGAGTGCACCACAAGAGCAAAAGCAAAACAAAAGGGAATCCTCACAATTATGAAGATATATTAACGAGGTTTAGCCACCACTGGGACCAAAACCCACCTATCATTATCATCAGGAGATTTTGGCATCAAAACCCATCCCTACTCAAAGGAATAAGTATTAGGAACATCTTCTCAACCATAGGCAAATGAATCCTCATTGAAAAAAAAAATCGAAGCATATAACTTGTCCCAGGTATCAAGACGAGGAGTTGAGGGAGAGAAACGAGAAATAAAGTTACCAAGGTTGGATTTATAAGGAGGGGGACCTTAAGCTAGGCTAGGAGAGTGAATTATGGTTAAGCATCAATGGTACTTGGACATGGATTGACTTCTAGGATAATCTTATGCAAGAGGAACCCAATTGACTATGGAATGATCAATCAACTCTTGAAGATGAGAGAGATCCATAGCCACATTATTGGATTGAAGTGCAATCTAAAATTACACAAATGAAATAATATTAGATTTCTCAAAAGTAAATATGTGAAAGAGGAAGAATACTTACCAAAGATACAATCATTTCTAGATTTCCATATGTTGTATAAAGTTACCATACAAAACAAGTGATGAGGCCTGGAAATGCCTTAATCATAACATGTTTTGAACACTGAAATTGCCTATAAACTCTTATGTTTAATCTAATATGCTAGTTAAGTTAATTCAATATGATGTGTATTAACTATTTGCATGATGAATGTATCTGAAATACTATATTTTATTTTTTATAGCTTTTTGCATAAGTTTTATGTTGTTTTGTTATGATTTGTTAAATGAGATATGCTTAGGTTGATAGCAACATTTCACTAATCATGTTTTGATATGTCTCAAGCATTTATTTTATCTAAATATGGCAACAGTTCAAGAAAACTATTACTATGCAACAAAAACTGGTTTTTCCATGTAAATTCCAACTAGCTGCCAATGAATGGCAAGGCATGGAATTCACATATGGAAAGAGATGAAGATCATTGGAATCCAATCCTGAGAGATAACCCACCCAAGAAATGTAGAGGAAAAAATTTAAAGAGGACACATTTGTTCATTCTGAAGTCTCTTCGAAATGAAAAAACGTCTTCGAAATGAGAAAACATAGTGTCTTCGCAATGAGCGAATCTTCAGAATGAGAATTACAGTATCTTTAGAATGAACCACTTATCTTCGGAATGAAAACAGAATGTGCTTTTTAACTTTTTGACCAATTTTTGATGCTGGAAAAATGGAAATAAATATTGAAAAGGGTAAGGGAAAATATCTCCGATCTGCCTTTGCTATCCTTGCCGACCAAAGCCACCATTTATGGAAAGATCAAGTTTGATCTTCTTCTAGGATAAAACCAGGAATTGTTGCAGCATAATAGGATTAGATCTTTTGAGATATTCTCATCTTGTTAGTAGATCTTAGGACATCTATAAATATGGCTCCCATTCAGTTTGAGCTAGTAGTAAGAGTAGAGAGTGTGGAGATAGAAGATAGAGAAAGCAGAAAATAGGCAATAACCAGAAAAGTGACTGTTATAGTCCTGTAACAGGTTTTTAGTAGAATTATTGTAATGATGTGCTTGAATTAATAAAGTGTACTATTTCTATTTCATATTGCTTATAAATGAGTGTGAGTAAGATCTAGAGAGAGAGAGACTCATACCTTCTTCTGGAAAAGGAGGCTGGCCACTTCTAGACCTAGGAGGAGGACTAACAAGTTTTTATTTTGATTTTACTGTAGCAGAATGAGTTGTAGAACTTGTCATTTCATTCCTTTGTAAAAAATAATGATATTTGCAATCTTAGCTTATTTTATGTTTTGTGATTAATGGTTTGGTTGTAATCCCCACTTTTAGCAAAGCTTTCAATTTATTGCAAACTATCATTTCCAGCATTTATTGTTTTCTGTAATTTCCTACATTTTGTATTTTGTTGTCAACCCCTGCATAGAATATTGACAACATTCTATTATAGAGCCTTGATAGGGTTTCATTTCCATGTTATAAATAGGTTTCCATTGCTGCAAAAGTAAATAGATTTCCTTTCTGCAATTATAATCAGACTTCTAATTATGCAACTATTATTTTTGCAACATAATTAGGTCTCATTCTACAATTGTAATTAGGACTTCATTTTTGCATTTAATGATTAGTTTCCAATTTTGCAACTTATATTAAGGTTTAATTTATGCAATTTAGATATAGGAATGTCCTAAATCCCCCACACAATCGGTTTCACCAATAAGACCTGTTGCTCTAGATTGACCTAAGTTATAACCCTGTTCAACCCTTCTTATGCAGATAGCCTTGTACACTGCCCTAGATTGACAAATTCATTGAGAATTAATGATGTGTATAATTACTATGCATCATTTTGGCACTGTTGCTGGGAAATTGTGTTGCTAGAAGGTGACAACAGTCCAATAGCTATTAATTAGACTAAGCTGTGAAGATTCAAGATAAAATCTGAATAGAACAGCTGGTTAAAGTAACAACTATTGACCTATAACTTATGTCATTTAAGAGTAAATATGAATGAGTAAGTCTAGGGATTAAAATGGTAGAATTACCCAAAGGGATCCCTGGGTTGTTCCATTAAGGAGATCTTCATGTCTAAGGGGTGAATCACCTGTGTTTGAATTACCAGAAAGATTGAAAGAAAAATCACCAGTCTCACCATCATTAGAACATTATGAGAAAGGAAAATCACCAGTCTCATCATCATTAGAACATCCTAATAAAGAAGAATCATCAGACTCATTATCAATAAAGGTTATTGGACCTCTTGAGAGATAATTTTGGATAAGTTTAACTAAGAAACCAGAAACTATGGTAGAGGGAGGCAATCTAGATAGAGATGACCAACATGGCTATGTCTATAATGAAGAAGATGATTAGGATATTTCTCAACCTTTCAGAACATTTGAATATCCTATTTGTTTGAATCCAAAAAAAAACTCTCCCATGAAAACCATTTCACCTTCAGTACTTCCAACCTTTCGAGGTGTTGTATCTGAAGATCTTGATCAGTTTTTGTTTGAATTCAGGGTAGTGTGTCAAACCTATGATTATGTAAATGACAATAAAAAACTTAAGGTATTTTCCCTCAACACTCAAGGACTCAACATTATGCTGGTTCATGAGCTTAGTGAAAAATTCCATCCAAACTTGGGATCAAATGGAAACTGTGTTTTTAGACAAATATTAGGAGTATTTTTGTGTAAGGAACAGGAAAGATGAGTTATTTAGGATTAAATAGGAAGATGATGAAACATTAGAAGACTATCTTGATAGGTTCTCCTTTGTTCAAAGGAGATGTGGACTTGTAGAACTAGAGTTATGTAAAACCATATTTTTGAGAGGGTTACAAGATGAATCCAGAGACATATTGGATTTGATGGGAAAAGGGGATGTAAATACTCTTAGTAATGAGGAAATTGTGGGTCTCTGCAGAAATTACTCTCACAATAAGCAGGGAAGAAGAAAAATAAATACAAATGGCACTGATGTGAAGGACCTAATAGAGGAACTTGCAAAATTTAAAACTGATATTCTAGTGCAATTAAACACTGGGTGAAATGTCTGCAAAAGCAAAAACCATAGAACCTTTGGCAAATTATTGCCCAAGATGTAGAAATAAACATGCTTTGTAGGAATGTCCTTTGAATAAAACATTTATCTCAGCCATTTGTAGTATATGTTAAAAGAAGCATTCAACTGATAAATGCAACCTACTACCACAACTCAAAACTATGTTAGAAAGTCAGACTGGGGAACTCAACTATGTTGGACCAAAATAAGGGGGAAATTTCTCTCAATACCAAAATACCCCTTGTTTTTCTACAAATTGGGGGCATAATCTTGGGACTATGCCTTGGGGACAATCAGAACCACCCCAACGTCCTTAGAATTATCCTCAATGGATAAATTCCCAAGAATGGGTATAAACAAATTGGAGTAATTTAGCCTGGAATAAAAAAAATTGGCGTAATTCAGTCTGGAATCAAAATCAAAATAATCCATCATGGAATCAAAACAATCAATCATGGAATCAAAACAACCCATCATAGAATCAAAACAACCCATCCTAGAATCATAATCAGACTAATCCACATTGGATGTAAAATCAACCACAGTGGAATCAACAATATTAGTCCTATCCAAGGCAGCAAAGAAATCAAGGTCAAAATCAGCATTTGTTGCCTGCACCTAATCAAAATTTTCAATAAAAATAGAACCAACCATAGTAAACACAATAGGTGAAACAAAATCAACTTCCAGCCCAATCATTCACTAATCCAAATAGCATGAGACAGGCATCCCCTGTCTATGTGGCTGAAGTTGAAGACAATGTTGAAATAAATGTTATTGATTGTAGTAACATCCAACTTCATTCAGGAAAAGTTGTACCTAAACCTGTTTCAAATAAAAGCAAGGAAAATGAAGAGCAAGAACCTTTGGAACTAGTTAGAGTTGAACCAACAATAGAGAAAGAAGAACAAAAATAGGGCAATTGAAAAATTGGAACCAAACCTTAAAAATTTGCAAACACCAGAAACCAGAGATACAACAAAGAAATCGTAGTAGAAGTGAGCAGTTTGTGATGTACCAAGACAGGAAAATGGGGTGAAAAATGAAAAAAAAACTAGCGGATACCACCCATCGCCAGGAAAATCTAGAAGTATTGTAGATTTTTAAATAAGGAGGGCTTATGCCATTTGTGGATAAATTTAATGGGTCCTCTGAAGATTTTGCCAGCATGTTCACCCACACGTCCAAAAACAACCGGGCACACGTTAACGACATGACTATTGAGGTAACCCCTGAAGTTTTGAGTCAAATTACTGAGCTGCCATTAGAAGGTCTTCCAATTTCTAGGTCTGGCCAAAATACATTGGTAAATACAGTTAATCAATTTTTGGAAGAAAACGATAGGGCACCAGAGTATTTAACACATAATAACACATGCAAGGGGGTAAAAAGGGCCAGCCTATAGGAACCCTGGGATGAAGTAGCCACATGGGTAATAAAATTTCTAACTTGTAAAGGGCAATATGTACTATTGTTAGGGCATCATATAAAAAATTTAAACCATCTCAGACATGGTAGGCAACAACCAGAATTTAGGGTAAATCTTCCCCTATACCTACACCAGGAATTGAAAAACATGGCAAAAAGATATTAGGAAGGAAAAGGGAGACTTCGCCACCATGGTCTTATCAAACTAGTTTGCTAGCACCATTTTAGAAGAAACCCTAGGAGCTTTGATAGGTTTTACTCTACCTTAAATGATGTAATTTTTGGAGATGAGGATGAGGAGGAAGAAACAAATGCTACTGATGATATTGCAAAAGAAGAGACAAAAACTCCTATAGAAGTTGTTGTAGAAGATGAAACAGAAACTACTACAGAAGTTGTTGCAAAAAAAGAAATACACCCAGCAGCAGTAGTAGAAGACCTTGCTCCAAAACCTTCAACTTCGTGATCCAAGAAACAAAAGAAAAGAGGGTTTGGAACTGGTAGTAGAAAAAAAAAAATAGAAGAAGGTCCATTTTTTTGAAGTTGTAACTGATTTTTCAGAACGGGGAAATGAAGCACCTATCCCAATAGGGGAAGAAACAACAAGGGAAACAGAAGCATCTGAAATTTTCCCCATAACCCCTACTATCACCAAAAAATAGAGCAAAAAGATGAAGTTTGCATCTAGAACTAGGAGGTCTACAAGGCTCCACTTGAGGGAAATTATAGAAGAGGTCATAGAAGAAGAAGTTGGACAAAGTAGTCCAGATGTCACAAAGATACAACTAGCTCCTGAAAACTTCCCAGAATTCCTTGAACAGATAATTGAGGAAGAGGTTGGGCAGGATAATTTGGAGGTGGCTATAGTTCAACAAGCCATAGAAATGGTAGATGCAATTATAGATAGTTTCATAGAGCCTCCTGAACAGGAGCAAATAGATGTTGCAGAGGAAGAGCCAGTTGTTGAGCAGCCTAATATAGCTGACTTGTCTACATCTAATTCTGAAGCAGAAATAGAGGAGGAATACATAACAGAGTAGCTGAGAGCAGCAAGGAGTGTTGTCAAGACACAAACCAGATGGATTGTAGAGATAGAAAACATCATTGATATGCAGGAAAGAAAAATTATAGAATTACAACAGGTAGTGGCAGATTTGAGAGAAAGGTTGTCATAGTCTGAAAAACAACCAATTGTATCCATTGATGAGGATGATTTGGCTCAATTGCTTGTAGATTTATCTAGGGTAGATGACTCTATTAAGGTAGACATAGGTGCTTAGTCTGAAGAAGCACCCTTTCATTCTGAATATGTGCCTTCTCATTCTGAAGCACCCTTCTCATTCCGAAGATGCTTCAGAATTGGCAAAAAGCATAGCAAAAAATATTGGAGATGAGTCACTAGCACAAGAAAAGTCCAAGCAGCAGCATGAAACTGATCAAGTAAGTACTTCTATTGATGTCCCTGTATTTCAAACTATTACACCATCAGTAGAAGTAGCATATAAGGGGGTGCAAGTGAAATTATTGTCTGATGATAGCCTAATAGAAATAGAAGATAAGGGGGTACACGTAGAATTATTGATAGATGATCAACCACTAGAAGTGGCAAAAAAAGGGGTTTAGGTAGATCTCCTACCTAGAGTTCCACCTGTAGTCAGACCACCTAATACTATGTCGTTAAAACAATACAATGCAAACATAGCCAGTTGGATGATTAGATATGATAAAATTGCCACTGATACTAAAAAATTCAAATTATAAGGAAAATAGTTAGAGGCTAAGGAAACAGAGATTCAGGCATTGAAAGAAAAGGTGTCTGATTTATGTCAAATTGTTGAATTTTTAGTCCAATTCAGATGACCAGCCTGATTTTACAGTCTTATTCTGAAGTAGAAATACCTCAGATGGCAGGTCATGCATATTAGCTTAGGTCTTCCATATAAATTAGACACCACTACAGATTTCCTAGAAGCATATTTTGACAACCCTATTGAGCAAAAAAGTCTCTTGTGTGAACTATTTTTACACAACTTCTTTATTCCAGAAGAAGTAGAATTTCATCCTCAGATCTACATTGGAGATGTTCAATTGAGGGTATTCATGTCCACCTTGCAGAATCAGTTTTATTGGGACTAGGAGAAAAGGCAGAACAAAGATATTGAAACAAGAGCTGAATTGTTAGTTAGAGCAATTCATCCAAATCACCCCATTATCACAAGACAACACTTCACCATGATGAACAGGGATGATGTGAAAAGAATGTACTTGACAAATTTGAGGGACTGTGTGACCAGATTCCACAATTTCTATAATGACAATTTTATGCCAACATTATCAGTCTGTAGAAATAGATGGGTTGAAATTTCCATGTCTTTGCAGAAAAGAGAACCCATTTCCCCCATCAACTTAGAATGGTCCAGAAGAATGGTAGAAGGAGTAATACAGTTGATTGAAATCATGCAACATAATTGGATAGGTCTCAGATTTAGGCCTCCAACCATCATCACTCCAGTTCTATTCTACTTTGAAGAATATGCCCAACCTGATGAACAATTTGAATAATGGCTCATGGACATTCAGAAGAATAGGGTATTTTATATAGGCAAGAAGTTGTTCTACAAGTCATGGAATTTGACCATGGCAATATGTGATTCCATAGCCCAATAGAATGCATGAGGACATGCATCAATATAAGTTGGGGGGAAAATGATGAGGCCTGGAAATGCCTCAATCATAACATGTTTTGAACACTAAAATTGCCTATAAAATCTTATTTTTAATCTAATATGCTAGTTAATTTAATTCAATATGTTGTGTATTAACTATTTGCATGATGAATGTATTTGAAATACTATATTTTTATTTTTATAGCTTTTTGCATAAGTTTTATGTTGTTTTGTTATGATTTGCTGAATGAGATATGCTTAGGTTGATAGCAGCATTTCACTAATCATGTTTTGATATGTCTCAAGCATTCATTTTACCTAAATCTAGAAACAGTTCAAGCAAACTGTTACTGTGCAGCAAAAACTGGGTTTTCCCATGTAAATTCCAGCCAGCTGCCAATGAATGGCAAGGCATGGAATTCACATATGGAAAGAGATGAAGATCATTGGAATCCAATCCTGAGAGATAACACACCTGAGAAATGCAAAGAAAAACATTTAAGGAGCACACATTTGTTCATTCTGAAGTCTCTTCGGAATGAATAGATGTCTTCGAAATGAGAAAACACAATGTCTTTGGAATGAGAATTGTAGTATCTTCGAAATGAGCCACTTATCTTCGAAATGAAAATAGAATGTGCTTTTTGACTTTTTGAATGATTTTTTATGCTAGAAAAAGGGAAATAAATATTGAAAATGGTAAGGGAAAATATCTCAGATCCGCCTTTTCCATCCTTGTCGACCAAAGCCACCATTTATGGAAAGATCAAGTTTGATATTCTAGGATAAAACCAGGAATTGTTGCAACATAATAGGATTAGATCTTTTGAGATATTCTCAGCTTGTTAGTAGATCTTAGGACATCTATAAATATGGCTCCCATTCATGTTGAGCTAGTAGTAAGAGTAGAGAGAGTGGAGATAGAAGATAGAGAAAGCAAAAAATAGGCAATAACCAGAAAAGTGACTGTTATAGTCCTATAACAGGTTTTCAGCAGAATTATTGTAATGATGTGCTTGAATTAATAAAGTGTACTATTTCTATTTCATATTTCTTGTAAATGAGTGTGAGTAATATCTAGAGAGAGAGACTCATACCTTCTTCTGGACAATGAGGCTAGCCACTTCCAGACCTAGGAGGAGGACTAACAACATGTTTTTATTCTAATTTTGCTACAACAGAATGAGTTGTAGAACTTGTCATTTTAGTCCTTTGTAAAAAACTAATGATATTTTTAATCTTAGCTTATTTTATGTTTTGTGATTAATGGTTTGGTTATAATCCCCACTTTCAGCAAAGCTTTCAATTTATTGTAGATTGTCATTTCCAACATTTACTACTTTTTGTAATTTCTTGCATTTTGTGTTTTGCTCTCAACCCCTGCACAGAATATTAACAACCTTCTATTACAGAACCTTGAAAGGGTTTCATTTCCATGTTATAAATAGGTTTCCATTGCTGCAAAAGTAAATAGATTTCCTTTATGCAATTATAATCAGACTTCTAATTCTGCAATTGTTATTTTTGCAACATAATTAGGTCTCATTCTGCAATTGTAATTAGGACTTCATTTTTGCATTTAATGATTAGTTTCCAATTATGCAACTTAGATTAAGGTTTAATTTATGCAATTTATAGATAGAAATTTCCTTAATCCCCCACACAATCGGTTTCACCAATAAGACCTATTGCTCTAGATTGACCTAAGTTATAACCATGTTCAACCCTTCTTTCGTAGATAGCCTTGTACACTGCCCTAGATTGACAAATTCATTGAGAATTAATGATTTGTATAATTACTGTGCATCAAAAAGTGCCAAAATTTAAATAAAATAGCCAACAAGGGTGGCAGGTCTCCCAAAATGATATGCTTCCACTCAACCATAGCATAAGAATAAGGTCTAAAAAACAAAACAAAAAAACCACTCCCAAAGGAAATGAGCATAAGTACAAACCCAAAAGAGAAGGAAAAAGTTCTCATATTGAAAAAAGAAATAGAAATAAGGGTTAGGAACATGGTTATTCATAAGAGGTTGGACCCAAAATGTACTTGTAAAAAAATAACGAATCCTATTCAAAATCAAGGTAAATTCTAAGCAAATCAAATCAATCATCTTCACACCAAAATTTAGGGGTATTTGAAGCTCTAAAAAGTAATGTCATCTTTGGGGAAAATTTTTACCTATTAAATCACTTTTTAACTTCATAAAAAACCACCATTAGATCATGCTCAAAAAGAGCTTTCCAACATGTACAAATGTGCCTATGTTTGTATATATTGTGGCAAATTGACCCTAATAAACAATTAGTTCTAAAAAATTTAGGTAAATGGGATTACGTCAAGGGTTCTCATATTCATCAATTTCCAAATTTGAAAATCCTAATATTGACCCAATTTTTTGAATTTTCGCTACTGTGCATAAGAATGTCAGTTCAATTTTTAGGTTGTATGGATTCCCAAAGATGATTCTCTCTTATAGGGATTCTAGGTTTACTTCTAAGTTTTGGCAGGCTCTCCATTCTACAATTTACACAACTTTAAATATCATTTTTGCATACCATCCTAAAACATATGGACATATAGAAAGGGTTAACCATGTCCTAGAAGATATGTTACGCATGTATTTCATGGATCATAAGTCTTTTTGGAAAGACTATTTGTACCTGGTTGAGTTTACTTATAATAATAGCCATAACTCTTCTTTGAATATGGTCCCTTTAGAATATTTGTATGGTAGATGATGCAAAACTTCATTATCATGTGACAATCTCAAGGATCGGGTTGTCATTGAACCAAAAATAGTCAAAATAATGGAAGAGAATCTAGGACTAATTTGTCAAAGGCTCATGGAAGCCATTGATATATAGAAGAATTATGCAGATTTGAAAATAATCCCTAGAGAATTCTTTGTAGGTGACAGAGTGTTTCTAAGGGTAAAACCTAAAAAAAGTGCCATTAAACTAACAAATTTAGAACCTAGATTTTTTGATCCATTTGAGATTGTGGAGAAGATAAGTCTTGTAGCCTATCGACTCGAATTATCACCTAACCTATAAAATATCCATAGTAGTTTTCATGTATCTCTACTTAGGATATATAATGTTGATACTGATCATTTGTTAGATGTTTCTAATTTATAGATGGCAAATCTGACAACCTTTGAAGTGAGACCAGTAAAGATCTTGGAATTTCATTCCAAAACTATGAGGAAGTGTAATATTGACTAGTGCAAGGTCCAGTGGGACCAGTATTTTGAAAATAATTCCACTTGGGAAAAAGTGGAATACATGAAAAGAAACATTCCTTATTTATTTAATGATGTTATGTAATAATACAGGTTCAACTATGGACCACTTATACAAGTGTAAACTATACCAAAAACTATATTGTATTTATTGTTATGTAATAATTGTAGGAAAACACAGAGTACTGTGTTTAAATAATGGGGGGAGTGTGTCACATCACATATTGGAGGACTATTTTTTAATATGTTATTTATGTGATGACATATGGTTTTAATGCTTAATATATTTACATTGTATTTGTCAAAATAAAATGATGATGTGTTGCTTGATTGAAGGAACATTTATTCTCGTAGGTAGAATAATGATCACTAAGATATGAGAAGGGATATGATGTCTATGCCAACCCATGATCTGCGTGCATGAGGATCTATCTGATCGAAATGTTCTTATTTATCTACAAAGGAGTATAATGATATTTGGCTATCTCCTAAGCAAGATGAATAGGATGTGTCCCTATTGTGAGGTGATCAAGGGTGGGGTGAGTTACAATTTTTAGAAAGTGATGATATGGAATGCTTACATACATTGACCATGTTGGGTGATATGGCCAGATCAGCTGGGGTGACTGGTACTAGGGGTAGTTTTGGGATATCCTGCATGATGAAAGTGAGTGGTATGTTGAATGTGTATATCTAGAATTGGGTCTCGTTGTAGAAGACATCATTGTTGGTGATGAAGGACCTACAAAAACTAAAATATACACATTATATAAATGACATAAAAAGTACAAATATTTTTGTTGTGTAACAAAAATTTAAAACCATGTGTGTAGTACGATGTGGATCACGTGGGTGGTGTGAATTAGGAATGCATTTTAATGACACTATGTACAATCTATGGTGGTGCATACCTAGGTGATCTAGGCATTGAATGTGCAAAGGTGAATGATATTGATAGGTTGGGTTTCAGTGAATAAATCAAGAGTTTCCAATCGATAGGTACCAGAACCATATTTTATGTGATGATGTATGGACCTAACCAGTTCAGAGTGAACTTTTCATGTTACTAATAGGGTTGTATTATGATATATTGGTTTTTATTAAGAACCAGTTCACCAATTTAAAATTTGTGTTGATGTACCTTACTATTATAGGCACGATAAAGGCCATATTGGTAGACACATGTGTACCCGATGGTATGGATGTGATGATTTTCTAAGAGCATTAATTGGTCAATATAGGCTTGATGAGCAGTGTCATCATTGATGAAGTCTTTCATGTAGACTCATAATGAAGGTATCTTGAGCTCAAGAGGAATAATGGTTTAGCAGCATAGACCAATGAGAACGGAGTTTTCCAAGTGGGAGTATGAATGCTCATACGATAGGCCCACAACGCAAGAGGCATATTATTGTGTCAATCATGACAGAATTTTGTAACTATTTTACAAATTATGGAGCAAATGGTTTTGCTAGTTCCCTCGGCCTGGTCATTACCCTATAGGTAGTATGGGATCGAGAAGCTATGGTGGATATTGAATTTGGTGTAAGAGTGTACAAACAATTTTTTTTAAAGAGTGTACTATTGTCAAATATGATTTGGGAAGGAATGCCAAACTGACATATGATGTGATTGATGATAAAGGCTATGATTTTGGCTCTTGTGGTTTGGACAAATGGGATGGCTTCGACCCACTTTGTGAAGTACTTTGTAGTAGTGATGATGAATTTGTGATTGCTTGATGAAGCAAGTGTGATCTGTCTGATAAGGTCTAGGTACCATTATGAGAAATGCCACATGGATTGAATTATTTGGAGATATTTTGGAGGAATGTGTGTGAGGTTAGCATATTGCTAGCATTTGATACATCACTTGACATATTCACAACAATCATGCTCCATTTTGACCAGTAGTAGCCCATGTGTAGGATATATTTTGTGATAGCCATGCTAATGAAGTGGCCACCGTAGGTATCATCTACTAGAATAAATAATTATTCTCTTAAGTTCGACTAGGATAAACATACTTGAGTTACCACTCTTACATGAGTCAGGTAAACTCTCAGTTTAGACTAGCGAGTTGTAATCAAATGACTCTCAATGATCAACTTTGCTATTTATACAAAGTTGATCCATGGAATAAATCAATCAGTTCTATTTTTCTCTTCAAATATTGTAATGCTTTGTAGTTCTACTCTTGGAAAATTATAACATGGTAACAGAGTAGGATAGATTATGCTAGGCATTCTCTCTTGAAGGCAGTTTTATAAATTGGTTCTTATCTTTTATCTTTTTTGAAAAAGGATTTTTTTATCATATCTATTGTTGACTACTCATATTTCATCTACAATTTTTTTGTGAAAAAACTATTTATGGTTATATCTAATATTGTTTTACAAATTTATTTTACCATAATAGATTCTCCTTTAGTTTTAGAATATATTGATATTTGCCTCACTATAGGCACAAGCATTTGAATTTTTTTTTGCCAAATTGCAAATGTAATATAGGCATATCATTTTTCCATTTGTTCCTGCCATTTTTTTCTTATTCTCCATAGATCACAGATAGAGAACACATTTGTCCACCTCTCTTGAAAACACTTTTTCCTTAGCTCCTCCTTCGCAATCGTTGCATCATATTCGTGGAAAGTAAATTCATGGGAGTACCTTTTTTCATGGAGATAATTCAATTTCATGGCCTCTTTTTATCTCACGAATATTTGTATTTTAATTAAAATCCAAAGTATATTTTCGTGAGATATTTTAATATTTATAAAAGCACAATTTTTGTGTCTCATCTCAAGAGACGTTGGGTCATTAATTTTAAATACCATAGTGCTTATACTTAATATTAAAACACGACAAGTTATCTCTAAAATTGCCAACGTCTATATATTGGAGCGCAGTGTTCGTTTTTCTCATATTCCTCAATGAGAATTTTTAAAGGATCTTAGAATTGAGTGGAAGATAAATCTTAAATGCTTTTCCCTCTTCACTTTACTCTAAGCTTCACCTATTATCCATTTATGGTTCTGCAAGAAACATATTCAAATATTATAAATCTGAATGTGATGATTATTGCTCTCCCATCCTAGATTTCAATTAGCATCGTTATTTTTTTAATGTATATGGATTTTTTATGTTGTATGTTTCTTACCTTCTCTAATGCAGTGAGCAACGTAGCCTTCCCTCTATGGTAATTTGGTAGATCAGTTAACACTTGATGATCACCTTTGCATTCATTATCTTATCTTCACATTCCCTGATGTATTTCGATCGCTCAATGAGTACCTTCCTTGGTGTCTTATGCATCACATTTTTAGGAAAGAGTAAATAAAGTATTATTAAATTTTTAGTATTATTTGACATATTATTATCCTCTCAAAAATGCAGTGTAATCAAAGGTAAATGTTGACATCCTTTTGGAGTGTATCCTCGAAAGTGTAATGAACCTTCTCTCGTTGTTCTTTGACGAAGTGCAGTGAAACACAAGATTCATGCTCTTTTTGAGCCTTTTGAAGACCCTTATCTCATTTTTCATTGAAAAAGTACAATGAAAAACTAGAGTTGTGCTCTTTCGAGACTTTTGAATATCATTCTATTGTTGTTCAAAGACCCATATATTTTTTTGGACGAGCATCCAATCTGGGTTAAGTAATATTATATTTTTTGATTACTAATCCTCAAAAGTACAATAAATATCGATGGTAATCCACCATCCTTGGAGTACAGTGAAGAATAAGAGTCATGCTCTTTCGAGGCCTTCGAAGATCCTTCTCTCACTGTTCGTTGACGTCTCTTGTGGGGTTCGAGTCACCTATTAAAAATTTAGTGGGCTCTATCAAAGCCCTAGAAGTTCTCTCTTGAGCATTTTCATCCATTGAGAGGGTTAATTAATCAAATCTTCTATTTAAAACTGTTTTATTTTTTATTTTTATAATAACCAATACTAAAATAAATATCTGCTCTTCGTATTTAAATATAACACGCTCTCATCAATTTGCTATCATTTTTACTTCTTTAGTGCCTTTTTTTTCTGCCACTAAAATAAAAAATTGACAAGTTTGTAACCTCATAAATACTAATTTTTTTTTGGGGGGGGTTTAAAGGTTCCAACAATTGCACCTTTTTTCTAAGGCTTCAAGGAGGGTTTTTGTTATTATTGGTCATTGCTTCTTTATTTTTTGCATCATTTACTTTGTTCTAATCCCTTTCTTATAATTTTATTACTCATAATAAGGATATTTTTTTATTTGAAACTAAATATGGTTTTTTATCTTAGCCACTTGGTCATATGCTTTCATATCATTTCAGCTCTTTTAAAAATAAATAATTTTCATACAATATAAGCTCCTTTTTTTAAAATCATATAAAAATTAAAATAAAGAAACAAAATAAAATATTTTCATACGAGCACTTCAAAATTTATAATCACCTATGTTCCAAGTATTGGACTTCTCACTAACTTATATTTTCCCTCATGTAAGGACGAGATCTTGAGAAATACAATATATCATTATGGTTGGTTATCATTGCATTAAAATCCTATGTTCCACTTATCAATTCTACTCATTACTTATAGTTTCCCTCATGTAAGGGTGGGTAATTGAGAAGAATAGGTATAAAGGCCTGGCCAATTTTTCTTGCTTCATTAGCCTATTTTAATATATCAAATATCCTCATTTACTTATAGTTTCCCTCATGTTAGGGTGGGTAATTTGAGGATATTGGTATTACTATCAGGCTTTTGTTTCCTTATTTAAAGCTCCAATGTATTCTATAAAAACTTAAAGTTAAAGGGGTAATTATTGGTTCACTTCAATTTTCTTTGGAAAAATGAATACAATGAATACAATTGATCCACTCACACCTCATAACTATCATACATGGAAACCCAAAATATTAAATCTCATTTCTCAAAAAGGGCTCACACACCTGGTAGAAGAGAAGCAACCTGAATTTGAAAAGGAATGTGAAATGTTTGTTCATAGTGGGTATTATAAGCACTAATGTAAATGAAATCTTATGGTTTCACACTATGGATTGTAAAAATCCATATGAAAGTTGGTAGAAACTAAAGAACTTGTTTAGGAAAGTAGATCAAATAAGGTCAATGTAGTTAGAGGCAAAATTAATAGCATTATCTCCTGAATATTTTAGTAATATTGTTGAATTTCTCACAAAATTTAAATAAGTCCTCACTCAATACAAAGGTAGTGGTAAGAAAAAAATAGAATAATAATGCATCTATCTAATTATTTCTAAATTAAATGGTGTATTTCAAATTTTTGCAACCACCTTTCTGTCTAGAAAAGATGCTCTTGGTGCATGTTTTAAAATACCCTCCTTAGAGGAATTTTATGATAGGCTAACTAGAGAAGAAATAAAAATTGCAAAGTATGAGATCTCTTCCTCTTCCTTAAAATCCTTAGTAGCATCCACATCTACTAAAGAAAAATTCAAAAATAAAGAAAGGAGTCCCATAACTTGTACTCACTACAAAAAGAATGGTCATTATGTGAACAAATGTTGGAAAATACTACAACAACTAGAGGCAGCAATGAAGTATCAAAATATAGAAACTAAGAAGCAGATAGCAAAAGCCTTAAATGTTCAAGGAAAGAGCATAAAAACTTCATCGAAATACTAGGTTCTATATTCAGGAGCAACTCATCACATGACTTCCTCATATGAGTCATTCACTTAAATATCCTCAAGTTCAACATGTAGCATAGAATCTAGTGACTCATCCTTTATTCCATTTAAAGGAAAAGGTGACATATCCATTTATGGTGGTTATATCAATAATATTCTCTATGTACCAAACATTGCAAAAAATATCCTCTCCGTCTATCAAATTTGTACTTTTAGAAAAGGTAAAACAATTCTCTTCTCACCAACAGGAGTTGAAATAAGAGACTTTCAAGACCCAAACTCTCTCATAGAAAAAGGAGATATTGATCACAACACTCACCTATTTCATTTCAAAGGATTCAAAAATTCAGAAGGGGCCTCCGATTTTGTTGCACATGGAGATCTTGAAAGCAAAATTTGGCATGAAAGGTTTGGTTATAACTACCTAAAGGAATTGAACACCCATGAAATGGTAACAGGATTACCTCAAGTCTCTTCTATTGATGAATTATGTCCTATATGTGCTCTTGGAAAGAAACATCAAGATCCTTTCCACCCAAGTGGTTCTCTTAAGACCTCATACCCCATAGAGTTAATCCATAGTGACTTTATGGTCTTCCCAGAGCCTTCCTTCAAAGGAGAAAAATATGCTTTAACCTTCATTGATGATTTTTCCAAAAGAACTGGGGTATGCTTCCTAAAATAAAAAAGTGATGTTCTATACCACTTCAAAAACTTCAACTCCTTAGTTGAAAATCAGGCCTCTTGCAAAATAAAGCAAATTTTTATAGATAATGGGGAGGAATACTTCAGTAATGAGTTCTCAATTTTTCTATCATGTCATGGCATAATTCATAAACATTATATCTCCCATAATACATAGTAAAATGGCATTGCAAAGAGGAAAAACAGAACTTTAAATGAAATGGTAAACTGTATGCTCCACTCAAGAGATCTTCCAAAAAAAAATTGGGTAGAAACAATTAACTATGCAAACTATATTCAAAATCGCACACCTCATAAAGCTCTTGGCCATTTGACTCCTAAGGAAGCATGGACTAGTTCAAAACCTGATGTCTCTTTCTTCAAGATTTTTGGTTGTACTACTTAGGTGCATATCCCAAAGAAGAAAAGGAAGGTTTTAGATGATAAAAGCAAAAATATCATCTTTGTTGGTTAGTGTGAGGAAATGAAAGCATACAGGCTACTTGATATCGCAACTCATGAGGTCTTTTTTCATAGGAATGTTCAATTTGATGAAAAATTCCCTCATAAATATCCTTAACCATCCTCTTCCACAATTGATTCTCTTGAGCCATATCCAATGTTAGAGCCTTAATATAATGAAGAACCCACTTTAGAGATTAATGATCAAAATGACCAATATGAGGATCCTATACTCCAAAATCCAAATCAATGTCATGCCACTCCAATTACTGCTTCCACAATGCCTAAATGAGCCTACAACATTGTTTAAGAAGCAAATCCATACATCTAAAATCTTCCATCATCCATATTAAGCAACTCCATAGGATTTAGTCTTATTTGTCAGTCCATTTCCATAGATCCTCAATCCTTCAAAGAAGCAACTGGTATTAAAGAATGGGATGATGCCATGAAAAATGAATTCTCTTGCTTAACAAAAAATAAAACTTGGGATTTAGTTCCTCTACCTAAAGGAAGGAAGTTAGTTCACTGTAAATGGATTTACAGCATGAAATATGGACCTAATAAAGAAATTGACAAACACAAAGCTTGCCTGGTAGCCAAAGGTTTCTCTCAAATTGAAGCGATTGATTATTCTAAAAATTTTGCACCCGTTGCCAAAATGGATTCTGTTATACTGGTACTTGCTCTAGCTACTTCCCAAAAGTGGTCTTTTTTTCAAATGGATGTAAAAAGTGCTTTCTTACATGGGGACTTAAAAGAGGAGATATTCATGGAACAACCTAATAGATTCACTCAAGAATCCTCCCTTGTTTGTAGACTACAAAAATCTCTCTATGGCCTCAAACAATCTCCTAGATCTTGGTATGAAAAAATGGACTCCTTCCTTCTTTCCTTAGGTTTTTCTCATTGTGAGTCTGATGCCACAGTATACATTTGGAGATATGAAGAGAAGATCACCTTGCTTGTTCTCTATGTTGATGATCTACTACTCATTGGTAGTGACATTTCTCACATTCAAACTATCTAAGACTCTCTTTCTAAAAAAATTGAAATGGATGATCTGGGTTTAGCTCATTAATTTCTTGGGATTCAAATAAATCAAACAAATATAGGAATTTCATTGTGTCAATAGAAATACAATCTAGATATTCTTCAACGATTTAAGATGACTGATTGTAAGCCCTCTTCTACACCTTTTTAGTATGGAGTCACTCTAAGTGCTTTCTGCACATCCCATCTATGTGATGCTACTCTGTACCAATAGCTAGTAGGGAGTATGTTATGCCTCACTCATACTCACCAAAATATTTCATATTTTGTTGGCTTGATATCTAGATTCTCACATCAACCTCATTTCAGCCATTGGCAAGCAGCAAAAAGAATCATACGCTACTTTCAAGGAACTACTCAATTTGGGCTCTTATATGAATGAAAATCCATGGATATCATTGGTTACATAGATTTTTATTGGGAAAGTTTAGTAGAAGATAGATGTTCAAATTTTGGCTATTTATTTTGTCTTGGTTCTTCACCAATTTCTTGGTCATGAAAAACATAATAAGCAGTAGTACTATCATATATAGAGGGAGAATACAGGGCAATAGTTTTAGCAAGTCAGGAAACTCTTTGGCTTCATCATATACTAAGAGAATTTGATTTTTTCCATGACAAACCTATTACTCTTTGGTGTGATAATCAAAGCATAATTCATATTGCCCGTAATCCAGTAGAGCATAAATGTACCAAGCACATTGAAATTCACATGCACTTCATTAAGCAACACATTTAGAGAGGGGAAATACACTTGGACTATATTCCCACTGAAAATCAAATTGCAAATATCTTCACCAAATCCTTTCCTTCTCCATGTTACATTTAGTTGTGACAGAAACTTGGTGTAAGAAAGATGCATTATAAGGTACAAAAGAGGTTTTCACCTCTCCTTTCTTATTATTGTTTATTTTTCTTTGGAAGAAGGTTTTTTCCCATTTGTTTTTTTTACCATATTTCCTATATGTAATAAAATTGTACATGAGTACCTCATTAGGCCCAGTTGTTGGGACTCATTTCTTTTTTCAATGAGGATAATATTCACCATCCGAAGACATGCCTCTTCAATTTTCTTTTTGATAGATGGTTTTTCCCATGTGGTTTTTTTTACCATCTCTCCTATATGTAAAAACATTGTACATGAGTACCTCATCAGGCCTAGTTGCCGAGACTCATTTCATTTTTCAATGAGGACAATCTTTGCCATCCGAAGACATACCTCTTCATTTTTATTTTTGATAGATGGTTTTTTACCATGTGGTTTTTTCACCATCTCTTTAATAAGAATCATTGTAAATAAGTACCTCATCAGACACTGTTGCTAGGACTCATTTATTACATTTACCCCTATTATCACTTAAGTGGGGGTTTTAGAATAAATAATTATTCTCTTAAGTTATACTAGGATAAACTTACTTGATTTTCCACTCTTCTATGATTCAGGTGAAATATTAGTTTAGATTAGTGATATGTTGTAATCCAACGACTCTCAATGATTAAATTTGCTATTTATACAAATTTGATCAATGGAATAAATCAATCAGTTCTATTTGTCTCTTCAAATCTTGTAATGCTTTGTAGTTCTACTCTTGGGAAATTATAACATCATCATGGGTTTCATGTACTACCCACTAGAATTCATGTGGTTTGAGGCAACATAGAAGGATACCATCATAACTATGATGATACAATATGTCCCCAGTAGTGTGTAGTGAATGGCACATTGTTTGAATGCTCCACATTGAGCATGCGAGAGATCACAAGGTAGGAAACCTAATTTGATATAATCCTTGATTTGTGAAAACCAGGGATCATGTAGCTCGGTGTTAACATGAATGCCATCGTCATCTATAGGGTGTGAATATGAGATAGCTAATTTTCTAAGCATATGAATTGAAATAAGTATCATGTTTGAGAGGGGATTTTGTGGTATTAATGATCCTAAGGAGGCCATTGTATCATTAAAATGAAAAAGGATAGCTTCAGTAGGATACCACTTGAATTGAGCAAGGAGTTGTTGAGCAATTTGTTTATATTGTTAGATAATGGGATAATGATATTGAAATATCTCCTAGACTTGATTCACAATAAGGAGAGAATATCCAACGATGTTAAGTCACCGAATGTGCATTGAATGCATCTAATTTAGGCCAAGAATGAGAGCTTCATATTCTGCATTATTTTTTGTGCAGGGGAATCCTAATTTGAATGAAAATGGGAGAGGCTCTCCATATGGTATGAACAATATAATTCCTACACCCCTAGCATGTGTACAGTTGGAACCATCGAAGAAAAATGTTAAGTTGGTACTTATATCTGGTTTAACATACTATTTGGGTTATGTAATATTGAATATAGAATCATCAGGCAGTTGGATGATGAGAGGACGATTATCAGGTAATGGGGCCTCAGCGAGATGGTCTACAATGACCTATCCTTTAATAATTTTTTGTGAAATAAATTCTAGATCAAATTCAATAAGGGGCATGATCCATTTAGCAGTACGAGAGTTATGATAACTCTTGGTCATCATGTATCAAAGAAGATTGTCATTAGAGATGATAAATGTAGTGTGATTAAGCATGTAACGACATAGTTTTTTATGGTAAATACTATAGCCAAGAATAAATTTTCCATGTATACGTAGTGGGTTTCACACCTAACTAGCATACAACTGATGTAGTATATAGCTTGCTCATGATTGAGTTTATTCTTTTGGATTAAGAGTATGCCAAGTGTGAAGTCCATGGTATAAATATATAGGATAAAAGGACTCTACGGATGTAGAGGAGATCAAACCGGTGAAGAGATAAGGTAGGATTTGATTGAATAAAAGGTTTTTTTATAGTTTTCATCCTATTTGAAGGTGACCCCCTTTTACAAGAGATGATTAAATGGCTTGCATTTATTTTAAAGTTGTGTGATAAAATGATGTATGGACTGAATTTTGCCTTGTATACTATGTAATTGTTTGAGGTTTGTGGATGGAGGTATCTTGATGATGGCTTTGACTTTGTTAGGATCCATTAAAATTCCTCGTTGAGAGATGATGAACCCTAGGATTTTGCTTGAAGTGACACTAAAGATGTATTTATTTCGGTTAAGGTGAACATTGTGTTCCAAAATATGATTGAAGATTTTGTATAGATCAACGAGGTGTTGTGAATGCTCTTTTGATTTTGAAATGAGATCATCGACATAGTCTTCCACAATTTTGTGTATGTAATCATGGAAAATGTAATTCATTGCGTGTTGACAGGTTGCCCCAATATTTTTAAGGCCAAAATGCATGATCTTATAGTAAAAGGTCCCCAAAGGGGTTATGAAGGAAGTCTTGTGTTGGTCAGTGAGGTTGATTTTAATTTTATTATAGCCAAAAAATCCATCCCTGAGAGATATCATTTCATGGCCTACGATGGAATTGACTAGTGAGTCGATTTTTGGTAGGGGAAGTTGTCCTTGGGACAAGCTTTGTTCAAGTCATGAAATTTAGTGCATAAGCAAACCTTGCTTGAGGGTTTAGGTACTGGTACCATGTTGTAGAACCATTTATGGTAATCAATTGGGTGAATTAAATCTATGTCGAGGAGCTTTTGGAGCTCATATTTCACTAGTAATGCAACTGTAGGATGCATGCATCATAATTTTTACCTAACAAGTTTGGTATCTTTGTCAAGAGTAAGGTTGTGCACTACTAGAGAAGGATTGAATCCAGACATGTATTTGTAGGACCAGGTGAAGACTCTAATATATTCTTTTCTAAATGTAGTAAATAGGATACACTCTTTTAGAGAGAGTCTAGCGATGAGTTTGAAAATGTTTGGATTTGTGGGATCATCACCGATGTGGACATAAATGGTTTCTTCTACGAGCATGTGGGAGCCATCTTGGAGTTTTTATATAATTGAGATAAGGTGGAGGTCATCGATACCCTTTGGTAATTCAAACTCATCATATAGATATATATCGGTGTGATGGAGCCACAGAACATGAGATAGGGTGGATGGTGAAGGTGTGTTTATCATGCACAATATAGAAGGTGATAGCAAGAATTCTTACAGTGAGGATTTTGGTGAAATGTGGATGAAATAAATGAAATTAGGATTGGGTGTGTTGTGACAATGCATAAGATATGAATATTAAAGTGGAGAAAATAAATCCATGTCAACCATCTTGATGGAAGTAATAGAGGTTATGAAAGACAATAAATCTGATGATAAAAATTGAGAGGCATTGGATCATTGTGGGAGGTTTGATGGTGGGCATAAGACCACAAGTGGACAATTAGATCACCTGATGGATCAATGAAGTTGTCTATGGAGAAGCATTGGTGTGGAAAAATGCGGAGGTGATGAAGAAGGAGGTGAAATGTGCTACTTTGGATGAGGATACATTAGAGATAGGGCAACATATTGATCAACTAGTGTATCGATACAATAAGTATAATTTTTTTCATTTAGAGATATGTCTTGGAAGAAAGTGCATGGAATGGTAACTATGGAATGGGGATATAGGATCTCATCCAAGATACCCATGTCAATGTAGTCTTCTAGTGTGGGTGTGGGTGTTGGCATGGGATAAAAAGAAAGGTCTTAATGCTCATCCTAAAGTGTGTGTACGATAGAGGGACGATATCATAGACCAAACTTATCTGTTGGTAATTAAACATGGTGGTTGATAGGGTTTTGTAATCCTTTTTCATAGAATCCTATCCCAAATCTATGCCAATGGAAATATCAAAGGTAATTTAGGGTGAATTGGAGGTTTGAGATGTGGTCTAGAGTGCTACAAAAATTGGATTGTGGTGGTGGAGGTCTAGTGGTTGGGAGTGAGGAGTCAAGGCTAATGTAAAAAAAGTTGGTATAGTTTTCAGGGGGACCTAGTTACACAACAGTACCAATTGTTAATACTAAAGCTAAATGCTAGTTGAAATCCTGCATGGATTGGCATCTAGGATCGCATGTGAGTGTCCCAAATATTTTAGTTGTTGGGTCTAAATTTTATCATAAAAATTGACACTCGAGGTGTGGCATGTGTTGTGGAAAGAGGTGGCAAATTAGAATCCAAAGAGGATGATGCTAGTTGGGAGTCATAAATAATGGAAGAAGAATAATGGAGCAATTAATCATCTAAGTGGGAATCTCCTTGTTCCCAATCATGGAATTCAACTACGATAGATGAAATGGGGTGTTTCACATGTGGGAACTGAGTGGATGGGGTATGAGGAGTGGGTGTCAAGCTATACAAAGATCTGAAAGACCATGGTCATGGATGAAAATGGAGTGGTTGCATTTGAAGAGTGGGAAGGAAAGGAGATTCATTGAAGAAATATGGGTGAGATGGAATAGGTAGTGACAATGATGGTGGCAAAAAAGGTGGAGGCATAAGAAGAGAATTTGTGGGAGAATATGACTCATAAGGAGGAGGAGGCCATGAGGAATGTAGTGAGAAAGAAATGGTAGTATAATGAAGTGTTGTGCTAGTTGATGATTATTTTGGGGATGAGATTACTGTGGGAGGAGACATAGGTGCTCCTGCTAAGTGAGGAGAATAGATGGTGAGAATGTGAGTGGAGGACAATGAGGGTATTGGTGGAAGGTCTATGATGTTGAAGAATTTTAAGTGATATCTTGAAAAGGATTGAAAATCCAACTAAGTGTTCTATTATTTACAATTCAATTTATAGGCTCTAATGGCCTAAAATACATAACCAAACCCATCAAATCATGGATTTGATCCAATATGCTTAACCATAAGCTACAAAAGTGCAAAGGGAGAATGCACGTAACTTCTAATTTAAGAGAAAAGGAATAATTCTAACTAGAAGATCCATTTTAGCTATCTTGAAGTACACACTTCCTACTTTGAGTTCACACTTACTAACTAACACTCTAAATGACAACTAGAAGATAACTAGTGCCCACAAGTGCATGTGAGAAGGAGACTCACTTACAATTATTAATTTGCAAGAAATAAACTATGCAAACCTAGTTAGGAACTACTAGAGGGGTCATATGAAAGATCAAACATCAATCCTCATCATGCCTCCCCACAATAGAAGCATTGGACTCCAATGATTTCAGAAGAGTAGGAAAGTCACATGACATCTAATGAAAAGAAATCCAACGAGCCTGATGTGGCAGCTATCCTCATCGAGCCACAAGATATGAGGTGGTAGATCCCTGGCAAGTCTTTCAAGTATTTGTGTCATAGATCTGATAAGAATCCAATGGTAACTAAGAATCAGGAACCACGTCCATAGGATGACTGATAGTTGGTGTTGTCTCTAATGTAGAGTCAAAATAAAACTTCAAAAGATCTACATTGACGATGTCATGAATTTCCAAGTGTGCAGGAAGATCAAGGTGGAAAGCATTCTTGGACACCTGTTGAAGAATTGTATAAGGACCATAGCGAATCGGTTTGATTTTACGATGAGACTTATCAGAAAAACGTCGCTTGTCAAGATGCAACCAAACTTTGTCACCAACCTGAAATAGATGAGGAATTCGATGTCGATCCATGGCCTTTTTTTGCTGCTGCTGTGTCTTTTGAAAAATCTCAACCACCTTTGATTGAATATTCTGCAAGTGCTAAATAAATGAGTGTGCCTTGTCTTGCTCTTTCTGAATATGTGAAGTTACAAGAGAAGGTAAAGACAAAGGTAACTCATAAGGTGCCAAGGGCTGAAATCCCATACAAACCTCAAAGGGTGAATGACCTGTAGAAGAATGTAGGGCCCTATTGTAGGCATGTTCAATATGAGTGAGACTCAAGTCCCACTTTTCCGGTGAAGCGTGATGATAGATTCGTAAACTTTGCACAAGGGTACGGTTTACCACTTCAGTTTGCCCATCTGATCTGCGGATGATAGGCGATGGAAAAGTTAAGGGAAACTCCCAAAATTTTCCACAAAGAACACCAAAAGTGACCCACAAAGCATGAATCATGATCCGATATAATGCTAGTAGGTAGACCAAAGGAACGCCAAATGTTGTCAAAGAAAAATTGGGCTAAGTCTGCTACAGAACTTGTCTTGCGGCATGGAATAAACTTAGCCATTTTACTGAATCTGTCAACCACCACGAACACACAATCATGTTGTCACACTGTCATAGGAAAACCACTAACAAAATCCATGGAAATGCTTTCCCAAGGATGGGAAGGAATGGGCAAAGGCATGCCTAAGCAAAACTTCCTATTAGCTGGTTTTGAGCGACAACAAACTGCACATTTTTTGAGAAATCTCAACACATCCCTCTGCATTTTAGGCCAATAGAAAAATCTTTGCAAGTGATGAAGTGTTTTGTGCTTCCCAAAGTGACCACCATAAAGTTTAGAATGAGCTTCCTTAAGAAGTGACACTCTAGGCTCACAAGGAACACAAACCTTGTCCAATTTGTAAAGAAGTCCTTCTTTGATGTAGAAATCTTGGAAAGGACGCAAATTGGAAGAAGAAGGCTTACTTGCTCAAATATTTTCCCAAAATCAGGATCCTATGAATACTGATTAGGCCAAGTCTAAAATCCCAAGTGTGAAGTGGACATAACTGTTAAGGCAAGAGCGGTAGGAGGCCTACTCAAACAATCAGCAACGGTATTACTCTTCCCCTTTTTGTACTTGATCACCAAGTGAAATTGTTGGAGGTAAGAGGCCCACTTCATATGTCTTGATTCTTCAATTTTACTTTGAGATTGTAAAAACTTGAGAGGCATATGATTAGTGTGTATTACTGTATCTTTTCCCAAAAGATAATGTCTCCAATACTTGATCGCTTGAACTAATGCATACAACTCCTTGTCATATGTAGAATAGTTCAACTTAGCAGCAAAAAAAGTTTTTGAATTATAAGCAACTGGATGACCATTCTATTTTAGCACAGATCCTAAGGCAACTTTAGAGGCATCCATTTCAATCTCAAAAGGTTGAGAGAGATCGGGTAAAGTTAACACAGGTGTTGTATAAAGTTTCTTTTTGATTTTCTCAAAGGCAACTTCTTGGCTTTTCTCCCAATGAAATGGAATTTTAGACTTAGTGAGATAATGCAATGGAGCTGCAAGGGTGGAATATTGAGGAATGAACTTGCGATAAAAATTTGCAAGTCCTAGAAAACTCCTTAACTCAGTGAGAGTTGTAGGAGGGGACCACTTAAGTAAAACATCAACTTTTATGGGATCTACCTGAATTCCACTTTCACTAATCACATAGCCAAGGTAAGAAACTGAAGTATTGCCAAAAGAACACTTGGAAGAATTGGCATATAATTGATTCTTCGCAAGAATATCAAGTGTTTGCTGGATATGCCTAAGGTGTTCCTCCCAATTTTTTGAGAAAATCAATATATCATCAAGATATATTATTACAAATTTTTCAAGTACATCACGAAATACATCATTCATCAACCTCATGAAGCTTGCAGGAGCATTAGTAAGACCGAAGGGCATGACCAACCATTCAAAAAGGCCCATATTCGTCTTAAAAGTTGTCTTCCATGTATCCTCAACTTGGATACGCACTTGATGATATCCACTTTTGAGATCTATTTTTGAAAAGAACTTAGCTCCTTGAAGCTGATCTAATAAATCATCAGTGTCTAGTAATGGATATCTATTCTTTACAGAAATTTTGTTCAAAGCACAAAAATCAATGCACAATCTCCAAGTGCCATCTTTTTTAAGAACCAACAAAATAGGTGAGGCACAAGTAGAAGTAATTTCCTTAATGAAACCCTTAGACAACAAATCTTCTATTTGCCTTTTTATTTCTTCATTTTGCAAAATAGATTGTCTATACATGGGTGCATGAGGTAGTGAAGAACCAAGAATGATTTCAATGCTGTGATTAATTGTGCGAATTGGAGGAAGACTTTGGCTCCTGAAATATGTGTGAATAACTTTGCAATATTTTATCCATTGAAGAGTGTTGCTTTGGAATGGATGTGGATGTAGAAGTGTTTTTAGAGCGAATGAAAATTAGAGCAACATCACCACCTTTTTTAATTACTCCTTTTGTTTGCTTGGAACTTAGAATGATGTTAGGAGTGTTGGTGATTTTAATGAGAAAGACATTACCATATTTTTTAAGTGTGTAGGTTCTTTTGAAAGCATCATAAACAACTCTCCTATCATACTAAAAAGGTTTCCCAAGCAAAATCCCACAACAATCCATAGGAATCACATCACAAATTTTAATGTGCAAGTGTGAGTGATTTATGAGCCTCTTCCACTATCCTTCCAACCAAAATAATAAGGTTGAGGATGAGGCTCCATAGTGATGCAGGAGCATCCAGCCGCACTTATAGCAGAAGCATCCAGTTGCGAGAGAGCCACTTCAGAAGAGTCGACTCAAGAAGAAGAAGAAGAAGGCAAGAAAAATTTTACTAAGGCAAAAGTTGAAAATAGTAGCGAAATCATGATGTCGCGATTTTGCGACGTCACAAAATCATGACGTCTAGGCAAGGCAGAGGTAGAGGTAGGAGTTTGTCATGATATCGCGATGTCGCAATATCACGATGTCATGAAATCGTGACATGAAGCGGAAGTCGGGGTAGAAGTCAAAAAGTGTAGCGAAATCATGACGTCGTGATTTCATGACATTGCGAAATCGTGACGCAAATTGCAAGCGAAGGCGGAGGATTTGGTAGGTCACGATATCACGACATCGCGATATCACGACGTCACAAAATCACGACAGCAAGGCAGCAATGAGGGAAAACAGTTGAGTTGTCATGATTTTTGCGACATGTCGTGAAATCATGACTATCGCAAAATCATGACCAGTGCAGGCGAACGAGGGACAACCGAAGGCAAAGGTCGCGATATCGCGACCTGTCTTGATATCGCAATAGAAATCAAAGTGAAAGGCTGGAAGGAAGAATAGTCATGATATCGCGACATCGCGATGTCGTGAAAATTTTCAAAGCAGAAGGTTGAGCGGCGAAACAGTCACGATATCGCGACAATAATTGGAAATGAAGGCATGAAGGCTAAAAGGTCGTGATATCGCGACATGTCACGATATCACGACCAAAACTGCAAAGGAGCGCAGGGAGGCCATACTGTCATGATATCGCAACATGTCATGATATCGCGGTGGTGAAAGAAGAAGGCAAAGGCGAGAAACACGACAGGCATTATTTTTGGGACTGTTCAAAGACGACACGTGGCACAAAGTGCAGTTAAGGCGAGTGATTACCCAGAAGCGCAGGAAACGATGAGGATGGGTCACACAGAGTGATCCAATGGAAGTGACGGTGATAGAGGCCATGCAGAGTGGTGCCATAAATCGGGTTGTTGCCGATTTTCATGAGGAATGTTTCATGCAGTTTCCTTTAAATGCATTCTGGAATGGCGGATCGGGGCAGTTGCCATTTATGAAGAGAAATTGAAGACTCGGTCGTAGGAAGCCGATGTGGCAGGTTTTGATGATGTGTTCTTTTAGAGGGTCATTAATGGCTCAGAGGGTCGAGGCCTCTATAAAAACCCAATTTTCTATATTAGTCGAGATTGGGGGATCGCAGATTGCACGTAGAGGATAGGAGTGTGAAGACCAAGCCATAGTTGCTGGTTATTGAAGCCTACGGGTTGTGTTTGTTTATGTATGAATATTTTAGATTAATGCAAGAGATTTTCTGGATAAGCGAAAGTGTGAGTTCGTGTGATTCTTCGGTCCCCCGTCAGTGATATCAGAGCCGAAAGTTCCTGAGTGTGTAACAGATCGCTGGACATGAGGTAGTTACACCAGGATTTGTGGTAGGGTTCTGAGGGAGAGAGAGAGTTAAGATCCTGGAGCATGTTAGTAGCTCACCGATAGTGAGGTATCTACACCAGGATTGATTAAAGCTTAGTGAGAAAAGCTAAGAAAAATGCATCCCCGAAGAAGCTGAGACAACAAGGAAGATATGGTGCTAGAAGAAGAGTTCTTGGCATTGCAGCAACAATTTCAAGCCCTACAGGAGGAATGGCTCAGCATAAAATTACAAGAGCAAGAGGAGCGACGCAGAAGGCATGAAGAAAGACAGAAAAAGAAAGATGCGGGAGTGCAGCAGAAGCTGAAGCTGAAGAAGGCTGCATGCAAAGAAGTATGCAGCAGTAAAATCTATCCGGTAGAAGACAGACGTTATGTGGACCGGGAGAAGGGTTTGGAGCAGTCTATAGAGGTAGAGAAATGTCTGGAGGTGTTACAGGAGGTAGCAACAAGACCTTGCAGAAGTGAATATCACTTCTTCACTTACCTCGGGTTTCTGATGTAGGAGCATCCAGCCACACCTGCAACAGAAGCATCTAGTTGCGAGAGAGCCACTTCAGAAGAGTCGACTCAGGAAGAAGAAGAAGGCAAGAAAAATTTTGCTAAGGTAAAAGTTGAAAATAGTAGTGAAATCGCGACGTCGTGATTTTATAACGTCATGAAATTGCAACGTCCAGGCAAGGCGGAGGCAGAGGCAAGAGTTTGTCGCGATATCGCAACATCGCAAAATGGCGACATGAAGCGGAATTCGGGGCAGAAGTCAAAAAGTGTAGCGAAATCGTGACATCATGATTTTGTGACGTCACAAAATCATGACACAAATATCAAGTGAAGGCGAAGGAGTTATTAGGTCATGATATCACGATGTCACGATATCGCGACATCGCAAAATCATGACAGCAAGGCAGCAACAGGGGAAAATAGTTGAGTTGTCGTGATTTCGTGACATGTCACGAAATCGTGACTATCGTGAAATCGTGACCAGTGTAGGCGGACGAGGGACAATCGAAGACAAAGGTCATGATACCATGACCTATCATGATATCATGACAAAAATCGAAGTGAAAGACTGGAAGGTAGAACAGTCGCGATACCGCGACATCGCGATGTCGCTACAATTTTCAAAGCAGAAGGTTGAGCGGTGAAACGGTCGTGATATCACGACAAGAATTAGAAATGAAGGCACGAAGGCTGAAAGGTTGTGATATCATGACATGTCACGATATCGCGACCAAAACTACAAAGGAGCGCAAGGAGGCCAGAATGTCACGATATCGCGACATGTCGCGATATCGCGACGAAGAGAGAAGAAGGCGAAGAAGGAGAAGGCGATGGCGAGAAACGCGATAGGCGGTATTTTCGAGACCGTTCAAAGACGACACATGGCACAAAGTGCAGTTAAGGCGGGTGATTACCCAGAAGTGTAGGAAACAATGAGGATGGGTCATGCAGAGTGATCCAATTGAAGCAACGATGACAAAGGTCGTGCAGAGTGGTGCCATAAATCGGGTTGTTGCCAATTTTCACGAGGAACGTTTCATGCAGTTTCCTTTAAATGCATGCTGGAATGGCGGATCGGGGCAGTTGCCATTTATGAAGAGAAATTGAAGACTCGGCCGTAGGAAGCCGATGTGGCAGGTTTTGATGATGTGTTCTTTTGGAGTATCATTAATGGCTCAGAGGGTCGGGGCCTCTATAAAAACCTAGTTTTTTGTATTAGTCGATATGGGGGATCAGAGATTGCATGTAGAGGATAGGAGTGTGAAGACCAAGTCGTAGCTGCTGGTTATTGAAGCCTGCAGGCTGTGTTTGTTTATGTATGCATATTTCAGATTAATGCAAGAGATTTTTTGGATAAGCGAAAGTCTAAGTTCGGGTGATTCTTCGGTCCCCCGTCACATAGGTAACTTCAAACGCTTGACAATGGACCTCACAATTAGATTTTTCTGTGAGCCATTATCCACTATACAATCTGTTGCAAAATTATGGAGCAAATGAGCTCGAGTGATGAAAAAAGCAACACGAGCGCCCTCTGATGAACTTACATTTACCAAGGTAACTTCATTGAGCTTACCTCATAATTTCGTGTATACTCTACTCTCTCCTGCTGACTCAAGGGGACCTTTGGAAGCATCTTTCTCTTGAGTAGTAATGACTAAACTCTTCTTTTTAAGCTTAAAAAAATCAGCTTTTTCATGACCTTTCTTCTTACAATAGTTACAAAAAATTTTAGAAGAAGAAGAAGAAGAAGGTTTAGAAGAAGAAGAAGAAGGAGTAGAAGCGGAAGGGGAAGGAGAAGAAGGATATGGAGAAGAAACATTCTTCTTTTGTGAGAAATAATTATTCCCTTTTGATGAGTTTGCAACCACTTGAGTAACAGGTGCACAAAATGCCTGTGAATGTGCCTTAAACTTGTCCTCCGCAAGTTGCGCTTGGTTGAAAACTGAATCCAATGTGTCCATAGAAATAAACATTATTTCCCTATACAAATGCTCTAACAAGCCACTTTGAAATTTGAGAATCAAAGCTGGAACATCATCCTCCACATTCACAAGTATCCTGTACCTGTTGAACTAAAAAATATATTCCTGTACAGTCATATTAGTTCCTTGCCTAAACCGAAACCACCTAATTACCAAATCCTTAGAATAATTGGAAGGATAAAAATTGGTTTTCAGACAGTCTACAAGTTCATCCCAAGTAGTGAGTTCATCATGACCTCTTTTTCTTTCTACAAGGACTTTAGCTAAACCAGAAAGTTTTAGCTTAGCATAAGGAACCACATCATCATCTAAAAGCTGAGAGTAAGAAAACCAAGAACTCATGTCAAGAATCCAACTATTCAAGACATCAGGGTTCCTGGATCCATCATAAAATGGAACTTCACAACGAAATTTTAGGCAAGAATCATGAGTAGAAGTTGAAGCATTGTGCACAGAAATGTCATTTACCTTCATGGCAAGATTGCCAAGGAATTTTGCCATGGTAGTATCATTAGCTTTATCTGCTAAAGCATTTACAACATGGGCAAGTTCTGCCACTTGGGCAGCCAAGTCAGAAGCCATGCTCAACCGGGTATAAGCCAAGAGTAAAAAAAAATGAGAAAGCACTAATTCAAGGGAAAATGGAAATTTTCCTTGTTATAATGGAGTGCCTCTAAATTTTGAAAATTTACTCCTAAGGCCCAAAATTTTGAAATGTTAAACTAACCTAAGGTGCAATTTATAATTTATTAATTTAAAAATAACTCAATTAAAAATTAAATTTCAATTAATCAAAGATTAATGAATTTAATAAAGTTATTAAAAATTAAATTAATAAAAACAAAATTTAACATGCAACCTTAGAATAGTAAAAATTAAAAATTACAATAAATTACCCTGACTTACATGCAACTCCAAACTTCAGTGGCACTATTCCCGAGGCACGAATCTGCTGGCCAGTTGTAGTGGCACGGTTCTCGAGGATCTAATCTTGCAAATTTTTTTGGACCAGGATCTAATCCACCCGACGGTTGGCCTGTCAGGCTCCAAGCCTGACGGTGGGTAAAGCAGTGTGACCTCCAAGGTCGAGCACCCATGTGACGGCTGCATCCAAATGTTGCCTGGCTACTAACAGCAGTTTGATAGCGTAGCCAGGCCTCCTTCCTAGCTATGAAATTGTCATGCCTGACAACAAGTCAGGCGTTGGGTGGCCTGACACCAAAGCAGCGTGCACCCTAAAGCATGCATGTCATCTTCCAGTGCTGTCAGTTTGACAGCTCGGTCAGGCTTGCCTACCGCTGTCAGTTCTGACAGTAATGTCAGGCCACAGTGCCTAACTGTACTACTGTCAGATCTGACAGCAGCGTCAGGCGGCTGGCCTGACGCCAAGGTAGGACTCCCACCTGGCGTTATTAGTAGGCAATAATAGCCAAGGCTCGCTTGGCGCTATCAGTCTGACAGCAAGGTTATCCAAAATGCTGACTGCACTGTTGTCAGACCTGACAGCTGTGTCAGGTGATAGCCCCAATCGCTGTCACACCGGACAACGATTGTCATCAGTTGTCAGCTCAACAGCAGATGGGTTGAAAGGCAATGGCGAGCAGGCACCGTGGGCTACCGAATGTCGTCAAGGCCTGGCCGGTGCTGCCAAATGCAGTCAAAGCCAGATTCAAGGCCTTCGGCTGCCCAAAAAAAAAAATTACAATATTTTTTTTACAATAAAAACTAAATTAATATATTTAAACAAATATATATTAATTTAAAAATTTAAGTTTTTCTATCACAATGAATTTTTTTAAAAATTAACCAGGAGGGTTAATTCAAAAGCATTGAAAAACTTAAACTATAAAAATATGAGCAACCAGATCCCTTCAGTAGCTCTCCTTTCAAGATCCAATCGACACACGACTAGCATTTGAAAGGCAACCAGACCTAAGTCGACACACGACCTAGTTTTGATGATCTCCTGGAGCTCTTCAATACTTGAAAATGGGGGGGGTAGTAGGGTTAAATGGCTCCCTAATCCTAATTGGACCGTAGCTACGATCCAATCCCTTCCAAGGATCACAATAGGAAGAAATCTGAGGCAAAATTTTCCTATACCTCTTGAGCATAAGCAAAAAGTTGGAACGAGGAGTTTGTCATCGAAGGAACTTCCTTCTACGAATGGTTTTCAAGCTACCCTTGAGCTTAAACCAAGTCCTCAATGAGAAAGAATTTCTCATAACAAAATTATCTCCTATCCTCTCACCTCACAAGCCCTAGTGCAAACATGAACTAGGCTCTGATACCAATGAAAAGGATTGAAAATCCAACTAAGTGTTCTATTATTTACAATTCAATTTATAGGCTCTAATGGCCCAAAATACATAACCAAACCCATCAAATCATGGATTTGATCCAATATGCTTAACCATAAGCTACAAAAGTGCAAAGGGAGAATGCACGTAACTTCTAAGTTAAGAGAAAAAGAATAATGCTAACTAGAAGATACATTTTAGCTATCTTGAAGTACACATTTCCTACTTTGAGTTCACACTTACTAACTAACACTCTAAATGACAACTAGAAGATAACTAGTGCCCACAAGTGCATGTGAGAAGGAGACTCACTTACAATTATTAATTTGCAAGAAATAAACTATGCAAACCTAGATAGGAACTACTAGAGGGGTCATATGAAAGATCAAACATCAATCCTCATCATATCTATAAATAGGAACACAATGGATGAGACCATCGTAGACATACTTAAGATAGTGGTGTAAGGTATAAAGGACACACTACATTTCCTTGATCCTTGGACGTATGAGCAGGATATTGTATAGCATCTTATACTAAATAACATGAAAGAGGATGGAGATGGTTCAGACACCAACACGATGGGTAGGACAATAGAACCTATTGTGGGTCACATGTAACCATAAAATGCTCTAAGTTCAAGTGATAGTATGGTAAAATGAGCATGTGGGATATGCAAATGATGCAATACAGTAGTGGAGATGATGCTTATAAAAGAGCCAATATCAATGAGAACACACTTGTAGGTGATATCGTTTATGGTTTCCTATATATGAAGAGGCAGATATGCTCCTTTCCCTATTATTTTAGTGATATCATGGTCATGGAAACTAATGGAGAGTTGGAGGTAATGGGGTATGTTTCCCATGAAGTTAACAAATGCATTTTTGGAATGTGTTTCAAGATATATGGATCAAAGGATGTTGTTCAACACCTCATGATGGGATTGATATTGTTGTAAGAGGTTGAATATCGATAGCCTAGCTAGTGAATTGTATAACTGACGCATAATACTACCACGAATGGTAATAATATTTTTCGGAAGGTGTGGTGAGGTTTGTGTTGTTGGAGTAGGTTGTGTAGAAGTGAATGGTGTCAGGGGTGTAACCACTAGAGTGTCCTAGTGGGGTGGATAGTGTTGGGCCCAAGTGGTAAGTTTTATCATACCAACAACACCATGTGAGTATGTGTCTCGTTGGACATTTTTTACCTATTTGGATTGTCCTTGGGGATTGGATTAACGTCCTTGGTGATTTATCCCCAGATGTTTGGGTAACAATTTTTTGGTAAATACCTAAATTATTATTTTGAGGTATGAGGGGTTTTAAGACCTGAATGGTACCCCAGTCAATGAGGCATTGAACAAGACCACCGAAGGAATGATAAGAGTATATATCATGGTTGCACTGTTGATGGTATGTGCAAAACGTTTGCTCAATAAATACCTAATTTTTGGGTTGATTGGTATCAAGAGGTCGAATATTAGGTACGATAATGTGGCTTGCATCATACAATCACTAAAATGGAGCTAGAAAAGACTCTGATAGAAGGATCAAATTTCATGGTAGAAGTTACATATGAAGACCACAAGGTTGTGTCAATCAGGGTGTAGGATGTGTGCTAGTTTGAAATAGCTACTACAGTGGAGGTGGAGGTCATGAGATGGATGAAGATGTGGGAGAATTTGTTGCTACCTAGTTAGTTTGTGGTGGTCTAGTATAGGGTTGATTTGGTGCATTCCTATTGAATCAAAAGTTGGAATTGTAAGAGGGTTTTTTTCTAAGCTTGATTTTTCCATATTGGACCTTTATGTCCTTAATGACCTTATCTTGCATGATAGCTTCCTCAAAGGTGTGGCTTTGATGAATTTGTAAATAGGTGGAGATGTGCTTGTGATAAATATCTGAGAAGAGCATCATCAACTCAACATATAGGAGGCTATGAGTAGGGTCATGTATAACTAATCTCCATTTGGTAATAAATTTGGTAATAGGTTCGTAGTTCACCTAATGTAGGGCATAGACATCGGAGAAGTTAGTTTTCTTCTTGAGTCATGTATAACTAATCTCCATTTGGTAATAAATTTGGTAATAGGTTCGTAGTTCACCTAATGTAGGGCATAGACATCGGAGAAGTTAGTTTTCTTCTTGATGATGAAAAAGTATTTCAAGAATGAGTTGACTACTTTATATAAGTTTTAGAGGTTGTGGCATGGGAGCATGGTGTACCAATCTAGGGCTTGTCCCTCAAGCAAGAGGGAGAAGGTATGTAACATGAGGGGGTTGCTACTATGAATCAGATAGCAAGATGAGCAAAAATTGTTCCCTTTGTACTTATAAAACTTTAGGATCTTGAAGTGATAAGGGTAGGGAGTTATAGGAACTAATGTATGGACTAGATCATTGTAGAGATCATCATATGTGGGCTTTTTTGTCCCATAACCGGTTGTACAGAGGTTGAGAATTTTAAATTTATATTTAATAAGTTGAAGCTTATGTGTTAGGGGTGTAGAGGATTGTGTAGGGGTAGGTGGATATTGATAATATGGAGGATATTGGAGTTGTTGTTCCTCCCAATGTGATGGTGGAACATATGGTGATTATACTTATAAGTTAGGATACTAGATAGCATAGGATGATGAAGCTGATGGGACACCCTATTGCAAAATAGGCATCTTCTAGGGGTAGTAATATTACGATTTATGGTTGCTAAAATGGGATCTGCTAGAGAGGATCTTGTTGTAATATTTGGATTGTGGGAGATGACGACCAAGTAGGAGGTGCCGTAAAGAAGGTAGGAGCATGAGGCTATAGTTGAGAAAGTGATTTCTGGACAAATGATGCTAGTGGTAGGTGAGATGAGGTATCCAAAGATGGTACTTGTATATGGCTAGGATCATGATGAGTAGAAAATATAGGTAGATTTGGATAGCTTAGAGGATTAGTAGGATAATATATAGGTCATGGATCATAGGTAGGTAATAAACTAGGAACAAGAGTATGAAATAGAGGTGATGGAGGAATTCAAAATATGGGCACAAATGAAGATGAAAGTGGAATGGAAGGTGATGCACTATACATTCTAGGAAGGGTAAATGTTGGTAGAGGTAATGAAAATGAGGGAACTGGGGCTTCCATAATGGGATCCTGAGGAGATGGCATGGTGAAAATAGTATCAGCATATGAGGATGACAGTGTGTATTGATGTGTATGATATGATAATTTTTGTAAGTGGAAAGGTGGTTATAATGTAGAATCAAAGGATGCAAAGGAAGGTTGTTGGAAATATGGTGGTTGTTGATCATGGAAAGCATCCTGATATGATGATGTGATGGGTTTGTACTATGGATTTGAAGGAGGCTTTAGTGGAGGGATTTATGATGAGGGTGCCAACCTGATCTAAGTTGAATATGAGGGATCAAAGATCATCCTAACAGTAGGGGAAAATGAGTCAACCTTGGGACAAGTACGATTGAGTAAGGAAGAGTTACTCTTGAAGAGTGATTGGGATAGACTCTACAATAAAGGATGTGTAAAAACATGAGGTGGGAGTGATATCCTTGTCAATAGTAAAGAGAGGAGGTGGATGTCCTAGAGTGTCAGGTTAGGTGAAGGCAAATGGGGAAGAAGTGGATCATCTTCACTAGATGAAGTGGGATTATTATCATGAGACATAGTGTATGTGTGAGCTATCTAAATCTATGGGGAGGTCTACCCTGAGAGTGGCATATTCTCCTACAGAAGTAGGGGAAGAATTATATGGGTTGAAAGCGATAGAAAATGCCTCCTCGAGGCACACTTTCTCACACACTTGACTATGTGTGACAATAGGCATGTTGTCGTGTGTGGTAAATTTATGCTTGGAACTATTCAAAAATGGAAATATAAGGTTCTAGTTGTGATATATGTAGGTTTTTTTTGTAACCCTATGAAATTTGAGTAGTTTATGTGCTTGGAAATAGGATTCATAGGTCACTATGTGAATTGAGACTTGATTCACAGGTTGACCTATGAATTGGACTCAAACTATGAATTTAATAGAAAAGCATAAGTGACAAGCTATAGAAAACCAATGAATGTGTGGCTAATTAGTGGATGTGTGAAAACCAATTCTATGAGCATTCAAACAACATGTAACTGGAGTCAGTTCTAAATATATAAAATAAAGTATTTATTAGTTTTATGTGTTTCAATGTTGGAACTTGCTACTAGAAGATAAATATGGGAAGTGGGGTGGACTTCTAAATAGAACAAGAATGTCATAGGTATGAAACCTCCTACAACACAAAAGGGTAAACAAAATAGAATGGTGTCTCAACGGGTAAGTGGCGACCTGTATAAAAGGTGTAGTAAAATTATAACCTATAGGGGAAATCAAAATGCTAAAGTGAGACTGATATCCTCTCATGATAAGAGGTGGTACTATTTGAGACTTGCTACTAACCTAGTTTAGCATTTGCTCCACTCTCAGGTAAGCTTAGTCAAGAATGATAGTTACCATGTTCACTAATTATGTGAATCTTGTGAACAAAAGAATCTAATATGATCCCACTTTGAAGATCCCTTCCGATGATAAATTCTAGAAAACCAATCTTAAAAGTGGGATATTTTTTGGTGATGAAGTATAGAAAACCACTCCTATAGGGTTACTATGGTGACTATATGGGTAGTGAGCCAATGGAGGGTAGAAATCCAACCTCACCGTTCTCATGTGGGAAATTTTTGATGAAATCCAATCCTTACACTATTTTTTTGGTACATGAGTATGTGTAGGTATGTTTGTTTCCGCTAAGGGAAAGCAAATACGACTATCTAAATGCCTTTTTAGAAATGAAATCTAGGCCTAGATGCACTTTTAAAAATGAAACTAGATTTATATGTGCTTTTAAAATGAAAACTAGTATCATGTGCCTTTCTATAAAAGAAATAAGGATATATTCTATGCAGTATGTAAATGAGCAAAGTGAAGCATGTGATGAAAGGGATTTTGGAACCCTAATTTTGAAACATGAAATAAATTTGAGACTAACTATGCAAAAAGAAATTGAAATCCTATGTTAGAAGATGCAAAAATAAATTGGAGTCCTAATATAATGACATGAAAAGAAATATGCAAGTTACCTAGGGGATTTGTGAAAGAGATGTGAAATTTCTAATATAAATGATTTGAAATAAATATGAAAACCTAATATAATGACATGAAAAGAAATTAGACACCAAAACCTAGCCATTTGTCCTCCACCCCAACCTTCTCGCCATTTCTACCATCAAAACCTATCCATTTGTCATCCATCCAAAATTTCCCACCATTTTCATCCTTTATTCATGTATATTTATATATATTTATTATATATTTAATATTAAAATTTTATATATTATATTTTTTATATTTAATAAATATATTTATATAATTGAATTAATCCCAACCATATGATTTTATTTAATCATGTCCATCCATCCACATCAATCCATGCCACACACTAAATTTAATAACCTCTTATGTGCTTTTATCTCAGCCACATGATTAGTGTCATTGAAATCCTAGCATGCCCTGGGTTTGATTACAAATAGAAGCATTTTTATGGCTCAACCCTTGGATTTTCCTTGAGTGTTCACTGTCTGGGCTCTTAGAGTTTTCCTAAGAAATTTGTATCGTAAGATTACTCAAGTTTCATATTTCCTTGGAATATCTAAGTACTTCTGCCTCCATCCTCACTCATCATAACCCTTACAACCATTGCCATCCATTTCCCTCATCGAATCTACTCCTACATTTTCCTTCCTCAGTTGTTGAACACCTTGGGGTGATTTCTATCACCATCGAGCACATTCGGGCACTTCCCTTCTACAACTAAGTGCCTCAAGGTGCATACTCAAGCACCCACGGGTGTTTCCTACATTCATCAAGTGCCCACGGGTGTTTTATGCAAAATATTCTGAAGTCCCCATAGCCTTCGAGTGATGCTAGGGAATTACCACACCAATCAACTGCAACCAAATCTTACAAATCAGAAGATAGTAAGAATGTAAGATAAAAATTATTGTTTGTTATTTCATTTATGCACTTTTATTTTTGTTCACTTCATTTGTAGTAGATAGCTAGGGTTTTACTATTGCTTATAGAAGGCCTCACATTGTGGAACCCTCATATGTATTACTAATTTATTTTCTATGTTATTATATGCAGATCTGAAGGTACTATATCAACATTGGATAACTATTTAAGCTAGAGTGGTCCGACATCAGGTAACTCAAATCCTACTCACTTCTGTTGGGAGAAAGGACATGCATGAATACACCACCAACATTGTTTTCTTGGGTTTCATAGAACCCTAGCCCTTCGTAAATTTGTATAAAAAAGGATTCAAGGATCCACATTGTAACAATGGAGTTTTTAGGCTCCCCTCATTAATATAAGATCATCTATTGTGCAATTATGGGTTCTTTGTGTTCTATTTATTTAGCATTTTTTGGTGTTGTATTTTTGTATCCTCAAATGGCGATCACGATGGGAACCCCTAAGGGTTTCTATTTATGATTTGCCTTACTAATTTACTTGTTATTTTTGTCATATTGCAGGGTTTGCAGAAGCACATATTTCACATATTTTGCTAGATCTAGGGTTTCTAAAAGTTGTAGGAAGTTGCAGAAGGTGTGTGAAATGCCTAGTGGTACTTGAGGTCTATCCAAAAATGCCCATGTGCATTTTATAAATGCACAAGAGCATTTTATAGAGAACTAGGATAAATATGTAGGTCATTTGTAAGTTTGCTAACCAAACCCTAGTTTTTCTATTTACGCTTTTTGATTGTTTTGTGTTTTTTTTAGGATTTTTATATAAAAAGAACACTAATTAATCTCAAAAATAAAATTCATATTAGCATGCATTTTAGGATTTAAATTAATTATTTGCATCCATTCACATCTTCTATTTTGAAGTTTTTTTTTTGTTGTGTGAAAAATAATAATAATAATATTACATTTTGATTGCATGTAAATCAAAATTGCATAATTAGTTTGCATTATTAGGGTTAGAGATATCTATTTTTGGTGGTCTAAGTAGGAAAAGTGTTCATATACCAAGAGTATCCCCGTACTTGGGTGATTCCATAAAGAGTAATAGACAAACCCCCAACTGTCTAGAGTGGGTCTTAAGTGGTGTACTCTATATCCTTTGGAGAAATTGGTATTGTGAATAGTGGCTTCTGATTTAGACCATTGAAAGTGGTTATTTTTTTATATTATTTGAACATAATAGAAAATCATAAATTTTAAAAAGAACCATACACTAGATTATTCAAATTCAATAGTAGTGGTTGGATTTCATCACCAGTCATCGCTTGAGATTTGGTGATAGTGGCTTTCATCTCCATCCACCAATATCTACAATTATAAATCTTAGGTCACCCCTGATAAAACTTGCAATATTGCATCACTGTAAAGAATCTCTTTGGCTCAGCTTAGCCATATTTTTTACCTTTATTTGATCAATTCATATTAGTACATTTGAAACACACAAAATTGAAACCTAAGGAAATGAACTCACATTAAAAGGAGATAATCAATGAACAAGGTAAGACACACGTGTTCAAAAAACTTAGTATTGGTTGTTTGTTAATTTATTGTGAAATTTAAATTGGGTGTTTTAGTTAAGTACATAATTTGTATTTTGATTTATTAGCTTTATGATCTTAAAATAAAATAGAAGCAAGTGTTAAATCAAGATAATAAAATGAAATCTTCATCCACCTTCCCCACCACTTCTGTGGTAGATTCCCTAAATGTGACATAGACAAATTTATCTACAGGTCCCTCACATTCCTTACCATCCGCAGCCTTTCATATGGCTATGCCCCAAGAGGAGTCAACCTCCCCAACCATTGACCATCATATTACCCATATAGACATGGAAAGAGTATAAGATCTCATGAAGTATTCTAACTATACCTTAGATTTAGTCCCCGCCTCACCTAGATATGATTCTACTTTACAACAAGAGCATGTTTATTCCTAGCCACCATCTAGCTTTACCCAGGTGTACACCAACTCTATTTTTGAGGCAGAACTTGCACCTTCCCCCCTCATGTCCATTACTCAACCCTCATGTGATCCTAGCACATCATACACATATACATGGACAACCCCTTGTATGAAGCACATGTAAATGTTTCTTCATAATTTTTAGCCTCACAAGTTGCCATACCTAGTGTAACCTATCCCACAACCACATATTCCATACCATCTACTTCCATAAAATTATATTCTAATAGAGATATTAATGATGCATGGGAACACCTAAAAAAATTACTTAGAGATTATAAAAACACTCAACAACAAGTACAAGTGAACGCTAAGCCTCTACAAAACTCTACTCAGACTATCCTTGTTAACTAGGGTCCATCATGGGCACCACAATAACCCTCATACACAGCCACACCATTACACATCCTATTACCATTGGACAGCCTAGCCATAACCCTCATACATCAACCTCATTCCATAATTCTCCATATTTTAATCATCAGTCTCCCATGAATCAATTTCCATCAAATTCACCTAGCCATCATTACCAATCTCATCATCATTTAGTCACTCCATATTATTTCTCCACTCCACCACAAAATCATCAGGTAATTTAGGGCTTTCACATTCCTAAGAAAGACCCTTGAATTAAGGCCATGCAAAAATAGATAGATCAATTGATACAATTTACTCCTGGTTTAACAAACTATAAATCAACCTTATGCCAACTGATCAATAAACCAATTCATCCTTAGGTACCATTACTACCATATCCAAAATATTTTATGGTTCCTATGTTTGGCCTAAGTTTAAGTATACCTTTAACTGAAATCACTCTAATTATTACAGAATAAAACTATGATTTTATTATTTTTAATTTCAGTGGGTCTAATAACTATGAATTTCTTAAGTCGGAGGTCTAAGGTTTGAATATGAAAGGGGATATGGTTATAAACCAAACTTCAACATATGTGGATAAATACTTGGATAACTATGTCATCCTATGTGGCCTACGGCATAATGAACATTAAAGACTACTTTACATTTACTTCATCCCTTTGCAATTTGGGAGTAAATAATGTTTCTTTATTGAAATTTTTTTATGTTTGGAAGTATAAGGGTTTCAAAGGTAATGTGTCAAAATTTTAAAGCATCATGGTTTTATTGATATTTAGCTTTATTAAGTTTGTACATCCAATACATGCCACTTCAGTCATCATATTAGTAGATTTTATTACTTTAGAATTTTATGAACCTAAAAAAATTATTTTAAGTTACTTTATAATCCATATGAGATACAATACTAATATCCTAGTGTCATAATTTGATCTCATTTGGATCTTCTATTGTTGAAAATCCGTGACTATAGAATAGAAGTGACAAACATATACATTTTTAGATATAATTATAGCATATATGGTTGTTAAATATTTTTCTCATCAAAATAATGAACCATTAATTTGTATTGCATATGATTGAGTTACACCAAAAATATTATTACCTAGTTTCAAGCATTTTTAATTTTTAAAGTGTCAAATATTTAGCACAATATAGTTATATACACTTTTGTATTTTGTGATCACAATATTGAAAATCATATCTTTAAAAATTATTTTGGGGTGCTACATTGCACTATAATATGTACATATAGACATTAATATAGCCTTCATGTTGTACCAAAATTTAATATCAATGAGCATCTTAGTCATAAATTCCTATAAGATACTACCATAACGTTGAATGCTATTTTTTCAAAAATATAAAACTAAAGTAATTATTGTTAAATATTTAAAAAATAACTAATTATTTAAATAATAATTATAATATTATAAGTTACCCTTAAATAGATATTCCTTAATATTATATAATCATAGGTTAATTACATTTTAGACAAACTACATTAACAAATATAATATAAATTTAATATTTATGTAAAAAAAATTGTATAATAATAATAATGAATTTTAATCTAATTAAATTAATATATACATGCATATATAAAAATATAATCATACATTTTGACCTAAGACAATGCTAAATATCATCTTAGTTAATATTCATATAGGTTTTAATAAGAGATATTTGTAATCACCTTGATATACATAGCATGTGTGGAGGGTCCCAATCACCATCACTAGTTTTGCATCTATCTAACTATCTCTACACTAACTACCATTTTCTTCCCTATAATTGTCTTTATCCTTAATGGATGTATTAGGTATAACAATAGAGCATTCTATTTGTGTTATTGAACTACTAGTGCATCTATCTCTACTATCTCTACACTAACTACGATTTTCATCCCTATCATTATATTTATCCTTAATGGATGTATTAGGTATAACAATAGAGCATTCTCTTTGTGTTCTTAAACTATATCATTTTTTAACTCTTTGATGTAGCCACTACCCTCTTCAAAGTTAAATACAAAATTCTCTCTATGATATAGTCATTTTTCAATACCATAATAATGCCAATAACATCTATTTACATAGACATAAAATTTAAAAGGATTAAAAGCATTAATTTTAAAAATTTAACTGTAACTCCAATATTAAAATGCATACATTTGGGTAGATCCCTTGTTATTGGGCCACTTTGTAAAATTTATGTGTCCCATATCTCTTAGTATTATTTTTTTGAGATTTAATTTGTTTAATGTCCATCACTTTGTGCTAAAAATACAATTTCTTTTTCTTAAAATACATATTTAATAGATTAACTAGATTTGCATGTGGATTATAATATCAATGTTTCATATTTAAAAAATAATATATGCAAGATTATGAGAAGTGTGAATTTCTATTAAATAAATTTTAATTCTGGAAGAGGACACATGGTAGCTATACTAGTAGCAAGGTAGGATTCATATATGGAACAGTGATAAAATGCCATGTTTGATACAACACTTAAAATAAATGGCTCTCACATAGTCTTTTGTGCTTTTCCAAATAATAAATTTTATTTTATGGCAAAAGATTTAGATTTTCCACATCATAAAAAATCTCTATGGTAGTTCATCAAAGAGGCAAAAGTCTCTACCCAAAATCTAAATTTGGTCACCAACAACACCTTAATAGTTAATGCTTGCTCATAAGTAGCCAAATATATCAAGAGAAAACACATTCATCCAAAGGTTACGATAATTGAGGTTTAATACTTAAAGGTTAAAATATCCAAGTCCCACACATGGATACCAAAAGCATCCATACTATTAGAGTTTACATGAGTGAAGCCAAGCTCACAAAAAGGTAAATTGCTTATAAAAAACAATGAAGTTTGTTCCAATATTACCCAAGTTCAAAACTTGGGTATTAAAAACAATGAAGTCTAAAGTTGAACTTAGAATGTGGTCCGTTTAGGTGAAGTCAAAGTTGCCTAAGGCAAGGTTCATTCAAACAAAAACTATCTTATTTAGGGAAGGAATCATTTAATAAAAACCAATTCTTAATTAAGGTACATTCAAGGTTAGGCATTTGAAATAATTTTCATTTATAGTCAACCGAATTTAACCACAAGCAAGGATTAGTTTTTTAGACCCCACTTAAGACTTGTTAGGTTTACATTTCAAGTGATGTAAAAATACGTGTAAAGCTAAAGTGTGGACACATGTTAAGCATGGAACCTACTCAAGATATGAAATTGGGTTCTTATATCTAACCCAAATATGAGTTATAATTTGGTATTTTTCAATCTAAAATCCAAAATGTAAAAGGCTCAAAATTCAAGGTTTAAACTCCAAGGACCAAAATTATAAGCATAAAACATATGAGTTTGAATATAAAGTTATAATTATTTTTTGTTCAAGATTTTAAGTTTGAATTTCAAATATTCTACTATCTTGCTACGATAAAAGAGGTCCATAAATTACTTCATTAGTTTTGATGTAGGCTTAGCCTAATATTTTATGTAATCACAATGATTGATAAGCCATCTAATAGAATCCATGAAATCATTTATCCATTGATGTTAATATATTTTTTGAACTTAAAAGGCCAAAATAATGAAGGCAATAATGTTCTAGTCCCATTAATCTACCTATGTAAGGCTATAAAAACAACAAATTTTGGAATACCATTCCTAAAAAATTGATAGCTACGTAGATATATTTAAGCTAAATCAAAATAGGAATAATTTTTTTAAAACTAATTGTATGGTAATTTGGATCCAAAACCCCAAGACCAATCCATTGAAGGCTCAAAATAAAATTCAAAGTTCAAATTTTGAAAACCTTAATGGCATATTTATTCAAAGGATACCCATGTTCCAAACATGGGTATGAAAGCCAATTATTCAACCGCTTTTCAATGATTGATGTTGTGAAGTTATAATACCAAGTGCCAAAGACCAAAGATCAAAAGTTGAATTTTTTATTTTTTACTATGATGATACACATGTTTTAAATATGGGTATGAACTTTAGATAAATTTTTGTACACTTGTCACTCACATAATTATTTCAATTTTATTGTAAGATTGGATCGAAGCCTATCATAATTTAAGTTACCCTTACATGCTTCAATAACAAAAATAGAGGAAGCTTGAGACTAAATAAAAATTCTAACTTTTCCCTATGAATAAATCTATGACTAATCAAAGAGTTTTATAGGATATGTTTTATTAATCTACATGCAATATTGGAAATGCATTTTTTGGGTAGGTTCAATTAGTCATGCTTATCTTCAACTTTGTAGTAGGAACACATAAATGATATTCTAATATCTAGTTATCATTTTTATAGGCCACTATCACATTTTCAAACATTAAGGTATGAAATCATTATACTAGAAGACAAAGGTAATTTATTGAAGAACATAGGCTCATACTGGTAGGGGGGTGAATAGTATAAGATCAACTTTAACTTTTCTTTCCCAAATAATGTTATCCAATACTATCAATAGCAATATAAATAGTAGTAACCAAAGCAATGCACAAATCATCACACACTTGAGAGACACAAATTTAACGTGGTTCACCCAATGTGGGTTATGTCCACGGAGAAAATATTTCTTCTAAATTTTTTGAACAAATCTCTTGGGAATAAATTCCCTATTACAAAGTTTATGGAACTTTGTTCAAAGGAGACACCAATACCCTATGATTTTATTTGTGGATCTATCTCCATAGGAGAACTCCATCCCATTTGCTATTGTTTGTGGATTTCTCTCTACAAGAGAACTCTATACCCTTTGCTCTGGTTTGTGGATAAATCTCCATAATATAACTCTATCCCCTTTGCTTTGGTTTGTGATTCTCTCTCCATAGGAGAACTCTATCCCCTTTGCTCTAGTTTATGGATCTATCTCCATAGGATAACTCTTTCCCCTATGCTCTGGTTTGTGGATCTTTCTCCATAGAAAAACTCTTTCCCCTTTGCTTTTACTGGTGAACTTCTAGAATACTTATGTTCCCACTACTCTGCCTTGTGGACCTCTATCTACAGGAGATATTTGTCCCCACTATACTAGATGATGGACCTATATCCACTAGAGGCCTCTGTCCTTTCTACTTTTGTCAGTTCAAAAGTTTTCTCTCAACTCTATCTCAAATCTACACCAAACCCTGTCACAAGTCTAGCACAAATCTTCTCTAACTTTGCTCATAAATTTACCCCAAAATTAACACAAAGCTTAATAAAATCAGCAACCAAAATTGCTCTCAATTCTATCTCAAATATACCCTAAGCCTTAACACAAATCTTGATCAATCATCAATCAAAATTGCTCTCAATTCTATCTCAAATATGTTTTAATGTTGTTTCAAGTCTTCACAATACTTGCTCAAATATACTTCAAGACTTATCAAAAGACTTGCTCAAATTTACCCTCAAGACTTCTCAAAAGACTTGTTCAAATATACCTCAAAGCTGCTCACTTAACTTGCTCAAATATTTCCAAATCTTGCATACACAGACTTCTTATATCTCTTTCAAAAATACTTTCTTCAAATAGGCAATTCAAACATATTCTACCTAGAATTCGTTTAACCTTTGGAATGTATAAAGGATGATATGCACTATCAAAAACCTAATATTTTCTTCACATTCACAAATATTGCATTCCACTAATCCAATCTCTATCTCTTGCAAAATCCTTTTCAAAACAAATTAGAACAATGTATAACTTGCTTCATAAAATTGATCTATATTTCTTGTAAATTTACTCTCAAACATTAACCTCAATAATGCATAAATTTCTCTCACAATATTGATCTCAAATACTTTCACAATTTCTTTCAATATCTCTCAACCAATGCTCAAAATGTTTCACAATGATTCACCAACTTTTCCTCAAACATAGTACAAGTAGTGAACAATTTCTAGCATAAATGTCTCAATATCTTTCAACAAAAGAAGCACAATCTTATTCTCAAACTTTATTCCAAATGTTTCCAAAACAATTCAATAATAAAGTACAAGATCTTCACACTCTAATGCAATTGTTTAAACTTTCTCTCAACAATTGATGCATATGTAGGTCTCAAACACTAACTCAATTATATTCAACAATGTTTACCAAACAACTCTTTTCCTCCACCTTATGTTTCATAAATATTTACTCAACTAAACACCTTAAATAAGGAATGATGTGCCCATACCTCTTAATTTGCTCTTATGGAGATATGTATTCAAAAACCTATCTCAAGATGTCTTTCTTATGCCACTTTCAAGGGTTAGTTATCATAACACTTTTCAAACCAACCATAACATCTTTCCTCAAAATTTGGTCATAAAAATATTTAATATCAAGACAATGTTTTGACCATAACCAAGCCCTCTTAATATTTTTTTTTTTATCTTAAACCATAACAATACCTTATCAATCCTACTTATAACATTCACATATAATGCAATATCACAATTTAATTTTCAAATACTTTATTTCTTATTTCATTTTTAAAATATATTTCAACTTTATAAAACATAACCTGATTCTAACATATCATCACATCCTCAAAACATTAAAGTTTAAACCATTATCATTATATCTCCCTAAACTATATAATAAGAATTTTTAATTACCAAAACAAAAGCCTTATGCATCTTTCTTTAAGCGCTAATAAAACCTCAAAATTAAAATAGAAATTTTGCCCTTACCCATGTCTATCATCGCCATCTCTAGGATTCAGACACTAGACCTCACGGTGCCAATTTCTGGAACAAAAAATGCACCTACGCCCTTTATGCCTTCATATCCATTAAAAAAACTACGTAAAACTTTACTTTTGAGGATATTCGAAACCATGACCTATCCTCTGCCACATCTTACATAGGACCCACCTATAGCTTGGTCTACTAGCCCTGGATGAATCCAAAACTAGTGCTTTCCCTTATCTTCATCGTCCTTTTCTAGAAAATCATGTGTTTTCTATTCTCTTGGTCTTCCCCTTCAACGAACGGTGCTGCGCTCCACAAAATTTATTAAATCAAATGCGCTCGAAACTTAGACTCTGAAACATAATTTTTGTCCTCCTCTAATATGCATTCAATGGTTTTACTATAATGTTGACTCATATTTTATTTGCCACATTTATTTTAAATTTTGGTGCCTTTGGAAAAATTCAAATTTAATTTTTTATTTTTACTATAATATTTAACCTTGGTTTTAAATATTATTTATTATATTATTTATACTTGGTGTTAAATAATATATTTTCCTATTGTCCTTCATCAATATAATTTATTTTTTAGACCTTTGTCCAATGCACTTCAAATCCTCATTTTAATAAATTATTTTTGGCCTAAATATTTTAATATTATTTATTTTGTCTTAAACCATGGGCTTAAAACTTGGGCCTTCAACCTTTTAACCCATCATTTAAATTTTTTTTCTAAAACTCTTTAGCTTATAATATAAAATATTATAACCTTTCATTTTTATTAATTTCCTTGCATTTTGCCTTGCATCTTATAAAACTTATCTTATTGCCATACCAAACTATCTTTGGCATCAATGATAATTAATGACATCAACCTTTGACATCAATGAAAACACAATTACTCAAAATTTCCAACAATCTCACCCTTTGTCATTGATAGCAACCCTTTATAAAAACTTATTTTCCACTACTAGATTTCAAATTTTCTCCCCCCGTCTGAATGCCCTCCCCCTTACTCAAATATTTCCCCCTTTGACATCAATTGCAAAGGGACTCCTTTGGGACTAAATATAAGACTCTTATATCAACCCCCTCCCCACATACTTTCATTTAGGTGATTAATTTTGGGGTGGTAGTACATCTACTCCCAGCATACAACACTCTTTTTCTTTGTCAACCTTCTTTTTCAATATTTTTGTAGCCATACCCTTTTGATCCTTTTGAGTGTGATTATCTCTTGAAGTTCTGAAAACTCTATTCTACACCACTTGGCCTTATGCCCAATATTATTACACCTGTAACACTTAATGTTGTAGTTCTTATAAGATACAAATATCTTGAAGTTCCTCTGGGTGAAGCCATAATCATTTATATCATGAGCCATGCAATGAATTGCTTTATTACCAAAGCAATTACAATAGTAGCAATACCCTTCAAATAAATTTCCATATTTGAATGATTTGAAATACCTTTTAATGATACCATACTCCTTATTTTCATGAACCCTACAATGCATAGCCCTGTGACCAAATTTATTACATGAAAAACAATGTCCTTTGAAGAGTTCTTATCTTGAACCCTCTGGTCTCTTAGTCATTTCTTTGTCTTCTTTGTGATGATTCCTTTTTATTGAATGTGCATTGTTTCCTTTCTTAGTGAATATTCCATTATTCAAATTATCCTTATTAGTCTTAAATTCATGTTAACTCTCTTCCTCTAAAACTTCCTCTTATTTTGAGCTTGAGCTTGACCCTTCTTCTTGTTTCCCTTGTCCTTCTTCAATACCAAGTCCTATTTTGATAGATGAAGATCTTTGTGCATTAAAATTTTTATCCAAAATATTTGAACTTTTCCCAAACCTATGTAGCTTGTCCTTAGAATATTTCACTTCCATCATTAATTAAACTACCTCATACTCTAATATTTCACATTCTAACTCTTTTACCTCTAACTTTTCTTTAAATCTCCTTGCCTTAGCTTTTGAGTTTGTTAGGTCTTGTAGAAGCTTTTATTTTTCTTCCTCATGTTCTTGAACTTGAGCCTTTAGTCTTGAATTCTGCTTTCTAACCTTTTTCAATTATATGAAAGCAACAATAAGTTTCTTCTTCTATATCAACTATGTCTTCCTCTTCATTTTCTGAATCTTTCTCTACTTCTTGGTCTCCAAGAGCATCTTTTTCCTCTTCTATTGCCAAAAATAGCATCTCTTATTCTTCACTATCTGAGAGTATTTCATCACTGTCACTTAGATCCTTGTTTGCCTTGTTAACATAGAAACTATTTTTGTGCCTTTGAAAGAACTTATTTTCTTGGTTGCTTTGACCATACCTATTTTTCTTTTCATGCCTAGATTTTCCTCCTTCCTTTTTCTTATGATCTTATTTCTCTTCACTACTATTGGTTTCAGCTCCTATAAAACTAGATGCATACTAACCAAAATTACCACAATTAAAAAATCTCATAGTCTTCATATCTTTGTGTTTTCTTGAGTCCATATTATTTATTTTCACATAGTTATCTTCTTAATCACTACTTGACTCACCACTTGATCATGGTTTCTTATCTTTTGTCTTCTTTGGTACTTTGAAAGCTGCCTCTCTCTTGGAGCTGGGATCCTTTACTATTATCATCTCATAAGATGTGAGAATTCCATGTAAATAATCATATTCAACTTTTCAATATCTTTCATCTCTTCTATAGCTAAAACTTTCCCATCATACCTCATAGGAAGTGACCTTAATACTTTTTGAGCAAAACTGGAGTCTTCAATTATGAATACAGGTCCACGCATGGTATTAACAACCTCATCCATACAAAGTAAGTATGTATAAATATCTTACTCATCTTCCATATTTAAATTCTCAAATATTTTCTTTTGGTTTTGTAGTTTTACCATCTTGACTTTTTTATCTCTCTCATATGTTTATTTCAATATTTCCCATATATCTTTTGCTTATTTGTAGTGCATATATTTCACAAATTCTACTTCATATAATCTACTTAATATTCCATTCATAGCATTGGCATTATTCACATGTAACATCTTACCATATTTATCTATGGGAGGAGTAGTTGTAGGTGTGAACCCATCCTCAATGGATTGCCATGTCTCATATCCTTGTGCCATCAAGTAAGTCTTCATTATTATAATTCAAAAAGCATATTTGTTCACATCGAATAATGGTGCCTTATTTTATGAGGATCCATCTTGAGATACCATTTGTGTTCCTGTAATATATTCCTTCAAGCTATTAGACTCTTTCTAAGAAACTCGCTTTGATACCAATTCAATAACACAGGCTTATAATGAGAGGGGGGGATGACCAGTATAAGATCAAATTTTACTTTTCTTTTCCAAATAATATTATCAATAGCATTAATCAAATCAATTCATAAATCATCACACACATGAGAGATATAAATTTTCCATGGTTTACCGAATGTGGGTTACATCCACAAAGAAAATATTTCATCTAAATTTTCTCAAAAACTATTGTGGGAATCAATTCCATATTACAATGTTTATGGACCTTTAAACAAAGGATACACCAATCGAATATCTCTCCATAGGAGAACTCTATCCCCTTTGCTCCAGTTTGTGGATCTCTCTCCATGGGAGAACTCTGTCCCCTTTGCTCTGGTTCGTGAAAACTCTCTACAAGATAACTCTATCCCATTTTATATGGTTCATGGATCTCTCTCCATAGTATAAATCTATCCCATTTGATCTGGTTCATGGATATCTATCCATAGGAGAACTCTTTCCCCTATACTCTAGTTCATGGATCTCTCTCCACATGAGAAATATTTCCCCTTTGCTTTGGATGGTGAAATTCTAGAAGAATTTTGTTCCCACTACTCTGGATTATGGATCTCTCTCCATAGGATACCTCTATACCCACTACACTAGCTTATGGATCTCTATCTACTAGAGACATTTGTCCTCTCTGCTTTTGTCACCTCCAAAGTCTACTCTCAACTCTATCTTAAATTTACACCAAATATTATCACAATTCTAGCACAAATACTCTAACTCTACTCACAAATATATCCCAAGTATTAACATAAAGCTTGATAAAATTAGAAACTAAACCTACTCTCAATTCTATCTCAAATATTTCCAAGCCTTAACACAAATCTTGATCAAATCAACAACCAAACCTACTCTCAATTTTATCTCAAATTTGTCTTAATTTTGTCTCAAGTCTTCACAAGACTTGCTCAAATTTACCTCAAGCCTTATCAAAATACTTGCTCAAATATACCTTCAAGCCTTCTCAAAAGACTTGCTCAAATCTAACTCAAAGCTACTCACTTAACCTACTCAAATATTTCCAAATCTTGCATACACAAAACTACTTATATCTCTTTCAAAAATGCTTTCTTCAACTAGGCAATTCAAACATATTCTACCTAGAATTTGTTTAATCTCTAGAACATGTAGAGGATTATATGCACTATTAAAAATCCAATATGTTATTCACATTCAAAAATATTGCATTCCACTAATCCAATCTCTATCTCTTGCAGAATCCTTTTCAAATCAAATAAGAAAAATGTATAACTTGCTTCACAAAATTGATCTATATTTATTTCAAATTTTCTCTCAAACGTCAACCTCAATATTGCACAAATTTCCATCACAAGATTAATCTCAAACACTTTCACAATTGCTTTCAATATCTCTTAACCAATGATCAAAATGTTTCACAATGATTCACTAACTTGTCTTCGAACCTAGTACAAATAGTTCACAATTTATAGCATAAATTTATCAATCTCTTGCAACAATAGAAACACAATCTTGCTCTCAAAATTTATTCCAAATGTTTCCAAAACCATTCAATAATAAATTACAAGAAGATATTCACACTTTAATGCAATTTTTCCAACTTTCTCTCAAAAAATTGATGCAAATGTTGGTCTCAAACCCTAACTCAAATATTTTCAACAATGCTTACCAAACAACCTTTTTTTCTCTACCTTATGTTTTAGAAACATTTACTCAAAAAAACACCTTAAATAAGGAATGATGTTCCCACATCTCTTAATATTATTTTATGGAGATATATCTTCAAAAACCTGTCTCAGTATGTCTTTCTTATGCCACTTTCAAGGGTTAGTTATCATAACACTTTTAAAACCAACCATAACATCTTTCCTCAAAATTTGCTCATAAAAATATTTAATATCAAGACAAATTTTTGACCATAACCAAGCCCTCTTAATATTTCTCTTTTATCAAAAATTACACACACAAATTTAAACCATAACAATACCTTATCACTCCTACTTATAACATCCACTTATAATGCAATATCACAATTTAATTTTCAAACACCTTATTGCTCCTTTCCTTTTTAAAATATATTTCAACTTTATAAAACATAACCTAATTCTAACATATCATCATGTCAACAAAATATTAAAATTTAAACCATTGCCCTTATGTCTCCCTAAACTATATTATAAGAAATTTTAATTACCCAAAAAAACCTTATGCCTCCCTTGTTAAGCGATAATTAAACCTCAAAATTAAAATAGAAATTTTGCGCTTACCTGCATCTGCCACTACCACCGTCAGGATTCAAATACTAGACCTCATGGTTCCCATGCTCTAGCGTGAGCTAGAGTGCCAGCTGGGCTGGACCCACTGCTAGAACAAAATATGTTCCTATGACACTTATGCCTTCCTCTCCATCAAAAACACTCCGTAAAACTTCACTACCTAGGACATTCAAAATTGTGACCTATCCTCTGCCACGTCTTATATAGGACCCGCCTGTCACTTGGGCTACCAGACCTGGCTAAAACCAAAACCGATGCTTTCCCTTATATTCATAGTTTTTTTCTATAAAATTGTGCATTGTCTATTCCCTTGGTCTTCCCCTTCAATGAATGGTGTTGTGCTCCATGAAATAAATTAAATCAAATGCACTCAAAAATTAGACTCGAAAACAATTTTTTTTTCCTTTAATATGCATTCAATGGTTTTACTATAACTTCAGTCCATCTTTTATTTACCACCTTTATTTTGAATTTTGGCACCTTCGAAAAAATTCAAATTTAATTTTTTATTTTTACCATAATATTTAACCTTGGTGTTAAATATTATTTATTATATTATTTAACCTTATTGTTAAAAAATATATTTGCCTATCATCCTTCGTCAAAATAATTTATTTTTGAGACCTTTGTCCAATGCACTTCCAATCCTCCTTTTAATAAATTATTTTTGGCCTAAATATTATAATATTAAAATATTATAATATTATTTCTTTTCTCTTAAACCATGGGCTTAAACTTGGGCCTTCAACCTTTTAACCCATCATTTAGAACTTTGTCCCAAACCTCTTTGGCTTATAATATAAAATATTATAACCTTTCCTTTTTATCAATTTCCTTGCATTTTGCCTTGCATCTTATAAACCTTATCTTATTACCATACCAAACTATCTTTGGCATCAATGACAATTAATGATATCAACCTTTGACATCAATCATTTGACATTAATGACAACACAACTACTCAAAATTTCCAACATTCATGAGGTTATCAATATGCTAAAGCAATGTGTAAATTCTACCTTCATTCATTTATAGCATATAATTAAATAATTTTTCCACTAATAAATTTTTTGCATTAAAGAAAATTAGAAGCTAGTATTTTCCATAATTTCTTCAACAAAAATAGAGGAAGTTTGAGACTAAACAAAAATGCTAACTTTTCCTTATGAATAAACCCATGACTAATATTTTTTTGGTATTGATAAAAAAAGAGAGTTGAAGGACCTTGAACCTTTAAAAAGAGCTTGAAATATGTACAAGAAAATACAAGATAAGATCAGAAAAATGCAAGATAACCCTATCTTAGTAAGACAAACATACATGGGCTAAACTTGCTAAATGAGAAGCTACAAAAATATCCATACCACTATCCTATTTGACAAGTCTTATGTAGTGCTCGATGTTTCATATGACTAATAAAGAAACCAATAACAAAAATGTAATTTAGTGTGCTCAAATCCTTCATCGCATGATCCCAGTAAATATTCTACTTTGCTCTACCCTATTTTTATGGTAGATTCATTATCAATTCTTATACTCTCTTTTAATTCCATGGGGGTGTATGACTAGACCTTGAAATTCTTAGATCTAACTACCATATTTACCATTTTATCAATATGTTTAATTTGACTTTCTTCTAGGTTTCCCAAAATAGTCCTCACATCTATAATTATTTAGAAAATGCTAGAATTATTTAGCTCCCATTTTTGAAGGGAAGTTATAATATTATTGGAATCCCCCTTGAGAACAATTCTCTTAAATGTTATCTTTTGAAGCTATAAACTTATAGGAAATGCAACCATAAGTAGTAAAATAAGCAAGCAATGTTATAACTATGATAATGGCAATATCAAGTAAATATCATGAGAAACTTCTGAAATAACTTATGAAATATCCATTAATGAAATCTCAAAAAAATTTAAACTTGTTACAATATGTGGGGATCTTAATACTCCGTGCTTCATGCAAGTTATACATTGTATCTATTCACTACTCACTTACTTCCACATTTTTATCTCTATCTAAGTAAATAAGCTTTTCATACTCACTACCAAAGGCCTATATATAATTAGACACAAATATTGGTCTTCCATATTCCTATGACTCTTCATATTCCTATTCTAAGGATTCATGTACATGTAGACACCATGCATATATACATCATTGCACATTCTAATAATATTTATGTAATTATTACATTACATTAAGTAAATACTCAAGCCTAAATACAAGATACTCTCCTAATCTAATTATGTGACCAAGATGATACATTACCATATACCAAAAAATGTAGTATATTCCAACACCCTCTTGTATTACATTATTTGGCTATTAAAAACTTTAGTCTTCAATATTTTCTTTGTCTTGTTTTGAAATTTGAGTTCTTTTATGCTTTCTTCATATTGCTCCTTATTTGTATCTTGATGAAGGAAATATTTAGTATCTTCCTAAAATTCTATTTTTGTGGAGATATATTTGATATATTTAACTTCATGTTCATATATAGGTTCTTCTAGTTCATAAATTTCTTGAATATCTTGAACTAGGTGTCCTTGTTTTTCTTATCTATATTGTAGTTGAGGATAATTGTATTGATTATGAGAAGTATATGGAAGTTGAAATTGTTGTTGATGATGATTATATTGATTCTGATATTGTCTTAGTTGGATGTCCTATTTGGTTGGCTTCCATTATTTGTTTGATTTCCTTGATATTGGTTTCTAGGATTGAATTTGTAGTAATTGGTACTATGACATTTCTTCCTGCATACTTGCAAATATCTATTATTCTATCTTGATATTCCTTTTGAGGATGAAGAAATATTTTCCTATGGATTATATTTTAAAACTAATGCATTATTATTCATTTTATCTTTGAATGTATTTTCCACATCATATTCTTGTAGGATATTGACTAATTCATCAAAACATGTATCTTTACATAGGATTTGTAAAGATATAACTATATGCTTGTATCTTGATGGAAGTGCTTTTAGAGTTACTTGAACAAGAAACTTATATTCTACCTATTATCCTAAGATTAGCAATTCTACTTTTATATCTTATACTTTCCTTAGGAACAATTCTATACTTTCATCAGTATTCAATTTTAAATAATGCAGTTGATTTTGAAGATTCAATATAGTAGCTTTATTCTTTCCTTCAAACATCTTGGCTAAGATTTTCCAAGAATCTATAGAAGTTGTTGCTAAACTAATATATGGTTGTATCTCATCTATAATTGCAAATATTATTATCATTAATGCTTTTGCTTCATCTTCTTCAACCTTTTGAATCTCTCTATCAATTGTAGTAGATTTACATTTTGCTCCATTTACAATATCCTAAATATTTTCAACTATCAATATTGACGTCACATTCTTTTTTTGTGAAGAGTAATTAGGTATTTTGAGAAGTTAGAATTTTGTAAGAATAAACTTATTTCTTATCATGATGATACTTGTAAACTACCTTATATCTCCCTAGTTTAGAATATGTGTTCAAGTACTATATTTCAATTCTTCAAGTTTTTTAGAATACCTTCTAATGTACTATGATCTTGGAAACTCTTCCAATTTGCAGATCATTTCTTCTCCAATCTCTTTTTCAATGTAACTTCAATATTGGCCTCATTTTTTGCCTTATTCTTAAAAATTTGAATGTTTTGATGATGAGGATATCAAAGGCATCGATTATTATGCATTATTGTAACCATGTGAAACATCATGTAGGATTGGTTGTTAGCTAGTTGGCTATCAGTTTCAACTTCTTTTGTATTCTTCCAATTTCATCATATTTGGAAGAACTATATTCAGTTGTATTTTATGCTATTTAAGCACCACTAAATAATGCAAAACCAGGTAGAATTTGAAGTTCTACATCAGTGGTATCAGAGTAGTAGATTCTACTCCTATCTAGGTAGGGCACCATATTGACTACTCAAGATAAAATTTAGAGCAATGACTCAAAATGATCATTGTTGATGTCCAACAGATTCAAACTCCCCAACTGGTAGAAGAAATTATTGCAAAAGGAATTCTTCCTACAAAAGAAGGAACTCTTCATGTGGAAGACATCGTTGTAGAAGAAGAAACTCTTCATGTGGAAGACATTGCTATAGAAGAAGAAATTATTCATGTAGAAGAAATTCTCATTGCTATTGTAGAAAAAAATATTTTTGTAGAAGAAATTACAACAAAATGAAAATTTGAAGCAGTACCTAGAATCAAACTAGGATCTACAAGCATGGAGCCCATCATCCTTCATTTGAATCATGCTATTGTCAATGCATAATTCAAATGTCTCTATGAAGAAGAGTCCTTTGTTGCTTTTGAAGTATTAAATTTTATTGAAGAAATTAAAAATGAAAGCTTGTCTATCATAGATTTAGAAAAATAAAAATCTAGATCAATAAAAATTGAGGATTTACTACCTCCTAAAGGAGATGCTAATGAAGATCCAGAAGAATATTTCACCCTTTTCTCTTTCGCTATAGATGGTGGATCTTGTTATGCTATTGGATCTATTTTTGTTTGGCCCTTTGGTTTACCACATTTGACAGATATACAATTGATTTGCATCATAGGTTGGCCACCTCCTTGACCACCACCGTTACCTCAATTGCTCATGGTTTCCAAGCCTTTTCCTCCACTATGTGCATTAAATACTGTTGTAAAAAAAAATTATAGATAATATTTTGGAAGGTCAAAATCAACATAAGGGTCCTTTTTTCTCCTTGCATGAATTGTTCCTTATGCATGATAAAAAAAATAAGAATTTGTATTGTGTGCACAATATAGGCATGTGCTAAAAAATAAAACAAATTGTGCACGTAGGATAGAGCATGCTATTACATGCTTCTATGTGCAATACATTTTCCTCACACATGCCCCATAGAGTAGCACTCTTACACATCCACATGCAACATGATATGCTTGCATGCACCCCATAGAGTGAGAATGCGAGCAATGCTCTTACACGTTGCCACACACAGTGTGATGCACTCACATTCACCCCACAGGCTGAGCATACAATAACTTACATGCACTTACTTAAGGAAGCCACTATGTGTACCCACACGCATGCTCACACACATGGGGCACACCATTACATGCCCCACATGATGCACCCGCAGGCCATGTATGGTCAAACTAACTACACACATGACCCCTCCACTTTAGGAATAATAATCCAATAACTAAGTCAATAAATTAAATTAAGTAATTAATTAATTAAATTATTATTTCAAATATAATATATATTTCAATTCAACCGGAAGGACTATACAACCATTTGCAAGCATAGGCATGTTTACAGTTATCAAAAAAACTCTTTTCGAGCCTGGATCAATGACATCCATATTTTGGCATTTTTTGAAGACTTATTCCAGCCCATCCTTGGTCTTCTCCTCTTTGTATCTCGGAGTGCATTTTTGTCATACTCGACACTCCTAAGTTCTCACCCACTTTCTTGTAAAAGCATTGGATTCCAATGCTTATATAGTGGGGAGGAATGATGAGGACATCAAAGGCATATTATTATGCATTATTGTAACCACATGAAACATCACGTAGGATTGGTTGTTAGCTAGTTAGCTATTAGTTTCAACTTCTTTTGTATTCTTCCAATTTTATCAGATTTGGAAGAACTATATTTAGTTGTATTTTATGCTATTTAAACACAACTAAATATTGCAAAACCAGTTAGAATTTGAATTTTTACATCACTTGATGTCTTCAGGAATCTCCTTTAGAATATGGTAAACTTCTTGCCAAATCCTTCTCCCTTATGGGCTTCTTATCAAATGGCAAAAATTATCCCAAATTTATCTATTCTAAAACTTCTCTTTCCTAACATCTTCTTCCTTTAGTTCTCCTCAAATCTCCTCCAATGGCCTTCTTCAAATCTCCTTTAGTGACCTTAGATTTCTCCTTCTTTCTCCTTTCAAGTTTTCTTGAGACCATATTCTCTTGGGCCTTTGAATTATGTAGCTCCTCAAGTATTCAATGAGAATTTTTCTTGATCTCTCAAATATTCCAACTATGGAAGATCTATAATGATATCTTTTTCTTGGATCTCCAAATTTTATTGCTTTTAAAATCTACAATAGAACTTTTTCTAGTCCTTCTCTATATTCAATCTTCCAAATCTGGAAGTTTTTCAATGGGACTTCCTTTGGATCTTCTCTTAAATATTAAATGGAGATATATTTCTTGAGTCTCCTAAATATTCTATCTTTAAATATAAAAATATCGCAATGTAACCTTTTCCTTAAGCCTTCAAAATCCTCAATATTCAACTTATTGCTTCAAGTACTGGATTGATTCCAAAGAAGATATTCTTCCTAGTTCTTGTATGAGCTTTTCAAATTTATTTGAATCTATTCTTATCTACAACAAACTATTATAAAATGGTAATAGAAATTTCTTTGAATCTAAATAAAATAAATCCACTAGTTGATTTTTCAATCTAATGGAATCAATTTTGAGTCCTAGTATTCACAAGTTTTTCTACAAATTTGTGGAAATACTCTAGTCAAATGAAATATCAAAATTTTTGAAATACTCTATAATAATATTAGATTTCTTATCTCCTCTCAATATTTATTATGGCTCTCTCTATTTCCTATCAATAAACCCTAGTTATTTGATACCATTATTAGCTTTTGAAGCTATAAATATAAAGGAAATGCACCCACAAGTAGTAAAATAAGCAATCAATGATATAAATATGATAATGACAATATAATATGCAAATAAATATCATGAGAAACTTCAAAAATAACTCTTATAATATCCATTAATCAAATCTCACAAAAATTTAAACTTTTACAATTTGTGGAGATCTCAATGCTCCATGGTTCATGCAAGTTCTACATTGTATATACTCACTACTCACTTACTTCCTCACTTGTTTCTCTATATAACTACATAAAATCTTATTACTCACTACCAAAGGCCTATATATAATGATACATGACTCTTGTACTTTCATGTTCCTATGAATATTCATCTTCCTATTCTAAGGACTCATGCATGTGGACACCATGCACATTTACATCATTGCACATTATAATAAACTTATCCATTTATTATATTAAATAAATTAAATACTCAAACCTAAATCTAAGACACTCTCCTAATATAATTATGTACCCAAGATGGTACATTAGCATGTACCAAATAATGTAATATATTGTAATGCTAAAACCCAAATTCACTATAATTCATAGACCTGTAAGCATCACCCTTGCTTCAACTTGGTGATTTGTGGTAATTCCTAGATCCTTAGAATATCTAGCCACTACCTAACCATTGTAAAACCTGATGAGCACCCACCATCATGAATCGGGTTACTTTCACAACCCCATCAAAGTTAATTTTTAGCCTCTTTGTGAGGATGTTCCCATCTAGTATCTAGTTTCACCTTTTTATTTTTTTCATATTTAAGATATATTTTTATCTAGAGAGGATCATTGCAATATTTTATTGGTAGGAAAAACCCCATGACTAATCAAAGACTTCTATAGTATATGTTTTACTCATCTATATGTAATATTAGAAATGGGTTTTTGTGTAGGTTCAATCAGTCATGCTCAACTTCAATTATGAAGTAGGAACACATACATGATATGTTAATCTCTAGTTAGCATTTTCTCTAGACCACTATCACCTTTTCAAAAATTAAGGCATAAAATCATTATAACTAGAAGAAAAATGTAATTCATGAGGTTATCAATATGCTAAAGCAATGTGTAAATTCTACCTTCATTCATTTATAGCATACAATTAAATTAATTTTCCACTAATCTATTTATGCATTATTGAAGATAATTAGAAGCTAGTATCTTCATAATCATTATATTGATATTTACAAGTTATCCACACAAACTATTCATTCATTTTTCTTGTACTACTTAAATGAATTCAATTCTATCTTGGAATATTTTCTTATCACTAGAAATTCTAAAGAACTCATTTATGCAAATTTCTAGCATGAATGAGTAAACAAGTGATTAATGATAAAAAAATACTTATAGTTACATGAACATAAACCAATTGGTACATAGTCCTACAAATTTTATTCATATTTTATACATCCAACTATAGAATCTTCTTAATTTATCATACAATATCAATATCAATGTATGACCATAAGTTTAAATACTTTTCTATTAGATTCATCCATATTATAAATGACCACAATCAAAACAAGGCTTTACTACCCTACCTTTGACAAACCCTACAAGTATTTCAAAGAGATGAAAATATAAAGATTTTATTTACCATCTTACCAAACTAGAAATTGAACCATTTTAAAATTATAATGCAATAACATTCATTTATAATTAACACGCATATTACATGATCACATGAGCAACACATAGGCGTAGGAAGCAACCAATAACATATTTATAATAAATTTATATGGATCTAGTTTGTCATCTTTAATTTAATGTACACTGTTAATTTCATTAGTAGTTAGATGGGAGTCCCAAATATAGAATTAATTCTAAAATTTAGGGTTCTATTAGCACATATCCCTAAAATAAAGGCTTAATATTATATGGTGTTGTTAGTATAATAGAACTTTATATTGAAGTATAAAATGATTAACTGCTATTGAGGAGTTACCAAAATAACTCCTACACTTTATCCTTTGATAGATATTGAACCATCAAATTATAAGGTCCAAAAATCTTCTTCATCTTCTTCTAGATTGAGTTTGAATACTAACTCATCAAGAATATCTACCACTTCAGGTTGATTTTCTTTTAAGGGTGTAGCTACAAAGTTTTAGTAATTACTTGACCTTTCATAGAATTTTGAATGATAAACTCATAGATCAAAGTCATTAAGAGCAACAACACACTTAGTGGTATTTTTCAATAAGTTAGGCTTGAACATAAGACAATATAATGGTTCTACCCTTTGTTTACAAAGGTCTATCACTAAGCATATAATTCCTAAAATTTTGGCATGCAAGCACTATATATAGGTAGAGTTCCTATAAGGGTATGTATCTAACTTTATAATTAGCCAAAGTTTGGCTAAAATAGAACATATCCCTTTCTTTATCTCAAAATATTCTTGGATTTAAAAAGGAGATATAACTAAAAAAATTAAAGGCATTAATGCCTTTGCTATTATGGCAATATTTATTTATGTATCTTATTTTTTATCATCATATCCATTAATATTTCATTCTTGCAAAAGCATAAATTAAGCATAGCCATATAAGTATCTCAATTATTTGATATATCTTCTTCATAAGGAATATATGTGATGAATTCTAAAGATGGTTTTTTGAGGCTATTAGACTATGGGATCTTGTATTGTGAGATACTTACCTAATGGTAATAGAAAACATAATTTAAAAAGCACCTCAAAGTGGTTGTGTAAATAATATTATAGCTTAAGGTACAATACATTTGTATAACTATTATAGCTTCAACGATATTAATCATGTCAAATTAAAGCACCTAGATAATTTTTTAGATTACTCATTCTTAAAATTTTAACATAACAACTTTAATATTTAGAAAATATTTTAGTTATATTTTATAAATCAATTGGCCTTCTATCTATCAAAATATATATTCTAATTAATATATATTCAAGTATAGAGAAAAAAATAGCCATTATTGCAATAAAATAATTTCAAAGGAATAGTAATAGTAGTAGCAATTCAATAATGTGTAAAAATAATCATTCACTATTATAGTAAGTTAGATTCAATGCTAGAGAGTCAATAATGTAAATAATGAAATTATAGATTTCAAATAAATACAAATCCTAGCCACTTAGAGAGGATAAAGTCTCATAGCCAATTAGACTGGACGACATATCATATCTGTAATAGAGGCAATTAAATACAATATAACTCTTCCTATTCAAATACTAAATCAATAATAATCCTAAACCTAATACTCAAGGGCCAATTACCTTATCCTAGGTCCCAAGCTAAAAATAATAAAGATAATTGATGTGGCTATATTGGAGTTGTTACGTGGATATTCCCTATAAAGTTATATTTTCAAATTTGAAAATTACTAGAAAGTACTTTTAGGTGTCTAGATTTCATATTCTTCTAGAAGATCTTGTCACTTCATGATAAACTTCTATATCTTAAAAAACTATAAATTATAAACTCTAGAATGCAAAATAATTTATGTTTGGGAAGAAATTTAGCTTTATTTACTGTGTAATGGAAGCTCCATATATAATTACACATTTTGTAAAATAAGCTATTTATGATAAGAAATATGAAAAGGCAAGGTGGATGTAGAAATATAGTGGATCTTTCAAATGATATACCACTTCACCAATTAAATGAACCACCTTATAGTGGCTTCAAAAATCCAATGGCGGGAATGGGAGCGAGAGCGGGTGCGTCTGTGGACGATGGCGATGGCGATGTTGGAGGGACATTGGAGAGTACTGGTCTGGCAGGTTTGTTCTCAGGCCCTGCATATGGTGTTGGGCCTACTACAGGCCCACTCAGCAATTGTCACGATGAAGACCCAAACAACGTAGTGAAACCGATGTCTAATAACGTTAGGGGTTCACCCTCCTCTCCTTCCAAAGCACGACCTTGGTCTTTGTCCTTTGTGGATAAAGTTAGGTCTTTGATAGGAGTGTTTTCTTTCCAAACTCCCTTGCCCTTCTCTGTTATGTGCACTGAAGTCTCCTTTCCAAGTGAGGTTATGGAGTCACTAATCTTCCAAGAGTCCCTCTCTCTGGTTGGGAAATTTGTCGGTGCCCGACCTAATATAGAAACTATCCGAGAGTGGGCTCTTTCCAAATGGCGACTTTCAGGCAGCTTGGAGTTAGTGGCCTTTCCTAGGGGGTTTTTCATGATAAGGCTAAACAATACCCTCGACACCCACTGCATTCTTACTGGTGGACCTTGGTTTTTCGGCTGTCGTAGCCTGTTTCTACAGAAATGGGGGGAAGATTTTGACCCTGAAACTCAGTCTATCAACATCGCTCCAATTTGGATCAAACTCCATGGGCTTCCCCCATAGTTCTTCTACAATGATGCACTCAAAGGCATCACTCAACCGATTGGAGATTTAGTCGCCATCGACCCTGCTACCTGAGCCAAAACCAGAATGACCTATGCTCGTGTCTGCATCATGGCTAATCTAGATTCGGCTCTGCCTACCTACATCGACATCAACTACGGGAGCTATAGAAGATGTCAAGGAGTTGAGTACGAGAACAAGACCACTTTTTGTTTGGAGTGCAACACTCAGGGCCACCTGGCTTCTCAATGCCCTTCCCGAAAAAAAGATATCCCTAGTGATTCAGGCCGAAAGAAGGATTCCCAAATCCCCAACACCCAAAAAAAGGCTTCTAGTCGGGGTCATGGCCGATCTGTAGGCCCTCCTAAAACCTCTGCTTCAAATCATGGCAAACCCAACAATGTAAGTGCTCTGCCTTCTCATTCTAATCAATTTGCTCCCTTAAATAATCTTCATACTAGTGAGGACACCTCCAATGACCTTCCCATAGATCCAAACGTCTCATCCACACCCACTATGATTTAGTATCCCTTGTCCAAAGATAATGCTGCAATGACCTTCCCTAACTCACCCATCGACTCTGGTACCTCTCACCTTCCTCTTCCCTTCCCACCCCTCCCCCCGACTCAGAACCATCCTCTTTCCCTCTCCCCTAAGTCTGTTGCCTTGTGCCAGTCTCCCTGATCTCCATTCCCCCACTGGCCTGCCCCTGGGATTGACACCACTGACATTATCCAATCATCCATCCCACTGAAATATCCCATTCCCGCACCCAAAGCTGACGTCAACAAATAACAGAGAAGGGGAAGACCATCCAATGAAGAAAATCTTGCCAAAGCAACTGAGATCAAAACAGTTGATGGCTCTGTGCCTACCTCCTTGGGCCCTATTTTTGAACAACCCACCCACCAAGACTTGGATGAAGTCAGACCTAAACTTACTCTATCTCAAGGGATAGGCAGAGGTCGTAAAGCAAACCCCAATTCAAATCGATGAAGTTCATCTCTTGGAATGTTAGAGGCCTCAACAGAACTGCTAAACAGAGGACTGTCAAATCAGTAAGAACAAACTTAAAACCAAATATCATGTTTCTTCAAGAATCCAAACTGGACGAGAATAGTAGCACTCAAGTTTGCAAGCTAATCTAGGAAAACAACAATTTTGCCTTTTGTCCCTCCTCAGGGGCATCTGGGGGTCTCCTTTGTTTGTGGGATCCGAAAACTATTGAGGGGAGAATTCTTTCAGTCTCTAACAGAACCATCAACATTTTGTTCACTAATAAAGTCACTAACCTCCAATGGATTGCCACCAATGTTTATGGACCAAACAGTCCTATCAATAGAAGATTGCTATGGGATAACATTTTAGCAATGCGCAATAACTTTCCTGACTTTCCATGGATGCTCTGTGGTGATTTCAATACTCCCCTTCACCTGTTTGACAAGAAAGAAGGCAATCCGATCACTAGTAGCTGCATTGAAGATTTCAACAATTTTGTCAACCACAACGAGCTAATGGACATGCCGCTCCAAGGATCCAACTACACAAGGAGCAACAAACGGGTGGGCATTCATCACATCCAAATTTGGATTGACATATTTCTCTTATCCAAAGAACTCATTCCTATTTTTGGTGATGTCAGGCTTCATAGCCACCCAAAAATTAGATCTGATCATAACCCCTTAATTCTATATTGTTACCGCCCCCAGCAAATCTTCAAAACCCCTTTCAGGTTTGAAAATATGTGGCTCACCCATCCAGATTTAGGTCGATGTATTCGAAAATGGTGGCAGCAAAACCTTTGTCCAAACCCCCTCATGAATATTTTCCTCAAATTCAAAGCGGTCAAGCTCAAGCTGAAATGCTAAAACATGGAGGTTTTTGGTAACCTCTTTATCGAAAAAAAGCATCTGATGGATGAGCTCAAAAGGGTGGAAAATATGATTCAGGGAGGAGATCAGAGGGTCGAAACTTTCATGGAAGAAAAAAGCCTCCTTTCAAACTTTCACAATGCCTTGGCTAAGGAAGAGTCCTACTGGAGGCAAAAATCCAGAAGCCTTTGGCTCAAAGAAGGAGACACCAACATGAAGTTTTTCCATGCTTCCACCATGCACCACAGAGGCTCAAATAAAATCTCTGAGTTGACCAACACTGATGGAACCATTGTCTCTGACATTCATGCTATCATACAGGAAGCTGTGCGCCACTTCCAAGAAATCTTAAGTCTAAGTGTTGACTGCCACCCCCGCACAACAAGTTCTCTGCTTTAGAACATACCAAAGTTGGTGTCTAACGATGATAATGGGAAATTGCCCCAAATCTTCACTGAAGATGAGATCAAAGAAGCTCTGTTTGCAATGGAACCTGATAAGGCACCTGGACCCGATGGCTTCCCACCTCGCTTATTTCAACACTTTTGGGATATTGTGGGCCCTGATGTTGTTGTTGTGGTTAAATTCTTCTAGAGATCCAAAAATATGCCAATAGAAGCCAATTCCACCTTCATTGTTTTAATTCCCAAGTCCAATGATCGTGCTTCTCTCTCCGACTTCAGACCTATTAGTCTCTATAGTGTCATCTACAAACTTATCACCAAAGTCATGGCAAACAGGCTGAGAGACATCCTTCCCTCCATCATCGACCAGTGCCAAGGGAGCTCGGTCAAAGGTAGAATCATTGTTGATGGAGTGATAACTGTCCACGAATTAGCCCATTCAGCATCTAAAAATAAAAAACCCAATATGTTCCTTAAGCTTGACATGAACAAGGCTTTTGATCGGGTTTCCTAGAAATTCTTGTTTGAGGTCCTAGAGAAGTTTGGGTTTCATAAAGAATGGATCAAGATGGTTCATGAATGTGTCTCTACTACTTGGTTCTTTGTTCTTATCAATGGTTCACCCTTTGGCTTCTTCCAAAGTTTTAAAGGCATCCGTCAAGGGGACCCTCTGTCACCCTTCCTCTTCATCATTTTGGCCGAAATCCTGGGAAGAACCCTTACTGCTGCTTGCAACAGTGGACTCATCTCTGAGATCAAACCAGCCTCAACAACTAATGACATTTCCCATCAAAATTTTGTGGATGATACTATTCTATCCTCTCATGCTTCTGTTCCCGAAGCAAAAATCATTAAGAACATTCTTGATTCTTATGAAGAGGCGGCTGGCCAGAAAGTCAATTACTACAAAAGCAAGCTATACTTTCTCAATACTCCCATCCATAGGCAAAATAGGATTGCTGAGATCCTTGGGTGTATCATTGGGAGCCTTCCAACTACTTATCTTGGATTACCACTTTTCCACGGAAAATCGGTCTCGGCTATGTGGAACCCTGTTTTAGATCGCCTCAACAAGAAACTTGCAGGTTGGAAAAGTTTAATGCTCGATCGAGCGACCAAAGCCACTCTCGTCTAGGCTTGCCTGCAAAGTATTCCTATTTTTTTCTTATCTATCTTCAAAGCTCCAGCTTCCATATGTCAAAGAATTGAGCAAATTCAACACAAATTCCTTTGGGCGGGAAACGAAAACAAGAACAAATTTTCCCTTGTTGCCTAGGATAGGTTTTGTTCCAAGAAAAATGATGGAGGACTCGGATTCAGGGACATCAAGTGCATAAACATGGCCCTCATTACAAAGAAGTCCTAGAGACATACCACCAATGAAAAAGTCACTTGGATTGACATCATCAAAGCTAAGTACCTCCATTAGGTTCCCTTTCTTGGAGAGCACAACCTTCCTAGCGGATCTCATTTCTGGAATGGCGTCACCAAAACAAGGAATATCATCATGGAAGGCTTAAGGTGGTGTCTTGGAACTAGAACAACCATTAATTTTTGGAATGACCCATGGATTTGTGACAAACCTCTCAGCCAAGATCCTCATCTTGCAGTGCTCAAAATGGTTACCGAAGCCACCTTTGGAGATAAGGTGTGTCATTTCATTAACCCAGGTATTACAAGACCTGAATGGAAACACCTAGCTCTTAATGGGCCTAGGCATATCACCGAGGCACTCAGGAGGTTACAAAACTTACTGAGGACTTGCATCATCCCCAAATCTCACAAAGATGATTCCATGGTCTGGAACCTTGAATATTCAGGGAATTTCACTGTTAAATCAGCTTACTACAGTCAAGAAACTCCCAATGATGGTCGGGACTTATCTAATCAGGTCTGGGTTCCCAAGATCATTCCCAAGGTCAAATTATTTTGCTGGTTGGCCATCCAAAACAAAATTCTCACCACTAAAAACTTGATAATCAGAGGGTTACTCATCCCCAATTGGTGCATCCTGTGTAAAAACACCTGTGAGTCAACTTTGCATGTTTTTTTGGAATGTCTCTTCTCTCTTGTAGTGCTCAACCAGGTTCTTAACACCTTCGTCATCTCCGTAGCCCTCCCTCCTTCCATTCCACTCCTTTTTCAACAATGGCCCCAGCCTTTCAAGAACAATCAACTTAAATTCATGTGGAAAGCTTGCCTCCACATTTTCCTATGGTAGATTTGGCTTGAGATAAATGCTAGAATTTTCAAAAACCAAGCCACTGATAAGAAGATTGTTGTTGCAAAAATCTTGGCCTTTTCTGCGAAGAATGCCTCTCTTGTCTCGTCTTCCAAACCCCCCCTCTTGGCCTTGAATCGGACCTAACAAAACTTTTTAATCTTTCCAATTTCTCTGCCACACCCCGCACTTCTATCGACAGGTCTGTCATCAAGTGGGTCTTACCTCCTATAGGGTGGCACAAGCTTAATTTCGATGGTGCGGCCAAAGGCAACCCAGGAGCGGCTGGCGGAGGAGGAATTCTTAGAAATCACAAAGGAGAAATAATTTTGGCCTTCGCTCAGAACCTGGGAATTCAATTTAACAATATGGTAGAGGCTCGGGCTCTACTCTAAAGCTTGATTCTCTTGGAAGGCTTAACCATCAATAAACTTATCATAGAAGGAGACTCACTGTATTGCATCAACTAGCTCAATGGGACTTCTGCGCTGCCCTGGGCCCTTGTTTTGATCTTCCAAGAATGCAAGGCACTAATTGGCATTTACCCAGAATTAGTCATTAAGCATCAATATCGAGAAGGAAACAAAGCTGTGGATTGGCTTGCTAACAAGGGAGTTGGCAAAACGGACATTCATGTTTGGAGAGACACCTTTCCCATTGGCCTAAGAGATGCTTCTTCAAGTTCCAATGTCTGCACAATGTGAGTGGTTAATAGGGGACTGGGATTGTTTGCTCTTGGAACTGGTCGAGTTTTTGCATCCTTTCTTCCTTCTTCTCCCCCTTCGGCTGTGTTTTGGCAACTTGTCGTGATATCGCGACACTTTGCACCGTTGGATGTGAAATTTAAGCATGTCGCGGTATCGCGACTTCCCTTTTTCCTTTGGCCGTGAGGTTGCTTCTTGTTGCGATATCGCAACACTTTTTTCCCCTTCGAACGAGGTCTTCCAACTTGTCGTGATATCGCGACACTTTTTCTCTCCGATTGTAGTTTTACAACATGTCGCGATATCGTGACACTTTTTCTCTTCGGTCGCAATTTTGCAACATGTCACGATATCGCGACACCTTTTCTCTTCGGGTGCTTTTTTGCAACATGTCGTGATATCGCGACATCTTTTCTCTTCGGCTGCGGTCTTCCATTTTGTCACGATATCGTGACACTTTTTCTCATTGGCAGTGGTATTCCATCTTGTCGCGATATCGCGACACTTTTTCTCTTTCTTGCATCTTGTCACGATATCGCGACACTTTTTCTCTTTGGCTACGGTCTTCCATATTGTCACGATATCGCAAAAAAATTTCTCTTTGGCAGCCGTCTTCCACATTGTCACGATATCGCGACACTTTTTCTCTTCGAATGCGGTCTTCCATCTTGTCGCGATATTGCGACACTTTTTCTCTTTGGTTGCGGTCTTCCATAATGTCGCGATATCATGACACTTCTTATCTTCAGCAGCGGTATTCCATATTATCGCAATTTCGTGACACCTTTTCTCTTCGACAGCGGTCTTCCATATTGTCGCGATTTCGTGACATCTTTTCTCTTTGGTAGCGGTCTTCCATAAATGTCGCGATATCGTGACACTTTTTCACTTCAGCTGCAGTCTTCCTTATTGTCGTGATTTCACGAAACCTCTCCTCTTCGAAAGCGATCTTACTTCTTGTCGTGATTTCGCGATGCCTTTTCTGTCCGATTGCGGTTTTCCTTCATGTCGTGATTTCGTGACTCTTCTTCTCTTTCGGATCCAACCTAGCAACATGTCGCGATATCGCAACACTTCCTCTCTTCTGGAAGCAACCTTGCAAAATGTCATGATTTCGTGACTCCTTTCCTCCTTCGGCTCCGTTGGCGCTTCTTGTCCCGATTTCACGACATCCTTTCTTCTCTTGGCAGCAATGGTGCAACTTGTCACGATTTCGCGACATCACCATTTTGGTCGTGATTTCACGACACCTTTCCTCGCGTGGAGGTTTGCTCACTCTTTGATATTTATTTCTTGGACCACCTCGGTCGATATGAAATTCATGTAATTCCTCTTGTACAAGGTTCAGGGACCTTTCAACACCCTTTCTACCAATCAAAAAAAAAAATAAGGAACCACCTTTTTAATAGAAAAATTATTCAAGGAGAATTGATTACAAGTATGGAAGCATAAAAAAACCATATCCTTAATGATATATTGCCACTCAAATATATGGTATTTTTCACAGGCAAAAAGACTCAATATATCCCATGGAAGCATATATGAATATGGAAGATGGAAGAAACTCAATATCTACCTCATGAATGATATGAGTAGTTTTTGGGCTAGAAATACATTCATCCAAAACCTAAGGAATAGGAATAGAGATAGCATTGATAGCAAAAACATCCTTATTTTTTTGAGATAGAACATCAATCACCACATTATCCCCCCCCTATTATACATAATGACCAAATTATATCTCAAGATATTGACCTACCATTTATTCTATTTAGGTCATGAGGGACACTATTATAGGATATGTTGAAGGCTTCTATAGTTGATCTTGATGGTGAAGCATTGATCCAACAAGTAAGGCTATAATTTCCCATGATATGCCTAATGGCTATTCTTTCATTTATCGTAACGTAATCAATTCATATTTTTTCTGATTGCTTTTAAGGACTATGGGATATCCTTCCTATATCAAAATAGCTTCAATATTAGTACATGAAGCATCACATTCAATGACAAAAGGTTTTCTAAAATTAGGATGAAAAAAGCAAGTTTGATACACATATCCTCCTTATAGGTATGGAAGGATTTAAAAATTACTTTAAACCAAACAAATGCATCCTTATTAGTGAGATAAGTGAGAGGAATGTCAATCTTGTCATATTTGTAGATAAATTTCCAATAATACTCAGTTACACCTAAACATCTATGGATATTTTTAAGGGATTCTACATCATGGACTCAAAAGAAACAATTAGACCTTTTGAAAAATAGCTTTTTGCATTGGTAATATGTGGAGAAGTTGGTTAACATAAACCAAATAAACTCCTCAATACTTTTATGAACTAAGATATCATCAAAGAATACTCATATGAAGTTATGGAGAAAATATAAAAGTTAGAATTCATGAAGCTTTGAAAAGTATAAGGAGCATTAGAAGGACTATATGGCATGATGAAGAACTCATAACGATCCTCATGAATATGAAAAGTAGTCTTAAGGATTTCCTCATCTCTATTCCTAATTTTATGGAACCCAAACTACATGTCAAGTTTTGTAAAGTATTTAGCACTATATAATTCATCCATAAAATTATCTATCACAAGCATAGGAAACTTATATTTGATAATGATCTTATTAAGTGGTAAAAAAGTAGGACACATGAATCTAGAGCTATCCATACACTACACTAGAACCACTAGAGAGGAATAAGGATTAATATTCATATGGATAATTTATTTCTCCACCATATCCTATACCACCTTATAAATATTAGAGTTGTAGGGCTAGGAAAAAAAGTAAGAATGAATATTCAAAGGCTAACTATATGAAACTAGGTCGATTATAGGATAATGTGTGCACTTAGGGGGAAGACCTATTGATTCACTAAATATATCCACATAATGATCCATAACATTTGTAATTCTATAGAAAGGGATATAAGAAGAAATTTTGAAGATTGAATTTCCATGAAATTTACTTGGGAAAAAGGTGCATAACCACCTTTCTTAATATATTCTCAATGTTGTGGAAATTATCCACCATAGAAGGAGAACATTAGATTCCTTGGAGAAAAAAAATCTTGTCATTTTGAACTATTTGACATAAAGTCATTGTAGAATAATAGTAATATTTTCAAGCTAAGGTAGTCATTATGCTCTAATAATGATATCTACACCACCCAAATTCATTGTGAAGATATGGTTAAATGAAGTATAATAACCCACCTAGGTGTTAATTATAGTCATTTTAACCATACATTAAGTTGTATCCCTATATGTAATTAATAATTAGTTTTTTTCATGGGTCAAAGTATCGAAATGCAATATTAAATATTTTATTATTATTATTATAAATAAAGTTATGCATGCTACTTGAATCAACAGATATATTAAAATGCTAACATTTGATGGATATTTGGGCCTTTATGGTATGGTAAGCCTAGGAATACACTATGATAAACATAGAGAGCCATGGTATTCTGTATCTACCTCAAGCTTTAGATTTGCTACTTCATTTGGTATATCCTACAATGAGGAACATTGATCTTCGTATTCTAACATTATTGCTTCCTTAACTTCCACTAATAAATGATAATGTTCTTCACATGTATGTTTTTGTAGTTGGCATGAACCATATATCATTCAAGATACTTATCATTGTAGTTATTAAGGTAAGGTTATCAAGGGATAAAATCATGACATGGTTATGGGTAATATAACTTGAGCTCATTTTCCAATTCCAAATCCACGTGTTAATTGAATTCATCCTTAAGGCCATTGAAAAAGGTTTAGACCATTAATATTACATATAATTAAAAATTTTAGACCATCACTATTAGTCTTGTGAACTCTATGAACTAATCCTCAATTGATCTTGTTGGATTGATTCACATCAAACAAACCAAATATAAAGTAGAATATTCCTTTTTGAATTTACGGAGAAAAAACACTATAAGCATGAACTACAAAAGAGAGGTCTTGTATCACAAATATCTTATAACAACCACTAATGAGAATGGATTTCCAACTTAGAAATAGCAAATAAAACATGACCTTTTATAGGCACTTGGTGTAAATAGATTATTATATCCATATTGGCCCCAACAACATGGATTTTTACCCTCAAATATTGGGATGTCAATGCATAGAATAGGAATGTCATAAGGGCAAGAAAATAAATTAATAGCAATGTAGAGGGATCAAGATCAATAAAAATATTTGCATTATGAATATTTATTCTCATAAACATAAATCATTCACCATTATACAAAAATATCAAATCATTCAACCATAAATAATTATCCACTTAAATAGTAAATCAAATTCAATGCCACAAAATCAATAATGTAACATAATTTAATATTCTAAATCAATACAAATTCCAACCACTTAGAGAGATAAAAGAATCACATGCATAATAGAGTCGACTAAAATTCAAGTTTGAAATATTTTCCCAATTAAAACATAATTATTTTTATTTATAGACTAAATCAACATTAACACTAACCAATATACTTAAGGGATAACTACCTTATCCTAGGTCCTAAGCTAAAAATAATAAATACATATGGAAAGGATATATTTGAGTCATTACAATCATCATAAGGAATGTCTAATAAATCATCAAATCCATGGTTAGGCTCTTTGTAAAACATGGGATACAAGTTATAATAACTAAATTTAAAGATACACAAGACTAGAAGTTTACAAAGTCATTGTCTTCGATAGTAACATCTATGCATTATAATGTGACTAATAAAATATACATAGCCAATTTCAAAGACATGAATTTCTTGAAGGACAAAAATATCAACATCATATATAATTATATAGGGATAATTGGAAATACAATGATAGTATTTAACTTTGACTAAGAGGAGTTATATTGAATTGTGGTGGTAAACATGAAGGGGTGGACTTTTAAATTATTATTGTGAATAGGGTATTAATTCCAATATAAATTGTTATTCCCCTTTGAGGTGGATACTAATATGTATTAGGGTAAGAATATTATCTCTAAGGTAGAGTAGAAAAATAAGGAGATTATGAGTATTGGAAAATTGATGTTTGTAGCATTATTTATGAAAGACAACTAAGGGGCTTAATAGATGGTCAATAATGAGGTAAGGTCTATGCAAGTGTTCTCATCACTTGAAGAACACAAGCTTATACTGAGAGGGGGTGAACAGTATAAGACCACTTTTTACTTTCTTTCCAAACCAATATTAATTAATGCCCTTAATTGCAATAACCAAATATAGCAGTGTGCATTAATAACTTAGATAGCAGTAGGAAGCAAGGGCAAAAGTCACCACACAATTGAGACACAACAATTTACATTGTTAACCCAATGTGGGCTACTCAACAGAGAAAATATTTTACTAAAAATTTCTCAATCAATCTCTTTGGGAATCACTCCCAATTACAATTTTTATGGATCTCTATCCAAAGGAGAACTCTTTACCCTTCTTATCAGGCTATGTGATCTTATAGAAGACTTTGTCTCTCTGTTGCACTTACTGGTGGATCTCTCTTCACTTGAAGACTCCTCACTCAAATCTATCTTCAACTGTGTTGGATGTTGGATATCTATCCACTGAGAACATGTCCTTTGTACTCTATCACCTCCAAAGCTTTGTCCATAGACTCACTAAGAACCTGCTCAATAGGATCACATAGAACCTGCATAACAAGCTCACATAGAACTTGTCAAATGCTGAATAAAAATCTCACACATAACATGTCCAATGCTGAATAACAAGCTCACACAAAACCTATCCAATGCTGAATAACAAGCTCACACATAACCTGTCCAATGCTAAATAACAAGCTCACATAGAACCTATCCAATGTTGAATAACAAGCTCACACATAACCTATCTAATGTTGAATAGCAATCTCACACAGAACTTGTCCAAATCTGCTCCAACAAGCTCACTAAGAACTTGTCCAAATTTGCTCTAGCAAGCTCACCAAGAACTTGCCCAAATATGATCTAGCAAGATCACCAAGAACTTGTCCAAATTTGCTCTAGCAATCTCACCAAGAACTTGCCCAAAATTGTCAACAAGTCTGTCCCAACACTATCCTCAAATTTATCCCAAAGGCTAAATCAATCATGCTCAAGTATTACTCAAAATGAACTCAACAAAGAATGGCAATCTCAACTCAAATCAACTTCATAGAAACATAAAGAGAATTTTTAGAGACTCAATATTTTCTAATCTCACTCTCAACCCAAGTCAATCTCAACTCATAGAAGCATAAAGAGAATTTTTAGAGACTCAATATGTTCTAAAATCACTCTCAACTCAAATAAACCTCATAGAAGCATAAAGAGATTTGTTAGAGACTCAATATGTTCTAACCTCAATCTCAACTCAACATAGAATTATGGAATAATTTGTTTTATAGGACTTGAAAAATCACTTCATACATCACTTGACTAGGCTCAATCAACTCAACTCAACCAATCATCACAAGGGACAACTCTCTCTCACACAACCCTAGTCCAAGTATGTATCAACCAACTCAAATGTTTCCAACAATGCTCAACCACAAATCTCACATGATAATGATACTCATGTTATTTTCTAACTCAAGTTCTTTCACAACCAATGGGCTTCAACCACTATGCTTATAACACAAGGTTTAAACACAACTCTCAATTCAGAAAACCTTTATGCATTCAACCAACCACTTTCAAAAATGAAACCACAAACAATATTTTTCCGTCCAATGATATTTCAGAAATCAACCACCATAAACAATCAATAGGAGAATGTGCCCATACCTTTTATGAAGTGAAGAAACCCCTTTGGAAATATGCCACACTCAACACACTTTGAAATAAAACAACCTTCACTTTGAAATCCTTTACAAAAATAGAAATATATCTCTACATACACCTTATTTCTCCTTATAAATGAGTTAGTCAAATAGCCATCGAAATAAGCTTTCAAATGATATATAATATGATATACTTTTATAAAAGGAAAATACCATAAATATCTTCTTTTCTAAAAGTGCTATTAAACTTGCTTTCTAATAAAAAAATCAAATCAACCCTCATCACCTTATTCCTCCAACATTAGGCAATAATAAAAAATTATTAATAAAAACGTTACTTGCCTCTTAGAGAGAATAGAACCCTTGTCTCTACCCAAATAATCCTCAACCACGATGCCAAAGACCACGCAAGCTACGCGCTCGCATAGGACGAAGAGAGTAGAATGCGTTTTTGTCCTTCTTCCCTTGCTCACATAAAAAAACATGGGCCAATTCTCTTGCTTGAAACTCTAACCCATGGGAATCTAACCTCATATCTTTCACAAGCAAAAACCTTTGCACTCCCCTCACTTGTCGTTGGACCACACTGCCACACGAAGATTTTGGCGTTTTTCGTCTTATCTCCTTTGTATTCAATTCCAAGGCTTTTGAAATAAAAGCCTTTGCATTTATATGCAACTTCCTTTTAATTTTGCAAACTTTGGTGGTGCTTTTAAAATAATTTATTTTTTATGATGACGTCGATGCTGAGGTAATTTTAAATATTAAAATATAAACCAAATATTCAAAATTGAATATCTCCATCTTCGGGGCATATTTTTCGATGAAACGAAAAGCCAACCTGGGTTTTAAGAAAAACCCATTTCAAATCTGCCATCCATGGTTTTAAATAAAACCTTTTATTTTACCTGCCTTGGTTTTCACAAAAACCCCTGTATATATCCATGCTCTTCGAAATATGAATGCTTTGGTCATAAAAACTCAATGTTACCTTGTGACATTAATGTGACATCAATGACAACATAAAACAACTCAAATTGCCAACATCACTCTACTAATTATATTTAAATTTAGTTTTTGAATGAGTGCACACTCTATATAAAGTGGGAAAAAATAATTGTTACAATTTATGGTGTTGTTTTTTATGATAAGTGTTGCATTTTGGTACTACAATACGTGTTGATCTTGCTATGGCTTCTCTAATTGTTCAATATATGGATAAATAATCATATGGAAAGGATATTTCATCCTCTTAGGAAAATAGACCTCTTTAAAGTTAAAATTTAAGTATTACACATATAATATTGAATTAAAAGAAATAGTAATTTCTATATTATTATCTATATGTGTAAGAATTCCTTCTTTGGAAAGGCTAAAATGTATCCATAGCATGATTTATAAATTTGGTGAAGTCAACTTATTGATATTGAAATTGACTTATGATGTGGTATATTGCCACATTCCCATGAGGTGGAATTATGAGATATGCATGTTCATGATAGCTAGATAAGATGGAACAAATATTCATAATAGAGATGCTTATGGCGAAAAACAACATAACAATATATGTCATGTATATTAATTGTTGAATGTTAAAATATTATGTATTTTGTACAAGTTCAATCTATTTTCTATCTGCAAATCTATGAAAACAAATGTTTTTTTATGATTATTTTATCTTATTTTTATGATTTATAGATAAATTTGATTTATAATGATGAAAATAAATTTTTCTTATATTTTATGCAAAACATGTAAGTTTTTGTATATTTTTGGCAAATGAATGTTGTAGGAGCTTTGAAGGAAATGATGTGGCAAGACACAAACCAGATAACAAGTGTAGACAAACTAGTCATGTGAATGGTGTGCTAAGAAGCCCATGGATAAAATCTACAGAAAGACGCTATAGAATATAGCTACAAAAAGCTGCTATAGAAAGCACCTACTGAAAGGTGTTACAGAAATAATATTGATCAAATCAAATTATCTAATGCATTGTAATGCCACATCTAATGACAACTTAACATCATTACGTAGAATATACAATCAACATAATTGACTGATATGTTGGCATTGTACACAATATTTTACTATTTATTAAGTTGTTATATAAAGTTATGAATATTAGTTACTGAAGTAAATTAGATTAGAGGACAAGAGATTTACACTATCCTCTAAGAGGCAGGGTCTAATATGAAAGACAATCCCTACTCTCTTGCTCTTGAAATAAATTAGGATTAGTTAGTACATAATATTAATCTTAGATTATAAATCAAATCAAATTACATCACTTTAGTCTATAAGGTAAATCAAATAGTTCAATTTATAATAAATTGCACATGGATCCATACCAATAAATATATAGCATAAAATTAGTATAAATCATAAAATTACATTTTATTTTCATTCAGCGTGATTTCTTTTCCTATAACTTTTATTTTCTACAAACTTGAAACTAAGAAAAATAGAATTAAATCACCAATTAATCATTATGATATATTCTATATTGGATTATTATTCTTTAAATTGTTCATCCTAGATTGATACATTAAGTGCAGTTTATAGCTAGACATTTTAGCATTGTTGCAGGGGAGAACAATGCCATATTTTTTAATCAAAAGATTTTTGGTTTGTGCAATAAAAGAGGCTTACTTGTATGTGGAAAGAGGTACAAATCCTTGACATGCATATGGATCAAAGTGGTGCAAGAAGTCCCAACAAGCCTTTTTGTTTGACATTACCAGGTTATTTTTCTTAGGATCATTTTACTACTTTCTTAGTTAATATTTGATTTTAGTAAATTTTCAAAGCATTTGGTGATTGTTGTTGCTTGCTTAGGGTCTTTGACTTATGAAAACAGGAAGTAGGTGTGATTGAGTGACATAATCATAGTGAAATATTCCTTAAAATCAAGAAGTAACAAAAATTTAACCTTTAAATTTTAGTATTTTATTTCTAGCAAAATTTATTTTTCAATCAATACTTTACTTTACTTTACTATGCTAATATTAGCTATAAAAATTCATCGACTATGAATTGCACCTAGATTGAGTAACAATAGTATTATTTTAGAAATATAAATTTTACTTTTCTCTTGTTGTGCTAAGATTGGTTGTACAAATTTATTGATTGTGAACTGCACCTAGTTTTAGTAACAGTAGGATTGTTTTAGAAATAAAAAAATTTATTTTTCTCTTATTGTGTTAAGGTTGGCTTTAAAAAATCATTAGATGTGAATTTCAGATTGGGTCTTGTTGAGTGGTATTTTCACCCGATTGTGAAAACACACTCTCCGATAGGATTCGAGTCCCAAATCCTCTGCTTGCAAAGAAATTAAACAAGTAACTTCTCCAAGGTTCCGCTATGTTAGCATTTTACATATATGTATTAGTAATCTCAAATAAAAGATATTCAATTTAAATGCTTGGAACACCTTAGTGATTGCAAGTAACTGTTAACAAGGGGCACTGTGGTTTATTTCACCATGAACTTTAGTGATTGTTCATTGCTTTTTAGATTTTGATATTTTTAGATGTTTATTTTAATTCCTTGAAAGTTAAAGCCTCTGGAAAAATATAAAAAATAGAAAGTAAAAAAAAATGAAATGCAGAAACTGAAATTAAAATGCATTCAGAGTGCTACGATCCTATTTGACAAAACCGAAGATATGAGGTTTTTTGCACACAACCTAACCTATTGAACCTGCAACATGCACAATCCAGATAAGCTAGGTGCTGGTTTCTAGGGTTTTCACTGTAATTTTTAGATTTAGACATTCGCATGAAGCAACCAAGAGCACTTGCATTAAACTTCACCTATAAGCCTAGAAATCTGAAAGGGGAAAATAAAACAATTAAATCTTGCATGCAAAAAATGACTCCTTCTTTCTTGTCAATGAGATGCTAACTCTCTGTATTTTCTGTATTAAAGATTGATCATTTTACAATAACAAAATCTCTAGTTTTCTCAAAACCAAAAAAAGGGGAAGAAAAACACTCCTAAGCAGGCCCAGAATGGCTTCTCGCCTTCGACACTGCAACTCTGCTCGTAGCGGTTTTCGACCTTTGTACCAATCCTGTGCTTCTGCTTTTATACTTTCTGGCAATGCTCTCTGCTTTGCTCCGTGATGCTTTGTTTCATTTCCCAGATTGCATCGCTTCGTCTTCCATGTCTCTTCGTTGTCTTTGACTTTCTGTTCTTCGTCGAAACGTTTGATATTCTTTGTGAACTGTAACGCTTCGTAACCCTTACACCTTTATGCCACGTGTTCCATGCTTTTTTGCATGTTCCGTAACAACCCCTTGTAAATCATGACCAAAAATAGCATGTCGCGATATCGCGACGTTTTTCTGCATGCAACTCTGTTCCTCTTCCCTGCACAGCGAAAATGAGACATGTCGCGAAATCGTGACATTTTTCGGCCAACAGCCTTGTCCGCCATCATGCACAGCGAAAATGAGACATGTCGCGAAATCGTGACACTTTTCTCTTATGGGTTGCTCTCGCTGTATTTGGCCACGAAAACGCGACATGTCGCGAAATCGTGACATATTTTGTTTTTGTACCATTTTGCTGCTTGGAGCCGTGAAAACGTGACCTGTCGCGATATCGCGACATTTTTCTACTTCGTACCCCTTTGCTACTTCCTGTCACGAAATCGCGACGCTTTCTCTTTCCGTACAACTTGGCTACTTTATGTCGTGAAATCGTGACATTTTTTCATTTCGTACTACTTCGCTGCTCCAAGTAGCGAAATCATGACACTTTTTCATTTGGCATCATCTTGCTACTTCAGGTCGTGAAAACGTGACATGTCACAATTTTGTGACACATTTTTGTCTTTATCTCTTTTACCGCCGATAGATCGTGAAAATGCAACCTGTCACGATTTTGCAACACTTTCTTTCAATTTTCTCCTTCCTCACTTTCTTGCAGCGAAAACTTGACATGTAGTGATATCACGACGCTCCTTTATCCTTGTGCTTCATTTCGTCCTCGGGTCACGAAAACGTGACATGTCGCGATATCGCGACAACTTTAGTGCCTTGCCCTGTTTGACTGGTTTGACCGCGATTTTGTGACATGTCGCGATATCGTGACAATTTTTTATCAACACCTCTTCCTGCTTGCCTGGGCTGGTCGCGAAAGCTTGACATGTCACGATATCACAACGTTTTTTCATTTTTGGCCGCGATGGGGCAACATGTCGCGATATCGCAACAACTTTATTTTCTCAGCAGCGATAGAGCAACATGTCACGAAATCATGACAACTTTCATTTCTGGGCAACGACGGAGCGACATGTCGCGATATCGCGACAATTTTTCTTTCTGGCCGCGACGGAGCAACATGTCGCGATATCGCGACAACTTTTCTTTTTCGGCCGCGACGGAGCAACATGTCGCGATATCGCGACAACTTTTTCCCTTTTGTGAAATTTTGCTTTTTTCCTTGATTTTTAGCATCTGGGTCACTGAGGTCTTCTTTGAAAGCATGCAAAAAAGGTGGGTCCCCAATTTTGGGGTGTGTTGTGGATCAGCCACAACAAATGGCGACTCTGCTGTCAAATGCTCCTGAGCATTTTGGTGAGAACCCAACCTGAAATATACAAACTTAGATACAAGCATCAGCACATAAGAGATAAACAAATACCGATAGATCAAAAATACATGAAACATCAGAATCATTAAGTATCAGCTCGGTGTGTGCAATGTGTTTCATTCCCTATCGCTTGAACTTGATCAACATTCCATTGTCAGTTTCACTTATGATTTGTATGCAAGGCTATGAATGATTTGTGCAGGATTTGATGCATGATGAAGATGCTAGAGATATAACAACCTGCTTTGCAAAGGCTCAAACCTTCTAATATCATGAACAAACATATTAAAGATGTCAAACCCTCTTAGGACCAAATATATGTCTACTAAATTAATTTACTAGATCCCAAAGTTGGTTATGTGTCACTACCATCTTGAACCCATGTGCAAGTGTGAGTGAAATCAGAACTTTGGGGAATAGGATTCCCAACCTAAGCGAGATGGGAATTTAACCCTATCCTTACTATTCTGATTTGGAGTTCATTACCTCATCTTGAACAAAATAATTTAACTTGTTATGGATGAAATGGTCAGGCTAGTCTATCCATATGAGCAATCAGTGGTCTTGCTTTTAGACAAGACATGTTGCCACGCATGAGCATACTTAACCCCATAATCCCTGGTTTGGCTTCATTCATTATTTTTCTTTTATTTCTTGGACCTTTGGGATGACTACCCATCCTTGCTAGGGACATGTAGTACGATCCTTCCAATCCAATATTGAGGTGAAATGGGAAATATTAATTTTTACTTCTTGGACCTTGGGGATGACTACCCATCCTTTGCAGAGGACATGTAGTACTATCCTTCCAATCCAAGCTTTATGATGAAGTGGGAAAAATGGAAGCTTTGGGGAATCGGATTCTCAACCTAAGCGAGATGAGAATTATGTCCTATCCTTACTACTCCATGTAGGTCAAATCAGAGCTTTGGGGAGTTGGATCCTCAACCTAAGTTCGATGAGGATTTAACCCTATCCTTACTACTCTGGTTTTAGGCTTTAAGCTTTATGGGAGTGGTAAAAACCATTGTTTCAAGGATTATGTTGCATGATAGGACAGACATGAAATATTCTTTTCACCTCACCTTTTCATCCAAGTATGGTTTTGACCATTTTGCTCAAGATTCTTTTTAATGTGCATGGAATGTGCTTGGTTCAAGATAGCTTGGGCAACAGTTCCCAACCTTAGGATTTTTTTTATGTTTTATGTTATAGAATAACCCTAAGAGGATTCGACACCTTCTCAATGATTGCACATGAAATGAAAATGTAACTGAGATGACATGTATATGCAATGTGGAATGTGACCTGAGATGTGAATGCACTACTTCTTTTGGAATATATCATCTACTTTACCATAATGTGCAAAACTGACAACTTCATGCATCACAAGATTCAAACGATATTACTTAAAATGTTTGTGTTACTTGTGGAGCTTCTACAACACAATTCCAATGTTTCATATTCTCCTGATCTTAGGCATAAGTTGACATCTCAAAATTTTCCTCTTTTTTTTTTTATATATATATAAAAACCAAACATGTCCATAGGACCAACACATAACTTTAAATTAAAACTTATTCAATCCAAAACCAAACTGCAATCCAAAAATGAAAATTTGAAAACACAAACCAAAACCCAAAAACCAAAATCTATATACAAATGTACAATATAATACAAGATGATGCAAAGCTTGGATTATCACTTTCCTAGATCCCAAACATGATTAGAACAATTCAAAAAACATATGACACAATACACATGCCAAATTTTGTAGGAATCCAACAATAATAAGATCAAACCAAGCAATGCAACAAATTTCAACTTGCCATGCTCACCATACCAATTTGATTTAGTTCTATTACCAACATCATAGGTGAGATTCAAATCACATTGATTAGACAATGGTTGGTATTCAATTTTATCTTGTCTATTCTTTAGAGTGCAAGTTTCATCATTCCATTCATGATTTAGAAGTAGGCTTTCCTTTTCAAATGTGAGATGTTGCAAACAAGAGCCTATTTCTAAAAGTCTTGAATTCAAATCATTTTCCAGGATTTTAAAGCAATCAAAATCATTCCAAACTTGACAAGCATCAACAAAATTTGGCATTTCCTCATTAATGATGTTAGCATCCAAAGGGACATCATGTAACCTATCACTTGAAATCTTTGTAGCTACTACCAAAGGTAGAGATTTCACCTTGTCATCCCTACTCAACCCATCATGATTAGAATTTACCACAACTTGATGAGTGTTAGTAGCTTTTTCTTTTCCTTCATTGTCTTCTTCATCATCCAACACCTGTTCAAAAACACCAAAGTTAGGCACCCAATCAAACATGCGTCCATATTTTTCAAAACAAGAGCCTAGTTTTTCAAGATATGTGTCGCGTGACACCTTTCCATGATCAATGGCTTGAGTTGCCTCAAAATCCATATTTTCATTAGGATCATCAATAGTATCAAACCCACACCACTTAGGTTTTGTAATTTCCTCATTTTGAGATGGCATAGACATTGTAGAAACAATAGGTGGATCAAGATTTTTGATTTCTTGCCCCTCAAGGGGAACAAAAACAATTGATTCTCCTTCTTCATCCATGGTAGTAGAATCATTATCCTTCTCCAACCTTTGATGAGATTCCAACCCTTCTTCCAAAGCATTCTCAGATTGTACAGGACTTGTAATATCCTCATATGAAAGGGCAATTGTATTATCCTGCATATCAATAGGCACACAAATTTCATCGGAAGGTTTGGAGTGAGCATACTCTTCCCAAGAATCATAATGATCATCTTTCAAAATCAAATTGTGATGCTCAACTATTTCTTCATCATATTTTAATTCATCAACATGTTTCTCATCAAATTTATCTTCTCCTTCCTTAGATGGTTCAATTACTTCCAAAATTGGGTTATTGCTTGTATTCAAATTGATAAGGTTATCATAATCCACATGTGTAACCCATGATTCACGTTTAACATAATTTGGAAGGTGTGAATTTTTTGGGCCATTACTTTCAACAATGTCATCCAATGTGTCATCCGAATCAGATTCATCCTCATAGAATTCATCTTTTGGTGAGTCAAGGGTTTCCAATCTGTCACATGTTTCCATACTAGTTGGATCTAGTACTCCTCCCTTGCCTAAAATCATATTCTTATGAAAATCATTGAAATTGATTTTAGAAACATCTTTTGAATCAAGATGAGTATTTTGAAGTTGATTCATACTTAAGAAAGATGGTTGATCTTGCATAGTAGGTTGAGGATTTTGAAATTGATTGAAGCTTGGGAATGATTGTTGATTCTGAAATTGATTCACACTTGAACTTGGTTGAGGTGGATAAATCATTGGGTGGGTAAGGGAGGTATTAAATGATTGAAGATTACATGATCCAAAACCCACACCATAATTTTGACAACTCAATTGTTGCTCAATTGCCATTGCTTGAGTATAGGCTTGTGACAAAGATGTAATTTGAGGCATCCCTCGCAAATATGTGGAAATGAGTGGGTCAAGAGCATTGATGTATATTTGGAGAGCCACTTCTTCTCGAAGAGCATAAAATGTCACTAATTGAGTATATAATCCAAAGAACCTTTCAGAAAATGACTTCACATTTTCACTTGGTTCTTTTCTAATATAGACCAACTGATTGTACATGAGGATTGGGTCAACTCGCTTTTTGTTGAATTGATTAAGAAATGCTGCCTCTAGTTGAGCCCAAGAAGTGATAGACCCTAACGGTAGACTTGTAAACCAATCATATGCCACTTTGTCCAAGGTGTAAAGGAACATTTTACAAGCAACATCATCATACCAACTTGTTAAGTGATTTACCACAAATTTGAATGCTTGAATATGTTCTTCTGCAGTATTTGTCCCATTAGACAAAAATCGAGGAAGACATCTCTCAAAACCAACGGGCAAATAATGTTGAACTCCCGGTATGTTCAATGGGCTACCTGTCATCCACGGTGTAAACATAGCCATTAGTGAATCTTAAAGAATATAACTTTAATACCCAAAAATTCTATTTTTTATTTTTTATTTTTATTTTTATTTTTTATTTTTTTTTAAATCAAATCAAATCACATTATTCCTGTATGAACGATCAAAGCATTAGAATAGTGCATAGCAATTAATGTCCTCCTTTTAACATGCAAAGTTGTATTGTTAAGAGAAGGCTAAATATAATAACCAATAGGGCATGAAATATTCAGAATTTAAATCTTTGTAGCACTTAAATCACACTGAAATAAACCATTTCATGCCCTCCTTCTAGCGCCAATCTGTTGAGTGATATTTTCACCCAGTTGTGAAAACACACTCTCCGATAGGATTCGAGTCCCAAATCCTCTGCTTGCAAAGAAATTAAACAAGTAACTTCTCCAAGGTTCCGCTATGTTAGCATTTTGCATATATGTATTAGTAATCTCAAATAAAAGATATTCAATTTAAATGCTTGGAACACCTTAGTGATTGCAAGTAATTGTTAACAAGGGGCACTGTGGTTTATTTCACCATGAACTTTAGTGATTGTTCATTGTTTTTTTAGATTTTGATATTTTTTAGATGTTTATTTTAATTCCTTGAAAGTTAAAGCCTCTGGAAAAATATAAAAAAATAAATAAAGTAAAAAATGAAATGCAGAAACTGAAATTAAAATGCATTTAGAGTGCTACGATCCTATTTGACAAAACCAAAGATATGAGGTTTTCTGCACACAACCTAACCTATTGAACCTGCAACATGCACAATCCAGATAAGCTAGGTGCTGGTTTCTAGGGTTTTCACTGTAATTTTCAGATTTAGACATTCGCATGAAGCAACCAAGAGCACTTGCATTAAACTTCACCTATAAGCCTAGAAATATGAAAGGGGAAAATAAAACAATTAAATCTTGCATGCAGAAAATGACTCCTTCTTTCTTGTCAATGAGATGCTAACTCTCTGTATTTTTTGTATTAAATATTGATCATTTTACAATAACAAAATCTCTAGTTTTCTCAAAACCAGAAAAAGGGGAAGAAAAACACTCCTAAGCAGGCCCAAAATGGCTTCTCGCCTTCGGCACTGCAACTCTACTCACAGCGATTTTTGACCTTTGTACCAATCTGTGCTTCTACTTTTATACTTTTTGGCAATGCTCTCTGCTTCGCTCTATGATGCTTCGTTTCATTTCCCAGATTGCATCGCTTCATCTTCCATGCCTCTTTGTTGTCTTTGACTTTCTGTTCTTCGTCGAAACGTTTAATATTTTCTGTGAACTGTAATGCCTCTGTAACCCTTACACCTTTATGCCACGTGTTCCATGCTTTTTTGCATGTTTCGTAACTACCCCCTTGTAAATCGTGACAAAAAATAGCATGTCACGATATCACGATGTTTTTTTGCATGCAACTCTATTCCTCTGCCTGCATAGTGAAAATGAGACATGTCATGAAATCGCGATGTTTTTCGGCCAACAGCCTTGTCCGCCATCATGCACAGTGAAAACGCGACATGTCGCGAAATCGTGACACTTTTCTCTTTCGGGCTGCTCTCGTTGTATTTGGCCACGAAAACGTGATATGTCACGAAATCACGACATATTTTCTTTCCATACCATTTCATTGCTTGGAGCCATGAAAACGCGACCTGTCACGATATCGTGACGTTTTTCTACTTCGTACCCCTTTGCTGCTTCTTGTTGCGAAATCGCGACGCTTTCTATTTCCATACAACTTGGCTGCTTTCTGTCGTGAAATCGTGATGTTTTTTTGTTTCGTACTACTTCGTTGCTCCAGGTAGTGAAATCATGACACTTTTTCATTTGGCATCATCTTGCTGATTCAGGTCGCAAAAACGTGACATGTTGCGATTTCGTGACACATTTTTGTCTTTATCTCTTTTACCGTCGATAGATCGTGAAAATGCAACTTGTCACGATTTCGCGACACTTTCTTTCAATTTGCTCCTTCCTCACTTTCTTGCAGTGAAAACTTGATGTGTAGCGATATCGTGACGTTTCTTTATCCTTGCGCTTCATTTCGTCCTCGGGTCATGAAAACGCGACATGTCACGATATCGGGACAACTTTAGTGCCTTGCCCTATTTGACTGGTTTGACCGCGATTTTGTGACATGTTGCGATATCACGACAATTTTTTATCAACACCTCTTCCTGCTTGCCTGGGCCGCGAAAGCTTGACATGTCGCTATATCGCGACGTTTTTTCATTTTTGGGTAGCGACGGAGCGACATGTCATGATATCGCGACGTTTTTTCTTTTTCGGCCGTGACGGAGCAACATGTCGTGATATCACGACAACTTTTCTTTTTCGACCACGACGGAGCAACATGTCGTGAAATCGCGACAACTTTTCTCTTCTGTGAAATTTTGCCTTTTTCTTTGATTTTTAGCATCTGGGTCACTGAGGTCTTCTTTGGAAGCAAGCAAAAAAGGTGGGTCCCCAATTTTGGGGTGTGTTGTGGATCAGCCACAATAGGTCTTAACAATAGTAGGATTGTTTTAAATTATAAAAAAAAAAAATGAAAACATAACAAAAAAAAATTGTGAAAATTAAAAAAAAATAGAGAGGAAGAACAAAAGAGAAGTAAAAAAGTTGCTAAATGGTAGAAAACTACATTAAATAGTCTGCATTGATTGACATCAGAAAACTATTGCTAGAACAAGAAGTTAACCTCCTTTTCAAGCAAACACATAAAACATATGAGAAAGAGTGGGAATACTTGTGCGAGCACCTTGATATCATAAATGAAAGATCAAAAGAATTGGGTAAAATCAAAAGAGTAAACATAACTAGAATTCTAGGGCCAGATTATCACTCACCCTACCTTGATCTTGTAAAAAGTTGTGAATAGTGGATTGGGGATAGGAGAGCAATAGTAAATTCAGTCACATATCCTTGGGATCAATATTTTGAGGATTCCCTTACCATTCACAATTTCCTAGTAGATATAGAAAATAGGGAGGTGAGCTTAGAATATAACAAGAGATATCATAGGGAACCTAGACTTGTACATTTTAGAGAACTGTGTCAAGATGTATGTTATGAATTATAGTTTTAGAGCTCTAACCCAATTAAAAATAGGCTTTTATTGTTCAATTGATTCTTCTTGTAACAAAAGACTTTAAATTTGGGGAGCATTATATGACTCCTGAACAACTAGATCTAATTAACGATATCCATAGGTTATTCAAGGAATATTATAAAGGTAAAAATTTGTTGCAAGAACAAAAGAACTTAGAAATTTCATGAACATACCTACAGATTTCAAGAGAGGATTTATTATGATCAATAAACTAGAAGTAAACTATTAAAGAAGCCTTAGTAAGAAATATGAAACTTCTAAGTTAACATAAATTGAAACTGCAATTCAAACATATAAGGATTCTACAACACCAACAAAACAGATTGAATTTCTAGAACAAGATTCCAAAACATATCTACTACCCAAACCATAATTTTATGACCATATAGATCTCTCAACTATGTTTTCTAAACTTATACCTAGGCCAATTCTTGAAATATTATATTTAATCATGGTTGACCAAGCTAGTGAACATGTGGAGGTAAATGGAAAACAAAGGGAACATATGTAAAGGAATAATGACCATGGAGAAATAGAAAATCAAAGGGGTATGCAAAGAAATAATTTTGCCTTTCCAATTTCTTCTTCAAAAGATATGCTAACAAGAGAACCAAAACCTATATCTATTGTTGTTTTACCGACCTTCCATGGGAAACCACATGAGGATCCTAATGCATTTCTCTTTGAGTTTGAAGTGGTATGCCAAGCCTATTTTTACACCATTGATGAGCAAAAATTAAGATTGTTTCCTTCTACACTTAAGGATGTAGCCTTAATATGGTTTATGGGTCTAGGAGAAAGTGTTTGTAACCGATGGGATGGAGAACATAGATTAAAATATATATTCCTTGAAAGATATTAGGATTATTGTAGATTTAGGGATAAGAAAGTTGAGTTGTTTTACATGAATAAAAAATATGATGAATCCCTTGAATATTATCTCAAGAGATTCCAGTTTGTGGGATCAAGAGTAAACATTGAGTTGGACTAAGAAATTCAAAAAGAAATTTTTCTTAAGGGTCTAAAGGAAGATGTCCTTGACATAATAAAACTTATGGTAAAAGGGGATATTCATTATATGGAACTGGAAGAAATTATAAATCTTTGCAAGAACTATTCAATAAATATGCCATTAAGAAGTAATAGGTACCCATAATCAAGAGGGAGAGTAACAAGAGTTGATTTTGGCAATATGCTAGAAATCCTCAAAACTGATTTATTGAGTACATTAACAACATATCTCGACCTCATGGACAAGAACCAAAAGAGAAAAATATTAAAGAAATATATTGGCACATATGAATAAAGAAACACAACTTGAGGGAATATCCTCTCAACATTACAAACATTTCCAACATCTCTGCTTGTTGTAGAATTTGTGACAAGAACTATAATACCAAAAATTGTAAATATATTTTGACTATCAAAACTGCTATAAAATAACTTGAGGTCAAAGAAGCAGAAGATGTTTATTTTATAGATCAAAGAAGAAATGGTCCACCTGATTGGTCAAACTCTAACTATTCCAACCAACAAGACCTAATTATTGGTAAAATGGTCCAAGTTGGATAAATTGAAATCAATCTAATGAAGATTGGAACATGCCTCCCTATGTTCAATTCATGACCAATCCATATGGAAATTCACCTCCATGGACTCAAAGGATGATAAGGCAAAGTCAAAATGTGCCTAATTGAAATATGAGTGGCCAATATTATCAAACACGACATAGCTGGTCTCAAGGGCAGCACTTTTGAGTGATATTTGTCCAATTACAAACACATACCCATAGTCAAGATTTTAGGATATCCTATCTTGAAAGAAAATACTTGATTTCCCCAAGGTTTGGGTAGGGTTAATTTAACCTATTTGTGTGCTTATCAAAATATGCAATGTCAAAAGTGAGATGGATAACTCAGTAAAACACAACTATTAACAAGAGGCATATTTAATTAATTTGATTGTCAAGAATTTATTGTTCACAAAATTTTTAGGTTATTCATTTAATATCAAAAATTGCTTTTCAAATATTATTATTATTATTATTTGGTCGGAAAAGAGAAATTGCATTAATAGGAGGGTTTTAGAAGGGACCCCAAAACATTAATACATCCAAAATAAAACTAAAGTACATCAGGCTTAATAACCAACACAATGAAATCTGTCAAAAGTAATGGGCAACCCATAAGACAAAAAACTAGAAAATCCTTTGGACAGAAGGGATGATCCCAACCCAGAGGTCGATCCCAGGGGCACCCCACATCCTGGGCCAAGCACTCAAGTGGCATATGGGATGGTGCAGGGATCCTCTGCATCCTTTAAAATAATACTGAGATGCACATGGGTAGCACCAATATCTTTGACCACCTATTGGAAGATAGTCCACTGGGACTTGACAATTTTAGCAGCCGTAGAGAGGGTAGCCACCGAGCTGCCTAGATGATTGAGAACTACATTGTAGAGAGAAACCTTATTACCATCCTCATTTTTTAGTCCCAAAGCCACAATTTTTTTAGTCTTCACCTCCATCAAAACAAACTTTTTAGCCACTTCCCTAGACTTAGCTAGGGAATATTATATTTTTATAAGGGGAAGCTTTTCGAATATTAATAACCCACAAGATTTTTTTATATTTTATATTTTTTATATTTTATATTTTTTATATTTTTTATTTTTTATTTTTTCTATTTTTTTATGCTTTTATACCAAAATTTAATATTTTGGAATTATTGAAACATTACCCTAATGTCATTTCTGAAATTTAATCAAAATATTTAATGAAAATATTTTAAATTTCAGAAAATGAAAAATTTAATTAATCCAATCCTCTTTACCGAAAGAAAATTTAATTAATCAACTATGAAAAGAAAATTTAATTAAATATTTTGGAAATGAAATATTTAATTAAATCAAAACCCTATTTTAATCGTACTTTCAAATAAAATCAAAAGCTAGGGTTAGAAAAATAAATGAATGAAAACTAAACCCATCACTGTACTTTCTAGAACTTCATCTTGAATCTATTGAAATAAGTGTTTTGAATTTAACAAAACTTAATTTGATTAGTCTTCATGCAATTAATAATCAAATTGGTGCAATATTCTAAAGGAAATGAATCAATATATCAAAAATACTTCTAAATAATAATACCATCCTTATATCTTATTAAAAAATTAATACATTGAATTAATAACATATTTTTCAATAAAAAATACTCATATTCTTTATATCAGACGATTGCAATGGATGAAACCTTCATTTCCAACAACCAGGGAGGATATGTACACTGACAACAACCCTAATTTCTAAAATTCCTTTGCTCCAAATGACCTCCGACCTGTTCTCCTTTGGTCTCAATGGATATTTATAATATTATAATTTTTAGTTTTCAATTTCATAACTATTCTATTTAATAGAATGTTTTTTCTCCTTCGTTATTTTCATAATACTTTGTATATAAATCTTCTTTTTATACTTTTAAAGCATTAATTATTATTAAATATTGCAAGGGAACAAATCTAAATTAAGTACTTCATTGTTCCTATGTTGTTACATTTATTTGAAAATATATTTTCCAATCTATCACTTTAAGTTATCCAAAAACTTGCTTATGATGGATTTCTTGTTTCCTAGATGGCCTTTCACCCAAGGCCAATCGATTTGACCTTCAAAAAACTACTCGACTCGCTACAAGATACATTGGCTTCTTCCATGGAAATTTTGATAGTGTTGTTTTATTTTCAATTCTGCCTTTCTCAATAATTTTATTCTAATGATCCATATTTGGTATCACAAATAATTTCTAAAACATAATTTAAAATAGGGGGCATTTCCCATGTTGATTGGCTGACATAATTTGTTGGGTTATATCCATTATTAGTTCCTATACTTGCAAATTCAAGATAAGCATCTAAAATGGTCATGCAAGGCAGAGAAAATATACTATGTTGCAATACAAACCAATAAGTCAATGTTGTTAATAAGGTCAACGTAGGCTCTTTATTGACATCCTCATATGATGCTTCCCTTTCTAATATTTTTTCTTCATACGCCTGGTGCTCAACTTGTGTTTTGGAAAGAAAACCTGCACAACAGTATGTTGATAAAATGATAATGTACCCCAAATGTTACCCATCCTTTTGTATTATTGGTTCTTACTTATTGCTTATATTCACATAATTTTCTCAAAGAGAAATACACTCGAGGATAGCATTCTATTGGTATAGTAATATCCACAATGTACAGAGTATATTGAGGTTTCTCACATCGCCATGTCACATTTAAAGTTATTGAATATAAAGTTGTTGGAGGATTCCCAGTTGAAGCATAACCTGATGACTTGACCTCCAAACATTTATTTAGAAAGACCGTATAAAATGGCTTCTCAATTTTTTTATAAAAAGTAGAAATCAACAGTTAAATAAAAGGAAATGTTTGTTTCCTTTGTCCTAAATTTGAAGCCATATCGAGGCTTTTCATAACCCCATTGTGTAATGCCATTATAGACCACTTCTCATGCTCTTGGATGAAAAAAATTATGAAACCTTAAAAAACATGAGGACTTGGATAGCCACATGAGAGTTTCTATTCCACGATTACTCGAGCAATATGACCTATCTTAGAAGAGTAATATTCACAATGTTGCAAATCATCAAAATAATATCATTGAGAAAAATATGCATTTCCATGTCTAGGAATAAAGTTATTCTATGGTGCAAAGTATCCAAAGTTGATATATCCCTCATCTGATCTGTATTATACATCCTTGTAGAATATGACAGTTAAGTCTAAATCCTTCTTATTTCCATGTTTAGGAATAAAGTTATTCTATGGTGCAAAGTATCCAAAGTTGATATATCCCTCATCTGATCTGTATTATACATCGTTGTAAAATATGACAGTTAAGTCTGAATCCTTCTTGACAAATGTAAATTCCTTCCCAACCAAATTAGTAAATTCATATAGGTATTCGCTTGTGTTAAGAGCATAGAAATTTGATAATTCACATAGTGTTGTAGGAGTTTAATTGTATAACAAAATTTTATCAAGCTCCTCCACCACTTTTGTCATGTCTTCCTTTCTGTAATCCCTCCTTTAGATGCTTTGTAAATAATTTTAAAATTTTCTTCTTCCACAAGCATCACATCGATCACCATATTGAACATTGCCACCATGACCCTATCTAAAATTAGTGACTTGTCCAAACTTACTTTGAGTGTACAAATCTTATCCATGAACATACTCTACCACTAGTAGCATTGATACCCCATTGTTTTTCAATGCCAGCCACAACCACTGCATCTACATCATTAGCTCCATTACTATTTGGCACCCTACCATTCGTTGGCACTGAACATTGCTGCTACTGCAGCCAATGCATCCATTGTTGGATCAAGCGATCTATTTGGAAAATTAAATCTAGCATCAAACTTTAGTCCCACATGCATCCAAATATGATGGAATGGAGAATTTATTAATGTGAAAGTGTTTATTTCATGTGATAATTTATTCATAGAGAAATTATCACACTGAATGCTCACTTGACCGTGCCACTTGGAGGTATCTTGGAATCCATTCCATACACTGTTTTGATCATGCTTACATGTTGCATTCACTGGTCGATAGGGATTCACCTCAAAAATTGTGTTGTCACAATGTTTTTTGATACCCTGGACACATAAACATAAGAAATTAATTCAAAATTACTTTATAGAAAACCATAATGTAAAAAATTACCTTATTACGTGAATATAAAATGAACCTTTATTTTATATTTTTATTATATTATATATATTTATTATTATTATTATTATTATTATTTTATTTTTTTATCAATGTAAAGTTACTCGAAATGAGGTGTTTTTATTGGTATAAAATACAAGATCAAACACATGGGATCAATGAGGTTAATCACAAAAATATTCAGTGCTTAAAAATATGACAATGATAAATATTCAAAATTTCTTGGTATAGACTAATCAACAAAACACTCAATGCAAACAAAATTTCACATTAACCTCAAAATTTCAAGTGGGTCCCCAAATTGGGGTACGTTGTGCGATGGCAACAACAAATGGCGACTCTGCTGAAAAATGCTCCTGAGCATTTTGGATAAAGAACCCAATCTAAAATCAAGAAAACCAAAGATCAACAAAATATAGATCATCTAGTAATATCCAAGAAGTATGGGGTATTTCAATCGGAAGTAAATACTTCACTTTAGTGTGTGTTTTGTGCATTCATTCTTTATTCTTGAATCAATCAAAATTCTATCATCTATTTTGCAATTAGGCTATTAAAGATGTCACTCATAAATATTTACCTCTACATTGCTCCACTTCTAGTCAAGCATCCATAGCTTCGGTGGAGATGACCTTGATCTCTTCTAGACCTTGCTCTACTTCTAGTCGGGTGTCTATAGCCCTGGTAGAGATTATCTGAAACACCCAGGCATTTGATTGATTTGCATTTTTTTATGAGCATTTGATTGCTTTGCAAATATCATATGTGCCTCTTGGGTTAGAGATCATCTAAGGCTAAAGATGGAGTGTATAAATTTTTGCCTAATCAACAAACCAAAATGACTTCATCCTTCAAGATCCAAAAATATCATTTAAATGTGGTGTTACATGTGAAGCTTCAACAAAATGTTGCACTATTTCAATATCCACCATTTTAATCCACAATCCAAGAATAACTACTAAATAATCTAATTTCTCTAGCTTCAGTTTCACCTAATTTCAAACAAGCAATTCATCTTCCATTACTAAGAAATATTTCCTTCAGAGGGACCAAGAGTCCATTGCAACTACATAACCATACCACAATCAGAGGAGCAAAACAAAAATGCATTGTGAAAATGAAAAGAAAAATGTGAAAGTAAACCAAAACACATAACCTAACATGAACTTGCATTAATGAAAAGCACAGAAAATAAAGCAAAACAAAATTTCAAAATCAAAGATAACAAAACAAACAAATAAATGGAGACTGTGTCCAAACGATACATACAAACAAGAAATTATGTACAAGAAAGTGCGTAAAACAAGGTGTTATGTACAAATGATGAATGTGTTATACTATCTTAGGGATGAAAATAGTGTTTTAGGAACTGCCCATTGACAGGTAAAGGAACATTCTCTCCATTCAGATTCTTCAATCTAAAGGTATTCTCTCCAAGTATTTCAAAAATTTGATAGGGGCCTAACCAGAGGTTATCAAACTTGTTATGATCTCCTTTCTTTTCATGTGCCTTATCCCACAATAAGACTAAGTCAGAAATTCTGAAGGCTTTAATTTTAGCTCTCTTATCAAACCATATTTTGACTATCTCTTGATGTTTACTGAAGTGTTGTAAGGCATTCTCTCTCTTTTCATCTAAATTCATTAGATGGGTGAGTCTAGCTTCTATTCTATCATCAGTTTCCAAATAATCCTTCATGAACTGGAGGGTCTGCAATTTCAAGTTAGAGGGAAAGATAGGATCTTGGCCATATACCAAATGATAAGGTGATGTACCTATGGATCCTTTTGTTCTGGTCCTATCTGCCCATAAAGCATATTTTAGCTTATTGTGCCAATCTCTAGGATTTCTTTCTAAAAGTTTCTTAATTATTGTCAATAAGCTTTTATTGGTAGACTCAGCTAAACCATTACCCTATGGGTAGTAATTAGAAGAAAACTTTATAGTCACTTTATTGTCATAGGCCCATTCTACAAGTTGAAGTGAGATGAATGTTGAACCATTATCACAAACTATAGAATAAGGTATTCCAAATCTAGTAACAATATGTTCTTCTAGAAATTGAATGACAACTTATGTGGTGCAATTTTTGGTAGGTATGGCTTCAGTCCATCGAGTGCAATAATCTTGTTGCAGTTAGGATGTATTTGTGGCAAGCTGAAGAATTTGGGCTAATGACTCCTACAAAGTCTAATCCCCATTGTGCAAAAGGTCTAGCCTCAAATACAGGTTGCAAAGGCATAGAAGCGTTTCTTTCTCTATTTGCAACAATTTGACATGTATGACAAGATCGAACATGGGCATGGGCATCCTTAAAAATATGTGGCCAGTAATAACCAACTCTTAAAATATGATGTGCAGTGGCATTGGTTGAACCATGTCCAGTCCCATATTTACCATGAAAGTCATTGAGGATTTGTATAGCCTCATCTTTATTTAGACATCGAAGGAAAATCCCTTCATGATTTCTCCTATATAAAACACCTGTTTTAATCATGAAATTAGCACTCTTTAAATGTAGTGCTCTTCTTTGAGTAGCATTGAAATGATTTGGGCACTTACCATTCAGTAGGAAATACACAATATCTTTGTACCACTCATCTGTTATGATATCTTCTGCAGTATATTGCTGACACATAATTTGAGGATCAATTTTTGCTAGAGTTTTAGTCAATCCTTGACCTCTAACTAGCTTCATAGGGTGAATCTCCAGATCAAATTCCTGCAATGTAGACATCCACTTACCTCTTCTTTCTCCCAATTCATTTTGCATCAACATAGTTTTAACAACAGGATCAGGTACAATAGCAAAAATCCTACTATGCAAAATATAATGCCTAAATTTCTTCACAACTTTGAATAAGGCATATACCTATTTATCAAGAATTGTGTATTTCAATTGAGCATATTTTAATGGAGAACTCATAAAAGCTATGGGATTTTCTGAATTAATTTCATTTTTTGAGTCAAGACACTAGCAAATGAATGTTCAGAAGCAAATGAGTAAATGTAAAATGGCTTCTTATAATCAGGGCTCACAAGAACTGGTGCATTAGATATAGCATCTTTAATACCTTGGAAAGTTGTTTTAGCTTCAAAATTCCAAGTGATGTTAGCATATTTTTTAAGCATGTCATTTAATGGTTTAACTATCTCTGCAAATCCTAAGATGAATTTTTTGACAAAATTAATCTTTCCAAAAAATGATCTTAATTCCTTTTTACTACCAAGGAGAGGGATTTTCTGAATTGCTTCTACTCTTTTTGGGTCTATTGAGATTTCATCCTTTGAAATAACATGACCCAAGAGTTTCCCTTCGGTCACTCCAAAAATGCATTTCTTAGGATTCAATGAAATACCTTGTTCTCTACATTTTTGAAGAACTTTTCTCAAGTCATTAATATGATCAGTTCTTTTCTTTGAAAATACAGGGATGTCATCAACATATATAACAATGCATTTTCCAATTAAATCTCTAAAAGCATAATCCATTGCTCTTTGGAAAGTGGCACCTGCATTTAGTAATCCAAAAGGCATCCTTCTATAGGCAAAAGTGCCCCACTTAGTAGTAAAAGTTGTTTTCATTCTATCTTTAGGATCTATAAGGATTTGATTATACCCAGAATATCCATCTAGGAATGACATCATCTCTGATCCATTTACCATCTGCAAGATATGATCAATAGAGGGCAAAGGGTAATTATCCTTTTGAGAGGCCTTATTAAGATTTCTGAAATCTATGCATAGGCAGATTTCTCCAGTCTTCTTTCTGACTGGTACTATGTTGGCTACCCAAGTGGAGTGCCTGATAGGAAAGATGATTCTAGCATCTAAAATTTTCTTAACTTCCTTTTGAATAAGTGGCTCTAACAATGGATTAATAGGTCTTTGCTTTTGCCTAAATGGCTTTGTATCTAGTTTCAATGGGATGGTATGTGTTATAATATTTTCATTGTATGTTTTTAAGTCTTCATAACTCCAAGCTATGACATCTATATAATCTTTAAGAGCATGTATGATTCCTTCTTTTTCCTGACTAGTGCAAGCTTTTCCTATTAACACATTGTGTGGATCTTCACTAGTCTCTATATTAACAGTGTTATAAGCATCATTCTGAAATGAGACTTTATTACATCTTTTACTTTTGTAATCAATGTCAAAGAGTCTTTCAAGAGAAACTATACCTTTGGGAATTGAATTGGTTTTCATGGTTACCTCATGGTCTTCATTTTCATCATCTTGTAGCCTTTCATCTTCATCAATAACCTGGTTTTCAAAAACACCAGAATTAGTCACAAAATTGAAAATATGTCTATCATTTTCAAACACCTGCAAGTTTTTCACATTATCAGGTATGGAAGGATAGGGTATTAATTCAATTGAAAATTTCTTGAGCCTTCTATTATCTATGGGTTTCAGAGTACCTGCTGCTACAACCAAAGAGTCAACAATTCAATTTTTCTTTCTAGAAATCAATGTAATATTAAAAGCATGAAATTCATCGATCAAATCTCTCACTCTATTCCTGTAATGGATTAATATTTTATCATGGCAAGTATATTGACCTTTCACTTGTTTAACTACCAACTCAGAATCTCCAAGCACTTTTAAGCATTTGATATTCTTCTTCAAAGCTAACTGCAATCCAAAAATCAAAGCCTCATACTCTACAGTATTGCAAGTGCAAGGAAATTGCAATCTATAAGCAGCTAGACAAGACTTCCCTTTGGGACTGAGTAGTTCAACTCCTGCTCCACTACCTTGTTTGGACTTGGATCCATCAAATTTAAGAGTCCAAACTAGATTTTCATCTTTAATTGAGTTACTAGATGGTATTTCAGTTTTAGATTTATCTGCATCCAACTTGGTTTCAAGAGTGTAAACTCCTAATTCAGACTCATTGTAGAGAACTTCATTAGTTTTATTATACTCAGTAATCAATTCTTTAAGTCTAGGTTCTCTCTCTATTCTAATTTGGTTGGCTACTCCTTTCCATGGTAGCCACATATGTGAGAAATCAGTGGCCATGTATCCATTTAAATTTTTGGACCAATCTCTACTTAACAACATTCCATACCTATCTGGTATATCTACAACATGTATATCAATATACTGTTGTATCCTGGGTTCTAATGCTAGTTGTATGTGAATGTTCTTGAGCACACCTACCACATTAACTTCAGTTTTGTCCAATTGCACTACTATCCTATTGGAAGGGATGGGTTTCAAACCCAATTTTTGACAAACAATATATGGCATAACATTTCCTGATGCTCCTGAATCAACAAGGCAATTATGCAGATTTCTTCCTACAATTCTTATAGTCAAGAGAAAGGGAGGAGCTTCTCCTTTGTCCTTTCATGAGACAAATTGTGCATCCATGGTTTTTTGGGATTCATTTTTACTTTGATCACTAAAAGCCTTAATCAACAACTCTTGTTGATTAGTCAATTGAGCAACATCAAATAAAGATATATTTGCTTTTGTCTTCTTTAAATATTCTACAATGTTATATGTAAGTTTATCATGTGGTGGTTGGGGTAGATCAACTTTAGATGGAGGTATGGGATTATTATTAGCTTGTGTATCAGGAGGAATGATGGTATCATTAGGTGGAGTAGAAGAAGTGAATGGAGCTTTACTCTTGCTCCTAAGCTTGTAATTATGATTTCCTTTCTTGAATTGTCTAAAAGCTTGTACTTCCTCTTCTAGAGATCCATCATATCCTTCTTCATCTTCTTCAGTTGATTCAAAGGTTTCAACTACTAATGTTGTTCCTTTTCCTTTGCTAGTACTAGCCTATTGGGAAGGATCTTCACTTGGAATTATTTCCATGTTATCCATCTCTTTTTGGAGTATGTCCAGGGTTGTCTTGAACTCAAGGCATTCATTTTCACTATGTTGTGCAGTAGAATGCACTCTACACCAATTGTTCAAGGCCAGATCCGAAATATTAACTATGGTACTAGTTTGATTTGAATTAATGGTAGCATTGGTCTGATTAGCAATAGGATTGGGTACTCCTCCATTGTTTGGACGAGTGTTCCATTATCTTATTTGAAAACTAAAATTCCTATTTTGAGGTGAATTTTGAGGTATTTGTTTCTGCAAATGAACCATGTCACTACTAAGTTTTTGGACTACTCTTTGTATGTCATCTAACTGAGAATTAGATTCATTAATCTATCCTACAATAGTCTGGTTGGTTGTGTTATTTGTAGTAGTAGTGGGATTCAAGAAATTTGGTATATTTTGATTCTAAACAACATGTGGAAATGCTGGGTTATTTTGATGAAGATTAACATTGGGAAATGTTGACAAGTTTTGAGTGGGTGTTGTATTCAAGAATGCAGGTATGGCCTGAGCATTAGTTTCAATAGTTTTGTGAGTGGTGAATTGGTTGTCTAAATATTGTGGAGTGGTAGGATGTGTGGGAGTGATAGGAGGATTATATGGCTGATTGAAATTATTGTATGGTATGGCATTCAACATTGGCATTTGTTGTGACAAAGCTTGGTTTATCATGGGCACTTGATTGTAAGCACCTGGTTGTCCTATGGAAGGTAGTTGTCCTATTCCAAAGCCTTGAGGCATCAACTATTGTTCTATAGTTAAGGCTTCATTGTATGCCATGGGGAGAGTGGTGATCTGAGGTGTTCTTCTCACAAACATGGATGTTAGAGGATCCAATGCTCTAAAGTACATTTGTATGGTTGCATCTTCTTGAAGCGTATAAGGAGTAGTCAACCTGGTATACAATTTATGAAATCTGGTATTAAATAGCCTCAAAGGCTCACTGGGCTCTCTCCTAGCTGAGGCAAACTGGTGGTATATAACAATAGGGTCTATAGGTAACCTGAATTGATTGATAAAAGTTATTTCTAATCCAGCCCAAGAGGTGATGGAATTAGCAGGTAGGCTGATATACCAATCATATGCCAGTTCATCTAAAGTGAGGGGAAACATTCTACAAGCAACATCTTCATGCTCAACTTGTAGTCTAATTAAAGCATCCTTGTATGCTTGAATGTGCTCTTCGACTATTCTGGTGCCATCATGTCTATACTTGGGTAAATATATTTTTGCATTTTTAGGAATATCATGGGCTGCTCCAGGAATATTTAATGGACTACTATGACCACCTAACCAAGGTGCAATTCCTGCCATTGATATTGTTGGAGAGGTGATAAATGGTACAATGGATTGAGATGAAGTGTTAATGGGTGGAATAGTACTTGATTGAATTTTAGACCTTCTAGACCTTCTTGGAGGAGAAAGGCTATAGAATTCAGTATTTTCAGAAGCCTTAGACCTAGTGATTATAACTTTTGGTTCCAGATTTGATGATCTAAGAAATATAACATGCAAAGATATGTGTGAAAAGACTCACAATTTTCAAATGTTGGAAGGATAAATCATCATATTCAACAATTATAACAACAATAATTTAACCATAACCATAAAAAATATTTTTGAATTTGTAACAGATCAAAACTAATGCAACATATATCAAAAAATTTCATTTTTTAAATTAATTTGAACAACTTCAAACTCTAAAAATCAAATTAATTACCTTCAGGCCCTCCTTCTAGCACCAATTCTGTTGAGTGATATATTTGTCCAATTACAAAAACTGTTGGGACTAAAATAAAATGAACAAGATGAGATAATTTTATTGATACAAATGGGTTACAATATATAGGCATAAGCCTATATGAAATGCATGACACTTGTCAAGTGAAACTGACAAGTGTCAAGGAAGGCATAGTGCACATTACATTAATTCTAACATTCCCCCTTAATATGCACTATCCTAACTAAATAAAAAAAAAAATCAACATTAGGTAACATTCCCCCTTAATTTTGACTTCTTTAAAAGCAACCTATCATCCTCTCTTATTGCTGATTTGGTCTAGGCTCGTGCTTTATGCGCTTGGCTCTCCAACTGTGAATAATGCTAGATTCACTATGTATACATCTTGGTATGTTGCCTCAGGGTCAGCCACTTCCACGGGTCTTTTGCCACTGGGTCAGCCATTTAAGTGCCTCAGGATCATCATGGGTGCCTCAGGGTCAGCCACTTCTGGGTCTGTTGCCTCTGCAAGTCATCCTTAGAGGATTTTGCCTTTCATAGGTCACTGACTAGATCCACCATGAATATCAAATCCCTTCTCATGGTGAAATAAATCTAGAATGTTTCGGTCCTTTCCAAAAATGCACCTTAATACATAAGAAAAACAAGCCATGAAATACAATAAAATGAGCCATAGAAGCCAAATATGGAGGAGAAGAAGAAAGAAGAATAGAAGAGAATCTTCTGAAGTGTCTTCATCTGTAGTCTTCAGAAGTAGATCCAAAAAAAACCTCGGATAGAGTCTAGGGTGTCTATGTCTGTAGTCCCTAGAATAAGTGTCCTTATGGTAGTCACCTCATCTTACCAGAATGCATGGGTAACCATCTGCTACATCCACCAAGTAGATAGAGGGTACTACTAGATACTAGGTTCACTTACAAGTGCCTTGGGAGGGTAGAGTTTAACCGAGAGTGCACTCCAAGGTAGAAAATTTTGAGGCTTAAAAAACTCAAATGAAACAACCTCAGAATTACAAATGGACACCACCAATGTGTCCATCACGAAAAAAGCTTTCCGATGACTATAAATACCCCTATACTTGGGTTTGAATGGGGCCTTCAACTTGCTAAAAAAACAATAGCATGCCTCTCTAGGCAACAAAATAAAAAACATCGCTCAATGGCGGCATCGCTCTCAGGTGAAATAAAAATAGTCTTAAAATTTCCCTCATAGGGGAATTACCTGGGCCATTAGTCCTTTCACTTCCACTTCCCATGTGGAAAAAATAGACCAATTAAGTTTTACTATCAGCCACTTTCACCATGATTAAAATATTTCCCTCCAAGGGAAATTACAATGGCCATGTGGCCCTCCACTTCCATTTGAAAAAAGCATTAAAAAATTAGATACCCCAACAAAAATGATTATGAGCAATAAATTAACTCTCACTAAAACATGACCATTAATGATTAGTGCCAGTCATGATACAAACTCTCATCGAGGCCCTCAATCGCGATGATCTCACCGTCACCTACAACTTCCACATCCTTTACTTCCTCCGTAATGCTTGTTCTATGCAACCGCTATCTTCAATTTTTTTGACATCTCGGCAAGGCTATTTCATCGGGCTGAACATGCAGAATTTGATTGGCAACACTGCAGCGAACTGAGGTCCTGCTTCGCCTCCTCGTCCACCTCCACCATTTTCTGCCCGATGAACCTCTTCACCGAAAATAAGGTATTTTCGGGATTCATGACCGCCTGGTGCTTCACAATCTGCCCGACGAGCCGGTCACCATTCTTTATGTACGCCACCATGGAGGGTGTTGTCCTCTGGCCCTCCGCATTGGTTATGATTATTGGTTGCCTTCCCTCCATGGCCACCACTACCGAGTTGGTGGTCCTGAGGTCGATTCCCACCACCTTCTCGTTCACCATATTTGCTCTCGACAAGGCCGAGGAAAGGCCTCTGCTTGAAATATGCTCAAACAAGTCATCGCCTTTAATGTCATCCATGGAATTTTACACCTCGCTCTCCAACTACAGTCAGAGATAGCTATGCTTGAGGAAGAGGTCACTAATCGCGAGCAACATGTTCTTTCTCTCTATCGAAATGTTTTTGATCAGTGCATAACTGCATCTTCATCTACACAAAATTCAAGTAGGGCATCTCCAGCACATCCAAAATATGAATTCAAAAATCTTGCAAGTGTAGTTTCAAGGGGCTTGTACATGCCAAGCAATTTTACTCCTGGAAAACATCGATGTCATGTTTCTACATCCACAAGCTTCACAAAATACAAATACTCAGCTACAATCCAATACAATGCATGCTTCATTTTTGAATGGGCCAATAACCATGGATGAAAGAATTCGGGGTCTGCATCAGCAAACTGCATCCACCGTTGAGGATATTGGCTTGTCCTCATCAGAACAAGTTTCAAGGCATGTCAACGTAGATGCTGATCTTGATGAGAGAGAATGTGAGGAGGTCTCTCTTACAAACCAGAAGAATAGAGTGCATTGCACTCTGAAATATTTCATCTGTGAATCACCAAACCATTTTTCAGAGGAACTGGTGCGTTGCATGGCAGAAATCTATTGCAAATTATCGGACCCACCAATTGTACAATCTGGGATGGTTCTGTCACCTTCTTCATCTGTATCTTGGGTGGAGCCCAAGATGGAGGACACAATCTCTCTCGGAGACAACGCTGAAGAATCCCTTCAAAATAAAAGGTGAAACTAGAAATCGCAAATACGGCTAGTGGTCAGATCTACATCATTTTTTTTTCTCGTACAAAGGAGAATTATTGATGAGTGGGCACATTTGGATTTTGAAATCCATGAAATATTATGGCTACGGGGTGCTGGCGATGGCATTGAACATATTCTCCATCGTAAAAAAATAGCACCAAAATATAAAAAACTTGGAACAACTCACGATCTCGATGCAACAGCTCACAAGCTTCACCCATCCAGTCTATCATAGATTGGGCTATAGATTGGACTGTAGTAGTAGTCAAGGAGGGTCTTGCAATGGCAACAGCGAACCACAAGACATTGGTGACCAACATACATCTGTGTAGGCTAAAAAAATTTGTATCCGCGGATGACCACCCTTCTCTATATTTTCACTCAGCATCACGAACAAGAATCATTAACACTGATTAAGCCCACCGAGGTGCAGACATGCCCATGCTAGAACACGTTCAGGAAAAACATGAAAGTGGCTATGTCTTTGGCTCCTTCATTCGTTAGATCTAAATGTACTGATTATGCACTCCATTATCAAGGTAATTTCATATATTGAGATGTTGTAACGACTTTTTGTAAACTTTTGTGGCTGAATATATTGAGATGTTTTAAACACAACCACCAAAAATGTATCGCTCAAAATCCATAGACAATCTCCACAGAGTTGATCACCATCATGAGCAATGAACCAGCTCGCCCTCCATTATAATCTCCATTGTACTTCTAACAGCACCTTTGTGGATCTTTGCCCGACGCTTTTCCAGCTTGTACCGTCGCTTCAGGCTGTCGATCTTCTCCTTGTACTGCTTCATCATATTTGGGACCTTCATTTCATGTATTTCATAATATCTTCCTCACTTTTATATAAAATACAGCAAGCTCTCACGACAACATTGAGCAAACAGTGCTCCACCTCCATATCTCACAGAAAAAACAAATTATTCCCACTGTCGATGTAATTATTACCATGCTCATGCTCATCATCAGAGCAGCATATGATAATGGTGGAGACAGCCATGATTTTTTTTTTTCAAGCTATCTGGTTTCTGATCCTTTTTTTTTTAAATAAAGAGCATACTCCCTCGGCTTGAAAAAAAATGGGTGGAAAAGATGAGGGGGGAATTTCTCGAGGGAAATACCCCCTCAAGCTCACAAGGCCAGAGAAATCCTGGAGCTCTGATACCAAATGTCAAGAGTGAAATTGGAATGAACAAGATGAGATGATTTTATTGATACAAATGGGTTACAATATATAGGCATAAGCCTATATGAAATGCATGACACTTGTCAAGTGAAACTGACAAGTGTCAAGGCATAGTGCACATTACATTAATTCTAACAAATGTAGGCTCTTTATTTACATCAGCATATGGTGCTTCCATTTCTAATCCCTTTGTTCATATGCCTAGTGCTCAACTAATGTTTTGTAAAGAAATCCTGCACAATAGGATGTTGTCAATAAAATAATAAAGTACCCCAAATGTTGCCCATCCTTTTGTATTGTTGGTTCTTATTGCTTGCTTATATTCACATAATTTTCCCAATAAGAAATACACTATAGGATAAACTTCTATTGGTACAATAATATCCACAATGTATGGAGTATCTTGAGATTTATCACATTATCATATCACATCTAAAGTTTTTGAAGATAAAGTTGTCGGAGGATTACTAGTTGAAGTAGAACCTGATGACTTGGCCTCCAGATATTTCTATGGAAATACCATATAAAATGGCTTCCCAATATGTTTGGAAAGAGCAGCAACCAACAGTAAAATAAAAGGAAAATTTTGTTTTCTCTATACCAAAATTGAAGCCATATCGAGGCTTTTCATAACCCCATTGTGTAATGCCATTATAGACCACTTACCATGATATTGGATGAAAAACAATTGTGAAACTTTCAAAAATACAAGGACCTGGTTGGCCACATGAGAGTGCCAATTACATGATTGCTCTAAGCAATACGACCCATATTATAAGAGTAATGTTTACAATGTTGTAAATCACAAAAATAATATCCTTGAGCAAATTCTGTATTTCCATGTCCAGGAATAAAGTTATTCAATGGTGCAAAGTGTCCAAAGTTTATATATCCCTCATCTGATCTATGTTGTACATACTTGCATAATATAATAGTTAAGTTTGAATACTTCTCAACAATTATAAATTCCTTCCCAACCAACTCAGTAAAGTCATACATATAGCTGCTTGTTTTAAGAGCATAACAATTTGATATGTCAAACAGTATTGTGAGAGTTAAATTGTATAACAAAATATTATCAAGCTCCTCCACCACTTTTTTTGTGTCTTATTTTTTGTAATCCCTCTTGTAGTTTCTCTGTAAATAATTTTGAAATTTTCTTCCTCCATGAGCATCACATCGATCACCATATTGAACACTACCACCATGACCCTATCTAAAATTAGTGACTTGTCCAAACTGATTTTCAGAGCACGAATCTTCTATGGGAATATCTTCTACCACCAACAACATTGACACCCCATTGTTTTTTGGTGTTAGCTACTGTTGTTGTACTTGCATCATAAACTCCATTACTATAGATAGAAAAAATTAACCCATTAAGATGAGTCATTTTTCTCAAAAACCCTTAGTTTTCCCTCTTAAAAACTAAGGTTATATTCAAGATAATTTTTACCCTATAAAATCATCACAATTCTTCTCAAATTTTATATTTTTGGATAGGTCTCAAAAAGATCTTTCCAATGGTATATTATATGTTCAATTCTAACACCATTTCACCCCTCAAATTGTAAAAAAACTATGTACATGTCTAACCTACTAATTATATCGGATGTCTGATATTGATATTAGATGTGTGATATGAGAGAAGATCTAAATGTACAAGATCGGACATCCAATATCATCCAAAATTGAAAAAATCCCAGAACAATAAAATGACAAATTGGTTGTAACTCCTTTTATCTTTATCTTCCTAACTGTATGGAGGTTACGAAATCATATTCACGGATCACACCTAGACTGGAATAAGTTACAACTCCTATTTTGGGCCCAACCCCTCCAACCTACCTAGCCTATTTAATAATCATCCTCCCCCTGAATTCCTACTGAATATCTAGAAATATTTGGATTCCTAGATGTTTAGTTATCACTTTTGTATTCATTATTCTCTGTGTTTTTCATAATTTCTTACAGGTTTAGAGATACGATCATTTTGCATCTATTGGTATGATCTGAGATCAAATATCCAATCTTGCTTAATTAGCATCCCATATTGTCTTGCTACATCATATCTTGATTACAAGCTACTTGGGGGAAACTCCAGGCTTTGGTTTACATTCTTTAGCTCCAGATCTACATTTCTAGCATCCCATTTATTCATTTATCATTTCATGTAGTATAGAAATTACCATTATCATTCTTGGTGTTCACCACATTTGTATTTAGTTGCATCTTTTACATGCCATTATCCATATTTATATTATTATTATTTTTAATATTACATATAATGAACCTTACATGATTTAATATCTGCCTAACCAAATTTATAGCACATTGCAAGTTTATGTTTTGCTCTGTATTTGTGAAATTGTAGATTCTTGCTCTGATCAAACCTGTCGATTGTTGACCAGATCTAATGATATTTATATCAGTAGATGTGATCACTAATCAGATGTTTGATCTTGCCCTACAACATCTGATCCTACCTACAACAAGTAAATAGACTCTACATCAGACATCTGGGTTGAGTAAGAGTATCAAATTTCTTCATAATTAAGTAATTGCATTAGTTTACCTTCTATAAATCATTGTTTGTTGTATTCATTGAAATCTAAAGTGCATTTAGTATAGCATAGTTATGTTTGGCCAAAACTAGGTGATTGTGAGAGAAATAAAAGAACACGTCAAACAAACTCCTTATCCTAGGCATGGAAACTACCATAGAAAATGTTTCCTGGTGAATCCTAACCTATTCATCCAAAAATCACCAAAGAAGACATGACCTCAAGTGTCTCTCCTATGATGTGTAGACCTAGAATTTTCCCATTCCCCTTCGAGGCACAGATCCATTAGCCTAAAGGAAATGAGTAAGAAAAGTTTAGAGCTACATTCTTTGGTGAACCCGATGTGAAAAACATAGCCATATTTCTTATATATATATATATAACAAAAACAAAACTAAAATATAATATATATTTATATATTTACAATATTTATATAGGTATATATAACATATATACCCAAGAAAACATATATATACAACATATATATATAACTGAAAGATAAAACACCCTAAGAACAAAATGCCTAGAATATTAAGAAATGGTAAACAAATAGAATCTGACTCCATAGAGGAGCTAGATCAAGAAAAATTTGATGATAGGGTTCATATTGAAGATGATAGACTCATGGAACAAGGTGAGGAAGACAATAAATAAGAGGAAATAGAAGATCCTACCAAGCCTTTAGTAGACTCTGAAGGTAATGTTAGCTTTAAAAATGTTCAACATTTTATTGAGTTTTTAAAATATCATATAGATGAAATCAATCATGTGTTAAAGACATAACATTTTCTCCCAACTTAAGATTATTCAACGATGGCCATTATAGAAGTTTCTTTCCAATTGCATGCCAATCCATTAACATACATAAATAAGACAGATCAAGATCAAGTTGGACCATCTCAAAATAATAATCAAAACATAAATTTGAATAATCAAATCCAACAACACAACAAAATTCAAAGAAAAAATAAAATTATTCTTCCTCTCAAGCTTATAATCAATAAATAGCTACACCACAAAAGGTTAAGAAAATTCAAAATGCCAATCATCATCAAAAAAAATTTCAACAAAATATAATCCCATATAAACTACACAACACTATTCCCACAAACACTTTACACAATAGTATTTCTACTTAAAATCCTTATGTGACAACACAACCATATCATAAAAGACACAATAATATGATACTACAAAATCAAATTAGTGAGCAACCATAAGGACTTGAAGCCTTGGTTAAACAATTATCTTCATGTCTAGATCATATAGATCCTTACCATCCCTCATACAATTATAGAGATATATGTAGTCAACCTTTGGATCCTATTGTAGTTGTTCAATTTTACCCCAAATATTTCCCTATGTCGGTCCTTCCGATATATAAATGATATGAAGATCATATTGAGCATATTTGCATGTTTTGGACAACCTATCATGATATTTATTATGATGACTTGTTATTAAAAATATTTCCTAAAAGTCTTGGAGGCATGGCCTTAGAATTGTATTATCAATTACCAACTAATTCTTTGAGAAACTTTGAAGAGACAGCGAAAATGTTTGTTTACCAATTTAGTGCATACATAGAAATACATGTCACTATTAAGTATTTATATAATTTGAAACAAGGGAAAGATGAAAGCTTTGCTGATTTCTTGACTAAATAGAGACAACTTCTAGGAAAATTACATTTTGCTTTATCTCACCAAGAGATAGAAATATTCATTGGCAATTTACAAGAACAATTATCTTATGAACTTGCTACAACCACAGTAACCTCTTTTGATCAAGCTATAGACTTATAAATAATGGTAGAATATGCCCTTATCAAAAGAGGACAGTTTTAAAAAATAAAGATAAAACTTCCAAAAACCAATATAAAAATAAACTAGTAGGTGATGGAGTCACTGATAGTAGAAATACCTCAAACATTAATAGTACCAAAGTTGTAAAGAATATTTTATTAAAGATTCCTGATAAACCTCCAAGAGAGTTCACAAAACTAAATAAACCCTTAACCATGATATTGCCTCAACTAATATAGTTTCCAGAGATAAGACAACCGAATACCACTATAGTTGGATATAGGGCTGATCTACATTGTAATTTCATCAAGTGGACGAACATTCAACTAATTCTTGTAATCGGTTGAAACATATGATACAATATTTGATTGATAAAGATAAAATGGAAGTACAACAATTTCCTTCGAACAATAATCCTCAAAATCATACCCAAAAACAACCAACTCAAAATTTAAATCAAACTCTAGATATCTTTCAACATCCTTTACCCAAGCATGATAAAGAGGTTTTGAATCAACTAGAACATCATAATATTCCTCATCCAACCTGATATTTGGGAACAATTAGTAATTTATAACCACAGTAAAATTTTCAAACATCATATGTGCCTTCTCAATTTGTAGTTACAATTAGGCCCATACAATATTTTTAATCTTCATCTTCAGAAGATACAAGAAGTGACACAAAAAGTGAAATAGAAAGTGAAATAGATATTACTTCTAATAATTCAAATAGTTTTGAATATGAGTCAGATCCAATTCTTCCTTTCACAGATTTATTAGTTATAGAAGAACCATTTCCTAAAAGTGTGACTACGCACTCTTCCTCTCAACTAATACCTTCATAATTTCTTGTTCCACAATCTTTCCCATAAAAATTTCCTCCACAATCACCACCATATTATTCTCTACAAACCACTTATTTACCTCAACCTCTTCATAATAGTGGTATTATTATCACTACATTTTCATGTCAAGCTATTCAATCCACACGTAATTCTTCTTTATCATCATTGCAATCACAACCATTTCAATCTTCTTCTTTCAACACAACACATTCATCTCAACAAGGAAATACTTCTTCTTCCAATCCTACCATGCAATCACATCATACTTCACAATATACTCATCATAATTCTACTCACAATAAAAAAAGAGGTAATAAACCATCTATTGATAAAATCCTAAGAGAACTAATCAAAGTTTCACCACGTAAATTTACCAAACTCAAACAACCATTGACTATAATCCTTAAGCATTTGCTAGATAAAACATGATTGAGTTACCTCCTATAGGGCAACCTAGTACCACAACAGACTTGTACAAACCTAAGTTACATTGTGAATATCATACAGTGAATGGACATATGACACAAACATGCAAAAATTTAAAATATGTAATTCAATACTTGATTGATGAGGGTGTTTTTTCTATAGAGGAGTTACAATCTACTATTGACTATAAATCTCCAGTAAATAATCAACATCCTACACAACAAGTACCCATAACCAATCAAGACATGGGGATCTTCCAAAAACCCATATTCAAGCATCAACAACAGGAAACCAATCCTAATGTGTCCCATCACAATGATATTACTAATAATGTAACAAAAACTACAAGTGAGCAACCTCAAGATCAATCAACTCAATTTGATAAACAAGAAATAAATTATTCATCCAACCAACCTTCAAGACCTCTCTTAGTTGTAAAGAATAATCCAAAAAAGGATACAAGCATATAAAACCCATATTTAATTTTGAAGCCTCAACCTAAAGTCTCCCTCAAAAAACAATTGGACAATCATCCACATAAGATATTTTTTTTGAAACTTTTACAAACCTCTCCTATTCATAGGGAATATTTTTTGTTTATTCCCTCTTTTTTATCGTCACTACAACAAGTTCTCTACTCTTTTGCTCTTTATCATTATTTCCACCTTTAATCCTTCATTATCTCTTTCATTATTGTTATCACATAAAGTTTTCTATTCTTTTCCTCTTTATTATCATTGTTGTCTTTTGTCCATCACTTTTTTTCATCTACATCTACTTATCATTCTTCATCACAACAATATTAACTATCAACCAATCAGTTTCAATAACCTACACCACAACCAAATTGTCCTTCAAAACCTCCTTTTTTTTAAAATAAAGGGGTAAAAATTTATTTATAAAAAGTCTGGATTATAGAATACAACTGAGATTCCAACCAGGACTCAAATAAATAGCCAAATAGATTGAAACCACTAGACTAGAATGACACCCAAAAAAGACAAGAATAAACCACATTAAGTATATACATCCTTGTGGATCAACTCCCATATGCATTGAGAGTCCCCAGATGGGAGACTCTCCCAATTATCGATACTCCTGGGATCCAATAGCTCAGAAGCCCTTTTGGCTAGGTAATCAGCAACCACATTTTATTCCCTTGGAATGTGCACAAAGGATATAAATTCAAACTCTTCACTCATTCTGAGAATCTAAAAATCTACAAAGGCCAATTGCCAATTAACTTCCTCCACCCTTTTACTATTTAAAATATTAACCACAATTTGAGACTCAGACTTGCAGATAATCCTATGTCAGCAAAGAGAAAACCCCCTTCATAAGGCCTCAAGAATTACAAGAGCTTCCATAAAATTGTTGGAGTGAACACCTTTATAAATGGAAAAGAAAAAATTAACACCACGAGTAGAATCTCTCCCAACACCGCCAATGCCAACGTGTCCAGGATTACCCCTGGACGATCCATCAATATTAATTTTTAAAACTCCTCTAGTGGGTGGCCTCCACCTACCATCTCTCCTAACCTTCTTGCTAAGCTGAGGAACCCTACTAGGGATAGAAGAGATCACACCATCCCCAAAGATACCAAGGGCTTGATGTACCTTCTCCTCCCTAGAATCCAAAAGAGGGTCCACATCACATTTGCTATGGATGGTTTCCTGAACCATATACAAGATCCTTTGCCAAATATTTTGAATAGCCAAATAACTACCCTGAAATATGTGACGGTTTTGTTTGAGCCAAATTTTCTAGATGATGCAAGAAGGACCCAAATTCCAAGCCACCCGAAGGAAGGGGGCCTTGGTCGGAGGTCTACCCAGACTACTCCAAAACTCCACCAGGGACATCACATGAAAACATGAATGGTTCTAGGCGCTCCACCAATGGTTCCAAATATCTTTGGCAAAGGAGCATTGGAAAAATAAACAAGAAGAGTCATCCTCATTCTTACTACAAAGGACACAAAAAGAGGGACATTGAAATCCCCTCTTCCTCACATTATCCCAAGTGAGGCATTTATTACGAGCTACCAACCAGAGACAGAAGTTACATTTTGGCCAGGAAAAATTGTTCCGCACATTTTTCCACTAAGTGACATGAGGACTCCCAAACTTTTTCTTATCAATAACTTGATAACCATAGGCTACTGAGTAGGTTCCATTAGGATTAGGGTTCCAAGCAAGAATATATTTAACCTTCAATGAAGAGCAAGACCTCCCCATAAGAATAAGAGAAAGCACCTCTCTTTCCTTGGTCAGTCCCCCAGGGTCCATTATTACAAATATTTCCACCTGTACATCTCCATATTTCCAAAAGAGTAGATTTTTTTAAAGTCCTCCACACGAGACCATCCTGCTTCCAAGAAAAAAATGCTTAGGGAACGTAACCTAGGATATTGATTCAAGATAGGAGGGTGGACATCCCAAGAATCCTCCCAAAAAAGAGCATTTAATCCCTGATTGCAAATCCAAAACAAACCCTACTTGATTAAATTAGCTCCTCTTTTCAGAGTGTCCTAGATAACTGAACCTTTCCCAACCAAGCTGACTCTAGGGATTTCAGCCTCAAAAATACCTCTCAAGTATTTACAAGATAATATTTTAGACCAAATATGATCTTGAGAGGTACACCATCTCCAATAAATTTTTTCAGCCAAAGCCTACCCAAAAATAGTTGTCTGTCACAACCCAAGGCCTCCCTCTTGCATCGACCTACATATAGAATCCCACCTAACCAAACTCCATTTATATTGATCAAGTTTTCCAGACCATAAAAACTATCTTGACAAAGCATCCATGTCCTTGATGAAGTGAGAGGGAGCTATTTGTACAAAAAATCTATAAATGGATAAACCTTGAACAATAGATTTTAAAAGCAACACTCTACCTACGGTGGATAGCCATCTGAATGTCCAGTGATTCACCTTACTTCTAAAATTATCAAGCATAGACTGCAAAGAAGATCTAGGTAGATGGTGATATGAAATTGGAATACCAAGATAAATGAAGGGGGGAGTCCCAACCTAGAATCTTAGAATGTGAGCAATCCTGGATTGAATAAGAGGAGGGGTATTGAAGAAGAAAATAGAAGACTTATCCTCATTAATCAATTGTCCAGAAGCACCAAGATATATGTCAAGAGACTGTCTAATATTTCTAGCTTCCCTGATAGTGACAACTCTCAATAAAACAATATCATAAATAAATTGAAGGTGGGAAAGAGGTGGCAAACTACTATCCCACTTCCACCCCTGAATGAGACCCTGCACGACTTGATACTTGAGAAATCTTCCCAACCCTTCTGCCATAATGATAAACAAATAAGGAGATAAAGGATCTCCTCGCCTCAATCCCCTTGAGGCCTTAAATATCTCTGATGGCTCATTATTAACAAAAAAAGAGAATGAGGAAGAAGAAACATAGATCATCACCCATCTAATCCATTCCTCCTCAAATCCAAAAGCAACAAGAACTTTCTAAAGAAAGGACCATCTGACTCGATCATAGGCTTTGGCCATGTCCAAATTAATGAGCATAGTTTTCTCCTTAGAAATTTCCATCAAGTGAATAGATTTTGTAGTAATAACAACCCCATCCAAGATTAGCAACAAACCCTCTTTGCTCCTTAGAGATGATTTTACGATGATATCTTTAGCCTCTCAACAATAATTTTTATGATGATATTCTACACAACATTGCAGAGAGCAAAAGGCCTAAACATATCCAAGGAATTTGCTCCTTTTTTGGGTATAAGCACCACAAAGGTAGCATTTAGGGCCCTTAGCATCTATTTGTTCTTTTGGGACTCATGGACCACCTCCAAAAGATCAAATTTGATTAAATCCCAAAACTCCTGATAAAACTCAATCGAGAATCCATATGGACTTGGGGATTTTCATTTTTTCATCTTGAATACAACATTTTCCAACTCCTCAAGGAAAATTGGACCCATAAAGTGCTCATTAATCTCTCTAGAAACAATCACTGGAATACAGTTTTGAATAAGCTTTTCATTCTCATCATCTGATAGGGAATCCTCTTGAAGAGAGAGGAAAAATACCTCTTAGTCTCTTCTAAAATATCCATGAAAGAAGAGAGTAGGTCACCCTGAAAATTCACAAGAGAGGTAATCTGGTTACCATTACGGTGAGCCTTAACTGAGCTATAAAATAAGGATGTGTTCCTATCCCATTCTTGAAGCCAATATACTCGAGCTTTTTGTTTCCAAAAAATTTCTTCCCTCAGTTCCATTCAGCAAGGTCTTTCGTAGCCTCATATTCCTCAACAATAAGCTCCTTCATGAATCCCTGATCTCTAATCTTCCTTGAAGCTTCTTCCATCCTCCTAAGAGCTGCCAACTTAGCCAAGGAAATGTTCCCAAAATTTATTCTAGTCCATCTCTTCAATTTATATTTTACAAATTGTAGTCGCTTCATAAAGGAATACATAGTGGTGGCATGAGGAGGTTTGTCAGTGGTCCACCAGCCTCGCATGAAATCATGAATATTAGGATCACGAAGCCACATAAGTTAAAACTTAAAGTAGGGATTCTTTTTTAGCCCTAACTCCAAAGTAGAGAGTTTGACAGGCCAATGATCAGATCCCCTACCCCCTAGAATCATAGAACTAGCACCTCTGTTATTACCCATCCAATAAATGGATATCAAAAACCTATCCAATCTCTTTGATATGGAATCTTCCCCACACCTTCTATTATGCCAAGTAAATATCTCATTATCTGGATTGATGTCAACCAAGTTTAGGGCCTGGATACGAGCACTAAAGATAGAATAAAAAGGCTCGAGACGGTCCACCCCACCACGTTTCTCCTCTAGACAAGTGATAGAGTTGAAGTCTCTAGCCAAAATCTATGGGTACAGGGGAATCAAACTTTTGACAAAGCAAATGTGCTTCCACAAATTCACTTTACCATTGTAATCAATAGGAGCATACACATTTGTAAGTAGGATGATTTCACCAGATTCATTATCATGCCCTACCATTGAAATAGACCATCTGCTAGAAATCCAAGTAAGAGGGGATATCTTAACCGGATCCCATAAACAAGCAAAACCACCAACATATCCACATGCAACAATACACTGGCATTGCCCCCTTATCCAAAACTTGGTAGTAATATTAAACATACTATAAATAGCTAATTTAGTCTCTTGGATAAACACCACATTCGAAGAATGCACACGAACCAAATCACAAATAACTTTTTGTATGGGGATTCTATTCAACCCCCTTACATTCCATGAGAGGATAATAATTTTGGGGGGTTATAAAAATGGGAGTCCAATATTCTCACCAAGCTTGAATCCACCAAAGTCTCCCCCATTAACTTATTTTTTTCCTAGTTCTTCTTCCGATCCACCTTCATATTCTTATTCGAAAAACATTTTTTAATTCTTTTTTGTTGCAATACCAACATCGTAGGAGTTTTTTAGTCCAAGGATGACTGCATCAGTGCCTGAGTAGGATAGGGCATAGCTAAATTTGTACCACTTTCCAAAATAGTTTCCTTTATAGGGCTTGACCCAACCATGTCCCCTATACTCAGATCCAAAGACCTTTGTTCTTCATTTAAACCCCCTAGATATGATTCTTTAAGTTCCCCCTCAAGAAAAGACATCTGATTTGACCTTATTATATTTGTATCAGGTAGCGACGTTTCAGGTATCTCCATGCACTAATCAATATAATCTAATATTTCAAAACGATTGAGTAGAGCATCTGGTTGGCTATCCTTAAGGTCTTTGTTTGCCCTTCGTCCTTTGTTTTGGGCTTTTACCGAAACAAAACCTTCCTTATCTTGTTCCCCTTCCTTTATCGGGGTTTTTCCTTTATCCAAACTTTGTCTAGATCGAGAGGGCCCAAGATTTGAAGCCACAGATGAGACAAACTTAGGGCATTTTCTTTGCAGGTGGCCATATTCACAGTAAATATAGCAGCAAAATGGAAGAGCTTCATAGTCAAGTTTTTGAACCCATGTAGTTGATCCAAATTGTATTTCAAAATAATCTAGAATAGGATTATTTAAATCAATTTCAACATAAATACGAGCAACAAATATTATCTTTTTATCCATTGTATGTTGTGACAGTCCAACCGGCTTCCCAATCAGAAGGGCAATCTTATGCAAGATATCAGTTCTCCAGAATTCCAATGGGAGCCATGGAAGTCGCACCCATACTGGAACCCACAATGGTCGCTCCTCTAATGGGTTGAAACCCACATGCCAGGGTTTAATAAAGAGTCCCACTTGGTTATAGAAATAAGGACCCCCTTCAAATGCTTTGTTATGATCTGCAATACAAGAAAAAACCACCATAAAATATTTGTTCGCACTCAGCATCACCTCCACATCACCTTCAGGATTCCAAGTCTTCCTGATCCAAGCCTCCACAAAGGGAAGAGAAATTCGGATGCCCAAAAATTTACCAATAAGGGTATGTTTGGTTAGATACTCCACATCTTCTGCCATCGAGTCTGGTTGAACCACTAGAACTGGCCTAGCTTCACATTGTTCCAAACATCCATTGTTATTTAACAAGTGTTTCTCGACATGCATTGGAAAATCCTATTCCTTCCAGTAATTTTTAGATAAAAAAATATCATGAGCATGCACTCTTTGTGCCGAACCCGATGCCATCACGATATTCCTCCAATTTTTTAGACCTCCTCCGAAAGTTTTTGCCATCCTCGTAGAGTAGTTTTTCTTCATCAAACCCTAGTAGACTAGTTTTTCCTCATCAAACCCTAGTAGAGCTCAAAGTCGAGTTCTCTCTATTTACTAATGCAAACAATTGATTGAAAAGGAACTCTGGAATTTTCAGCCAATAACACAAATTTCTTTTGGAATTTAGCAATTTTTGTATGTTCTGTCTTGCTGCTTATTTTTGAAGCACTCCATATGGGTCCCAAATTGGAAGACTTGTCTTATTGTTTCTTTGCAATTAAAAGCAGTTATAAAAAAAAGAGCCTATGAACCGGTAAATGCATTCAGCAAAATCAACAAAATTTTCAAAAAAAAAGAGGGCAAAATCCACCTAATTCTTCAAAATATCCTTTGATTTTGAAGCCACCTTATAAATTTTATGCACAAATCACTTTGTATAGTGTATATATAGCATTTTTTGTATATATTATCAATTTTATCAAATCACAAAACAAACCAAAAGGAAAATAAATAAATAATTTATGAAAATTTTCCAAAAATATTTCAAATTCTGCATTATTGTTTGTTGTCTTCCAAAATTCAAGTTATATTTTATTTTATTTTGGATAAAATCAAAATTTATCTTGAACCAATCACTTCATTCACACCTTTACTAAAATTTTATTTTGTCATTCTGATTATAAATCTCTCTTGTACCAAAATCACTATTACTTCACTAAATAAAATTTTGAGTTTTGGGAACCAGTCTTGCTACTTCTTGAACCAAGAACATATTTTCACATCTTAAAATTAATTTTGCAAATTCAAAAATTAATACTACATAGTAATCTTGATTCCTTAAGTGAAAAATTTCCCTTGCTATCCTATTATGTGCATGGTCTAGAATACTTAGAATTGAAAAAAGGACAAGCTCTCCCCTACCCAAATAAAATCCCTTGTTCCTTGTCTAATCTGAGCAAGTATCCCAAAAAATAAAAAATAAAAATAAAAAAGCAAAGAAAAGAGAAAAGAAAGAAAAAAGTAGTTTTACTATAAAAAGCAATAAAATCCCCTTGTTCAAAAATGGATAAAAATCCTTACTCAAAATAAATCAAAAGAAAAGAAGGGGGTAATGAGCTTGAATCCTTTGAATTCCTCAATTATTCAAAATCCATGAGGTGAACCCTATAACACACGGTTTGTGCCCAACTTGCATGGCCTTGGGTAAGCCTTTTGTGTGGCGACATGTCTGTCACTTTAGTGAACTTTTATACAAACCAATGTTCGCTTGTGGATTAGCTAGCTTCTGGTGACTTGACTTACATGGTAGTTCAATACAGTTGCATGCACAAAATTATGGTTAATGAATCTTTCACTTGCACACACATTGGTTCATAAAAGTTGGCTGACATCATTACCTTACTAAACATTTATAAATTAAACTCACAAAGCACACACATTTGATCCTTGAGAGATTTTGTATCATTATGACAATCAATATGGATAATGAACTCACACATCACACATTGGTTCTTGATAAATTTGACTTTATCCTTGAAATAATTTAAAATATTTCTTTGATTTTTTCTAGAAAATATCAGTTTGTAACCACTTGCATTAATCCCCACAAATCACTTCATTTTAGCACCTACAATATATATATTATCTTCAAAATTTTCCAACATATGATACAATGATTCATTTCAAAAGAGCTTGCATTTCTAAAAATCACACATCATCTTATCATGCATTGCATTTTGATTTCACGATGATGGTATAATTCTTAGTAATTATTTTTCTCAAATTTCACACTAGAAAATCTTTATGATGCGGGAGCCTATTTTTAGAGGATTTTTTAAAAGAAGTTTTAAAGTAATTTTATATTACTCAAAATGGAATTATTTGACGCAAAATATAATTTACCAAAAATGATAATTACTAAAAAAGGCATTTTTTTATGAAAAAATAATTTGCCAAAAATAGTAATTTTTTTATTTTTAGGGTTTTAAGCTTTAGGGTTTTATTTTAGGGTTTCTTTTAGGGCTTCAAGTTTTAGGGTTTATTTGGGGATATATATTCCATTGGTATTGCATTGTAAAATTGAAGTGAATCCAAGAATGAGAAAATAAATTATTTATTGGTTTATTTCCATGTATTGTAGTTTTTATGTGAATGGAGGGTTTTATCGATTATTTTCATTTATTGTAGTTTTTATGTAAATGGAGGGTTTTACATATTATTTTCATTTACCATAGTTTTTATGTAATGAAAGGTATTTTGTTTTGACCTCTTACATCTGGACTCACATCATTTGGTATCAGAGCAAGTTGGATCTTGTTGGGAGAAAAAAAGAGAAGAGAAGAAAAAATAAAATGACAGGTGAGCAAAGAGGCTCCAATAAAAAAAAATGGCACTTTGTGTAGTGTTTGCAGAAGATTTGTAAAACCTTAGAGACAGAAATTGGCACTTTGTGTAAGTGCTTGTAGGAGGTTTTTTTATGTAAAATCCTCAGAGAAAGAGATTGGCACTTTGTGTGGTGCTTGCAGAAGGTTTGTAAAACCTTGGAGAAAGAAATTGGCATTGTGTGTAAGTGCTTGCAGGAGGTTTTTTTATATAAAACCTCAGAAGGAGGAATTGGCACTTTGTGTAGTGCTTGTAGAAGGTTTGTAAAACCTTAAAAAAATAAATTGGCACTCTATGTAGTGCTTGCAGGAGGTTTTTTTCATTAAAAACCTCAGAGGGAAGAATTGGCACTTTGTGTAGTGCTTGCAGGAGGTTTGTTATTTTAAAACCTTGAAGGAATAAATTTGCACTATGTGTAATGTTTGTAAGAGGTTTGAGATATAAAACCTCAAAATAATATTGGTACTTTGAGGAGTACTTGCAGATGTGTGACACTCTATGGAGAGCGATTATGAGTTTGATCAAAGGAACTCACAGGAGCAGAGTTCTTTTCAACCAAAGGAGAATGATGCAGGAGCCTATTTTTAGAGGGGTTTTTTTTAAAAGTAGTTTTAAAGTAATTTTCTATTACACAAAATGGAATTATTTGACGTAAAATATATTTTTTCAAAAATGATAATTACTAAAAAGACAATTTTTTATGGAAAAATAATTTGTCGAAAATAGTAATTTTTTTATTTTTATGGTTTTAAGCTTTAGGGTTTTATTTTAGGGTTTCTTTTAGGGGTTCAATTTTTAGGGTTTTATTTTAGGGTTTCTTTTGGGATATATATTCCCTTGGTATTGCATTGTAAAAGGGAAGTGAATCCAAGAATGAGAAAATAAATTATTTACTGGTTTATTTCCATGTGTTGTAGTTTTTATGTGAATGGAGGGTTTTACTGATTATTTTCATTTATTGTAGTTTTTATGTAAATGGAGGGTTTTACATATTATTTTCATTTATCGTAGTTTTTATGTAATTATAGGTATTTTATTTTGACCTCTTGCAGCTGGACTCACATCACTTTACCTAGCGTAAGTCATCCTTCCCAATTTTTCATGCTTAAATCACTTTATATCCATCACAAAAACAATATTTATCAACCTATTTTCTCAAAATTAACTTCTTTTAAAATAGACATCTCCTTTCATCATCATAAGCCTCAAGGTCACTCTTTAGCCCCATAAACTTTTTTATTATTAGCAATACAAAAATTCCTCATAAAAGGATCTGCTTCATGACCTAGAGAGCATTGATCTCCACCAACGGTCATATAACAACACAACATCCTTTGAGGTTCATTGCTAATCCATCATTTTTTCACACAAAAACATATTTTTCAAAAACACACTTTACAAAAATAAAATAATTTTCTTTTATGTTAAGCATGATCAAAATATTCAAAGCATGATTACAAAAAATTCAAACATTATAAGAAAATGCAGTAAATCATCCACTAAATCAAATCATTCAAAGTTGCATAGACAAAAAAATTCAATATATATATATAATTACAAAATGAAGCCAACTGGTATGCCACAATCTCCAAAATCGGTATACTCAGTCACTAGGGGGTATTACCTAAAATGAAGTAGTAAAATGAAAATAAGTTAGGTTTTACCCTAATTCTTCATTTTATTCACTTTTACCCTAAAATTCAAAAATTTTGAGTTTTCCACCAAACATAGAATTTGGCACAAAAAATTGAGGGGGCATCCTAGTCAGTAAATTAGTAATTATTTTTCTAAAACATCAATTTCCCATGAACTATTCATTCTAAAACATCTACTCCTTTTTTTCCCATGCCAATCATAATCACTTCTACTCAAGTGTCTACACTTTTCTTTGATGCATTTATTATTCATAAATATGCCAAAGAGGGGGTAAAATATAGATAGAAAAAATTGACCCATTAAGATGAGTCATTTTTCTCAAAAACCCTTAGTTTTCCCTCTTTAAAAACTAAGATTATATTCAAGAGAATTTTTACCCTATAAAATCATCATAATTCTTCTCAAAATTTATATTGTTGGATAGGGCTCGAAAGAGATTTCTAGCTATATATTATATGTCCAATTTTAATATTTTTTGACCCCTCAAACCACAAAAAAACTATGTACATGTCTAACCTCCTGACGATATCGGATGTTCGATATTGATATTGGATATCCGATCTAAGATCAGACCTAAATATGCGAGATCGGACATTCATCTCATCCAAAACTGAAAAACCCTAGAACAGTAAAATGATAAATTAGTTGCAACTCCTTTTATATTTATCCACATAATTATGCAAAGGTTACGAGATCGGATTCACTGATCACACCTAGATTGGAAGAAGTTGTAACTCCTTATGTTTTTAGCTCAATCCCTCCAACCTACCTAGCCTATTTAATCAAGCATCCTTCCCTTGAATTCCTCCTGACTCTTTGGTAAAAATTGTATTCCTAGTTTCTTAGTTATTGCTTTCGCATTCATTATTCTTTGTATTTTTTGTAATTGCTTGCAGGTTCGGAGATATGATCATTTTGCATCTGTTGGTACAATCTGAGATCGTACATCTGATATTGCTTAGTTAGCATCCAATACTGTCTTGTTGCATCTGATCTTTCTTGTAGGCTACTTGGGGGTAACTCCAGGCTTTGGTTTGCATTCTTTAGCTCTAGATCTACATTTCTAGCATCCCATTTATTCATTTATCATTTCATGTAGTATAGAAATTACCGTTATCATTCTTGGTGTTCACCACATTTGCATTTAGTTGCATCTTTTGCATGTCATGATCCATATTCATATTTTTTTAATATTACATTCAATGAACCTTTACATGATTTAATCTTTGCCTAACAAGATCTATAGCACATTGCAAGTTTTTGTTTTGCTCTATATTTTTTAAATTACATATTCCTACTCTAATTGGACCTACCGATCGTTGATCAAATCTGATGCTATTCAAATTAGTTTATACGATCACTGATCGAACGTCCTATCTTGATCTCTAACACTCGATCCTACCTACAACAAGTAAATAAACTCCACATCAGACATCCAGGTTGGGTAAGAGTATTAAATTTCTTCATAATAAAATAATTGCATTAGTTTACCTTTTATAAATCACTACTTGTTGTATTCATTGAAATCTAAAGTGCATTTAGTATAGCGTAGTTGCATTTGGTCAAAACTAGGTGATTGTGAGTGAAATAAAAGAACACATCAAACAAAACCCTAGGCATGAAAACTACCATAGCAAATGTTTCCTAGTGAACCCTAACTAATTCGTCGAAAAATCACCAAAGAAGACATGACCTCAAGTGTCTCTCCTCTAAGGTGTAGACCTAGCATTTTTCCATTCCCCTTCAAGGCACGAATCCATTAGCTTGAAGGAAAGGAGTGAGAAAATTTTAGAGTTACAATTACTAGTTGGTACCTTGTCATTCGTTAGTGCCAGACGTTGTCGCTGCCATAGATAATGCATCCTTTGTTGGATTAGAATATCTATTTGGAATATAAAATATAGTCTCACATGCATCTAGAGATGATGTAGTGGGATTTTTATTAAAGTGAACATGCTTATTTCATGTGACGAGTTGTTCACAAAGAAATTATCATACTCAAGGCTCACTTGATTGTGTCGCTTGGTGCTATCTTCGAATCTGTGACATAGACTGTGTTGACCACACTTATGCATTATGTTTATTAGTCAACAAGGATTCACCTCGAAAATCATATCGTCGTAATATTTTTTGATACCCTGGATACCCTGAATATAAAATGAACCTTTATTTTATCTTTTTATTATATTATATTATTATTATTATTATTATTATTATTATTATTATTTTATTTTTGTATAGTTACTCGAAATGAGGTGTTTTTATTTATAGAAAATACAAAATCAAACACATGGGATTAATGAGGTTAATCACAAAAATATTCAGTGCTTAAAAATAATGATAATGATAAACCTTAAAAGTTTATTGATGTAAACTAATCAACAAAAAATATTCAATGCAAGCAATTTTTTTTATTAATCCTTAAAATTTCAAGTGGATCCCCAAATTTGGGGTATGTTGTGTGATGGAAATAACAAGACCCTACATAAAATTTTCAAAATCAATTTAGGGGTACAAGCACCTCAAAATAGACTCCTTCCACCTCCAAATAATGTAAATAATCCTCCTAAGCAACCACCTTTACCAGCTCAACCAGTGCCTAATCCTAATAATAACAAGAATGTTCAACAGGTCTATGAAACAAATGAGACATGTTCAATATTTGTGGTACCTTGCCAATAGATTCAATTAAGATCCAAAAAAGTATTGGACAATACTAGAGCTACTCTCACAGAAATTGAAGAACCTACTAAAAATTTGTTTGAAAAAGTAAACAAAGATGAAAGACCTAAAGAAGAGGTGGAAGCTTTACTAGAAAATATTCTAGCAAAACAAAAAGAGATCCAAATTCCTCAAAGGAAAGGAATGGAGATACCATTTCCTAAAAGGCTGGCAATACCAAAGGAACCATCTAAACCAACTTTCAATTTCCTTCAAGAGTTAGAAAATGTTACCATTAAAATTCCTCTTTTGCAAGCTATCAAGGATATTCCTATTTATTCCAAATTAATCAAGAACATATGCACAAATTTAGGAAGGAAAAATAAGAATGAAGCTCAAACCATTCAAGTTATTGGATAATTATTTGAGATAATGATTGGAGGTAGGTTATTACCAAAATATACAGATCCTGGAATACCTATACTCATAGTTCACATTGGTAAAATAGCCTTGCACAATTTTTTGGTCGATTTAGGAGCTGTTATTAATGTCATGACCAAGGAAACAATAGAATTTTTAGGAGTACACAAACTACAACCAACTTCTATAGTACTCCAACTTGTAGATAGGTCTACTATCAAGCCAGAAGGAAAACTAGAAGATGTTATAGTCTCTGTAAGTTCATGGGAATACCCTGTAGACTTTGTAGTCTTACAACCCAAGAAGAAGTTAGGGGGACATCCCTTAATTCTAGGATGCCCATGGCTTGCAACAGTTGATGCCTACATTAGCTGTAGATCCAAAAACATGACTATTTTTTATGGCAAGAACACTAAAGACCTTAGCCTATTTCTTGAATCAACATTAGATAGAGATTTTTCAAAATAACTATGGTATGATTTCCCTCATGATTTGGATGATATCCAAACCTTATCAATTAATGTCCTGAGTGAACACCTACAACAAGAAATTGAGGGACCATTATCATTGCTACTAGGTGATCAAAAGGAAGATCAAGGTCAAGATAATAGTTGTTTATCTGAATCTACTATGGTCAATAATGAAGCAAGTACAAGTCAATCTCAGCAATTGGTACCATATGACTATCACTTAAATATTCTTGAACATGAAATTATGGGAATAGATGCAAATACTAAAAATTACAAATAGATAGACATCACACCTAGAAGGACTTTGAATATTAGTAATGAGCTTACAAGCATACAAGAATCACAACTGATAGATGTGCTTAAGAAACATCAAATAGCATTTGCATGGAACTATGAGGACATGAAAGGAATACACCCAAATATTTGTACCCATCACATATTTATTCAAGAAGGTTGTCACCCAGTAAGACAACCCCAAAGAAGATTGAATCCAGCTATGAAATATGTAGTTCAAGAAGAAATCATTAAACTCTTAAATGCAAGATTTATATATCCAATTTCTGATAGCCAATGGGTGTCACCATTAGTAATAGTCCCTAAAAATAATGGTAAATGGAGTATTTGTGTGTATTATAGGGAATTGAATAAAGTGACAAAGAAGGACTATTTTCCCTTACCATTCATTGATCAAGTTCTTGATACCTTGGCTGGAAAGAAATATTTTTGCTTTTTGGATGGTTTTAGTGGGTATAATCAAGTTTCAATAGCTGAAGAAGATCAGGAAAAGATAACTTTCACATGTCCTGTAGGCACCTATGCTTATAAAGTCTTACCTTTCAGATTATGCAATGCACCTACCACTTTTCAAAGGGTTATTTTAGCTATTTTTTCTGATTTGATTAATGAATGTGTAGAAGTCTATATGGATGACTTCACAGTCTATGGTAACACTTTTGAAGAGACTCTATCAAGTTTACAAAAAGTTTTGGTTAGATGCCAAGAACAAAATCTCTCTTTGAGTCATGAGAAATATTTCATGATGATGAGAGGAGGCATTGTCTTAGGACATTACATATCAGAGGAAGGTGTTAAAGTAGATCCTACAAAAATCCAAGTTATCCAATCCCTCCAACCTCAAAAAATACAAACAGAGGTAAGGAGTTTCTTAGGACATGTAGGATACTACCATAGATTCATTAAATATTTTAGCAAAGTTGCCTCTCCTATGCTTAAGCTCTTAACCAAAGAAAGTGAATTTAATTGGACTGAAGCATGTCAGGAAGCCTTTGAAGTTATAAAGAATAAATTGACTATTGCTCCAATATTGAGGGGACCAAATTGGGAATTTCCCTTTCATATACATTGTGATGCTTCAGGATATGCAATAGGGGTAGTATTACAATAGATAGAGAACAAAATACCTTATGCTATCTATTATGTGAGTAAAAATTTGCATGGGGCTGAACTTAATTACACAGTTACTAAAAAGGAGTTCTTAGTTGTAGTCCATACTATTAATAAATTTAAACATTACATAACAGGGTATGAAGTATTTGTTCACATTGATCACTCTACCATAAAATACTTAATGAATAAAGCTATAGTAGGAGGAAGAGTGGTTAGATGGCTTCTCTTATTGCAAGAATTTAATGTCACAATTATAGATAAAGTAGGTAAAGATAATGTCATTGCAGATCATTTATCTCGTATGCAAATATTTGATGATGATGAGTTAATTCCTGATAATTTCTTGGATGAACATTTGTTTGCTCTCTCTATTTTCACTCCTTGGTATGTTGATATTGTAAATTATTTAGTAATAGGAAAAATGCCTCAAAATTTTACACCGCATGAGCGTAGAAAATTAATACATCAAAGTGCCCCTTATATGTGGATTAATGGAATCTTGTTTAAATATTGCCCTAACCAAGTAATTAGGAGATGTGTGCAAGAAGAAGATGTATATGACATCATTCGAGCAACACATGAAGAACCTTGTGGAGGCCATTATGCCACCCAAAGAACAACCAATAAAATGCTTCAAACTAGTTACTTTTGGCCTACTATGAATAAATATGCCTATAAATTTATTGATAGATGTGATGCTTGTCAAAGGGCTAGTAAACCTACACCTTCAATGGAGATGCCTTTGGTACCACAAATAATGTTTGAACCATTCGAGAAATGGGGAATTGATTTTATTGGACCAATAGATCCTCCAAGTGCAGGAAATAAACACATACTTGTGTGTACATATTATGTCACCAAGTGGGCTAAAGTAAAAGCCTTGCCACGAGCACAAGCTGAACCTGTAGCTGATTTTCTTTATGAAAATATCATGCAATGCTTTGGAGCACCTAGAGAACTAGTTTCAGATCATGGATCTCAATTTCTCTCCAAAGTAATCGAACATTTTGTTGAAATATATCAAATAAAACATAGAAAAACTTCACCATATCACCCTCAAGCTAATGGACAAGTAGAAGTTACAAATAGAGAACTTGAAAAGATCATTACAAAAATTGTAGTTGTTAATAGGGTTGATTGGGTAGAAATATTAAAAGAAGTTGTATGGGCATATAATACAACTTGGAAAACTACCACAGGATTGTCACCTTACGAAATGGTCTATAGCAAGCAAGCTATTATGCCTATTGAATTTGAGATAGAAACTCTTCGCACAATGGTACAACTTGACATGAACTTGGATCAAGCACAAAAAGCTAGATTGGAAAAATTAAATATTCTAGATGAAAGAAGACTAGAGGTATTACACAAGACTGAATTAACTCAACAACAAAGAAAAAATGGCATGATAAACATATTGTACCATGAACATTTCAACCAAGAGATTGGGCCTTGTTATTTGACTCCCGCTACCAATATTTTCAAGGTAAGTTAAGGACAAGATGGCTAGGACCCTATGAGATTGAAGAAATATTTGGGAATGGTACAGTTAAACTTAAGCCTATAGATGATTCAACAAGAAGACTACTAGTAAATGGGCATAGGCTTAAACTCTACAAGAAGCCATTATCTAAAGAAGAATTTATACACCATCTTAAGCAACAGGTTGATTTGTAGTGCATTTCTGAACTATAATCAACTATTATTGAATAACAACTTCTCTTTCCTATTCTATAAAAATAAATAAATAAATATATTATTGCTATATACCACTTGGAAAATGAAAGAATATTATCATGAAGATCACTCTATATTCTTTAAATATGCTTCCTTTGTTTCATGATGGAGTTCTAATATCTACAATATTTTCATCTTATTATTTATCACTTTTTAATCTCAATATCATTTCAAAAAGCTCCAAAGGAGACACATTTTTTTGTTAAATCAAATCAAAAATTGTAGGGAAACTACTACCACATCTTGCATAACACTTTGTTTGCTAAACAAAATCTAGGTGTTTTCAATCACTCAACCACCCCTAGTGTTTTAAGCAATCTCCATTGAAAATTGAACAATCCTTAGGTGCCATAGGTTGTTCCTGGTCAATCAAGTTTCCTCTTGGACTACGCACATTATAAAAAATAAAAATATTGTGAAGTTTGGGAAGGAATAACTCATGAGTTACTATTGCCATAAAGTGAATGGTTTCCCCTACTCATCCAATTATGCGCATGGTCTAGAAAGCTAAAGAATTGGCAAAAGGACAAGCTCCCCCTTCACCCTTCTTCATAAAAAAAAATCCCTTGCTCTTCCTCAAAATGAGCAAGTATTCCAAAAGCAATAAAAATCCCCTTGCTCTTCTCCTCAAAATGAGCAAGTATCCCAAATAAAATCAAAAAATCCAATAAAATAAGGGAAAGGAGCTTGAATCCCTGGAATTCTTAGTGTTTCAAAAACCATGGGGTGATCCTCATTACAACAATGGGTTGAATGAAACCTGCATGGCAATAAGGTATCCTTATGCATGGTGCCAAGTCTATCACATTAGTGACCTTCTTTTGTATAGATCTATGGATGCTCATGGATGAGCTAGCTTGTTGGCATAAGTTACCAATGGATTAGTCGACCCTTACTCATAATGAGAAATGAACATTCATTGCACACATAGTTGGTCCTTGAGATGCTTGAAACCACTAGGACAACCTTAGCATCATATCGATTCATGAGATGAATAGATGAATTTGTTTAAGATCACTAGGATGTTTGAGTCTTTGTAAAACAACTCTAGATCATTTATACCTAAGGCAAACAAAGTCATAAGCAAGCTTCCATTCCATACATAGATATCATAGTCCATTTCATCCTACAAAATGTGGCTCGAATTTCCAAAGCCTTAATATTCACTTGTAGGGACAAAGTAGTAAGGATAGGGTTACAATTCCCATCAAGACTTTGATAGAGTGGTTGGGAATCCGATTCCCCAAAGCTTTGCACCCCTATAAGAATAGAAAATAGATGCACATTTCTATAAAAAAGGGCCATCAAGATGATACTAGAATGACTATCCTATTTTTCTCTTCCAAAACAAGTTTTGAATGTGCCTAAACCTTTGATGAAGACCTATTTTGCAAATAAAAAGTATTGATGATTGGTATCAGGTTTAAATTCATTATTTTTCTCTCACATGGAACTCCTTAATGAAACTAAAGGAAGTAAAACAATAAAATAACATCTCTAGGGCATTGGAAGGATTTGTTAATAAGACCATGGAATCTTTTATTCAGAAGCCAAGGAGGTAGTAATATTTTGCATAATATCTTTGCTATTTGTAATAAGCAATTATATTCTAAGAAGGTTTATTATTCTACAAGCCTATTTGATGGCTTGACATGCATAAATAATACATAAGTAAATCCCCCATATCCTTAATTAAATAAATAAAATAATATTAAAATTATTATATATATAAGATTTGCCATAATATAAACTTTTACAAAATAAAAACCTCTTTATCATGTTTTGGCTATATAGCCAAAAATACAATTTGGGGGAGGAAAGTAAAAGATTTATTCAAATTTCATGATACAGTTTGGGGGGAGAAAAAAAAAAAAATGAGAAATCAGGTAAAGTATTCCTACGAATCTATAATTAATTTTTTGTAGGTATATTTTGTAGATACTTTTTATAGATACTTTTTGTAGACATTTTTGTAGATAATTTTTTTAGACTGTTTATGTAGATAGTTTCTATAGATGCTTTCTGTAGACACAACTATCTACAGAAACTTTATGTAGACACTTTCTATAGACATTTTATGTAGATAGTTTCTATAGATACTTTATGTAGACACTTTTAGTAGCATATTTTTGTAAATGCGCACTTCACAAAATTTTTCTAAGTATTAATGATCTCAGATTTGTGCAAGATAGATGACACGTGTCAAAGCAGAATCATACAAGGTAATTATCAATAATTATTTATTTTTACAAGGACTTTGGTATGAAAAGGTAAATTCGCATGGGTACTTAAAATTTTTACCGTGAACACCATGGCATGGATGTTTAAATTCAAACCTGTGAATCATGGCATGAAAATCGAAATATGGACTCAACATTGAAAATAGTGCACAAAAGAATTGGACGATCAAGATTTGACTTTGGAAATCATGCATAGAAGGTTCAGATTAACGAGTTGAGCACTCTAACCTTTGCATGAAGATGATTTGGAAATTACAACCTAGAGCATGAAGTGATGTTGTGTACACTTATGATTGGTCAAAAAGGTGCCATGAACACATCACAATTAATCACCTCGGAAGAAAGGTAAAGCATGGATCAAAATTTGAATACCACCAATTTACGAGGAGGATTACGCAAAAACCTAAACAAGCATGGGCACGAATGAATTACATGGACATTCATGACCAAGAGGTAGATCGTAAACAAGGCATTGTATGGTGATCATAAAATCTAAGTTTAAAATATGGTAAAAATATTATGGAGAAGTCGATGTCGGACGAAGAAGATACACGTGTTAGGCATGGCAATTCAAAGTATGAATCCAAAGGGAAACCAAGTTAGGGGTATAAGTTTCATTAATTAAATGTAATCTCCTTCCATAGTCAAAATCGTAACACAAACATTAGACTTATTAAAATTATATACCTAAAGTTTTATTATTTAATTCCCATGCAAGGTGGTGGGAAAGCATCATGCTAAAAGAAGAAAAATGTAAGATAAGTTGACCACCTCATGGCCCAAGCGTCGATCATTGACACTTGGCCATATGAAGCAATGAGGAAATATGCCATGGATAGAGTTTATAAACCATCGATTAAGGGAAAATAGAGGGCCATGATCTAGTCCAATTGTATTTGCATGACCTGTCAAAACTTTCCCTACAAGTTAGCAATCGACCATCATGCATGAGAAAATGGTGATTAGTGACACTTGGCCACACGAAGCAATGAGAAGGAGTGTCATAGATCAAAATTATGAACCATCGATTAAGGAGGAATGAAGGGCTAGGATCTATCCATTTTTTATTGCATAAGAAACCTAAAACAAAAATTAACCCTAATTGTTATCTTTCCATAGCATGAGCTCTACAACTTTGATGAAAACTTCTCTACATGATCGAAAGATGAAACCACTGCATGACATATGAAAGTGACTGTGTGGTGGATGAAGAACGAAGGGAAATTATAGACAAAAGTTGAGGAAGAAATAAACAAAGTGGATAATGATAGAAAAATAAACAAGGACAGGTAATTAAGGTGGTGAAACTATTTTGAAATAGGGAATATTTTTTTATAGAGAAATCTTATAAAAATGAAAGTTGTAGAGTATATTTTAAAAAAAATCCTTTTAATCATTTTCTATAACAAAATACAGGAAAATCTCTTTTAATTATGCAAAATATATATATATATATATATACTCAAAGCTCGATGTTATATTTTTTGCATGGGTTGAAATATATAGGAGTTTATTTTGTTTATAACCCATGCATGTAATTGTTTTATCAAAATCATCTACAGGTTTTTATCTCTCGACTAAAGCAACTCTATGGCAAAATTTTAAGCAAAGGCAAAGTTTATTTCAAACCACCTTACCTTTCTACCCACTAAACCCTACCCTATCCACTAAATCTATCACTATGCCTAGATCTACATTCCACAAGTGAAGTGAGCCCTCATCCATCAATACCCAAAACCCTAGTGATGTTGTTAAAAAATTATTTCAGGAAGCACACTGGTGGGAAGCCCTAACAAAATTCCAAGGGCATGACCAGGGTATGGCAAAGTAGTTCATTATGAACTATGATCCCACGACCATGGTAACCCATGTGGGTGAAATTAAAATTGAATTTACCGCCAACCTAATATCTGAAGTCCTAAGTCTTCCCGAAGTTGGCCAATGATACTACAAGTCTACCTATAAAGGGGTGAACCAGATGGTTGAAAAACTTGGGGAGAGATGTACTATAACCCAAGATAGGGATGGGTGGATTAAAGGTGTAGCTACTTCCTCACTTCCTATAAAATGGTAGGAGGTAGCTACAATTCTAATGAAATTTTTTACGTTAGAAGGAAGATTGTCTAACTATGGGGGCTATCACCTAAAAATGATGCTAAACCTAAAATATCCTAGGCATGAATATTGTGTGATTAACCTACCATACTTTCTCTACCACTCTATAAAATCCACAGTCACTCGAGTCCAACCTAATAAATCCAATGATAATCCCAAACTTCATCTAATCACCCATCATGGGTTGATAAAATTAATAGTTTTGCATAAAGCATTTGAAATAGGGATTCCATGGGATACCATAGTTGAGGAGGCCAACCTATCTATTCATTATGAGTCGAGTGAGTCGAAATCCATTGAGGATAGTGTGTCTGAGGGAAGTTCTAAATATGAGAGTCAGGAGGAGGAGGAATCTCCTATGTGCAAATGCCCTACCCATTCCAAGCCAGCCAAATCCTCTTGACCTGCAAGAAATACTAGGCATGAGAAGTATGTTCCAAAAAATTAGGAAAAGGGAGAGACATCCAGCCCAAAAATAAACCCACCTACATCAGACCTTTTCATAGAGACTCTTGGACAAATCTAGATGCAACAAACCCTATTGCATATCAAGGTGGATAGACTCAAAAATGAGTTTACCGAGCATGTCACCTTAGTGAGACGAGCCCTTACTCTCCAGATTGACATCCTCAAGCAGATTTCTATGGATAGGGTGGTAAAACTAGTTGACCCAGTCATCCAATCAATAATTATCAATACATATCCTAACAAGAGCTCCACATCCAAGAAAAAGCCAAAGAAGTTAGTGAACTTTAGCAAACTCATTGACTTTACCAAGGTACTTGAAGAAGACAACTCAATCCCATTTGTCGAATTGCTTCAACAGAATCACCCTCAAAGATCGAAACCATCCATTAAAATAGGGATGCCTCAAGCAATATTATCTCTTAACATTGGGATACCCCATGATATAGATGTAGTAATCAATAAGGTCATTGAAGCAGTAGAACCACCTCCTCCTCCAGAGAAATAGGATGTGTTGTATGAGTCATAGGATGGAGGATCTACAGAGGTCATGCATGTGAAGACTATGATCATTGAACTACCACTTGATACCAAGGAGGCCAAAGCATAGGTGCAGAAGGTGAAGTGAGAAAGAAATTTATCGATAAAGATACCAAAACCAACATGGGTTTCATCCCGGCTTAAATCTAAATCAAACATGGACATTCACAAAGCCATACCAGACCTTTTATGAACTTGCATAATTATATTTATAGAATTTATTTTATTTTAATGATGGTATTTGATTTTAATTATTTACAGAGTTTTTAAAAGCATTTCATTTTTACATCTACAGTATTTTCCTTTTGCCATATCTAAAACAGTTGTTATTTTTATTTTATAGTATTTTATTCCATATCTTTGCAAAATTATTTTTGTGAATAATTGCAAATATTTCATGTATACGATTTTAGTATTTTATTTGAAAAAAATTACAGTCCTTTATTTGATAGAATTATCGAATGATTTTTGAGAATGATTACAGTGTTCTACTTTATACCTGTAAAATTATTTTCGTAACATTGCAATATTCCATTTACTATGTTTGCAAAACTATTAAAGTTATTAAAAAATTGTTGCAAAGTTTTATTAGACATACTATAATTTTAAATTTGTATGCATGAGGACATGCATCTCCTTCAATTTGGGGGAATGATGAGTGTTAAAACCGTACGTATTTTGTGCAAGTTTAATCTATTTTCTATCTGCAAATCTATGAAAACAAATGTATTTTGATGATTATTTTGTCTTATTTGTATGATTTATAAATGAATTTGATTTATAATGATGAAAATGATTTGTGCTTGTATTTTATGCAAAATGTGCAAGTTTTTGTGTGTTTTTGACAGATGAACGTTGTAGGAGCTTTGCAAGAAATGATGCGGTAAGATAGACCAACCATGTGAATGGTGTGCTAAGAAGACTCATGGATGAACGCTATAGAAAGGTGCTACAGAATATAGCTACAGAAAGTTGCTACAAAAAGCGCCTACTGAAAGGCGTTATAGAAAGAATATTGACCAAGTCAAACTATCTAATGCATTGTCATGCCACGTCCAGTGACAACGTAGCATCATTACGTAGCATATACAGTCAACATAGTTGATTGATATTATATAAAGTTGTTATTAGAAAGTTGTAAGATCATTATGTTGTTAAGATGCTTAGATTTAGATGCAAGCCTATTTTATCTCTTCCTAAAATGGAGGACAAATAGTTGTATTGTTGCATCATTAGATTATTCAAATTAAGGACTTTTGTTATGTTAGTTCATTAGTTTACCACTTGGACCATCGTGATTGTGACAAAGTCCAAGGTGGTTACAAAATAGTATTAGTTTAGATTATTATTGTTGTAAGGTTAGTATTTGAATCATCAAGCTGATAGAAACATGGCAAAATACGTAGAAGAATTCCATTGAAAATGTCCAAGCGACATTATAAAATATAGGAAAGAGACCTTTGAAAAGGTCTAATACTTTTGTATACAATTTTTGCTATTCTGAAGGCTTGATGTTCGAGATTCTGTACATTTGAATTTCATCAATAAAGCAGCAATACTTTTCTTCATGAATTTGGTAACTGTGTCGTTGATTTCATTATGATTTATTCGCTTATGTAATCTTTACTGTATTTTCCTGCATCCATGAATTAAAATAGTGTTAGTAGTTTTAATGAATATTAGTTACTAAAGTAAATTAGATTAGGGGAGAAGATATTTACACTATCCTCTAGGAGGTAGGGCCCACTCCAATAGCCAGTCCCTACTCTCTCACTCCTAAAATAGGTTAGGATTAGTTAGTACATAGGATTAATTTTAGATTATCAATTAAATTAAATTGCATCACTTTAGACTATAAGGTAAAATCAGATAGTTAAATTTATAATAGGTTGCACGTGGATCCACACCAATAAATATATACAACATAAAATTAGTATAAATCATAAAATTACATTTTCTTTTCATTCAACACAATTTCTTTTCCTGTAACTTTTATTTTTTGCAAACCTGAAACTAAGAAAAATAGAATTAAGTCAGAGATTAATCATTGTGGTATAATCTATATTGGATTACTATTCTTTAAATCGTTCACCCTGGATTGATAATTAAGTGTAGATTTTACAACTAGACATTAACTAATGGATAATAGATAGTAATATTTAAAATTTAATGATGTAAAGGATATTGTTTGAAAATTTGGGAAGGTGCCTAAGGATAGAACTTAACGTGATAGAGATATCTAGTTATGATGTATAAATAACCTAATTTTTAGGTCATTGTGGAAATTTTGATGAAATGCCAAAGAGGTATATGAAGACTGTAATTTCATATTTAGTTAATATAAAATTACAATTTTTTGGAAGGAAAGAAATGGATAGTAATATTCTTGTTTTTTATTATGTCACTAACTCTAGTAATAAACAAAGATGATTTTCCTACTTTGGGTGGGATTTTTTTAATTTCTTGGTTTTGTTTTCCTACTTGGGCAGGATTTTTTTAAAAAAAGTTTCTGGTTTAGAGTTCCTACTTTGGGTGGGATTTTTAATGTGTTTTTCAACTGGCATATCTTTGGCCTTATGTTTGGTCATTTGACCTGATGTAAAAAGGTTTTGGGTCCCTTTTCAAAACCCGCTTCTAATGAATTTTTACCAATAAAAAAAGAAAAAGATGATTTAAAATTAATATCAATAATACACATGATGGATTTTATTTTATTCAATAATAAAGCATCCACTTTAAATATTTAAAAGTAGAAAATACAAATTAAGTACACAACAAGAAAAGATCTTTATTTTTAAAAAGTTTATATAACATAGTCTTTATGGTTTTTTTTTTAAAACTTAAAAACTGATAAAATGTTATCATTGTATCTTGCTTTTAAATTATATGAGTGCATATTAATTATTTCATTATCATAATATAATTATATCTTAACTAGATCATTATCTTAAGTTAGCCAATAGTGAAAGGACAAGGATTTTTTAGGATAAAAATAAATTTTTACTTTTACTTTTTGTAAAGATAATAGTATAAGCGGATATTTGTAAATACGAATTATAGCATTTGTTTTCTTTTGTACACAATATCACATGCATACACTATAATTTAAACTTAGGTTTCCTAAAAGAGAGTTCAAATCCCTATCCACTACGATGTCCCATAGGGACCATTATAGTAATTTTTAAATAACAATAAACATATAAATAAAGATATATTTATGCCATTAGGATTAGCTACTAGTTATTATTCTCTTTCCACTAATCATAGAATGCATCTATATGTATATAGATAGATAGATAGATAGATAGATAAATAGATAGATAGATAGATAGTTGTTCTCTTGCTATATTTTAATGGTGTAAATAATTCTACAATTAATATTTTGAATTTTAATATTATAATTAAATAATTTATAACTATTATAAAAATGGATAAATATTGCAATGCAATATTGAAATGGAATCTATACTTTGTAGAGAAAATAGAAGGGAGAGTGCATACAACCTAGATCTGATGTTGAAATTTACAAAGAAAAAAAAGAGTGTACACAACCTAAATCTAAAGTTGTAATTTGTGGAGAAAACAAAAGGGAGAGTGTACAAATTCTATATCTAATAATGGACTTTGCAAAGAAAATAAAAGGGAAAGTGTACACAATTTAGATATGAATCTAGACATCACAAAGAAATTAAAGGTAGAGTGTACACAAAGGAAAGTATACATAAACCTAGGTATAAAACGAAAAGAAGAATGTACACAACCTAGATATAAAACTAGACTTTATAGAGAAAACAAAAGGGAGAGTACACAACTAAATCTAAAGATGGTATTTGTAGATAAAATAAAAGGAATATTATACATAACCTAGATCTAAAGGTAAACACTAAAGAGGAAATAAAAGGAAGAATCTACACAACCTAGATTTAAATCTAGTATTTATATAAAAACCAAAAGGGAGAGTGTATACAACCTAGATCTAAAGATAGACTATATAAAAAAATAAAAGGGATAGTGTATACAACTTGGACATAAAGCTATAATTTATAGATAAAATAAAATTAAGATTGTATACAACCCATATTTGAAGTTGGACTATGTAGAGAAAATAAAAGGGAGAGTGTAAACACCTTGGATATGAATCTAGACTTTGTAGAGAAAATAAAAGGGAGTGTACACAACTTGCATCTAAAGCTAGAATTTGTAGATAAAATAGAAGGGAGAGTGTAAAAAACTTGGATCTAAAGCTAGAATTTGTAGAGAAAATAAAAAAGAGAGTGTAAGCAACCTATATCTAAATTTGGACTTTATAGAGAGAAAAAAGAAAGAGTGTACACAACCTAGATCTAAAGTTGTTCTTTGTAATGAAAAACAAAAGGGAGAGTGTAAACAACTTCGATATAAAGCAAAAAATAAATTGATTCAAGGAAGAAATAGAGTTAGGAAAGGAGTTGCAGGAAGCAATAGGAGAAGGTAATGATCAACTTGAGTTGCAAATCCTCATAGTAGGAGATGTAGATGTAGGTGTTTTTGACCACTACCCACATGCACTTTGATAAGAAAGTGTTAGAGGTAAACTATAAAACGTGAAAATATTCACTGTAAAATTGGTTAAGTCTAGAGATGACCAAAATTTTTTTACTTTACCAAAGCTCGAACTGGTCCTAGAGACCTGATCCGACCAGGGAGTTTGAATCTACCAAGTATAGGAGAGATTAGAATTTTTGTCCCCCACAAAGAACTAGGAGGGGCCTAGAGATCCAGTCAAACTAGAAAAGCCTATAGCAGCTAGAATAATTGCACTTGATTAGAGCTTGGTAAGGTCCTAGATGATTGGTTTACCCAGGGGAGCCGAGAGGTTTTAAACCCAACTAAAGCTCATGGTGATTTGGAAATCCTGATGCATACATACAAAGAAATGACAAAGTCTCAAAAATTTCAAATGACTCATGCCTGCAAAAATACCAAAGACCCAGCCTATGAAATAAGGATGTCATTGGAATATTTGCACTTAGTAGGGACATGGAATATAGTAAATTTTTCACCCAAAAACTAGAAGCCAATAAAGGTAAAGCCCAAAAGAGGTTAGATAATTTGCACTTGATCAAAATCCAAAAGAATACCAATTCCCTAACCTATTTTTGAGATCCAATTTTGGAAGCATAGAATGTTTTTACCTGATCAATGCTTGGATAGGTACCCAATCCATGATTTGATACTGGAAAAACATGAATTTATGTCAATAAAGCCCCTCCACTTAGTCAGATTCCTCCATGATACCAAATATATGATATCATGACTTCACAAAGCATAAGCTTGGTAGTTGACCTAATCATATTATGTAATGGACCACTTGCACAGGGATTACCACCATCTTAGGACACTTAGAGGATAATATCATCTATCAAAATAATATCAGTAATGTGGTTATCCTCATAGAATCATGGGGGTGATAAGTTAGCTCAACCAGAAATGATCAATGAAAAACGACAAACCAGATGCAAGCATCAAACTCATAACTACCTGACATAACACAAATTTTGGCCAGGTTAGTAGACCATGATGAGGTAGTTGGGATGGCCATACTTCCCAATGGTCCAATCAGCTAGCACCCCCTCTAACACAATGAAATTTCATTTCTAGAATAATGATATATTTTTATAACGATGTTATTCTAATGTCTACATATACAAGGATATAGAAGTAAAACTAGTCGGCTCTTAGGTTTTTACAATTCATATGTAAGGATGGACATTGCACTTTAATGCAAACGAACTACTATATGGTATCTAGTTCAATTCATTCATAGAGTATGTATGTATGTATTGGTGGTTGCATATTTCTAATTTAAGCATGTTGAATATTTATGGTGATAATATGAATCCTTGATTTTTGTTGTACTCATTTACTTGTCTGGGATTCACAGTCTCATTAAGATACAATAAATTAAATTAAATTAAAATACTTTGTGATTGTTCATGCAACTAGCTAGTTTTTTAGGTATTTGGATGTTTAGTTGCATGATACTTGTTATTGCATATATCTTGATGTTGCTTAATCTATATCACTATAATTGTTTACTCTAGTTTTGTTTATTTCTTTTAGCACCCTTTTCCCCCTGCTTTTAGGAATAGCCAGCCAATACTGCAAGGAACCAGTCTCCTCCATAGGTTGACCATTGTGTTTCTCATGAGCTCCTTGATCTTTCAATGTTGGTCAATGTCTTTGGGAGCACAAACCTTTCCATTAGATAGATTTTATGACCAACAATAGATTGTTTTGTTTTAAGCCAAACCATCTCAAGTCCTAGTATAGTAAGGCCATAATATCTTAGATATTAATATAAATATTCAAGATTATAATTACATATATGAGCAATAAAAATATATACTACCCAATATAAATTATAATTATATTCACTAGAACATCATTTATGAATGTAAATGGTTAAAATAATTCATGTAATAACATGAAAAATACTTACAATAAAATTGCTCAAAATGTGTATACAAGTTTGAATATTATAAATGCTTGCTAGTGTGATCATTTACAAACCATTTTCCTAATCCATTTTATGGAGGTTTGTCTCCATAATATATACATGGAAAGGTGATTCTTCAATACTTTACTATTTCACTCATCACATATATGAGAGTTGTAACCTATCCTATTCTTGTACTTTTTCTTCTTATCTTGCCACTTTTATACAAGATTATTCACTCTCTACTTACATGTATACTTAACTCCATGATACTTGCACACTTCTACGTGACACTTAATCTTATACCTGCTCTCCTAATACATAATACTTGTACACATCCTCACATTACATATTTGCACACTTACATACATGTCATTTTTATATTTTATCTCATTACACACTTGCACTCTTACTTAATGACACTTTTTCATATCCTACACATTACATACTTACATGACAATTAGATAAAAGGAGAAATATAAATCACTCATATAAAATATAGACTCAAACCCTAATCTATTACATATTTATATTTGTACCATAAATGTATGGGGGACATTTACATGTACCAAATGATCTAATATTATCCAACATAGATGGATTTATTATAAATATAAGAGTGAGAAACAAGTGGAAAGATGCATATAGAAAGGGGGATGAGAATCTTGTTTTAGAAAGGTTATGAATTCCAAGAAGGACTTGTATAATGTAATTGATTATAACACCAAAATAAGCCAAGTAGGGGAGAAGAGTAAAGGAGAAGAAGATATGGTAGCAAGTCAACATGGATTAGAAGATCTAATTAAATATTTTCTATAAGGATTATGAAAAAAATCTCATAAGCCATTGCAAGAAAGTTGAAACTTGTTGAATGCAAAAAAAAAGATAATAGAATATGGGTTTAGCAAGTGAAGGGAAATAAATAAGTATATGAGAATAAATAACAGTATATATTGATCTCCAATGAAATAAATGAAGATGAAATATTTTTTAATGTAGATAAAGTCTTTGAAAGGGCACATCAAAGGCTAAATAATGCCTTTATTGAAAATGTTATAGGTTCCAAACCAACTAGTGACTAGATCAAGAAGTGGGTAGTTAATTGATGAATAATAAAAGGGCATGTGGAATTTTCCTTCATTCCAAAATTATTCTTCCTATATTCATTCAACAATGAACAAGACTACGTTATTGGCCTTTAGAAGGCCCATGGTTCATAGGAAGATCTAGACTATACCTTAAGAAATGGGTATAGATATTTAATCTAGATAGTGAGAATATAGATATGGCTCTAATTTAGGTAAGACCCCCTCTTTACCTCTAGAATTATAGGAGGAGGAATTATTTCAAATCATATCCAATTCCTTTAGTCAATTTCTTTCCATAGGGTATTTTTTCTAGAATGGGTGTAATGGTAGAATTATGAAAGAAACTCCTAGATGAGATAAAGTTGATTTCTTAGTACGGATATTGGAACCAAATATTATTTTTGATAATGAACCCATTAAATGCAATATTTGTGGTAAAATAGGTCATCTATTAAAGGATTTCCCTAATAGATACATAAAAAGATACACATGGACCTATAGCAATAATGAAGGTAATAAGAAATAGAAAATATGAAAAAGGCAGTTGAATTTTGAAAGCAATGAAAAAGTGATTTAGAAATAGGAAGAAAATTTTGGGAAAGAGTCATATCTAAGGAAAAAATAACCCAAGGAAGTTGACAATGCTGAATATTACATGCATGCTATGGAAAATAAACAAAAGGATGAAAAGACTAAGAAGAGATAAATGCTAGAGAAAAATCCAAGTATAGGGGTAAGTGATGAAGATATATAGGATAATATACAAAGTGAAATCTCTTCAATGGTTGAAAAAATAGATTAAATTAATAAAGGAGAAAAAATATGGTACAAAAACAAACAAAATAAAAATATAAATGAGTGATGGGGAGAATATTAGACTAGGAAGAAAATGATGTAAAACTAATTTCTTGAACATGTAATGAAGTGTCACTAATAGAAGGAACATTAGAAAAATAAAAAGTATTGAATCTAAAATTAACAAGAAGTGTAAAAAAGATCTCAAATATGTGAGTAGAGGGGTTAAATAATGTGAGCAAGCTAACATTAAAGGAAAAGTACAAAAACAAAATGGATAAGGATATCAACATGGGGACTTAGATGATTATAAGATCTAGTGAAAATTAAAATACAAGAAAAATAAAATAAGAATCATAATATGAAATATTAGAGGCATGAGTGCCCCTAAAAAACATAGGTTGGTGAACTCCATGACTAAGTATCATCAACTTGATATAGTTCTATTATGAGAAACAAAATGGATGTTGCAAATTGGGATAATATCAAGAAAGAGATATAGAAAAAGGGAAGTAATTGCTAGGTAGAAGATGTTAGAAAATAATATTCTATTGAAAGAAGGAAATAGTTCTGCAACACATCACAAGACTTGTAGAGAAGCTTAATGAACTGATTGATTTATTCCATGGATCAACTTTGTATAAATAACAAAGTTGATCATTGAGATCCATTGTATTACAACTCATCAAATCTAAACTAGTCTAAACTGAGAGTTGAAGAACACAAGCTTATACTGAGAGGGGGTGAACAGTATAAGACCACTTTTTACTTTTCTTTCCAAATCAATATTAAGCAATGTGTAGATAGCAATATCAATAGCAGTAATCAAAGCAATGCACAAATCACCACACACAATAGAGACACCACAATTTACGTGGTTCACCCAATGTGGGCTACTCCACGAAGAAAATATTTCACTAAAATTTTCTCAATCAATCTCTTGGGAATCCTTCCCAATTACAATGTTTATGGACCTCTGTCCAAAGGAGACACCAATCCCCTAAATCAAGTTCATGGATCTCTATCCACAGGAGAACTCCTTCTCCTCTGCTCTGGCTGGTGATCCTCTAGAAGACTACTGCCTCCACTACACTGGCTTGTGGATCTCTCTCCACTGAAGACTCTTGTCCCCACTCAGAAGACCTATCCTCACTACCCTTGGCTGATGGATCTCTATCCACTGGAGACCTTTGTCCTCTCTGCTCTGTCACCTCCAAAGCTCTATCTCTAATCTACACTAAACATAGTCCTTCGGTCTAGCACAAATCTGCTCAACAAGTCCACATAGAACTTGCTCAAATATGCTCAACAAGTCCACACAGAACTTGCTCAAATCTGCTCAACAAGTCCACACAGAACTTGCTCAAATCTGCTCAACAAGTCCACATAGAACTTGCTCAAATATGCTCAACAAGTCCACATAGAACTTGCTCAAATCTGCTCAACAAGTCCACACAGAACTTGCTCAAATCTGCTCAACAAGTCCACACAGAACTTGCTCAAATCTGCTCAACAAGTCCACACAGAACTTGCTCAAATATTCTCAACAAGTCCACACAGAACTTGCTCAAATATACTCAACAAGTCCACACAGAACTTGCTCAAATCTGCTCAACAAGCTCACTCAGAACTTGTCCAATATGCTCAATAAGTCCACATAGAACTTATTCAAATCTGCTCAACAAGCTCACTCAGAACTTGTCAAATCTGCTCAATAAGTCCACACATAACTTATTCAAATATGCTCAACAAGCTCACTCAAAACTTATCCAATCTCATAGAAACATAAAGAGAATTGTTAGAGACTCAATATGTTCTACACTCAATACTCAATCACTTTCTTAACTCAATTCAGAATATAGAATAGTTTGTTTTATGGAACTTGAACAATCACTTCACACACCCACTTGACTAGGCTCAACCAACTCTACTCAACCAATTACTCAAGAAACAACCCTTTATCACAAACCCTAGTCCAAGCATGTAAACACCAACTCAAAATGTTTCCAACAATGCTCAACCACAAATCTCACATAACAATGATACTCATGTTCTTTTCAAACCCTAGTTCAAGTTCTTTGCACAACCAATGGCTTCAACAACAATGCTTATACATCAATATTCACATAACAATGATACTCATGTTCTTTTGCACAATACTAACTCAAGTTCTTCACACAACCAATGGCTTCAACAACAATGCTTATAAAACAAGGTTTTAACAACAACTCTTTATTCCAGAAAACCTTGAAGCATGAACTCAAACACTCTTGAAAAGGAAACCCTAATCAAGTCCTTTTCACTCCAAACTTATTTTCAGAAAACCAATCAATCAACTCAACTAAGGAAGAATTTGCCCATACCTTTTTTCTTGACAAGGTGTAGATCTCACAAATCTGTCACACTCACAATTACTTCTTTGCCAATCTCAATAAGGGTTAGAAGATAATAATTTCCTCAACACAACACAATACAAAATGATATCAAACAAAATACACCTTATCACTCCAACTTTAAAATAATATCCAATACCCTCATAATAATCTCTTTGGCAAAAATCCCTTTACAAATAAAATCAACACTCACTAAAATTCAAAACCTCTTATTACCTTATTACTCCAACTTAAAAAGAATATATCCTCTTTTATAAATCACAATTCAACACATAACAATTTGCTATTCACTCCTTATTTCTCCTAACCACTAATTTTATTGCCTAACTAAAAACCTTTTAAAAACCCCTTATAACTCCTAATAAAGGCTTTAATTAAAACTTTAGGCAATAAAAATTATTTAAAAAAGTACCTTTGCCTCTCAACGGGTTTCGAACCCTTGACCTTTGCCTCCGTGAATGCCCTAGTCGCAGGCTCCTCAACCACGTGCGCTCAATGCACGTTGAGAGCTAAAAAGCTCTTTGCGCACTATATTCCTCCTGGCGCCTTAAACGACAAACATGAAAACTCAAACCTTTCCCTTTGCGCACGCACTCCTCGGGATTCGAACGTAGGTTCGTCTCCCCACAAATGCCTTAGCAAAAACATGCGCTGCCAATGGACCACCATGTCCAACTTGTCTTGGGCACCAACCTTACTCCGCTATAACCCTTGTGCATAAGACGAAAAGTCGTTCGTCTTCTTCCTCACCCGAAACTTCGAATCGCACATGCAATTTACTTTGTCGCATTAATTAAATTCGATGAGGGATGATTTGCAAGGTCTTTTGGCCTCCCTTTTATACACAAAGCTGCCATTGTCTTCAAACATCGACGCTCCAAATTTTTTGATGACGTCGGCACATTTAACCTTTGTAATTTATAAATGATTTAAATTCAAAGAAATTAAATTTTATAAATTATAATTATAACCTTTGGCTTTTAAGGCCTTCTCTTATTGCATAACTTTGTATTGATGATATTTATTTATAAAATTTAAATTCCTTTTGAATTTAAATATTTTATAAAATAAATATTAGACCTCCTTTGAACTTTGCAATAGGCCTCCTTGGGTATTTATGAAAACCCTTTTTAACTTATGCTCTCATATAATATTAAAATATTATGGAGCCCTTTTGCCTTTAACTTCTGCATTGTTGAAGCTTCTTCCTGGATATTAGTGACACCTTTGACGACTTTATTTCTTGCTGAATTCCTTGATATTAATGATGACTTCATCTGGTGACATCAATGACAACTTTTGACTTAGGGACTCAAAATGTCCAACAATCTCCCCCTTTGTCATTGATGGCAACCCAACTTCTTTTTACCGAAAACTTGACCTTTCTTTTATTCTGCTCCCCTGGGACATTGCTCCCCCTGGCTCAATGCTCTCTCAATTATCAAGTCTCTCCCCCTTACTCAAATCTCTCCCCCTTTGACATCAATGGCAAAGGGTCACCTTTGGGGCTCGGGGCTAAGGATGAGCCTCTTAGCTTAGCCCCTCCCCCACCTTCTATTGAGGTGGTTAATTCCGGGGTGGGAGTATTTCTACTCCCATAAGGCATTGTTCTTTGCCTTTATCCTCTTCTCTTATTTTATGAGTTTTCTGATTCCTCTGATTGTTTCTATCCATGTCCATGTTCCTGTCCATGTCAGCATTCCTGTTCATGTTCCTATTCCTATTCATATCCATGTTCCTGTTCTTGTTCTTGTTCCTATTCACATTCATGTTCATATTCCTGTTCATATCCATGTTCTTGTTCTTGTTCCTATTCACATTCATGTTCATATTCCTGTTCATACCTATTTTTAGAATATCTGCTCTACACCACTTTGTTGTGTGACCATCATTATTGCACTTATAACACTTAATGTTATTATTCCTTGGAGGTGCAAATATCTTAGGATTTCTTCTAGTGAAGCCATATCCTCTTCTATCATGAACCCTGCAATTCATTGCCTTGTGACCAAACTGATTACATGAGTAGCAATACCCATGAAAAAGTTGTCTGTTCCCAATATCTTGTCTTACATGTGTCCTGCATTGTGAAGCCATGTGCCCAAACCTGTGACATGAAAAGCATCTTCCATTGAAGCTTCCTTGTCTTGACCTCATTGGTCTCCTATTCTGATTGTTGTTCCATCTGTATCTTCTTTGTGCATTGTTCCTATTTTTGTTGAACTCTCTATTGTCCAACTCATCCTCTGATGTCTCACTTTCTTTCACACTATCTTCTTCTGAAGTATCTTCATCTAAAGTTTCTTCTCCTCCAAAACTTGAAGTTGACTCTCCTTCCCATTTCTTTTGAACCTGTTCAAATCCAAGACCTATTTTGTTTGTTGACCTTCTTTGTACCTTGACTATCTTATCCATAATCTTTGAGCTATTCTTGAATCCTTTCATCTTGATCTTGGAGTCCTCTAAATCTTCTTTTAGTAGTGCCACTTCTTGTGCTAACTTCTCACATTCCAAGATCTTTGCTTCTAACTTATCTTTGAACCTTTTTGCCTTAGCCTTTGATTTTTCTAAATCCTCTATGAGCAATCTTCTCTCTTCATCACATTCTTGAAACTGAATTTCAAGTTTAGAGTGTTGCTTCCTTACCTTATTTACTGTGTCAAGGGCATAGATAAGTTCTCCCTTTAGATCATAACCATCCTTTTATGAATATTCCTCTATTTTTTTACCTTTGTCCATATCTTTATTTTCTTTTGGCTTGTCTTCTATAGGATCACTTACTTCTTCTTCTAAAGCCATTAGAAGATTTTCATCTAGTCCTTCAAGTGCATTCTCATATTCATCATCACTGAAACTATAACCATCCCTTGTACAATCATCTTCAAGATGTCCAAAGTTACCACATCTAAAACACTTGAGAATAACTGGAGTCTTTTTCTTAATTGGTTCTTTTTCTTCAATCATAAATAGGACTTCATCTCTATCATTGTCTGAAAAACTAGCATCACTATCACTTGAATACTTACTTGCATTATCCGCATAGTAGCTTCTCTTTTGCCTTTGAAAGAACTTCTTTCCTTGTCTGCTTTGTCCATCCTTGCTTTTCTTCTGATGCTTATCCCGCCTATATCTTTCTGATTCCTTGTTCCTGTGATCCTATTTTTCTTCACCATTGTTGTTCTTGGGTTCTTGAAAATCTGTTGCAAAATGTCCATACCTTCCACAATTGAAACATTTAACAAATATTTTATCTCTAGATCTTCTATAGTCCTTATCTCTTCTACCATAGTTAGCTTCTTCATCACTAGATGACTCATTGCTTGATTCTGACTTCTTACCCTTTGTCTTATTGGTTGCTTTGAATGTTGCTTCCTTATGGGACATAGGATATTTTGTTCTTATCTCAAATATTGTGAGCATACCAAGCAACTTATCTCTTGTCAAAGTATCACCATCTATTGATACTTCTATAGCAAAAACATGTTCACTGAATCTATTTGGAAGAGATCTTAAGACTTTATCACAAACATCAGATTCATCAATCTTCATACCAAGTCCTCGCATATCATTAACAACCTCATCAATTCGAAGTAGGTAAGCACTAATATTTTCCTCTTCATTCATTCTTAATTCTTCAAGTTGTCTTTTGAGATTTCGACTCTTTGCTTTCTTGACACTTTTATCTCCTTCATATATATTTTGCAATTTATCCCACATCTCTTTTGTAGTTTGACAATGCATAACTTTCATAGACTTTGTTCTACGCAAACCTCTCACAAGTGCATTCATTGCTTTTGAATTATAGTGTTGTAGAAGCTTACCTTCCTTATCTATAGGAGGATTGATTAAGGGATCATATCCAAATTCCACTGAATCCCAAATTTCATTGCCAAGTGCCATCAGGTAGATCTTCATCATCATACTCCAATACATATAGTCACTTCCATAAAAAATTGGTGCTGAATTATTTGAGGACACTTCCTTAGGATCCATTGTGTTCTTGTTAGCCTTTCCTTCAAGCTGTTAAACTCTTCTGAAGGAACCCGCTCTGATACCAATTGAAGAACACAAGCTTATACTGAGAGGGGGTGAACAGTATAAGACCACTTTTTACTTTTCTTTCCAAATAAATATTAAGCAATGTGTAGATAGCAATATCAATAGCAGTAATCAAAGCAATGCACAAATCACCACACACAATAGAGACACCACAATTTACATGGTTCACCCAATGTGGGCTACTCCACGGAGAAAATATTTCACTAAAATTTTCTCAATCAATCTCTTGGGAATCCTTCCCAATTACAATGTTTATGGACCTCTATCCAAAGGAGACACCAATCCCCTAAATCAAGTTCATGGATCTCTATCCATAGGAGAACTCCTTCTCCTCTACTCTGGTTGGTGATCCTCTAGAAGACTACTGCCTCCACTACACTGGCTTGTGGATCTCTCTCCACTAAAGACTCTTGTCCCCACTCAGAAGACCTATCCTCACTACCCTAGCTGATGGATCTCTATCCACTGGAGACCTCTGTCCTCTCTACTCTATCACCTCCAAAGCTCTATCTCTAATATACACTAAACATAGTCCTTCGGTCTAGCACAAATCTTCTCAGCAAGTCCACACAAAACTTGCTCAAATATGCTCAACAAGTCCACACAGAACTTGCTCAAATATGCTCAACAAGTCCACATAGAACTTGCTCAAATATTCTCAACAAGTCCACACAAAACTTGCTCAAATATGCTCAACAAGTCCACACAGAACTTGCTCAAATCTGCTCAACAAGTCCACACAGAACTTGCTCAAATATACTCAACAAGTCCACATAGAACTTGCTCAAATATACTCAACAAGTCCACACAGAACTTGCTCAAATATACTCAACAAGTCCACACAGAACTTGCTCAAATATGCTCAACAAGTCCACATAGAACTTATTCAAATCTACTCAACAAGCTCACTCAAAACTTGTCCAATCTGCTCAATAAGTCCACACAGAACTTATTCAAATATGCTCAACAAGCTCACTCAAAACTTGTCCAATATGCTCAATAAGTCCACACAAAACTTATTCAAATCTGCTCAACAAGCTCACTCAGAACTTGTCCAATCTCATAGAAACATAAAGAGAATTGTTAGAGACTCAATATGTTCTACACTCAATGCTCAATCACTTTCTCAACTCAAATCAGAATATAGAATAGTTTGTTTTATGGAACTTGAACAATCACTTCACACACCCACTTGACTAGGCTCAACCAACTCTACTCAACCAATTACTCAAGAAACAACCCTTGCTCACAAACCCTAGTCCAAGCATGTAAACACCAACTCAAAATATTTCCAACAATGCTCAACCACAAATCTCACATAACAATGATACTCATGTTCTTTTCAAACCCTAGTTCAAGTTCTTTGCACAACCAATGGCTTCAACAACAATGCTTATAAATCAATATTCACATAACAATGATACTCATGTTCTTTTGCACAATACTAACTCAAGTTATTCACACAACCAATGGCTTCAACAACTCTTTATTCCAGAAAACCTTGAAGCATTAACTCAAACACTCTTGAAAAGGAAACCCTAATCAAGTCCTTTTCACTCCAAACTTATTTTCAGAAAACCAATCAATCAACTCAACTAAGGAAGAATTTGCCCATACCTTTTTGCTTGACAAGGAGTAGATCTCACAAATCTATCACACTCACAATTACTTCTTTGCCAATCTCAATAAGGGTTAGAAGATAATAATTTCCTCAACACAACACAATACAAAATGATATCAAACAAAATACACCTTATCACTCCAACTTTAAAATAATATCCAATACCCTCATAATAATCTCTTTGGCAAAAATCCCTTTACAAATAAAATCAACACTCACTAAAATTCAAAACCTCTTATTACCTTATTACTCCAACTTAAAAAGAATATATCCTCTTTTATAAATCACAATTCAACACATAACAATTTGCTATCACTCCTTATTTCTCCTAACCACTAATTTTATTGCCTAACTAAAAACCTTTTAAAAACCCCTTATAACTCCTAATAAAGGCTTTAATTAAAACTTTAGGCAATAAAAATTATTTTAAAAAATTACCTTTGCCTCTCAACGGGTTTCGAACCCTTGACCTTTGCCTCCATGAATGCCCTAGCCACGGGCTCCTCAACCACGTGCGCTCAATGCACGTTGAGAGCTAAAAATCTCTTTGTGCACTATATTCCTCCTGGTGCCTTAAACGACAAACGTGAAAACTCAAACCTTTCCCTTTGTGCACGCACTCCTCGGGATTCGAACGTAGGTTCGTCTCCCCACAAACGCCTTAGCAAAAACATGTGCTGCCAATGGACCACCATGTCCAACTTGTCTTGGGCACCAACCTTACTCCGCTATAACCCTTGCGCATAAGATGAAAAGTTATTCGTCTTCTTCCTCACCCAAAACTTTGAATCGCACATGCAATTTACTTTGTCGCATTAATTAAATTCGATGAGGGATAATTTGCAAGGTCTTTTGGCCTCCCTTTTATACACGAAGCTGCCATTGTCTTCAAACGTCGGTGCTCCAAATTTTTTGATGACGTCGACGCATTTAACCTTTGTAATTTATAAATGATTTAAATTCCAAGGAATTTAAATTTTATAAATTATAATTATAACCTTTGGCTTTTAAGGCCTTCTCTTATTGCACAACTTTGTATTGATGATATTTATTTATAAAATTTAAATTCCTTTTGAATTTAAATATTTTATAAAATAAAAAAAATTTGGTAGATAAGATACTATAGCATTAATACCAAGTTTTACAGGTTGACCCAAAACCTTTTACAAAAATCAGCCCAGGGTTGTTCATGAATATGTCCTTACTAAGGATCCTATATATGTAAAATCTAAATGCCGCCAAAGCCATTACATCTAGTAAGGCACATATCTTGTTATCAAAAAGAAACTTCCCATACAACATTTTGGGTATACCCCGAGAAAACACACCTACATCATAATTACAAAAAAATAAACAGACACAAATCCCTTCCTTGAAACAGTGGAGAAACAAAAAGCCGCAAACACACATAAGAGAGTACTAAAAAAACTCCCACAAGCCCTGTATTAACAATTACTCTTAATAATTCTTTGGTAATTGCTTTCTTCCATATATGACATGCTTTGGGACCATATCTCGTCTTGGCGAATCAACCTTGGAGAAGTGAACTTGATGGCTAGATTTAGGGTAGTGGCTATCTGGTGGTCCACATGGCTCTGGTTTGAAGTCTTATATTACTGTTTCTTTCCTACCCTGTGATTATCAACCAACCTCAAATTACTAAGATGACTAGGAGCCATGTTATTTGACATGTGACTATCCCCATTAGTATTTGTGGTATTTCCAAGTAGCATCCACCAAGACTAACAACTCGAATAATTTTATTATGAGTCCATTTCAAAAAAGAGACGAGAATACTCATAGCCTTCAAACTTACAGTGCCTTACCTATTGGTAAATTTGACTATAATTCTTGGTATTCTTATTGAATAAGCTCCTCTACTTCGCTCGGGACACCGTGTTCCCATTTTAAACATCCATCACCATCGACACCCAAATTGGCCAGCTTATCAGCAACTGTTTTTGCTTCGCGAAAGACATGTTGGGCTTTTCTATCCTGTCTTCCCTGGAAAAGGATCCTAGCATCTTCAACAATTGTTTTAATCCTCCAAGGTGTTTTCCAATTATTGAGGATATTTATAACATGCATAGAGTCTCCTTCTACGATCAAATTGCCTTCTAAATATTGAGTCATTTGAAGGCCTCTCCACATAGCTCTAGCTTCAGCTTCGTTGTTCATCCTTGTTTCCAAATATTTGAAAAATGCAAGCATCATATTCCCATTATGATCTCATACAATGCCGCCAACACCTGCTCTTCCAGAATTTTCCTTAGCCGCTCCATAAAAATTAAGCTTAAACCAACCCATAGGAGGTGGGGACCACTTAACATTGGCTCTAGGGTTGACTACCCTAAGCACAGACTCATATAACAAGGTTAAGCTTAAATATTGAGCAATCATGGTCTCCTATGAGATGAGGTTTATGGCTATCAAAAGGGATAAGGTTCACATTCTCATTGGCAAAGGATAGGATCCTGGCAATGATAGTTTGATGACCATGGATAGACTCATTAAAGACTCTATGGTTCCTTTCTAACCACACTTGCCAAAGATAGTGATTGAGACAAATTTTCCACATGTATCTAAGTCTTTGGCTTGAAAAGGGGCAGGGCCACTGGACAAAAAAGTCAAGTACAATGGATGGTTTAACCCAAGAAATATTGAAGGCCTGAAAAACCCCACTTAGGATAGTCAAGTAAAAAGGGCACTCAAGGAAAATGTGATAAATGGTCTCCCAATTAGCCCTACACAGATAACAGTGATTAGTGATACAAATACCTATACGCATCATATTATCAATGGTTAGAATTCTTCCTTGGATAACCAACCATGAAAAGACTGTAATTTTTGGAATTAAATTTTGTATCCAAACTAAGTCATTTTGGAGGACAAAATCCTCGTCATCAAGCAGAAGCTTGTAAGATGATTTAACAGTGAACTACCCATTTTTTGTAGGAGCCCAGGTCACTTGATCTTCCTTGGATCTCATGGGGATAAAATATTTCTTGAGAATATTATAAAGATCATTTGATTTTGCTTGAAATCCTTGAATCCTTATTTGTTTCCACTTCATTCTGCCTTTATCCTCAACCATATAATCAAAGACTTTTTTTCCAATGAGTTCTTTCGTGATATCTCTGATTCAATCTAAGTTAGCATTTTGCGTCAGTGGTTCGTCCTTAGCCAACCTGTCATTCCAGCAATTTATCTTCTCACCATTTCCTAAAACCCATATTAAACCTTTTTTTAATGATTTCCTTATAATTGAGAATTGCTTTCCAAAAATCAGATCCTCTAATTGGAATTGAGTCACTTAGAAATTTCATATTTTGAAGATACTTTCGTTTGATGATAGTTGTCCATTCATTTTCTTCACAAAAAATGAGGCACCACGCCTGCTTAGATAGTAAATCTAAATTCATATGAGCAATTCTCCTCAGACCTAAGCCCCCATTTTCCTTGGGTTTGCACACTTTGGTCCATCCTACAAGGTGCATCATTTTTTCTCCTCTAATACAGTCCATAAAATTTATTTTTGGAGTTTCTCAATTTTCTGGAAAACCTTTACAGGGGCTTTGAAAATGGAGAGGAAATAGACTGGAATGCTCTAAAGAGAGGCCTTAGTGAGGGTCAGCTTTCCTACTTGAGATAGAAGATGACCTTTCCATCCAACAAGTTTTTTTTAATTCTTTCAATAACCCTATCCCACATTGACTCTCTTGGAGAACCAATGAAAAGAGGGAGACCAAGATACAAAGTGAGGAGGTTTGCTATATCACACCCTAAAATTTCTACAATCCTTCCTTACCTCTAAATGGGGGTGTTCAATAAATATAACTTGCTTTTACTGAAATTAACTTTTTGACTAGCAACATCCTCGTAGAGTTGCAAGATGTATTTAATTATTTTGGCCTCAACCACCGATGCCTTAGTCAATAGAAGGGTATCATCGATGAATTGTTGGTGAAAAACAATTCTAGTGAGATATGTTGCCTTGATTCCTAATATTAGCCTTGAAATACAAGTATTTTTATGGTTCTGCCTAAATATTCTATCAAAATAATAAATAACATGGGGCTTATAGGGTCCCCCTACCGAATTTCTCTATGACTTTAAAAGTAACTAGTAATTGTTCCATTAACCAAAATCGAGAACCATGCTTTAGAAATGCATTCTTTGATAAAATTAACCCATTGGTGGTGAAAACCAAACTTAAGGAGGACAACAATCAGAAATTTCCAATTTAGCCTGTCAAAAGCTTTGTTCATATCAAGCTTGAGGGAAAAAACAGACTTGTTAGTCTTATGATCAGAGTGCAGAGCTTCATGAACTGTGATAACTCCATCCAATATTGACTTGCCCTGGACAAAGATTCCCTAGCATGGATCTATGATGTGAGGTAGAACATATCTTATTCTATTTGCAATAGCTTTAGTTAGGATCTTGTAAGAAATATTGCATAGACTGGTTGGCCTGAAGTCATACATAGAATCAGGGGTTTGCTTCTTAGGAATTAGAGAAATAAAATTAGAGTTGAGACCTTTTGGGATATGATTGCTTGCTTGGAATTATTTGACAATAGAAATTACATCCTCACTTACGATGTCCCAAAAATCTTGATAGAAACGAGGGGGAAATCCATCGAGTCATGGGGCTTTGTCTGGCTCCATGCTAAACAAGGCTTCCTTAATTTCCTCATCAAAAAAATGATCTAGAAGCTTAAGGTTTATATCCTCATTTATTATGCTAGGAATGGATTGCAAGAGAATATCTTTGGCCTCCTCATTGCACCGTGATTCCTGACCAAGGATATAATTGAAATAATTTACTGCCTCCTTTTTTATTTCTATTAAATCCAGAGTAGTAGAACCATCTACTTTTTAAAAAAAATTATCTTGTTATTACTTCTATTTATAAAATAAATATTATACCTCCTTTGAAGTTTGCAATAGGACTTCTTGGGTATTTATGAAAACCCTTTTTAACTTATGCTCTCATATAATATTAAAATATTATGGAGCCCTTTTGCATTTAACTTTTGCATTGTTGAAGCTTCTTCCTAGATATTATTGACACCTTTGATGACTTTATTTCTTGTCGAATTTCTTGATATTAATGATGAATTAATTTTGTGACATCAATGACAACTTTTGACTTAGGGACTCAAAATATCCAACAAGAGTTCACCAGATGCATGGAAGAATTGTAACTCAAGTAAGTCTATTCTAGTATAACTTAAGAGAATAATTATTTATTCTAACACCCCCCCTTAAGTGATACTAGGGGTGAATGTTATAAATGAGTCCTGGAAATAGGGCCTGATGAGGTACTCATGTACAATGATTCTTATGAATAGATGGTAAAACCACATGGTAAAAGCCATCTATCAAAATAAAAGACAAGTCTTCAAATGGCAAAGATTATCCCCATTGAACAAAAAAGGAAATGAGTCCCGAAAACTAGGCCTAATGAGGTACTCATGTACAATGATATTACATATAGGAGAGATGGTAAAAACCACATGGGAAAAAACCATCTATCAAAAAGAAAAGGAAGAGGCATGTCTTTGGATGGCGAATATTGTCCTCTTGAACAAAAAGGAATGAGTCTCGACAACATGGCATGATAAGGCACTCATGTACAAATATAGGAGATATGGTAAAAAAAACCACTTGGGAAAAACCATATTCCAAAGAAAAAAGAACAATAAGAAGAAAGGAGAGGTAAAAACCTCTTTTGTAGTTTCTAGTGCATCTGCCTTACCCCAATTTTCTCTCGTAATTGAATTTACTATGAAGAAGGAAATGATTTGGTGAATATATTTACAATTTGATTTTTTGTGTGAATGTAGTCTAAGTGAATTTCCCCTCTCTAAATATGCTGCCTAATGAAGTGCATGTGAATTTCAATGTGCTTGGTACGTTGATGCTCAACTAGATTACGGGCAATATGAATTGTGCTCTTATTATCATAGCAAATATTAATAGGTTTGTCATGGAAAAACCAAATTATTTTAGTATCTGATGAAGCCAAATAGATTTTTGACTTGCTAAAACTATTGCCCTGTATTCTTCCTCTATAGATGGTAATGCTACTACTTGTTTTTTTTTGCATGACCAAGCAATTGGTGAAGAACCAAGACAAAAGATATAGCCAAAAGTTGAACATTTGTCTTCTAATGAGCCTACCCAATCAAAATTTGTATAACCAGTGATACCCATGTATTTTACTTCATATAATAGCCCAAATTGAGTAGTTCCTTGCAAGTAGCATATGATTCTTTTTACCACTTGCCAATGGATGGAATGAGGTTGATGTGAGAATCTAGATATCAAGCCAACAACATATGATATATCTCGGTGAGTATGAGTGAGGTATAATAGGATCCCTACAAGTTGTCTGTATAGAGTAGCATCATATAGAGGTAATGTGCAAGAAGTACTTAGAGTGACTCAAAACTGAAAGGGTATAGAATATGGTTTACAATAAGTCATTTTAAATCATTGAAGAAGGTCTGGAGTGTATTTCTATTGAGACAATGAAAAACCTGTAGTTATTTGATTTATTTGAATCCCAAGGAAGTAATGAGCTAAACCCATATCAGCCATTTCAAATTTTTCAAAGAGGGAATTTTTAATAGTTTTAATATGATAAATGTCACTATCACACAATGAGAGAAACCTGAGGAAAGAAGGAAGGAGTCCATTTTTTCATACCAAGATCTAGGAGCTTGTTTGAGGCCATAGAGATATTTTCTTAGTCTACAAACAAGGGAGGAGTCTTGAGTGAAATCAGCAGGTTGTTCCATGAATATTTCCTCTTTTAAGTCCCCATGTAGGAAAGCACTTTTAACATCCATCTGAAAAATATGCCATTTTTGGGAAGCATCTAGTGCAATTACCAGTTTTACAGAATCTATTTTTGTAACTGGTGCAAATGTTTCATAATAATCAATACCTTCAATTTGTGAGAAACCTTTAGCTACCAAGCGAGCTTTGTGCTTGTCAATTTTTCCATTAGGTCCATATTTAATTTTGTAAATCCATTTATAGTGAACTAACTTCCTTCCTTTAGGTAGAGGAACTAAATTCCAAGTTTTTTTTTTTTATTAAGGAAGATAATTCATTCTCCATGGCATCATCCCATTATTTAATACCAATTTCTTCTTTGAAGGATTGAGGATCTATGGAAATGGACTTGCAGACAAGACCGATACCTTTGGAAATGCCTATTCTGGATGATGGAAGATTTTGAATGTAAGGAGTGGCTTCTTCAACTAGGGTGTAGACCCATTTTGGCATTGTTGAAGGAGTAATTAGAGTGGCAGGACTTTGAGTTGGAGTTTGGATAATAGGATCCTCATTTTGGTCATTTTGATCATTTATCTCCAAAATGGGATCTTCATTATATTGAGGCTCTAATATTGGGGATGGCTCAAGAGAAATAATATTGGAAGAGGATGGTTGAGGATATTTATTAGGGAATGTTTCATCAAATTGAACATTTCTATGAAAAAAGACCTCATTATTTGTGGGATCAAGAAGCTTGTATGATTTCATTTCCTCACAATAATTAACAAAGATGAGTTGTTTGCTTTTTTATATAGAGCCTTCCTTTTCTTCTTTGGGATATGTGCCTAATCAGTACACCCAACAATTTTGAAGAAAGAGGCATCATATTTTGATCCAGTCCATGCTTCCTCGGGAGTCAAATGGTCAAGAGCTTTGTGAGGTGTGTGGTTTTAAATATAGTTTTCACAGTTAATTGCCTCAACCCAAAAAACTTTTGGAAGATCTCTTGAGTGAAGCATACAGTTTACCATTTCCTTTAATTTTCTATTTTTTCTCTTTGCCATGCCATTTTTCTATGAATTATGAGAGATAGAATGTTGATGAATTATGCCATAACTTGATAGAAATCTTGAGAAATCATTACTGAAGTATTCCCCCCATTATCTATACAAAGTTGCTTGATTTTGTAAGAGGTATGATTTTCAACTAAGGCTTTGAATATTTTGAAGTGGGATAGAACATCACTTTTGTATTTTAGGAAGTAGACCTATGTTCTTCTTGAAAAAACATCAATGAAGGTTAAGGCATATTTTTCTCCTTTGAAAGAAGGTTCTAGGAAGACCATCAAGTCACTATGGATTAACTCTAGAGGGGATAAGCATTTTAGAGAACAACTTGGATGGAAAGGATCTTGATGTTGCCTTCCAAGAGAACATCCAGGACATACTCCATAAATAGAAGAGATTTGAGGCAATCCTATTACCATTTCATGGGTGTTCAATTACTTTAGGTAGTTATAACTGATATGTCCAAACCTTTCATGCTAGATTTTTCTTTCAAGATCTCCATAAGCGACAAAATAGGAGGTCCCTTCTGAATTTTTGAATCCTTTGAAGTAAAATAGGTGAGTGATGTGATAAATATATCCTTTTGCTATGAGGGAGTTTGGATCTTGAAAGTCTCTTATCTCAACTCCTGTTGGAGAGAAGATAATTGTTTTGCCTTTTTCAAAAGTACATATTTGATAGACGGAGAGGAGATTTGTGGTAATATTTGGTATATATAGAATATTATTTATAAAACCACCATAAATTGATATATATCCTTTTTATTTGATTGGTATAAAGTATGAGTCACCAACTTCTATGCTACATGTTGAAATTGAGGAGATTGAAGTGAATGACTCATCTGAAGAAGTCATGTGATGAGATGCTCCTGAATCTAGAATCCAGTATTTTGATGAAGTTTTTATAGTCTTACCTTAAACATTTAAGGCTTTTCCTATCTACTTCTTAGTGTCTATATTTTGATCCTTTATTGCTATCTCTAGTTGTTGTAGTCTTTTCCAACATTTGTTCATAGAATGACCATTCGTTTTGCAGTGAGTACATGTTATGGGACTCCTATATTTATTTTTGAATTTTTCTTTAGTAGAGGTAGATGCTACTAAGGCTTTTGAGGAAGAGGAAGAGATCTCATACTTAGCAAGTTTTTTTTCTTCTCTAGATAACCTATCACAAAATTCCTCTAAGGAGGGTATTTTAAAACATGCACCAAGAGCATATTTTGTAGATACAAAGGTGGTTGCAAAAATTTGAAATACACCATTTAATTTAGAAAGAAATAGATAGATGCATTCTTATTCTATTTTATTCTTGCCACTGCCTTTTTATTGAGTGAGGATTTATTTAAATTTGGTGAGAAATTCAAAAATATTGTTGAAGTTTTCAGGAGATAATGTTGTTAATTCTGCCTCTAGCTGCACTGACCTTATTTGATCTACTTTTCCAAACAAGTCCTTTAGTTTCTGAAAACTTTCATAAGGAGTTTTACAATCCGTTATGTGAAACCATAAGCTTTCATTTACATTAGTGCTTATAATTCCCATTGTCTCATACATCTTCCCTTTATGAACAAATTTTTCATACTCATTTTCAAATTCAGGTTGCTTCTCTTCTAGCAGGTGTGTGAGCCTTTTTTGAGAAATGAGTGAAACGGGTAGAAAATAATATTTGATAATTTAAAACATAAACATAAATGATGCATTAAATAGAGAAATTGTATTCCATTGATATTAATGAGCATGTGTTACAAGAGGGTCTTGATGCCCTTTATCCATCTCTATTCCTAACAAGGTTACAATCAATCTGATGTCTTCTTCTAGCATCCCTTAGTGTAGGTGGGCTTCGATGTATGCAGGCCACCATTGGGTTGTTTTTTTTTTGGTGTTCCTTTCCTTCAAATCTGCTGCATAACCTAAAAGAAACTTGCAAGAAAGGGTCAATACGTTGGGGGGCTTGCCTTAGTCAGGCCCCATATTTAGGAAGACAAAAATGACTGTAAAACTATAATAGAAACTAAAATGAAATATGTAGAAGATAATAACATACTAAAATAGAGCTTACCTCCCAAATCTGGAGTGATTTGGGGCCTACAGATGCAATTCGTGACCCGGGTCGCTAATTGGGGCCGGATTCGTAGGGCAGGCTGTGAATTGAGTTGTGATGCTCTTCTGGTGAAATATCTTTGGTGAATCGATCCTAAGGCAGCTAGGGTGCCTCTGTATGCTATCAAAATCCATCTGTATGCTTTGGGAATGGACTGTGTGCTATTGGCTTTCCATTTCTGTAGAGTAATAGTACTTTGTTGAATTTGGGAATCAGACTTAATTAGGGGTTTAGGACCCATTATTTATAGGCAAATGCAAGGTGTAGGGGGGGTTAGATAGACTAAACCTAGGTTTGATTCTGACTAAGGTTAGGTTAAGAAATGCTATGTGGCAACATCTCATTCTAAGTAGGAAATATCCTATCCTCACACGTGTGAGGAAGGATTAGTGCTAATCCTAATTAGGCCTTAAGCATGTTTAGGGGAGGATTAAAATAAAACCCTAGGAAACCCTAAATTGGCACATGTGGGAGGATTTGATTAACACTAATTATGAATTAAGAGTTAATTAATCCAATTTTGCCCTAAAAAGGGGCTTAAGTGAAGTCAACATTAAATTAGAATTTGATAATTGACTTTTAATTGATTTTGCCAATTAATACCCCGTGGGGGTGTCAATTGAGTGTAAATGGGCTATGCATCACCTCGGGTTGTCATTTGAAGGTATCTCGATGCATAAGATGTGGTTTTGAGGGCTTATTAGGGTTTTGGACCTAAAAGCCATTTGTGGAAGTCTACACGTTACTATGGTGAACTTATGGAAGTCTACGCATGTCTACACATGTCTACGCATGTCTATGCATGTCTATGCATATCTACGCATGTCTATGCATATCTACGCATGACTACAATAGTCTAAAATAGCCTAGGGATGTCTGGAATCACCTATAGATATGCAGAAATAGCAATGTGTGACTTTTGGGTGTCTACATTTTACCCCTTTTTGTACTATACTATGTAGAACACAGTTTAATACAAAAATATGAAGGGTTTGTGTAGAAGGAAAAGGGATAGAAGGGGAATGGAATCCAATCAAAGGGTATGTAGCCACTCGAAGCATGACCATACAAATCAATCGGGTATCCAGGGAAAATAAGAGAAAGAATGGAATCTAATCGAAGGTATGTAGCCGCTCGAAGCGTGACCATACAACATCAATTGGATGTCCACAGGGGAAGAAGAGAGGAAGGAAAGAAGGAAAAGAGGAAAGAGATAAAAATAATGCTAGTAAGGGAAAATGAATGATTATGAATGCAATGATGTGATTTTGCTGAGTCCGTATGACATTTACGATGCCATACTAGTTGCTTGAGAATGACAACTTTTGACTGCTTTGCTTTTGCGACCAGATCAGCGTGGTCCAAAAGTATGATTAGGACAAAAGCCTAACTAAATATTTGTTGTTGATTGATTGATGAGAACATGGCGACAAGTGTCAAACCATTTGAGCTAGTTTAACATTTGGATCATCAACTCATGACCATATTAGCGTGGTCGTGAAGTCCATTTCCAAATGTTGCGCTAGGATTGATCAAATGTATCATCCGTTGTGTACTCGACGTACATGAATGCTAGATTGACTTCTCCATAGTAACGCGTAACTCTCCTGATGTAACCCATGTCTATTTGGGATTGAGATTATAATCATATGATAATCTTCAGCAAAAATTTTTTTAGACAAATGCGCTAACCGCGCTTTTGGATTTTTGATGTTGTGGTTGCATGCAAAGCTGACTTTGGATATGAATACCCCCTCAAACGAGGAATCAACAATGAGGTGAATGAAGTGTGATGAATGGATGATGCAATGATTGATAAAGATACCAATGCATGATGAATATGATTTCTAGTAAGAAGAGAAAAGAATGGGATCTAATCAAAGGTATGTAGCCACTCGAAGCGTGACCATACAACATTGACTAGATAGCCAAGAAGGAGAAGGGAAAATAATGGGATCTAATCAAAGGTATGTAGCCGCTCGAAGCGTGACCATACAACATTGACTAGATAGCCAAGAAGGAGAAGGAAAATAATGGGATCTAATAAAAGGTATGTAGCCGCTCGAAGCGTGACCATACAACATTGACTAGATAGCCAAGAAGGAGAAGAGAAGAAGGGAAGAAGAAGAAGAGGAAAGAAATAAAAATAATGCTAGTAAAATGAAATGGATGATTGCGAATGCAATGCTGTGATTTTTCTGAGGTTGTATGACATTTACGATGCCATACTAGTTGCTTGAGAATGGCAATGCTTGTCTACTGCACTTTTGCGACCAGATCAACGTGGTCCAAAAGTATGAATGTGACAAGTTTATCGGTAAAATGCAATGTGTGTTTGCAAGTGGTGTCAAAAGGTAATTTTTTGAGGCTCCTAGGGTTTTAGAGGGCATTTCCCTACTTTCCTAGGGTTTTGGGGAGGTTTTGAGGAGGTTTTGGGGTGTTCTAGATGAATTCGCGACCCGGGTCATGATTTTGACCCCATTCATGACCTGGGTCACGATTTTGACCTAACTCACGACCTGGGTCATGAAACGACAACTAAGTAGTATTTTAAGCCCAAATATGCATGGCGGGGGCTCATTTGGACGATGCACGTGTGTGGAAAGTGACTTGGGAGAGCATTTGATGGCACGCAAGGAGCGCGATTAGCGATTGTGAGAGCCAGGATGATGAAGGGACGTAGACCAGTTGGCATCAGTGCGTGGGATCCCACCGGTAAGTGATCTTTGACTTTGTTTTGTTTGTATTTTATTTTTTTGGGAAAATATGAATGAGGGGGGGGAGGTTTTCATCTCGATTTTAAAAAAAATTGTAACTTTTTAGTAAAATTTGAATACATAGTGATAAACGGGCCAAATGGGTACCCAAAAGTGCGGTCGGTTTTTCAATTTGATTTGTTTTGTCACCGATTTGACCGGGTAATGGGTAGAGTAGGTGTAGAGTTTGACTGTCAGTTTGTGAGGTAACGGTGTACTGACATCGATATGTTTTTGCACTTTGTCTGCTAAAGTAGGAAATGGGTATTCCGTTATGTGACTATTTTATTTTTATGACTTCGTTTGATGTGATTTCGGTATTCGATGGTTTGAGGTGTAATGTGTGAACTCTAGGGCATTAGATTTTCCATGTTAGAGGTAGAATATTTAAAAACTGATAACACTTTCACCATAGAAGGGCAAAATGGGTGTCCAAAAATGTTAGTTGTTTTGGTAGTTGATTTCATTTGACATGCCTTTGATTTACGTGCCACGGTGTAGATAGTAGTAAACTAAAAATGAGCTATAGGGAGCCCGATGTAGACTGTACTTGATGTCAGTTTGAATTTCCACCACTAAATGGGCAAATGGGTATCTAAAAATGTGACTGTTATTTTTAGATTGCGTGCCTGGATATGTGTTCAATTTTGGTGTTTTTAGGATAAATTTGACTGTTAGATCTGTGTTGATTGGTGCTTTGTTTCTGAATTTTGTCAACACATTTACCATTAAGTGGGCAAATGGGTATCCAGAAATGTGATTTGTTTTTTGTATGTCATATTAATTGATCATGTTTTGGATTGCGTGCCATATTAGCTGTACAGTTGAGTTTGTTATTGGTTGTTTGGGTGACCAATGTGTACTGTATGTCATATGTGTTTGGATTATTGCCATAAAATGGCAAAATGGGTATCCAAATATGTGATTGTGTTGTTGATGTGTTTTGTCATTTTATTTGTATGTTATTTTGTCTTGAGATGCATGTCAAATTAAATGTTTTTAATTTGTAAATTCTGAGTGATGATGTTATATGTGATTGATTTGTTATGTGGGTTACTGATGGGTGTTGTGTTGTGTGTTGAACAGGTGAAGTCGCTTGAACCCCATCATCGGGTGAGAAAGTTTAAGCAAGGTTTTGAAAAGCTGATGAAGACTGAGGAGGAATTGTAGTGGTTAGATGACATACACTTCTATGGTGTGTGGGAGTGTAAGAGCATCTTCACTAATAGGGCATTTGTGTCTGCCTTATGTGAGCGGTGGGATGCAGACCAGAACACTTTTCATTTTCCTATGAGGGAAATGATCGTGACATTGGAGGATGTGTATCACATCTATCGGCTATCGATTGAGGGTGTTCCTGTGAGGGCAGCCGAATATGGGAGGAAGGATGTGATGTTGGAGAGATTCTTTGGGGCTAGGTGGAGAGAGATCAATGCTACCAAGATGGACTATGAGTGGCTGTGGTGTCAGAAGAAGATATCCGATAGGCAGTGTGTGGCTATGATGATGATATCTACCTATGCCCTACCTGATAGTTCTGGGTTTCTGTTTACCTGGAACATGTTGGACATAGTTAGTGACCTGGTGGAGCACAAGGTTGTGTTTGCTTGGGCGCCTACACTTCTGGCCCAAGCGTATCATGAGTTATATGAGGTGGTTCGGGGTAGACGGATGGGATTGAGTGTGATTCCCTTATTGTAGGTATGGGCATGGGAACACATAGCCATTGAGAGGCCCTCTTTGTTACCTCAGCCTGTACACATGGAGGATAAGGAGCTTCCTTATGCCTTGAGGTGGAGTACAGAGGTGGAGCAGGGTATGAAGAGGCCTCATGAGGGTGATCCAGTTTTGTGGAGGATTAAGTTTAGCGAGTTGATGATAGATGACATTATATGGAGACCATGGATGGGTGGAGTGAGTTGGAGAGAGGATGATGAGCAGTTGTAAGCTATACGATGGGGCAGATGGTTGGTTGGGAGATATACTCGGTAGACTGAGTATTTTTAGTTTGATCGAGTACAACGCTAGTTTGGATTACGATAGGATGTTCCAGGGACTCCTGTTATCTATTTTAGGTGATAGGGAGACAGGGGAGAGCACCCTATTGTACCACCTTGGGTTGGGGAGAGAGACCCTCCTATGGATATCCCAGATGTAGGGGATGCAGGGATGACACCGAAGTTTGATGCCTGGTGGGCACTACAGTCTTGGGAGCCTGGGAGAGGTGTGGTGGATGGGTGGGTGGCACATGCTACTGGGGCATCTCCGCCAGAGAGGAGGACAAGTAGGAGGACTCGGGCTGGGGGAGCGAGTATGACTACTATTGAGGAGGATGTTCCTCTACGATGGTCACGATGTCGTGTAGGTGCCTCGATGAGCACCCAGGGCATGAGGGTAGAGGAGGTGGATGTGGGTGTAGAGGTTGGGATGGAGCAGACTATTGGAGCTCAGGCTGAGGGAGGTGGGGTGGTCGATATGGGTGGTATCGATGATACCATTGATATTGGGGTATTTGTTGATATAGCACAACAAATTCCCAATGATATTTTGGAGAGGCCAATTGTAGAGGATGTACAGAGGTTGCATGATCGGATTCAGTAGTTGGAGGTAGACATGGCAGAGATGAGGGCTGCTATGTCTAGGCAGGATCAGGCGATCGATACTTTGACTAGTCAGTTGGCGGTCGAGGCCGCTAAGAAGATGATGTGCGAGACTGCCTTGTTGGTGCGTGGGATCCCTCTACCCGATTATGGTAAGATTGTGGTGTAGTCTGGATCACAGTCATAGGTGCGGGCACCATCACATTAGAGTCAGTGTAGTGCGGCTACTATGGGACAGAGAGGTGCTAGGGCTGAGGTTCAGGATCAACCTACTGTGGATCCGGTTCTAGAGTTTAGGGCAGAGTCAAGCCAGGCTGCAGGGATGCGAGTGAGCCGTGAGGGCCATGGGGAGACTCCTAGTGGGAGCTAGGATAGCTGTTACTGATTGTAGCCTACAGGCATTTTGTTTTGATGCTAGGCGATGATGGGCATGATCCTAGGTTGTAGCCTTCGAGCATTTTGTATGGATGATATATATATATATATACCTTGTTGATTTTGGCTATTATATACATGTGTTATTTTGATGGTTTGAAATGTGTTCTTGTTTATGTTTGCATGGATTAGCTTAACATAATTTGTAGATATGTCTGATGAATAGATATACATGTATGACATGGTTTAGATCTATTATCGTGTTGTGGTATAAATGGATTGTAGAGTAGTGTTATGATTGTATTTCCAATGCGATATGATGTGATATCAAATATGATTTTGTAATGAATGTATGTATAGTAATGGTGATACTATGATGCGATTTTGAAATGCATATGGGATGAATGTAATAAATGTAATTTGATATGAAATGCATGTAGAATGAATGCAATACTATAATGTGTATCAAATGTATCTGACATAGATGCATGTATGCATGTATGAACTTACTAAAATGTGCCAAGGAAGCACTTGTATCATTGCATTTACCTGTATGGATGCTATCCATTCCATGATTTTAGGGTCGGTGGATAATGTAAGGCATGTGTAATGGTTTTGACTAACATAGTTATGACAATCAAATCTCAAACCCTTAGCTATACAAGTTTTGTGGCAACTTATAACATGATCGGGCTGGTTCAAAGTCTATCTTGGACCTATGTGTGTGAATGTGTAATGTTCATTTATCCATTTTGAGGGAGGTAGGATTAACCCATTGTAGATGCTACCATACTAGCTAGCTCATCCATCCACAACAATGATTTCTACAGAAGCGAGATGCTAATGTAAGAGATGTGTTGTCACCTGTAAGATTATTCCACTGGTAGGTAGGTTTTTGGAATTATCCCATAGTGTTATGTTGAACCTAAGGACCAAAGGCGATAAGCATAACATGTGTGATATCAAGAGGCATTTCCTTTTGTTTTTTTCCCTTGTTCTAGTGTTGACCTATCTGATTGTGGTAGTGCTCTTGTCATTTCTTTTTTTTTTCTTTTTTTATTCTATGATTTTTTTTTGTCTATTCTAAGAGCATTGGCATTTGTTTTATGCTCTGTTCTTGCATTTTGCTTATGCTTGATCCCTTTGTTTATCCCCAGGTCGTATGTTGACCATGTAGGCGATAGGATGAGCAGGGGATACCATTCACTAGATGGCGATATCTACTCAAGATGTCCTCTTTCCTAGGCTCAAAATTGTTAATGTGTAACCTATTGTGAGCGATTCATGAGAGAAGTTGAACCAGCCTAAAAGACCATAAGAAGAATGTACAAGACTCAAGTAGCTATGGGTGACACTTGATTGCCTAAACTACAGAGTAGTCAAAATTAAACACGACACCTATGTATACCCTGATCCTAAAAAGGGGGAATGGACATCCAGGTGGTGATGCTAACAAGTGCATGTATTATTCCTACTGAGGCACATTTTGGGGAAGAATGTACAAACATGAATTAAAATTTTAACTATAAAGCATATGGATATGTGCAATGCATGTAACTGTAAGTGATGCAAGTGGAGGAATGCGATATTTACAAGAAGAAAGTTATGTTGTTTAGGAAGAGAATTTTTAGAAGAACCTATTTACAGATAAGTGAGGTGTGTAATGATGACAAAAAGCATGATGCTATGATCATGGTTGCCCCAACGTGTGGGGTGTGTATGTGTAGTAGATGTATAAGTTGTGAGTTGTATAAGTGTATGTAATAGTCGCCAAGAAGAAACAAGATGTAAAAGTGGAATGTACAAGTGGAAGAAGTGAGAAGAAATAGGCTTTGGTGACCAATCAAGGTAAGGGGATCACCAAAAGCTGGTAATGATAGAAGAGAAGAGATAAATCAACGTATGTAAGAAGTAGAAGAATGAGATAGAAGAAGATGAGTAACTAACACTACTATCGGGTGAAATGGCGTAGATCTGGGTGGGAGTGGGATGGTGAAGTGATGACATGGCTAGAGTTGTGGCTAGAGCCATAGTTGGCAATATTATGAATATAGTGGGTGGGCACTATTAGGGTACTATAGGGTGGTAAAGTCTTGGGAGTGATGCGGCACATGGAGGACTGACAAGTCGGCTAAATGGAAAAGAACGCTCTAGTGATGGGGTACGCTCACCATGCAACATGTTGTGCACCAGGGTTTCGAATGATCTGCACTCTTCGATATCATGACCTGGATGGTGATGGTAGATGCAAAATTGATTCTCATTGTAATTGCATGGTTTAGGATGTGAGGGGTCAGTAGGTCAAATCTCGGGTAGGTCAATAAGACCCTAGTGCATGAGATGATGGAACATTTTAGAAAGGGGTGTATGTGGAATAGGCATAGGATAGATGTATGGCTCTGCTGGAGGTGAGCGAGGTCTGGGTGAAAGATGATCTGGTAATGGAGGCATGGGTCTGGGTTTCGACATGGGTCGAGTCCAAGGTCGGGGAAGGGATCTGCATGGTGGCGAAGATGGATGGGTCATGGAAGACTATCGTGGGTGAACGTGGCAATGGTAGTGGCTCATCTACAACTCCAGAGCTTTGATACGGGAGATGAGATGCTGTATCTCATGGTGTGGTGGTGATGGTATTGGGGAAGGGGGTGATCCAGATTCCAAGGTGAATGGAATGGCTCGATGTGTGGTAGAAAAAGGATAGGGTTGTGATGAGGAAGCAATAGAATGAAATGACTATGGTGATTGTAAGATTTGTTGGGGTGGTAAGCCTCACAGTGGTGAAGGTGGTGTCTTGAGGACCGATGGCATAGGCGATGGCCCTAGGCGATGATGCGAATGAGAAAGAGGGATGTTTGCATGATCGGCTTGAGTAGCTTGGGCCACGCGAGCTTGCAGAGCCTGGGCGTAGGTAGACTCACCATTGGGAAGGGGAGCGGGTAGAAATGTAGGGTGAGGTTGATGAGGTGTGTATTCCCTATTAGGTGGGCGGTAAGATCCTATGGGATGTTGTGGATGACTTGGAGGTGAATAGTGACATCTGAGATCATCATACGGATGGGAGGATGATCCTTGTGCTTGTGGTTGGGTGGATTCCTCTTTGTCATCGAAAGAGGACATGGTGATCTAGCTATCACTAGAGTGTGGTGAATAGGATGAACCTCACTGGCGAGGGGAATGGTGTCGAGGTGAAGTGTGGTGACCTGAATGGGATGAGTGTGAGGAGCACTTGGTATGAAGGGCGGTTGGTGGTCGGGCGAGATCGATCGATGTAATGGGTTTTTGTTGCGGCTGCAGATGGTCCTGCATGGTGGTAGGTGAGGCCACTGTAGAGCTCTCCTGCTGATGGCGTGAGTCCTGCAAAAGGAAAAATAAATACCCCAAGCATAAAAATGGTAGAAAGGTGAAATGTACATGTATACAAAAATAATAAAGCAAAAATAACAGATTCACTCAGTGATGTGCTTAATGATTTATTTCTAATACTATGTGACACTCGTGATGGTGACTGTGTTTATGAATCATGCATTGAAAGCATGAAGATGCAAGATATTGATGGGTTCAAGATCATTAAGGCCTTCAATATTTGCCAAATGATATGCTCCTGAACCATATTTGTGTGTGATAATAAATGGACCCAACCAGTTTGGGGTGAATTTATCGTGCTGTTGGTGAGGCTGACTTGTGATTTGTTGGTTCTCCTTGAGAACCAAGTCGCCAATATGATATTCACACTGATGTACCTTACTATTGTAGGCATGGCGAAGGTGATCTTGATATACTCATGTGTGCTCGATGGCATGGATGCGACGTTCATCAAGGAGTGTTAGTTGATCTAGACGAGCTTGGCGAGCAGTGTCATCATCAATGAAATATTTCATGGATATCCGTAAAGAGGGTATCTCCAGCTCAAGGGGCATGATAGCTTCTACCCCGTAGACAAGTGAAAAAGGTGTTGCCCTAGTGGGAGTACGAATGCTCGTATGATAGGCCCACAGGGCTAGGGGCATTTGATTATGCCAGTCTCGATGAGATTCTACTACCATTTTATGGAGAATAGAACAGATGGTTTTATTAGTAGCTTCTACCTGGCCATTTTCTTTAGGGTAATACGGGGTTGAAAAGCTATGATGTATGTGAAATATATTGCACAGGGCTTGGACAATTTTGTTTTTGAAATATTTCCCATTATCTAAAATAATTTGGGAGGGAATTCCAAAGCGGCATATGATATGCTCCATGATGAATGTTGCAATTTTGGCTCCTGTAGTTTGGACCAGTGGGATGGCTTCAACCCACTTTGTAAAATATTCTGTTGCTGTAATGATAAATTTATGATTGCTAGAGGATGCAGGTGTAATTTGTCCAATTAGATCCAGGCCCCATTGGGAGAAGGGCCACATGGATTGGATTGGTTGAAGTGCTTGGGATGGTAAATGTGTTAAGTTGGCATGTTGTTGGCATTTGATGCAATGTTTGACATACTCACAGTAGTCTTGCTCCATTTTAGGCCAGTAGTAGCCCATACGGAGAATGCATTTGGTAATCACCATGCCACTAAAATGGCCACCACAAGTGCCATCATGGGTTTCTTGTACAACCCACTATGATTCTTGTGGTTCTAGGCAACGCAAGAGTATACCATCATAGTTGCGGTGGTAAAGGATGTCCCCCAACAAGGTGTAGTAGATCACTCTTTGTTTAAAGGTTTGGCACTGAGCGTGGGGTAAATCACATGGTAGGAAGCCTAGTTTGATGTATTCCTTGATCTGTGAGAACCATGGGTCATGAGGTTCAGTGTTTACCACATATACACCACCATCATCTATGGGAGGTGTGGGTGATATAGCAAATTGTGTAAGTGTATGAATGGATACATATGTTGTGCTAGACATTGGATTTTGTAGGATAAGGGACCCTAAGGAGGCCATGGTGTCTACAAAATGGTTAGATGAGCGCGACATGGCTTCGAGGTAATACCATTCAAATTGGGATAGGAGTTGTTGGGTGATCTTCTTGTATTTTTGGAGGACTGGGCAATTGCATAGCCAAAGTTCCTGCACTTGATTGACAATCAAAAGTGAATCACCTATGATGTGGAGGCATTTGATGTGCATAGCGTGTGCTTGTTTTAGTCCTAGGATTAGGGCTTCGTACTCTACGTTGTTATTGGTACAGGTAAAATCAAGTTTGAATGAAAATGGGAGTGGTTCTCCTTCAGGTGTAAAGAAAACAATGCCTACACCCCCAACGTGGAGACACCTGGACCCATCAAAGAACATGGTGAGGTCAGCCACGAATTCTGGTTCGACGTACTCCTCATCTTTGGTTATGTGAAAGATAGAGTCATCGAGGAGTTGGATGAGTAGGGGTTGGTTGTCAATTATAGGGGCTTCGACCAGTTGGTCAGCAATGACTTGCCCTTTGATGGACTTTTGAGATACGAATTCTAGGTCAAACTCGGTTAGGAGCATAATCCATTTAGCTGTGCGGGAGTTGTGATAACTTTTGTTCATCATATACCGTAGGGGATTGTCTCGAGCTATGACAAAAGTTGTGTGGTTTAACATGTAATGTCTTAGCTTCTGGGTGGTGAATAATACTACTAGGCATAACTTCTCCATGTACCCGTATCTCATTTTGTAGCTAACTAGCATGTGATATAGTAGATAGCTTGCTCTTTGTCGAGAGCATTATTTTGAGCTAGGAGTGTACCTAGCGCAAGTTCTATGGCTGAGATGTATAGAGTCAGTGGTAATTGTGGATGTAGAGGTGACATTATCGACGGTGAAATGAGGTAGGTTTTGATGGCGTCGAATGCGGCTTGACAGTTTTCATCCCATTTAAAGTGTACTCCTTTTTGTAGGAGATGATTGAATGGTTGGCATTTGTCTGATAATTGTGCTATAAATCTACGAATAGAGGTAATCTTGCCCTGTAGGCTACGTAATTACTTTAAGGTGGTAGGAGGAGGCATCTCGATGATGGATTTCACCTTACTAGGATCTACTTCAATGCCTCATTGGGAGACAATGAATCCTAGTATCTTTCCAGATGTAACACCGAACACACACTTTTTTGGATTGAGGCGCACGTTGTGTTCTAGTAGTCGATCAAAAATATGGTAGAGATCTTCGAGATGATCAACATGTTTCTTTGATTTGGCTATGAGGTCATCTACATAGTCTTCCACATTTTTGTGCATTAGGTCATGAAATATGTAGGTCATGGCTCGTTGATAGGTTGCCCTAGCGTTTTTAAGGCCAAAGGGCATGACCTTGTAGCAAAAAGTCCCCCAGGGTGTTGTGAAGGAAGTTTTGTGTTGATCAACTGGGTTGATCCAAATTTGATTGTATCCAAAAAATCCATCCATGAGGGAAATCATCTCATGACCTACGATGGAGTCAACAAGGGAGTCAATGTTGGGTAAAGGGAAGTTGTCTTTGGGACAAGCTTTGTTTAGGTCATGAAAGTCTATGCACACGTGAACATCACTAGATGGTTTAGGGACAGGGACCATGTTGGATACCCACTCGAGATAGTCAATGGGTATTATGAAATCAATGTCTAGGAGCTTTTGAAGCTCGGATTTTACTATCAATGTGACAGTTGGATGCATGCATCGCAAATTTTGTCTTACTAGTTTGGCATTGGGATCTAGTATAATATTATGCACTACCACAATAGGGTCAAGTCCCAACATGTCTTTGTAAGACCATGCAAACACTTTTATATACTTGCATAGGAAGTTCATGAAGGTGATGCACTCCTCGGGTGAGAGGCTAGTGGCTAATTTGAGGATGTGTGGATTTTTTGGATCATCACCGATGTCTACATCGATCGTGTCCTCGATGAGCATGTGAGATCCATCGCATAACTATTTAGGGACAGGGATGAGATTGAAGTCATCGATGGCCTCGCTGAACTTGAATTCATCATCTACATAAATGCTCGTGTGATGGACTTGAGGGATTTGGTGTGACGTGGATGAGGAAGGGGCATTTTATTTTTGCAAGACATGAGGAGAGAGAAGAAAGTCTCCAAGTGCTGGTATGTGTGAAATGTGTGTAAGATCGATAAAGTTTGGGTTTGGGGTGTCATCTCAAATTCATTGGTGGTTGTAACGGAGGGGAGAACGTAAATCTACCTCAACCATGTTAATCGATGTTGTAGGTGAAGTAGGTGGGGTAGAATCTGGTGATGGAATTTGGATAGGTTGTGCGCATCCTAAAAGGCTCAAGGGAGGCCATAGGATGACTGGTGGTGAACGAGGATGAGAGGTTGCTCTCTATAACTATCTATGTATAGGCGGGAATACTGGTAGGCGTATCGGTGGTGGATCAGGCAGCACCGAGTCTAGCTCTATAGGTGGTGGATCATGCGAGAGTGCATCCGACTCTATTGGTGGTGTAGCCAGAGATAAAGTAGCAAAGTGTTCTACCAATCGCTAAACATCACATAACAAAGAGGTATCGAATGTAGAGGATTCTTGGTAGGTGAGTGGACACGAGGGTTAATGGGTGTACACAACCCTTGCTCATAATGACCTAACCCAAACCCATGCCAATGAAAGTGTTGTAGGTAGTGCAAGGAAAATTGAGGGTTGGCTAGGTGTGTAATTGCATCACCAGAGCTAGATTGTGGTGGTGAAGAAGTTGGTGAGGGGATTGAAGAGTCTACTCTCACATACACAAAGTTGGTGTGGTTTTTGGGACTTCCTAACTGTATGATAGTTCCAATAGTCAATACCGAGGCTGAGGGACGACCAAAATCTTAGGTAGATTGGATAGGGGTGTCACATACATGGGCATCACGTACGTTATAGTCTCCTAGGCCATTGTTTGTCATGAATATGGATATGCATGGTGTGGCACGCTCTGGCGATTGGGGTGGCGTATCCGAGTCAGATGAGGAAGGAGAAAGTTGGGATTCCCTGATGGTGGCAGTTGAAGGGTGTGAAGGTTCATCCGAGCTGGGTGTTGGTTGTTTAGGTTCATGATGTTTGGTTGTTGTGGGTTGAACAGGCTATTTGTTCTATGTAGGGGATGGCATCGGTGCAGGTGCAGGGATGTGTGGAGATGTGAATGTCTTAGGTTTTGGTCAGAAGGGAAGAGGCGGTGTCTGTGGTATAGGAAGGATAGGGGCTTCCATATGCGAGGGTGAAGGAGGTAATGTAGTCGGTTGTGTAATGGGTGGCAATGGTGGTTGCGACACCGCGGGTGGAAACTGGAATGGTAGAGGCCATAATAATGGCAATGGGGAGGGCATAGTATCAATTTTAGATCCCCTAGTATGTGATGCTAATGGTGAGATGTTGGGGTGGAAATTGGGGAGGATACCGATGCTCCTACTGACTGGTGAGAAGATATAGGGAACAGTTGGGAAGATGAGAATGAAGGCGCAGGGGGAAGGTCTGCAATGTTACAAAACTTAAAGGGGTCTCCATCGGCTGGGACACAATGAACAAGTCCATTGTGGACATACTTGAGGCAATGATGCAATGTGGATGGGACACACTGCATGTCTCTGATCCAAGGGCGACCAAGGAGAATATTGTATTGCATTTCTCCTTGAATGATGTGGAAGAGGATGGGGATCATACGGATGCCTATGTGAATGGGCAGAACTATGGATCCTACAGTAGGTCTCATGGAACCATCAAAAGCATGCAGGTCTAGGGAAGGTGTGGCAAAATGCATTGGAGGGAGGTGTAGGTGATGTAAGGCTATTGTGGATATGATACTGATGGATGAGCCCATGTCAATGAGTACCCGCTTGTAGGTAATATCATTGATATTAGCTTGTATATGGAGGGGAGGATCGGCTCCTTCACCAACGAGTTTCGTTATCTCATGGTCGTGAAAGCTAATTGATGGTTGAAGGCATCATGGGATGTTCCCTATGAAATTGACAAAAGTATTTGTGTCATGTGTCTCTAAGTCAATGGAATGTAGGATGTCATTCAACGCCTCATGATGGGGTTGAGACTATTGTAGGAGGTCGAATATGGATAGCCACGTGGGGGCATTGCATAGCTGATGGGTTAGACTACCATGGATGGTAATCACATTTTGAGGTGGTGGCGGTACGGCATTCAGTATTTGGGATGCTTGTGGGGATGTAAACTGGACAGGGGGAGAAACAATAGGTGTTGTCTAGGGTGACGGGTACCGTTGGTTTCTCGTAGTAAGGTTGATCATGCCTACTACTCCGCATGATGGAGGATCATGCTGGACATTGTTGACTTGGTGAGGGGGCACTGGAGGATTTTTTGGAGGTCTAGGGGGATTGGGTCCTCTATGATCTAGTAGAGGGTTTTGGAAAATCCCTAGGTTTTGATTTTGTGGGGCTAAAGGGTTTGCTACCTGAATAATGCCCCTATCGATTAGGTCTTGAACTTACCCCCGAAAGGAGCGACACGAATTGATATTATGGCCACGTTGCCTATGAAAGGGAAAAAATAACTGCTCATTGTAGTCATGAGATTTAGGTGCATTTGGATCCAATGGGTGAATTTCGGGTAGAACAAGATGGTTACCCTCATACAATCTATGGAACAGGGCTGGTAATGGTTTAGATAAGGGTGTAAAGTTGTGCGGTGGACCCTGTGGGTGCATGCCATGGTATTGCTATGGTCGAGGTGGGGCAGGTGCATTAGCTTGGAGCACTTGTGGTTGCGGTGTATAGGGTGGAGGAGTCGGTACTAATGCTAGGGTAGCAGCTATGACTTGATTGGTTTGTTGTGGTCGTGGGTAAGGTTGATTCGGTGCGGGTCTATTGAAGTGAAAGTTGGAGTTATAGTTGGTTTTAGCTCTCAAATTAATCTTTCTAGATTGCACCTTGATATCTTTGATCACTTTTGCTTGTGATATAGCATCTTCAAAAGTATGACTCTGATGAAGTTGAAGGGATGTGGAAATGTGTTTGTGGCAACTCTTGGAAAAGAGTGTCACAAGATTCGAGGTGGGGAGGCTATGGGTGAGATCATGAATAATCACTCTCCATATAGCAACAAACTTAGTGATGGGTTCGTCGTCCGCTTGTCGTAAGGCGTAGACATCAAAAAATGTGGTCTTTTTCTTGATGTTGATGGAAAAGTGCTCTAAGAAGGAATTGGCCAGTTGTTCAAAGGTGTATAGGCTATGGCATGGTAGCATGTTGTACCAATCCAATGCTGGCCCAACGAGGGATAGGGAGAAGGTACACAACATAAGAGGGTTACTACTATGTAGTTGGTAATAGGATGAGCGGTAGTTGCTCACATGTTCTCTGGGATCTTCCTTACCTCTATACTTGTCAAATTTTGGTATTTCGAAGTGATAGGGATAAGGAGGGATAGGGACTGATGGATGTACTAGCTCATTGCATAGTTCATCATAGCAAGGCTTTTGTGGCCCATAGCTAGAGGTGCGTAGGTTCAACATTTTGACTTCATCTTGCAAGAGTTGAAGTTCGGGTGTCATAGGAGTTGAAGGTTGGGCTATGATAGGCTGACCCTGTGGATGTGGTGGGTATTGGTATTGTTGTTCTTCATAATACTATGGGGAATACTGTTGTGCCTGATCATGATAAGGCGGGTATTGGGTGACATGTGTTGTCATGTCTATAGGCACACTAGGTTGTGGGGTAGGCATCTATTGAGGATAATAATACTGTGACTGAGCAACATGCGGTTGTGGCATGGGTACTTGTTGGTTTGGAGCCTGCTATACTGGTTGGACCATGGGTGGCGATGACCAAATTGGAGGAGGCATAAAGAAGCTAGGTGTATCTAGTGGTGGTGTAGGTGTCGGTGCTACTGGTGCTAGGGGTGGTCGAGATGAGGTATCAAAAGATGAGATCTGTCTCTGCCCTAGAGGGTAGGAAGTAGGAAAGCTAAACTATGTGGAATAATTTGGTTGAGTAGGTACATATGCTACTGGTGTCGGTCCATAGGTAGGATGGATATGGGTAGTGGGAGCCTAAAAATGCATAGGTGGTGGTATCCTAAAGGTCATCTTAGGCAAAGGTGGCTCCAAGGGTTGGGCATCATGCACTCCGGATACTTGTGAGATAGGCGGGAATGTTGCTGAAAAGGTGGGATAAGCTACCGAGGTAGGAGCTTGGGTTGAGGGGAAAGTGTAAGTGTATACTCCCACTTGGGTTTGCATCTCTTGTTCCTGAAGAGGCTATTGGGAGGTACCCTCAGATATGGTGAAGAATGGCTCTTGAGAAGAGGATGGTTGGTACTCTTGTGAGGAGTACGGGCGTGAGGTTTGAGGGAATGCTTGTGGTTCCTGCTGGGTAGGGATCTATTGTGTAGTTTGGAAGGATGGATTTTGGCTTCCTATAGTGGATGAGGATGGGTCTGACACCATTCCTACGATAGGGGCGAATGATGCGACCTCGGGATGGGTACGGTTTAGAAGGGAGGAATCATTCTCAAACAGGGATTGAGATAGATTCTAGAAAAAGGGGTGTGCAAAGGTGGGTGATGTAGGCATGACCTCCTCATCTATGGTGAAGGCTAGAGGAGACTATCTTGGTGTAGTGTAGATTACATGGTCACAGAACATGGTCGAGGGATTAGGTGAGGATGGGGCTGCAAAGAGCGGGTAATCCTCTACGAGTGAAGTAGCAAGAATTTCACTCAAAGTTGATGTCTCGACATGAGGCATCATGTGTGTGAATTGTGCATCAGATTCTATGTGTGAATCATATGTATCTATAATCCTCTCCTTCATGATCGAAGGAGTAAGAGTAGATTGACTAGAGGAAGGGGGAGGCCATTCCTCCATAGAGCATGATTTCTCATGTGCTCTACTACGGGTGACCACATGCATAGTGGCATGTGTCAAAGGGGGTTTTTAAGAATAAACCCTATGTGATGTAGACTCAAGTGTGTCTACTATGAGTGTAAAATAAGTGACATGCTGTGTGTAGCAAAATAATATATAGTGCGATGTGTTGAGACCGGTCTGTGATCATGCAAACAATGGTAGACCGGAATCAATTCTAAATGTTGAGAAAATAAAAGTGTTATGTTTGTTTTGTGTGTTATAATGTTGATACTCCCTATGTAGAATCATGGGTAATGGAGTGAATACTCTAGAAAATCAAGAATGTCATCAATAACAAACCTCCTGCAACACCCAAATATGCACAAGATAGAATGGTACCGCAACGTGTGAATGGTGACCTGTATGGAAGGCGCAATAAAATGGTATCCTAAAGGGGTGGAACTCACTATGCTGAAGCGAGTTCACAATATCCTCTCACGAGAAGAGGTGGCACTATCTGAGACCTGCTATCAGCATACCCATGCTTTTGCTTCACCCTCGGGTGGGCTTAGTCAAGAATGAAAGTTACCAATTCCACAAATTATACAAGCCTTGTGGATGAAGGCGCTAATCCTGTCCCACTCCGCAGGTAACCATTGGTGATGAAATCCAGGGCCCAATCACAAAAGTGGGGGATTTTTTAGTGATGAAATCTAGAAAACCACTCCTGTGGGGCTACTAGGTGTCTAGGGGGTGAGCTGATGGAGAGTGAAACTCAATCCACACCAATCTCGAGCGATGGATTGGGGATGAAGTCCAATCTCACCACTTGTTTAAGATACCACATGAGTGTGTGTGGGTTTGTGTTTTGCTAATGATGTTTACAAGATAAGAAACTAACTAGTTGCCTTTTCAAAAGAAAACTAATCCTAATGCCTTTTTGAAAGCAAATGATTAGATAGATTACAATATTTGTAAAGAAATGAGCTAGCCTAAATGCCTTTGTGAAGCAAACTAATATACTTTTTAAAACATAGAAACATGCAATCCAAATGTGTATGGAGTAAAAGGGATTATGAAACCTTAACTTGCACTTTCAGAATGTAAAAATACTTTCAAAAATATAAGAGGGGATTAGAAACCCTGATTTCACTTTGGAATGTAAAATTCCTTTTAGCAATGTAAGCTATGAACGAAGGAAGAACAACTTAGGCTTATGCTATATGTAAAGACAAAAGACAAATGCAAATTTACTTGAGAAATAAATTTTATACACTTGCTGGAAAGTTGCAGGTCCTAAAAATTTTAGAAACCCTAATGCTTTAACTACTTTGCAATGAACCCCAAAACTAGGCCTAGTAATGGTCATTCAACTAGTCAAATGCATTTATACTTCCAAAAATTTGCAACAGAGGCAAAAAAAGTGAAAATACCTGCATTCTGATGCTAAGGGGGGTTTTCTTGGCCCCTGAAAAGATCACCCCAACTGATTTGGGGGTTTTTGAGGTGTCTATGCTCAAATCGTGACCCGAGTCATGAATTTGACCTAAATCGTAGGGTGGGTCACGAATCAGGTGCAGAGGCTTCAAATCAGAAATATGTTGGCCTAGGATGATTTCTAGGACTTTGGAGGTTTTAGTGAAACATAGTTTTGGTACCTGCAAAACACAAAAATAGAAGATAATGTCAGATTTACAAGAAAAGTGAATCTAGCACTATCCGTTGTGGGGGTCCCACCGGGCGTGCCAGAATGAAATGGGTAGAAAATGACATTTGATAATTTAACACAAACATAAATGATGCATTAAATAGAGAAATTGTATTCCATTGATATTAATGAGCATGTGTTACAAGAGGGTCTTGATGCCCTTTATCCATCTCTATTCCTAACAAGGTTACAATCAATCTGATGTCTTCTTCTAGCGTCCCTCAGTGTAGGTGGGCTTCGATGTATGCAGGCCACCATTGGGTTGTTGTTTTTTGGTGTTCCTTTCCTTCAAATCTACTACATAACCTGAAAGAAACTTGCAAGAAAGGGTCAATACGTTGGGGGGCTTGCCTTAGTCAGGCCCCATATTTAGGAAGACAAAAATGACTATAAAACTATAATAGAAACTAAAATGAAATATGCAAAAGATAATAACATACTGAAACATAGCTTACCTCCCAAATATGGAGTGATTTGGGGCTTGCAGATGCAATTCGTGACCCGGGTCGCTAATTGGGGCTAGATTCGTAGGGTAGGCTATGAATTGAGCTGTGATGCTCTTCTGGTGAAATATCTTTAGTGAATCAATCCTAAGGCAGCTAGGGTGCCTCTGTATGCTATCATAATCCATCTATATGCTTTGGGAACGGACTGTGTGCTATTGGCTTTCCATTTATGTAGAGTAACAGTACTTTGTTGAATTTGGGAATCAGACTTAATTAGGGGTTTAGGACCCATTATTTATAGGCAAATGCAAGGTGCAGGGGGGTTAGATAGACTAAACCTAGGTTTGATTCTGACTAAGGTTAGGTTAAGAAATGCTATGTGGCAACATCTCATTCTAAGTAGGAAATATCCTATCCTCACACATGTGTGAGGAAGGATTAGTGCTAATCCTAATTAGGCCTTAAGCATGTTTAGGGGAGGATTAAAAGAAAACCCTAGGAAACCCTAAATTGGCACATGTGGGAGGATTTTATTAACACTAATTATGAATTAAGAGTTAATTAATCCAATTTTACCCTAAAAAGGGGCTTAAGTGAAGTCAACATTAAATTAGAATTTGATAATTGAATTTTAATTGATTTTGCCAATTAATACCCCATGGGGGTGTCAATTGAGTGTAAATGGGCTATGCATCACCTCGGGTTGCCTTTTGAAGGTATCTCGATGCATAAGATGTGGTTTTGAGGGCTTATTAGGGTTTTGGACCTAAAAGCCATTTGTGGAAGTCTACACGTTACTATGGTGAACTTATGGAAGTCTACGCATGTCTACACATGTCTATGCATGTCTATGCATATCTACGCATGTATACACATATCTACGCATGTCTACACATATCTATGCATGACTACAATAGTCTACAATAGCCTAGGGATGTCTGGAATCACCTATAGATATGCAAAAATAGCAATGTGTGACTTTTGGGTGCCTACAATGAGATTTAATATTTTGAGTTTCCATGTATGATAGTTATGAGGGGTGAGTGGATCAATCGTATTCATTTTGCCAAAGAAATTTGAAGTGAACCAATAATTCCCCCCTTTTACTTCAAATGAAATGGATTTTAAAAGAAGGATATATAATATTTATTAATATCTATCTCCTAAAATTACCCGCCCTAACAAGAGGGAAACTATAAGTAAATGAGGGGATTAGATGTATTGAAATTGTGATTGATGCAAGAGGAAAATGCCCAGGACTAGTATCTATTCTTATCAATACCCACCCTTACGTGAGGGAAACTATAAGTAATGAGTAGAATTTATACATGGAACATAGGCTTTTGGAGCAAAATATTAAATTTCCAGACCTGTATACCAAGTATCTCAAAGTACGCCCTTACGTGAGGGAAACTATATGTTTTTATGAGGATAGTGGTATGTGGAACATAAACAATTTATTTTGAAGAACGAAATTTTTTATTAATTTTGAGTATATTTGAGTGCTTTCTTTTATTTTTGAGAGAAACTTCTTTATGCATATATTAAAAATGCAAAATAAGCTGAAAGAAGTAGAATGAAGCAACAAGCAAGAAGTGGCAAAAAAAGAGGTTGTCACAAAAAAAGATCTATTAGAGTTGATAATGAAGATAGAAAAAAAAGGAAAACCCCCCTCAAAATAAAACCATGGGTGCAAGAACGAGAACCTTTAATTCCCCCCAAAATAAGCTTTATATTTATTAGGTTACAATGGACTCTTTCCCTTTTTTTGAAGATAGCCTTTGAAAAAAGACTTTGAAAAAAAGTTAAAAAAAGTCGAAATATTTTAAGCAAGATACATAACTTATTGAGATTAATGCTTGTGCATTAAAATGCTTCCTTCTAAAGCACTGATGAGCACTATTATTCAAATTATTATGCATGCAATGAACGCTATGGAGAGAGCGATGTGTACTGTCTCAAAATTTGAGGACAAAGGTGCACCTTGAAACAGTACAAAATCACCCTTTGAATTTTTTTCGCTGCCAAACGGTAGATTATTCTAGCCAAATGAAATAGAGACTTCGCTGCTAAACTAAATGGAGTATTTCTACCAAAATGAAATGAAGCATTCACTGCCAAATAAAATGGAGATTTCCTGCAAAAGATAAGTGTAAGAAAAATATACAAAACTCAATTGCAATGAAGGCGAACGTTTCTTATGAAATGTGTCTTCACTACCAAATGAAATGGAGCTCCTACAAAAGCAAGTGTTACTTAAAACCAAGCAAAATGAAATGTGTTAGCTTCAGTTTGCACCATGAAATAGAATGTGAAGGTAATGCATTATGTTTCATGTGCCATCTTCTCTTCAAGGTTTTATCAAATACCCCAAACAAAATGCTCTATCCTTAGTTGCAATGAAGTCAAAATGAATCTTTTGCAAAAATAGAGATTCATATAAAACAAGCAACATAAGAGGCCTCGTAATTTGTTACGATTTGAAATACATGAGCTTTGATATTTTTGCAAAACAAAGAAGTTATAGAAAAAACAATTGCAATATACTTGAATATGAATATGGCTTGGAGATAAATAGGATTACCTCGATAGGAGAGAGACCAAGATTGAGGGCCAACTGACAGTCTAAGCTCATCTCAACTAGAAGCTCAAGTTTGTTTACTTCAATGAGACATTGGAAACTGACAGTGCAAGCTCGTCTCAACTGGCAGCGTAAGACTGGATAGCTAGAAGTGCAAGTTCGTTTACGTCAATGAGACATTGGGAAATGACAGTGCAAGCTCATCTCAACTAGAAGCACAAAATTCATTCTTTGAAGGACCACTTGAGGGAGAGGCTCACTGTTTAGAACTTAGTCAGGTGCACTAAGGAAGAACAGATGCCAAGCAACAAAGAGAGGAGGTCAAAGGATGGGTGCGTCGAATCCAACGATATAAAGCCTAGTTTCCAAAGTTAATTAGGAACTTTGGAGTGCCTCTTCAAAATACATACAAGGCCTAAAGTGAGAGGGCACAAATGCGAAGCCCAATGGCAGAAAGCACTTTAAACAGTAGTATGGTAGTTTTTAATATTTTTTCTTGAAAGGAGAGTGAATTCAACCCGTTCAAAAATGAGGAATAATTTTTCATATATAAAAGACCCCTTTAAAGGGTAGGGGAGGCTATCTTGTAGAAGGGCGTGAAGGCTACTAAAATTTATTTGGGCAGCACACCTATAGAATATAGCTTTATAGCTCTTAATACTAGAAGAGCTTTTACAATATATCCCTCATGCTACAATTTTAATAGGTTGAAAACAAATTTCTTAAAGATATATTTTTCAACAAAAAAATGTTGTTGAAAAAAATTATTGATAAAAATGACTATTTCACAAATTTCAAGCAAGTTGATGAAAGTCCAAAAAAAAATTATTCATAAAACAAATGAACCAAATCTTGAAAAAAATGAGAGCTCCGAAAACTCGAATGCTTGCAAAGAACGATCATAGCTCTGGTACCATGTTAGAAAATAATATTCTATTGAAAGAAGGAAATAGTTCTACAACACATCACAAGACTTGTAGAGAAGCTCAATTAACTGATTTATTTTTTCCATGGATGAACTTTGTATAAATAGCAAAGTCTATCATTGAGATCCATTGGATTACAACAACTCATCAAATATGAACTAGTCTAAACTGAGAGTTCACCACACTCATGGAAGAGCGGTAACTCAAGTAAGTCTATCCTAGTAGAACTTAAGAGAATAATTATTTATTCTAACAAAATATAGGGGGATTCAAGAGGAATATTAATATTACGGAATTATCATGTCTACAAAGGATAATTTATTTTTTAAAATGAGCAATGACTAATTATTATCATCACTTCCAAATCTTAAAAATTTATCTTTCTTATCACTAACATTTATGCTCCAAATATGAGTATAGCGTGAAAGAAACTATCGAGTGATATAGAGTAGACTGGGCAATAGGTTAAAGTAATAATATGTATAGTGGTAGGTAATTTCAACATTTAATGATATGAGAAATAAAAGGGGGTTCCTAGATATTTTCAAAGATCATGGAGAATTTCATCACTTTTCTATCAAAATCTAGTATTGATTATGTGTGACTAATGGGAAATACATTTACTTCGAAAAATAGGAGATTAGAAGATAGTTTGACCCAAGTGATATTGAATAGAGTGTTTGTAAGAGTATATTATAGTATTTAGGTACATGTCAATGTACCAACTTGGGTACATTATTAGATTAGGAGTTACTTGGGGTAGAATCAATAAATGCACAAGTGTCAATGTGCAATAATGTAAATGTGCAAGGAGTCAACTTGTACATGAGTCATAGGAATGATAGTTAGGAAGATTAAGGGCCAAGTTACCTATTTTCTATATAAAGACTTCATAGTGAAAAAAGTGAGTGTTGAGAATGAATTTCTTAGTGCATGCACTGGTAGAGTAGGTTTATGTCTATTATATTTAGTTCATTATTTTTGTGAGTTCCATTAATAGCATATTTTTGTGTCATTCCTGAACTTCAATATATTTCAACATCTTGTGATTTCCATATCTTATAGCATACTTAATCAAAATCTAGTAGTGGTATCAGAGTCATGGTAGATCTATATAGGAATAGGGAGAGACACAAGGGACCACCATTACTAGTATAGGTTTGAACTCTATTGTGTCTTTGTAAATTGGATTTGCCATTATGTGTCATTGCATGCAAACATCACCGTAAGAGAGTATTTGATTGGAAAAGCTATGGTAGGTCAATAGGAATAGGGAAATTCAAAAGAGAGATTAAAAGGAAAAGCAAATCTTAGTTATAGAATATTTGAGATTGCATTTGGCTAGAGTCTTTCCATAGAGTTTCAAAAAACTCATAAAGACCATGACTCAACATTAATATCATTAGGAATTAAATATGTGTTGTAGAAAATTAGATAATGGAGAAGAATCAAGAAGAAGGTGCAAATTGAAGAGTGAATATTGGAGATTGAAGATAGAGAGACCACCATTTCTACTATCAGCATAAACATCACTATATTTTTGCAAACCAGACTCACCAGTGTGCATCACCACTTGTAAACATCATTATCTTAGGATTATTTGATATAAGGATCTAGAAGTCTTGTTATAAGATTAAAGAAGAGACTCCAGAGAAGATTTTGTAGAAAGTAGAAGATTGGTGATATCATTTGTTGATTGAAGAGTTCCTCTAGAAGAAGTTGAAAAGACCGACAAAGATCTTAGTGAAGAACTTCAATCTTGGAAGATATAAAGAGGGACTATCAAGGTCTTATCCTAGATTTTAGGGATCCATCAAGGAGATTCCATTGCAACACATCTATAGTAGAATTATGAAGGAAAGGTCTAAGTAAGAAGGATAGAGATGCTACGAAGAGAAGACCTTGGAGAGATATCAAGGGGAAAAAAATAAAAAATCTTGGAGAATTCTTAAGAAGAAATAAGAAGAAGACCTTGGAGCAGGATTATGCACAATGGTAAATATTCACAAATTGGGTGAATATTAGGATTTCTAAAATTGGAAATTAGTGAATATGAGGATCCTTGATGTCGGCCCATTCACCTAAATTTTTTGGGACCAATGTTTTCTTAAGGTCAATTCACCATAATATATATCCAAACATGGGTATATGTATACTCATTGGAAAGCTCTTTTTGAGCTTGATCTAGTGGTGGTATTTTTATGAAGTTGTAAGGTGATTTAATAGGTCAAAATTTACCCCAAATATGACCTTATTTTTTTAGGCTTTAGATACCCTAAATTTTGGTGTGAATATGATTGATTTTATTTTCTTAGGATTCACCTTTATTCACCTTGATTTTGATTAGGATTTGCCACTTTTTTACAAGTACATTTTGAGTCCATCATGCATAACCCTACCTTTGAAAGGTCTTAAGAAGAAACAAGTAGAAGACCTTGGAGAGGTCTCAAAAAAGGCTTGGAGAGACTTATTGTGGAATTCAAAGAAACCATTAAAGGATTTCCTAGAAGAACTCATTGGAGAAATTTACTACGAAGGAGAAACTCCTGATAGTGAAAGAATTGGGATAATTATCACCATCCGACAAAAATACCAAATATGAAAGGTTTTGAAAAAAATTATCAAATCCCATAAGAGAAAAGTTAAGACCTCAAGACTTTCAGATTATTGAGAAGAAATCTATGTTTGAAGTGAGAATTTGACAAGGAGGTTGAAGGAGAAAAAAAAAAAAAGCCTATCAAAGTCAAGAAGATTTGAATATTACCTTTCACATCTATGAAGGCATATTTTGTAGATAAAGATTTACTGGATTCATAGAAAAATACTAAAAGGGTTCTTTAAGGATAAAATTTCAATGAATAGATTATCTACTAGAGGGTAGTAATCAAGATAACATTATTACCACCAAAACGTTGGAAGTTCTAGGCTACATCCTGAATGAGAAGTTGAAATAATCTACCAGAGTTTCAAGAAAAGAAACCAAAGGGGTTCATAGCTACGAGCAACCACCATTACAAATAGAAACTTGGTGAATCAAATCGTAAATATAATCATCATAAAAGGTAAGCAACTAGGGTGCAAAGGGTTCATTATTTTAACACTTATCTAGATTACTACATAGCTTCCTTAAGCACCTATTTAAGATTCAAAAGTTGCAAAATAAAAGGTTACATATTGAGTGTTCAAAGAAAGTGCAAAATATAATTTATGTTAAGGGTTATTACCTACACATTAATAGGAGTTAAATACATTCTTCCAATAATCTACTTATATAAAAAGGTTTTACATTGAGTTGTAAAAATTATTGAGCATTCTTTAAGAGTTAGTATTAGTGCATATTACAAAGTTCTTTAAGGAGTAATAAGGTGATTTGAGTTGCACTATATCAATTTCTCTTAAAGCTTATTATAAGTGCACTAAGTGTTACAATGAATATTAGTGCATATATTAATATTTCTAGCATATTTCTCATATGATTATTAGATTGAATTCATTGTTACTAAACTATCCAAGTGAAAAAAGTGAGATTCTATTGTTGTCTAAAAGAGAGGTAAAAATGCATTGCTCTCAAAAGAATAAAGCAAGTAGCAAATATATCCAAGAAGCTAAAGGAAAGCTTTGGATTATCTTACATAAATCCTCAAGCTATACGTTGAGGAGAAAATGTATATACACATCATTGAAGCTATCAAATAAAATATATAGCATCAAAAGAGATAATAAGCACACTAATATTTGGTGCAAAATAGAATGTATTATTCATACTACATTTGAGCACCATAATACCTTTAAAAGAGGATAAATTATCAAGTATCTTGAAGACACTAACACTACATAAACCCTATGTCTACTGTAGGTGAAACAAGAGAGTAAGAAAAGGATAAAATCTAGGGTTCACAAGCATCAGGTTTTAGGTATCCAAAAACACCATTCAAAGCATCCGAACAATACCCTCAAATGAAGCCAGTCTGTAGTTAAATCAGAGGTATTACGACCATCACAAAGCAAGGTAGAATAAAAACTTAGAAATATACATATAAGCCAAGGAAAATGCACAAAAATCTAAAAGTAAAATCCACAAAAATTTACCTTATTCAAGCACCTAACAACCAAAAAATAAGAGAGCCATCAAAGTATCCAAAATTTGCAATAAAAATATATCATATCATCCATTAAGAAGCTACATTGGAGCCAACATTGGAAGGAGATCATAGTTTGAGGTGTAAGCTAGCATTCACTAACAAAGCATTGGATATAAGAAGTGAAAAACTTACATTCGTTGGAGGAGTTATAGGGTTTCAAGAAGGATGTTGAGAGTTGAGCATGCAATTGCCACTTGGCACATAAAAAAGGGATATTAAACCTTTCATGTAAGATCCTAGCAATAATATAACACTTTTCCTAAAGAGTTCAAGCACCTAGAAAATAGTAATTCCCATATCAGAGTGTTAGAAAAGGAATGCAAGCTAAGAAGTAATGGCATATTCATCATTTCACCTTGAACATTGAAATTAAAGGTGAAATTGACACCAATCTAATTGCCACTTTTCCCAAGTATAAATAAGAGCATAGAAACTCAAGGAATTGACGTTGAAGAAGATCTCTATTAATACATTTTCATTCAAAAATTCCTAGATATTGGAATCATAAACAACATATTTCAAGAGAAGAGTGTAAGCAAGATTGAAGGAGTGTAAGTGTAATTATGGATATCATAAACCAACACTTTAATAGAAATTCTAGTGCCAAATAAGCATTGTATATTTTGAGAGAAAGAGAGCATTAAATTCTCATTCCTAACCAACCAAAGGGACATTGAATTCAACCCACACTGATAATGTAAGAAAGAAGATGTTGAAGTCAAGCCACACAAAGAATGTAAGATAAGAGATTTTTCCATGCAGAGCAATTGAAGGAGGAGCACATTAACTAACGTTAAGAAAATTAGTGAAGATACATTGAGTCTCCAACCATGTCACAAGCTAAAAGCTACGTACTATGAACGTTAAGGTAAATTCATTATTTCTTGCTTCCATTAAGGTAATATTGGAGTTATAAGATGATATATTCAAGATTTCTATTGCATTCGAATAACCAACATTAAACCAAGATTTAGTAATCCATCAAACAAGCTCATTTCAAAATACTATTATTGAAGGATATTTGCAAATAAAGTAGGAGATATAAGGTTGATAATGTTAGTAAACTCAAATATTATTATTTTTAATTTACATGGTGGAATCGGTAGCCGTCATATATTTGGGTATGCTATCCAGGTTTTATGGCCACCAGAGTATTATGCATTGTCCCTCTAGAACCTACCACATAGATCTTCATGTAGTCCATCCCTATAACCACCATGCCAAAATCATTTTAAACATTTTATGCTACTGAAAGCACCAGGAAAGGGACAAGTGTTCAGTTTGACGAGGCCCAAGATTTGAACCTTATACCTCAACCCCCCTTATGGGGTTTGGTAAAACCAATTGGTCTACACCTCGTACCTTCAAATATTAATTTTGAAATACAATTATTTTTTAATATTCCAAGAGTAGGGAGTTATAAGGCTTTCTACACCAAAACCATATATATTTGGAAATTACAAAATCAAATTACTTAAGGTAGAAGAAATAAAATCATTAAGCATCATTGATAGTTGGAATTAAGTGATAACAATTGTCTCACACTCATACTAAGGAGACAAAATAAATCCAACCACTAGAGCTTACTTCATTAAGGAGATAAAGCAAAATTGAAGGTTGATTATTATTCTCAAAACATTACAAAATCAACCCAAAAGGTGAACTAAATATTGCTAAGCTTTCTATTGAAGTCTATAGCATATCCTAAATTACTAGGGAGTTATAAGGAAGGCTAAAAAACCTAATTTTAAGGAAGAAATTATCAAACTAGTTCACATATCTAGGAAGTCATAAGGTAGCTCATAAAATCATTATGACTACAAACAAATTTATTCTTACAGAATCATAATTTTTAAAGGATCTAAATTACTTCTCATGGAAAAACAATGTGAGAGCTATTCTGATATTTAAAAAATTTTGGGATATTATAAAAGGAGCAAAAACTAAACTAGTTCAGGTAGAAACAGAGATTCAGATGTTTGAAGAAAGAAATGCTAAGGAATTAATGATAATAACATTTGCCATCATAGATGAAATGACTAACACTGCATTAGTCTCAAAAGATAATCCACAAGTAAACATTACTACATGATCAAAAGGTAAAATACCATGGAATAATAAATATTGTAAGATATCCAAGGGAAAAGGTCATAGCACTAGCTATTGCAGGTTCAATCAGAAAAATTAGAATCAAGGAAACCAGATGAACTATGGAAGCCAACCAAATAGGGTATTCCAACCAAGTCAATATCAAAATAATCCCTGACAACAATGATTTCACCACCAAAATAATTATCCACAATTGGAATATTGATAAGGGAACCAAAAAGGACATCCAGATCATAGGATTGAAGAAATTGAAGAACTAAAGATATTACAAATGATCAATAAGTCAAAGTTCTTTTAGCAAGGGTAAAATTATATGAAGACACTAACTACCTTCTTGAATATGTTATAGAGAATGAAGAAGAAGATCCATATTGAAGACTAAAATCATCATCTTAATAATGTAATACAAGGGGGTGTTAGAGTATATTACAATATTTAGGTACATGTCAATGTATCACCTTGGGTACAATATTATATTAGGAGTTACTTGGGGTAGAATCAATAAATGCACGTGTGTTAATGTGCAATAATCAAAATGTGCGAGTCCACTTGTACATGAGTCATAGGAATGGTAGTTATGAAGGGTAAGGGCCAAGTTACCTATTTTCTATCTAAAGACCCCATAGTGAATAGAGTGAGTGTGTGAGAGTGTATTGCTTAGTGAATCCACTAGTAGAGTAGGTTTCTATCAGTTGTATTCAGTTCCTTATTTTTGTGAGTTTCAATAATAGCATATTTTTGTGTCATTATTGAACTTCATTATATTTTCACATCTTGTTATTTCCATATCCCATAGCATACTTAATCAAAAGCTAACAGTGTTGCTATCTATGAAGTCGTTTGAGAAAAAATTTAAGCTCACTTCAGTACCAATTTCAAAGATGTGATTGGACCATAATAATTTTATATTTTGGTGTAATTTAGAAGGACGAGTAGAAATTCATTCAAATTTAAATATATATGGATTTAGCACCCAAATATTTATGAGAAAATAGATACATGGTGGAGATATTTGATGTAAGGATCTAAGATATATAATGGTTGTGAAACTCAAATGTGTGAAGAAAGATGTGAAAAAATGAAACAATAATTATTTAGAAATATATTTAGACAAAATTAAAGCCTAAGGTAGGAGCTTAGATTACTTGAGGAGGAAGCAAGGAAAAGTGGGATGGACTAGGTCCTCTACATGACAGATAAGAAAATCCATTTAGAATTACATACTATAATTGCATGAGAGAAAACATCCTAGAGATAAAAATCTAGGAATAAATGGATTATGGAAGGAGATAGAAACACAAAAAAAAATGCCTTGAGCATAAAATATAAAATTATTGTAAGAATAATTGAATTCAAGATATTATTCAAGATATTATTCTTTCAGTCCTTTTTGAATATAATGAAGGAGGATGTAATAGCAATGGTATGAGAGTCTCACCATAAGGGCAAAGTGCTAATATATTATAACAACACCTTTTCATTGCTAATTACTAATAAAAATAGGATCACATGATTTAATAAATTTATATGGTTTCCTATCTAATGCAATTTATAAGATCACTTATAATGTAATAGCATTAAGGCTGAAATATGTCCTCCTAGAGACATTTGCAAAACAACAAGGAGGTTCTATGAAGGGAAGGTATATATTGCATGGATTCCATACAATTTATAAAACTATGCACTCAATCAAACTAGACAAAAGAAAGGAATGGTGATCAAGTTTGACATGAACAAAGTTTATGAGAGGGTTTTTTTTTGTGTTTTATAAAGTTCTTGATAATTTTAGGTTTAGTAGGACATGGAGAAGATGCATGAGTAGTGGTTATGGAGGACCAAATATCTTAGTCATTCTAAATAATTTGTTGGTAGGGTTATTCGAGATTAGTATGGTTTTAAGGCCATGGGATCCGCTAACACCTTACCTTTTGTAATTATGGTAAAATATCTAGGTAGATGTATATATAGCATAAAATTAAATAGAATTAAATGGGTTGGAACATTCTATAATATTAAGGGTTATCACTCACCAATAATTTATAGAAGACAATATTCTGCTTGGGAAACCTTTGATGGGAGAATGTACAAAGTTTAGGAGGATTCTAAATCTATATGAAAAGGCATCCCACTAGCAAATCAATATGAAAAAAAGTAAATTTTTCTTCCGTAACACTTTAAAGAGTTGATAAATAAGGATAACAAAAGAACTTGGATGAAATATCTTAGCCCTTCCATCTATGTATTTGGGAATGCTAATGTTTACCAAAATGTACAAATATTAGGTTTGGAAAATGATAGATTAGTTTCAATGAAAGTTAACAGGCTAGAAAGGAAATTTATTATGTCAAATATGTAAGCTTTAGCTGTGAAAGAGAACTCTCTAAGACATAATGGTATTTCTCTTATTTATGTTTATGATTCTAGCTAAAATTGCAAAAATAGTAGAAAGTATACAAAAAAAAAAGTAACTATCAAAATTTGAGAAGAGTAGAAACCCTCTTGTTGTGTGGTAGACAGTGTGTAGACCAAAACCAAAAGAAGTATTGACATTAAGGAGGATAAAAAACATAAATAACATCCTAGCTGTAAAAGTAGAATGATATATAGTGAAGGAAGGGAAATCATTGTGGGCTAGAATTCTAATGAATAAGTACATAGTTAAGAAGAAATAAAATTCATATCCACATTAGATCCCTATAACGACTCTTCTATATGGAACCATAGATGATGCTATAGAAAGGTGTCCAACAAAAAATAGATAATGGTAGGTTGGTCTATTTTTGGTAGGATGCATGGTTAGAGAACCACCCACTAAGGATGAGAAGATAGGTAAAGTTTGACAAGGTCTATAACAAAGGTATGAGAGCTTGGTTTGTGATTACATGGATTGAAAATATGGAGAGGTAAGGTGGAAGGAACTTATGACCAATAACCAAACTGTAGAAGCATTGAGTAATCTCAATACCAAACTAAGAGCCTACCATGTAAGTGTTAATATGGGGGAATATACCATAGTGTGGGAAACAACTGAAGAAGACTTATTTAGTTTTAAATTGACCTATGAGTTAATAAAATTATAACTAGAATGGGGATTTCAATGGGAAAGAATATTGGTAAAGGAAAGCTACACCTAAGATATCAATATTTTATGGTAACCTATACAAAACAATATTTGTATAGTAGATTACTTGCATAAGAGAGGGTTTCAATTTATAGATAGATGTTTTTTTTTTTTTTTGGTAGATAAGATACTATAGCATTAATACCGGGTTTTACAGGTTGACCCAAAACCTTTTACAAAAATTAGCCCAGGGCTGTTGATTAACATATCCTTACTAAGGATCCTATATATGTAAAATCTACATGCCGCCAAAGCCATTACATCCGGTAAGGCACATACCCTGTTATCAAAAAGAAACTTCCCATACAACATTTTGGGTATACCCCGAGAAAACACATGCATCATAATTACAAAAAAGAAACAGACACGAATCCCTTCCTTGAGACAATGGAGAAACAAAAAGCTACAGACACACATAGCAGAGCACTGAAAAAACTCCCACAAGCTCTGTATTGACAGTTACTCTTAATAATTATTTGGTAATTACTTTCTTCCGTATATGATATGCTTTGGTACCACATACTATCTTGGCCAATCAACCTTGGAGAAGTGAACCTGCTGGCTAGATTTATTGCGATGGCTATCTGGTCATCCATGTGGCTTTGGTTCGAAGTCTTATATTGTCATTTCTTTCTTTCCATGTGATTATCAACCAACCTCAAATTACTAAGATGACTAGGAGCCATGTTATCTAACATGTGACTGTCCCCATTAGTCTTTTTGGTATTTCCAAGCAGCATCCACGAATACTGATAGCTCAAAATTTTTATTGTGAGTCCAATTCAAAAAAGAGACAGGAATACTCCTAGTCTTTGAACTTACAGTGCCTTCCTTGTTGGTACATTCAACTATCATCCTTGGCATTCTTGTTGAATAAGCTCCTCTACTTCACTCAGGACATTATGTTCCCATTTGAAAAGTTCGTCACCATCAACACCTAAATTGGCCAGCTTATCAACAATTTTGTCAGCTTCTCGAAAGACATGTTGGGCTTTTATGTCCTGTCTTCCCTGGAAAAGGATCTTAGCCTATTCAACAATTATTTTAATTCTCCAAGGAGATGTTTTCCAATTATTGAGGAGATTTATAACATGCATAGAGTATCCTTCTACGATCAAATTGCCTTCTAAGTCTTGAGTCATTTGAAGTCCTCTCCACATAGCTCTAGCTTCAGCTTTATTGTTTATCCTTATTCCTAAATATTCAAAAAATGCAAGCATCATATTCCCATTATGATCTCGCACAATGCCACCAGTGCCTGCTCTGCCAGGATTTTCCTTAGCTTCTCCATCAAAATTAAACTTAAACCAACCCATAGGAGGTGGATAGCACTTAACATTGGCTCTGGGGTTTACTACCCTAGGCATAGACTCATATAACAAGTTTAAGCTTAAATATTGAGCAATCATGGTCTCCTGCACATGAGGTTTACATCTATCCAAAGGGATAAGGTTCACATTCTCATTGGCAAAGGATAGGATCCTAGCAATGATAGTTTGATGATCATGGATAGACTCATTAAAGACTCTATGGTTCCTTTCTAACCACACCTACCAAAGATAGTGATTGAGACAAATTTTCCACATGTATCTAAGTATTTGGATTGAAAAGGGGTAAGGCCACTGGATGAACAAATCAAGTACGATGGCTGGTTTAACCCATAAAATATTGAAGGCCTGAAAAACCCCACTTAGGACAGTCAAGGAATAAGGGCACTCAAGTAAAATGTGATAAATGGTCTCCCGATTAGCCCTACATAGATAACAATGATTACTGATACAAATACCTTTATGCATCATATTATCAATTGTTAGAATTCTTCCTTGGATAACCAACCATGAAAATATAATTAGGAGCCCAGGTCACTTGATCTTCCTTGGGTCTCACAGGGATAAATTATTACCCGAGAATGTTACAAAGATCATTTGATTCCACTTGAAATCCTTGAATTCTTATTTGTTTCCACTTCATTCTACCTTTGTCCTCAACCATATAATCGGAGAGTTTTCTACTAATGAGTTCTTCTGTGATATCTCTAATTCGGGCTAAGTTGGGATATTATGTCAATGGTTCATCCTTACCCCACTTGTCATTACAGCAATTTATCCTCTCACCATTGCCTAAAACCCATCTTAAATTTTTTTTGATGATTTCCTTACAATTAAGAATCGCTTTCCAAAAATCATAACTTCTAATTGGAACTGAGTCACTTAGAAATTCCATATTTTGAAGATACTTTCATTTTATGATAGTTGTCCATTCATTTTCTTCACCAGAAATGAGATGCCATGCCTGCTTAGCTAGTAAAGCTAAATTTATATGAGCAATTCTCCTTAGACCCAAGCCCCTATTTTCCCTGGGTCTGCACACTTTGGTCCATCCTACCGGGTGTATCCTTTTTTTCTCCTATGATCCAGTCCATAAAAATTCTTTTTGGAGTTTCTCAATTTTTTGAAAAACCTTCACAAGGGCTTTGAAAACAGAGAGGAAATAGACTGGAATGCTCTGAAGAGAGGCCTTAGTGAGGGTCAGCTTTCCTGCTTGAGATATAAGATGACCTTTCCATCCAACAAGTTTTTTTTGAATTCTTTCAATAACCCTATTCCACATTGACTCTCTCGGAGAACCAATGAAAAGAGGGAGACCAAGATATGAAGTGGGGAGGTTTGGTATATCACACCCTAATTTTTTTGCAATCCTTCCTTGCATTTGAATGGGGGTGTTCAAGAAATATAACTTGCTTTTATTGAAATTAACTTTCTGACCATCAATTTCCTCGTAGAGTTGAATCATGTATTTAATTATTTTGGCCTCAAACACTAATGCCTTAGTCAATATAAGGGTATCATCGATGAATTGTTGGTGAAAAACAACCCTAGTGAGAAATGTTGTCTTGATTCCCGATATTAGCCTTGAACTACAAGCATTTTTTATGGTTCTGCCTAAAGCTTCTGCCACAATGATGAATAACATGGGGTTGATAGGGTTCCCCTACCGAATTCCTCTATGACTTTGAAAGTAACCAGCAGTTGTTCCATTAACTAGAATCAAGAACCATGCTTTAGAAATACATTCTTTGATCAAATTAACCCATTGGTGGTGAAAACCAAACTTAAGGAGGACAACAATCAGAAAGTCCCAATTTAGCCTGTCAAATGCTTTGTTCATATCAAGCTTGAGGGCAAAAACAAACATGTTAGTCTTATGAGCAGAGTGCAGAGCTTCATGAATTGTGATAACTCCATCCAAGATTGACCTGCCCTAGACAAAGCTTCCCTGGCATGGATCTATGATGTGGGGCAAAATATCTCTCATTCTATTTGCAATGGCTTTAGTTAGGATATTATAAGAAACATTGCACAGATTGATTGGCCTGAAGTCAGCCATAGATTCAGGGGTTTGCTTCCTAGGAATTAGAGAAATAAAAGTAGAGTTGATACCTTTTGGGATATGATTGCTTGCTTGGAATTCTCTGACAGTAGAAATTACATCCTCACTTACGATGTCCCAAAAATCTTGATAGAAACGAGGGGGAAATCTTTCGGGTCCCGGGGCTTTGTTTGGCTCCATGCTAAACAAGGCTTCCTTAATGTTAGAGTGTAACTACTCCATAAAACTACATCAATAATTAATCAAGAAGATGAGGAATTAAATGGGTAATGTCAAACAATATGGTAGACTATATTGAGTAATGGGAAAATCCCTTTTGAAAGTACTAGATTGAAACAAATATGGGATTTGTTTTATTTCCACTATGCATGGGGTGTATTGTTGAAGAAAAATAAAAGAGTATTTAAGGGTGAAAGAGAGTTACATACAAAAACATTTAGAATATATGATCTATTATAGTGGAAAATATGAAAGCCTTAAGGATAAAGGAAAAACTAGAATCAATAGGGCAAGCAAGGATAAGTGAACAATTGGATCTAAGACTAGTAGGGGTGTATAACTATTCTCATGCATATCCAAGAAGTGTAAAATAGAAGCCACATACGGAGGAATAACTAAAGCTTAATATTGGTGGAGCTTCAAAAGGAAATCTTGGTAAGGATGAGGGTGGAGCATTGATAAGGGATAGTAAGGGAATCCTAATTAGATCTATTAGTTAGTATTTAGGTACGATGAAAAGTCATGAAGTAGAATCTAGAGTGGAATTAGTTGTAGTAAAATTGGCAAGATAGCTAGGAGTGAGAAAGCTAATACTAGAGAGAGATTCACTTAACATTATCAACTATTAATAAAAGGACTATGGTGAATTGGTGGATGTTATATTCAATAGCAAATACTCTAAGTATTTTGAATTCATGAGAGAATTTTAAAGTGGCCCATGTATTCAAAGAAGAAAGTGGGGTAGAGAATTGATTAACTAACTAGGGGGCTCTATGCGAAGAGCAAAAAATATAGATTTCCCTAGCTATTGTTCATCTAAACATAAATTAGCTATTAGAAAGCAGAAGATTTTATATCAAGGTGTCATATATGATAATATGAAAAATATATTTGGAACAATGTTGCTTGTAGGAGTCCATTAGAATGTCTATAGTAGAGTCATTGGAATATCCATTATAGGAGTATGACATAATATACATAGAAGGTCACACCAGAATATTCACAATAGAGATGTCTCAAAGTGTGTTGTAGTGATTATGCACTAGACTAAAATGAAGATTTGACGTTTTGAAATGTATTAAAATTTTGATAATTTTGATGTAGCCAAAATAAAAGGAATATTAGTTGTGGGTTGTTGTTGTAAGAATGTATATGAATATTTCAATATGTCTAAAGCCCATCCAATTTGGTCTCTCCTAGGTTTAACTATGGGTTTTCTTTGTAGAGCTCATTTAATCTAGACCCTCTTGGGTTATGTTGTGGGATTTTATTACAAAACTCATTTTATTTGATCCCTCCTAGGTATTATTGTGGAATTTTTTTATAGAGCCTATCCAATTTGGATGCTCTTGGATTTTGCTATAGGAATTTGTTGTAGAGCTCGTTTAATCTAGAAAATCCTATGTTATGCTATGTAATTTTATTATAGAGCTCATCTAATCTAGTCACTCTTGGGTTTGATATGGGATTTTTTTGTAGAGATTATCTGATCTAGTTCCTCTTAGGTTTAGTTATAGGATTTTGTTGCAGGGCTTATCTATTCTGATCCTCTTGGGTTATGCTATGGGATTTTATTACAAAGATCATCCAGTCAAGTTACTCTTCAATTTTGCTAAGGGATTTTGTTGTAAAGCTTATTTGATCTAGTCCCTCATAAGTATGGGAATTTTTTGCTATGGGGCCCTCCTAGGCTATTTTATCAAATTTTATTACATATATTGTCCAATTAGATTCCTCTTAGTTTTTGCTATGGGACTTTATTGCAAAGGTCATTTGATTTGGTCCCTTTTGGGTTTTGTTATGGGATTTTGTTGTAGAGCTTGTCTGATTTGATCTTGGATTGGTTTTGTTATAGGACAAAATATGTTGCAATGTTTATGTGTCAAGAAAAATTGAAAATCTCATGTGATAAAATGTATTAAAATTTTGGTAGTTTTGTGTGATCAAAATAAAAGGAATATTAGTTGTGAATTGTTGTTGTGAGAATGTATATAAAGATTTTAATATATATGAATTATTTTGTAAGAAAAAAATTAGAATGTAGGACTAGATAGGCCAATCTAACATTGTAAAAGGATTTGGACCCTTTCAAAAATCTTATTTTACCAATATTAAAAATAAAAAATAAAAAAGAATAAATATATTTTCTATTGTAAAACCTCTACATTTGTTTTGCTTATTATTGACCATTAATTCAATAAAACACTATTTACTATAAAGAAACAAGTTGTAGATTTTTTAATGGTATTTTAAATTTTATGTTTTTCATTTATTATTATACAAATTATAATAATTAAAAATTGAAGAACGAATTAAACAATTAAAATTAATTATTATCTTTATTTTTTAATATAACTAATGTGAAATTTTATACCATTAATGCTCAAAATTAAACTAATTAATTTATATAAAATAGGAGGTCTTAGGCCTACAACCATTACACTGGATCAAATTCAATGTGTATTGATCTGAAAATTGATATCCTTAGTCTGCAATTCGTGAATTATTCGACGGGAGTAAAGACAGTTGATGGGAAATTGTGGCTGTTGTTGGAAAGTAGGTGAAAATTGAGAAAAGCTCCCACGGACGGAATATAAAAGAGGCTTCGGCGTTTAGCGTGGTTTAAACTAAACAAAAGGAAAAATAAAGGAGTGCGTACTGCGTAGACAGACTACAACGAGTACATTGGACGGGTAATCCCTGACTAGAACATGTACAAGTGATAAAAAAAAAAAAAGGAGTGTGTACTCGTTAGACAGACTACAACGAGTACATTGGACACGTAATCACTCACTCCCTGATAAAAAAAAATAGAGGAGTGCGTCCTGGTTAGACAGACTACAACGAGTACATTGTACACGTAATCCATTACTCCCTCACTATAACATGTACAAATGATAAAATTATTGATCTGAAAAATAAAGGAGTGTCTACTGGTTAGACAGAGAGTACATAGGCCAGCTAATCCCTCTACAAGCGATCAAATTCAATCTATATTGATCTGAAAGGTAAAAATAAAAGAGTGGGTACTGGTTAGTCAGACTACAACGATTGTAGGACATTGAGCAGGTCTCTGACTATTACATGTACAAGTGATAAAAATGTGCTTCTCTCGATTTTCACGGGCTCTCCAGCGACATGTTAAAAGACAGCACTGACGTGACAATTTCCCAGCAACACTCCTTTCCCGGCAATAATTCACGAATTGCAGAGTAAGGATACCTATTTTCACATCAATGCACATTGAATTTGATCACTTGTACATAGGTCACGGATTACCTGCCCAATGTACTCGTTGTAGCCAGTGACATGTTAAAGACTGCACTGACGTGACAATTTTCCAACAACACTCTTTTCCCGTGCAATAATCCACGAATTGATCCCAAATTTCAGATCAATGCACATTGAATTTGATCACTTGTACATGGGTCACGGGTTACCTGCCCAATGTACTCGTTGTAGCCAGCGACATGTTAAAGACTGCACTGACGTGACAATTTTCCAGCAACACTCTTTTCCCGTGCAATAATCCACGAATTGATACCAAATTTCAGATCAATGCACATTGAACTTGATCACTTGTACATGGGTCACGGATTACCTGTCCAATGTACTCGTTGTAGTCTGGTTCTGTCTAACCAGTAACCACTCCTCTATTATTAAAACTATGATTGAAGACAAGTAGTTTAAGTTTCTAATTCATTTGCGACGTTAGAATAAAGTAGTGGTTTACTCTATAATAAAACTATCATTTTGTTGTTTTTGACTTTAAAAGGTTAATAGTTAAAATAAATAGGAGGTTTAAAGTTTGAATTCAAGAGGAAATAATCTTATGTGTTTAATGATTATATAGTTTTTTATGAACCCCAGAGTTGTAGGTGAGTTGGAGAGGAGAGGGCAATCCTCCAAGGGAGGTCCCAGGTTCAAATCTCCACCCTACCAAAAAGCTGAATTGGGTGTCCAAAATCCAATTGATAATATTGGTGCGGGCAAGGTTGGTTGGATGCGACTCCCGAGTGACTTTGACGATGTAAAACCCCTTGTTCATGGTCTCTCGGACCAAGGCGACCCGCAAGGGGTTTTTCGCTTTAAAAATAAATAAATAAATATATATATATATATATATATATATATATATATATATATATATATAGTTTCTTATGATTTATTTAATGTTAAAATTTATTTTACTTTTACTTAACCTCATTTCAATTAAAAGTAATCGATATTTTTTTTATTGAAAGCTTTTTTCCTATTTTTTTTAGAAGTATAATGGTTTTTGAGGTGATGTGTCATGCTATTTAAGTATCATATTTTTTTTCATATCCATCATTTTTAACATTGTACATTCACTATATGTCATAATAGTCATTGCATTAGTAGCTTTTATGTTATATTATTTTTTTTGAATTTTTTGAACCTAAAAATGCTTTTTTAAGTTATTTTATAATTTATATGGGACACAATACTAAGATTGTGGTGTAAAAGTTTGATCTTTTTGGATCTTCCATGATTTAAATTTATAACTATAGAAAATAAGTGACAAACATATACTTTTTTGGATACAATTATGTCATAAATATTTGTTGAATCCTTGTTTCACAAAGAAAATGAACCATGTAATTTGTATTTCTAATGCTTGAGTTATGCCAAACATATAATTACCTAGTTTCAAGTATTTTCACTTTTATTCAAGGGTTAAATATTGAGCACAAAATAATTATATACACTTGTATTTTATGATCAACATTGAAAATCATGTTTTTTAAAGCTATTTTTGGGTACTACCCTTTGTAGGTAGACATTGATGTAGTATTGATGTTGTACCAAAATATAGTGTCAATGAGCATCTTAGTGATAAGTTCCTATAGTGTACTACCATAATGTTGAATGTCAAATTTTTGAAAATATAAAATTATGTAATTATTGTTAAATGTTTTTAAAAATAGTTGTTAATTATAATATTATAAGTTAGTATTTAATTGGGTATGCCCTAATATTATATAATCATTTATTAACTGTGTGTTACACATATTACATTAACAAATATAACATAAGTTTAACATTTGTGTAATAAACAAAAAATATTATATAAAAACAAGTATGAATTTTAATACGATTTAATTTGTATGCATTCATGCATATATAAAAATATAAACTTATACATTGACCTAGTATAGTAGTTACAATCATCCTTAGTTACAATCATCCTTGTTGATATCCATATAGGTCTTAATTAGAGGGATTAGTAGTCATGTGTGGAGGGTCCTAACCACCATCACTAGCACTACATCTATCTCTACTATCTTTACCCTAACTATCATTTTAATTCCCATCATTATTTTGCTCTTAATGGATGCATTATATATACCAATAGAGAACTCTCCTTGTGTTATTTAACTATCTCTTCTTCTAACTCTCTGATTTAGTCACCATCCTCTTATTTATTAAATATAATGCTCTCTCCATGATATAGTCATTATCCAATACCTATTTGAAATGATAATGACAAATACAAAAAAAAAAATATTGAAAACCTTAATTTAAAAATTTAAATGTAACTTCAATATTAAAATGCATACCTTTGGCTAGATCCCTTGTTATTAGGCCACTTTGTAAAATTTATGTGTCCCATATCTCTTAGTATTGTTTTCTATGAGCAATAGATTATTTAATACCTCTTCTTATGTGCTAAAAATACAATTACCTCTTTTTTTTTTAGGAATATATGTAATGTATTAGCTAGATTTACAAGTGGGTTATAATAACAATGATACATGTTTAAATATCATATGCAAGTATGTAAGAAGTGTTATTTTCTATTTAATAATTGTTAATTTTGAAAGAGGACACTCAGTAGCTATACTAGTATCAAGGTAAAATTCATATATGGAACAATATTAAAATATGACATTTGATATAACAATGAAAACCAATGGTTGTTGCACTGCGCCAGTCTCCCCGCTCTCCATCCCCCCATAGGCCTGTTCTTGGGACCAACACCACCGTAATTCTTCAATCTTCCAGCCCTCTGAAATCTCCCATTTTTGCCCCCAAAGCTGATGTCAACAAAGAACAGAGAAGGGGATGACCGTCCATTGCAAAAAAGCTGGCCAAAGCAGCTGAGCTTGAAGCGGCTGATGGATCTGTGCCTACCTCCTTGGGCCCTAATTCCGAACAACCCATTCATCAAGATTTGGATGAGGTTAGACCTAAACTTACTCTGTCTCAAGGGAGAGGCAGAGGTTGCAAAGCAAATCCCAAGTCAAATCGATGAAGTTTGTCCCCTGGAATGTCAGAGGCCTCAATGGATCTGCCAAACAGAGGACTGTCAAGTCAATGAGAAAAAACCTAAAACCAAATATCATGTTTCTTCAAGAATCAAAACTGGATAAGAACAGCAGCAATCAAGTTTGCAAACTTATCTGGGAAAATAGCAATATCATCTCTTGCCCCTCCTCAGGGGCCTCCGGGGGTCTCCTTTGTTTGTGGGATCCGACAACTATTGAGGGGAGATTCCTTTCAATCTCTAACAAAACCATCAACATTTTGTTCACTAACAAAGTCACCAACCTTCAATGGATTGCCACCAATGTCTATGGACCAAACAGTCCTGTCAACAGAAGATTACTATGGGATAACATTACCGCAATGTGCACCAACTTTCCTAACTTTCCTTGGATGCTTTGTGGCGACTTCAATTCTCCCCTTCACCTATTTGATAAGCAAGGAGGCAATCCGATCACTAGTCGCTGCATTGAATATTTCAGCAATTTTGTCAACCTCAATGAGCTTATGGACTTACCACTCCAAGGATCCAACTATACATGGAGCAACAGACGGGCGGGCATTCATCACATCCAAATTCGGCTTGATAGATTTCTCTTGTCCAAAGAACTCATTCCTATTTTTGGTGATGCCAAGCTGCATAGCCACCCAAAAATTGGATCTGATCACAACCCTATAATTATGGATTGTTCTCGACCCCAGAAAACCTTTAAAACCCCTTTTAGGTTTGAAAATATGTGGCTCACTCATCCAGATTTAGGTTGGTGTATTCGAAAATGGTGGCAGCAAAACCTTTATCCAAACCCCCTCTTGAATCTGTTCCTCAAACTCAAAGCAGTCAAACTCAAGCTAAAATGCTAGAACAAGGAGGTTTTCGGCAACCTTTTTAGTGAAAAAAAGCTTCTACTGGATGAGCTCAAAAGGGTGGAAAATTTGATTCAGGAAGGGGATCAGAGGGTTGAAACTTTCATGGAAGAAAAATGCCTCCTTTCAAACCTTCACAATGTTTTGGCTAAGGAAGAGTCCTACTAGAGACAAAAATCCAGAAGCCTCTAGCTCAAAGAAGGAGACACCAACACGAAGTTTTTCCATGCTTCCACCCTACGCCACAGAGGTTCTAATAAAATCTCAGAGTTGACCAAGGCTGATGGTACCATTGTCTCTGATATCCATGCCATCAGACAGGAAGCTGTGCACCATTTCCAGGAAATCTTATGTCTAAGTGTTGACTGCCACCCCTGCACAGCAAGTTCTCTACTTCAGAACATTCCAATGTTGGTGTCTAACGATGATAATGAGAAACTGCTCAAATCCTACACTGAAGAGGAGATCAAAGATGCTCTGTTTGCAATGGAACCTGACAAGGCTCCTAGTCCTGATGGCTTTCCACCCTAGTTTTTTCAACACTTTTGGGATGTCGTGGGCCCTGATGTTGTTGCTGTAGTTAAATTCTTCCAGAGAGCCAAAAAGATGTCAAGAGAAGCCAATTCCACCTTCATTGTTTTAATTCCCAAGTCTAATGAGTGTGCTTCCCTCTCCGACTTCAGACCTATAAGTCTCTGTAGTGTCATCTACAAACTTATCACCAAAGTCATGGCAAACAGGCTGAAAGACATCCTTCCATCCATCATTGACCAGTGCCAAGGTAGCTCGGTCAAAGGCAGATTCATTGTTGATGGAGTGATAACCGTCCATGAGTTGGCTCATTTAGCTTATAAAAACAAAAAACCCAGTATGTTCCTTAAGCTTGACATGAACAAGGCTTTTGATCGGGTTTCATGGAAATTCCTATTTGAGGTCCTTGAGAAGTTTGGGTTTCACAAAGAATGGGTTAAGATGGTTCGAGAATGTATCTCTACTGCTTGGTTCTCTATTCTTATCAATGGTTCACCTGTCGGCTTCTTTCCAAGTTTTAAATGCATTCGTCAAGGGGACCCCCTGTCACCCTTCCTCTTCATCATTTTGGTCGAAACTCTTGGAAGAACCCTTACTGCTGCCTGCAACAGTGGAATCGTCTCTAGGATCAAACTTGCCTCAACTACCAAGGCCATTACCCATCAGTAGTTTGTGGATGATACTATTCTTTCCTCTCTGAATTCTGTCCCCGAAGCAAGAATCATCAAGAACATCCTTGACTCTTATGAAGAGGCGGCGGGCTAGAAAGTCAATTACCGCAAAAGCAAGCTATACTTCCTCAATACTACCATCCACAGGAAAAACAAGATTGCTGAGATCCTTGGGTGTATCATTGGGAGCCTTCCAACTACTTATCTCGGATTACCGCTTTTCCATAGCAAATCGGTCTCGGCTATGTGGAACCCTGTTCTAGATCATCTCAACAAGAAACTTGCAGTTGGAAAAGTTCAATGCTCGATCAGGCGACCAAAGCCACTCTGGTCTAGGCTTGCCTGCAAAGTATTCCTATTTTTTTATTATCTATCTTCAAAGCTCCAGCTTCCATCTGCTAATGAATTGAGCAAATTCAACGTAGATTCCTTTGGGCGAGAAACGAAAACAAGAACAAATTTTCCCTTGTTGCCTGGGACAAGGTTTGTTCTAAGAAAAAGGATGGAGGTCTCGGCTTCAGGGACATCAAGCGGATGAACATGGCTCTCATTGCCAAACAGTCCTAGAGACTTACCATCAATGAAAAAGCCACCTGGATTGACATCATCAAAGCTAAGGACCTTCATCAGGTTCCCTTTCTTGGAGGACAACCTTCCTGGTGGATCTCATTTCTGGAATGGTGTCACTAAATCAAGGAAGATCATCATGGAAGGTTTAAGGTGGCGTCTTGGAAATGGATTGGCCATTCATTTTTGGGATGATCCTTGGATCCGTGACAAACCTCTCAGTCAAAATCCTCATCTTGCTATGCTTAAGACGGTGACCGAAGCTACCTTTGGAGATAAGGTGTGTCATTTCATCAACCCAAGTACTACAAGACCCGAATGGAAACAATTGGCTTTGAATGGGCCTAGAATTATCACCGAGGCACTTAGATGGCTTCAAAACTTACTGAGGAGATGCATAATCCCCAGCTCTCACAAAGAAGACTCCATGGTTTGGAACCTTGAAGATTTTTGGCAATTCACTGTTAAATCTGCCTACTACAGCCAAGAAGCTCCCAGTGATGGCCATGACTCCACTAATCTGGTCTGGGTTCCCAAGATCATTCCCAAGGTTAAATTATTCTACTGGTTGGCCATCCAAAACAGAATCCTCACCACTAAAAATCTAATAAACAGAGGGCTTCTCATCCCCAATTGGTGCATCCTGTGTAAAAACGCCTGTGAGTCTACTAAGCATGTTTTTCTGGAATGTCCCTTCTCCCTTGCAGTGCTCAACCAGGTTTTCAACACTTTTGCCATCTCCGTAGCCCTCCCTCATTCCATTCCCCTCCTTTTTCAATAGTGGCCCTGACCCTTCAAAAGTAGTCAACTCAAATTCATGTGGCAAGCGTGCCTTCACATTTTCCTATGGCAGATTTGGCTTGAGAGAAATGCTAGAATTTTTCAAAACCTTGCCAAGGATAAGAATATTGTTGCAAAAATCTTAGCCCTTGCTGCGGAGAATGCCTCTCTCGTCTCATCGTCCAAACCTCCCCCTCCTGGACTTGAATTGGATCTAACAAATATTTGCAATCTTCTCAATTTTTCTGCAACACCCCGCACTTCTGTTGACAGGTCTATTATCAAGTGGGTCTTACCTCCTTCTGGGTGGCACAAGCTCAACTTCGATGGCGCAGCCAAAGGCAACCCTGGAGCGGCTGGCAGAGGTGGAATTCTCAGAAATCACTGAGGAGAAATAATTTTGGCCTTTGCTCAAAACTTAGGAATTCAGTCCAACAATATGGCCGAGGCTCGGGCCTTGTTCCAAAGCTTGATTCTCTTAGAAGGCTTTTCTATCAATAAACTCATCATAGAAGGAGACTCATTGCATTACATCAACTGGATCAATGGAACCTTTGTGCCTCCCTGGGCCCTTGTTTCCATCTTCGACGAATGCAAGACACTAATTGGTGTCTATCCAGAATTAATCATTCAACATCAATACCGGGAAGGAAACAAAGTCATGGATCGGCTTGCTAATAAGGGAGTTGACACAACAGACATTCAGGTCTGGAGATATTCCTTTCCAATCGGCCTAAGGGACGTTTCTTCAAGTTCCAATGTTTGCACAATGTGAGTGGGTTACTGGTCTTCGGGTTTTTCGGCTGCGTTTTGGCATCTTGGAGCGTTTTCACGTCATTTTTCTAAGTTGGTTACAAAATCTCAGCTTGCTGCATTATCCTTTTTTCTCAGGTCGTGAGGTTGCTTTTTGTCGCGATATCGTGACACTTTTCTCTCCCTCTGGTGCGGTCTTCCAACTTGTCGCGATATCGTGACACCTTTTCTCTCTGGGTGCTTTTTTGCAAACTTGTTGTGATATCGCGACACCTTTTCCCTTCGGGTACTTTTTTGCAAACTTGTCATGATATCGCGACACCTTTTCCCTTTGGGTGCTTTTTCGCAAACTTGTCGCGATATCGCGACACTTTTGGCCTTCAGGCGCGGTCTTGCTTTTTGTCGCGATATCGCGACACCTTTTCTCTCTCCAACGACGGTCTTCCATTCGGTCGCGATATCGCGACAGGTTTTCTCTCCAATGGCGGTCTTCCATTCTGTCGTGATATCATGACACTTTTTCTCTTCGGGTGCCTTTGCGCAAACTTGTCGCGATATCGCGACACTTTTTCTCTTCGGGTGCCTTTGCGCAAACTTGTCACGATATCGCGACATTTTTTTCTCTCCAAAGGCGGTCTTCATTTTTGTCGTGATTTCGCGACGCTTTTTCTCTCTCCAACGACGGGCTTCCAGGTTGTCACGATATCGCGACCTTTTTTCTCTCCAACGACGGACTTTCATTTTTGTCGCGATATCGCGACATTTTTTCTCTCCAACGACGGTCTTCCTTTTTGTCACGATTTCGTGACACTTTTTATTCTTGGCAGCAGGCTTCCACTTTCGTCGTGATTTCGGGGCTCATTTTCTATTTTGGCTACGGTCTGCATTCTTGTCGCGATTTCGTGACGTCTTTTCTCTTTGACAGCGTTCTCAATTCTTGTAGCAATTTTGTGACTCCCTTTTCTTGTCGCGATTTCGCGACTCTTCTTCTCGACCGGCTCCAACCCTGCAACATGTCGCGATATCGTGACACTTTGCAACATGTCGCGATATCGTGACTTCTTCCCTTCTTCGGCTTCGATGGCGATTCTTGTCATGATTTCACGATTTCTTTTCTTCCTTCGGCTTCAATGGTGCTTCTTGTCGTGATTTTGCGACATCACCATTTTGGTCGTGATTTCGCGACACCTTCCCTAGGGTGGAGGTTTGCCAGCATTCTATTCCTTTCTTCTTGGACCACCTCGGTCGATTTGGATTTATTGTAATCTCTCTTGTACAAGGTTCAGGGACCTTTCAAAACCCTTTCTACCAATCAAAAAAAAAAACCAATGGCTCTAGCATAGTATTTTGTGTTTTCCTATATAAAAATTATTATTTAATTCGAAAAGACTTAGATTGTCCATGTCACAAAAAATTTCCTTGGTAGTTCATCAAATAGGAAAGAGATCTCAAGTATGAGGTTCTTTCATGCAAGGTTGACATTCACTTAAAAAAAATCTTTTGGTCTCTACCCAAGATCTAAGCATGGTTACCAACATTATATTAATAATTAACGCAATTCCCATGAGTGTGGTCTACTGGTAAGGATTCCACTTGCATTATCGGTGATGTAACCCGGGTTCAATCCCCATGGTGGATGTGTATAAGAAGTATTACTCAAAAAAAATTAACGCATGCTCGTAAGTACCAAAATATATCAAGAGAAAACTTATTCTACGTACAAAATGTTATGATAACCATGGTTTATTCTATTAAGAATAAAATCTATCTACAAAAGCTTCATTCAAACATTAGCCATGTTCTACACTTGGATGCCAAAAACAACCATACTATTACAATTTGCATGACGATAACCAAGCTCACATAAAAGTAAGTTGGCTATCCAAAAATGAGCATTATTTCAAGAAGGTTTGTTCAAACATTACCTAAGGTTAAAACTTGGGTATCAAAAACAATGAAGTCCAAATCTAAACTTACTTAGTATGTGGTCCATTTACATGAATCCAAAGTTATCTAAGAAAAGGTTCATTTGAAGCAGAACTATCTTGCTTATAGAAGGACTTATTTAGTCAAAATCAATTCTTAATGGAGGCACATTAATGAATATGCATTTAAAATAATTTCTCTTTTAGTTAACCAAATTTAAGCTCAAATTAGGATTAGTTCCTTGGCCCTCACTTAAGACCTATCAGGTTTGGATTTCAAGTGATGTAATAGTACTTCAAAAATAAATATTACCATAAGGTTTACTTTAAGGTTTGAAATACTAATGTAAGGCTAAAGGGTGGAAACATGTCAAGCATATACTCTACACATGTTTTAAAATTAGGTGTTTATATCTAAAATAACTATAAATTATATTTGATCATTTTTGTGAGTCTAAATTTATTAATGTAGGAGGCTCAAAGTTAAAAGTTTAAACTCTAAGACCTCATATTACAATCCTAAAAATTATGAGTCTAAATATAGAACTTTGGTTATTTGTTGTTCAAGATTTGAAGTTTGAAGTTCAAAATTTTAATTTCTTGCTAAGGTAAAGAAGTTCCATCATTTACATGGTTGGTTTTGCTTATAGGATTAGCCTAACATTTTATTTAATAATCAATCCAATAAAATGTATTATATAATTTATCCACCAATATTAATGTCCTTTTTAAACTTGAAAGGAAAAACTATTGAAGGTAATGAAAGTTTTAGTCTCATTAGTCTACATTTGCAAGGGTATAAAAATAACAAATCTTGGAAAAACATTCCTAAAAAAAATGATAGCTACATAAATATATTGAAGTCAAACCAACACAGGCATAAATTATTTCAACTAATTATATAGTGATTTGGAACCAAATCCTCAATACCAATCCATTATAGGTTAAAATAAAAAAGGCATCATACAAAGATTGAAAAGCTAAATGGCACACCCATCCAAATGATATTGATGTTGAAAATATATTTATCAAATTTAGTCAATATGTAACCACTTGTTAGTATGTCATTGATGGTATGAAGTTCTAAGAACAAAGTGCCAAAGACTCAAGGTCATGAATTGAATCTTAATGTTAATGAGGGTGATATTGTTAAATATCTAGGGATAGGAATATGGGGTCTAAGTGGTTGGCCCATTATGATGTAACCTTTACTCTATTGTAAGTAACAATTATAAGTAGTGATGAGTAAGTAATGATATAACCATTACCTTATTGTATGTAGGAGTTACTAGAATGAAAAAAAATCTATATAAAGGTAGGAGTGGAGAAGAAAGTGATATCAAGCATTATTTTTATTAGTCTTGGCTCATGGAGCTTAGCTTCAAATGCATTTATTATTGGATGAAAGTGGATAACCTTAGGTAACTTGTCTACATCTATTGAAATAGATCCATTTCTTTTCTAAGTTAATGGTAGTCTTTGTTATCTTTTGATGCTAAATACTTAAAGCAAAATAAACTTAAGATTTAGAATAAAAATATTATATCATTTGATAAGATAATTACAATATTATAAAAATATAAAACTCATAAATAAATTAGACAACAAATCATAAAATTCTCATTAACAAATGCTCATGAAAATAGTAATTTGATATAGAATAAAGATCTCAAGTACATACTTCCACACACTCTCACTCTACATTGTGTTACTACACACATACATAGAGACACATATAATGGAATGTGAATCTTAATATGGAGTACTCTTGCCTTTACTCTTATTGAGACTCTTCACTTTCCTATTCTAAGGGCATATGTGCACATGGACTATTATGCACATTTATATTATTAAATATTTTGCATATTCTAATAATAATTTTGCATTTATTACATTGCAAAAAGTAAATACTCAAACTCTAATCTAATATAGACTCCTAATCTGATGCAGGAGCATCCAGGGGTGTAAGAGTGATCATGCATCACCCGAAAAAAATAAATAAATTGTAATTGTTTAATTTTGTAAAACTAGTAAAACTAGTTTAACTTGCAGGAGAGTTTTGAAGGTCGTAGAGGTCAAATTTGAGGTTTTATGGCTAGACACGAGTCTTGGCACAAAAATACAAGGATCGCCCCACTTAGATCGTTTTATGCCATTTTTGAAAACATGTTGTAATAGTCAATCGGGTCAACAAGTGCGAAGTTACGACCTTGACAAGTTGCCCCAAAAATTCAAATTTGAATTTTAATGGTTTAAGGTGGGAAAAAGGGAAAACATGGTATTTGAGGGAATTTTCGAAATTGTAAATGGGTCTTTTCTCTTGTATCCTTATTTTGGCATGAAAGTAATGAAACGTTGGATTCTCTGACTTTTTCAAAGGAAAAATACCTGTGTACCATTTGTTTGGTGTTGCTTGTGTAACGTGATCTCCACCATAATCTATATATGTACCCAAGGTGGTACATTAACATGTACCAAATAATGTAATATTCTCCAATACCCCCATGTATTACATAATTTTGTTATTGAAGATTTTACTCTTCAATACGGTCTTTTTATTTTAACTCACTTTGAACTGTATCCCTTCTTGATTAGGTCCTTTCTCCTCTTGCTTATCTTCATCATTGATGTTAGTATTTATGCTTTCAGGTGACACCATGTCATCATTAAATTCTTGAAAAAACATTTTCTCTTTGCCTTTGTCCTTCATATCACAAGTCTTGTTTAGTATAGAACCTTTTGTACATTCATTTATGGTATAATGATAAGACCTTGAATTAGATAAACTTGAAGCATCAATATTGTATGAATAAAGAAATATATTTTTTAAAAATGATTCATCCACTTTTACTTTCTTCTTAAGGGATTCAATTAACTCCTTTTGTTTCAAGTTCTTCTCTTTGTAATGCTCAAGTTTAAGTAACGCCTTATATATTATACTAGCAACATTGTTAATTTTTAATCATAACACTCTCTTTGTCATTGTTAATTACTTCAAACATAACACTTTGAAGGTCTTATCTTTGTAAGGAATCATAACACTGTCTTTGTCATTTTTAATTGCTTCAAACATTCTCGCACGAGGTAGGATTATAATATTTCAAAATTTTCTTCTAACTCTTCCTTATAGATGAATCTTGAAACTAAGTCTAACATCCATTTAGACTTTTCAATCAAAATTTTTATTCCAAATATTATAATTTTAACTCTTCCTTTTCTAGTTTCATTTTCCATTTCATTATTCAATGAAATCTTTGGAGTAGACATCCTTTTTTTTCTTATCATTAAATATTGAGAATAGTTTTTGATATAATCATTTCTATTTCAAAAAACTTTGAGGTTGACTGCCTTATGTCTCCCTAGTTCTTTTTGTCAAACAACAATCTTGATACAATTTCAAATTTCCAATTTTATGTTTCTTTAATTTTGAATGAGAGACTAGATATCAATGTAATTTCCAACTTTTCAAATTATAATTTCAATCCATTTTGTTTCCATAATGTAATTAAATAATATAGTATTCAACTTTGATCAATGTAGAATACCTTGTATTCTTCCCTAGGTATAAATGATCAACCAATAATTATTTGACAAAAATTTCAATTCTTCTAGGTTGAATTCCTTTTATATCCCATATATAATTTCTCAATTCTAAACTTCATAATCATATGTTGGTGTTAAATTCCTTATAACTCTAAAATTTGAAATTTATAAATTTAGTAAAATGATATTTGCAAATCTTATATTCTTAATTTGATGTAGGATACCGTATTTCTTCAAAATTCAAAATGTTTACAAATATTAAAAATGATTCACAAAATTTAATGATTCAACTTCAAAACTTTATAAAACATTCTCAAAACTTGAAATTGATTTCCAAAATTTCCCAAAATAATTTTAAGGCTTCTCAAAACTTTCCAAAAATAATTAATAATGCTTCTAAGATTTCAAATTTCACTTCTATACCTTTTCTCTCCAATAATCAAATTAATATTGTAAATAATTTGCTTAATATTTCTTCAACCTTACAAAAAAATAATATTACCCTTTATCCTTATAAATCCTAGTTTGGAAAAATAATAAAATTTCAAATAGAGTTCTTTACCTTTAATATTAGGTGTAAAATAATTATTCAATGGCACTTGACCTTCCCTTGAATGGTGCCCTCACTCCTTCACCACACGTATGGTTCATCTCTCTACTTTGCTACACTGATGAATGAATTTGCCATGCTATGCTTGATACTCAATGTTGATTAATACAAATAGAATTTAATACCTTATATTTATGAGGACATGAAATATTTCAATCACCTCCTCAATATGGTTGGTGCTCCTTCTTCTGTTTTAACAAGTGGCACTCAATATTTTGCATGCAAGACATTACAAAATTTATTTCTTTTCTCTCTAATGATTTGTATGATCCTTGTAACTTTTTACACTCGATTTTAGTCAATGATGATGGTGCTTCATCTCTTCTCCAATGTCTATTCAACCAACTCTCTTTCCTTACAAAAGTTATAAAACTCTTGATTGTTACTGCTTCCAACATATCTTCTTGGTGCTTGGTCTTCTCTTACATTATCCTTTGACTTATGTACCTTGACTAATGCTTAGAGTTCACTTTACCCTAGCTTGTCCTCTTTAATTATTCAACTTCTAAATGCATGTCCTTTTGACATCTGTTGAATTTTTTTTAGGTACCTACACTTGGACTCCTTGAATGATGTTATAGCATTGAAACTTTGACTTGGTGGCTTCTCATTGTTTTTTAGTGGCTCCTCCTTGAAATTTTCTACTCTTACAACCTTGGTGGTGCTCTTCACCATTATTTTACTATAAAATGAACACTCCTCCTTGAATTTATGCATGGTGGCTTCTTTGGTGGTGCTTGATCTACCTCCTTGACTTTGATGCTTCCACCTCTCAATGGAAACTTAGATTATCCTAGCTTAGTGGTGCCTTTTCGTTGTTGAATCCATGCAATTTGTTACACTCCTTGGTATCTTTAGACACTTTAAATCTTGCTCTATTTTGAGTCCTTCTTCGGTTTCTTTTGCTTTAATAAAGTTGCACTGTGTAAGCTTGAAAAACAACATTCTTTACTAGTATTCTCCTCTTGAAGCAAATTCTAACTTCACTCTTTGTTGATTTATTTTGCATATTCTAAGATGAAAGTGTTAACTCTTGTCTTGGATTGAAGACTATTAACTTTAAACTATATTTTACTAAATTCAATAGCTCTAATATGGTGCTCTAACAAAACTTAAAGTAGACTGGTTTAATTGTTAGCTTTTGATGGATATATATTAAAGGAAATACAACCAAAATATGTAAAATATGTAAGATATGATAAATTAATTATAATGGCAATGTAAAATGCAGGAAAACTATAAGAAAAACTTCTAAAGTAACTCAAAAATATTTTATTAATGAAAGCTTTTGAAAATAGTACAATGCTATTTAATGGAGGACATGGACACTCCAAAATTTTATAAAGGATCTACATAGTACCTACTCACTTACTATACTCAACTTATACTATAATGACTCTCTCATTATTTCTTTGCTCAAGTACATATATATAGGAAGATATTTTTCTTGTCCTTTACTCTATCCATGACTCTTCATATACCTAACCTATGACTCGTGTACAGTTACATCATCACACAATCTAACACTTGTGCATTTATTACTTTTGTATGAAGTAACTACTCAAACCTTAATCTAATATAAAATCCTAGTCTAATAATGTATCCAAGGTGGTACATTGGCATGTACCAAACAATGTAATATACTCTAAAATCCCCATGTATTACATTATTTGGGTATTGAATACTTTAGTCGTAAATATGGATCTTTGTCTTTCAAATATTCTTGTGCTAGATTTGGTTCTTCTTTTTCTTATTCTTCTTATTCTTCTTATTTACTTCATCAATGGATAAGTAGTCCATGGTTCTATTGACATATCATCCTCTTGATTTTGAATCTTCTATTTGCTTGTCTGCTCTTATGATAAATGGGTTGTTTGATTTCTACAATTTGTTGCTCAGAAAATGTATTAGTATTATTTTGAAATATAACAATATCTTATTAAGTCTCAACAGAATATAGAGCATATATATCTTTGTGGATTTATCCTAAATATTCTATCTCTTTTTTATTTATGATAATACACATATTGACTCCATCACGCATTTGAAATTAGCCATCCTTTTACTGTCTACTAGATTGACTACTAAAATGAGATTAGATGTTAATACCTGAACATACATCACATTATGTAGCATAAAGTTTAGAAATTATTTACTAGGTGTTACACACCCATATCCATGTATAAGATAGGTTTTTCCATCTACAATTTTCAACCTATAATTATTAGTGATTTCAAGACAATCAAACCATTGTAAATTTCCTATCATGTGATGACTAGCACTTGAATCAATATACCAAATATTCTTTTCAATTAGAAATTTAGAATTGTTTGTGCTAGAAGTAATTTTACATATTTGATATGGTATATTTTATGTATCTTGACATTTAATCCTTTTGTAGTGTGCCTTGTTATAATATGTCCCTTTTTATAATTTATCCATTATCTTAAGAAATTGTAGTGAATGATCAATAAATAGAATTATTTTAGCTCTTTAGTATTTTGAGAATACTTTTTATAGAACCTTTGAAGTAGTCTACCTTATGACTCCCTAGTTAAGAATATATGAACTAACTTGATAAAACTATTTTCAAATATCAAGTTTTGTAGAATCCTTTATCTTTCCCAAGTAAATTGAATATATGAATAAACTTGATAAAATACTATTACTATCAAGTTTTGTAGAATTCCTTGTCTCTCAAGTGATTAGAATATGCTATAGTCTTAATATTATATTTCTTTTTGAGTTAAATCCCTATGTTTTGAAGACATTAGTAATGTAATGATCAACTCCTATTTCGCCTTATTTCTCCCTATTGAAATATGCACTTTTCAATTTTATGAAATTATCTATAGTTGGATTACTTTTTTCCTTTAATGTGTATGTGAGACAAGTATAACCAATAAATTAAAAAAATTTAAGCAATCAATGAATTTACTTCTTTTCAACCTTCAATTCTCAGTGGTTCAATTTTTATAAATTCCAATTAGTTAAAGTTTGATGTAGTATTTCTTATATCTCCCTCATTTGGAAATTTAGAAAGTAATAATTTTGCAAACTAGTGTTTCAATTTTTCAATGTTGAAAACCTTATATCTCCTACTATGATTATTTTCAAATATTATGATATTTGTATTTCAACTAAATTACTTTTGAAATACCACTCAAGGATATAAACTTCTACTTTGATTTGCTTTCTAGGCAATTATTTATTTCTTCAATGCAATAATAAATTCAAACTTTTATTAAAATCCTTATAACTCCTTAAATGTAGGGAAAGTAAATATTAAATAATGTAAAAATTTACCTTCCTTGCAATGTAGACTATGCGTGCTAATTGGCCTCTAGTTTAACTCTTTAATCCATGCTTTGGTACTACAATTCTAGTCTTATATGTATGGTAGAGAGAATTTATTGCTCATGGCCACCTTATGAGTCTTCCTTCTTATTAAATGGACTTTTGAACTTACTCTTAATGTTTGATTTTATGCTTCCCAATATCTATGTTATTCTTCAAATTTGGGTGCTTTAATATGCTTTATTTCTCTTTAAAACTCTAGCCATGTGGTGATTTGGGGGTTATGTTCTTGATGAGCATTATTTGGTAAGACTTCAATGCTATTATATTTCTTGAGTGATGTGTAATGATTAATATACCTTCAACGCTTCAATATAAGCATTACTCCTATTATGAGTACTTCATGTACAAGTGTTAGAAAGAATATGATGTATCTTCTTTTGTTGTTCCAAGTGGCACAAGATGCCTTATCTTAAGATGGCAAGTGGTATTCCTTTCCCTTACATGTAATGATACCTTCAACATATTTTATTCCTTAAATACTTCTTTCCAATGAATACAAATGATATGATATTGGATTCAATGCTTTATCTCAAGTGAATGGTGATGCTACTCTCCCATGAATTTTACTCCAACTATGATGATTCTATGATGCTCCAACACTGCCCTATTAGGTGATAATTCTACTCTAGTAATGTTGGATTTAGGTGCTTCGAAGCTATCCTCTTAGCTGGTGGTTTGTCCAAGCTATTGCTTGGGTAATGCACTCTTCATTTACACCTTGATTTTTGTGTAACTTGCTTCTTTATGCTAGAAATATGTTATTCTTTGTGCTATCCTTTTTACGTAGACTCTTGATATTGTAGGTTATTGTACTATTGTAGGTACTAGATTTTGGTGTCTTTAGAAACCTATAAATTTATCTATTTGAGCCATTTGTTGGCTCTCTTTATTCACTTTGTAGTTTGCTCCTTAAACTTGATGATTCAACCACTTGTAGACTATACTTTGCTTGATATTTTAGTGTATTTGAGACACTATATATTTTATCCTATGTTGCTATTTAGGATAAGAGCAATATGGTTCAATAATGTAATGCAAATAGTTATAAAAAATACCTTGACTTACAACTATACTTTGAGATATTTAAATCTCCTTTTTTCAAGCTTTTCTTACTTCCTTGATGAGGTGGCTTCTTTTCTCTGCTCCTTGGTGGCAAATGAATATTTAATGTTGCCTTCATTACTAGACAAATCTCTTCTATAATTCTTTTGCTTGGTTAACTTTGTAATAACTAATACAAACTATTAATCATGCAACTAATATGCCATTTTTAGTGGTTTAACTTTGCACTAATTTTCCACCTTAACTTGAATACTTAATGCACCTTTAATGACTAGTATAATGTAATAGTACTTTCTCCTTATTGCTCCTTTGAATGAAATATTAAAAGTAAGTTGAAATATACACTATAATCTATGAAACTTTCACTTTAAGAGTAATATTTCCTTTGCTTCCAATGAATAATAGAAAGTTGATATTTTATTTTTCTCAAAATATATCTAACATCTACTTCTTATGTGCACGTTTTAACTCATTTAGAAACTATATTCTTCATGCCCTTGTATACTTTAATATGTAAACTTTATCCTTTCAAATTTTAAACTCGAATATGGTGGTAAATGAAACTTAATAATGAACCAAGTAACCAATGTTCAAGTAAGTTGCTTACCTTAATGATATTTATTTGATGATGTATATATTGATGATTATATTCACCAAATTGTTACCTTGTGTTTGATGGAATTTAAACTCTTTAACTCACCAATTTAAAACTTTGAAACTCCTCTAACTTTTTGCTCAAGAATGTAGTTTGGTGGCTTTAACTCTCCTTTAGGATGCCTTCTCTGAAATCTACTTCAATTGTCTTATTAGAACTCTAAAATGAGGCTTTCCTAGCCTTCTCCTTTCAAAATTATATGAGGATTTCCTAGAATTATCCTTCTTTCCCCTTGATACTTCTTCTTATAGGTCTTAAATATTGCAACTACAAAGTTTTGCAATGAGATCTCTTCTTGTAGATCTTTGGAATCTACTATTTCTAGAATCTGGAATAGGACTTTTGTCAGTCCTTATCTATATTCAATCTTCTAAAATTGTATGTTCTTCAATGGGACCTATTGTTGGTCTCTTCAGATTCTTGAGTTATTTCCTTTGCAATCTATAGTCTTCAATATTCAATGGTTATTACCAGTCTCCAATATTCTCATGGACTCTTTTTTGGAGCCTCTACTTCCTTCAATCTATAGAAAGGATCCTCTTGCATTTTTATCTCTTCTATAATCTATAGGTTTTAAATGGACCTTTTTCATAGATCTCCAAGTATTTTATCATTATTTTGTTGCTTCAGGTATTGGATTAATTCTAAAGAAGATATTCTTCCTAGCTCTTGTAGGAAGCTTCCTAAATTTCTATGAATCTCCTTTTCCTACAACAAAGTATTAGGATTGTAATCGAAGAAACTCTAAATATTAAGATATTCAATCTTCACTAATTGATTTTTCAATCTAGTGGAATCAATGCTAAGTCCTAATCTTCACAAGTTTTTTGTAACTCTATGGAATGACTCTAGCCAAATGTAATTTTTAGAAATTTTGAAAATGATACTTTTGCTCTCCTCTCAATATCTCTTGTGGCTCTCACTATTTCCTATCAATCTACCATGGATATGATACCACTATTAGCTTCTGACGGGTATATATTAAAGGAAATTCAATCATAAGATGTAAAATATGTAAGCTATGATAAGTATATGATAATAAAAATATATAAAATATAGGAAAACTATAAGATAAAATTCTACAAAAACTCACAGATATGATACTAATGAAAGCTTACAAAAATAGTACAATGCTATATAATGGAGGACATGAGAACTCTAAAATTTATAAAGGATCTACATAGTACCTACTCACTATTACTATACCCTCATTGTACTATAATAACTCTCTCATTATTTCTTTTCTCAAGGGCATATATATGAAGATATGTGCCCTGGCCTTTACTCTACCCATGTCTCTTCATCTACCTAAACTATGACTGATGTACATGTGTACTAGATATACAGTTACATCATTGCATATTCTAACACTTGTGGATTTATTACCTTTGGATGAAGCAATTACTCTAACCTTAATATAAGATAAACTCCTAGTCTACTAATGTACCCAAGGTGGTACATTGTCATGTATGAAATAATATAATATACTCTAACATTAAAATAAAACCTTTTATAGCACCAATATTACACACCTTTTGATAACCTTTTGTAGTTAATCTCCTTGGTGATTTTATTCACACTTTTTCTGTCTTGAATCTATATTTTTTTTAGCTTCACATTCTTTTATTTTTCTACCCAAAAACATCAATTTTCAGCTCTAATTGCTACCAAAATTTCAGCTTGCTTGCTGTCCAAATTTCTATTACAAAATACTGAAATTTTTAGACTTTTTACCTTTACATATGCTGCTCAAAATTTACCTTCTTTTGTCTTCAATTTCTCTGATTTTTTCAGCTCCAAATTCTTCCTTCTCACCATCCAAAAATTCTGCAATTTGCAACTTCAATTACTACCAAATATTTCTTTGATTTGTGGTCCAAACTTTATGAAAATTGCAGCTTCCAATGCTGCCCAAAATGCTATCTTGAAACTTCTTCTTTATCCTTACAAAAGGATTCCAAGAAACTCTAAAATTTACAGGTCAAATACTTTTTCAAATGTTGTCCAAAATACATCTATATCTCCTTCAACTTGTTGCCTTCGATTGTAGTCAATATCTTCTTCAGAATCTCCTTCAAATTGCTTCCTTTTTTTATCTGCAAACTCTACCTCTATTTCTATCTCAATTGCTGTCAATTCCTTATTTAAAAACTATCCAAATTCACTTTCAAATATTCCTAAAACATCTCACTAGACTGAATGCTTGTCCCTTTCCTGGTGCTTTCAGTGGTGTAAAAGTTTTAAAATGATTGTGGCATGGTGGTTATAGGGGCATACATCGCAGAATATTGTGGCAGCCATAAAATTTGGACAATTTACCCGGATTCATGGTGGCTACCGATTCCACTATGTAAATTCAAAAAAAATAATATTCCCAAAACATATCCAATTCACAACTCTTCTATATTCTTCCAATGTTGACCAAATACACAGTCTAAAACTCTTCAAATATTGATTCAATAATTTAATCTCTTCTCCTCTATATTGCTGTCATAAGATAGTCTCTAACTCCTCCAATATGCTACCTTAATTTGATGCCAAGCCTTCCTTCAATTGGATGTTCAATGGCACTTAAAAATCTGCCCAAATCTTCAATTTGTAGCTTTATGCCACCTTCAATTTTCTATCCTATTACCCTTCAACTTCTCTCATGAAAATCAGCAATCTTATCCTCCACATATCAGCCTTAAAATATTTAATAGTTATCTCAAAAAACATTAATTTGGTGGCCTCTTCTTTCCTCTTTCTCCTCAAATTTTGCTAAATTCTATCTTCAAATTTGGCCTCTTTGCTAGCCTCTTACTCAACAATATGAATGTCTTGAGGTCTTCAAAAATACTTTCCAAAATCTGGAAAACTTCTTACCAAATCCTTCTTCCTTTTGGGATTGTTGTAGGATGGCAACAATTGTTCCAAATTCATTTTTCTAGGAGCTTCACGTACTTGCAATCTTCTTCCTCAAACCTTATTCAAATCTTCTCCAATGGCCACTTCTTCAACATTCTTCAATAGGGCTTATCTAGCCTTCTACTTTCTCCTTACAAATTTTCTTGAGACCTCTTCTCTTGGGTCTTCAAATTATGCAACTCTTTAATTAGACCTTTTTATTAGTCCTCCTCTATCTTATTTCTCAAATATTCTATCTTCCAAATTTAGAATTTTTTCAATGAGATCTCTTCTCTTGAATCTCCTCTTTCTTCTATCTTCGATAGGGCTTCTATGGTCTCTTTATCTCTTCTTCCTTTAATAAGAAGTATTCAATATTCAATGGGACATCACTTGAGTCTCTTTCTTCATTCTTCAATCTCCAATCAGGTACATAGACTTTTAGGAAATCAAATATGAAATTCTTCTCTATCTATTGTAGGAAGCTTATCAAATTCTAAGAACTATTTTTTTGCAACAAAAACTTAGACAACAACAATCAAGAAAATTTCTAGAATTCTAAAATCAATAAACTTCACTAGTTATCCTTCAATCTAGTGGAAAGAAATCTATTTTTACTCGTAGTCTTCATGAGTTTTCCTACAACCCTATGAAAATACTCTAGCCAAATTACAATTTGCAATCTTCTTTTGTCTATCAACATTTTGAATAGGACCTCCTTCTTGGGTATCTTAATCTCACCAATATCAAGGTCTATCTTCAAGACTTATAAATTTCCTTCTATTATGAATTTGCTCTTGGAATAGGTAAATTAAATCTCCAATATTCACTAGTTCTCCTTCAACACAATGGAAAATACTAGCCTCTATGGATTTCCATTTCCATAGGTAATTATTCAACTTCACTGGGATCTCCTTAACCAATGGAAATCTCCTTTGCAACTTTTTAAAAACTTGTGCAAGGTAAAACCTTGCTATAGATATGATACCACTGTTAGATTTTGATGTTAAATACGTAAAGAAATATAACCTCAAGATCTAAAATAAATATACTATATCAACTATAAGATAATGACAATATTCTAAACATATAAAAATCAAATATTTTCTACAACTCATAAAATTTCCATTAACAAATGCTCACAAAAATAGTAATTTGATATAGAATAAATATCTCAAGTACATAATACTTCCATACACTCTCACTCTCTATTGTGTTACTACACACATACATATAGACACCTATATAATGGAATGTGATTCTTCATATGGAGCACTCTTGGCCTTCACTCTTCCTGAGACTCTTCACTTTCCTATTCTAAGGACACATGTGCACATGGACTATTATGCACATTTGCATTATTAAATACTTTGCACATTCTAATAATACTTGTGCATTTATTACATTGCATAAAGTAAATACTCAAACTCTAATCTAAGACAAATACCTAATCCAGAGATGTACTGAAGGTGGTACATTAGCATGTACCAAATAATGTAATATTATCCAACAGTCTTGTAATTAATCCATGGACACCACAACCTCTTTCCAATCTACAATTTCATGTGGATAGAATAAACATATAAGATGTTGGTATTCTAACTCTACCCACTAAAAATCTAATCTCCTTGCCATAAATTCTTTGAAATTTCTTTTCATTCTAAACCAGAAGAATAATATTATTATATCAACCTTTAGATCCCTATATGGACCACATATGGTACCCTATGGAATTTATTTAATATAATATTTCTCATCTTGCTTACTAATGGTACATATAAATACCTTCCAAATCTAAGTGATAAATTTTCATCAAAGGACTATCCTATATAACTCTCATTACATATCTTGCTATAAAGATTCATGTCTCTGTAGGTAGCAAATCCACCTCCTAGAAGAAGAAGAAATTATCACATTTTGTATTACACGATTTTGTTAAATTTAGTCAAGTTTTATCAATTGTACAGTTTGTTCAAAATGTAAAAATGTACATTTGTCTAATTGTACCATGTAGGGTGAGAATTTACAATTGGGTAAATTTTACAACTTCATAAATATATGAAATTGAGTTGAAATGTGCATTCAGTTAATTTGATAAAAATCAAATTATGACTTAGGGAAACCTTAATGCAAGTTATTTTTTGTATGGGGATGGTAGTTGTGAATGATGTTTATCTCAATAACCATGTTGGAAGAGGTTGCAAAAACATTATATAACCCCCCCAATCATTTTTTATGTGTTTATTATTCATGTCATGTTCATACTATAGACACCCAAAATGCATCATGTTGATGGCGATTACTCATATGGGACATGTTACAAGACCATATGGAAGATCTTGGACAGACTTCAAGATAGAGCAGTGGTTTTAACCACTCAATTTGGGCTCTTTGGCCTAAAAATCTCAAACAGTTGTTAAGACCTATGGTCTACAGTCTTAACTGCCGTAGTTCATAGTCTAGGCTACAGCTGTCACCTGTGGTTTATAACTAAAGTTTAGTTGGCATTCATCCGAGCAAAATCGGTTTGAACAACCCTTTATTCTAGAAGAAGGTAGTTGAAGGACGAAATATTCCAGATGCTTCCAATCCAACTGTCCCAACCACCTCTTATTGATCTTGGCTTCTCCATGAAACCATCCCTAACACTTGGGTAATCCTATAAGTACCCCTTAAAATTATGGTAAACAAATTAAGTGTGCCTTGGAGATTAAAGCAGTGAAGCCCTATTGGATTTTAGACTCACCTAAGTGTACTTAGAGAGATTTTTTTTGCTATTCATTTGCCATTTCATATAGCATCATATCAATTTGTGCCATGGATGCCCTAAGGATCTAAAACACCAAGAAACACAAATTCAGGCAAACGGAGGCCCAACTATGCAATTCAACCACCAAACCAGTCAGAGGATACCAAGGCGACCCTTGACCATCAATTTGACAAGGAGGATCAAATTTGTGGCCTTAGATTTGGGGGTAAAACTACTTTGTTGCTTGTCATGGCTGACAATTGTGGTGTATAGTGTAGACCGATCATTTGAGCCGCAGTTTGCAATCGGTGAAATATCTCCTTACTGTTATTTTTGCATTGTATTTCACTAGGTTAGATTAAGCATCTTAGTGGTTTTTTTAGTATTTTAGAGACTCTTATTGATAGAATTAGGTTTTTCACCAAGTTTACTTCATTATACAAAATATGACATAATTAGCTCATTTTCGTGTTATCATGCTTCATTTCATGTAATCAATCCACTGAATAGATAGTTGTACTTTCGAGTTATATATTTCAATTAATCTTTTTAAGTATTACATAGGGTTAGCATGCTTTATTTTCTTTCTTGATTTTATTAGTGTTATGGCATCTTTATGTTCATTTTTATTAAAGGGCCTCATAATGAGAGGCTACCTATGTTTTTAATGCTTTTATGTTGTTTATTGATCTCTGGAAAGAAGATTCAAAGGAGATTCAACCATCCAATTCCTTCCTCAATGCGGAGAAGAGGGTCAACTCCACCCTAGAGCAGTTTGTGTCACCCTGAAGGGCCTAAAACTCACATTTACCCTTGATAGGGAATATTTGCTTTTTCCTATTGTAATAAGAGTATCAAAATGGTATCCCTAAGAGAGATGTAACTATAATCAGACTTGGCTTATTTACAATGGAATAAAAGTGTTTTTCTTCTTCCCATTTGTTGTCAATTTTGCATCCATCTACTTTGTTTGTCTTATTTCATTTTACACAGTAGGAAGCATAGGTGTGAGGCTAGTTTGATGGTCATAGAAGCCAATCACAGTGGAACTCCACATTTTTAGCCTTTGATTTTTGACCTTTTTGTATTTTTGGATATCAGGTTCAAACTGTGGTTGATAGCTACGGTCTCATTGTTGGCCTGTGGCTTCAAGACGTGGTCTACAATAGCAATCGTGCGACAGAGCTACGGTTTATACAAGACACAATAGATAGCAGGGATTCAAAGCTTTATCATATGAGGATCAGAGGTAGGTCCCATATTTAACCCCTATTTCTATTTTTAATGCCTGTGTTTTTCCAGTTTGCATGAAAAGGAGATTTAATTAGGACACATAAAAGAAAAGGAAAATGGATTAGGTCCTAGGATTTCAATTCTTTTTACATTTTAGCTAGGTGTTGCTAGGAACAATGGACTAGGATCCAGCGTTCTAGATTAAATTTTATGTTGGTTTGCATGTCTAAGGCCCAATTAGTGGCCATTTACATCATAAAGTACATTTTCTAAAAGAGCTTGTAGTATGTAGCTTGCATTTTTTTAATTTTAAAAGTTCTTTCGCTGCATACCACGTAGGAAATGAGCATGAATGTTGTATGATGCATTTTATTTTCATGCAAAAATTAAAATGAACCACACACACCATGTTTCAATTAAATTCTAGTGAGTTGGAAGTGACATCCAACCACTAGTAGGGTTTCAACAATGGTGGAGGTGATTTCCATATGTTGGCCCAAATCCCATGTACCTTATGTTCTAGACCAATACTAGATTTGAGAACCTTTCATAGCCTAGAAAATTTGCATATACTCCTCTTCGGAGGGTATGACATTGACTGAGTGAAAACGAGTGAGGATCTGGGAGGACCTGTGCTCCCTGACCATGTGTGGGCTTCTTTACCACACATTATAGGTAGGATTACGTGGCCTAGAGTTCATAGCCAGGTTGTCGAGCTTTGAGTATATAGGTGAAATCCAATTAAACTGAGATTATAACCCAATAAGCTTTAAAAAAATGATAAAAGTTTCTAATACTGATACAACAAATCATAAAACAACATCAAATAGTTTAGGGCTCATATTTTATAAGTTAATTCAATATAATCACCATTGTATACCTTGTTTACATAATAAAATATAAATCTAGATACTAGGTACACCATGGTGGAGACACGAGGAGGTTGGCAAAGGCTAAAGTCTGATGCCATTGACCAAGCCCCACTAGATTCACAAAAAAATGTGTTGAACCCTCGCCCACATGCACTTCCAAAATGTCATTCGGTAAGCATCAGAGGAGACAATTCGACACAAGGGGATACCATTGAGTGTACCCATGATAGAGGAGCTTATGTGTACTATTATAGACATAGGATAGAGCATGGAGCCTCTCAGTATGAGGGTGCTCCACTTGGAGGCCATCATCGAGATCATAGTGCATGTGCATCCACCGGATCGACTGATGATTATATCATACAGGGGGAAAAGTTGGTACCCCTATGTACTAGGTCTATAGGAGGTTCTATACCTCCAACTTCAGAGCATAGAAGAGATCAGGATCCACCCATTTAGGGGCATGTAGATAGGCCTATTTTTGAGCATACACCTATTCACACTCCCACACATAGTGAACCTCACAAGATCACTATCGACATGTCGAATGTGGGAGCCAATGGTACACCACCGTATGAGTAGTGGCAATCCAGATAGTTGGATGGTTTAAGTAGCATCCTCGAGTAGTTAGGCTACAAGCCTTTAGCTTAGCCCACTCATATCCCAAGTGAGCATAGCAGGAGCACTATTAGGACTACCAGAGAACATGGGGAGGCTTCCAAGCATCCTCATGGTTCGCATCCACCATCCACGCATGGTGGCATACAACATAGGACTTAGTATGATGCCAATGTCATCTTCACATACAAAGAAAAAAGTATAGAAAATATGTCATATGGGTACAAAACCCATAAGTTCACTTGCATGGAGCATACATACTAGATGCCTCTTACGACTGATCACATTGATAGATCACATAGATTGGTATCTGAGCAGAGATGACAACTCCTCAAATATCACTTGGAGGATGCTCACACAGAGAGGCAACACATTGAAGATAAGAATATTTAGGCACAAAGGCTCATTAGACAAAGGTTATATGAGCAACGTATGCATGAGGAATGCATATTTACCCAAAAGGAGCATGTAGAACAAGAGGATAGGCTAGCCAGGGTTGGTTTATTCACTAACATTGAAAATGAAGAGTGCACGCATAGAAGGAATTTTTCATAAGCTAACGTGCATCAGGAGCACAGAGATGCTCACACTCATGTCAGTGCCCAACAAAGAGAATGACCACCACCATTTGAAGATCAGAGGCAAAGACAATATGAATAATAAGAGGAAGATGGAGTTGATCATGGGTATCCTAAAATATTCCAAGTTAAGGAGGAATATCAACATCCTCAACCTCAACAAAGAAAAAATGTACCTCTAAGACCGCCCCCATATCAGTTTAGGGAGGAGGAATTTCTATCCTTGTATGCCTATAAGGCCTTAGCAGAGAAAGTGAAAGCAATAAATATGCAAGGCATAACTTTTTAAAATTTGACATTAAGCAAGATTCATAACGAGCCTTTGGACCCCTCGATGCCTAATCCAGCATATCTTGAGCATTTTGACATACCCAAGCTAGATAAATTCAAATGTGATAAAGATTTGCAAGGACATATCACAATATTTTTGGACATGTGCTTCTAGATTGCAAGCAATGATGCCTTTATTTTCCATACGTTCAGAACAACCCTCTCAAGACCATCTCAAGAGTGGTTTAATTAGCTAAAGAAGCACATTATCACCAGTTTTGAGCAATATTTTGACACCTTTCTTGAACGGTTTTCTTTTGGCATCAAGAAGCTAGCTAACCTTTCCAATATGGTTGTTCTAGCTCAGCACGATTATGAGCTAATCCTAGAATATGGAAAGAGGTGGAGGAGATTAATGGTAAAGTTGCCATTTCCCATTCCTACTACAAAATTGACTCGGATGTTCACGAAGAGTTGTGCTAAGTACATATTATTATTGTTGCAACTACAATAGTACCAGATATTTGAGGAAGCTTTGGTGTAAGCCAAAGTAATTTAGGATATCAAGTTGCAAGAGGGCAACTTGAAGCTCAAAAATAGGAAGTAGGGGCATAAGAAGAGCTTCAAAAATCATCAGGGAAAGTAGGACCACGTCAATGAGGTGGTTTTAAACCTTCAAAGAGAGGATAAGGGGCAACAAAAGCAGATCTATGAGGCCCAACCTCCTCCTGCGCAATACGAGCAGTGCAAGAATAATTACAAGGGAAAAAATAAGGAACAATGCCCACCTATCCAATTCACGCCTTTGACAGAATTATTGACATCAATATCCTATCAATTGTGAGAGGCTAAGGCAATTAGGTTTCCCGATATTAAACTAGTTGATCCTAACCATCCCAAGTCAAAGGAGTATCAGGATGATCTATTTTGCATATTCCATCATGTGAAGGGCCATGACATCAAAGTATGTTGGTCCTTCAAACATATAGTGTGGAATATGATCGATAAAGGTGAGATTATAGTTTTGAATAATCCATTGGCACTGAACTACCAAAACATGGGGATTTATAAAAATCTATTGCCAAACCATGAGGCATCGCACAACAGTGCTGGCCAGGTCAACCAAGTGCACATCGAACCACCTACCCAGGGTTTCATAGGCATGGTTAATATTGTTACTAGACATGGGAGGTATGAGCAGCCAAATCAACCTCACGTGCCCATCAGGATATAAGCTATGCTGAGTCAATGACCAGTTCAGAATATTCCAGGCCCATAAACTAGACTGGTGGTGACCATACGAAGAAGGTTGGTTCAAAACCTATAGACAACTCCTATGAAGTTGTCTATTTATGAGCTGATACAACGATCCCCCAGGCATAGGGAGATGCTCATGGACATTTTAAGGTCCATCGAGGTGCAGTCCTAGGATGATCAAGCGTTCACTAATTTTTTGGAACATGTACAATAGTGCTAGGAACCTATGATCCAGTTCTACGATCATGAAATTAGGATGGTTCTTATAGATAAAACTGACCCATCGTTACATATTATCACATGTGTTAATCACATGCCATTCAAGAGGGTCTTGATCAACACTAGTTTTTTTATTAATATTATAACGACCAAAACATTGAGTCATTTAAAGCTGCCCAAGTCACATATTATACCCACCGCATTCACATTGAGAGAATTTAATGATGCGCTATGCTCGATGGTTGGCACAATCATCCTACCTATTTAGATGGGCCTAAAGACCATCCTCGTTATGTGTCATGTGATTGAAGGCACCATGCAATATAATTTCATTTTGCGGAGGCCTTGGATTCGAGAAATGCATTGTGTTCCCTCCATACTACATCAATGTGTGAAATACATTCATGAGAGACAGGTTCACATGGTGTCGTTAGATGAAGAGCCCTTCAAATTCGTGAACCTAGCTAATTTGTCAGGGGGTTTCATACTCCCATAAATGCACCTGGACATCTGGCTAGTGTCACTGGTTAAGAATCCAGGAGGTAAACAAAAAGTGCGTGCTCAACCATCGAAATTTGTATCACACAAATCTAAGCACACTACAACAACTTCTATGAAACTGACTAAAGAACACAAGCTTATACTGAGAGGGGGGGGTGAACAGTATAAGACCACTTTTTACTTTTGCTTTAAATCAACTTTCAAATCAGTAATATGCAGAGAATAGATAGCAGTATCAAGAGCAGCAATTAAAGCAATGCACAACACATCATCAACAAAGAGACACAACAATTTACGTGGTTCACCCAATGCGGGCTACTCCACGGATAAAACTTTCTCACTAAATTTTATCACCTCAAATTCTGGGAAACCTTTCCCGATTACAAAGTTTATGGGCACCAACCCAAAGGAGATACCTTCCCCTAGCTCTGCTCTTTAATGGTGATCTTCTAGAAGACCTCTACCTCCTCTGCCCTTAGCAAGTGGAACACTATCCACAGAAGACACCTGTCTTCCCTGCTCTGGCTGGAGATCTCTGTCCTCAACTCTATCACCTCAAAGCTGGTCCTCGAATTTGCACTAAACACAGTCCTTCGGTCTAGCACAAATGTCCTCTTCTGCCTCAATCTCTGTCCTCAATCTGGTCCTCAAAACTGGTTCATAAAAAATGGTTCACAAGCTTTCAAGACAGCTTGCTTGATCTTTGCCCAAGTCTTCACTAAGACTTGCCTTAGATCTGCTTTGCAAGTTCTTAGAAGAACCTACCCAAACTTCCCACAAGCTTCAACAACAGCTTGCTCAATGTTGTCCAACTGTTCTCTCTGTTCTGTCATAGCTGCACTTGGTCGAAACCAACTTTCGCACAGTTCTACGTAGTCACAGCAGTACACAACACTTCGGCTATCGAACTCCTCACTTTTGTGCGCTGTCTCCGAATGTCGCAACTCCAACAGCTTCTGCTCCTTTGCGCATCCACCGCAGTACAGTCTTCGCACACTCTGTGCAACCACAGTAGCATAGACTTTGCACACTCTGCTTCTCGACGATCGAACTTCTCACTCGCACTTTATTTGCGTAGATCGCACTTCGAACGCACACTTCGATCGATGCCAAACACTTCAAACAGCCCTCCTTTTATACTCACAATCTCAAGATTAGAACCTTGATCTTAGTCGACTGTTTTACCCTACAACCACGTCGGCTACAAAACCTACGTTGCGTCGGCCCAGATTTAACTCTGTCGGCTTCACTGCCTCCCTATAGCTTCTGGCACGAAACTTCAACATGTCACGATATCGCGACACCTTTGTCTACCATACACCTTCTATTGCTTGTTGTCATGAAATCGTGACACTTTTTGCCTTTGTCTGCTTCCTTTGAGCTTCTGTCATGAAATCGTGACACTTTTGCCTTTTGCTGACGTCATCTCACTTCTGTCATGAAATCGTGACACTTTAGTCTTCAAGGCCTTCCTCTTCACTTTTGTCACGAAATCGTGACACCTTTGCCTTCTACTGACATCATCTTCACTCTGTCGTGAAATCGTGACACTTTAGTCTTCATGGCCTTCCTCTCAGCTTTTGTCGTGAAATCGTGACACATCTGCTTTGCTGACATCATCTGCAACTCTGTCATGAAATCGTGACGCTTTCTCCAACTGCAAGCTGCCAACTCAACTTTGTCACGAAATCGTGACACTTTCACTGCAAGCTGCCAACTCAACTTGTCATGAAATCGTGACACTTTCTCGCATCCGTACAACTTCTTTATAGCCTGTCATGAAATCGTGACGCTTTCAGCTTTCGAAAGCTTTCTCTACTGCCTATCATGAAATCGTGACACTTTTGGCTTTCATACGCTTTCTCCACTACCTGTCGCAAAATCATGATGCTTCTCCTTTTAGGCTCTTCTCTTTGCTGCATGTCGCGAAATCGTGATAGTCCTCAACTTGACTTATGTAGCATGTCACAAAAATGCGACAGCCCTTCCTTGGAACTTTGCATCATGTCACGAAATCGTGACAGTTCTTGAATCACTTTCTCTCTCTTCAATCTTGTCGCGAAATCACGACAGATCATACTGCGGACTTCCTCTTCTGCAACATGTCACGAAATCATGACACTTTCTTGTCCGTACAACCTCCTTTGCAGAATGTCATGAAATCGTGACACTTTTCTTTCTCTGCCTTCCTGCACTGTCCGAGTCACGAAAATGCGACATGTCACGAAATCGTGATAGTTTTGCCCAATTCTCTCTCTTCCCGCATGTCGCGAAATCGTGATAGTTTTGCCAAATTTTCTCTCTCCTCAAACATGTCACGAAATCGTGACAGTTTTGCCAACGCTTTCTCTCTCCTAAAACATGTCACGAAATCATGATAGTTTTTCCAGCCGCCTGCATACTTTTTCTTACTTGTCTTTTTCTTGATCTTTTTGCAACTGGGCTACCCTGATCTTCTTGGCAACTCACTGTCCATGCTGAACCCTTCATCAAGACACATTCTTTGACATCAAACCAGATTGCTTCAAGACCTTCTTGACATCAATGACAACAACTACACTTAGAGCAAGAGCAATGTACCCAAGGTACCCAAAATTGCCAACAATCTCCCCCTTTGTCATTGATGGCAACCCTTAACTGAAAAACACTACTCAAGAGCCAAAACTGAAAACAACTGAGAATCTGCATTTGAAGTTTTTGCTCCCCCTGACTTGAAGCTCTCTTCTTCACTATGAAGCTCTCCCCCTTACTCATATCTCTCCCCTTACTAAATCTCTCCCCCTTTGTCATCAATGGCAAAGGGTCACCTTTGGGGCTTGGGACTAAGAATGAGCCTCTTAGCTTAGTCCCTCCCCCACCTCCTGATGAGGTGATTTAAAATAGGGTTGGGAGTGAAACTCCCATTAGACACTCATCATCATCAGTGTCTACAATTTCTTTGCCGTGCCTTCTCTTGAATTCTTTGTCTGTATTTCTATTTCTATCACTGTTCTGATCCTCGGACCTGTTCATACTGTTGTTCTTGTTTCTTTTATCATTCTTGTTCTTATCCATACCTTGATCCTTAGACCTGTTCATATCACTTTTTCTGTTCTTGTACCTTGGAAGATCAGCTCTACACTGTCTAGCTGTGTGGCCTGCATTGTTGCACTTATAACAGGTAACAAAGTTATTTCTGTTCGGCATACCTCTTCTTTGAATCCGTCTGTTATGAGTAACCGTGTTCCTATTATTAGTCTTGCAGAACATTGCCTTATGCCCAAACTGATTACAAGAGTAGCAATATCCTTGAAAGAAATTAAAACTTCTGAAATTGTTGTTTACCCTCTTCATTTGATCTATGCACTGTGAAGCCGTGTGTCCAAACCTATGACATGCAAAACATCTGTCATGAAATATTCTTCTGTTTGACTTCTTGGGTCCCGAAAACTTCTTCTTCGCATTCAAAATTTTGTTCTCTATTTCTACGCATTTATCACTCATGGATTCTTGATCTGAAGTACTTTCTACATCAGAACTCTCTTCCTTTTGAAATCTCTTGCTAGATTCCCCAACCTGTTTCTTGTGCGGCTCAACAAAACCGAGACCTATTTTATCTGTTGGTTTTCTTTGTCCTTTGATGAGAAATTTAACCTTCTTGGAGCTATCCTAAAATCTGTAGAGCTTATCCTTGTACTCTTTATTTTCTTCTTTCAAAGAAGCCATTTTCTGCTCTAACTCATTATACTCAAGAATCTTAGACTCTAACTCATCCTTGAGTTCCTGTGTTTTAGCTATAGAGAAGTCAAGACTTTCTATAAGATCGTCTCTCTCCATACAACATTCATCTAACTTGATCTTGAGTCTATCATTCTTCTTTCTTTCCTTTTTCAAAACACTAAGAGCATTATTGAGTTCACATTCAAGATCCTCTATTTGATTGCACTTTGAATTATCAAGGCCTTTTTCATATTTCTTATCACTAGAGGTGCTACCCTTTTCAAAAACCATACATGCATTTTCCTTATCATTTTTTGAAGCATCCTCATACATACTAGCAACCAATTCATTATTTGTGCAATCATCCTCAAGGTGCCCAAAATTTCCACATCTAAAACATTTCATGACAATGAATTTATGTTTCGGTTCTTCCTCCTTTTCTGAAATGAACAACATCTCATTTTCATTATCACTAGAAGAGCTTTCACTATCACTGCTAGAACACTTACTTGCTTTGTCCAGATAGAAGCTCTTCTTGTTCTTGTGTGAATACCTCTTTCCTTGATTGCTGTGCTCATCTTTGTTTTTTCTGTAATACCTGTGCTTTTTAGAATCCTTGCTCTTAACATCCTATATATCTTCATCACTTTCATTCTTGGAAACAGTACAGTCAGTAGCATAATGACCAAATTTTCCATAGTTGAAACATCTTATATTTTTCTTGCTTTTGTGCTTTCTAGAGAACTTGCCTTTCTTGTTGTAATATGCCTCTTCCTCACTAGAAGACTCATCACTCTCTTGAATCTGTTTGCCTTTTGATTTCTTGGTAGCTTTGAAAGTCGCCTCTTTCTTTACATCAACTTTCACTTGAGTTCTCAGCTCAAATGCTGCAAGAATACTATGGAGCTCATCCTTTTTCAACTTATCTAAATCTTTAGCTTCCTCAATAGCAGAAATATTTTCACTAAATCTATTAGGAAGAGATCTTAAAATCTTATCACACACATCATTTTCAGCAAGTTCAAGACCTAAGTCTTTCATAGAATTAACAACTTCATCCATACGGAGCATGTAGTCACTAATATTTTCATCATCATTCATCTTGAGCTGTTCAAACATACCTTTGAAGTGTCTCAACTTGGCCTTTCGGACATTTGCATCACCTGTATGAACAACCTGCAATTGTTTCCACATTTCACTAGCTGTCTTGCAGTGAATAACTTTGGTAAGATCAGCCTTCTATAAACCCTTTAGGATTGCATTCATGGCTTTTGAGTTGCTGTGATGTAGGAGCCTGTCTTCTTTAGTATAAGGACCATTTGCAGGAATGGTGTACCCATCTTCAATAACTTCCCATACCTCATTACCAAGTGCCATTAGATAGACTTTCATTCTTGCACTCCACAGACCGAAATCTGATCCATCAAGAATAGGTGCTGCATTGCCACTTGAATAATCCATTGTGTTCTTTGCAAGCTTTTCCTTCAAGCTGTTAAACTTTTCGAAGGTACTGGCTCTGATACCAATTGAAGAACACAAGCTTATACTGAGAGGGGGGGTGAACAGTATAAGACCACTTTTTACTTTTGCTTTAAATCAACTTTCAAATCAGTATTATGCAGAGAATAGATAGCAGTATCAAGAGCAGCAATTAAAGCAATGCACAACACATCATCAACAAAGAGACACAGCAATTTACGTGGTTCACCCAATGCGGGCTACTCCACGGATAAAATTTCTCACTAAATTTTATCACCTCAAATTCTGGGAAACCTTTCTCGATTACAAAGTTTATGGGCACCAACCCAAAGGAGATACCTTCCCCTAGCTCTGCTTCTTTAATGGTGATCTTCTAGAAGACCTCTACCTCCTCTGCCCTTAGCAAGTGGAACTCTATCCATAGAAGACACTTGTCTTCCCTGCTCTGGTTGGAGATCTCTGTCCTCAACTCTATCACCTCAAAGCTGGTCCTCAAATTTGCACTAAACGCAGTCCTTCGGTCTAGCACAAATGTCCTCTTCTGCCTCAATCTCTGTCCTCAATCTGGTCCTCAAAACTGGTTCATAAAAAATGGTTCACAAGCTTTCAAGACAGCTTGCTTGATCTTTGCCCAAGTCTTCACTAAGACTTGCCTTAGATCTGCTTTGCAAGTTCTTTAGAAGAACCTGCCCAAACTTCCCACAAGCTTCAACAACAGCTTGCTCAATGCTGTCCAACTGTTCTCTCTGTTCTGTCATAGCTGCACTTGGTCGAAACCAACTTTCGCATAGTTCTACGCAGTCACAGCAGTACACAGCACTTTGGCTATCGAACTCCTCACTTCTATGCGTTGTCTCCGAATGTCGCAACTCCAACAGCTTTTGCTCCTTTGCGCATCCACCATAGTATAGTCTTTGCACACTCTGCGCAACCACAACAGCATAGACTTTGCACACTCTGCTTCTCGATGATCGAACTTCTCACTCGCACTTTATTTGCGTAGATCGCACTTCAAACGCACACTTCGATCGATGCCAAACACATTCAAACAGCCCTCCTTTTATACTCACAATCTCAAGATTAGAACCTTGATCTTAGTCGGCTGTTTTACCCTTCAACCACGTCGGCTGCAAAACCCTATGCTGTGTCGGCCCAGATTTAACTCTGTCGGCTTCACTACCTCCCTGTAGCTTCTAGTGCGAAACTTCAACATGTCACGATATCGTGACACCTTTTCCTACCATACACCTTCTATTGCTTGCTATCACGAAATCATGACACTCTTTGCCTTTGTCTGCTTCCTTTGAGCTTCTGTCACGAAATCGTGACACCTTTGCCTTTTGCTGACGTCATCTCACTTCTATCATGAAATCGTGACACTTTAGTCTTCATGGCCTTCCTCTCCGCTTTTGTCATGAAATCATGACACCTTTCCCTTTTGCTGACGTCATCTTCACTCTATCACGAAATCATGACACTTCTATCTTCATGGCCTTCCTCTCAGCTTTTGTCATGAAATCGTGACACATCTGCTTATGCTGACGTCATCTAATCGTGACACTTTCTCCAACTACAAGCTGCCAACTCAACCTGTCATGAAATCATGACACTTTCCAACTACAAGCTTCCAACTCAACCTGTCACAAAATCGTGACACTTTCTACATCCGTACAACTTCTTTGTAGCCTATCATGAAATCATGATGCTTTCAGCTTTCAAAAGCTTTCTCTACTACCTGTCACGAAATCGTGACACTTCTGGCTTCCATACGCTTTCTCCATTGCCTGTCACAAAATCATGACGCTTCTCCTTTCAGGCTCTTCTCTTTGCTGCATGTCACGAAATCATGACAGTCCTCAACTCGACCTCTGCAGCATGTCACAAAAATGCGACAGCCCTTACTTAGAACTTTGCATCATGTCACGAAATCATGACAGTTCTTAAAACACTTTCTCTCTCTTCAATCTTATCGCAAAATCATGACAGATCATACTACGGACTTCCTCTTCTGCAACATGTCGCGAAATCGTGACACTTTCTTGTCCGTACAGCCTCCTTTGCAGAATGTCATGAAATCATGACACTTTTCTTTCTCTGCCTTCCTACACTGTCCGAGTCACGAAAATGCGACATGTCACGAAATCGTGACAGTTTTGCCCCGAACTTTCTCTCTCCTCAAACATGTCGCGAAATCATGATAGTTTTGCCAGTGCTTTCTCTCTCCTCAAACATGTCACGAAATCATGACAGTTTTGCCAAAGCTTTCTCTCTCCTAAAACATGTCGCGAAATCGCGACAGTTTTTCCAGCCGCCTGCATACTTTTTCTTACTTGTCTTTTTCTTGATCTTTTGCAACTGGGCTACCCTGATCTTCTTGGAAACTCACTGTCCATGTTGAAACCTTCATCAAGACACATTCTTTGACATCAAACCAGATTGCTTCAAGAACTCCTTGACATCAATGACAACAACTACACTTAGAGCAAGAGCAATGTACCCAAGGTACCCAAAATTGCCAACACCGACTGCATCAGTAATATTTTGGGATGAAAGGAAGCTAAAGGTAAAAATGGGTGAAAAGGAAAATAATTAGGTGCTCGAACCAATTGCCAATGAGGCTCCCACTCCCATGGAAGTGGAAGAAGCCCAAGATAAAGCTGAGGAGGTACCTTAACCCACCTTGTCTACATCAAAAATAGGATAATCCACACCACGGTTGACTGTTAATATGGCCAACACAAGGTTAGGTGAATATATTTTGCAAAAAATCACCTTTGGATCAATCCTAGAGACTGCACAAGAGATGGGCCAACTGCATGCTCATCATTTTTTGGTTGGATAAATAGTGCCATTGGGAGAGCCACCCAGTCAAACAAAATTCATCTACACTGGTTTGGATCAGATTCCTACTTGAATGCCCATTGACAAATATGATGATAAACCATTTGCAGTGAATGTTCGTTACCTATCTAACCTTGAATATTCCATGCATATTTTTTAATTATATTATTGGCATGGGTATGGCCTTGGTATTTTTTAGCAAGGATGTAGGACTCCGCTTGAGCTGCATTATTAGTTGGCAACTGATAGGTTTTGGCTAGGGTTGCAAATACGAGGATAGGATGATTTTCTTGCAGTATCTTTAGACTACCTGTACCTTAGTTTGGGGAGTGAAGTAGATTTCAATCCTTATCACCCTTTTTCTTCCACTTTTTGGAGAGATAACCATATGGTGTCTTATGTCACCATAGCACCACTTGAGACATATCATGAGGATATCTTTGTGAATAGTGAGTATTCACCCAATGACCAGTCAGAGGATGATGTTGAGTCGGTATATTTGGGAGTATTGTATTTATGGTGCTTATACCCAATTTTACTGAACAACGATGATAGTGATCAGCAGATAGCCTATATGGGGCCACATTTTCCAAAATATCCCATTCTAGTGGGGGAAAATGAGGGCTTATATTATGATAGTGATGAAGAAGATGAGATAGAGAGAGCCTACTTAGGACCTCCCTACTTACGTTATCATAATGCACTGTATACAACTAAGGATATGCATAGAGATATTAATCTCCATCCTCACCTCAGAGGGAGACAACCAAATTTTAATATTATTTATCATATAGTGTTTCTTGATTCATTGACATACATGGAGCTCCTTGAGCCCAGTGATCCCATATGATAGTCTATTCATAGACTAGATTCGATCATTCCCATACCCACATAACCACATCTCAGGGATGGTAGTTTTGATAATGATAAGTCACTTGCACGTGGTCCTAGATATATGACCCATTTAATAAACATGGTCTCCATTTATTTGAACACTTCACTCCACAATCCAGCCAATCCATACAAACCGTTGCATTTAAATTTAGATGCTATCGACTGAGATCATGTTGAATCACCTGTTGAGTCTGAATATTTCTTTCCTAACAAAGAAATGTTGTAACCATTTCGTTTTGCGTCATGCTATGCTTATTATGTCTATCATGTTGAGGATTCTTCCAATGTAAAACTTATAAACCCAAAATATGACATCCACTTGATCCCTACGCCTCATCATCTTGAGAAGGGATCACACATGTTAGTAGAGGAAACCTTCGATGTGGATATCAGTAATGATTTCACTAATCCAAGGAAGGTTAAATTTGGTGAGAGTCTCACTCCAGAGGAGCGTGCCACCCTCATACCTATACTAAAATAGATGCCTAATATTTTTTCTTGGACTTACAAAGATATGCTTGGTCTAGACTTACCCATAACCTTTTGCTAGATCTATCAAATAAGTCATTCAAGCAAAAGCGTAGAAAGATGCATCCAACAATAGCCTTAATGGTGAAATATGAATTGCAAAAGTTATTGGACATAGAGTTTGTCATCTCCATCGATTATCGAGAATGGGTATCCAATATGGTGCCTATAGGAAAACCTGATGGAAGGATCTGTATTTGTATGGATTTTAGAGACCTGAATAAGGCAACACCGAAAGATTCATTTTCGTTACCGAATATTGATGCTCTGGTAGACGCAACCGTAGGTCATGAGATGCTCTCCTTGATGGACGATTTGTTCGAATACAATAAAATTTAGATTAAGCCCTAAGACCAACATAAAACTGTGTTTATAATTCCATGGGGTACATTTTGCTATAAAGTTATGCCAGTCGACCTTAAAAATGTTGGTTCCACATATCAGCAGGCTATGACATATATCTTTCATGACTATATGTATAAAATATTAGAAGATTATATTGATGACTTGTTGGCAAAGTCATTACTGCATTCTAAGCATGCAAAGGTCTTAAGGAAGGTCTTCGATTGTTTGATAGAGCACAATGTTAGGTTGAATCCTAAGAAGTGTATATTTGGTGTAACTTCAGGAAAGCTCTTAGGATTCAACATTTCAAAGTGAGACATTGAATTTGATCCAAAAAAGGTCAAGGCTATTCTAGAGATGCGTCCTCCCTCAAACATCAAGGTATTAAGAAGCCTACAGGGCAAAGTAGCATCTATAAAGTGATTTATCACTCAATTATTGGATAAATGTCGACCCATGAATTGATTGCTACACAAGGGGGTCCCATTCAACTGGGATGAGGACTTTCAAGCAACCTTTACTAAAATTAAGTAATACCTGGCAATGTCACCAGTTCTAGCTCCACCAAGGCCATATGTACCATTTTTTCCATATATATCGACAACCGAATTTGCATTAGGGACCATATTAGCCCAAAATAACATGCAAGGCAAAGAGCAAACCATATATTATATTAGCCAAACCTTGGTGAGTTATGAGCTAGGATATGCATATGTGGAGAAGTTGTGTTTAGCAGTAGTGTTCGCTACAAAGAAATTTTGGCACTATATGCTAAGTCATACAACATATGTAATATCAAAACAAAATCCTTTGTAGTGTATGATGAGCAAGACATATCATAATACACATACTACGATGTGGATCATGCTACTAACAAAATTTGATCTGGAATTCATAAGCCAAGTCCATTAAGGTATAATTCATAGCTGATCAACTGGTTGAGGCATCACTGTAAAATAGTAGGCCTCTTACCATTGAGCTTCCAGATGATGCAGTATTCATCATATTCGAAGCTCCCAAACCTTAAGAACCATAAATTAATGCTAATATGACCTTGTTCTTCTACGGTTCGAAGTGCGAGTAAGCGGGTGGTGCAGGAATAGTGTTTGACATGCCGCAAGGAGCTCCAATGCCCTTGTAATTCAAATTAGACTTTCCTTACACCAACAACAATACTGAATACGAAGCCCTATTGTTGGGCCTCCACATAGTCATCACCATGAACATTAAAAGGTTAAACATCTTTGGCGACTCCTTGCTCATAGTCAACCAAGTTAAGGGACTCTTTCAGTGCCGATGTCCCATTTTGAAAGCTTATAAATATCTTGTTGTTACATATTTGGGTAAGTTGGAATGGTATGACATCGAAGCAATTCCTCATTCATCAAATAGTTTCACAGACACCATGGCATATTTGGTATCCTTAATCCCTAAAAATCCATCTAACGATTTTACTACCTTTCATGTTAAAACACTCTCACATCCTACAGTAGAGTGTGAAGCCTTTGATAATAAAGAGTCAATCAACATTTTAGCGTGGAGTTGAATACTTTATGAAGAAGGCACCCTGGGGGTCATTAACATTTCAAAGTCCTACGGGGAGTGGTACTACCATTCACCACAAGGTTGTTTCCCAGTCTACATTTGCACATGTAGATACACAAGCAAAGAAAGTCATCTTGGAAGTTGAATTTCAGGCTTACCAGAGCTAGATGTCACAAATCCAAGACTTTTTAAAACTTGGTTTGATCCTAGAGGGATTGTTGCATGTCACAAAATGCACATTCAAATAGAAAGCAACTAAATATGTCTTGTTAGGAGATATTTTGTATCGACGAGACTATGATGGAGTTCTCCTTCATTGTTTAGATCCCCAAGAGGCATCTTCGATGATTTCACAAGCTCATGATGGTATGTGTGATGGCCATTTTAGTGGTATGGCCATCGTAAAGTGCATCATTCAAATGGGTTACTATTTTCCCACTATGGAGAAGGATTGCAATGTGTATGTCAATAAATTCATCAAATGTCAGCATCATGCTAATCTTATGCACTTGCCATCACAAGCCTTACAACCCATCCAAGTGGCTTGGCCATTTTATCAGTAGGGATTGGATCTCATCAGGAAGATCTCTCCCCTGTCATCCGATCGACATACATTTATTATCACAGCTACTGAGTATTTACAAAATGGGTGGAAGCAATACCCTTAACAACAACAACTAGAACTCGCATAGTAGAGTTTATACTCGAGCATATCATATGTTGTTTTGGGATTCCATCCAAGATAATTTTATATAATGGACCATCATTTAAGAAAAAAATATGAGAGCTTTGATGTCTAAGTATAGAATCAAACATAGTTTTGCGACTCCATATTATCCGAGACAAACAGGTAAGTTGAGGCCTCAAAAAAGACTGGTTTCCATCTTGAAAAATATGGTATCAGAACACCACAAATATTGGCATATCCAGTTACCCCTTGCATTATGGGCTTACAACACTAGCATTCAGACACCCACTAGGGCAACTCCATTTCACTACTATATGACGCTGAGGCCATTATGCCCTTAGAGTTGGAAATTCCAACACTACGCATCGCATTGAAAGAGTTCATCGATGATGACACCACGTGGTAAGATTACCTAGATCAATTGACGCTACTTTATGAAAATCACATGAATGCCCTGGAGCATCTTCATGTTTATTAGGAGCGATTAAAATGAGCTTATAATAACAAAGTGCATCAGAGAGACTTTGAAGTTAGGGATATTGTGTTGAAAGAGAACCAATAGAACTCTAATTTGCTGCCTGATATGTAAGATAAATTTGCAACTAATTGGCTAGGACCCTATATCATATCTAAAAATATTTATCTAGGTACTTATTGCCTAACATTTCTAGGGGGTGTTGAAGAGCCTAAACCTCTCAACATCATCCATCTTAAGGCGTTCTATGCTTTAGAGCGTAGCAAAAGGTACCAAGGGTTCCTAAAACCACTTGGTCATGTCATTTAAAGGCCTCGAGGGTTTACCAAAAACCACTCGGTCATCCTAAAAGGCTCCAAGCTCTCTTGTGAGTAGTTTGGTCAATCAAAAAGCTCCAAAGGCATCTGTAAGCTCTTTGGTCAATCCAAAAGGCTTTAATTATTTTCTCAAAACCGCTTGGTCATCCCAAAAGGCTCCAAAGGTATTTCCAAACCTTTGGTCAACCCCAAAAGGCTCCAAGGATTCCTAAGAACTGCTTGGTCATCCCTAAAATCTCCAAAGGTGCTTATAATCCCTTTGTTCAACCCAAAAGCCCAGGTTTTTTCTAAAAAATCACCTAGTCAATTTTAGAAGGATCCAAAGGCATTTTTGCATTGTTTGGTCACTCCTAAAGGCTTCAAGGGCATGTAATCATCATTTGTTCAAATATAAAAGCAACAAAATCCATAAAAAAAATTAAAAAACAATAAAATCCAAAAATATTTGCATTTGCATTATGCATTTTCATTTGCATTCACACATACATTCACTTCATCACATTGCATGTAGGTATTCTTCATCTGTTGCATTCCGTAGTAGAATGGATTGTGTTTGTTAGTCTTACAAATGACACCACATTGTGTTTCAATCATGCACCTCTACATTTATCATAATCCATCATTCATGTGAGTAATTGTATTTTTCAACACAACCCATTTTGTTGCTATGAATAATATACTAGGGTTTTCCTATCATTCAACCATACCTAGAGGTCTTCTCAAGAGTTGATAGAAAGCTTGCTTTGCTTTTATAGATGAGGTATAGTTAGTATAGACTTTAGCATATCCGAATCCTATAACTAATCAAAAAATTAAACAATCCTAATAAGGACTAGGAGAATATGAAATCCATGAAGCAAGACCAGGTATCTTGAGGTAAAAAGAGTTATTCTTGCTTATCTTCCTATGCGGACGGTATGGGAAAGGTTGGTAATTGGCAAAATGACAAGTTTATTCCCTACCCAGAATCCCTTGCATAATATAAAATGAGCAATATCCTAGAGTGATATCCCACATCAATCCTCAATATTGATACTCCCGATTGATATTATATATCGACATCCCAGATTTATATCCCATTTTTATATCATAAGATCGATATCCCAAAAATAGTTTTCCAAAGTAAATCCCCAAAGAAAGTTTCTAAAGAAAATTATCAAATTTCAATTCCAAAATGCCAAGCCAAATAAAGACAAATTGTACAAAGGAATTTAAATTAGTATCAAATCCCTTACTCAAAAGAAAGAAAAAAAAAGAAAGTACAAAATAAACAATGATTCTTATCACTATTGTACAAAATAAACAGTGATTATTATCACTATACATGAGCAAGTATCCTAAAAAAATGAATAAAATAAGGGAGCGAGCTTGAATCCCTGGAATTGTCAGAACTACTATACCTTACACATGATCAAATGTCTAATACATAATAATATTGTTTGTGTGCAGACCAATGTTTGAATGTGTAAGAGCTAGCTTCAGGTGTCCTGTATCGCCTAGTGGTCTAGTCCAACTAAAATCTAAACCTAGGATTGGATAAATATATGAGGATCCCCTATCTTAGAAATGGGCTGAAAGAATCCTGCATGACATCGGGGTATGCTTATACTTTATCTTAATATAATTATTTGCACACATAGGGATAAGGAACAGTTAGGGCCTATCCTATAAAAAGCCTTACATTTTCAAAGTCTATTTTGGTCAGTATACAACTTTTGATAAGTCTACTAGGGTGTTTGAGTCTCATGGAAAACCTCAAATATTTCTCTAATAGCAAAAAAATACCAAAGATCACAAACCATCAAAAATAAAAGTCATTCAATCATCAAATTGCAAAGTATCGAATCCATGATACATCATTACATTGAGCACAAAGTTTTTAAGATATAGGATAGATACTGGATGGATATCAAAAATGATATTTAGATGGCCACTGACTATATTGTGCATATCTTTCAAATTGCAAAAGGACTATAGAGTGACATATTATATCATTCACATCATACCGCTGCATATCATTGCATTTCATATATGGGTGTTTAATTGATTAAATTCTTATAATGAGGATTTTCAATTACATTAATGATTTTTACACATTCTTTGGTGTCATCCATTAGATTTTTAAACACAAATCACATTCATTCCTTATGTTTTAAGTTCTTAAAGCATATAGTTTATTTGCATTAGATTACCATCATGTAAATAATGCATTACATTCATTGCACCAACATATCATGACATCGTCATAAATTAAATGCATACAATAAAGCAAAATTAAATATGCATTTAAAAATAAACATTGCATCCATATGCATCCACCATAAGTAGCACATCTAAGAATCTAGATTATTGCATACCATCATCATCATAAATTAAATAGCTATCTAGTGCATGTCATCCATACATCACATCATATAAGCATAGCATCGCATCCATGTGCATAACATAAACATAAAATCAAAAATAAACAAGTACACATAATGATCCAAAATGATCAATATATATGTGTGTGTGTGTGTGTGTCCAAAAGGAGTACATTAGGGGTATATAAAAATACCCGCAAGCTACAACTATGTAGGTCCTCGACCTTACACTCAAAAATAGTACAACAAAGTATCTTTGAGATTTATACTAAACAGGGCCTACACCCCCAGTCTGTGAGGCACTTCTATCACATCCACCATCCTTGTGAGTACTCTACAAGCTAGCACCATGAGTACTCGAGGACTTATGATTACTCTATCTCTTATGTCCTCTAGCTAGAGCTGGTAGAAGACTTCCCTATCGCCTTGGTCCTTTGGGACCCTATAGTGTGGGTGTCCTCTAGTACCTCCCCACCTATTAGTCTGATATGGCCCTCTAGATGAGAGATGGAAGCTACGTGCACTATATCTCACTCATTACCCTCATCCATGAGGAAATGAAGCCTCTTAATCTCTGTCATGGGGTCAAAACCTATTGGCAATAAATAAGATGGTGCTGTCAAAGGTGGCATCACAACCTGCGTAGCTGAGGGGCCCCCCATCGCTGCCCTTAGCAGGTCCCTCTTAGTAGTTATGGCATTCATTTGTGTCTGTTCAATGTATCGCTAGCCAGTAAGCTATGAAATCTGAGTGTCTACAGTGCTAGCCTAGTCTTGGAAAGCTATCATCTTCTGCTCGTATCCCTACCACTACCTCTCACCTTGTGCTAGCTTTGCATCTAGAGTGGAGATAGATGTATCCCATTGAAAAATACGAGTCTGTCATCTCCCAACATGGCTCTAAAGGTCTACAACTTGAGCCAGTAGCTATCCCACCTCACTTTTAGGAGGTTCCTTGTCCTCCTCACCTATTTACTCCTCTGAATCAACCTAAGGAGCATCCTCTGTGGTGGCCTTTGCACCCCATCTTCCCTCAGTATGCTGGTGCACATTGCACCCATATGTATCAGCCTCTACTCTATCATATATCCGGTTAAGGGGTCCCTCTCCCTACCACTGTATAAGTAACCACCAAGTGTCATACACTGCGATGGTGCCAGCCCTATCCATGCTCGACTCATGAAAGTCATAATCCTCATCCCCTAGCAATGTTGGATGAACCCATGGTAGATCTCTCTCCAGTACTAGGTGCTTATAGATAATAGGAAGCACCAAAAGATCATGAACAAGGTCAAACTAGCATAGGACACATGAATAGTATTGGTACTCATGAATATTAGCCTTGTGGTCGAGTAACCACATATCCTTCCTCACCTGGCATAGCCACTCATTAGCCTCCTACAATGCAGGGCAATCCATGTATGGGCACCACTCTATATCATTTGCTTGAAGTTGTGCAAATCTAGAAATGTAGTGGTCCAAGTCCCCAGTGTGAGACCTACTCTGGAACCCCTCCTCATCATGGGGCTAGCATGCCACATAGCATTGGAATGCAATAGGAACAAGAGTAATCCTGAGCAGTAAGTCTATGGACCACTCAATTCGAATGTGCTACCAACCCCAGATCTAAAGTAGTAGGCTACAACTAATGTCAATCTGACTCCTATGGGTAACCTAATACAACTCATAATATAGTTAAGCTAGCAGCATGCTCCCCCAGGCTAAGAACAAAGTTCATCGTGTAGAACTCTAAGTAACCCTCCTAACGATGGTCGGGAGGTTTCAGGGGATCCTCACACCTGAGGAGTTTGGAAGCATGATCTGAATGACTAAGAGAATGAATATAGCCTCTTAGACTGAGAATATGCCCTTCTCCTACCAATATCTGACATGGATGCCTCCATGATCAATTCTAGTCTGCGCATCCTCACTGCGCCCATAGAAGATGGCATCAAAAAATAACTCCCTTACTATTGAATGGAGTGGAGGTGATGGGCTCACCATCGATCAGGATCCTAAAGACCCGGTAAACATCCTCTAGTTTCACATTCATTTCACCTATGGGTAGGTGAAATTTGTTGGTCCATGCATCCTAATGTTGGTCCAATGAAGTCATGTATGCCTGGTCTACCCTGATCATGAGAAGATCAAGCACGTATCTAAAGCAAATCGCACAGAACCACTCCCACTCCTAGTTAGTGAGCTGTCTATGGAGGATGTGAATGAGATCCGACTCCTTGGCTCTAGAGGTCAATTTTTGAAAAGAATCAATGCATAAGAAAAAAATGTGACTAAAAATAACTAAAAATAGTTAAAAATCGATCTTAAAATTTCCAAACAAATAATTTTTTTTCTAAAAATATAAAAAAATCAAATAAAATTGAATTTTTTTCAAAAGTCTCAAAACCGCGGGTCAAATCTATGGTTCACGTGACAGTAAAAATCTGACCGTTGGGATCTAAATCCTGTCGTGGTTGACAATTGGGATTCCCAATCTGACAATTAGGAAATGCATCTGCAAACTACGGTCTAGGAATGTAACCCTTTTAGGGTCACTTCCTAGCCTGGAACCCAAAAATTAAAAGCTCTAATATAGCCTAAACTAATGTGAGGTTCTTTACCAGTAGTTTAGTGAAGTTAATTGGACCCATTACTTAATGTGGTTCATTTTTAAGTTTAAAGTTACCTTTCCCGCACTGATGCCTCTACTAGATGAAGGCTATGTAGGGTCTACCATCAGGATGTGTGAGAGGTTTTAGGTAGTTGCTTCAACAGTACTTTGAGTCAAATATTTCTTCCTCACCTCTCAGAGCTCTCCAGTTGCAGTTGCTTTCAAGGAATAATAATGAAATTTTCAATGGGAAAACTATATATACTTTTATTAATTTTGCTGGACTGCAGCTGAAAATAGCGGTCCTAGAATTAGGGTTTCCCAACCATAGCTCTGAGTCACGATTCCCAAATTTGATATTTCTAACTACTGCCCATGCGTGTGGTTCATAAATGGCATTAAATGCACCAAAATACCACCATGGGAAGGTCTTAAATGGTAAATTAATGATTCCTAATGGATAAAAATTGTTGGAAATTTGAGTTAATTTGAGGTATTTTATGTTTTCATTAATGTCACATGGATCACTGATGTCACATGGATCACTGATGTCACATGGATCATAGTTGTACAATTAAAGGCCTTGGTGATGATTATTGAAAAGTGGAGTAATTTTGATTATTTTGTGATCTACTAACCCTTGTGAAGATTGGAAAAATAATTTTATGATTGTGGTAGATTTACAAAGAGGTTTTTTCATCTTCATAAAAGGTATGGGCACATTCTCCTATTGATTGTTTATGGTGGTTGATTTTTGAAATATCATTGGAGGGAAAAGGATTTTTTGTGGTTTCCTTTTAGAAAGTGGTTGGTTGAATGCTTCAAGGTTTTCTGAATTGAGAGTTGTGTTTAAGCCTTGTGTTATAAGAATAGTGGTTGATGCTCATTGGTTGTGAAAGAACTTGAGTTAGAAAAGAACATGAGTATCATTGTTATGTAAGATTTGTGGTTGAGCATTGTTGGAAATATTTGAGTTGGTTTATGCATATTTGGATTAGTGTTTTATGAGAAAGAGTTGTCCCTTGTGGTGATTTGGGTTGAGAGTGATATTAGAACATAATTGAGTCTCTAACAATTCTCTTTATGCTTCTATGAGTTGAGTTGAGATTTATTTGAGTTGAGAGTAAGATTAGAACATATTGAGTCTCTAACAATTCTCTTTATGCTTCTATGAGATTGACTTGAGTTGAGTTGAGATTGATTTGATTTGAGTTGAGTTGAGATTGATATTAGAACATATTGAGTCTCTAACAATTCTCTTTATGATTCTATGAGTTGAGTTGAGTTGAGTTGAGATCATTGTGGATCATTGTTGTCATCCATTGAAGAGTACATTGCCATTCATTGTTGAGTTCATATTTGATTTACCTTGATAGATTTATGGATGAGATTTGAGTGCTAATTTAGCATGATTTATTGAGCCTTTGATAAGGCCTTTGGGACATATTTGAGGATAGTGTTGGGATAGATTTGAGGATAGTGTTGGGACAGATTTGAGGATAGTTTTGGGACAAATTTGTGGATAGTTTTAGAACAAATTTTGGGCAATTTCTTCATGAGCTTGCTAGAGCATATTTGGGTAAGTTTTTGGTGATCTTGCTAGAGCAGATTTGACAAGTTCTTAGTGATCTTGTTGGAGTATATTTGAGCAAGTTCTTGGTGAGCTTGCTAGAGAAGATTTGGACAAGTTCTGTGTGAGCTTGTTATTCAAATTTGGACAAGTTTTGTGTGAGCTTGTTGAGCAGCTTTAGACAAGTTCTGTGTGAGCTTGTTATTCAGTTTTGGACAAGTTCTATGTGAGATTGTTAAGCAGGTTTTGTGTGAGCCTATTGAGCAAGTTATTAGTGATCCTATTAATAGAGCTTTGGGTGTGATAGAGTATAGAGGACAGAGTCTCAGTGGATAGAGATCCAAAAACCAACATAGTTGAAGACAGATCTGAGTGAGGAGTATTCAAGTGGAGAGAGCTCCACTAGTTAGTGAAATAGAAAGATATAGTCTTATAGAAGATCACATAGCCAAAGCAGAAGGGTAAAGAGTTCTCTTGGGAAAGAGATCCACAAACTTGATATTAGGGTATTAGCATCTCCTTTGGATAGAGATCCATAAACATTGTAATTGGGAGTGATTACAAAAGAGATTGATTGAGAAAGTTTTAGTAAAATATTTTCTCTGTGGAGTAGCCCACATTGGGTGAACCACGTAAATTGTGTTGTCTCTATTGTGTATGGTTTTGTGCATTGCTTTGATTACTGCTATTAATACTACTATCTTTACACAACATAATATTGATTTGGAAGAAAAAGTAAAACATGGTCTTATATTGTTCACCCCCCTTATCAGTATAAGCTTGTATTCTTCAAAAATCTCAATAAGAGAAATCAATTTAGCAAATTTGGTGATTTTCAAGCACTAGGATCAATTAAAAACTCAAAAAAGCCAAAAAAAAATTAATTTTAAAACAAGTCAAAAGCCAAATGCACCTCGTACTCAGTTATTTACCCTAGATACTTAGCATTTGTAGTGACTGACACTCCATGCAATTTGATGAGATGAGTAAATAACCATAAGGACATTTGGAGTAAATTATCATCGTTGATTTGATATGCTTCTTTTCAATCCAAAAGAAGGCCTTCGAGGCTAGACCACTCCACGAGAATGAGGCGTTTCATGTCATTTCTCCTATGACATTTTTAGCATATCATTGATAAATTGATTCAACATAAATCTAATTTGAATTGTATTATTTTGATTCCCTAAGAAGGCTATTGTAGCTCGACCGCTCCATGGGATAGAAATGTGCAATTACTATTAACAGTTGCAATCATAAGCTGAACTAAGCCTAGTCAAGTAATTAAATGCTAAATTCTAAGTTTATTCAGATCATTCATTATGGTCAAGCGACCTCGTCGCTTCATTAAATTATCATTAACCTCAATGACTTGTCGCTTGACGGGGGATCCCTTGGTCTTGTCAACTTATGTTCATCCTTACGAATCATTATCAGTGACTATCATAAGCTTATTCCTTTGCTTAGGGCAAATAGCAACTATGACAGTTTAGTTTGTAGCTCTCCTCATTTTAGTTATATAGGCCTAACTCCTATTGTAGCACCAAATCTACCTAAATTTTTGATGATGAGTGCAAACGTCTTCAAATTTAAGCCTTCCACGTAGTTGGAAGCAATGATTCAAGGATGTGCATCCTTTTGTAGAAATTGGGGCATATAATATTGATCAGATCAATGATCATCATGCAACATTTGACATCATTTTAGGTGGTGTATTTTTTCTCATGCTTTGTTCGATCTCATAATCATTCACAAAAAGGGTATCTATAGACATCTAAAATGCATCATGTCGATGGTGACTACTCATATGGGACATGTTACAAGACCATATGGAATATCTTGTACAAACTCCAAGATAGAGCAGTGGTTTTAACCACTCAATTTGGGCTCCTTGGCCTAAACAACTCAAACTACTGTTGAGACTTACGATCTATAGTATGAACCATTGCTAACACCCATGGTTCACAATCTAGGCCATAGTTGTCACACGTGGTTTAGAACTAAAGTTCAATTTTCCTTCATCTACGCCAAATTAGTTTGAATGACCCTTTATTGTAGGAGAAGGTAGATGAAGGATGGAATATTATAGAGGCTTCCAATTCAACTATCCCAACCACCTCTTCTTGATCTTGGCTTCTCCATGAAGCCACCCCTAGCCCTTGGATAATCCTATAAGTACCCCTAAAAATTAGGGTAAATAAATCAAGTGTGCATTGGAGATTAAAGCAGTGAAATGCTATCATATTATAGAATCACCTGAGTGTACTGAGAGAGATTTTTATTTCCATTCATTTGCCAATTCATATAACATCATGTCAATTTGTGCCATGCATGCCCTAAGGAGCTAGAATGCCAAGAAACACAAATTTGGGCAAACAAAGGCCCAAATGTGCAATTCAACTACCAAACCAATCAGAGGATACCAAGGTGACCCTTGACCATCAATTTGACAAGGAGGATCAAGTCCACAACCTTATATTTGGAGGGCAAAACTACTTTGTTGCTCACCGTGGTTGACAGTCACAATGTAGAGTGCAGACCACTCATTTGAGCCATGGTTTGCAATCGGTGAAACATCTCCTTATTATTATTTTTGTATTGTATTTCACTAGGTTAGGTTAAGTATCTTAGTGGTTTGTTTAGCATTTTATAGAATCTAACCGATAGAATTAGGGTTTTCACCAAGTTTGCTTCATTATGGCAAATAGGACATAATTCGCTCATTTTTGTGTTATCATGCTTCATTTCATTTAATCAATCCACTGAATAGATATTTGTACTTTCCATTTACATGTTTCAATTAATATTTTCAAGTATTTCATAGGGTTAGCATGCTTTATTTGCTTTCTTGATTTTATTAGTGTTATGGCATCTTTATTTTTATTTTACTTAAAGGGCCTCATCATGAGAGGTTTCCTATGCTTTTAATGTTTTTATGTTGTTTATTGATCATAGGAAAGCATATTCAAAGGAGATTCAACCATTCAATTCTTTCCTCAACACGGAGAAGAGGGTAAACTCCACCCTAGAGTAGTTCGTGTCACCTTGAAGGACCTAAAAATCATATTTACCCTTGAGAGGGAACATTTGCTTTTTCCTACTATAATAAGAGTATCAAAATGGTATCCCTAAGAGGGATGTAACTGTAACCAGAATTGGATTCTTTACAATGGAGTAAAAGTGTTTTTCTTCTTCCCATTTATTGTCAATTTTGCATGCATTTACTTTTTTTCTCTTATTTCATTTTACATAGTAGGAAGCATAGGTGTGAGGCCGTTTTGGTGGTCACACATACTTGAGGATAATTACCCATTGTTGTTCAAATATTTTCATTTTTATATGATGTTGATGCATGTATTGTACAAAATTGACATGGTTAATGCTATTATGAATATGAAATCAACCATCCTTGACCATGTGTTATTGTGAATTTTGTTGTATGTATTGAAGTTTACTATAGATTGTCGATTTTGTGCAAGTATGTCCATAATGTTGTGCTAGATTGTTAAGACTACAATGGAATTACCTTATTGATGATCCTACAACTTGGTGTGATGGGGTATAGTGAAGTTGTTCATGTAAATTTTTTTACTTAGATATTTACAATTTTTTGTATGATTTCTAGATAATACCAATTGATGATAATGATAGTTATATTGTGAATTAGGATTTGCATGTTGAGGAACTATGTTAACAATTACACTATGAAGATATTTGAATCCTATCTTGTGGGGAGAACTATGAGTGCGATGGAAAATCTAAAGTAGAATTGCAACAAGGGTTGTACCAAACCATACAACAAATTCATTAAATTGTACCTTGATCATTTGCCTAATTTGGAATTGTTGTTACATAGTTACACTCACCAATTAAGGAAAACTGGGGTTTTTCAGAGAGATCAATTACAAAATTAATGAGTTTACATTACAAAATGACTTTCAACAAGGTAATTATGTAGTAAATCATACATTATATAGTGTTTTATGATTTGGATCATACAACTATATTATTTGGTGACCATACAAGCAATTTTGCATAGTTTACATATCGTACAAGGCAAATCGTACACTCTGTATGATTTGGTTTATAGTTTCCTGGAGTATGATAATTTTTCCTAGAGTCTCTTAATTCACCTTAGCTCTTGGAAATACTATACTTTGTGCTACATTTGGTACTATTACCTATGCAAACTTTGATAATATATATTAAAATTGGGTATAAATTGTCATGGTTGAGAAGAACCTATAAAGCGATAAAATCCTAAGAACCAAATTGAATGCGAATGACAAATACAAGTGTGTGAAGATGTAGGAGATGATATCAAGGAGAGTAGTAAATCATAGTAGGGAGTTTGAGACTTGCTCAAAAATTAAATTTGAACAATTATGTACATGATACGAATGAACCAGAGATAGAACAAGTATGGAATTTAAAATAAGGTGATACTGAGAGGTTGAACACATTTTTGATGGACATGTATGAAGGGGTACAAGATCCAACAAGCATCGAAGAGAAAATTAGCATAAGTGTAGACATTGATACAAAACCCATGTGAGGTTATAGTGAGTGTATGGTGACACCTAAAAAAGTGACATGTAGGTTGCAAAGGGATGCGAAGGGTGAGAGACAAGCACTAGAGCAATAATACAGGAGGTCTTAAGGAGAAGGACCATAGGCACAACCAACAAACCAACAAAGGAGGTCATTAAATTAAGATGCATAGGAATCCAGGAGATGACTATTTGGTGAGAATAAGGTACAAAGGATAGAAACATCCAATCAAGATCAACATAGTGCATAAACCATAAAAAGGAGGAATCTGTCAAGGATTCCAAGGGATACTTCATCAAGTGATGATGATAGATCCACCCCTATGGCTAATTTAGCCACATGAGTAGGTAAACAGAGGTGTCCACCCTTCATGGGATAAGGGAAGGAGGGCCCTACATGAAATAATGGTACATGTATAACCATATGGAGAGAAAATGGTGTAAATTAGCTAGTTGAATAGTTATAGTTATTCCCTACTACATTACAAGGACTTTCAATAGATTATTATATAAAGCAAGAAAATATACCAGATTTTTGAGTCTAGAACATGATTAAGGATACCTTCATTGAGTAATTTTGTCCCTTAAGGGATTTTGGTGATATTGTAATAGAAATATATATCACTAAAAAAGGAGTCAATGAGGATGTTAAAACCTATAACTATCGATTAAAGTAGCTAGCAGATAATATGCAAATATTTCCAATAGATGCATTAGTAAAGTGATGGTTCCTTTATGGGTTACTACCAAGATATAAAAATAAGATGAAAATAGTACCATCCTCAACATATGAGGAAGCCTTGAAAAAAGTAAAGAACTTTGAAAGTGAGACAAAACAAATGATAGTAGGATGCTACATCCTAGGCATGATAACTTGGATAGTGGTGAAGATGATACGATACATAAAGTAATACAATCATTCTAAAAGGAATTTTATAAGATAATCAAAGATGTCAAGGGAGACACTCAATGAGATCAAAAGGATATCTAGTGTATGAAATATAAGACCAAGGGGTATAAGAATGTAAACTACCCTCAAAATAAATATTTTCATATATGTAATGTGTTGGGAAATGAAGTAGCGGATTGTTCATTCAACTCAAAGGGTCAACACTAGAACTTAGCAATTGAGTAGGAGGAAAAATTAAAATCTAAATGGAATGGATATGATACAACCAGTGGAGGTTATATAAATAACCAGAGAGGGGGAAGGCAATATCAAGGCAACCAAAAAGGAGGTTAGAGTCATTTGTAGTATGATTTAGAAGGAATATCAATCATACAATGTCATAATTGCTAGGAATGGGGTATTTTGCAAAGAATTTCCCTTCACCCCAAAAACAAGAAATGACACAAAATAATGCTACACATATTTGTAGATGGTGTGATCCAAGTAACCATAAGGAAGCTAATTGTCTAAATCAAAGATGTATATGGCTCAAAGAATATGAAATTTTTGGATATTGATTTATCTTCAATCAAGGAGAAAATAGATGAAGAAGTGTTAGTATTAACCAAAATTAAGGATAAGAAGGATCCAAAATCCATCAAATAAAAGAATATATAGTAGGTGGTGAAAAATGTGCTTGAGGAAAAAGCACAAAAAGTTAAGCAATCAAGACTAGTAGAACAAAAAGAGTTAAAGAATCCATGTGCATCAAAATATAGAGTAGTGCAAAATCTAGTAGCACAAGTCCTGAACATGATAGTAGAACTTAAGGTGGTAAGTTTATTGGAATCTATCCCATCATTACAAAAAGTGATGGAGGAAAATATGTAACCACAAAAGGTGATAGAGGCATACAATCAACTGGTAAAGGAATAAGCACACAATGATTACTTCATAGATCCAACCATATTGATGACTTATGTCAAAAATAAACTTGCATTAGTCGATATGGTAACTTGGAGCATAAATTGACACAAGTTATTATTTATGGAGGATCCAATGTTAATGTGCTACCCGAGATGACTTAGAGGGAGATCAATGCTGCATCATTGTGGGCACCTAGTTTCATGTTGTATGCGGTTGACCAATATGGCATTGAGACAAATGGTGTCTTGATAGCACAATAGGTGATAATAGCTAACAAAGAATTTATCTTGGATTTCATTGTGATTATCATGTAGAAGCCTATATATATTGTACTATTAGAAAGAGTTTGGCTGCAAGCAGTTAAAGTTAATCATAATTGGATAAAAGACCATATCACATTCAAGAAAGTACAACATAAATATATAATTAACCTAAATAACTATAGAACTAGTAAATATGTGGCCTCGATGGATGAGTTATGCAGTTCTTATTTTGAGGAAGATTATGAATTCAATGAAGAGGGCATGTTGTACCTTGAAGAATGTTGTGAGGATGAAGCATGATTTAATAGAAGACTTCTCCACTAGTATATGTAGGAGTATGAGTTATTTTATCCTAGTTGCCTTTGCATTAATATAGAGGTGACCATGAAAAAAAAAATATGAAAAGAATTTTAGCAATAAAAATAAAGAAGATGAACAAGGGAAGTGGACATTCCCTAATAATTTTGTAGAATATACGGTTGGAGATGTTGTAATGACCCTAAAATCTAGTTACAATAAAATACATAGAAAATATATGAATTTTTTTTTCTGAGAGGGATTCATAAACCCCTAAACGACCTTAAATTGTTTTATTGATTAAAACCCTAAGTTTCTCGGAGAGCTACATCTCATGAAATACCCTCACACAAGTCCATCTATGTAGGTGTATTATGTGTTACCATAAATAATTTTATCTATCTCATCATTCTTGATGAGCTAAAATTATCGCTCTCATCTAATCAAAGATATACACCCATCACTATGCTATACACAAATCATTTCATGTAGGTATGACATGTGTATTGTAAGTTAAGATATTCATCTCATTTGCATGATGAGCTATCTTAACTCATATGTAGTCTTTCCTTAAACTTAATTATAATTCTTCCTACGGGGTCTTAATACCTTAGGTCTACTTCTTTCACCATAAGTGGTATTAATCCCTTAGGTCACCCTCTAAGTTCACTCTACAACACATTACTTAGGTTTTTATTTTTTTGCAAGAAATACAAAGATAGTTCTAGATAATAAATCTAACAAAAAGCATATCATGAAGCATAAAAATATACTAGAAAGGAAGCAACATTTAAAGAAGGTAAACATTAATTGAAAGGGAAATTAATACAAAACATAGATAATTCAAAGCAATAATTTAAAGATACATCTTCCAAACAATTAAAGATTATTACATATATTCAAGTATAGTAAATCCTCCATACTCTTAAATAATAACATATTACATCAATTTCATCAGGGAAATATCCCCATAATTCTAGTCTATTTGAGCATAAGTAAATCATTATAAGTAGAATCAAATTGATTCATTGGTTTCAACTACCTCCTTTTTCCTTCCTTACTTTCCATTGATCATTTGAGGATAGTAAGGGATCAGGGCACTCATGGCTCCATGATAGATATGCTTCTAAATGCATTTACTAAATTCTTTTCCAAATTGCAACTATACAAATTTAATCAAAGTATCTAACCATCTACTACATAATTGATATCATAAAAATATCCATTTTTATTTTTACCTCCCATTTCCCAAGAGAGTCTTTCAACAAATATAGCTAGATCATAGGTTCTACTTTAATCAATTTCTTTCAACCTTTATTCAACAAATTAAAGTCCCATACCTTTAATTTTTAAATAAGCTAGGTTCCTTTATTTCATAAATTAAGTCCCATTACTTAATTCATAAAATAATTATTCCCTTCATTTCATAAATCAAAGTCCCATACCTTTAATCTATAAAATGAACTAGGTTCCTTTATTTCCATTTATTCTTCATTAATCAAATACATCTTATTTAATTAACTAGAATAAATCATCCTTTTAATTATTCAACATAGTCAAAGTCCCATACCCCTAACTATGCAAATAATATCATTTCTATTTATTCTTCATTAATCAAATACACCTTATTTAATTAACTAAAATAAATCAACTTTTTAATTATTCAACATAGTCAAAGTCCCATACCCCTAACTATGCAAATAATAAAATTTCTATTTATTCTTCATTAATCAAATATACCTTATTTATTTAATTAAAATAAATTATCTTTTTAATATTCAACATAGTCAAAGTCCCATATCCCTAACTATGCAAATAATATCATTTCTATTTGTCCAAACCATGACTTGGGCAAGTGTGTGAGGAGGTGGGTGTGTGGTGGGTATGTGTTAAATTTCCTATTGATAAGCGTAGCTCTCATCTTTACGAGGATCATAGTTGGGAGGAGACTGATCAGCCCTATGCATTGGTTGTAGGGGTTTCTCACACACACTATATATATATATATATATATATATATCATTTCTATGTGTTCTTCATTAATCAAATGCACCTTATTTAATTAACTAAAATAAATCATCTTTTTAATTATTCAACATAGTCAAAGTTCCATACCCCTAACTATGAAAATAATATCATTTCTATTTATTCTTCATTAATCAAATACATCTTATTTAATTAACTAAAATAAATCATATTTTTGATTATTCAACATAGTCAAAGTCCCATACCCCTAACTATGAATATACTATCATTTCTATTTATTCTTCATTAATCAAATACACCTTATTTAATTAACTAAAATAAATCATCTTTTTAATTATTCAACATAGTCAAAGTCCCATACCCCTAACTATGCAAATAATATCATTTCTATTTATTCTTCATTAATCAAATACACCTTATTTAATTAACTAAAATAAATCATATTTTTAATTAACCAACATCCTCAACAAACAAGGGGATAAGCTAAATAACATTATCCCTCCAATATTACCCAATGGAGAGCTTGGATGAATAGCATCGACTACAAGGTATCCATTGGTCAAAGATAGCAATACTCCCACTATCTGCCTCGACAGTCATGTGAAAGGCGATGCCACAGGGGTAAAATCACCCTTGGTAGCTTGTTGGTCATGGGAAATACTAGCATACAGGATAAATTTGAGGTGCAACAACCCATCCAATATCCAACGACATTGCAAGTTAAGTAAAGGGAGATATCACTCAACAGGAGTGAAGTTATAGTTGGCTAATGGTGTTGCAAATAAAAACCAATAGTCTTACAAGTTGGGACCCCCATGGCATAGGGTTAACAACCCAACAGTGTCCCTTTCTTATCAAACCTCATAACCCTAAGAGATAACTAGTCAAGTTTAACGTCTTGTAGGTGCACTCTTTTCATGAACGAGGATTTGTTATCTATTCTAAGCATACTCAAACATGGGATGAATGGTCCATGACATCACCCAAGGCAAGTTTCCTTCCCTTAATGGTCACTTAAATAGAAGAGATGACAACAAACACCCACAATCAAATTTTAAATAAACTAACAAAGTTACAGGTGACACAACATAGACCAGGGGAGGCAGTCTTGCCAAACCCAATGTTGTAGAGAGCATGATTTACTTAGCATAGACATCTCTATGTGTTATTTATAGTGAGCAACACAACTTGATAGAAGAAAAGATATAGAAACCAGGTAAAGACACCATACAAAGATGATGAAAAAAATAAGAGAAGATAAGAAAATGAACCAACCTGTAACACTTGGGTTGTCCTTTATTTTCCTTCATGGTGCTTACTAGATGTGAGATGTTCATCCTCTTATGACATCCTCTTCTTACTGGATATGATACACTGCTCCCCTACAATGTTCTCTCCTTGCTGGTTATCAAACATTCCTTTTTTTTAGCAATGTTCTCCTCCTCTTCGTTTGCATGGTAATATTTGTCTTCCTCATTTTCTATCCATAGGCTCAAGAATTCCCAATAGTCTTGTCTCAACTTAAGACTCAACTACCTATAATTACTCATCCATCCACATATGTCAAACAACAGGGGATATATTTAAAATATTTCCCTTACTTCAAGACTTCATCATAAATAAATCTTATCCTTGCAGCATCGGTCGGAAGCTTCGTCCTGCAAGTTTCATAATATTTCTTGGAAAGGGTGGTTCTCTCAAATCGAATATTGCAAGCCATTTTTAATTAAAAGAGCTTCTATTATGTTTTTTTATTATAAAATTTTGCGAACAAAATAAAAAAATTCTTCCATTATAATCTAAAATAAAAGCTTCTCTATTTATTAAATAAATTTCCATTATCATTTAAAATAAAATTTTCTTTATTTATTTGTCCCTTTCCTGGTGCTTTCAGCGGCGTAAAAGGTTTAAAATGATTGTGGCATGGTGGTTATAGGGGCGAACTGCACGAAGATCTATGTGGTGGCTTCGGTGCAGACAACGCAAAATACTGTGGCAGCCATAAAAAGCTGGACAGCCTACCCGGATTCATGGCGGCTACCGATTCCACCATGTAAATTCAAAAAAAAAAAAACTCTTTATTTATTAAATGAATTTCCATTATCATTTAAAATAAAAGATTCTCTATTTATTAAATGAATTTCCATTATCTTTTAAGATAAAATATTCTCTATTTATTAAATGAATTTCTGTTATCTTTTAAAATAAAAGCTTCTTTATTTATTAAATGAATTTTCATTATCATTTGAAATAAAAGCTTATCTATTTATCAAATGAATTTGCATTATCATTTAAAGTAAAAGCTTCTATATTTATTAAATGAATTTCCATTATCATTTAAAATAAAATCTTCTCTATTTATTTATTTATTTATTTATTTGAATTTACATAGTGGAATCGGTAGCTTCCACGAATCCGGGTAGGCTGTCCAGCATTTATGGCCGCCACAGTATTCTGCGCTATCCGTCCTAGAAGTCGCCACATAGATCTTCGCATAGTCTGACCCTATAACCACCATGCCACAATCATTTTAAACCTTTTACTCCGCTGAAAGCACCAGGAAAGGGACAAGCATTCAGTCCGATGAGGCCCGAGATTTGAGCCTTGGACCTCTGCCCCCCTTATGGGGTAATCTTCTCTATTTATTAAATGATAAAATAAAGACTACCATATGCATACATACATACATACATACATATACATACATATATATATATATATATATATATATATATATATATATATATATATATATATTGATAAGTAAAATGTTCATTAAAGTGGGTTTTGAAAGGATCCCAAAACCTTGTTACAAAAGCAACATAAAGGCATGTTGTGAAGAGGAACCAGTAGATCAAAGGGGCCAATTGCCCACATTATAAAAACCACAAAAAATAGGCATACACCCATTCATGCATATATATTCATCCATGCATACACCCATATGCATGCATACATATATATTCATAACATAAAAGGATTCTCTTTTTTGAATACTAACATCATGCTTAAAAGCATTCAAGTAATACTAGGAGTTTCAAGGGCAGTCAACTTATGCATGCTTATTTTCAATCCTTTGATGCAACAAGTGATGAAGTAAAATATAAATCAATAATATGCAATAGAAAAATAGGGAGTCTTTCCGTCAACTTAGTCACCTATCTCATCCTAAGAAATTATGATAGCTACCAGGCTATCAACTTGAGGCTCAAGGTGACTAGCTATTGATGATTATCCCTAATCGATAATGCATACCTATATGAAGGTATCCATCAATGTTACCCTAGAGTTTCCTTAATTATAATTTCCCTATCCTCAAGTACTCTTGCTTTTGGTGTATGATTCTACTTCTTCCACCCATGAGTGTACCTAATATTGCATAGTTGACAATATGTCAATAGTACCATGCTCTTCCAAATTAACTAAACATCGCATAGTTGGTTCAATTTTCCAAACTAGGTATTAAAGCATCATCAATTAATACATTGTTTCTTTGTGCCAAAAATTCTATCAAGGAGGGTCATGAAATCCTAATACCATGGGACTAAACACCATCTATGGTGTTTCTAGTTTTACAAAAATAAAAATTATTACATTATATATTTTCAAAGAAAAAGGAAAAATGTGTTTGCATATCATCCACTTTCTTCCAAGTGGTATTATTTTAGAAACCTGGTCCCACTAGACCTTACATTGCTCAAGAGTCTAATTTTACATAGAATTAGAATGAAACTTAAAAATATTTACTGACATCACTACAATAGACTCTGGATTTGTCATATGCAATTTAGAAACATCCCACACATGTTCAGGGTTAGCAATATATTTTCTAATCAAGGATATGTGGAAGGTATCATGGATACTTGATAGGTTAGGTTGTAAGGAAAGTCGATATGCAACCATACTAATATTTTCAATGATATCAAAGGGTCCTATAAAGCGAGGATCCAACTTCATAGATTTGATAGAACTCTTAATCGATTTAGCCCTTAAAAACACTTTATATCCAACTAAATAGTCTCTTGGAGTTCTCTTTATATTAGCATAACTTTTTTGCCTATCAAAAATTTATTTAAGCCTTTGCCTAATTACCTTTAGTTGGTCTTCTCTTTCCTTGACCATATCTAAACCAATCACAAATCGATCGTCTAGGTTGTGCCAAGATAATGGTGTTCTACACTTTTTTCCATACAAGGCATCAAAAGGAGTCATCCCTAGAGAGGAGTGATGTCCATTATTGTAGGTTAAATCTACAAGATGTAGGTAGTATTACCAATGAGAATTATGATCCATGTAGTTTATGTAGAGCATGTATTCTAGTACTTGGTTTACCCGTTTAGTTTGACCATTTGTATTAGGATGGTATGTTGAACTCATATTCAGTTTCATGCCTACTACATGATGGAGGGCTTTCCAAAATTTAGAAGTGAACTTAGATTCCTATCTAAAATGATCACCTTAGGAAATCTATGTAATCAAAATATCTCTATGGAAAATCTGTTAGCCACTACATGAGCATCATACTTGATGTTTTTGGTATAAAATGTGCAATCTTAGTCAATTTTTCAACTATTACAAGGATTGCATCATGTTTATACCTGGTCTTGGGTAACTCTACTACAAATTCCATAGATATAACCTACCATTTTTACGTAGGTACATCATGTGGATACAATTTTCTGTAGGGTGTTTGCATTATGTCTTATATTTTTGACATACGAGGCATCAAGAAAAAAAATTGATAATATCCTATTGTAGACACCAAAACAGCACCATTCGATTAAGTGATTACAAACATTGATCACATTGATATCACAGCTTTTAGGGCAGCCCTTAGAGGTCAAATAGTGGTCTTGACCACTCACACAGCAGTTCGGAAGATCAAAAAATGAGCAGAGCAAAGTCGGTCGTTCTAAAGCCTTTAACAAACTTCTTAGCCTTCTTCAAAGCCTTCTTCAAGCCAAGCCTTTTGTCAAAAACCAAGCGGGCCCAAAGTGTCACGATATCGCGACACTTTGGGCCCCGACCCAAAGCGGGCCCAAGGTGTCGCGATATCACGACACTTTGGGCCCAGACCCGAAGCGGGCCCAAGGTGTCGCGATATCGCGACACTTTGGGCCCCGACCCGAAGCGGGCCCAAGGTGTCGCAATATCGCGACACTTTGGGCCCCGACCCGAAGCGGGCCCAAGGTGTTGCGATATCGTGACAATTTGGGCCCCGACCCAAAGCGGGCCCAAGGGTGTCGCGATATCGCGACACTTTGGGCCCCGACCCAAAGCGGGCCCAAGGTGTCGCGATATCGCGACACTTTGGGCCCCGACCCAAAGCGGGCCCAAGATGTCACGATATCGCGACACTTTGGGCCCCGACCCAAAGCGAGCCTAAGGTGTCGCGATATCGTGACACTTTGGGCCCCGACCCAAAGCGGGCCCAAGGTGTCGCGATATAGCGACACTTTGGGCCCCGACCCAAAGCCGGCCCAAGGTGTCACGATATCGCGACACTTTGGGCCCCGACCCAAAACCGGCCCAAAGCGTCGCGATATCGCTACACTTTGGGCCCCGAGCCAAAGTGGGCCCAACGTGTCGCGATATCGCGACACTTTGGGCCTCGACCCAAAGCGGGCCCAAGGTGTCGCGACATCGTGACACTTTGGGCCTCGACCCAAAACTGGCCCAAAGCGTCGCGATATCGCGACACTTTGGGCCCCGAGCCAAAGCCGGCCCAAAGCGTCGTGATATCACGACACTTTGGGCCTCAAGCCGACACATCATCAAAGACAAAGGCATACATTCAACTATCCAAAGAACGACCGCCATGTGGCACCTCTACGTGTCCCTTCTCGAAGAAACCCCGCGGGTCTGTAAAACGGTGGATTTTACAATGAACATTAATGAGACAAGCGGTTTTAAAAAAATATCCGATCCGAGGCCACGCCTCATAACTGCGATCTGTCAGTGCGAGCCATGTCCCATAATGGCCCGATAAGGATCAAATTTGAGCAGCGCCTGCGGACTTAGGGTTTGGCATTAATGTTCTCAGAGGCCGAACCCTCTATAAAAAATTGGCTCGATACGTAAAACGTTACGAAGCATTTTCTGGAAAAAGAACGAAGTGCTGTTAAACTAAACGCCTGATTACAGTCATCTGAATCTTCAGATACGACATAGGATTACAATAATCCATTAATTTTCCGACAACACGTTATCCGGGACTTTGAGCCAATTCCTAGTGGATTGGCGTCGAAGTCGGATTTTTACAGGGCGGCCCGCTTGGGCATCCCACATATGTTCGTAATGCTAATTCAATTCATGCTGTTTCAAATGGATTAAAGCCGTTTACATTTTAAATAGCTTATGTTTATGTTTTAAAATATATATCTTTCGAGTATATTGAAGCACAGTTCAAGTTTTAATGCTTTCAGAATACATGCTACCTTCAAATATAATTAAAACAATCTATGATTCCATGATATATGCTGTTTTCGATTATGTATGCTATTTTTCGTGAAAGTTGCGAGGTTACGTAGAGTTATTTAACGTATGCATTTAATCAAATGTTTGCATACATAATTCATTGTTTCACAAAGTCAAACGTTCTGTCTTCTTGTTGCAGGTGCTATTAACGGTTTACTGTTTCTTTTGCAGCAAGAACAGCAGTAAGCAGAGACTCATTAAACATCAAGCGGCGGCAACACTACAGCCCGCCCATTTTACATGTGGGCATGCGGAAAGAGATCACCGTTCATCCGGTGTAATTGAGAATATTGCATTAAAGAGATTTATTGTAACTGGGCTGGAATCTTATTAATAAAAGGGGCTATGCTCCTGTTCTTTTAATTTGATTGTATCCGTGTCATTTCACGTATAAATCTGGTTCTATTTTTATTACATCTGAACACTATTTTCTTTATTCCGGAATCTCATGCTTTCACCTATAGACACCAAAACAACACCAATCTGATTATGTGACAACAAGCACTGATCGAATTGACATACACAGCCCCTAGGGCAGCCCCTAGAGGTTAAATAGTGGTCCTAACCACTCTCACAATATTTTTGGAAGGTCAAAGGTCAATTTGGCACCTTTCAAGCACTCTGCTCCCTACTCGTTCCACCTTGGGACGATTACAAATTGGTATTCGTCCCACCCTGAGACGATTAGCAGTATTCACTCCAGGGTGGGGCGAATAGCAGGTTTGATGGGCAAAAGGTCAAACCTTGAAAAATGGTAGCTCATTTCCACCACTTAACTCCTCATTCAATGCATGGAGCATGAGTGAGCATTTTGAGCTCAAAGAGGTAATCATAGGGGTAGTCATGGAGCCCTTAATCAGGGAGGAATCTTCTTCCCCTCGGTAAGGCATGATGGCCAAGTGGTGCCTCTACATGCTCATTCATAGAGACCCTCAAGTCTATAAAATGATGAGTCTTCTCACCCCAAAAAATGACAGAGCAGGAGCATTTGAAGCAACAAGTGCTGTCAAATTACATCCTCACCCATCGTTTGTGCTTCTTACATCCTTGATATCTCTTTTGGAAGGGAGATTATTAGGTGATTATTGGAAGCGCAATCTGGACCCAAAACCTAAATATTTGGCCACAATACCACACCCAATTTTTTGACACAACACCATAAGAGGTTTTTGACCCATCCCAAGTGGATTGGTGCCAAAATCGAGCCCCAAATGGTAGGCGTCCTGCCCTCGGGCGTCCACCGCACTACTGCAGTCCTAATCGCCCCATCCTAGAGTGATTAGAAATTTGTGGCAGATTTCCCTACTATTTTTTTTGCATTTGATTTTAGGTCATCCATATATGCTTTCATTTAAATTTTAGGTGATTTTGATGAGTTTTGACTGTGCTTTCAGGTAATTTTGATGAGTTTTGATTGTGCAGTCATGGTGGGACCCTGTCCCTTGATTTTGAGATCAAATTTCTGATCAGAATTTGTGTGTTTTTGCTTGTAGGTGTCAATCTTTCAAGCACTGTACTGTTGCTTGTTCCACCCTATGATGAATACAGAGATGGAATTCATGTCACCCAGGGACAAATAGACATTCATCCCATCCTATGACGAATATAGATCTATTATTCATCCCACACTGGGACGATTAGCTCTCTGTGTAGTTTTAGAGCAAAAACTCAGAGGCATCCAATTTGGGCAAAGAAGAGGCAGGGGTTCTGAGCGTCCTCTGTAATTTTCTATTTTTTGTCTCTGTAATTTCCTATTTCTTTGCTTGCATAGGAGAGTTTTACTGCATGTTTTTATTTCTTTGTGCAAATAAAAAAGAACCCCACACACCACGTGGTAATTTAAACACCAAGGAGTTGGTCGTAAAACCCCAACCCTTGATCAAGACCAACGGTGGATTTCATCACCACCTTGGCTTGAATTTTTGCATACATAACCTCGATCGCTACTATTGCTAGACGTAAATCCTGACGAAAGCTGACCAAGTGTAGCTGGGGTGATTCCTAGTGCATGAGGATAAGTCTTCTATGGTATGTGTCAAAAACAGAGTGATTCCTCTTCCATACCGCCTATGTTCCATGTACCATTTTGATCTCATATACCAATAGTTTCCCTCACGTAAGGGTGGGTATATTGAGAGGTTCGGTATAAAGGCCTGGCAGTGGTATATTGAAGGGGTGACCATTTGGGAGACATAAGATCCATCATATTGCATGTACAACAACATGTTCTTTACAAAGCTTTCAAAATAAAAATCAAAACACACTAAACCAGATTTAGGGCACACCTTTAATCTATAAATGAGATAATCACTTCTTTTATTGTGTGGTTCCTTTTGTTTAGTGTAGAATAAAAATCATAAAGAAGATAAAAACCTACATAGCTTGTAGAGAGACACCACCATGGTGTACACCCGTAGCCAAGCCCAATCATGGGCAAAGGCTACGAAAAATGTACAAGGAGGCACAAGTCACCTCCGCTATAGCCCCAAGGACTTGGTCATACCACCTTGATGGCCTGACCCACAAAATAGTCCACATCATACCATGACAAAATGGGACTATGGAGGCACCCCTTCGAGGGACACTCCCATTCAACATAGACCCTTTCAGGAAGAATCCTTACACATGGCACTCAACATAAATGGGAAGGCTCCCTTAGATGCTCATTATGAGTGGCCACCATGCAATGAAGCACTAGAAAAGCATAGGGTCCATAAGGAGGGGCCATATAATTATATCATCCCTCCTCTACCCCTTATTACTGTAAAAGATAATAGGCCAAATCCAGAGTGCAAGGCTCTTCAGACAGGATGAGCCAACTCTGCCCACACCTTTCACATATACCAAAGGGAGCATGAGGAAGACCACTACATTCCTCAAGAGCAATACACAATGTGGGAACAATGCACTTCTGCACCTGCTATTTATCAGAATCACCTACTGAGGCTAGAGCCTCAGGTGAATGCCACCAACCTCGATAGAGTGAATCAACCTATAGAGATCTCGGATCATAGAGATAGATATGTAGGAGAGGCATCTAGGCCTCTTAGACTCATGATGGCAGAACAAATTGACTTGGCATTTTCCAGATATACCACCTGCCAAGCACAAATCACGTAGCTTAAGCAAGACCAACAACAGTTGGAGCACCTGTATCACCTTAGCAAAGAGCGCATTCGATGTCAAATAGATGAGTTTCTCTAGAAAACTATGCTTGAGAGGGTTCCAACCCCTCACACACAGAGGGCAGAGCCGTATGAGAGGCACAACCCCTTGGTATGAGACAGGTCTCCATGACCTTACCAAATGTTACCTCTGAGGCCTCCTAGACCTGAGCGGGAGGCCACTCCTAGAAAAAACTATGGGCACCCTCCGTGGGAACCCACACATGTTTATAGGTCTCACCCAAGAACTCCAAAAGAAGCCTATGAGGAGTATGAGCAAGAAGAAGAGCGGGCTGAAATGCCCTACCAAGGCAGAGGGGGTGTCATCCGGCATCCATAGGCTTCAAGTTCCATACAACTCGTAGTGGGAGCAAACCAAGGAAGAAGAGATCAAATCTTCTGATGCATATAAAGCACTGCTAAAGCACTTAGATTCTATGGAGATTAATACTTTTAGGCCCCAAAATCCTACTTTATGCCATATTCGTAGTCACCCTATGCATCCGTCAGTGCCAGCACCCCCATACCCTAAACACTTTAAGCTACCCCAGTTGGAAATATTTAGATGGGAGGAGGATGCCCAAGAGCATGTGAATAGATTTTTGATCCAATGCTTTGGCATTCAAGACAATGATGCTTTGCTTCTAAGAACATTTATAACCATGTTCATAGGCCCTACCTCAGATTGGTTCACTTAGTTGCAAAAACATAGCATCAGTAACTTGGATCAACTAGTGGATGTGTTCCTCGAATGCTTCACCTTCAACTCCAAGAAGAAGGCATCACTAAGTGACCTTGCTAGCCTCAGGAAGTACGAGGAAGAAACAATGGTGGACTATGTAAATTGGTGGAGAACATTGCTTTCAAACCTTCCCTACCTCCCTCCCATGGCCGACCTGATCCAAATGTTTTCAAAGATTTGTTTGAGGTCAATCTCCATGCTATTGTAGTTGCAACAATATGCCATTGTTGAGGAAGCCCTGGCGCAAGCCAAAATAATTGAGGAGATCAAGATACAGGATGGTGATATTGCCAAGCCATGGAAGAAAGAGTGGCCTAAAAATGCCAAAAAAGGGACCACACAATCGAAACCCATTGTGGTCAATCAGGTTGCTATAAATTCACCAAAGCCTGCACAAGCAACACAGCCCCAAAAGGCTAACTATCAGGCGATCCCTCTTGAAATTTATGAAAGAGAAAATCATCGACAAGAGCAAAATCAGCAGCATCACCCTAGGTGACAATTCACACCCTTTACAGAGTCTAAAGACTCCTTGTTTGACCATTTTTCAGTGGAAAATTTGATAAACCTGCCAGAGAGTCGACTTGTAGATCCTAACGCACCAAAACCCAAAGGTTATAGGGAATACTTTTACTGTAAGTTTCACCGACAAAAGGGACATGATATTTATGCATGTTGGAAGTTCAAAAGCTTTGTGCAAGACCTAATAGAAAATAAGACACTGGTGGTGGATAATATCGTAGCACCAAACAACCAACATATGGAGGTCTTCAAAGACCTCATGCCTACCCATGATACGTAGGTAAAAACCCTTCAAGTCAATGAGGTGACACAGAACTGCCCCATGTAGGGGTATGTAGGGATGATAAGTATAGTGACTCGAAACAAGAGGTACCCAAGAGCTACCACCGTGGCGGCTACAGGAGAGGTTCCATTAACGTCACAACCTCAACAGCACCCTACGCAACCTCCCCCACCTAGACTAGTGGCCATGATTTGGACTAGACTTACCCAAATTTTAAGGACCACGTCGGCTAGGCTCTCCATCTATGAGCTCATTCAAGAATCATTGCCTCATCAAGAGGCTCTAATGGAGATACTAAAAGCCATCGAGTTGTAGCCCCACGTAGCAAACTCTTTCAACAACTTTGTGGGACATGTCAAACGATGCACCGAGCTAGTCATCACATTTAGAGAGGACGAACTAAAATCAGTGACTGGTGACATGGTAGATCCACCCCTACACATCATTGCGTGGGTCAAAAGGATTCTGTATAAGAGGGTGTTGTTGGAAAATGGATCATACAGTAATATAACTACAACAATGACATTGAAACACCTAAAATTGATAGCATCTCACATCGTGGCCTCCACCTATAATCTGTGAGCATTCAATGATGTGATATGCTCGATGGTTGGCACAATTGTCCTACCCATCCAGGTAGGACAAAAGACTATTCTTACATTGTGCCACATCTTGGAAGTATATATGGCCTATAATATCTTGTTGGGTTGGCCCTGTATCAGGGACATGAAGTGTGTCCCTTCGATAGCCCACCAAGGCCTAAAGTACACATTCGAAGGGCAAGTGCATGTAGTCCTAGCAGACTTATAACCCTTCAAGTATTGCAATATGATATAGCTAATGCTGCAATCGACCCTTCCATCAACACATTTGTATTTTCAATTGAATCCATCTAAACAGGGTCTAATTCCACATACATCCCCGCTATTAAGCCCATAAAACCCCTAGTCGGGTCCATATTCATCATATGGTCCTTCACCAATGACACCACCTATGGTGGCCACACTAAAAGACAATGTGAAGAAACCCCTGGAAGAGGCACCGCCATCAGTATCAACCATATCTACCAAAGATATGCCTAGCCAAATGGAAGTCAAGATGCCTAGTTCACCCGACATGGAGTGGACTTAGGAAGAACTCCCATTCCCTCCCCCTCAACCACCGATAATCATCATTGAGATGGCCAATACAGGCCTGGGGGAGTATCTAGTATGAAACATTGTAGCAACACCCAAAATTGAGTCCATGCAAGACATGGGGAGACCTTGCCTCCCCATCGACACTATTTCTAGGCTACCCACCAAATCAGACAAACTTTGTATATGGGGGCCTTGATAATGGCATTGAACCTTACATGCAAGAAGAAGATGAAGAGTTCTTTTCTGAGGAAATCAACTATTTGTCCAACCTAGACTTTGTTTTGAGTAAGGAGTGGGGTTCAACCACCCCCACTCCTTCTTTGCCAATCAAGATATCATATGCCATACGATAAGTCAGGAGTGGGGTTCAACCACCCCCTACCACTTGACATCTTGGTAGAGAATATGCAAGTCCTAGGGATAGGCAACAATGATAGGTTGGCATTAGATCCATATGCCAATCCTAACACAACATATACATTGGAGGATTATCTCCCATTGTTGACAACACACCTTGTTGACCTCAACAACCCCTTCCCTTCGATTGAGAAAGGATAAAGTTCAAGAACTCACTTACAAGTGGGATATAGACAAGGTCAAGAAGGATCTTTGAAAGACAAGTTAGAGTATGAGATAGCACCATGAGACCCTTTCAAATCAGATAGCAATCACTCACAAGTGACCCCCATGGATGACTACCAAGAAAGCCTCTTGGCAATGTTCCCTTTGGATGCTCCAATCAAACAAGTGCCACCTCAAGAAAATTAGGTCCCCCCATTGAGAGCGAAACAACCCCGATGGGACCAAATCAATTTACTCAAGAAGGACGAGCCTCACATGTTGCAAATAGTTTTTGGAGCAAATGAAGTCCTGTGGATATTCGACAGTGATTATGAAGATGAAACTGAGATGGCATATCTCAATCATATGTAGCAACAACAATACCCCATGGACATTGATGACATGTTTCAACAACTAAACATGGGGCCAAGGCATAGGTGGCACCTAAACCCAACTGGGCCAAGTGTTGCATCCGTCACTTTGGGCATACAAAGAGCACCTTCCACCTAGAGACCCTATAGAGTTATCAGTGCCAAGGGTAGACCCTGTCCTTCTATCCGCACATAGGGCCAATCCATTTGTGCCAATACCCCCAGAGCCAGATCCGGAGCACAAAAATCATCAAGGATGTCCGAGTCACCACCCCCACGGTAATGGAGACCAAAATCATTTCATCAACATGATCTCCATTGACTTAACCGCCCCCATCCGTAATCCAACCAATCCAAAATAGTCATTGTATCTAGACCTAGATGCCATAGGCTAGGATCATGTTAATTCACCACCATCCCCATCAGAGTACTGGCCTTGTGGTGAGATGCTTCATTTCACCCTAGGACCAACTCAAGATATCTTCCATGATGAAGAGTGACCCAAATTTCCTAATGCAGATCTAAATTTAGTGAATGATATCCACTTGATACCAACTCCACACCAGTTGGAGGATGATTCCCACATGTCAATCGAGAAGACGACTGACGTAGGCATTAGCTCTGATCCAATGAATCCACAAATCATCAAGCTAGGGGTAATTCTATCCCCCAAAGAGCAAGCTAACTACATCGCCCTTCTCAAAGAGAAGAAGGGGGTTTTTGCATGGTCCTACAAATACATTCTAGGGATAGACCCATAGCTAGTCACACATAATCTAATGCTTGATTCGACAGTCAAGCTAGTTAAGAAAAAACTACATAATATGCACCCAACAATGGCATTAATGGTCAAATATGAACTACAAAAGTTTTTGGATGCACAATTTGTCATATGTGTAGATTACCCACCATGGTTGTCCAACATGGTGCCCATAAAAAATCTTGATGGGAGGATTCGCATATGCACTGATTTTTGAGATCTAAACAAAGTGAGTCCTAAGGATGATTTCCCCTTGCCTAGCATCGACGCATTGGTAGACGCTACAACGGGCCACAAAATTCTATCCCTCATGGATGGTTTCTTGGGATATAATTAGATTCGTATCAATCCCGAGGACCAACTAAAAATGGTGTTCATAATGCCTTGGGGGACATTTTGTTATAAGGTCATGCCCTTTGGCCTTAAAAATGCTAGCACCACCTACCAACGTGCTATGACATACATCTTCCATGATCACATGCATAAAATTTTGAAATATTACATGGATGATTTGATGGCCAAATCTCTTTTGCTCTGAGATCATCTTGATGACTTAAGCAAGATCCTCGATCGCCTCATCAAACACAAAGTCAGACTTAACCCCAAGAAGTGTGTATTTGGCATCACATATGGAAAAATCTTGGGTTTCATAGTCTCAAAACAAGGCATTGAGGTAGAACCAAACAAAGTCAAGTCAATCATTGAAATGCTCCCCCCAACTACCATCAAGCAGCTCAAAATCCTGTAGGGAAAGGTCATGTCAATCAAGCACTTCATAGCGCAGCTATCTGACAAGTGCCGACCCATGAATAAATTATTGGACAAGGGGGTAGCATTTCACTGGGATGACAAGTGCCAGTCATCCTTTGACGAAATCAAACAATACTTGGCTTCACTACCAGTATTGGCACCACCTAGACTAGGAGTGCCATTCTATTTATACATATCAGCTACTGAGGTGGCACTGGGCGCCATGCTAGCCCAAAAAAATGAACTACACAAAGAACAGGCTACTTACTATCTTAGCTGCACCCTGGTCAGTTATGAACTTAACTATGCATACGTCGAGAATCTATGCTTGGTGGTGGTGTTTGCTACCAAAAAGCTATGCTACTACATGCTGAGCAACACGACATATGTTGTGTCTAAGGATAATCCATTGTAGTACATGATGAGTCATACTTATCATAGTAGTTGCACGATGAAATGGATCATGTTGTTGATAGATTTTGACATTGAATTCATTGGATAAAAGTCTATCAAAGGTCAAGTCATAACTAATCAACTAGCATAGGCTCCTATCGAGGATGATCAGCCTTTGACTATAGAGCTACCCGATGATGGGGTCTTCCATGTCTTAGAATCGCCAGATTTTGATGAGCTTGAATCATAGGCTGACATAACCTTATTCTTCGATGGTTCTAAATGAGAGCAATGGGGTGGCATGGGAATCATATTTTTCACACCACAAAGGGTTCCAATGCCTTTATCATTTAAAATAGATTTCTTGTGCACTAGCAACAATGCCTAATACAAAGCCTTGCTCATAGGTCTTCAGAAAAAAATCACCATGAACATCAAATGCTTGAACATATATAGTGATTCACTATTAATTTTCAACCAAGTAAAAGGGGTATTCCAATGTAAATGCCCAGTTCTGCAGGCCTACAAAGCCCTTGTGGACAAATTCCTTGTAAATCTTGAATGGTACAACATTAAGGCACTTCCTCGATCATCAAATCATTTTGTGGACACTATGGTCTCCTTGGGGTCACTAATCTCGTAAGACATTTCTGGTGATATGACAACATTCAAGTCAGAACACTCACAATCCACGATGGAGCATGCAAGGTATGACTTAACGCTAGGAATCCACCTAATCTAGATTGAACCATCTAAATATAGGTTCTCTCGAATCCATGATTGTCTGAAACAAGCCAACTAGGGGTCCTTGTTCTCCCCTATTCCCCTTAATAACAACACAACGTTATTCTTACAGGTTCTTTCCCATTCAACTTTTGCTAGGGATGAACTTCAAGAGGGATTGGCTATTCATATCATCGAGGATTCTGATCAACAGGATTGGTACACACCCATAAGAGACTACCTCAAGCTAGGTAACCTCCCACTTGGATTGATGCACATTGTGAAAAGATCATTCAAACATAAAGTGGCAAAACATGTCTTTTTAGAAGACATTTTATACCGTTAGAGCTATGAAGGGATCCTCCTTTGTTGCTTGAACCAGTAGGAGTCCACTTGGGTGATCGCCCAAGCGCACGATGGTACATGCAGTGGCCACTTAAGTGGTATGGCCATTGTAAAGAACATTCTTCGCATGGGCTATTATTGGCAATCTTTATAGCGAGATTATTGCACCTATGTAAGGAAGTGCATGAAATTTCAACATCATGCTAATTTTACACATGTACCTTCTTAGGCCTTGCAACCGATCCAATCATCTTGGCCATTTTCATAGTGGGGCTTAGATCTAATCGAAAAGATATTCCCTGCGTCGTTAGGTTGTCACACGTTTATCATAATGGCCATAGAGTACTTCACCAAGTGGGTGGAAGCAATTCCGCTTACCTCTAAGACTGGAACCCACATTGTGGAGTTTATTTTACATAAAATCATATGTCATTTTGGTATTCCATCCAATATCATCTTGGATAATGGGATGTCATTCAAGAACAAATATGTGCATGCTTTGATAACGCAGTACAAAATTTAGCATAGTTTTTTGACACCCTATTATCTATAGGCAAATGGGAAAGAAAAGGCATCAAACAAAATGCTAGTTGCCATCCTCAAAAATATAGTCGTATACATTCATAAGGATTGGCACATTCAAATACCACTTTCTCTTTGGGCTTATTGCACTAGCATTCAGACGCCCACTAGGGCAACTCGATTTTCATTGATGTATGGCTCCAAGGTAGTCATGCCTCTTGAGTTAGAAATTCCTTCCCTGTGCATATCAATGCAAGAGTTCATCAATGATGACACTGCATGGCATACCCGGTTAGACTAGCTTACGTTGCTTGATGAACGACATGTCAATGCTCTCGAGCATTTGTGTATCTACCAAGAGCAACGTAAGAAAGCATACAACATGAAATTTCACCTGAGGGACTTTCAGGTTGGTGACCTGGTCTTAAAAGAGAACCAAAAAAACTCTAACTTGTCGCCCCATCTAAGGGACAAGTTCACAGTAAACTAGTTAGGTCCTTATGTAATTGACAACAAAATAGGACCTAGAACATACCAGCTAGCCTATCTTGATAGAATCAAGGAACTAGAACCCTTGAACATCAGTCATTTGAGGCCATTCCATATTTAAGAGATACATAGCCCAACCAAAAAGCTCCAAGGATTCCCGTAATCTCTTGGTCACCCCAAAATGCCCCAAAGGTATATATAAACCCTTTGGTCATCCCAAAAAGCTCCAAGGATTCCCGTAATCGCTTGGTCACCCCAAAATTCCCCAAAGGTATCTATAAACCCTTTGGTCACACCAAATGCTCGAAGTATTCCCACAATCGCTTGGTCAACCCAAAAATGCCCCAAAGGTGCCCATAATCCCTTTGGTCAAACCAAAATCTCCAAGGATTCCTATAATCACTTGGTAAACCTCAAAAATGACCCAAAGGTGCCCATAATCCCTTTGGTCAAACCAAATGCTCCAAGGATTCCCATAATCGCTTGGTCAACCCCAAAATGACTCAAAGGTACCCATAATCCCTTTGGTCAAACCAAAAATCTCCAAGGATTCTTGCAATCGCTTGGTCACCCCAAAATTCCCCAAAGGTATCTATAAACCCTTTGGTCACCCCAAATGCTCCAAGGATTCCCACAATCACTTGGTCAACCCCAAAATTCCCCAAAGGTGCCCATAATCCCTTTGGTCAAACCAAAAGCTCCAAGGATTCCTATAATTGCTTGGTCAACCCAAAAAACACCCAAAAGGTGTCCATAAACCCTTTGGTCAAACCAAAAGCTCCAAGGGTTCCCATAATCGCTTGGTCAAAAACAAATATTCAAAAACAAACAAAAACAAAAAATAATAAAAAATAACAATAAACTGCATCTCACTTCCCTGCATACTCTTACAAATCAAAAAAAAAATAGCTGCATTAGGCATTGCTTACATATATTGCATATTTATTGATCGTACAAGTCAAATGCACCATAGACTGTAATTACTTGGCAATTCCATCATTTTCCATATTTTTTCGCTTTGTAAATGATCCAACAAGAATAACCTTATCCATAATTTTCACCATATCATACTCAGTTGTCTTATAAAATGCATTTAGGGTCTTTCGTCATTCAGCTGTCTTTAGATTTCTAGCCAAAAATTGAACAAAGTCAGATAGATTTTACAAAGGTAGAGTTTTACTTGGATCACACCTTGTTACGTAGCATCCCAACACATGCTAAAACACACAAAAAAGTTCCCAAGTTGTGTAAACAAAATATGAAACCTGCATAGCAAACTCGGTTACCATAAGTGAAATGGTTATCTTGCTCATCCCCCTGTGCGAATAACCCCAAGAATGCTAAGATTTGGCAAAAGGACAAGCATCTTCCCTACCCAATTCCCCCAAAATAAATAGTGGTTTTCACCACTATCACAAATCCCCAAAGTCTCAAAGGGTTGCAAACATCACAAATTGCAAAACGTTAAAATTCAAACTCTAAAGTTTGATATTCACACCCTTAAAGTGCACACAAAAGGCACAAGAAATAGTGGTCATCATTCAATATCTAAATCCCTTGCTCAAAAGAAAAAACAAAAATAAATAGTGATTTTTATCACTATATAAAAGCAAGTATCCCAATACATTTGAAGAAAATAAGGGAGTCAAAATTGAATCCCTAGAACTCTCAGCATTCGAAAGGTCATAGGGTGATCCTTAGTATAGATTTGGTTGACAGCCTATCTGGCATCGACGGTATCCTGATAAATACCACATAAACGAACTCAATTGCACACACAGGGATGTGAAATAACTCGGTCAAACTCAAGTATGATTCATACCTTGGTCAAAAGTCTTGTAAGATAAATGTACAGTCTTGGCTAGCTAGTTAAAACATCTGAGTCTCAGAAAAACCTTGACTACATTCTAGCACACCTGTGGTACATTCCATTCTTACATCATCATTAGAAAATACAAAACAAAAACAAAAATATATATATATATATATATATATATATATATATATATATATATATATATATATATATATATATATATATATGCAAAATCATTAAACAAGGCAATCACCTAAGAACAAAAAACCAGTAAGTCCTGAACAGTCTATGGTGCCACCGCCAAATATCAACAAAGCATTTCATCCATTCCATATGCATATCATATAAATTAGAAACATTCACATTCATCATAACATATGCATATGTCAATATAAATAAACATACATACATCAACATCAATAAATGTGCATAAAAATAACAATAAATCATGACCAGTGTATCATAACAAAAGCAACGTCATGTATATATATCGTCAAAAAGGCCCTCAGGCTACAATAAACGGTCCTCAGACCTCACAAAAAAAAAGCAAAAACTCAAAAACCCCCAAGCCTAGGGCATCGACCACCATGATCACATAGGATCGATGCAATGGGAACTACCCCCAGTGGTGTGGGTCCTATGGGACCTCTCAGGGTAGCTGCTCCTAGCCCCTGCATCACGCCCACTAGCGCCCCCCTCATCCAGCTGCCTACGATGAGAGGATGCTGACTACTCAGTATCGTTGTCTCTCGTTCGACACTAAGATCCACCTCGATGGAACTCAAGTAATCGACCACCAAGGCAGATAATCTTTGCCTCCAACTCCATTTGATGCCAAACCAAATCCATCTCCCATCGATGGTACATAGCCAATGCATCATCATGCTGTGCCAATTGAGTTCACAGGAGATCCCTCTCCCATGAAGCATCTGTGTCCCCATCTCATCGACGGTACGTAGCCAATGTGTTCTCTTACTCTGCAAACTGAGTCCATAGGAGATACCTCTCCTACAAAGCATCCCTGAGCTCTGAAGCAGATCCTCTAATCACGCTATCTCAGTATGATGCCTCGCCTCCATACCCTCTGGGACTGCTTGAGACATAGGCATATTAGGGATGGTAGGCTGCTTCGACTCCCACTACTCTAGGACGTCCTACGTATATGGCTGCTCTAGAATCCTAAAATCATCCCCCCAAAAGCTATCAACCTCGACCATGTCCGCATCCTCGAGCGAAACTCCCCATCCCTCTCTCGATGCCTTTACACCCTCTCCACCTGCTGTTGCCACCTCTAGACCTCCTAGAGGTCCCTTGCCCCACCATCGCCGCATCATCCACCACTAGTCATAATATATAGTTTCCCTGACATTGTGCACATCATAGGCATCGATCGCTACATCTGACTCCTCACCTAGTGGCTCGATGATCAGCTAGGCCAGAGTCCTATCATCGCCCCGACGTCAATAAATCAAGGGCTCACCATGTAATCCCTGGCACACCCCAAATTTTTGTGTCACCCATACATACAAGAAGTACTCTTGCTCAGTCCCATACTGCCCGATCAGCCATATCCCCCTACGCACCTACCGAAGACAATCTCCCACCTCAGGCTAGGCTGGACAGTCCTCGTATGGATGCCAAAACACCTCCCCTAGAGTAATATGCAAGAAAGTATAAGAATAGTGCCCTACGACACCTACCCACCACTGACTCTGCCCCTGATCCTTAGACCTCCGCCACAGAGCCGCATACCCTATCTCCCTGTCCACCATCTCTACTTGAGTAGTCCATGACAAACCCTTTGGCCTCTCCACAACTATATGCTACCATCCCCAACACTGCAACAGGTAGCTGCATCCAATCCCCTTCTGTCTCTGATAGCAACCCTTGTGTATCTCATCATAGAGCTATGCCAGTAGTGTCTGATCCCACCTCATAATTATTGGCTCTAAGGTCAGATACTCAACTAGTCTAAAAATGACCTCCAGCAGGTTCCACGGGAACCTCGCACCCGAGGAGTCAGGAAGCAGCATGTTGGATATGAGGGTCATCAATAGTGCATGCCTCACCCCCAACACACCCTTCTCCAACCACCACAATACCAAAATATTGGCAATCAAGCAATCCCCCTTTGTCCTCTCCATCGGACTATCCACCTCCATCTATGCCCCATGCTTGAAGCATTATGTCAGCACCATTGTACACTGATCACGTGGAGTAGTCTGAATAGGAAGTCCGTCTATCGAAATCCATAGAATTTGATAGACATCCTCAAGAGTCACCATCATCTCCCCTATTGAGATATGAAATGTATTGGTGTGGGGATCCCACAAGTTGATTAGGGTAGTCTGATATTCTCGATCCCCCACCACAGGCTCTAACCAAGTCACCTGATTGAGCCCAAGGGCATCAAGCCACTCCTATTTCACCACGGTCAGTGCTTCCCGTGCGTCAGAGAATACCATCGGCTAAAGATATTGGCTCTTCACCACCTAAAAATAAAAAACAACACAAAAACATTAAAAACATGAAAGAGAAAAAAATTGTACAACAAAAACATTTAATACAGGTACAACAAAAACATTAACATGTACAGTACAAACATTCCAAAAAATCAAATAAACAATGCAATACAAAAAAAACAAAAAAACACATTCAAAATAAACATTTGTCAGTTACCTAGGGTTTTTAACTTTAGTTACAACTGATAAATAAAAAACAAAAAAACACATTTGTCAGTTACCTAGGGTTTTTAACTGTAGTTCAAACTGATAAATAAAAAACCAAAAAATAAATTCAAAATAAACATTTGTCAGTTACCTAGGGTTTTAAACTTTAGTTACAACTGATAAATAAAAAACAAAAAAACACATTTGTCAGGTACCTAGGGTTTTAAACTTTAGTTACAACTGATAAATAAAAACAAAAAAACAAAAAAACACATTTGTCAGGTACCTAGGGTTTTAAACTTTAGTTACAACTAATAAATAAAAAACCAAAAAACAAATTCAAAATAAACATTTGTCAGTTACCTAGGGTTTTTAACTTTAGTTCAAACTGATAAATAAAAATACAAAAACAAAGTAAAACAATTTAACCTAGGGTTTTCATCCTAGTCTAAATGAACAAAATACAAAAAACAAAGTAAAACACTTTAACCTAGGGTTTTCATTCTCGTGTCAAACTAGAAAATACAAAACACAATAACAAAAGTTTTCAGTTACCTAGGGTTTGAACCTTAAGTTTAAAATAGAAAAACCAATAAAAAACACACACAAATAGTTTTCAGTTACCTAGGGTTTAACCTTAGTCTAAACTGATAAAAAATAGAAAACAACATAATTTATTTTTTTAAGCTAAGTTTTCGATCTTAGTTTAAACTACGGTTTTCTTTTTTGTTTACACCAAAAACAAAATAAACATGGTTTCAACTAGGGTTTCGATCATAGTTATAACAAAGAAATACAAAGCACAAATTCAAACAAACAACAAACATTAAACTAGGGTTTTATTTTAGTTTAAATCAAAAAACGAAATACAAAGAAAAAAAAATTGTGATTTTAAACAATAAAATAAAACAAGAAAAATAAAGAGAAGGGGCACTTACCGGTCTCACATCAACTCTACCACTTAATTATCTAGTCCGTGAACTCATGGTGTCTAAGAAATCCAACAGCGCTCCGCTACGCGAACTCGACCTCCTCCTCCTCACAGCTCCAAATTGCCATAAAAACAAAGTGCAAATGAGCCCAAAACCTAGTTTTGGCCCTTAAATAGGCTTTTAGGCTTGTAATCGTTCCACCCTGGGATGAGCACTCTAGTTAGAACTTGTCACACCCTGGGACGATTACAAAATTGGTATTCATCCCACCCTGGGATGATTACAAAGCAAGAAAATCAAAAACAACAAAAACTGCACCAAAATGCACAAAAATAGCAATAAAATTGCCAAATAAGAGTGCTTTTGCACTTGACATTATTGGCATAAAAAATAGACATCGGGGTCACAAATCCTCACTATCCTACTCCCTAAGAAGGCTACCATAGCCGGACCACTCCATGGGAGGACGGATTTTCGAGAATTTCATCCCCAAACGACATCACAAAAAGGGTCCAAACCCACCCAAAAATAGCAATAACATTGTTGAGCAAGGCGCCTTTGCGCCTGCACATTCTTGGCATAAAAAACAAATGTTGGGGTCACAAATCCTCACTATCCTACTCCCTAAGAAGGCTACCATAGTCGGACCGCTCCATGGGAGGACGAATTTTTGAGAATTTCATCCCCAAACGATGTCACAAAAAGGGTTACACCCACCAAAAATAGGTCAAATTGTTGGGAAACTGCATAAGCATTCAACGGAAAACAACTGAAGGCACCCTTACAAAATTCATCTTAGGTCAAGCAACTCGTTGCTTTTCTCATGTCAATTATTCCCTCATCGATTCGTCGCTTGAGGGGGTAGTCACTCTTAGTCACCAATCAACAAATACACACCCAACCAAGGAAATGGCATGCATTCAAAGAATCATTGACAAAGACAATCATGCTCCTGCTTGGGGTAGCAAAAAAGCAATTATCACAAGCTGATCAAACACTTGGCATTCTATAATTATGAACTCAAGGTTCCCATAGACAAAAGGTTGCACCCTTTGCCTATTCATGACTGAACAATGTCCAAGATCAAGTAACACCTCATCGAAAAGGTTAACACTTGAATTAAGCTCCTTAGCTCGTCATAAGCAAAGATTCAAGAATGCATGCCCTTTCCATACTTGGGGCATCAAAATTTGGTTAGGTTATTGAGAAACCCTAATAATTAATGCTTTGGTTATCTATTTTTGCTCAGCACTGCGCCATGCACAATGCATCCCAAAAAGAGGCATCTGTAGACACCAAAACAACACCAATCCGATTATGTGACAACAAGCACCCATCGAATTGACATACATAGCCCCTAGGGCAGCCCCCAGAGGTTAAATAGTGGTCCTAACCACTCTCACAATAGTTTTGGAATTTCAAAGGTCAATTTGGCACCTTTTAGGCACTCTTCTCCCTACTCGTTCCACCTTGGGATGATTACAAACTGGTATTCATCCCACCCCGAGACGATTAGCAGTATTCACTCCAGGGTGGGGCGAATAGCAGGTTTGATGGGAAAAAGGTCAAACCTTGAAAAATGGTAGCTCATATCCACCATTTAACTCCTCCTTCAATGCATGGAGCGTGAGTGAGCATTTTTGAGCTCAAAGAGGCAGTCATAGGGGCAATCATGGAGCCCTTAATCAGGGAGGAATCTTCTTCCCCCCGATAAGGCATGATGGCCAAGTGGCGCCTCTGCATGCTCATTCACAAAGACCCTCAGGTCTATAAAATGGTGAGTCTTCTCACCCCAAAAAAGGATAGAGCAGGAGCATTTGGAGCAACGAAGTGCTGCTGAATTACATCCTCACCCATCATTTGTGCTTCTTACATCCTTGATATCTCTTTTGGAAGGGAGGTTATTGGGTGATTATTGGAAGCGCAATCCGGACCCAAAACTTGAACATTTGGCCACAATACCCCACCCAATTTTCTTACACAACCCCATAAGAGGTTTTGGACCCATCCCAAGTGGATTGGTGCCGAAATCGAGCCCCAAACGGTGGGCATCCTGCCCCCGGGCACCCCTCGCACTACTGCAGTCCTAATCGCCCTACCCCGGAGTGATTAGAAATTTGTGGTAGATTTCCCTATTATTTCTTTTGCATTTTATTTTAGGTCATCCATATATGCTTTAATTTAAATTTCAAGTTATTTTGATGAGTTTTGACTGTGCTTTCAATGTTTCTCGCTTTCACTAACATACAGGGAGCATCATCGGATACAGGGTGATCAAGGCAGAATCTATAAAATCCGACCATCTGGGTCATCCCAAAATTCCCCATTTTGTCTAACCCCAACTTTGCAGGTGTTTTGGAGGCCCCTATATGGGACATTTAGGAGGTCACCTACTAACATTTTATGACAGTCCTAATCGTCCCACCCCAGAGCGATTAGAAATATGTGGCAGATTTCTCAACTGTTCCTTTTGTAGTGTGATCTTGGTAATTTTTTCTTGCTTTTTTCAAATTTTTATCTTATTCTAATATGTTTTAGTTATCATTTTAATCATTTTATGCATGCATCAATCGTAGGCCTTGGGGATTGCATGTTTCCCTCCATCCGTAGGTGCTACTAATCGTTTACTATTTCTTTGAATGTAGGATCCTAACACCGGAGGGGTAGCAAGGAACTATAGATGCACTCACGCAAGCGGCGATGACATTTGGTCCGCCCATTTTCAATGTGGGCACACGAAAGATCCCAAAGGGGAATGTATCATTTGTGGTGTAATAAAACTATGTCCGGTGCTCCCAGCCTCTGAAAAGGGAGGAGATGCATTGTAACCTGATCTCGAGAAAATTAATAAAATAAAGGGCTACACTTTTACATTTGCTTTAAATCTCATTTCAGTTCATTTGTTTTCCCTCTTTTCATGCATTCTCGTGCGTAGGACTTAGCGTTACATTTCCCTTTTTTTTGCTTTCGTATCCTTGTGCTTTCATATCCTTCTTCACTTCTACCCAAAATAAGGTTCTTTTCATGTTTTCCTACATTTTGGCCCCTCTAGGATGAGCAAAATAAGGATATCTATGGACTTAATTGTATTAATAATTTCCTTAAATCGCCCATTTTTGGTATTATGACTCTATCTTTGTAGCAAAAAAGGTCATCTCTCATGCCAAATTTCTTATTATCCTCAGGGAATCTACCGTTCTAGCTCAAATTTCTTGGAAATAATCATCTTGAGATTTCTCCTGCCTCACTTGATCCATTATGTTCATGTGACTTCTAGTTATGGCTGCTATAGATTTACTTCTACTCAAAGCATTAACAACCTTATTTTATTTACCTTTTATGTACTCAATTTCAAAGTTATACTCACAAAGAAAATCAACCCATATTCTCTATCTCGCATTAAGTATATGTTGGATAAATTTATACCTCAAAATTTGATGGTCATTTTTTAGTTCAAAGAGCCTACCCACTAAGTAGTGGCACCAGGACTTTAGAGCATGCACCACTATAGCTAGTTCTAAATCATGTGTAGCATAATTAAATCCAAGCTTCTTGAGTTTCCTTGAAGTATATGCTACTAGTTACTCTTCTTAAGAATGTACTCCTTTTAACCCTTCCAGTGGTGCATTTGTGCATACTAAAAATCCCCCTTGGGGGTTAGGAATATCCAGTGTTTGTGTGGTAGTGAGTTTATGTTTCAACAATGCAAAGGTAGCTTCACACTTCTCTGACCACTTGAATTCCTTTCTCTTTTTTTGAAGGTTAGTTATTACCACAATAATCTTGGAGTAATCCTTTATGTAACATCTATAGTAGCCCATTAATCCCATGAAGCTTCACACTTCAGTCACATTAGTAGGGGGTGACCAGTTTAGGATGGTCTCTATATTATCTAGGTTTACATCACTTCTATTGATATGATATACCCAAGATATCATACCTTTGAAACATAGATATCACTTTTGGAAATATTTTTGTAGATTTGATTCTCTCTCAACAACTCTAACATGATCTTGAGATGTTTATTATGCTCTTCCTTGTTTTGAGAGTATATTAAGATATCATCTAGAAATACAAGGATAAACTAGTCCAGGTATCTTCTAAATACATTAATTATTAGATTCATTAATGGAGAAGGGTATTAGTTAGTCCAAAGGGTAGGATGGTGAACTCATAATTCCCATACCTAGTATTAAATTGCATTGTATGAGTATCCTCCTCACGTATCCTTAATTGATGATACATTCATATTAGATCAATATTAGTGAATATCATGGCATCTCTCAATTGATCAAATAAATATTTTATCCTAGGTAGGGGATATTGGTTCTTGATTTTAGATTTATTTAGCATCTTGTAGTCAATACACAATCTTAGTGATCCATATTTATTTTTCACAAATAAAAATGGTGCACCCCAAGGTGACACACTTGGTTTTATCAATCCCTTTTCTAATAGCCCTTGTAGTTGAACCTTTAGTTCCTATATATTTATATGATTCATCCTATATGGATATCTATGAATAGGTTCTGCTCCAAGCATAAGATCAATTATGAAATCAAATTCTCACATAGGAGGAAGTCCAGGTAAATCCTCTAGAAATGCATTCTTAAAATCTTACAAAATTGGATGTTTTCTTAGAACCTCTCTCTTTTGATCATCTTCTACTTCATTAATTTTACATACATTATCCCTCCTTTATTGAGGAATTTCTTTAATTGCATAGTAGATAGAATATGGGGTTTGAATGCCCCCTGCTCGCTATGAATTCTAAGTCTTTCCTTGCCTTCCTCTGAATACTTGATTCATATTTCTTGGAAATTGATCAAGGATTTATGGGCCTATAACCAATCCATCCCTAGGATCACATCAAAGTCATGAAGTGGAGCTACATATAAATAACTTTTGGTGGTACCACTAGCTAAAGTAATTTTTTTTATTGGATAACACTGGTTTACTAAGTAGTTTTTCCCATAACCATACTCTACCTTCCATCCATGGGCTAAATATCCTGGTATTTATAGCATATCCCTCTCTAAACTAGAAGAAATAAAGCTATATGTGGCTCCACTATCAATTAAAATTTTTACTTGCTTATTAAAAATCTTACCTTTCACAAGCAATGGGGTGACTTGTCCCTCTAGCTTTTGTTTCTCGGTTGTAGCGTAGATCTAATGCTCGGGTTTATTTCCCTCGGTATTGGATGAACTTGGCCACAGTTGGTGTGGATACTAATTAATGTAATGTGGGCCTCTGCAATGATAACACCCATCCTTGGGTCCTTGCTTCTTTTTTGGCTTCTATATTACTTACTGGGGCTAAGGTTTGTAGCTTTTGTGGTTGAGATTTAGCATTACTGGATTGTTGTTTCTCTTCCTTTAATTTCCATTATTTTCTTTTTTATATTTTAGATTATTATTTGTCTTTTGGCCCTGTTCATCTTCTCATTTCATAAACCCATCGCTATTTATCTTCCTTAGTTCTTATCGATTGATGATCTAACTCAAATAGGGTAGAAAATTTAAACTGCAAATGGTACTCTACTTTATTTTCTAGGTTATATGCTTTTTGTAGTGATTTAGGCTCATGCATGTTTACATCATACTTCACTCTAGATTCCAACCCATGAATAAAATTTTTAACCCTCATCTTCTCATCATAGGTAGACCCATACTTATGTAACTAGACCAACTTGTTATAGTATATCTCTACCATTTTGACCCCTTGCTATAAGCTAGCAAACTCAAATTTTGGTGCATAGAAATGCTTGGTAAGGAACCTTATCCTGAAGGTGACTACAAAGTCTTTCCATGTAATATCGATAGGTTCAACATTATTCTTCTTATATTGGGTCTCCCACCAATCTAGAGAAACCCCCTCTAAGTATATCATGGCCCAAACCATTTGGATTCTTGAGGATTAGCCCTGTACTATAAAGTAAATTTCTAGTTCCCTCAACCAAGATTCAGTTGCATCCCCTTATCCTTATCCATCAAATTTGGAGACACAAAAATTTATTAGATTCCTATCTATTTCATTTTCTAGAGGGGCTCTAAATTGCAACTATTATACAATTAACCTATTGGCTTGGTCAACCTATAAGCCTTTAGCTTGTGAGTTTTGATTCATAATTCTTCCAACACTTGTCTCATCTAATTCTGCATGGCAGTAACCATAGCAATGAGGTCTTCTACCTCTTTGTTATAATTTCTTATATTTTCATCTTAAATATTTTATTTAACATTATTTTATTGAGTTATTCTAGGTGTAGGTCTCTCTTTTATAGCCTTAGGTGACATTTTTAACTTGGTCATAACCAAGAAAAAAAATTAGGCTATAACTTCACCTTAAACTATATCACTAATTCAAGCTACAATATAGATTTCTATTGCTAAAATCATCAATAATCTAATTAGTATGGTATTCCAAGGTTATGATGTAATATTAATACCAAAGCCCATACTTATTGTATGTAAGGTATCATAACATTCACCTTTGGGATTAATTCCCATTAGATTATAGCAAACAGGATATTCTAGGTCATCCTAGCTTTAGCTTAAACTCTAAGTAAGCCTTCATTAGAGATATCCAAATCCCTTTAATATAAAATAAGCTCTATACCCTAGTACCTAGAGCTCTAATACCAAATTTAATTACCCTAAAATATAGTTACAATAAAACACACATAAAAGAAAATAATTTTCCTTAGGGATTCATAAACCCCTAGCCTACTTTAAATTGTTTTATTTATTAGAAATCCTAAGTTTCTTGAAGAGCTACAACTCACAAAATACCCTCACACAAGTCCATCTATGTAGGTGTATTATATTTTACCATGAATAAGTTTATCTATCTCATCATTCTTTATGAGCTAAACTTATCACCCTTAGTAATTGAAGATATATGCCCATCACCATATAATACATAAATTATTTTGTGTAGGTATGTTATGTGTATTGCAATTTAAACTATCCATATCATCTCCATGATGAGCTATCTTAACTCAGATGTAGTCTTTCCTTAAACTTAATTATAATTCTCCCCAAGGGGTCTTAATACCTTAGGTCTGCTACGTTCACCCTAACGGGTCTCAATCACTTAGGTCACCCTCTAAGTTCACCCTAGAACTAATTACTGTTTTTTGTTGTTTTGAAAGAAAATAAAAGATAGTTCTAGATACTAAATATAAAAAAAAAATATTTCATGAAGCATAAAATGATACTAGAAAGGAAGTGACATTTAAAGATGGTAAACATTAATTGAAAGAGAAATTAATACAAAATATAGATATTTCAAAGCAATAATTTAAAGATACATCTTCCAAACAATTAACAATTATTACATATAGGCAAGTGTAGTAAATCCTCCATACTCTTAAAGAATGACATATTATATCAATTTTATCTGATAAATATCCCCATAATTCTAGTCTATTTGAGCATAAATAAATCATTATAAGTAGAATCAAACTAATTCATTTGTTCGAACTACCTCTTTGATCCTTCCTTGCTTTCCATCGATCATTTGAGGATAATGGAGGATCAAGGCACTCATGGTTCCATGATCGACATGCTTCTAAATGTATTTACTAAATTCTTTTCCAAATTGTAACTATACAAATTAAATCAAGGTATCTAAGCATCTACTACATAATTGATATCATAAAAATCTTCACTTTTATTTTCACCTCTCATTACCCAAGAGAGTCTTTCAACAAATATAGCTAGATCACAAGTTCTACTTTAATCAATTTATTTCAACCTTTATTCAAAAAATTAACATCTCATACCTTTAATTTTTAAATAAGCTAGGTTCCTTTATTTCATTTATATATTTTCATCTTTTTGATTATTCAACATAGTCAAAGTCCCATACCCCTAACTATGCAAATAATAGAATTTCTATTTATTCTTCATTAATCAAATACACGTCATTTAATTAAGTAAAATATATCATTTTTTAATTATTCAACATAGTCAAATTCCCATACCCCTAACTATACAAATAATATCATTTCTATCTGTTCTTCATTAATCACACACACCTTATTTAATTAACTAAAATAAATCATCTTTTTAATTATTCAACATAGTCAAAGTCCCATGCCCCTAACTATGCGAATAATATAATTTCTATTTATTCTTCATTAATTAAATACATCTTATTTAATCAACTAAAATAAATCATATTTTTAATTAACCATTATCCTTAACAAATGGATAAGCTAAACGATCCTATCCTTCCAATATTACCAATGCATAGCTTGGATGGCCTTTTTTGACTACGAGGCATCCACTAGTTAAAGATAGCAATAATTCCACTATCTTCCTTGATAGTCACTCGAAATGTGATGCCACAGGGGTAAAATCACCCTTGGTATCTTGCTCGTCATGGAAAACACCATCGTACAAACAAAATGCGAGGTGTAACAATCCAACCAATGTCCAACGATATTGCAAGTTAAGCAAAGGGAGATATCACTCAATATGAGTGAAGTTACAATTAGTTACCATTATCGCAAATAGAAACCACTGGTCCCACAATTTGGGATCCCTAAACATAGGGTTAACAACCCAATAAGATCCCTCACTTAGAATACCCCACAACCCTAAGAGACAACTAGGTGAATTCAACATCTCGTAGATGCACTCTTTCCATGAATGGGAGTTCACACCTAAACATGGGATAAATAGTACATGACATCACCCAAGGTAGGTCCCCTTCCCTTAGTGGACACTTAAATAGAAGGTATGAGAGCAAACACCCACAACCAAAGTTTATACAAATTAACAAGATTGTTTATGATACAACATAGACCATAGGAGGTAGTCTCACCAAACCCATCACTGTAGAGATCATGCTTTACTTAGCATAGATATATATGTACATTGATTACAATCAGAAATTAAACCTGACATAAGCAAATAACCATGCAAACGTGATGAGGAAAACAAGAGAATATCAACAAATGAACCAACCTGTAACACTAGCTCCCCTATGATATTCTCTCCTTGTTGGTTATCAAATGTTCCCTTTTTTTAGCAACGTTCTCCTCCTCTTTATTTGCATGGTTTTTTTTTCTTCCTCCTTTTCCATCCATAGAGCCAATAATTCCCAACAATCTTGTCTCAAATTAAGACTCATCTATCTATCATTACTCTTCCATCCACATCCATCAGGTGGTAGGGGAGATATTTCAAATATCACCCTTACTTCAATACTATCATAATGAAGCTCATAATTTCCACATCGACCGAAAGCTTTGCCTTCCAAGCTCGATCAGATTTCTTTGAAAGGGTGGTTCCCTCAAATCGAATATTCCAAATCTTTTAATTAAAATAAATTATATTATCTTTTTTTTAATAAAATTTTGAAAACTAATTAATGAATTCTTCCATTATTATTTAAAATAAAAGCTTCTCTATTTATTAAATGAATTTCCATTATCATTTCTAAAAAATCTTATTTTTTATTAAATGGATTTCCGTTATCATTTAAAATAAAAGATTCACTATTTATTAAATGAATTTTGATTATCATTTAAAATAAAAGTTTCTCTATTTATTAAATTAATTTCTTTTATCATTTAAAATAAAGCTTCTCTATTTATTAAATGAATTTCCATTATCATTTAAAATAAAATCTTCTCTATTTATTAAATGAATTTCCATTATCATTTAAAATAAAATCTTCTCTATTTATTAAATGAATTTCCATTATCATTTAAAATAAAATCTTCTCTATTTATTAAATGAATTTCCATTATCAATTGGAAATCTAAAGGATGAGTTGTAAAAGGAAAGATGAGTGCTTTCTTCAGTGGGAGAAGTGCAGACGGTGCAAAAAATAAATTTCTTCAAGGCGGGAACCTTGCTACAGATGATCTTGGAGGAGGATATGAGCTTTTTGGAGAAGGATCTGAACCTATTTCATTGGTGGATAGAGTTTTAAAGGTGTCCAACCCTATTAGCGGTAGAAGGCCTTGTATCAATATCGGATCCCATGTGAGTACCACCCCTCCTTGATGGTGCTATTCCTAGAGGGTCCCATCCCCATTATAGTAACTATTCGATATATAAATCAACATCATATATTGGAACCCAGACTGAGATGTTGAACCTTCCATCATCCTTTATGGTAAGGTGCATAGCTGTTTGAAGCTCGTGAATCCTATAGTTGATGAACTTATTCCCAATGGAAATAACATTGTCATCCTCGATGGCCTTATGGCTCAATATTATTCCCTCATTGGAAAGTTCATTTGGAGTCATCCTAAAATGGAAGCTATTAGGAGGTGGGCTAGCACCAAATGGCATCCATGTGGGAGCATGGAACTCATTGCCTACTCTAGGGGATTTTTTCAAATATGACTCAACAATTTAGAGGATTCTAGCAAAATCCTAACAAGTGGACCATGTTTCTTTGATAGACAAATCCTATTCCTTATGAAATTGTCTAAAAATTTTGACCCGAACACCCAAAGCATTAAATTTTCTCCCATATGGGTTCGACTAGGACTCCCTAGTCAATTCTAACATGAAATTTGTTTTTGAGATATCACTCGAACCATTGGTGAATTGGTTGCTATTGACCCAACTACAAATGCTAGAAGTTGGTTTTTTTATGCCCACATCTGTGTTAATGCCAACTTAGATTTTGAGCTACCTACCCACATCAATATTATTTATGGCTCCTTTCACAAATGCTAGGCTATATAATATGAAAATAAATCGGCCTTCTGTATTGAATGCCACACTTAGGGACATATAAGAGCTCAGTGTCCCACTCTCAAATCTCAAAATGATATCCCTACTAAGGAGAAGTCAAACTCTAATACCCAATAAATGAATTGTTAGAGGGATCCTTTGAGGGAATGACATAGCTAGTCTATTTCCAAAACCTCCTAGAAATCCATTGGTGCTTCTAGTTTGTCTAACCAAAATATACAAGGCAAACATTTTCAAAAGATAGTGGCTACTTCTAATATTCATATCAACCCTTCGACTTAGGAGAAAGATAAAAATATAGTTTTATAGCCAACTGATTCTTCTAAGAAATAGGTATGCTCCCTCTTCGCGTTCCCTAACTACTTTGGCATTCTTGCTGAGTCAGTCAAAGCTGACATTGATCCCTTCGACCATGTGTCTGAATCTAGACTCGACCTTCCCCCTCTTCATTTAGTACTCATTATCGCTCACTACCCCTCTAGATATAGGACTTCTTCCCCTCTCCCTCCCTTTATCCCTCCCTCTTATTAACCTTCCATCCCCCTCTTGCCCCCCATCATTCCTCCCTTAAAACCTAGCTCTGTTCCACCAATACTTACTTACCACTCCTCCTTTGGCATCCCCCTCAAAGCCTTCTCACACCACTCCTTCTTTGATGTCCCCATCAGAGCCTTCTCACACTACTCCTCCTTTGGCATCTCCCCCAAGCATTCCCATATATTTTCTCCTCTAGTGTCTTCCCCCAAGCCTTATTGCACCTCTTCTCCACTAGCATCTCCCCCCAATAACTCTCGTCTCCCTTATACCACCCTTTCCATCCCTAAATCTAATACTTATGGGTTAAGAAGCTCATCTAAGACCCTGATCCTTGGTAGCCCATCTAAACCTCTTTTATTTTGCAGCCCTCCCATATCCCAAGAAGCTCTTAGCCCTCTCCACACCCAAAGTTCCAAGAAGACCATTTTTGATGTGGGTAGTGATAAGAAAAGAGGATGCCTATCCACAATTGAACAAATAAGAAAAGAGAATGAGGATGATATTGCCAATGGCATTCAAACTACCCTATTTCAACCTCTATCAGAGCAATTCAAGGATGAATAAAATAAAACCAAATCCATCTCTCACCAAGGTAGAGGTGGGAAGAAAACTAATTCCAAACCAAATTAAGATCCTCTCATGGAATGTGAGAGGGCTTAATGGCCCATCCAAATAAATTTTGACCACTTCTATGCATAAGAAAGTTAAACCTACCATATTTATCCTTTAGGAAACCAATTTGGATGATAGTAACTCCAAAAAATCAGCTAATACCATATGGAAAAAAGAAAATTTTATTACCAACCCATCCATGGAAATTTCAAAGGCCTTATTTACCTTTGGAATCCATCCTAAATTGAAGGAAGACTATTATACACCTCTGATAGATTTACAAATATACTCTTTTAATGCAAAGACACCAGAATAAGTTGGGTTCTTTCAAATATCTATGATCCTAATTCTACCAATGGGAGAGCAAACTTATGGAATACCCTCAATAAAATGAGAGGAATATTTTTCAACTAACCTTGGATCTTGGTAGGAGACTTAAACTCCCCCATGCATCCTTCTAACAATAAAGGAGGTTCATCCATATCACCTAGGAGTTAAAAATATTTTAATGATTTTGTTGACTCCAACAGACTCATGGATATCCATATCAGAGGTTCCAAATTCACATGGAGTAATAGAAGGATTAGGAACATGAATATACAAATAAGGATCAATAATTTCCTCATATCCTATGAAGATATCCCTATTTTTGAATATGCTACCTCACTGCCCTCCCCAAAATAGGGTCTAATAATAATGCCCTAGTCTTTGAAGTTGCACGTCAACCCCCATTCAAAACTCCCTTTTACTTTGAGGCCATGTGAATCCAACACCCTCACTTGAGGGAATGAATATCTGAATGCTAAAACTTCCCCATAAAGGAAACCCAATTTCTCAAGTCACCAACAAAATTAGAACCATCAAGTCCAATCTAAATTTTTGGAGTGAGGTTTTCAAAAATATTTATAAAAATAAGTAGGCTATCAAGGAAATACTTCAAGTGATTGAGAATTATATCTAGCAATGGAACATAGATACCATCACTAGGGATGAAGAAAGAAGGCTTTTAGTAGACTACCATAACTTATTAGCAAGGAAAGAAATATTCTAGAGACCAGAATCTTAGAATAAATAGCTGAAAGAAGGTGATTCAAACACTAATATCTATTATGCATCTACTCTCAGACATCGCATCACAAATAGGATTCATTAATTACTAAAAGGATATGGATCATCCACCACTAACATCCATGAAATTAGGACTAATGCGGTCAGTCATTTTTAATCCTTCCTCGTAGCCCCTCCTCCACCTCTAATTTTTCCCATAAAAATATCATTCATCATATTCCCACCAGTGTCCCTCATGATATTAATAGACTCCTCCATCCTTTATTTTATGAGGAAATTAAATCTACCCTATTATCCATGTTGCATGACAAAGCTTTGGGGCTAGATGGCTTTACCCTTGGTTCTTCCAAATATTCTAGGAAATTATTGGACCTGATATCTGCTCTACCATATAATACATCTAAAATTCTAGAAACTTTCCGATATATTTTAACTCAACATTCATAGCCCTTATACCCAAGAAATATCTTTGTATATCCATCTCTGAGTTTCGACCTATCAGCATTTGCACTATATTGTATAAAATTATGACCAAAACTATGTCCATTCAAATGAGGAAAATTATTCCCTGCATTATTGATACCTGTCAAGGCAGTATTTTCCAAGGAAGGAATGTAACGAATGGTGTCATCACAATCCATGAAGTAATACATTCCATTTCCAAAATTAAAAAAGTTGGATTCCTCCTCAAGCTTAACATGAATAAGACTTTTGATCATGTTTCTTGGGATTTTATCCTTGTTGTCCTTCTCAATTTTGGGTTTCATCCATAGTGGGTTGAATTAATTAGGGTATGTATATCTTTAGCTTGGTTTTCGATCATTTTCAATAGGTTTCCAGTAAGATACTTCATAGGCAGTAAAGGGATTAGACATGGAGACCCCCTATCACCATGCCTATTCATAGTTCTTATCGAGGACCTTGGAAGAACACTCAAATCTATCTATGCGAACATATCCATCTCTGGAATTCAACTTGCATCCCATATTGAACTAGTCATTCATTAAAAAATTATTGATGACACCATTTTTGCCACCCTGACCTCATTGGTAGAAGCTAAAATTATCAAATCCATCCTAAATGTGTATGAAGATGTGACGGGCCAACATGTCAACTATACTAAAAGTAAAATATTCTTTATCAACACCCTCCCTACCCACCAACATCAGATTACTAAAGTCCTCCAATGCCCAATTGGCACTCTCCCCACTTACTATCTTGGCCTTCCACTCTTTGCTGGTAACCCCTTTGATAGCATGTGGAACAACGTGATTGACAGACTTCTTAAGAATCTCACATGATGGAAAGGGTCGCTTCTTAGCGGACCCAAAAAATATACTTTGGTCAATGCTTATCTTCAAATAATCCCATTTTACTTCCTATCTATATTCAAAGTCCCATACCTAATTTACTCTAAAATTGAATAAATTTTAACAAGGTTTATTTGGACAGGACCAAAAAATAAAAAGAGATCTCACCTTGTTGCGTGGGACACTTTTTGTAGGCCTAAAAATCAAGGAGAAATTGACCTAAGAAGAATAAACAAGATGATCCTTGCTCTCATTGCTAAACAAGTGTGGAAGATAGTAATAAATACTGACATGGAATGGGTATCCATCATAAAAAGAAAGTACATTCAATAATTTAACTTTTTGTAGGATGACCCTCTATCTATCAGCTCTGCCTTTTGGAACTCAATCATTAAATCCATAGATGTCATCTCCAATGGAACCATATGGTAGTTATCCAATGGGTAAACCATCGACATCTAGTGTGACCCATGGATACTTGACCAAACCCTCATTGCCAACACCACCTTTGCCCCTATTAAACCCTTCACTAACACTCTTTTCAGGAGCAAGGTAGCCAATTTCATCACCTTTACCTCAAGGAGACCCTCAAGGAAAACATTACCCACCTCTTCCCTGTCCCCTCACCTTAATAATGTCACTTCTTATCTTACTTATATTCTCCATTACTTCATCATTCCCACTCCTAGCACCACCTCTGATTATACCATTTGGAGAGAGTGCGATGACGAAGGGTTCACAATCAAATCTGCTTACTTATTTTTGATTGAACCATCAAAGTACACCATCCTTTTCAAATCTATATGGTTGAAAAACCTCATCCCCAAAGTTGGTTTCTTCTCCTAGTTAGCCATACAAAATAGGATACTAACCTTAAATAATCTCATTAATCATGGGCTTCAACTTCCCAATAGCTGCTATCTTTGTTTGTATGAGTGGAAATATGTTAATCACATTTTCCTCAGGTGTTGTTTCACCAAAATAGTCTTGAGTCTATTATTCACCACCTTCCACATTGTATGGACACATCCAAACACCCTCCATGACCTTTTCAACCAATGGCCCAACCCCTTCAAAAATCCCAAAGTCAAATCCTTATGGTCAATGTATCTCCACTATTTCCTATGGTAGATTTGGCTTGAATGTAACAATCATGCATTCTCAGGCTTCCTAAAGGACCCTTCTATGATATTCAGTTGGATCATTAGCTTCACCATCAAAAATGTTTCTCTATGTCCTTAATATAGACCCCCCACCACTAGGACTGAACTCTCCATTTCTACCTCCCTCTGCATTTCCATGGATCCCATAACCCCACCCCTTCATCCCAACCCTAGAGACAACTCCAAATGGACCCCAACCCCGATTGGATTGTTTAAGATAAATTTTAATGGTTCTTAAAGAGGTAATTGTGGACCCACTGGTGGTGGTGGAATTGTAATAAACCATGCAAGTGACTTAATATTGGCGTATTCTTAGAACCTTGGCATCCTCACTAAACACATTGTAGAAGCTAAAGCTCTCCACTTAGGACTATTTATCACAAGTCAGTTACAATGCAAGTTAGTGATCGAAGGAGACTCACTAAACATCATCAATTATATAAAAAATAACAAACCTATCAGGAGAGTAAGAAACATCATCATTGAAGAAATATGGCTCCTCCTCAACCACCCGAATAAAATGGTGCAACATGTCATCAAATAATCCAATGTTGTTGTTGATACATTGGCTAATATTGGCAACTCATAGGGATCCCTAATTGTCTAGCATAATGATTTCCCTTTAGAACTTCTTGAAGTTATTTCTAGGGATCCTCCTCCCCATCCCTAATCCTCGACCTTCATCCCAAGTCTCAAAATTCCATGATGGTGTTATTCCTCATGTGTCACCTCCCTCACCTCCCAAGTGTCATTACTATTGGCCCACCATTAACTACCTTGGTGTAATTTTTCTTTTGCTAGCCCTCATATTACCTGATTCTCATCACCCTCATTTCCTTCACTATTCACCAATTAGCCACCTTCAACCATTTTTAATGTCAAGTTTGGGTTCCAATATCCACCTTGCCTTAAGTTCCAGATCCACTGCACCTCGATCCATATTGATCACGTAAATTTATCCTCATGAGCTTAACTAGAATTTTTTTTTCAACCAATCCCATGATAGATCTCAAACTATGACCTTTCTTACATATTGTTTCAACCACACGCATGATCCCAACACCATTATTATTTGTGCCACCTTAAGAAATAATTGTGGAAATTATTTCTTGGATGTTATCAATCCCCATACCATGATTACTTCTTGTGTTGGTGACACTAACCACCTCATCACCATTCCTTCCCCTCGTGATTCTCGAGCAATGCTAACAATCTTGCATGTTTGACGATCAGATCATTTTTTTAAGATGGTGTTCGAAAAATTCTTAATCCTTCAAGCCCCACCCACATATTTTTCACTTTGATTCTATAATCCCCAATGTAAATTCACCTATGGTAATTCTCAAGTCATCCACTCTACACCTCTACCCTATGGTCGAGGATATCCTTCAACCTTGAATCCCTTTCTTTAGAAAATTTGTTGGTAACAAAGATGATATCACACATGCCATTGTAAACACATGGAATAATGGATAGGTTACTACGTGTGGCCTTGAGTTCACCATCGATGTGTAGTTTCTTACTAAAGTGATAGGATTTCCCATGGACGAGAGGAGTGTTCGAAGAGACAAATATTCCATGGCATCAGAACTAAAGTTATTCCCTAAAAAAGGTAAATACCTTCTTACTATTGATGGGGGTGTTGAGAGAACCAAACTCTTCGCTCCCTAGGATCATGTCATGATCCTGATTCTCTAGTTTTTATAATAGATAAAATTTATCGCACCCTTAGGAGTTTTCACATTGCATTTCTTAACCATTTTCATGGCAATCACAAAATTAACATCCTCGATTATTTGTTCCACTCCATAAAATTGTTTTTACTAATGTCCAATATAGTAAAAACTATTATGTCATACATCAGGGCCTCCATTATATCTTTTAAAAGCATGCATTATATACTTTTGGTATAAATTCATTCATTGTTGTCATTCCTTCACCCCTCATCCCCCCACAACCCTCAGTTACCCTACTCCCCTTACCCCCTGGATCTCCCCCCATGCTTTCCTTTTCCATTAGAGACCCTCTACCTTTGGCCCCTCCCAACCACCTCCCCCCAACCCCTAGCCACATGTACCTTAGTAGTCTGACCATTTTCCTTCTTGTCCCCCCATTTGCCCAATACTTGTCAAGTTTGCAAGTAGCTCCAACACTAAAACTAATATTCAAGAGGTCCCTAGTGATGACTCAAACCCTAATTTTCATACCCTTTTTGCTCCTATGGTTAAAAATGAATATCTAGAGGGTTGTAACTTTAAATCAAGAGTAGTCAAATACTCTACATACAAACTCATATTGAACTAGGGCCCTTCCATCACTAGAGCCTATCCATGGTCCAAGAAACTCAAAGCTAAGTCGACATCCCCAGCTAAATCCATTGAGTTGTATAAAACCTATGATTCATCCCTTGACAAACCTAATGAGGCTATAAAAAATCTAGACTAGGTGGACATGAAGGTCAATAGCATCAGTTCCCTAGGACCACTAAATGTTACAACTAACAAGAATGTCCTATTTTCTATAATTCTCAACCACCTAACTAGATCTATGGCCACCCTTATCATTGTTTCTTAAATAATGAAGTCCCAGTGGATGGTCATCCAATACGTGGTGAATAATTTGGAGGCTTCCAACACACAAATCAGCCCTATCTTCAATTATGTAGAGGAGACTCGCATGACACACAAAAAAAAATGAAGGCTTGACCCAATATACAAGGTCCTTCCATGGGATGGGATCGACCTCAAGGATGATATCATCCCCCTATATTTTTTTTATTTTGAGATATTTAATTATTGCAATAGACTATGTTAAGGTGGCTAAAAATATTGATGTCATCCAGTCCCATTTTAGATGTATTAAGGTTTTGGGGACCCTATCAAAATCCTTACACTAATAGCAATATTATTTCTTACCAATAACAAAAAATCATTATCAACTAAAATAAAAGCTTCTCTATTTATTAAATGAATTCCCATTATCATTTAAATAAAAGCTTCCCTATTTATTAAATGAATTTCCATTATCATTTAAAATAAATACTTCCAAATGCATACATATATGTTCATAACATAAAAGGATTCTTTTTTTAATACTAACATCATTCTTAAAATAATTCAAGTAATACAAGGAGTTTAAAAAACAATCAACTTATGCATGCTTATTTTCAATCCATTGATGCAGTAAAATATAAATTAATAATATGCAATAGATAAAGAGGAAGTCTTTCCATCAACTCAGTTACCTATGTCAAACTATGAAATTACAATGGCTACCAATCTATCAACTTGATGCTCAAGATGACTAGATATTGATGATTATGCCTGATCAATAATGCATACCTATATGAAGGTATCCATTAATGTTACCCCTGAGTTTCCTTAATCATAATTTTCCCATCCTCAAGTACTCCCGCTTTTGCTGGATGATTCTACTTCTTCCACCCACAAGTGCACCTAGTCTTGCACATTTAGCAATATGTAAAAAGTACCATGCTCTTCCAAATCAACTAGACATCATATAGTTGGTTCAGTTACCCAAACTAGGTATTAAATCATCATCAATTAATATATTATTTATTTATGCCAAAAAATATTCTAGGGAGGGTCGTGACAGATGCTGAGATAGATGTGAGAAAAATGAATCCAATGAATGTGGAAAATGCCAAGGTAGATCCAGAAAGTATTAAGTACAAAGGACCTTGGATAGTGGATGTAAATCTAGGAACTAAGCAAGAACCTAGGATGATCCATTATGGTTATGATTGGGACCCAATATTAAAAGTTACAACTTTCAAGATATTCTTGGAGTACAAAGATGTTTTTGCATAGATGTATATGGAATTGAACTTTATACCACTATAATTATATGTCCACAAGATCACATTAATACATAGGACACAACTAGTGAGAAGGATACCATATAGGATGAACCCCAAGCATATGGTATTGGTGAATGTAAAAATAAAAAATATTTAAGAGGTAGGCATCATTTTTAGAGTCACTACAAGCGATTGAGTTTTCTCTATTGTGGTCACCTTGAAGAAGGAAGTGGATAATATCATAATATACATAGACTTTAGAAGTTTGAATGTAGCAATGATTGAATATCCCTTTCTAATTGCATTCACAAATTTCATTTTTAAGGAGGTCGTAGGACATGAAAGTTATTCCTTCTTGGATGGATTTTTTGGCTACAATCAAATTAGTATGGTCGAGGAATATAAGTTGAAGAACACATTTATTCTGGAGAATAAAATTTATGCATATAATAAAAATTTGTTTGGGCTATGTGACTCCCCAACTACATTATAGTGTATTATTTTGTATATTCTTAACCAATTAGCAATATCAAGGATCATTCTTGGATGATTGGTCCATTTATGGTAATATCAAGGATAATCTACCAAACCTCAGTGAATGTATGAGCCACTGTAGGAATGCATAGATCTCCTTGAAACTTGGGAAATGTTTCTTGATGGTACTATATGGGAAGTTACTAGGACATGTAGTGTGGAGCAAAGGATTGAAGCCAGACCCTGATAAAATTTATGTTATACTATATATGTAGGAGCCATATGATATTAGTTCATTGAAAATATTCTTAGGATCTATGGGATGTTATCAAAGGTTTATCAAGAATTATGTAAATGTATCCTACCTATTGGAATCACTGAAAAATAATAATGTCCCCTTTAGTTGGATAGAGGAGCACCAAGGAGCTTTCGAGGAACTCAAAGAAAAACTCACGAGTAGTAATATTTTGGTGTTTCCTAATTGGAATAAATAATTTCATGTCCATATTGATACTTCTAATTTTGTATTAGGTTGTGTATTAGCTCAAGAAATGCAATGCAGGTTGGATCAACCTATTTATTTTTCCAGTAATCTATTATCAAGGGAAAAAATAAACTATAATACAATTGAGCTAGAGGCTTTGAGAATGGTATATAACATGCAAAATTTTAGGCATTACCTATTGGTGAATCCATTTGCCTTTTATGTTTAACATTAATCTTTGTTGTACATGATAAATAAGCTAGTAACACAAGGGCGAGTTAGTAGGTGGATCGTTACCTTGCAAGAGTTTGTATTTCTAGTAGTAAGACCTAATAAGAAACATGTGATTGCAGATAAATTATCTTAGATACAATAAGGAGAACCTGTAGGGATGGGAATTCTAGATGAATTCCATGATGCATAGTTGTTTGCCATTAACATTGTGCCAATATGGTTCAAGTTTATTTGGAAATACCTATTCATAGAAGAATTACCGTAAAAGTTGACAAGTATGGAAAAAATATAATGACAAAGTCAACACCATTTTAGTTGATAATTTGTTTTTTGTACAAAATGGGTGTAGATGGAATCTTATGAAGATGTGTTATGGAAGAGGAAGTGAAAATAGCACTAAAGGAGGCTCATGAAGTTTTGGTAGTAGGACACATGGGGTCATATGCCACTTTGAGGAAGGTACTCTTGGTAGGCTTATGGTGGACCACATTGTACAAAGATGCAAAAGAATATGTGAAAGCATGTGATACTTTCCAAAGAGTAGGGAAACTAGTACGATGATACTTTATGCCCCTACATCCATCATAGTCCTAGGAATTATTTGAAATATGAATATTGTATGTTGTTGAAACATTGGAAATCACTCATAGGTAAAAGCATCAATATATCATGGTAGCAATTGAATACCTAACAAAATTGGTAAAGGCAAAAGTGCTACTAGATAACATGACAAAAAGTACAACCCGATTCTTGTATGAGCATGTGATTACAAGATTTGGTATTTTGCTACAAATAACAAGTGATAGATGAGGTCAATTTGTGAATGATATTATTAAGAAGTTGGAAAATAACTTTAGGATTTTTTATTTGTTTTTGAGTTCGTATTATCCCATAGAAAATGGGTAGGTGGATACAACTAACAAAGTCCTAGTTGCAATGTGTTACAAGACTTATGGGATAGAAGGAGCATATTAGGAGGAAATATTTCCATATTTTCTTTGGGATTATAGAACAACCTTCAAATCGATAATCGACCATATACTCTTATAGTTAATATATGATCAAGAAGTAGTAGTGCTAGTGTAATTCTTGGTTCCTAGCATAGGGATTGTTGTGGAGCATCACTTAGGTGACCAAGATAATCTGGAAGAAAGACTAGTTGCACTTATTTTGTTGGATGAAATGAGAGTCATGGCACAGTGGGAAATTGAAGTAGCCCAAAATTGAAGGAAGTTATGGCATGATAAGCATATCCATAAGTTAGAACTCAATTAGGGTGATTTAGTTCTAAAGTTTAATGGACAATGGGAAATCAAACTAGGAAAATTGAAAACCTTATGGCTTGGTCCCTTTCAAGTTTTGGATGTCATGGATAATGGGGTGGTAAAATTGCAAAATCTAGATGAGATAGAAGTGCCTCACACTGTGAATGGCTCAGATCCAAAACCTTATAAAGTACAAATGTCTGCTCATTACTTCACATGGAATCAAATGATGTCAAAGAGAGGAAACTGAGTCTAGCAAACCACAATATGAAGTTCCACCACATGATGATAATGATATGGGGATCACACATCTATTTGTAGAAGAAGAGGAGGCAATACCATGCATATAGAAACAAGAATTGGTACCTCAAACTAGTGAAATAACATGGATGCAAGTACATGTGAGGTTCATAAAAGGGATATAATAAATTGAAGATGAATAAGATGAATGGATTCCTCCAAATTAAAGAAGGGATTAGAAGATAGTACCATTGTAATCAATTGGAAAATATAGATAGAAGCAACCCAATTAGAGGTAGCAGAAGTATTTCCCTAGTTAGAGAGAAGAAAATTGCCTCAATAAATAGAAGGTAAATGAAGGATACACTTAATGGTATAGTATGAGGATAGGATGGACACATTTGACATGGAAAATCTAGATGGAAATGAATGTGGAGCCATAGATGAAGAGTTAATCAAAATTTCTCTATTAGCTTAGATAGGTATATTGCAGCAATGAATGCAACATCAAACTCAATAATTGTAAGAGGAGTATAAAATATTGCAAGGAAATAATGGAAGACTCCATGAACAAATCATCCATGAGTTGGATGAGATAATGCAAAGGTTTGATATGTAATAGGATGCATGGCTAAGATAAGTAGGTGTAAGAGATAATGAACATGAGGAGGCACCTCAAGTTAATAATGCACAACATGAAATTGCAAGTACTAGTGAGGGTAGAAGGTCACAGATGAAACCAAGGAATAAGATGGATGATCCATCAATTATTAATGAGGTTGTAGTTATAGTTTTGTGAGACATCGTAGAAGACCTTACATCACTAGAAACCCAAGGAAATATACATGAGAATTTGAGTGAGTCTAGTGAAGGGGGAATAACTTGGCTTACTAGGGATAGTAGTGAGAAAAGTAGTGGTGATGAATTCTTGGAACGACCACAAGAACCCCATGTTTTTCTTGACTTAGAAGCTTACACTATAGCCTACCACCAGCTAAGAATATAATGCAGTAAGTGAGAATAATACAAAGATTAATGAATTTGCTAGTAGAACGGTCTAAATAAAGGGATGATTATCACAATGATTCATGTTCAGAGGCTAAATTTTTAGAAGCATACAAAGAAACTTTGACAGCTTTGTCTTGAGAATGTTGCTTCAATAAAAAACATTAGATATGATGGCTAACATGATCCGACCATTGAATAAGATGCCTACAATAGTTGTCACCTCATGTTAACAAAAATTAGGGGCACTTGGCCATTATTGAGTTTGTGGATGTGACTACTAACACTTGGGAAAGAGAAGGACTAAATTACCAACAAACACAACCATGAGGAATCCTAAAATAGTAGAGAGGTCATAGAGGGGGATTGCTACCTATGATAATTTTGGAGTATATTATATTATTTGGTATATGCCAATGTACCACCATGGGTACATTAATAGATTAGGAAAAAGTATCTTAGATTAGATTGAAAGTATTTATTTTATGAAATGTAATAAATGCACAAGTGTGCAAAGATATTTTGGCAATGTAAATGTGCATAGTTGTCCCTACCCATGTTTCAATAGATTAGGAAGATTAAGAGTCATAGGAAGAGTGAATTCCAAGAGTCATCCATATTAAGAGTCACATTTCATTCTATATATGGATGTATTGATGTAATAGAGAAATATCAAGTGATATAGAGTGATAGATAATCATCTATGGTAGCAATGAAAAGTGATGTAGTATGATGTATTTGATGTCCTTATTCAATAATATTTCATAGTATTTTGAGCATTTACCATTAGCATTATTTGAGTTGATTTCCATAATATTTTATGATTTTATATGCTTATTTTATTAGCATTACATATATTTCATATTTGTAACTTTATTATTGATATTGAGGTAATATTATTTTGAGTATTCATTCATCAAAAGCTAACAATGGTATTAGAGCTGCATAAAGATTTGTCTTGCATCGATTCTTAGTTGTAGAGAAGGTTTCTATTGGTTAAGAAGAGAACAATAATGATAAAGGATTTACCTTTGGAAAGGAAAAATAGATATTATAGAATTTATCATTGTGTTGAAGGATAACCAATGATATTCAAGGATTTACCTATTCCAAGAGCAAATTTGAAATAGAAGAAGATACATAGGTCTTGAAGATAGACCTTGTCATTGAAGAGATCAAGAGACCCCTAGAGGAGGTCCAATTGATAATATTGATAGATAAAAAGAGAAAATATTATAGATTATTATTTGGCTAGAATATTTCCACAGGGTTGAAGGAAAACCCATGAATACTATGATTCAATATAGATTTGATTCTGCTATTTTTTAATATAGATAGTGAATATTATTATTTTTGGAACTTTGAATATATCTTATTTTTATTGTTTAAGTTTTGTTGTAAAATACTAGTTCTTAGAATTTGGGAAGATTCCTACAATGGATAGAGAATAATTTCATCTTCAATCACCTAAAATTCTATGTAATTTCCTAGTGCAGGGATTAACTTTTTGTTACAGAAATGTAGATATCTAGAATTTAGAGATATCAAGACATCTAGATTCTTGAGAAAGAAGATAAAGAATGAGGTAATATTTGAAATTATAATTTGACAAGGAGAGCAAGCAGATTGTAGAGGTCAAAATCATGGGAGAATTGAAGGAAGCCACAAAGGCTTTGTAGGCTGATTTGTAAAAGCACAAGTTGTTGATTTTTTCAAAGGAGAAGTTGAATAGTCATAGGATAGCAAATTGCAGAAGCAAATAGCTTCATTTTGAAAAAGCTTTGGAGAATATTTTGAAGTATTTTTGGATGGAAAATCAAGAGGAGGGTTGACAATAAATAAAGTAGCATATTTGAATAATCATGGGCATCACCAAATCATATTTTATAAGCAGAAATTAGAGAGGTCTAAAGTTGTGGTTTTGTGCAATATTGAAAGAGTAAAGTAAACTATATTTTGGAGAAGTTTTGGGATAGTTTTGGAATATACTTGGATAGCAAAGCTCAAGTAGACTTAGCAACATCTAAGGAGGAATTCTACTATAGATTTGAGCAGTGAAAGGGCATCATTTGGAGCTACAAATTTTAGATATCACTAGCACACATTTGAAGGTGAATAAAGGATATTTTGGGAAGCAACTATAGCTGTAAGATAAAGAGTCTACAAGCAACAAAATTAAAGGTGTATTGCTGCAAATCCAAGACAACAAGCTATCAAGAAAATATCTACAAAAGGTGTGTTACTTTTTTGTTTTTTTTTGAAGCGAAAAACCCCTTGCGGAGCTGCATTAGTCTGAGAGACCACGAACAAGGGGTTCTACACAGTCAAAGTCACCTGGGGGTCGCACCCGACCCTGCATGCACCAACATTATCAATTGGATTTTAGATACCCAATTCAGCTTTTTGGTAGGGTGGATATTTGAACCTGGGACCTCCCTTGGAGGATTTCCCTCTCCTCTCTAACTCATATACAACACCTGGGTGAAGGTGTGTTACTTTGATTCCATATAAAGTATTATTGAAAAGTTTTGAAAGTGATTATTAAGATTTTTTAGAGCATCAATTTTTAGGAGCTATTAAGAGCTAGCAAAAGGAAGTTTTTTTAGAGTGTCATTAAGCTAAGGAAAATACACCATTGCACACCATTATTCTTGTAGAAAATATGTATATTAAACAAATATAATTATAGCTTGAAAATATTTTAAAAGGAAAGATAAAAATATTGATATATGTTGTTTTATACTAAGAAAAAGAACATCTACTCAATGGATTTCATTGAGGTTAAAAATCCTCAAAGCAAATAATATTGTTGAGGTCAAATAATCCTTAATTAGGAAGTAGATTTAAGTTGTTTAAAAACATCATACTTGCAGATTACATTGGTCAAATAAATCACTAAAAGAGTGGTAAGATTCATTGTTAGATTTACCAAAATATTACAAAGGTTAAACATTGTTGTATAGTGCAAGAACAGCAGTAGAAAAAAAGGGGCAAGAACCCTAACTACATCCAAGAAAATAATCACCAAAAGAGCACCCAAGCAAGGAAACATGCTAAGGAATAAGCACTTGAGAACAACCATTGAAGGACAAAGAAACACCTACAAATGAAACCTACAAACAAGAAGAAGCTATGTTTTTGAAAACATACAAAGAAGGCCAAAACTCAAGATTGAGTGTTTGCCTAACAAAGGAAGAGATTACGTTCTTTGGAAACCTATCTAGGAGGCCCAAGTTTGAATGTTTACCAAGGGAGGAAATATTCATTGCATGCATAGCCAAGTGTCAAGTAACACCAGAAGATGTTACATCTACTAGTACCTATATAAGCATTACAAATCCTCCATAGATTGTAGGGAGCATTTAGAATTTGCATGAGACACTTATCTCAATGAAGAAGGAACATTAGCACCATTCAAGAGCATTGGAAAGCAAATTATCTTAGGGTAGAAGAAGCATCATTCAAAAACAAGCTAAAAATGCTACTAAGGAATATGAAAGGATTCCAAGCGCTCATTTATTGTATGAAGATAGAATAGTATTTCATACCATAAGTAAGAGAATGTAGAAGCACCTTGACCAAATTAGAGGTTGACAAAAGAAGTTAGAGCACCATTCATCAAACGAATTTAGGGAGGAAGCACAAGAATTGATAAAGGTACTATTTATTAAGTTTTAATGTTGAAAGCTTATATTTAGTAGGAGTTATAAGGTGGAAAAGTGAATATTATCTAAGGTTAAAATTTAAAGATATTTTTGGAGAGAGAACCTTAAAAAATCTGAATATTACATTTAGAAGCCTTTTACCATATATTTGAGATTATTTTTGAAGTTGAAATATTAAATTTTGGGGTTTTGTAAATTTTCATATTTAAGTTTACAAAACAAATTAAATATTTACAAAATTGATAAGTTTGAAGAAATAAGACATTTTACATCAAACTAGGATTATAAAACTTGCAAATATTATTTTTATAAAATTTCTAAATTTCTAGAGTTGGAGGTATAAGGAATTCTACATCAACATAGTTTATGAAATTTAGAATTAAATATTTTATTCATAAATTTGGGAGATAAAAGGAATTCTACATAGAAATATTTTTAAGAATTGTATTTGATAATTTAATCTCTAAATTCATAATTATTAGAGATCAATGTTATGCATAAGGGGTTGGACTCAAAATGTACCTGTAAAAAAATTGCGAATCTTAATAAAAATCAAGGTGAATCATGGAGAATCCTAAGAAAATCAAATTGAGCATCTTCATACCAAAATTTGGGGTATTTGAAGCCCTAAAATGTAAGGTCATATTTGGGGCCACTTTTGACCTATTAAATCATCTTATAACTTCATAAAAACACCACCATTAGATCAGGATTGAAAAGAGATTTCCAACGAGTACAAATATACCTATGTTTGGATATATATTGTGGTGAATTAACCCTAAGAAAAAATTGGTCATGAAAAATTTAGGTGAATGAAATCCTAATATTCGCCCAATTTGTGAATATTCACCACTGTGCATAACCCTATTAGAGATATAAATTTGAATATTTGTAAAGGATTTAGAATTACATTCAAATCACTCATTGACTAATAAAGTTGACATTCAAAATTGTATTGTCTTTCAAACATTAGGGAGATAACAAGGTTTTCTACAAAACATAGTATTGAAACTTGGGAGACAAAAGGATGTCAACTATCTAAACATTATCCTTATTCTATAATTTATAACTAAGGAAGAATTAAATTGATACTATTTCAAATAGTTGTTTGAAAAAATTTAAACTTGGCAGTCATAGGGTAGACTGCTTCAAAGGATCTATTAAAACTATTCTAAATTAGTCATATTATTTATACTCAAATGAAATAATAATATCTACATCAAAGAATATAGTGTAATAATATAGAAAATATTACTAGAAAATAAAGGGTAGGTATTTTTTTTGATAAGTTAAAACATTTCATTTATTTCGAGTTTTAAAAGGCTAACCCCAAAACTACTTACAAAAATAGAAAATGCTGAAAAACATCAAAGAGAAAACAAGGGAATGCATCCCCAAGCGAGACCCAATCAAAATGAGAAGGGGGACACAACCCCTCCTAGGATCCACCATAAGATAAAACTGGCACCACGCAGGGTAGCCTCAAAAACACAAAAATAAGACAAGAAAGCTAATCCTCCTTAACATCCTCTTCATCCTCCTTATCGTCTTCCTTCACCTCATCCTTGATCACATCCTCAGAATTGACCTTGTCCACCTTGGAATACTCTTTACCTAAGAATTGTTCATTAAAGAATAGAAGATGCAGGGCCTCCCAAAGGTCAATAAGGGAATTCACCAGGTTTGAAGTTGTCATGATGATGAACTACTTTAGGACCTTAGTATTGATGTCTTGATCGTCCTCACTAGGTATGATTTCAATAATATTCTACTTGTCTTAAGTGAGTCTGTTCCTTAGGCGATATGAGGATCTTGTGGGACTCTCAACTTTCTCACTTTTAATTTTCTTTCTCGTTAGCAACTCTCTAATAGCCTCCACGACTATTCTTTTCTTAGTGAACATGATTGGGGAAGGGGAATAGTATGCATTGGGTTTGGCCTATCTAGGGCTAGGTTTACCTTTGGGGAACTAGGGGGAAGGGCTTGAGGGCTATGAATCATAATATGACTATAAATAACCTTAAATAAACCCTGGTGAGACAGAAGGTCATCATCCTTCTTCCTCCTAAAGGCATCAATTGAGTAACTAATGGAGTTGAAAATATAATGGAGGATACTGATAGGATTAACATCTTTGAAGTGGTTGATGAATACAAATTAGAAACTGCATAACATTTTCTTTGGGTTATCCACTGTTATGAATTCCATAATAGGATTCATGATGTCATTCCAAGGGTGGGAAGGTCCTTGCACTGCAACCTTGACTTCACTTCCTTGTAAATATTACTGTTATCCTTGAACTCTTTCAACTCCACCTTCCAATTATGCTTCTCTCTACAGATTGATCTCCCCTTGGACGGTTTCCTAGTAATGCTAGTGAGGAGAGGAATGTCAATCATAAATTCTCTTTCATGAATGATGACTCTTCCACCATCCAATATCTCCAGGACCACCATTGCTATCTTGAGGTCATCACCAAAAAATTTTTTGAAGAAAGGGGTGAAACCCCTCTCAGGATTAATGTGCTCAGCCAACATACCCCACTCCACATAGCTCAGATCCACAAAACTCATCCTAGGTAAGAAAATTGAATTGAGTAAACTAGTATGGTGATTAAGGAATTGAGCAGAGGGAATGGAGCTCCAATGGTTGGTCAAATATTTGGAACACCCAGTGCAAAGATGCTTAGAGAACTTAAATTTTTGAAAGAATCAAAAGTTATGGATACCCTTCTAGAGATTACCACTGTCAATTTGGAGTTCCTCACCTTGCTTCGGATTCACCACAAGGAAAATGAAATTTTAAAAGTATTTCTAATTGGACTAATCACACAAGACCAGACAATGGAGTTTGTAGTCGATGGTGGGAAGTTGAAGTGTCACATTGGAAGTTGAAGCAAGACCAGCATGGCAATATTACCAAAAATAGACCCAACCTTAGCTTGAGTGGTGAATGAGGAGGACAATTATGTGGAAGGCTTTGATCACAAGGCTGACAGTGTTGATATCTTGGTGAAAACCATTGGAAGTGTCTAAAATTTTACATTGGATATATGACCTTTTGAAATGAACACATAAAAAATAGGAGAGTTGTAATAGATCATCAAAAAAATAAATTAGGCTAAATGATTAATTTATAACATTTTTTACATCTTCTTGGTCTACTGTATATTTAACCACTATGGGAAGTCCAATCATCCATGTGATCATACTATTAGTTGTGACCCCTTTATTAGCTAGACTATCTGCAACCCTATTGGATTTCCTAAAGGTGTGCTAAAATATGGTTTCCTGTTGGCTGAGGATAAGGATCCTCACCTCCTCAATGCAAAACTTAACCCTTCATGAAGGCCTCGTATTTTTCCTTATATAATTGATGATAATAAGTGAATATCCCTCAACTATTATCCTCCCAGGATAATATTTTGCAAATACTAAGCCTCACCACACAAATTTGGATTCAGCAATATTGTTTGTTTAGATTCCTAGGTACTCAGCAAAGGTAAAAATGACTTTTCCATTGTGGTCCCTAAGGATGCCCTGCACTAGATTTTCTAGTATTAACTTTTGTAGCTCCATAAAAATTTAATTTGTACCATCCACTAAATGGAGGTATCCACTTAGAATTTTCTCTGCTATTAGAATAAGGTTGATTTAGATTTTACTCCAAAGGAAGGTTCAAGGAGTTCCCTAAGGAAATCTCAAAACTAGAAGTAGGGTGAGTGGAGGAAGGCAAAAGGAGAGCATTTTATTTGGAAAAGGAGAGAATATTGTTTGTGATTGAGGAAGGATTCATTACTTGATATTGGAGAAGGCTCTATGGTTCCTCTCAAGCCATATTTACCACAAGGAAATGGTGGGGGTAGGTGGTCCAAAGTAATTTGAGGTAAGGGTTATGAAATAGAATGGGGCATTGGAGGTAAAGTTCAACAACGGTATTAAGCTTCACCCAAAGGATATGGAAGGCTTGGATGAGACTATTGAGGATGGAAAAGGAGAAATGGCAAGTGATAAAAAGGTTATGAGAGGACTCCCAATATGACAGACACACATAATACCTATTGGGGAAAATAATTTCTCTCTTGAGCAGATTATCAATTGTAAGGATTTTGCTTTGAAAAATTAGCCAAGAGAAAAAGGAAATCTTGGGAACAAGACGTTTGGGCCACAAAAATTGATGAGGGAATAAGATCTCCTTAGGGGTTAGGAGTAATTAGTAAGTAGATTTGACTAAAAAATATCTGCTCTTAGTGGGCTTCCAAAATAATTGATCCTTAGTATTGCTAGAAGGATCAATGATTCTAAAGAAAAGGATTTTGCAGGGTGAGAATTGCTCTTGAGGATTTCCATATTTTCTTATTGTTGGTAGAACTAAGGAAATCAACGACTTGCTATCCCATCATGGCATCCATGAAAACTTTCAACCTAGATAGAATAGGATCTTCAATGAGGGATTCTCCTCTTATCTATTTATCCTTCCAGAAATCTATGTGACGACCATATTCTAACTTCCATATTAGTCCTTTTCTTAGTAGCTCTCTGGAATTCAAAATGGATTTCCTCTTGTTGGGGATAAGTCATTTAAGAATTTTGTTACTTGAAAGCATTTTCTCTTTATAATTGTTATACAATCATTACTGATATTAGTCACCAACTTCCAAGCTTGTTTGGCCATGAGAGCCAACTTGAATTCTCCTCGAACCAATTCCTCCTTTGTCCTTAGGTCTACAAACCTTGTCCCATGTAACAAAATGAAAGCATTGTTTATTTTCTATCCTAGACCAAAGATATTTTTTTTGTATTTGTTCTATTTTGTGGTAGACCAATGTTGAGGCTTTGAATAAAGATATGAAATACACTAGAATTATTTGTAGAGATTCCATAGTTAGGGTGGCTTTGGCAGCTTGGGAGAGAAGATTTCCTTTCCATCTAGATATTTTTTCTAGATCCTCTCGATGATATTATTCCACATTGAATCCTAAGGGTTGTCAGTGAATAGGGGTAGGTGCAAGTAAGCTAAAGGGAGGGACGACACATAGCATTCCAAAATTATAGCTATTTTGGTTTACCTCTGAATAGGGGTATTAAAAAAATATATCTTATTTTTGTTAAAATTTACTTTTTGATGAGCTGCTTCTTCGTATAAAAACAAAATATATTTGATTAACTTGGCTTCAATAACTGAGGCAAAAGTAGAAATGAGAGTGTCATCTAAAATTTTTTGATACATGATAGGATTTGTCTGGGATGCTACTCTTACTCCTGATATGAGATATGTCTTGCATGCAATATTTATGGTTCTTCCAAGCACTTCAACAACTATGATAAATAGCATAGGGGAGATGATATATCCCTATATTAATCCCCTATTTCTCTAGAAATATCATGTAGTAGATCCATTTGTGAGGATAGAAAACCAAGGTTTGACAACGCATCATTTGATCAAATTAACCCAATGAGGATGGAATCCAACTTTGAGAAGGATAACTATGAGAAATTCCCAATTGATGCAATCATAGGCTTTGTTCATGTCAAGATTGAGGGTAAAGGCAAGCTTCTTAGTTTGAGATACATAATGTAGAGCTTCATGTATGGTGATGACTCCATCAAGAATGGACCTTCCTTGAATAGAGCTCCCTTGGCATGGATCAATAAAACTTGGTAGAATTTCTTTCATCCTATTGGTCATAGCTTTGGTGAAGATCTTGTAGGTCACATTGTAGAGGCTTATAGATTTAAAATCAGTCACGATTTTGTAAGTAGTACCTTTTGGGATGAGGGCTATGAAAGTGGAAATATAACTTCATGAGATAAACATGGAGGATTGGAATTACTTGATGGTAGAACAAATAACTTTCCCAACAATATCCCAACATTTTTGGAAGAATCATGGAGGAAATCCATCAAGACCAAGAGCTTTATCAAGCTTCATAGAGAATAGGGCCATTCATATTTCCTCATTAGTGAAGGGTGACATAAGCTTGAGGTTGACTTCATCTAAAATGGAGTGCGAAAAGTGATGGAGCACGAAATTGTTTATTGAAGTAGAACAAGGATTACAATCACCAAGGAGGGATCTGAAATATGATACATCTTCTTCTCTTATTTTAGTTATGTTAGAAGTATAAGACCCATCCCCTCTCACAAGATCTTTAATTCTATTATTACTTCTATTTCTCAGAGTTGATGCATGGAAGAATTTTGTATTGGAATCCCCATCCTTGAGCCATACAACTCTTAACTTCTATCTGTATGATTAAAATTGGAATAAAGAATTTACTCACACATGGAAAATCAGATCTTATTTCTAAATTGACCTACAGTGAAGCTTTAGAAGAAAAATTTAGAATATTAGAATATTATATTCATTCTAGAATCATTAAAGCAATTGATAGTAGAAAGAATTACAATTATCTTTACATTGGAAGCACATTATATATGTCTTTACTCACACTCCAACATTACAAAGAAGAGAACTCAAAGCAAAAGGAATTAATTAAATAACGTAAGAATAAAATAGGAGTGGATGAGTCCTTCCTAGAGAAGATATTCAAATCATATTGTATTTATACTTTAAGTTCTTCTAACTCAAGATCTTATCATGATGCTTTAAGTTATTGTACAATGGACTCCATACTAAATAAGGATTTTGAAAAGATGGAAAAAGAAAAAGAGAAGATTGTTTTACAGAAATCAGATAACAACATGAAAACTTATGAAGACATAAAGACTGATTCTATTAATGAAGACAAAGAAGAATAAAAATAACCTAACAAAGGAGGCACACAATGCAAAGTGAAGTGAAGACAAGTTCAAGAAAAAAGATAAATATAATATTAAAGACTAAAATATCCAATAACCAAATAATGTAATACAAGGGGGTGTTGGAGTATATTACATTGTTTGGTACATGCCAATGTACCACCATGGGTATGTTCATAGATTAGTAAAGAGTATATTAGATTAGGTTGAAAGTATTTACTTTATGCAATGGAATAAATGCACAAGTGTGCAAAGATATTTTGGCAATGTAAATGTGCATAGTTATCCCTATGTAAATGTGTCAATATAGTAGGAATATGAAAATTCATAGGAAGAGTGAAGACCAAGAGTCCTCCATTTTAAGAGTTACATTCCATTCTATATGTGGATGTATTGATGTAATAGAGAGATATCAAGTGATATAGAGTGATAGATAATCATCTATGGTAGTAATGGAAGGTGATGTAGTATGATGTATTTGAGGTATTTATTCAATAATATTTAATAGTATTATGAGCATTTGTCATTAGCATTCTTTGAGTTGATTTTCATAATAGTTTATGAGTTTATATGCTTATTTGATAGTATAATCATATCTTTCATATTTTTAACTTTATTATTGATCTTGAGGTAATATTATTTTGAGTATTCATTCATAAAAATCTAACAAACAAGAGGAAAAAATCATCCAGCTTCCTTACCTAGAGGGAAAAGAGGTGTGGTTGAACTCCCTACTCCAAGATGGCCTAGAAAATGTGAGGAGGTATCACATGTACATTTTGGGCTTAGGACCATGCATGTATGCAATTGAAGAGAAGGATTTATACCAAACCTCATGGGATGATACCCACTTGGATGACCACCACTGCATTGGAGAGGACCTAGATAAACTGAAGTAATAAGAGGATTTCTTTAGGAAAGTGAAAGCCCACCCCATATTCTAAGAGGTTCTTCAACAAGAGGACAAGGTCATGGGAGACAAGTGTGTGGAAGAGATCTTGCTAGTATGGGAAGAGTATGATTTTAAGAGGAGAGAAGCCAAAGTTGACAAAGGATTCATTCACCCATATTGGAGGCTGATTTAGTTTGAGAGGATAGAAGGAGAAGTTACCCCAATAGTAATGATGTAGTGAGAGAATATTCACCTAGTCATTAGACACATGGATAGAGAAGAAGCCTTGAACAAGAAAACCTGACCTTGGAAGGAAAAAATTGTGCAATTGCAAATCATACAACTTGCAATTGATCAATTTTAAATTGTATAAATTTCCCTTGTACGATCTCACATCATACAAATGGTAGTGGTACGGTTTTAAATCATACAAATAACCAGTAGGAGATAGTAAAACGTACATATGAATGATTGGAGTAGATATAATCATATAGGTGAATGTCATGGTATGATTTTTGAGAAGGTAAGCTAGAAATTTAGGTATATATATATATAGAAAAATCTTAATTGTGAAAATCCATTAGGATGCAATTAAGATAGAAGATAGTTGAAAACCAAAAATGATGGCCCCTTTTGAAAAAGAAAAATAAAAGGAAAAGGAAAAGGAAAAAGGAAACAAAAATAAAAAGAAAGATAAAAATAATAAAGGAATAAAATATTCAAATGCAAGAAAGGGACAAAAATACATGTAAAAAAAAAACTATTGGCATTAATGCATGTAAAAATTTAAAAATCACATGCAAATTTAGCTGAGGTGGTGAATTTTCATGCAAGTGACGTTTAATTATAAAAAGGAAGGTTCCATGCATGTTATTTTAACCAAAAATGAAAATTGCATGAAGGAAAAGTGAGTTTCGGAGCATTCAGGAGCAAGAAGTGTGCAAGTGTATGGATATTTACTAGATGGGTGTCCAAATTACACACATGCATAAAAAATATTTGACCCATTTTAGAAATTGCATCGTGGAATATTCCTTTTTTCAACATAGCCAACCAGATTTGGAGAAAAATGACAAAAAGCAAGGGTTTTCTTTGAATAAGAGCATTTAGTTCCCAATTCATAAAATGTACTTTCAAGCAAAATTTATGCTAATAGAGTGAGGGTTTTAAGTAGAAATGTGGCATATTAAACCCTTAGTGGTGAAAAATATAGCTAGTGTTTGAGTTATTTGAAGGGAAAAATGCCAATGGAAAAGCTAAAACATCTTAATATTTTGAGAGAAGCTTAAATAAAGGAACATACAATAGATTGCTATTCAGCCACCAAAACTTGTACTATCAAGGAATTGCACCATTTGGAGAGAATATTTTCCAAGTACTAGAAAATACACCAGAAAAAGGACTTGCACAACAATGGAAGAAGAGTGCCAAAGAAATCATGCAAATCTAACAAAAACATGGATTTTTAGGTAGAGAAGACCTCAAGAGTAGATGGTAAGATTTTTAGGTGAATTTGTACAATTTGGAGAAAAATTGTGCAATTTCAAGATGATTTGGGACCCGATTTTTGTAGTTTGAAGACAATTGTATAGCTTTTGAAGCACTCATATGAATTTTGATGCAGTTGTACGAAATTGAGGTGTCCTTGTATGATTTGGATCTAGTTGTATTATTTCTAGGAGGAATTATATTATTTGGAGCTTAGATTATATGTTTTAGGGAAATTGTACAAAATTGCAATATAGTTGTATGATTTCTACACAACTATACAATTTGGAGGGAGTTGCATAATTTCAGAGTGCATCTATATGATTGTAAAAGTGGTGTATTATTTTTTAGAGTATCAGTATATTTTGAGTGAATTTGTATGGATTGTGGATCCATTTGTCATGCAAGTCTCCTGAATTACTGAGTTGAATTCAAATTGTGTGGATGTGGTTTCAACCTATGATGGGTGAAGAATGAGCACCATGCAGGAATTTTAGGCTCATTTATAGCAAATTGTATAAAAAAATGTTTAACATTTCCCAGGACCACTACACTAGAGGGATTCATGGCCAAATACAAGGGTGATATTTCCAACCACAAGGAGGACATGGTTATCGATCTTACAGGGGGAGAGCATACAAGTTGTGGAGATGATATAAGTCCTAGCATGGTGGTAGAGGAAGAGCACTGCTACAATTTTTTAGAGAGGATATGGAACCACCTAGGGCACATAGATGGGAGCTTTATAGTGAGGTCCATAGAGAAGCTACCCTAGAGGAGAAATACAATCTATTGAATGAATATGATGGAGAGCAAGTAGTTATCAAGGATATCACTTTTGCACAACTAACAACTAAATTCTATCAAAAGTGGTGGTAAAAGTTTGAGAAGAAGCATCCATTGTGAATAGCATTGACTAAGGATGGAGTGAGTTTGTTAGCACAAATTCTAGCACAAGATAAAATTTTCTTTAATGAATATTTATTGTAGATTATACAATCATATGATGCCATTCAGAATTGCACCTATGTGCATGCCAATAATTAGCATCAAGGTGGAATTCATGATTGCTATGTTTTTAAGAACATTTGGATTACCCAAGGAGGGATTCCCAATTAAGAAGAATATGGTAGACCCATTTGAGGCTCACAGGTTTCTTACTATGCTTACCACTGTTAAATCTCTAGAAGCAACTAAGATTTTTGATTTGGGAAGTCATGATATTAAGTAAAGCATGTTAAAAATAGATGATCTCGCATGTGTAATGAACATTATTAGGTGATATGGGAGAAATTACAATAGAGAAGAAAATATAAGACAATCCCAAAAAACTTATTTCCATTGATAACCAAAAGCCTATAAATAGACAATACAACACATATTATGGATAAGGTTGCATTCAATGATTACGGTGCACCTTATCCATTGTAACAACTATAATTAAAATAGATGATCGTTAAAAGATAACGGTTTATTACATAGAAAATACCACACCTAACACACCTAATCCCTATCATTCCTCCCCATCGTAGAAGCATTGACCTCCAATGCTTTCAAAAGAAAAGGAATATGGTGTGACTCCAAGAGACTATGGAGATGCTCCAAAATGAGGCTCCATGTAGATGCAATGTGGACTACCAATATGAGTGTGTATGAATGGCAGTGTTCGATATACCACCGAATGCTAAAAGTCCTGCAATGTGAAGGAGGCAGGATTTGAAATGGTGGGAACCAAATGAAGATCTAGAGGAGGAGCTACAACTAGATCAAGAGAAACACAAAGAGATGTTTGTATAATAATAGGATCAGGTGCAAAATCCACAAGAAAAACTACTGGAATAACTATAACAACAACAGGTGCAACAGGAACAACTAAATATGTAACATGAACAACTACTGGTACAAAAAGAAATGTAGGTGCAATAGGAATAGGATTCTGATGTATGTGCTATGAATTGGATAAAAGGATGTGTGGCTAAATGTCCTACTATTGTGGTACACTGAAAATTAAAGCAATGGGTCATGTCATCTACAAAGTAGTACAAGCTCGATGTGTAGTGGGTGGAACACTACAAATAAGAAAATATTTTTCTCATTCTACAAAGTGTATTTATTATGATAGACATCATAAGTGGTATGCTTATCATACTGATATGGCTTACCCAATAATAACCCACAATAATCCATTGGTGTCACATCACAAGTGATCCTATCTTGGAAGTTAGGGCCAAAAGCAAAGGTAATTGAGCACGTGTGTGTGATATGTGAAGTGTTGTTATCATCCTTCCACCCAAGAGTGTATGGAAATGGATGAGGTTTTGTGGGAAGTTTAAGCCTATCAACAATGGACTATGCAATCAAATTTTTCTATGAGCCATTATCAATGATATAGTCTACAACAAAATTATGTAGCAAATGTGCACGTGTTACAAATAAATTATCATGTTACGGGCTATGGAATGATCATGCATCAATATGACATAATTCAATTTTCCCCTCAAATCCTCATATATATCTACCTCACTAGTAGCCTTGATGAGATTATCAAATGTTCCCTCATTAGAATTTATAATGAGATTTTTCTTGTTAGAATTAAGTAACTTGGGATATGAAGATTTTTCATACCCTGGTCTTTTACAATAGCAACAAAACGATTGAGAAGTAGAAGAAGAATGAAATATTTTATTAGAATAATGGTAATTATGAGAAGCGATATTATTATAAGAAGGGGATAAATAATAAGAGTGCCTTGGTGTGTGTTGTTGTTGATGAAACTCATTTGTGGATCCACCAGATGAGTAGCGAGGACCTCAATACTGTGCAAATGAACTTCTCCTCCACAAGCTAAGCATGGTTGAACACATAATCAAGTGTGGTGCATGAAGTATATTTCAACTCACAAAATAAATGTGCAAGAAGACCACTCTTAAACTTAAAAATCATGGAATATATAGGATCAGTAATGCGTAACAAAACACACAACATATTGAATTGATACACATAATCCTAAACTAATTGATTCTGTCCCTATCAAATATGAAGCCAATGAATTTGCAAATTAGCATAATAATGAGATGGATAAAATGTGGCCTTCAAATATTTGACCATGTCATCCCATGTGAAAATATGGCATTCAGTAACCAGGACTTTAGCCATGCTAGAAAGTTTTAGTTTGACAAATATAACTTTGTCATCCTTCGTTGTTTGACTATAGTTAAACCAGGTCTCCATGTTGAGGATACAAGTATTCAGAATAGTAGGATCTCAGGAACCTTCACAAATACGGGCTTCACATTTGGCATGATATGATGAGGACTTGAGTGTGACGTCCTAGAGTTTATCTATAAAATAATTGACTACAACAACCAATGCAATGGACTAATTGGTAGATATTTCAGTCAATTTTTTGTCAAGGCCATGTTGGTGGGCATATATCTGGTGCGAGCTAGGAAGAAAAGGCAAAAAATAACAAAATGCCTGTTAGAATGCAAATATGTAGGCTCAAGAAAAAGGAATAATTTGGGACACAATTTGGGAGATAAAATAGGGGTAAAAGGAAAAAGTACCATGACAGATGGGTAGAGCTCAAAATGAGCTTTCCAATGAGTATAGACAAGGGTATACTCAAACAAATAATGGCCCTGTAAAAATGAAAAATTGCAAGAGGACTCCTAGAATAAGAAACTGGAAAAAATGCAGTTTTCAATGGTCAATTGAATTGGCAAGTATCCATGACATTAAATAATTACAACTGGGCAACCTTCAAGGACAACAACATTAAATGTTTTTCAATAGCTATCGGTGGGCAACAACATCCAACGACTATTTTTGAATGGCATTAATTATTGGTAATGACAACTTCCAACAAATATTTAATAAAGGAGGGCAACATTGATTACAAAGTTGTAGGCCGATGACAGATGTAAAGCTAACAAAGACATGGTTTGGGTGGATTGGTGATGGAAAAAAAGCTACCATGAAAATAAATGCCACTAGAAAATGAGCGTTGAAAAATGTTTAGTTTTTTTTGTGAAACCTTACAAAGTGAAATATTGCTCATCAATAATTATTTGTGGATGAAAATTATTGAGGAAGGTCATAGAGCGTGCGCTAGATATCCCAAGAGAGAGACGTGAAACTAAGGAGCTTATAGATCACCGTAGAGAAGTCGAAATCACTTGATTGGAGGAGGTAAACCATCAAAAACACATACCAATAATTTGCATGGATGCGTGATACAAAAAAGTGGTATTTAAAATGGATGATCACCACTAAAAAATTACCAAATTATCCCTAAAAATTGTACCAATGAACCAGAAATGGTAGATTTTGCCAAGCAATGAGAGGCGCAAACACCATAAATCATATGGAGGCTTGAAAAAATTGGATCAATGCTCCAAACAACAAATCATAAATGAGTAGATCCAGATCACAAACTCGTACGAAAATGACAACGAAGATAAATGGATTCTAGAAATTATCAAAAATTGCCAGGCAAAGTGGGAGGAAACCACAAAATAGAATCAACAATTTCATAAAAAACCTGCAGTGAAAAAAATGTTTGAAACAAAATGAAACTTCTCCCAATGGATCTGACTACAGAGTTTTTCTCATTACCCATATTAACCGATATCGTCCTAGGGGAAGAGGATACTAGAATTTTTTCTACAATTGCCTTTGATACCAATGATATGGGAGCAATTACAACAAACAAGGAAATAGAATACAATCCCTGAAAACTTATTTACATTGATAACCAAAGGCCTATAAATAGACAATAAAACACATATTATGGATAAGGTTACATTCAATCATTATGGTGCACCTTATACGTTGAAACAACTACAATTAAAAATAATTGACCTTTAAAATATAATGGTTTATTACATAGAAAATACCACACCTAATACACCTAATACCTATCATTAGGGTATGATTGTCAAGAGAAACCTATTCTTCTGATATATTGATCTGGATAGCAAAATATGTGGAGGGCATTACCAAAGGAAAATAGTATGATTGGTGAAGCTACTTGGAAAAATGGATTTGTAGGCCATTGTAGAGGATTAGAAAGACCTTTACTATTAATTTTAATTTCATTTCTATTATGTTGGATGTAGTGTCCCAAGTTGGTACTTCATTCCCTGGATTGACACCTCCCCATGATCTATCACCAAACCAACCTATTATATTGTGATGGGTAAGTATTGTGCTTATTAAAAAAGGGACTTTGAATAAATCATGATCAAATAATAACCCCAGGATACTGAAAAATTCTTTGATAGAAGAGAAAGAGACTTCATCTAATGAGGAACTACATCCTTGAGGAACACAATGAAGATATCTTGAACCTACATTGAAGTAGCTGAAAAATGATAGAAGGAGCAATTTTTACCTTAGTATGAGGAGGAGGAGGAAGTGGAACTAAATTTTAATCCCATATGGATTATGAAATGGAGATAGTGAGAGAAGTAAATGTAGGAAAAGTCTCTCGTACATAGTGATCAAGAACAATAATTGCTCAATGAATCACCAGTCATAGACTTGGGATTGGAGTTCTTGGAATTTATGGATATCAATGTACTAAGGGAGACAAGCCAATTAGAATAAGTGGTGGGATCTCCTACATTACTTAAATATAGTGAGTTCAAATTATTGGAGAATTAGAAACATTGGCTAGAGGGAGTAATATCACCACCTAGAAAAATATCCATGGAAGTGGTGGCAGCTCCATTGAATGAGCCAATAGAGAAGAAGAAGCTACAAATATATATTGTGATGAAAGGTGGTAGCAATCAATTGAAAGAGGGCAATATGATACCACCACAAGAGCATTTTTATTAGACTTCACTTTCCAGTATAGCCATGCTAGTGGTAGAAGTATAGTTGAATACATAATAAGAGAGGATGACAAATGTATAGTGAGAGGAAGAGTTGCCAAACCCACAACAAGAGAAGCTACCAGAGCCACAAAAAGAGGTCTATATTCCTATGATAGAGAAGTAGACTAGGTATGAGATCATTATAATGGATAATATCAAACCTACAAAGGAGCAAACAGAGCATGCATTGTCCAACACTTAACTATAGATAGATATTGTAGTAGGATCAATCAAACAAGTTGGAGGTAGTTCACACTTGTAGGAGGAGTATGATTAACCAACCACACCATAAGATGTAGAAGAAACACTTCAAATAAACATTTTTCTTGAAGTATCATATTTTGATGTGTTAGAAGAAGATGGAGAAGATAAACATGAGCAAGTAGATATTTTCCAAAAATAAGTTTGTGACATGTTTGCTAGCACCAGACTACAATTTTATATAGGATGTGTTTGGAATCTAAAGCATTAGAGGGAAAAAAACTTTTCTAAATTGGAAAAGATCATGGAGTGGGTGTGTAGTGAGGATCACACCAAACAAATAGCTTAGATTCATGCACAAAACCCATGGCTATTACCCAACGGAGAGGTAACAAGTATGTTGGGATTGGAAAATTTTCCATAAGCAGTGAAGACAAATTATAGAGAGTACCCATGTGTATATCTAGATTTGGAGAAGAATATGAGTTGTATGTTGAATACACATGATGTAGAGTATCAAAGGGCACCTACGAATTTAGTCTTCATCCTTTGAAAATTTAATTTCCTAACACATTATATTGAGTGGTTGAGCTTGGGTCTCAAATAAATTCATCAAGCTAAGGAAGCACATAAAAAATATGTGGATTCTACTTGAAGATAAATGGTTGTGATGGAAGATGTGTTGGAGTGCAAAAAGACTAATGTTACAGAGAAGATGAAGTAGGCTAATATTATGATGAATGATATGAAGTTGATTTATATGAGAAGTTATGCTCACCAGAATAAGAGCAATAGCTTATGGTATAGCAAGTGGAAGTGCTAAAGTATTAGTTAGCAAAACAAGTAGTGTTGTAGCAATATGCAACATACATTAAGAGGAACAGTTACAATTTCAAAGTTAGCAACTCAGACATCAAGAGAATAGTTAATAAAATAGAGGGAACAATTTGCTGAGAATGTAAACTAGTTGAATGCCTTTGAGGCAACTAAAACTGAAGCACCACAAGATTAAGGAGCTAGAGAAATATGCTAAGTGCTATAATTATATTATCATGTATCATAATGTTGAACTTAGATTTAAGGAGAAATGCATATGGACCTATGACCTTGACCTTTATAAAAATATAACCCAACTATACAAGTAGTTTTACATAGTTTGGAAATCATACAAGGCAAGTCATACACTTTTTATAATGTGGGTTATAGTTGCCTGGTTATGATAATTTATCCCAGAGTCTCTTAATTCACCTCCCCTCTTGGAAATATTGCACCATATTCTACAATATCTACTTTCATTCTATCATATGTATCTTTGAATATTATGGTTCTTTTTATTCTTAATGCCACCATTGATGCATATATGTATCTCCTCTTGATCAAGGTATATGCAACCTTATTCTCCATGTCCTTGATATAGAAGGTGTCAAAAGTATATTCACTAAGAATTTTCATCCATCTACGTTGATGAACATTTGAATTTGATTAAGTGAAAATATAACTTAAAAATTAGTGATCTAACATTAATTTGAATATTTACCCCAATAAATACTACATTGACATTATCAAATAATAAACATTTATATCTAAATAAAGGGGTTTTATGACTCATACAAAATCACATGCACATATTGAATCAATATGACCTCATTCCTTAGTTGGAATTATTATTGAACTCTTTTTTTATGATCTGCCTAATGAACTAAATTATGCCCTTGACCGCATGACCAAGATTGGATGGCTTAGGATTTATCCTTAGCCAACCTCTAGAGAGTTTCTATCCCTTGTTACAAAACAAGATTAAAAGGATGTGGGGAAGAATAGAGTAAGAAATGAAGGGAAAACATGTATTATATGTGGATTGCATTTTGCTAACAAAATTTTCATATACTATGCAAACCACATTGCAACTAAACTACATGTACAACCTCACAATCCAATTACTAGGTAAAATATTATTGAATATGAATTGATCCCAGATCATATCCTCTACTACTTTAATAAATATTAGCAACCTAAGAAAATTTTACAAAATAAAGTAGAACCACACAATTAGACACTAAGCACCCCTAATATTCCAATATCCAAGGCTAATAGACTAGACTACTATACCTCCACAAAGATATTTTACATAAATATTTATTACCTATAGAGCATCCATATATGAAAGAATTCAATAATATAATACTAGAAAAGGTTAAATAGAAAGATAATTGATTAAAATTATAGAGCATAATTACATAATATAAAATATGCAAACACTCAAACTATCAACCCTTCTATGGAGGTAAATATCGTAGACACCAAATCCTAGCCACTTGTCATCTACACATCCTTAAATCATAGTCGTTCATTAGTTATATATATGTGTATATATATAGATATATATATCATAGCCATTCATATTCCATTCCTCATAATTTATTTATATAGAAATATTTTATATATTTATATTTATATATTTATATAAATATAGAAATATGTATAAAAAAATCTCAGTCATCCATCACATCTTAATCCTAACCATTCATTTAACATGATCCATGCCACTTATCAAATCACAATCACAACCCTTCATTATGTTTTAATCTTGGTCGCCCGTTGGTGTCGTCGAGACCCTAACATATTTTAAGGGTAAATTATAAAAGGTTATTCATTTTGATGAATAAGACTAGAAAATTAAAATTTTGTCATCCCACTCATCCCTTCACACTTGCACAAACCCTCACCATCGCCATATCCATTTTTCACCCGTGCGACATTAGATCGAGTCAATAGGAGCATAGATCAGTAAACTTGGGTATTTGACAAGGTATTAAGTGTTATTCATTCATTTATATTTTATGTTATTTTTGTACTTAAATTAACAAACATTCCAGTTAGGATTAGTATTATATGATTTCAAACTTTAGTGGGCCTCACACTATGGAGGCCCTATAGTGTTACTAACTTTTTTCTAGTTTTTTCGTGTGTAGGTTACAAGAGGTGTTCTATATTTGTAGTTGTTGCACATGTTATTTATATTGAACTCAATAAGATTGAATCTCCACTTTATACAATAATTTTACCCTGAATCGGGGGTTACAACACAATGTATTTCTTTGATGAAATTATTACAATAAGAGGGTTTGAAAAAATCGTTCAAAAGAATGTTGGTGTATTTGGGTCATCTTCACTCCAAAAAATTTGTGAGTGGGTTTGCATATCCCTACGAGGCCACTTGAGCTACAACTATTAATAAAGATATCTCCTATACCTACATATAGATCATACCATATAGATCACTTTGTGAGACCCTCTAAGTAATAGATCTACAAACCCTAGCTGCAGTGATGGTAAAATGTAAGTCATACAAAAAATGTAAGTTGAAAAAGCAATTATATCTTATACCTTGTCAAAATAATGTCTGTTTATGATCCATAATTTTGGTTACTTGATATGGTAAAGCACGAATACCCACAATTATTTAGGGGTTTTTCAACTACAAATTGGGTAATGGAAAACACCCTACAGTGTTCAATAATGGCTATGGATGTCCTACAACATTTCAAAAATGCTCTGCAACATTCTAGAAATACCCTGAGGCATTCGAGGGTTGTAGGGAAATGTTTTGCAGAACTAGATCTAGTTCATAGAGGTTTTGATGGTGGATATGGTGGATGTGGCGATGGTGAGGATGGGATATGTTACAAGAGTATTAGGGTTTAGGGAATAATGGATGAATAATATTTTACCTAACATGTGTCCTCTCAGTATGAATAAACTTAAATCCAAGTCATATCAGTAATATCATTATTGTATCTATCACAGGCAAGCGAGCCATGACATCAATACTTGTTACACATTTAAGTATGTTGTTCGAGATCTTATTTATAGGAAGGCCTTTTCTATAGACAGTTCACTAACCTCATCTAATCAAGACCTTGGTATCAACTCAAACAACATTGGGGATTTTCAAGGTATCACATCTTCCCAATCATCTACATCACCAACAATAAAAAAAATTGAGGTTTCCCAAGGTATCGTATCTTCCCCACACTCATCAATCATGAAAAAATTCAGGGAATCTTAAGGTATCACACCTTACCCACAATATAATAAAAAATAAAAAATATTGCATTTCCATTCCAATCACATTGCATTCATGCATTCATATCATCTGCATGCATACATGTCATCCACCATACTAATGGTCATTTTCTCAGTTTAGACAATAATTGACTCAATAAGTTTTATCACCTTAATCAAGGAAACTATTGAGTTCACATCCATATTATTTTTCCATTTCATAAGTCATATCATCATTTACCACAAAATTCCATTACCACTAGGTGTTTTCGATCACTCAACCACTCCTAGTGTTTCAAGCAACCTCAAATACATGTCGAGTTTTCTCTAGGACTGAAGCACATTTTCACTAAATAAATATTGAGTTCTAGGATTTGAATCTGAAATTATTGAACCAAATACATCTCACACTGATTAAAAACATTGTGTCAAAGAGGGATAACACCATGATTGGGTTGAACCTCGAAAAAATAAATTCATCTTTGCTTGTACCATTATGCACATAGTCCAAAATAAAAAATAATTGTCTTCACCACTATAAACACCTGCAAATAAAATAATGAGTTGTAAGGATATGGTAAAATTATCATCAAAATATGATTCAAGTGGTTGAGAATATTATTTCCTAAATATATAATTCTTTTACATATCACACACTATAAATCCTCAAGTTGTAATAATATAACTACATTATCATCTAGCTGGTTAGGTAGTATGAATTCCCAAAGCTTAGAGATCATATTATTAGAATATGGAGCTTATATCTACCAGGGCTATAAATGCTTGACTAGTAGTGGAGTACACTCATGCATGGTGACATGTCTCTCTAGAAGAGACCTTTGATCACACATAAGCTAGCTTCTTGATCTTCTCCATGATATATTTCATTTCAATTTAATCAATATGGGTTAATGAACTCACTTGCACACACATTGGTTCTTTATTGATATGAGTCACTACCATGCTAATGATTGGTAAATACACATTCACTACACACACATTTGTTCTATGAGTAATTAGATAGAACTTAGTGACACTAGGATGTTTGAGTCGCTATAAAATAATTCTATATTAATCACCCATAAGTCAAAACATTACATCCATACCATACCCACATCACTACATGAGTCTCCCACTTCATATACCACCATTAGATGTTGGTATCCCTAATTAAGAAACAAATATAAAATTGGTCAAGCAAGAGTCTAAAAACTTTTAAGAATGATCATTAGAACATGATGCCATTCATTTTGCATACACCAAACCATCATCACACAACTTGGGGGTGTTTAAGGTATCACACCTTCCCCATAAGTCACATCAATTCAAAAAAATCCACTTGGGGATGTTCAAGGTATCACACCTTCCCTAATAAAACAATCAATCAACTAGGGGTGCTTAAGGTATCACACCTTCCCCCATCAGTCCAAAAAACTGCTTCAAATGAGTTGCTAGGTTCAAAATTTTGCATCCTTTTATCAAAGGTTACACCATTTTTCTTGCATTAACAATCAATAAATCCATCATCAATCCTATACTACCATGACAAATGAAACATCATTCGATTAATAAAACCTATCCTACTAGGGAAAAAATAAAGTCAATTAATCCATCATCAATCCTATCCTTCTAGGGAAAATGTAGCATCATTCAAATGAAAAAACCCTATCCTATTGGGGTAAAAGTAGAATTAATCAATACATCATCAACCCTATCATGCCAGGGCAAAGACAATATTATCCAATTAAAAAACCCTATCCTATTGGAAAAAAAGTAGAATCAATCAATCCATCATCAACCTTATCCTACCAAGGTAAAGGTAAAATCATCCTATTTCACTTTGCAAGAATGAAATACACTTACACCATTTCATTTCACAAAAACCCTCAAATAAACTCATAAATACATTCACTTCATCATTCTGCATCATCAAGTCAACCTACATTATCAAATGAACCCTGTATCTAGTGATTTACTCTAGTTCCCTCATGGCTGTAGCAATGGGCTATCCATGCAGTCCAATAATATGGGTATATCACCATAGGTACGCTTTTAAAATCTTTATCACATACCATGTTTGACATCAAATAAAGAAGGCAAATAAATTTTTGAATGCGACTGTGTTCACAAATATTTGCTCAAAGCTATCAAATTCCACTTACAAATTCCCTTACAAATTCCCCTTGCATTAGGCCAATAGTTAGGTTCAAAAGTGTGGTCGCATGAAGTGAGGTGGTATCCTTACCTCCACCACATGTTCACCATCATTGGTTAATTTATCTACAACAACAATAACATTGCACATTGTGCTAAGAGTAAATTTTCAAAAATATGGAAACATCCCCAAACTTGGGGCAACCAACATTGACTTTGATTTCAACATTGGCATATTCATTTACATCATCCATATAATCCATATTTAAAAAAACCCTTTTTTGTATTAGGTCAAAAATAGAATCAATAATTTCACCATTGAATTTCATTATATTATTCATTTACATCATTCATATCATCCACACTTTCAAAAATCACTTTTCTATTGGGGAAAAAATAAAATCATTCATCACATTCATATACATCATTCATATCATCCACATTTCCAAAAAACCCTTTTATTGTTGGGGAAAAAACAAAAACAATCATTTGCATTATTTACATAATTCACATCACCATCATTCTTTCAATTTTATCATGAGATTAATTCTTCACTTATTCGCCAATTGAGGGGTAAGCTACAACAACAATTTTTTTTATCTTCATGATATTCATGCACACTAAGGAAAAGAAGTTGCTTCACCAAACCAGGTGTCTTTTTTTTGCACCGCATTGTGTTTCACGTAACATGATACAAAAAGGGGTATCAATAGACACAAAATCCTAGCCACTTGTCATCTACACATTCTCAAATCATAGTCATTCATTATATATACGTATGTATTTATTTATATATATAAATATAATTATTTTATATTTATATTTATATATATATATATATATATATATAATATATGTATATATGTGGATAAATCCTAGTTTCCCATCATGAATTAATCCTGACCATTCACTCATCATCATATATATCACTTATCCAAATCTCAATCTCAACTCTTCATCATAATTTAATCTTAGCCTCCCGTTGGTGTCATCGAAACCCTAACATGATCAAGGGAAAAATTATAAAATATGATTCATGTTTATGAATAAAGGTCCAAAAAATAAAATTCTTGAGAGGTTGAAAAAAATATTATTTATCCATAATTCCCTAAACCCTAGCACTCTACTAACATATCCCCTCCTCGCCATCACCACATCCACCATATCCACCACTAAAACCTTTGTGAACTAGATATCATTCTATAGAACACTTCCTCGTAACCCTCGAACACCTTAGGGCATTTTTAGAATGCTACAAAGCATTTCTTGAATGCTATAGGGCATCCATAGCTATCCCTGAACACCCTAGGGCATTTTTCATCATCTAGTTTGTAGTAAAAAAACCCTCAAGCGCTCACGTGCTTTTCTGCATCATCGAATTGAGTAACCAAAAATGTGGATCAGAAACACGAGCATCATTTTGACAAGGTATAAGATATAATTGCTTTTTCAACTTACATTTTCTATATTTTACTTACATTTTAGCATCATTGCACCTAGGGTTTGTAGATATGTTACTTAGAGGGTCTCACATAGTGGAGCCCTTGCATATACTACTAATATATTTGTGGTGTGATCTATATCCAGGTACGTGAGATATATTTATTAACAACTGTTGCAACTCAAGTGGCCTCGCACAATCACAAATTCTTTGGAGTGAAGATGACCCAGAGACACCAACATTCTTTTGAACGAGGATTTTAAACTCTTCTTATTGTAATAATTACATAAAAAAAATACATTGTGTTGTAACCCCCAATTTGGGGTAAACTTATTGTATAAAGTGGAGATCTAGGCTCCTTGAGTTCAATATAAATAAGATCTATCATTTTATGCATATTGTGTCATTTTCTTTAATCTGTTAATTTTCTTGGTGTTGTTCATTTTTGCTTTATAAATGCTACTACATATAGATTTATATACTACCCTAGCTAATGATTACAAGGAATTCCTACCATAGACCTAATAATATAGGCACAACCTAGCGTTGTATAGATCTCATGCTTCATCAACATATTAGAAATGAGGGGATGTCACTTTTTGCTCTATTTTTGCTAGCTACTTTAATTAGTATCATTCATTATCTATAGCATCCACATATATTTAGTAGATTTGTGACACCTAAACGTGTTCAACCTCTCCTATAATTTCTTGTTGGTGTGCTAGCTATCAAATTTATATGGATATTTTCTGATGATTAGTGGTGGACAATGATGTTGAAGGTTCCAGGATACCATCTATCATTTTCCTATAATTGCCTTGCTTTGCATGGATGAGAATATCTAGATGCCCCATACCTCTAAAGTGCATGATTTTCCCTAAAAGTGACCTATCTAGGAGCATTTTTCCTTTGTTGCTATCTTCTATTGGATTTATGCTTATTTTTAGAATGTTGGGGAACTAGTCAAGGTTGTTATAGGTTCTTATTGATGTTCATGCAGGAATTTTGATCATTTATTCCTCTGACCAAGATTAAATTTGGCTATCTATATTCCTTGGATATGACTGGTCGAGACCATTACATCCCCAAACTAGCCTCATCTTCAAAAATAATTGGCCATATTTTTAAGTGGTTGGGCCTCTTTTCCTTAGCCAAATTTGGTATCAATAGAATACCTTTATGTTTTTGACTAGTCTTTACATGGCAATTATCAAAATTTCCTTATATCAAAAAAATTGATAGTTCAATAGAATACTAGGGACTATATATGTGGAGGATTTCATGGATTCACATTATTAGTACCTCTTAGGAATTTTTTCTTGTAAAATTGAGGACCTATTTGGCTTTATCCATTGGGTAATGGAGTCGAGCAATGCCAAAAAATGTTTTAAATAAAAGAAATTAAAACTAGTTGATATATACTAGTACTGGCCAAATTTTATTAGGCATGTTATACCTATATTGGAAAATAAAATTTGGCTTTTATCAAATTTATATGTTGTACATTTACACAGAATATGGCAATATAATCTCCTACAAATTGTTTCTTTTTTTTTATGCATTTATAAAATAAATTGACATATTTTTTTATTTGTGCAACGTGCTACCTATGATAGTTGTTTACTAGTATTAGAAAATTTTGGCCATTGATCATTTCTAGCCCACATTTATTTCACTTGTGTCTATAAGTATTTTTCTAGGGGTCTAGGCCTTATGGGTTCATACATTTTATGCCTACCTATCCTAGCTTCTTCTTCATCTCAGTGTAGTGAATTGGTCTTCTAGAAGTCATGTGAGAAAATATCCTTATCAAAGTAGCTTTTAATAGTATCATATTACTACCATAGACCATCAAAAGCCTTATTTTTAGGTTCCTCCTTTAATATCAATCCAAATACCCTCATTTCATGAACATCTTTCTTTGAAGTGGCTAGCAACTATTGACCTCCTAAACTTCATTCATCATAAAAATTTAGCCCAACAAGTGTAGCAATATTGTCCTCTAAAGACAACTCAATTTCCATATAAAAGCCTTTGGTCACCCCCTTAGAGCAATGATTATCCCCCATTTGATCTTCTCTAGGAACTTATTGAATGCAATTATCATCCTCCATTTTATTTTCTTCAACTAGGACTAGTATTTTTCAACCAAGTTGACATCAACATTGAAGAACACAAGATTATACTAAGAGGGGGAATAAACGATATAAGAACACTTTTTACTTTTCTTTAACAATCAATATTATGCAATATATTAATGGCAATATCAACAATAGTAATCAAAGAAATGCATAAATCACCACATATAATAGAGACCAATTTAACGTGGTTCACCCAATGTGGGCTACTCCACAGAGAAAATATTTCACTAAAATTTTCTCAAAAAATATTTTGGGAAAACTTTCCCTATTATAATGTTTATGGACCTCTATCCAAAGGAGACATCAATCCCCTAATTAATTTCATGGATATATATCCATAGGAGAACTATTCCTCTACTCTGGATGGTGATCTTATAGAAGAATTACTACCTCCACTACACTGGCTTATGGATATTTATCCACTAAAGACTCATGTATTCACTCAGAAGACCTATCATCACTACCTTGGCTAATGGATCTCTATCCATTGGAGACTATCATCCTCTATACTCTGTCATCTCCAAAGCTTGCTCTTAGGTTTGTCTTAAATCTGCACTAAATATAGTCCTTCAGTCTAGCACATATCTACTTAATATTTGTCCTCAAATCTGCACTAAACATGGTCCTTTGGTCTCGCACAAGTTTTCTCAATATCTATCCTCAAATCTGCACTAAACATAGTGCTTTGGTCTACCACAAATATGCTCAATATCTATCCTCAAATCTACATTAAACATAGTCCCTGGTCTAGCATAAATATGCTTAATCTCTATCCTCAATCCTTAACACAAATATTGACTCAATCATAACTCAACTCTGCTAGATATGCCCCAAAAATTAACCCAAGGTTTGAAAAAATAAATCAATCAACTCTGCTCTCAAGTATTCTCAAAGACTTGTCTTAAATCTACCTTGTAAGCTTCCATAGAAGCTCACACAAATCTATCAACAAGTCCTCTCTAGAACTTGTCCAATATTCTCAACAAATCTTCACCAAGACTTACCTCAAATCTGCTCAACAAGTCCTCACTAGAACTTTTCCAATATTCTCAAAAAATCTTCACCAAGACTTACCTCAAATCTGCTCAACAAGTCCTCACTAGAACTTGTCCAATTTTCTCAACAAGTCTTCACCAAGAATTACCTAAAATCTTCTCAACAAGTCCTCACTAGAACTTGTTCAATCTTCTTTGTAAGATTCCATAAAAGCTTACTCAACTCAACTCAAATTAACACAAAATCCTCTTCAATCACTTAGAAAATCTTCACACAGAATCTTGTTTAATCTCATAGAAACATATAGATAATTGTTAGAAACTCAATATGCTTCACACTCACAACAATGCTCAATCACTTTCAATATCTTTCTCAAATCAATTTAGAATATAGAACAATTTGTTTTATAGAACTTGAACTATCACTTCAACACTTCCACTTGACTAGGCTCAATAAATTCCTCTCGGTAAATCACTCAATGAAACACTCCTTGCTTACAAACCCTAGTCCAAGAATATGAACACTCACTCAATTATTTCCAACAATTCTTATCAAACAATCTCACATAACAATGATACTCATGATATTGTACAAATTCTAGTTTCAAGATAATTCTCAAATTCACATAACAATGATACTCATGATATTTCACAAACCCTAATTATGCATATGAAGGTTCATTCAATATTTCCAACAATGCTTGTCAAACAAGTTTTTTATCAAAAAATATCACTAAAAAAAAACCTTTAACAATCAAACTCATCAATGCTTATCAAACAACCCTTTTCTCTCCAACTTAGCATTCATAACATCCAACAATCACTCACAAGGAAGATGTGCCCATACCTTTTGTTTGATGAATAATTGACCTTAAAAATTTGTATCAATCACAATTACTTTTTGCCAATATTAAGGGTTAGGTAGCAAAACCTTCTCAAAATTTCATTCAATAACTTCCTCACAAATTATTCTCACCATACAAAACATTAGATCTCAATTACACCTTATTACTCATTTCAAACATGAAACTCAATAAAACTTTATTTTAAAATAATATTTAAACTCCTCTAAAGCATTATTACTCCTTTCAACACTTTAATCACAATGTAAAATTTATTTCCATAAACCTTATACCTCCCTAAATTCTCATGCCAAAGAAAACTTAGAACAAAATATTAAATTTAACAATTAAATACCTTTTGTCCTTGGTGGGAATTAAACACATGCTACATTGCCACTAGTGCCCTAGCCATGGCTTCCACTGCCACATGAGCTAGGTGCTCACGTGGGACCTAAGTGTGTCCATGCACACTTATTCCCCAAATACCGCCAAAATATTTTCAAACAAAAAGCTTTCTCCTTTCACTATCGTAAATTCTTGAACCCAATACCTCCCCTCTGCTGCAACTTAGTACCCAAGCCAATCTCTGTCTAGGCTAGTCGCCTGGATGGTCCTTATAATCTAGCGTCACTTCCTTTTATACCTTTCTCTCTCTCAGAGTTATCACTGGCACACTTCTCCCTTCCACGTTCAATTGAAGAGCACATCAAAGCATACATGATTTATGAAATTGCCACTTTAGCCTTTGATTTAGGCTATATTAATATACCTTTCAAGGTATTTGCCTTCATTTCGATGGATAGAGAAATTAGACTTCGCATTTTGAAAATAGTATTTTAATTATTATTATTTAAATTCAAAATGAATTTAAATATTACAATCAAATATTTAAATGTCCTTTGGGCCTTTTTAAATAAAATAAAATATAAACTTCCTTAGGTTTTTAGGGAAACCTTTTACAATTATCACCTTAGAAAAATAACCTTATTATTTTCTTTCAACCACCATAGAATGAAGATATCCTGTCAACCCTTTTCTTTTGCCTAAATATTATAATATTGCTATCCTTCTTGCTTATCTTTTGATGCTTCAACCATATAATATTTTAATTAAATATTATATCCTTTCCTCTTAGAAAATAAACCATGAACCATTTTCTTAACAATCTTTTGACATTTGATTAGTATTCCTTTGACATCAATGACAACAAATCTTGCTTATATTTCCAACAATATCCCCCTTTGTCATTGATGACAACCCATTTAACTTTTATCATTTTCTTTACCTCTTTTTGTTCTGCTTCCTTTGAGAAACTGCCCCCCTTGACTAAATGCTTTCCTCCAAACTCAAATATCTCGTCCTTACTCAAATATCTCCCCATTTTCATCAATGGAAAAGGGTCCCCTATGGGTCTCAAGGCTAAGAAGGAAACTCTTAGCTTAGCACCTCACCCACCTCCTCTTAAGGTGGTTAATTTTGGGATGGGATTATTTCTACTCCCAGTATGTATTGATATTTACCTTTGTCCACTTTCCTCCTCATATGATCCTTCTAATTCCTTTGACTATTTCTGTTCCTGTTTGTCTCTTGAATTTTTCCTCTACACCACTTTGTTGTATGTCCATAATTATTGCACTTATAACACTTAATGTTATTATTCCTTAGAGGTGCAAATTTCTTGGTATTTCTCCTAGTGAATCCATATCTATTCTTGTCATAAACCCTGCAATTCATTGCCTTGTGACCAAACTAATTATAAGAGTAGCAATACCCTTGAAAAATTTGTCTATTTTTGAATTTCCCATAATATTGTATTTCATGTGTCCTGCACTGTGTAGCCTTGTACCCAAACCTGTGACATGAGAAGCATCATCCATTGAAACTACCTTGCCTTGACCTCATTGGTATTTTAGTCTCTTTTATCTTGTGGTGGTTCTTGTTCCATGTGTTCCTCTTTTGTGCATTGTTCCTTTCCTTTTTGAACTTTCTATTGTCCAAATCATCCTCATAAGTCTCATTCTATCTTACACTCCCTTCTTCTGAATTTTTTTCTTCTTCAAAACTTGAGGTTGACTCCTCTCCTTGTTTCTTTTGTACCTATTCAAAACCAAGATCTGTCTTGTTTGTAGACCATATTTGTACCTTGATAATATTGTCTGAGATTTTACCAAACTTGTGTAACCTATCCTTAGACTCTTTTAATTCTTTCCTTAGTAGAGCCACCTCATGATATAACCTTTCACATTCTAAAACCTTTGCTTCTAACTTCTATTTGAATCTCCTTATATTAGCCATTGACTTATTTAGATCCTCTATAAGCTTTCCTTTCTCTTCATCACATTTTTGAAATCGAAGCTTAAGTTTGGAGTTTTGCTTTCTTACCTCATTTAATGCATTAAGGGTAGAAATAAGTTCACCTTCAAGATCAACTTCTCATGTTTCTGATTCTTCCTCTATTTATTTACCTTTGGAATTATCTTCATTTCCTTTTGACTTGTCTTCTATAGGATCACCTGCTTCTTCCTCTATTGCCATAAGTAGATTTTATTCTGGTCCTTCAAGTGCATCTTCATATTCATCATCACTGAAACTGAAACCACTCTTTGTACAACTATCTTCAATATGAAAAAAATTTCCACATCTAAAACACTTGAGAATTATTGGTGACCTTTTATTAACCACTTACTTTTTTTTGATAGAAGCAGAACTTCATTTTTATCATCATTTGAGGAACTTTCATCACTATTACTTGAATAATTACTTACTTTGTCTGATATAAACTCTTCTTCTATCTTTGGAAGAACTTCTTTCCTTGCTTGCCTTGTCCATCCCTGCTTTTCTTTTGGTACCTATATTTTTCTGTTTCCCTATCCTTGTGATCCTATTTTTCTTCATCATCACTATTTATAGCTTCTTGAAAATTAGATGCATAGTGACCATACTTTACACAATTGAAACATCTAACAGATTTTGTACCTTTAAACTTTCTTGGATCCTTGTTCCTTTTGCTATAATTTTATTTTCATCATTGGATTACTCATTGCTTGAATCTGAATTCTTACCCTTGGTCTTCTTGGTAGCTTTGAAAGATGCTTCCTTTTGGAGATTAGGTTCCTCTTTTGTTATCATCTCAAAAGTTGTAAGAATTCCATGTAATTCATACCTTGTCAAAATATCATTATATTTTGATTCCTCTATAGCTAAAATATTTTCACTAAACCTTTTTGGGAGTGAACTTAAAATATTATCACAAACATTAGATTCTTGAACTTCAAGTCCAAGTTCTTACATGGAGTTAACAACCTCATCCACATGAATTAGATAAGCACTAATATTTTGTCATCCTTCATTTTTAGGTCTTCGAATATTCCCTTGAGATTTTGCAACTTTAACTTTTTTACCTTTTTATCTCCTTCATATATGCCTTACAATTTATCCCAAATTTCCTTTACTGATTTGCAGTGCATAACCTTTGTAAACTCTATTTTATGCAAACCTCTTAAAATTGCATTTATTGCTTTTGAATTGTAATTATGTAAAAGCTTACCATATTTATCTATAGGTGGAGTAGTTGGTGGTGTGTATCCATTTTCAACTACTTCCCATATTTCATTTCCAAGAGCTATCAGGTGAATCTTCATTATCATAATACAAAATACATAATCATTCCCATCAAAAACTGGTGCTAAATTATCTGAGGATCCACTCTTAGAATCCATTTGTGTTCTTATGAGCTTTCCTTCAAGTTGTTAAACTCTTTTGAAAGAATCCGCTTTGATACCAATTGAAGAACACAAGCTTATACTAAGAGGGAGGGATGAGCAGTATAAAACCACTTTTTATTTTCTTTCCCAATTAATATTATGCAATATATTAATGGCAATATTAAAAACAGTAATCAAAGAAATGCACAAATCACCACACATAATAGAGACACCTATTTAATGTGGTTCACCCAATGTGAGCTACTCCATGGAGAAAATATTTCACTAAAATTTTCTTAATAAATATCTTGGAAAATATTTCTCTATTATAATATTTATGGACCTCTATCCAAAGGATACACCAATCCCCTAATCAATTTTATGGATATTTATCCATAGGAGAACTCCTCCTTTGCTCTGGCTAGTGATCTTCTAGAAGAACTGCCACCTCCACTACATTGGCTTATGGATCTCTATCCACTGAAGACTTATGTCCTCACTTAGAAGACCTATCCTCACTACCTTGGCTAATGGATATCTATCCATTTAAGACTATCATCCTCTATACTCTATCACCTCCAAAGCTTACTCTTAGCTCTGTCTCAAATCTGCACTAAAAATGGTCCTTCGATCTAGCAAAAATATACTCAATCTCTATCCTCAAATATACACTAAACATAGTACTTAATTCTAGCACAAATCTGCTCAATATTTGTCCTCAAATATACACTAAACATAGTCCTTAGATATAGCACAAATATACTCAATATTTGTCCACAAATTTACTTTAAACATAGTCCTTTGGTCTAGCACAAATTTTATCAATATCTGTCCTCAAATCTATACTAAACACAATCCTTGGTCTAGCATAAATCTTCTCAATATCTATCCTCAAGCCTTAACACAAAGCTTGAATCAATCATAAATCAAATCTGCTAGATCTACCCCAAACCTTAACCCAAGGTTTGAACAAATCAATCAATCAAATTTACTCTCGAGTCTTCTCAAAGACTTATCTCAAATCTACCTTGCAATTTTCCAAAAAATATCACACTAATCTATCCATAAGTCCTCTCTAGAACTTATCCAATGTACTCAACAAATATTCACCAAGACTTACCTCAAATCTACTCAACAAGTCCTCACTATAACTTGTCCAATATGCTCAACAAATATTCACCAAGACTTACCTCAAATATGATCAACATTTCCTCATTATAACTTGTTCAATCTTCTCAACAAGTCTTCACCAAGACTTTTCTCAAATCTGTTCAACGAGTCCTCACTAGAACTTGTCCAATCTGCTTTGTAAGATTCCACAAAAGCTTACTCAACTCAACTCAATTTAACACAAATTCCTCTTCAATCACTTAAACAAGCTTCACACAAAATCTTGTTTAATATCACATAAATATATAGAGAATTGTTAGAGACTCAATATGCTTCACACTCACAAAAATGCTCAATCACTTTCAATCTCTTTCTCAAATCAATTTAGAATATAGAACAATTTTTTTTATAGAACTTGAACTATGACTTCAACACTTCCACATGACTAGGCTCAATCAAATCCTCTCAATAAATCACTCAATGAAACACTCATTGCTTACAAACACTAGTCCAAGCATATGAGCACTCACTCAATTATTTCCAACAATGCTTATCAAACAATCTCACATAACAATTATACTCATGATCTTGTACAAACCCTATTTTCAAGATAGTTCTCAACTTCACATAACAATGATACTCATGATCTTGCACAAACCCTAATCATGCATATGAAGGTTCATTCAATATTTCCAAAAATGCTTATCAAAAAAGGTTTTTATCAACAACTCTCACTCATAAAAATCCTGTAACAATCAAACTCAAAAATGCTTATAAAACAACTATTTTCTATCCAACTTAGCATTCACAACATCCAACAATCACTCACAAGGAATATGTGTCCATACCTTTTGTTTGATGAAGAATTGACCTTAAAAACCTGTCTCAATCACAATTACTCTTTTGCCAATCTTAAGGGTTAGGTAGCAAAACCTTCTCAAATTTTCATTTAATAAATTCCTCACAAATTATTCTCACCATACAAAAAATTAGATCTCAATTACACCTTATTATTCCTTTCAAATATTAAACCCAATAGGACTTTATTTTAAAATAATATTTAAACTCCTCTAAAGCCTTATTACTCCTTTCAACACTTTAATCACAATATAAAATTTATTTCCATAAACATTATACCTCCCTAAATGCTCATGCCAAAGAAACCTTAGGACAAAATATTAATCTTAAAAATTAAATACCTTTTGCCCTTGGTGGGAATTGAACCCACGCTGTGCTACCACTAGTTCCCTATCCATGGCTTCCACTTCTACATGAGCTACGTGCTCATGTGGGACCTAAGTGTGCCTGCACACACTTAATACCTAGCTGCCGCCAAAAGCTTTTCAAAAAAAAATCTTCCTCCTTTTGCTAAGGCAAAGTCTTAAACTCGATACCTCACCTCTATTGCAACTTATCACCCAAGCTAATTCTCATTTGAGCTAGCTGCTCGGATGGTCCTTAGAATCTAGCGCCACTTCCCTTTATGCATTTCTCTCCCTTGGAGTTAGCGCTATCACACTTCTTCTCTCTTCTATTTTTTATCAACGAGTACAACAAAGCATACATGATTTCCAAAATTGCCACTTTAGCCTTTGATTTAGGCTATATTAATATATCTTTCAAGGTATTTGCCTTCACATCAGTGAATAGAGAAATTATACTTTGCATTTCGAAAATAATATTTTAATTATAATTATTTAAATTCGAAATGAATTTAAATATTATAATTAAATATTTAAATGTCCTTTAGGCCTTTTTAAATAAAATAAAATATAAACTTCCTTAGGTTTTTAGGGAAAACTTTTGCCATTATCACCTTAATCACCTTAACAAAATAACCTTATTATTTTATTGAAGAACACAAGCTTATACTGAGAGGGGGTGTGAACAATATAAGACCACTTTTTACTTTTCTTTCCCAATCAATAGTATGCAATGTATAGATAGCAATATCAATAGAAATAATCAAAGCAATGCACAAATCACCACACACAATTGGGACACCAAAATTTACGTGGTTCACCCAATGTGGGCTACTCCACGAAGAAAATATTTCACTAAAATTTTCTCAATCAATCTCTTGGGAATCATTTCCCTATTAAAATGTTTATGGACCTCTGTCCAAAGGAGACACCAATCCCCTAATCAAGTTTATGGATCTCTATCCATAAGAGATACCAATCTCCTAACTATGCTCTAGCTGGTGATCCTCTAGAAGACCTCTGCCTCCACTACCCTTATAAAATGGAACTCTATCCACATAAGACACCTATCCTCCCTACTTTGGTTGGAGATCTCTGTCCTCAACTTTGTCACCTCCAAAGCTCTGTCTCAAATCTACACTAAACATAGTCCTTCGATCTAGCACAAATATGTCCTCAATATTTGTCTCTGGTTTGGCATAAACCTGTCCTAAAATATGCACAAAACTCTATCCTCGAATCTGTACTAAACATAGTCCTTCGATCTAGCACAAATCTATCCTCAATCTCTGTCCTCAAGGCTTCACTCAAAGCTTGACTCAATCTCAAATCAACTCAGTTGGATCTGTCCCAAACCCTGACTCAAGGTTTGAACAAATCAATCAATAAAATCTGCTCACAAGCCTTCACAAAGACTTATCTCAAATCTGCCTTGCAAGCTTCCATAAAATCTCACAACAATATATCCTCAAGTCCTCTCTAGAACTTGTCCAATCTGTTCTACAAGTCCTCACTAGAACTTGTCCAAATCTGCTCTACAAGTCCTCACTAGAACTTGTCCAAATTTGCTCAATAAGTTCTCTCAAGAACTTATCCAAATATGCTCTCAATTTGTATTGTAAGCTTCCACAAAATCTTACACAAATATTTCCACAAGTCTTCTCAAAGACTTTCCTCAAATCTACTCAACAAGCCCACACTAGAACTTGTCTAATCTCATAGAAACATAAAGAGAATTGTTAGAGACTCAATATGCTCTATACTCATCACAATGCTCAATCACTTTCAATCACTCTTTTAGAAAAATATAGAGAATTGTTAGAGACTCAATATGCTTCAAATCAATACTCAAACACTTCCAATCACTCTTTCAGAAACATATAGAGAATTGTTAGAGACTCAATATGCTTTACATTCACCTCAATACTCAAACACTTCCAATCACTCTTTCAGAAACATACAAAGGATTGTTTGAGACTCAATATGCTTCAATTCAATACTCAATCACTCTCTCAAATCAATTTAGAATATAGAATAGTTTATTTTATGGAACTTGAACAATCACTTCACACATCCACTTGACTAGGCTCAACCAACTCTACTCAACTAATCACTCAATGAAACAATCCTTGCTTACAAAACCTAGTCCAAGCATATGAACACTCACTCAAAATGTCTTCCAACAATGCTCAACAACCAATCTCACATAACAATGATACTCATGTTCTTTTCAAACCCTAGTTCAAGTTCTTCACTCAACAACTCACTTCAACAACAATGCTTATAAAACAATATTCACATAACAATGATACTCATGTTATTTTCAAACCCTAGTTCAAGTTATTCACTCAAAAAATCACTTCCACAACAATGCTTATAAAAAAATCTTCACATAACAATGATACTCATGTTCTTTCAAAACCTAGTTCAATTTCTTCAATCAACAACTTATTTTTAGAAAACCAAACAATCAATTCAACTATGGAAGATACCTTTTTCTTGATGATGAAGGAATCTCATAAATCTGCCACAACCACAAACACTTCTTTGCCAAGATCAAAGAAGTTATAAAATGATAAACTCCCTTAAAAATACAATGTAAATATCAAAACACACATACACCTTATCACTCCATCTTTAAGAAAATAGTCATCAAAATATAAAAATTATTGGCCAAATACACCTTATAATATCCCAATTAAAATAATATTCAATACCAAGAATAATATCAATACACTTCGATTTTCCTTCAAACTTATTAATTTATAAATTATTTAAATTCTTTAGAATTTAAATTTTATAAATTAAATTTTTAAATCCCTTTGGCTTTATTAAAGCCTTTTTTATTTTACCACTTTGTATAAATAATATTTAAATTCAATTTGAATTTAAATAAATATTAAAACTCCCTTGGGCTTTTATGAAAAACCTTTTATTTTCGCTCACCCATGGTTTTAATAAAAACCCTTCTGACTTATGCTTCCACATAATATCAAAAATATTATGAAGCTTTTTGCCTTTAACCTGTGCATTGTTCCTCTTGACCTTTTGACATCAACGGTAGCTTATTCCTTGACATCAATGACAACTTCGTTCCTTGACATCAATGACAACTTTGACTCAAAATGTCCAACAATATCCCCCTTTGTCATTGATGGCAACCCAAATTATTTTTACCAAAAACTTAACCTTTTCTTTGTTCTGCTCCCCTGGGACATTGCTCCCCCTGGCTCAATGCTCTTTTCAAATCTCTCCTCTTTACTCAAATACCAAATCTCTCCCCCTTACTCAAATCTCTCCCCCTTTGACATCAATGGCAAAGGGTCACCTTTGGGGCTTGGGGCTAAGAATGAGCCTCTTAGCTTAGCCCCTCCCCCACCTCCTCTTGAGGTGGTTAATTTTGGGGTGGGAGTATTTCTACTCCCATAAAGCACTATTCTTTACCTTTATCCTCTTTTCTTCTTATCTGATCCTTCTGATTCCTCTAATTGTTCCTTTCCATGTCCATGTTCCTATCCATGTCCATATTCTTGTTCTTGTTCCTGTTCCTATTCTTGTTCTTGTTCATATCCATGTTCCTGTTCCTATTCTTGTTCATATCCATGTTCCTGTTCCTATTCATGTTCTTATTCTTGTTCATATCCATGTTCCTATTCCTGTTCTTGTTCCTGTTCATACTTGATTCTGGAATGTCTGCTCTACACCACTTTGTTGTGTGTCCATCATTATTGCACTTATAACACTTAATGTTATTATTTCTTGGAGGTGCAAATGTCTTAGGATTTCTCCTAGTGAAGCCATATCCTCTTCTATCATGAACCCTACAATTCATTGCCTTGTGACCAAACTGATTACATGAGTAGCAATACCCATGGAAAAGTTGTCTGTTCCCATATTCCTATCTTTCATGTGTCCTGCACTGTGAAGCCATGTGCCCAAACCTGTGACATGAAAAACATCTTCCATTGAAGCCTCCTTGTCTTGACCTCATTGGTCTCTTAGTCTCTCTTAACCTATTCTGATTGTTGTTCCATCTATTTCCTTCTTTGTGCATTGTTCCTATCCTTGTTGAACTTTCTATTGTCCAACTCATCCTCAGATGTCTCACTTTCTCTTACATTATCTTCTTCTGAAGTGTCTTCATCTGAAGTTTCTTCTCCTTCAAAACTTGAGGTTGACTTTCCTTCCCATTTATTTTGTTCCTATTCAAATCCAAGACCTATTTTGCTTGATGTAGGATTTTGTATCTTGATGAACTTATCTAAGTTCTTTGAGCTATTTTTGAACCCTTGTAGCTTGACTTTGGAGTTTTCTAAATCTTCCCTTAATAGGGCTACTTCTTGTACTAACCTTTCACATTCTAACACCTTTGCTTCTAGCTTATCCTTGAACTTCTTTGTCTTAGCCTTTGATTTTTCTAGATCCTCTATAAGCATTCTTCTCTCTTCATCACATTCTTGAAACTGAAATTCAAGTTTAGAGTTTTGCTTTCTTACCTTCTTTACTATTTCAAGAGCATAAATGAGTTCTCCCTTGAGATCATATCCTTCTTTATCTTATTCTTCCTCTATTTGTTTGCCTTTGTCCACATCTTTATTTTCTTTTGACTTGTCTTCTATAGGATCACTTTCTTCTTCTTCTAGTGCCATTAGAATATTCTCTTCTGGTCCTTCAAGTGCATCCTCATATTCATCATCACTGAAACTATAACCATTCCTTGTACAACTATCTTCAAGATGTCCAAAGTTACCACATCTAAAACACTTGAGAATTATTGGTGCCCTTTTCTAGACTTCTTTTTCTTCAATCATAAATAGGACTTCATCTCTATCATTATCTGAAAAACTAGCATCACTATCACTTGAGTACTTACTTGCCTTATCTGCATAGTAGCTCCTCTTTTGCCTTTGAAAGAACTTCTTTCCTTGTCTGCTTTGTCCATCCTTGCTTTTCTTTTGGTGCATGTATCTTTCTGATTCCTTGTTTCTGTGATCCTATTTTTCTTCATCATTGTTATTCTTAGCTTCTTGACAATCAGTTGCATAATGACCATACTTTCCACAATTGAAACATTTAATGGATTTTATATCTCTAGATCTTCTTGAATCCTTATTCCTTCTACCATAATTAGCTTCTTCATCATTGGATGACTCATTTCTTGATTCTGACTTCTTACCCTTTGTCTTCTTAATTGCTTTGAAGGCTGCTTCCTTCTGGGGATTAGGTTCTTTTGTTCTCATCTCAAAAGTTGTAAGAATACCAAGCAACATATCTCTTGTCAAAGAATCACCATCCTTTGATTCTTCTATAGCTGAAATATTTTCACTAAACCTTGTTGGAAGAGACCTTAAGATCTTATCACAAACATCTGATTCATCCACATTAAGTCCAAGTCCTTGCATAGCATTAACAACCTCATCGATTCGAAGTAGATAAGTACTAATATTTTCCTCATCCTTCATTCTTAACTCTTCAAATTATCCTTTGAGATTTCATATCTTTGCTTTCTTGACACCTTTATCTCCTTCATATATATTTTGCAACTTATTCCACATTTCTTTTGCATTTTGACAATGCATAACTTTTATGGACTCTGTTCTATGCAAACCTCTCAAAAGTGCATTCATTGCTTTTGAATTGTAATGTTGTAGAAGCTTACCTTCCTTATCTATAGGTGGATCAACTGAGGGGTCATATCCATTTTCAACTGCTTCCCAAATTTCATTGCCAAGTGCCTTCAGATAAATCTTCATTCTCAAACTCCAATATATATAATCACTTCCATCAAATACAGGTGTTGGATTATCTGATGATCCATTCTTAGAATCCATTGTGTTCTTGTAAGCTTTTCCTTCAAGCTGTTAAACTCTTTCGAAGGAACCCACTCTGATACCAATTGAAGAACACAAGCTTATACTGAGAGGGGGTGAACAATATAAGACCACTTTTTACTTTTCTTTCCCAATCAATATTATGCAATGTATAGATAGCAATATCAATAGTAGTAATCAAAGCAATGCATAAATCACCACACATAATTGAGACACCAGAATTTACGTGGTTCACCCAATGTGGGCTACTCCACGGAGAAAATATTTCACTAAAATTTTCTCAATCAATCTCTTGGGAATCCTTTCCCTATTACAATGTTTATGGACCTCTGTCCAAAGGAGATACCAATCCCCTAAATCAAGTTTGTGGATCTCTATCCATAGGAGACACCAATCTCCTAATCTCTGCTCTGGCTGGTGATCCTCTAGAAGACCTCTACCTCCACTACCCTTAGCAAATGGAACTCTATCCATAGAAGACACCTATCTTCCCTACTCTGGCTGGAGATCTCTATCCTCAACTCTATCACCTCCAAAGCTCTATCTCAAATCTACACTAAACACAATCCTTTGGTCTAGCACAAATCTATCCTCAATATCTGTCTCTAGTCTAGCACAAACCTATCCTCAAATATGCACCAAACTCTATCCTCGAATCTATACTAAACATAGTCCTTTAATCTAGCACAAATCTATCCTCAATCTCTATCCTCAAGCCTTAACTCAAAGCTTGACTCAATCTCAAATCAACTCAGCTAGATCTATCCCAAACCCTAACTCAAGGTTTGAACAAATCAATCAATCAACTCTGCTCACAAGCCTTCACAAAGACTTATCTCAAATATACCTTGCAAGCTTCCACAAAAGCTCACAATAATCTATCCTCAAGTCCTCTCTAGAACTTGTCCAATATGTTCTACAAGTCCTCACTAGAACTTGTCCAAATATGCTCTACAAGTCCTCACTAGAACTTGTCCAAATCTACTCAATAAGTTCTCTCAAGAACTTATCCAAATCTGCTCTCAATATGTATTGTAAGCTTCCACAAAATCTTACCCAAATCTGTCCACAAGTCTTCTCAAAGACTTGCCTTAAATCTGCTCAACAAGTCCACACTAGAACTTGTCCAATCTCATAGAAACATAAAGAGAATTGTTAGAGACTCAATATGCTCTATACTCATCACAATGCTCAATCACTTTCAATCACTCTTTTAGAAACATATAGAGAATTGTTAGAGACTCAATATGCTTCAACTCAATACTCAAACACTTCCAATCACTCTTTCAGAAACATACAGAGAATTGTTAGAGACTCAATATGCTTCAATTCAATACTCAATCACTCTCTCAAATCAATTCAGAATATAGAATAGTTTGTTTTATGGAACTTGAACAATCACTTCACACACCCACTTGACTAGGCTCAACCAACTCTACTCAACCAATCACTCAATGAAACAATCCTTGCTTACAAACCCTAGTCCAAGCATATGAACACTCACTCAAAATATCTTCCAACAATGCTCAACAACCAATCTCACATAACAATGATACTCATGTTCTTTTCAAACCCTAGTTCAAGTTCTTCACTCAACAACTCACTTCAACAACAATGCTTATAAAATAATCTTCACATAACAATGATACTCATGTTCTTTTCAAACCCTAGTTCAAGTTCTTCACACAACCAATGGCTTCAACAATAATGCTTATAAAACAATGTTTTAACAACTCTAACTCTTTATTCTAGAAAACCTTGAAGCATTAACTCAACACACTCAAAAGAAACCCTAATCAAGTCCTTTTCACTCCAAACTTATTTTCAGAAAACCAACCAATCAACTCAACTATGGAAGAGTGTGCCCATACCTTTTTCTTGATGATGAAGGAATCTCATAAATCTGCCACAACCACAAACACTTCTTTGCCAAGCTCAAAGAAGTTATAAGATGATAAACTCCCTCAAAAATACAATGTAAATATCAAAACACACATACACCTTATCACTCCATATTTAAGAAAACATTCATCAACATATAAAAATAATTGGCCAAATACACCTTATAATCTCCCAATTAAAATAATATTCAATACCAAGAATAATATCAATACACTCTCCTTTTCAAAATAACTCAATGCAAGAAGTCCTCTCAACACTTTAAATCTCCAATAGACCAATGTGACACAAATCCTTTATTCAAAAATAAAGCTAACTCCTTATTCCTCCAATTTACCAAAAATAATGATTAATTAAAAACCTTTTCAACTAACCCTTTTAACTCCCTAAGACCTCATGTCAAACCTTAGGCATCATAAAAATTATATTCAAAATTTATTACCTTTGCCTTGGTGGGACTCGAACTCATGACGCAGCCTCAACCAGTGCCCTAGCCGCGGCTCCAACCGTCGCATGAGCTAGGCGCTCGCTTGGGGAGTAAAGAGCACCACATGCTCTATAATGCTCCTCTAGTGCGCCTAAGCAAAAACGTACATCGCTTCCTTCGACATTTCCAATACTACCAACAAAACAATGCTGCCACCGCGATTCGATCGTAGGTCACTCCACGCCCAACACTCTAGCCTCTGTCCACTTGCCACTAGGCCACGCTGCCTGGATGGCTCTTGAATTTTGGTGCTCATCGATTTTATCCTTATTCATTGGCACTTAAAACAATACACTTGTCTCTTTCTTCACATGAGTTCTTACACACATGATTGCACGCTTTTATCATTCGAGCAAAAGGATAATCAAATGCCTCTAAGGCATATTGTTTTTATATCGATTTCCTCCTTCAAACATAAACGTCGATGCTTTGATTTTCCTTCAAACTTAAACGTCGACACTTCGATTTTCCTTCAAACTTATTAATTTATAAATTATTTAAATTCTTTAGAATTTAAATTTTATAAATTAAATTTTTAAATCCCTTTGGCTTTATTAAAGCCTTTTTTATTTTACCACTTTGTATAAATAATATTTATTTATAAAATTTAAATTCAATTTGAATTTAAATAAATATTAAAACTCCCTTGGGATTTTATGAAAAACCTTTTATTTTCGCTCACCCATGGTTTTAATAAAAACCCTTCTGACTTATGCTTCCACATAATATCAAAAATATTATGAAGCTTTTTGCCTTTAACCTGTGCATTGTTCCTCTTGACCTTTTGACATCAACGGTAGCTTATTCCTTGACATCAATGACAACTTTGTTCCTTGACATCAATGACAACTTTGACTCAAAATGTCCAACATTTCTTTCAACCACCATAGAACGAATATATCTTTTCAACCCTTTTATTTTACCCAAATATTATAATATTGTTATCCTTCTTGCTTCTATTTTGATGCTTCAACCAAATAATATTTGAATTAAAAATTATATCCTTACCTCTTAGAAAATCGACCATGAACCATTTGCTTAACACTCTTTTGACATTTTCTTAGTATTCTTTTGACATCAATGACAACAAATCCTGCTCATATTTTCAACAAACATAGTCTAGATCATCCTCTAGTAGGTTAACTATTTCTTCTTCAATTTTATCAATGTGGAAGGGTTATGGTTTGTCCACATAGATCTTGACCTTTTGGCCTTTGTAATGGGTGATCATATGAGAATAATCTAGGGATAAATATCTCCCTAGCTTAGTAGCAAACTCTCTAGACAAACATAGACTAAATTATACCAGAAGATCCACCATGACTATATCTTTAATAATTGTTACCCCCAAGAGCTTGTGTAACACCATTGGTATATCCTTGATCACCTCAATGAAAGAAATTTAGGTTTTATTGAGTGTATTTCATTTCATTTTCTTTGCACACTATCTTTAGCATGATAGTAGTGGTTTTTCCATAGCGAATCATGCAGTTGTGTACTATCCACCCCTCCATTTACAAAGATATGTAGACCAAGGAAGGCCAATTCTTATCCATGTTGGGGCTTGGTTGGTCTTGAGCCAAATTTAAGTTCATTGACTTCTATTATTTAGGATTTATGTCTTTTAGCACTACTCTAAGCATATCTATTTGACCATGGATTAACAATACATCATACATGCTTTCCTTAAAAAGGATTCTTCTTTATTTCTTTAACGATACTATATTCAATCACTCTTCACATATTTTCATCTTTCTAGTTAGGTTATTTGAATATTCTATGACATTTTTTAGTGTCTTCAAACCTTTGTATTTTGATCATAGAGGGATACCTTAGGCTTATTAGAACTTATTCCTCAGGATCCTTCTACATGGCCCTCATTTTTTCTAGTTTTGGCCTTGTTGGATCCATATTTGATTGCTCTTTTGTTTACTCTCTATAAGGTTGAGTAGAGATATTGAGCGGTTGTATATTTTATGGATCTACTTGTAGAGTCTTCTTTATGGATCTGGTTAGAACTTGAACATATACTTCTTCCTCAAGTTTCTTATCCACTATGACTTGTTCTAGATACATTAGAATATTGTCTAATTACTTTTGTGTCTTTTTAGATATTTCCATTTTCTTTGCTACTACCAACTAAGCTCGGTGATGATAGACCATACATGTGTCTTCATTATGGGGATTATTGTAGGCCAAGTTCTATTATATTTTATGAGAAGTAAATTAGATGGTATCTAATCTAGTTTATTGTATGTAGCATTTTTTCATCAAATCACACTACTAATGGATACCCCTTGGTCTTTAGTGATATAGGGAAACCTCTTGGGATGATAGCCCTCTCATATCTTATTTGCATTTTACCTATATAGAAAAATGAATTTATTGTTTAGATTCTTCAATGCTACCAATAGATCTAATAATTATATATATTTATTAGGTTCTAGAGCTACCAACATAGGGGTAGATGATGTAGTAGGATTAGGTAGAGCTCTAGGTACTAGAGCATAAGCATATTATGGTAAAGTAGTGGTTAGAGAATTTTATGTAGGGTGCAAAAAACTTTGGAAAGTATGGCATACTAAATTTGGGAGGAAGATTTCCAATTGATATGAATGTATTTTCTATAGCAATTGCAACTTGAAAGACTTGGGCTAATATTATCTCATTGATTATCTAGTCATAAAGACCTAGATCTAGGTCAAAGACATAGATGTAATAGATATATGTGTTAATAAATTTACATTATTTTGGACATGCTAATATACCCCCATGGTAAAATTGTAAATATATAATATATTATATTTGAGTCTATAGTTTAGATGTGTGATCTATATTTTCCCTTTTATATAAGTGTCAATATGCAGGAAATGCATGTGTCATATAAGAAAGGGTGTAAGAATGTATTGAGATAATGTGCACAAGTGTCTTGTGTGTAAATATATAAATATGTAATATGAGAATGTGAAAAAGCATATTAGATTAGGAGTGCATGTAGAAGTGTAAGATTCATGTAGAAGTGTGCAAGTGTCATAGAGTCAATTGTGCATGTAAGAAGAAATTAAAGTGTCTAGTACATAAGTGGCAAGATGATAAGCCAAAGGTCATGTGACTTGTAATATGGAGAGAATTAATCAAGTACATGAAGAGTCATCATCTACATCTATACTATGGAGATATATATCCAATTATATGATTGTTAGAGGAAGATATAAAAAAAGTGAATAAAGCTTGTATACAAAATTTGAGCAATTAATATTGTAAGTTTTCTTCATGCATAGTACATGAATTATTTAGTCCATTTACATTCATATTTGATTATATAAGTGAATGCTATTTTTATTATTATATTAGCCTTGATATACATATTAAATTGCTTATATATTATTCTACTAATTATATATATATATATATATATTATTTACATATTGGAATTGGTAGCCACCATGATGATTTGAGCATGTTGTCCATATTTATGTTTACCATGGTATTTCGTGATGTCTACCCAAAAATATGCCATAAAATACTCAGCATAGTCCATCCCTATAACTACCATATCACATTTATCTTAAAAATTTTATGCCATTGAAATATCCAAGAAAGGCGTAAGCATTTCGTCCAACAAGGCTCGAGATTTGAACATTGGGCGTGCATCCCCCTTATGGGGTTTCGTCATACCAACTGGAATACAAATTGGACCTATTATTATTGATATTATGACCTTTAATATTATGGATTATTTATTGAGGGACCTATGATATTTTGTGGTAGTAAAGGCTTAAAATCCAATAGTGGTATCAAAGCTACCATCTAACTTTATCCATTTTTATAGAGTTTATTTTATTAAATACGATTATCAATATTTAAATATATCCATTCTTGATAGAGTTAATTTGGAGTATGTTCAATTTTAAGGCAATGAAGACTTGGACACTATTTTATAAAGGTTTGATTAAGTAGAAATTAATGAGGCAAGGATTTAGTCACCTTGATTTTGATGCTAGGATCTTTCCACTTGGTTGAAGGAAAACTAGTGAAGACTAGGACTCAACTAAGATTTGATTAAGGTCCAACTCATAAGAAAGTTGGTATTTAGGGACATTCAAAGTCACCTTGATAATATTAAGTATTATATAGAGAAGAAGACGATAATAACTATTGAATATTTGAGAAATAACCAACTTAGGAGAAATTTGGTCATTCAAGGACATTTATAGTCACCCTGACATTGATATTGGATTCTCTAGAAAAGAGGAGAAATATATTTTGGTTCTTAGGTGTGACCTAAGACATTGAAATTTTTCAAACATTGAATATTGAGAAGAATTTAAGCTTCTTGAGAATAGATATTTGAAGCAATAGTATAGAAAAGTACACAAAGAGAAGAGTTGTACTATAGAGGAGAAGCCTATAGAGATAGAGGTATTGAGGATTTCTTGTTATTTAGAAAAGTAGAAACATCAAGCAAACTGATGTAATCTTAGTCTTGGTCTTGACATATTTGAAGAAGGTTTTATTTTTCTACAAAAAGTAGAGAAAATAAAATAATAACACTGTATAAAATCTCATAGAATATAGCCAACAAAGAATATTGAGGCACATTAAGTGTCTATCTTGTGGAACCATCATTTACATAAAGAAAGTGGTTAGAAATCAAGAGACCAAGCATAGGAGTGTCCTAAGACATCAACATTAGAGAAAGAGGTCCAAGAGGTATGTATTAGAGAAAATATCTAAGAGGCCAGTATTAAAGAAAGAGGTACGAGCAGTCTATGTCGAAGTAGAAATTAGATCAACAACATAAGAATACATAGTCTAATAAAACTAGTAAAGAAGATAAGGTCCTATTAACTAACATAGAAGGTAGAGTCCCGAAAGGTCAATATAGAAGGAAAGGTGAGATGATCATATGCAAAAAAGTGGCTAGTAATAAATTAGCTAACATAGGATAAGAAGCAAAGCAACCAGAATAGAAGATAAAGGAGTAGAGATTAAAGTGCTATAGAAAGCACTAGATGAACCATCAATAGTTAAGTAGAGGTTAATATGCTACAAGATAATTGTTGCATAAGTATTGGATGATGTTCTACCAACCAAGGTAGACATGAATGTAGAGTAGCTACAACAAAAGAGTAAAGTTCAAAATTGTTTAGGAAAATAAGCAATAATAGAATAATGTTAGAGGAGAGTGCATGGAATATTGAATCCAAAATGCTTGACCTAACACATCAAGACTTGCATGTGAATTTTAGCAAGCAACAATGGAATTCTTACGAACATTGGAAAGGTAACATCTTAAGCTTTAATCTTATGTGGTAGGAACCTAGGGTTCCTAGCACATAAATTGATAAATAAATAATAAATAGACCTAAAACTAAAAGAATCGTCTTTTGTATTGTCGAGAAGTCCTTTCAATAAATTGTATTATATTTCATATTCATGGATGATTGAATGATAATTTCTTACAATGTTTTATACCCCTCTAGGGTTATAGGTGAAAGGTTGCAATGCTTCCTAACCCTAATCTTATAACAATATAATAAATAATATAATTAATTATTATATTATTTATTATTATATTATTTTATTATTATGACCATAGGATATAACATATTATTATTATTAAGATTATTAATTAATGTTAGGATAGGATCCTAACATTCCATCCCTCTTGAAAATATCTTTGTCCTCAAAGTTGAAACCCTATTTCTTTTATAATCGCCATGTATAAGGCCTTGTCGGAAGAGCTTCGTATGCCTTGTATCACTTGTTAAATGTGATACTCTAGCCAAAACCAACCAATTTAATTTTCATAAAGGTTGATGCCAATATTCTTCAAAAGGAAACTCGAAATTTACTTGTATTCACCCCCACCAAGTTGCATACATCATAATTTTTTAGCATTTGGATACGGCAAGATGCAAAAGTGTTTGGTCATTGGAACACTTGTAGTACATATCCTTAGAAGATGTGACCTCTAAAAATATTTTCAAGGGGTGTTATAATAATTTCCTTGGTAGCTTAAATATCGATTCACCATCGTTATTTAGATTAGAGGTGAGATCAACATATTCCTGTAATAAATACTTCACTAGCTTATCATGCTCTCCTTTGGCTGCTGTATTTTTATTTTTATTTTTTAATACAATCAAGTTTTTAGTCACAAGGGTAAAAAATAAATTTTAAAGTATATTCCGCCTTCCATCCTTTTTAAGGCTCTATATCCCCATATTCCTCTATAAAAGAAAAAAAGAATTACACCCTGAAATAAATTTTCTGGCTGTGTAAAGAGTCAAGAAAATTTACTTTTGGAATAGATCATCCTTGTTTTGGTTTCCACTTTCGTGCCCAACTGTCTTTGAATTATTTGTCCTCCACACATGCTTTTGTCCTCTTATTTTTGTGGAGCTAACTTTATTTTCTTCGGCCATTGGCCATCATTAACCTGTTTATTAAAAAATCTGGATACGTGGTGTCCATTCAGATCAAAGGAACTCATGAATCTTGATTCCTTCTTCTAAATTCAAGGTAATTTACGATAACAAAGAGCATCCTTCAATGTCCTTGAATAGCATAATTGAAGAGACATGGCTGATGGGATTGCTTAGCAAGGATGAGATTCTACCAATGCCTATAGAGTTTCTGATGAGAAATTAGATAAATTCCAAGGCCTGCAAACAAAATATTTCAACATACGATCTGATCAAGAGAGTGATAATAAAATTTCTTGGGGACTTTGTTAATCTCTGTGGTGATTTTCTCTCAGAATCCAACAAAAATATGTGATTGGAATTGATGAATATGCTACTGTGGCCTGCAGACTCCATTAGAACCCAAAGATATGGTGTTGCTGGCCAAATGCTTTTGCAGTGCAAGAAATTATCTACCCCTTTTGGAAACTTTGTAGAAGGGATCGATTACTGCCATCGGCGGACTGAGATGCATTATCGTTTAAAGTCAATTCCTGAAGCTTTTTAATCTATGCTATATTTTTCATTGGAATTTTGTCATTTATGTTGGTATTTCTATAGAGTGTGCTTTTAGTCTTTCACTTCACCAACGATGAGTGTTATTCTTGGTTGACAATTATTAACCGCAAATGCATTATTCAACCACCTTCACGACCCTTTGTAGAATATTCTATGAAATTTCCTATTTAGCAGAATTTTTGAAAGATCTTTGTAGTTGTTTTATGCAGACATATCTATAGCTAATTTGTCAAGGAACTCAAAGATCAGGTATTTTTTCATGGCTTATGATATAGAAGCGTGTATCATTTTTATTCCTTGTGGACGACTGTAGAGACCAATTTGCCAAACTATCAAACTCACTAAAAAATGATCTTTGGGCCTCTACTCTACTAAACTATCTTTACTCAACCGAACTACGTTTGAATGTTAACATGCTGCCTTCAATTGATTGCTTACACTGATTTTATAGAGACATTCGAATCCTTGAATATTTGGATGAAACGGTGTTCCTTTGGAATCTGAATTTAGGCAGAAGAAAATTATTTTCATTCCTATGTGTTGAATGGTTATGAAGGTGCTAATCAAATTAAGATTATAAATAGCAGTTTAAACCAGCTTCTCCACAAATCCTTTATAATTATTTCTTGCAGTTAAAAACTACTTCCTGTAACTTAATTCCTGTGGATGATGACTACTGGGTTGGTGAGTAATTTTTAAGCTTGGGTTTTGGCCTTAAATTCACAATTTTATGCATCATGCAACCGTGAAAACCATTCAAATTTTATGGTCTATTTAAGAGTTGAAACATAGACTATAACTTCTTCTTCTTTTTTTCAAGGTCCATAGCATCCTAGAGAAGTATATGACATAAACCTATGTGGTGGAGCTCCATGATTACCTGCTTGTTAATCCCACGTTGATTCGAATTCTCCACTAGGCTAGTGTTCATCCTCGAGCTTCCTTTCCATATGGAACATCAATGAGCGGTAGTTTCGTGGAACATTTTGTGGATTTGTTTAAAGATAAAATATGCAAAATAGATAAAATCTACTCGCTTCCCAGATTTTTGATAATTTTTCTTCCAAACATATTTTCATCACTTTCTTTTTGTGAGTTTGAATGGAATGAAGAGGGACGCCTAGTTCAGGTTTTGAGTCTTGCTCTTGGTGGACGCTCACTTTTTCCATTCAGTTCTAGTTTTTTCCTATTAGAATAATGTGCATCAATTAAAGTAGAAAACCCTTTATTCACATTTTGAATGTAGGTAGGGACCGCTTCATTTTTTATGAATGTGATATATAAAATAATAGAACGCCTTTGGCAATTCTGTTCTAAAATGATTGGTTTCACAGTATTGAGGAAGGTCCTTTTTTGCACATATATTTTTTTAGGGTTTTTGTAGGAGTAATATTCTTCCCTTTCTTGAATTTTGATAGTTAAATCGTGCATTGGAAAATCTTCCTTTCTCGAAAGTGTTTTATGTGCCATTTGAAAATCTTTGGCTTCGGGCTCTTCCAAAGGAAATTTTTTTCTAGGGTTTTCATTTTCTTCATTCTCGGAAGATGCAATGGATAACACCTGAGATTCCCTAGCTATGGGCTCCTCCTTTACCTTAGATTCCATGGCTATGGTATCATATTCTTCCTGGGATTCCATGGCTAGGGTCTCTTCTTGCATTTCCATTAATTATTGTATAATACAATCAAAACATTCCATTTGTTTTTTTGTTTTTGTTCAATCATTCTTCTAATTTCTGCAATGTCATTTTTCATTTCCTTGACCAATATGGTTGGATCCATAAGGCTCAGATGGTAGGAACCTAGGGTTCCTAGCACATAAATTGATAAATAAATAATAAATAGACCTAAAACTAAAAGAATCACCTTTTGTATTGTCGGGAAGTCCCTTCAATAAATTGTATTATATTTCATATTCATGGATGATTGAATGATAAGTTCTTACAATGTTTTATACCCATCTAGGGTTATAGGTGAAAGGTTGCAATGCTTCCTAACCCTAATATTATAATAATATAATAAATAATATAATTAATTATTATATTATTTTATTATTATGACCATAGGATATAATATATTATTATTATTAAGATTATTAATTAATGTTAGGATAGGATCCTAACATTATGTGCCATTCATTTTTGGAAGGAAAATAACATTGAATACATTTGAAAAATATATTAAGGAGTTATAAGGTTGCTTTATGTTTTGTAATTTGAAATTTGAATATAAGGTATGGAGAGATAAGGAATGCTACTAGGGTTTATAAAAGATCTAATTAAACATTTGAAATTATTGAAGACTTAGATTTAATATTAAGGAGTTGTTTTTAATTTCTTGAAAGGTGTGAAGATTTAAAAGTAGTGAGTTAAAAGGTTTTAAGGTTTCTAAAATTTGACGTTTTTTTTTAGAAAATTTTAAAATTTTGGAAATTTGAAATTTTGCAAATTTAATATATTATGGAGTTAACATAAAATGATTAGAAACTTTAAAATTTGTAATTTTCATATATGAGTGACTATTCTTAACTAGGGAGATATAAGGTTTAATACTTCAAAGGAATCAAATCATCATATATTATGGAAGAATTTATTAGAAGTGAATATAGTGAGGATAGTGAAGAAATAGTAAACAAGTATTAAGGATTAATGTATAGAAAGAAAAATATCAAAATGGCTTGGAGATATATTTAAATAACAAACTAGTAGTTTAACAAGAGTGCATTATACAACAAAATATGCAACTATTTTGAGTATCTTGGATTTCAAAGATATGTGACTTGTTAATGAAGAAAATAACATAAGACTAACCTTAATATTGCATCAATGGCTACGTTGGTTCTTAATAAAATAGAAGAACACAAAGCACTAACAAGGAAGAATAAATCAAAGAAAGGGCATTGCATTAAGTTAAATCGTAGTTATTGCAATAAAATTGGGCATAAAAATACTAATTTATAGAATCTCTATCCATGTAAAATTTTTGCAAGAAAATCACATTTGCTAGCATTTTGTTAGTACAAAAGAAAATATTATGAGATATTTTAAAGAAAGTTATTATTCATATTAGATAACTTTATTCAAAAGATAATTTTTGAAGCAACTTCTAACAATAATAAAGTGCTATAGTTATGAAATGTATGACAAAATTGATGAAAAAATATTTAAGGATCAAATTTTTGATGAAATATTTGAAAATAAGAAAAATGAAAATGGATCAAATATGGTCGAAATGTATCTTATAAATTAATAAATAATATAAAAACATGATCTATAGGTCAAATACAAAGGAAAAATTTAAGCTATTCATTTACATGAACCTAAAGCCAAAGAAGAAGATCAAGTAGTTTGTGATCTAGATCATGAAGACATAAAGAATGAGAAGATAAGGGATAAATATGAAAAGAAAATCAAAGCAAAACTTAAAGAAGCTAAATATGAATCTCAAACAAAGCTTCATGATCAATGAAAGGTCACCTAAAATTTGAATACTGAACATTAAAACTAAAGTCTTGAATAACCAAATAATAAAATATAGGGGGTGTTGAGGAATATTTAATTATTTGGTACATGCTAATGTACCCCCATGGTACCTTCGTGATACAATTTTAAATATATAGTATATTATGGTTGAGTCTATAGTTTAGACATGTGTTCTATATTTTCTCTTTTATGTAAGTGTTAATGTGCAAGAAATGCACAAGTTTCATGTAAGTTAGAGTGCAAGAGTATATTGAGAGAATGTCCACAAGTGTATTGAATGTAAGTGTGCAAATATGTAATGTGAGGATGTGCACAAGTGTTTTAGATTAGGAGGGAGTCAAGGAAAAATTAAGGTGTGGTGATTACCTGCTATACATAGAACTATGGGATAAGTTCTAATCATATGGTAGAGGAAAGAACAATGATTTTAGAGTTAAGATTTGCTAAGAATTTGAAGTTTAGTAGTTTGGTGGTTGAAGTAGATTCTATGAACATCATTAATAGATTAAAAAAACCCAAAAAAATCCAAGCAAAAACATTAAAAATATTATCCAAGAAGTAGTTTTTATTCTTTTTAGTTTGGATAATTTTGTTGTTTAATACACCTATATAAATTATAACTTTGATGTTAATATAATGAAAAATCTAGGAGTTATTTTGAAGGGAAGAAAGGATTGTAATATTTTCCAAAAGCTCTTTTAAAGGTCAGCAATTTAAAATAAAATCTTATTAGTTGTTGATGTTTCATAACCTTTGTTTTTTGTTTTTATCATTTGTTTCAACCCTCCCGAATATTTTGTTGATTCCAATGTCCTATGGGTATGCTTGGTTAAATTGTAGTGGTGGAGAGTTTATGTGCTATATTGGTCTATTCAATGGGAATTTAGAATATTTTTCTCATAGAAAATATGATTTTGAAAAGGGAGAGTAAGAAGCCTATAATTAAATTCATTAGGACCTTTCAACATCCATTACTTTAAAAATGTAGTAGTTACAACGTAGTGTAGAATATATAGCAAAGCATGAAAATTTATATCTAAGGGACCAAATGTGCTTAAAAATTGAAGAAATATTACAAGTGAATTCTCCAATGGTGTATCACATATGAAAATCAAATCTGTAAAAGAAACTTTTTGAGATTTTAAATTGACTATAGTTATTAAAAAAATAGAGACAACAAGCTTATCTCTATTGTTGTTGTTGTTCTTTGGTTATCTTTTGTTGCTACAATTTTGATTTAGATATGCTATAAGGTTTTTATAACTCTTGAGGAGTGTGTTTGTTGTTCGTTCCAATCTTCTAAGATTGATTTCTTATCTTCTATTAGTCTTTAATATAATGTTTTAGGCCATTTCAAAAAGCCCTATGATTTACCATAGTAAAAAGTGATTTAGATTAGTAGTGCATGTCGAAGTGTAAGAGTCATGTATAAGTATGCAATTGTCATAGAGTCAAGTGTGCATGCAAGAAGAAAGTGTAGTCTAGTATGCAAGTGTTAAGATGATAAGCCAAAGGTCACAAGACTTGTCATTTGGAGAGAAATAGTCAAGTACATATAGAGTAATCTTATATATCTATATTATGGAGATCCATATCCAATTATTTTACTATAATAAGAAGATACAAGAAAATTAATAAAGCTTGTATACAAATTTTGAGCAATTAATATTGTAAGTTTTCTTCATTCATAGTACATTAATGATTTAGGCCATTTAAATTCATATTTAATTATAAAAGAGAATATTATTTTCATTATTATATTTAATTTGATATACATATTAAATTTCTCATATATGTTTTTAATAATAAGGTAGAAGAAGGGGTTTTAAAAGGACCCCAAACCTTTTACAAAAGGATTTTGAGAAGGATACCCAAACCTAAACAAATCTAAAAGAAAGGTAGGCTACCCAAAGGAGAAAAAAACCTACAACTGACATCTCCAGGCCTTAGAATTGACAACCAATAGAAATCCTACCAAAATTTAGAATTTAAACTATGTGCTCACCTATACAAAAAAAATCTCTCATCCAATAGAAAAAAACAAATAAACTAGGCACCTAGATTTGAAAATGAAAATTGAAAATCTTGCCCAAAATAATATTTACCATCCAATAGGGAAAGTAGAGCCAAACAAGGTTTTGGGAGGAACCCATAACCTTACACAAGGTTTTGAAGAGAACCTAAAAAGTTGAAAAAACCAAGGTTTTGCAAGGTGCCCAAAACCTAGGAAAACTAGAACATTCCAAACTTGGAGCTAAAAAATCCCACCAAAGAGTGAGAAAGTAGAGAACCCAACCAGAAGAATTGTTGAACAAGCAAATGACACCATAAAAATTTACCAAGAAGCACCGAAGGGGAAAACTATAGGATTGAAGACACTTGAAATCCACCAAAACTTGAAGAACCAAACAAAGGGTTTTGAAGAGAACATAAAAAATTGATGAAATTAGGGTTTTGTAAGGAACCCAAAACCTTGGAAAAATAAAACACTCCAAACCTAGAGTGTACAAAGAAGGAAGCAAAAGTATCACGTAGCAAGAAAATCAAATTGGCCAATGAACTTAAGCTAAGGAATATCCATCAAGGAAAATCGAAAAGCCTCCTACACCAAGATGAAACCTCCCACCATAGAGTGAGAAAGTAGAGAAACTAGCTAGAAGAACAACATGTAGGAAAATACCACCAATAGAAGCTTCTAGTAAGCACAAAAGGGGAAAATTGTAGGGTTGACGACACCTATAACCTGATAGAATAAGGGGCCAACAATAAACTGTAACCATAGTAGAAATAGTGCACAAGGTCTCTCCCTAGACAAGGGGAAAGGCCAAAGGGTAAACCACAAAAACAATTCACCCCAAAAGGCCAACCATAGACCCACCAACCAAAATGGTAAAAAATACAAACTTATCTTCTCAAAAATTGAAGGCACAAGGTCTCTTCCTATCAACTATGATATGAAAGGGTCAAGACCAAAAATTTCCATAGAGTAAAACCCAACTAATTTGCATCAGAAACCAACCATAAGAAAAACCATAACTAAAACCAATAGAACATTTGGGATAAACTTCACAAGGAAACCATAACCAACCTGCCAGGACCAAAGTAAAAATAGGAAGAGAGGAGGAGGTCTCTTCACCTTCTCCTCCTCTAAAAAATTATATAAATTTCTCATATATTATTCTACTCATTATTATTGATATTTTGGCCTTTAATATTACGACTTATTTATTGAGGGACCTATGATATTTTATCATTGTAAGGCTTAAAATCCAAAAATATGCTTGAGGCTAGGAGGTTTTGATATCTTGAGGAATATTCTTCCATATTTTTCTAAATTTAATGTTAAAATTAGAGATACACTATTATGGATTCCTATATATGGAGGTGATTTGGGTAAGCAATGAAAATGGATCTCCCACCTAGTTGAATTCCAAGATGAAAAGTTCAACAATCTAAGCCCATGAAGTAATACTATTATCATCAGGGGATCTATACTAGATAAGAACTTTTAATCTGAAAGATATGGCTAGTAGCATCACCACAATATCTTGATGTTGGATGTTGTGAATAACATCTAGGGTGGCTACATCTTGGTAGTTCTCATAGGCCATTTTATCATTCCCATAAAAGACTGGTAAAGTTGTAAGAGTAGACTAAGATATTTCATGGAGATCTATAAGGAATAGGGGACCATTTCTATTCCATGTTGGATAGATTTTTTTGACAATTTTTTTGGGTGGGGACTGTCAAGAGATTACCTAGTAAAGTATTGTAGAGGAATAAGAGTTTGAATGCAAGGAGCTCTAACTATAGAGTGGAATTTACATGGTAATATATGAATTGCATAGATTATTTGAGTTATCTAGCCTCTAATATCATTAATGCATGATTTTGGAACTCATCCATAGATCTTGTTCATTAATTAGAGTCACCAATTTTAGGTTCTTCAATTAGTGGAGTCACTAGGTGAACATATATTCTCTGCATGTGAGGTCAATATTATTTAATAGAATCTTGAGTCCTTCAAGTAAGTAATTTGAATAATGAATGATTCTTCCCATAATGCATGCCAAAAATCTTGGTCTAGTATGGTGGATGGGTAAATTATAAAATTATTTTGGGTAATTTTGATTTATCCTATTGATAATGCATTACTAGAAATAAACTAGATAGGATTGGTCCCACCAAGCATGCCAAAAACTCTTATCCTACGACCTGCCTAATGGATATAATTGTGCCATTTATCATAGGGCCAATATTGGATGGCGTAGGATTTCTCCTTAGCCAACCTCTCAATAAGGTTGGTTCCTTTTTGCAACACAAAATAAAAATGATGTGTAGAAGACTAGAGTTAGAAATGGATGCTTAGGAATGGAAAATATGGATTAGATGTGGATAAATTTTCGATAACAACATTGCTATATGCCATAGAAAATATACTAAAAGTAAACTACATATGGGGCCTAATAGACTAGTTACTAGGTAAAGTATCATAGAATATGAATTAAGCCTAGTTCATGCCCTCATCTACTCTAATGGATTTTATCACCCTAAGCAATTTTTATAGAAGAAAGTAGAACCACACAATAAAACACTAAGCATCCCTAATATTTCAATAGTGGGCCTAATAGAATAGATTTCTAGACCTCCATACAAAATTTTTATAGAATTATCTAGGGCCTATAGAGCATCCACATATGAAAGAATTCATTAATACAATTTTAGAAAATATCAAATAATGAGTCAATTCATTAACAGTGTAGAGCATAATTACATAATCTATAGTAGGAAAATACTCAAATTGTCAAAGCTAAATGCCACTATTTATATATTTCTATACTAGCCTAGCTAATGATTACAAGGAAGGTCTACCATAGGCCTAACAATATAGGCACAACCTGGACATATCTAGAGCTCATGCTTCATCAATATGTTGGGAATGAGTTTATTTTTACTCTATTTTTTCTAGTTGCCTTTATTAGAATCACCCACCATCTATAACATCCACATGTATTTAGTAGATTAATTTTATTTAAACATGTTTAGCCTCTCCCATCATGCCTTGTTGCACTAGCTATCAGATTTGTAGGGGTTTTTTCTCATGATTAGTGGTAAGTTATGTTTTTGCAAGTTTGGGAAGACTTCCTATCACTTTACTATATCTACCTTCCTATAGATGGTTGAAAAGTATCTAGGTGTCCCATACCTCTAACTTGCACGTTCTCCCCTAAAAGTGATCTATTTGGGATCATTTTTTCTTTCTTGCTATTTGTTGTAGGATTTATGGTTGTCATCAAGATGTTGAGGAATTGGTTGGGGTTTTTATAAATTATTCTTGATATTTTTGTAGGATATTTCACCATTTATACCTCTATTAAGTATTGGATCCAATCATGTTCCTTAGATAGGACAGGTCAAGGCCATTACATCCCTTAATTGACCTTGTCTTCAAAAATGTTTGTCCACCTTTTGAAGTGATCGAGCCTCTTTTACTTAGCTGAATCTAGTATTAGTAGAACACCTTTATGTTTCTAACCAGTCTTTACATGGTAGTTATCAAAATTCCCTTGTATTAACAAAATTGATACTCTAGAAAAGTGCTAGGGACTATCTATGTCGAGGCTTTCATGGATATTCATTAACATTATGAAATATTTGTTAGATTTTGTATAGCCATAATAGGTACACTATTCAACAACCATTTAGATCTTAAATTATGCCTAAATATTTAATATCTAAGAAAAATTCTTCCTTATTGTCTATATATATTTCATAGAATTAACTATTCTATAAACATATTAAATAAATTTTATGGTAGCATTCTAACAATTCCAATGAGTATATTGAATTTCATTGTATATCCCAAGTATCCAATGAGTACGATTCTAAAACCCTTATATGCTCCTTTTTGAACCATTGATATTATTGGTTACATCTTGGGAGATTTAGCCTTATTCACCATCTTCCATGTCTAACAAAAGACTAGTGGTTTGGTTTGCTTCCATATTTTGATGGTCTAACAATTTTTCTTTTTCTTTTTCTATCCTCCATGTCTTAGTATGAGTAGTGATATATTGATACTTTTCCCCCCTTTATGAAGCTATGTTTTAGAGTTTATTCTAATCATCCTCCCACTTATATATCCTACCTTGGAATAGAGATTCAAATTTATCCACCATTAAAGTCTAAACTAGGATCAACAAATTCTATATTTAAATCTTCTATCTATGTCAATATTAGGACCAAGAGCTAAATTTTCCACCTTAAAATCCCAAACTAGGACCAATGTATTATTTATGGTTAGAACCCCATCAATTTCCATTTTAAAATTGATATTTAGGTAATCTTATTCTAAAGTCCTAAATAAGACTAGTGGTTTCTTTATGGTCAAACTCTCATACATGTCCATATTAGGATCTAGAGTTTGGTTATCTAAATTTATGAGGATCATGTACCTCAATTGATATTCTAATTTAAATTCTAGAAAATAATTTCTTACTTCCATCCAATTAGTTTTTATTAATAACAATTCAAGTTATAATAGAATCATAACTATTTGCAAGGTACAATGCAAGTTATGGTAATAATCCCATAGTACTCATAAATCACATAAGACATCATGTCAAAAATACATAATTATTAGTTTATTTGTGTTTACAACTCTTATTATGACTATCAAATATAATCTATATGTTTGTAACACAAGGGATGAGGTTTTCTAAAATTATTTGGTTTTAAGTAATTTTTAATATCAACATCACATTCATCTTAGCTCCATTTATTATAGTCTAAAAAATACGTTAATTATTCCTAATAAAATTCTAAAAGGTATGATAGACCATAAACATCAAGTTGTTCATAACTAAAAATATTTAGAAAACAAAACAAACCAAATCAGTGAAGTTAGGATACATCATGCAACATAGAAACCAAGAGCAACCTATAATGAAATCAGGGAATAGTCATAGTTCCTCCTAAAATATCTAGATCCATGTCCATTAAACCACGAGAATATCCAATTTAATAAATTATTTTATTAAATATTTTTTATTATTTATTTTGTTAGCTTTTGATATAATGAGAATTGGGAGATAGCAATCACAAGATGCAGAATAATATGAAAGAAAGTAAATCTGCTAGATGATTGAAAAATGCTATAAATAGAAATGACATAAAATAATACAATCTAACTATCGATGAAATGAACACTCCATTAATAAAGCTACTGAAGTACATTGCACCCATCACCAATGGATGGTGATCTACACAAAATTGTACTATGATCTAAGCTATTGTATTTGACTATATCCCTTGACTCTATATTTATATTACAATGAGGCCTTTCTTATATAGAAAAATGGGTTCCTTGACCAACACTCTACCTAGTTGTGCAAGGGATAATTTGCACATATACAACTTGCACATTGACACTTGTGCATTTATTAAATTGAATGAAGTAACTAGATAAATTCCCCCTATAATAATCTAATGTCCTAAGTATGTACATTGGAAGATACATTTACATGAACTAAATAATGTATTATACTCTATTTCTAATACCCCCATGTATTACATTATTTAGGTATTGAAGACTTTAGTATTCAATATGGATCTTCTTCTTCTGCATCTTGAACTTTATACTCTTCTTCTACATTCTTTATAACCTATTCAAGTAAATAGTTATTGTCTTTGTAATATGTTATATTTGTTGATAGAGCTTTCACATCATAGTATTTTTTGGGTTCTTCTAGTTCTTCAATTTATTCTATCCTCTAAACTAGGTGTCCTTTTTATTTCTCTTCTAATATTATATTTGAGGATAATTGGTTGGTTGTTGAGATTGCTATTGATGAGGGTTACTTTGATATTATCCAGGTTGAAATTGATTCCCATTATTCATCTAATTTCCTTGGTTCCTAGTTTTAGTATTGTATTTGCAAGAGCTGGTACTATGACCTCTCTTTCTGCATATCTGACAATACCATGTTTTCCATCCTCTTGCTGATGAAGCAATATTTCCTTGTGGATTATCTTTTAATGCCAATGTAGTGTTATTCATCTCATATTTCACAATGTTTTCTACTTCATATTATTGAAGTATATTGATTAAGTCGTCAAAATAAGTATCTTTACTTAAAACCTGTAAAGATGTTACAAAATGCTTATAGTTGTCTAGAAGTGCTCTTATGGTTACTTGAGAAAGTAGTTCATCCTTAATTGTTTCTCCTAAGGTCAAAAATTCCATTTTAATACTGCTACCTTAGGAATAGTTCTATGCTTTCCCCACTATTCATTTTTAATAAGTGAAGTTGATTTTGGAGATGAAGAATAGTTACCTTATTCTTTCCTTCAAATATTTTCTCTAGGATGTTTTTGCTGAACTGATATAAGATTTAATCTCATCAATGATAGAAAATATTATTATTATTAGATATTTTGAATCATTTTCCTCAAACTTTAGTATTTTAGTTTCACCTGTGGTAGGTCTCTATGTTTTCCCTTTGAAAACATCCCAAAGTTTTTCATCTACTAAGATTGATGTCACTTTATTTTTCCAAGAGATATAATTAGGACCCTTGAGTAGTTGATATTATGCTAGGAAGAATTTATTTGATGCCATTTAAATCTTCCTAATATCAATCCTTAGATTTGTAGGCTTCTTTATGTCTCCATAGTAAAGAGAGTATTAACACCTAATTTTAGATTTTGAAGAAATATTATATCTTCCCATTTTTAAAGTTTTGTAGAATACCTTATGACTCCCTAATGATTTTGATGTATGATATAATGTTTTTTTAAAGTATAGTTCAATTTTGGTTGATTTTGTACATTTTTTGTAAAGATAAAAAATCAACTTTTCTAATACCTTATTACTCCTATTGAACTAAGCACTTTTCAATTTTGAATAGGTTTTAATGTTGGATTTATTTTATCCATTTTGATAAATTTTAAGACAAGAAAATTACAAATTTCCAACCTTGACAAAAAACATTTAATAACCTGTTTTGTAACCCTTAGGATTTTATTCAAGTGTTTCTAATTTCCAATAACCTAATTTGATGTTGTAACCCTTATCACTCCCAAATTTGGAAAATTAGAAAATTAATAATATTTGCAAAATATTAAAAAAATTTAATCCCAAGTAGAATTCCTTATTTCTCCTAGGTTAAATTGCAAATATTATTTCAATTTGATAAGTTATCCCTTATGGTTTTTGCTTTTAAAATCTAATATTTGACCTTAGCTTAATAACCCTTATATCTCCCTAAAGTGAAAGCAATAATAAATGAGATTTAAACCTTACCTTTGAACATTGTATCACCACACTATTCGGTGCCTTTTTTGGCTGAATATAACAACACTTTAATGTCCTCCTTTGGTGCTAGAAACAATGCTTATGCTTTGGAATTCCCTATATTTAATGTTGGAACGTAGGTACTGCAAATATGGAGAGGTTTGACCTTCAAGATCAACATCTTTTAATGCTTACTCTTCCTTCCTTCCATGATATGCTTAACTTCTTTGGACTTGAGTGCCTTTTTATGGAAGAAAGGTCTTGAATTTTGTGACAAGTGTCACATCCGTTACATGTGAAAGATAATAAGTATCACCACTTACTTGATATTCCATATAACTCTTGCGTGAGGTTTCTTGAGCATTGAGATATGAAATGACACCTTAGAAATTTATGCCAAGTGGAATTCAATCTCTCTACATTGAGTCCTTTGCTATAGCACTTCCAAGGAGAATATTATAACTCCTTTTGTATGCCTTTCCTTGGCTTGCTTTGTTTCTTGGATAAAAAGCAATGTTTTATTTTGCAGGTGAATTGGTGAGATACTATGGAGCTTCGAATGGCAATTTTAGTGATTCCTTTGGTGGATGACCTTCTACAAGTTTAATATTTTGAATGTAGCATATTTTCTCCTTGTCTTATATGCCTTCAACATGTCGATTCCTATGCTTATTTGTATTGTAAATAACCTCTTGTTATGTTGTCCATACCATATTCCTAGAAGTAGATTTTAACACTCTCTATTTTTAGATGAGCACACTTTTGGTCTATGTAAATGTAGCTTGATAATAGCCTTATGTGGGATTTGATTTTACAGGTTCATCCATCCAAGATATGCGGAGAGTGAGCCCTTTAAGTGGCTCATTTTCTATGGAAGAAGAGTGTTAATATTTGGCCTTCCTTGTCTGGATTATCCTATAGGTATTGTGCCTTCTGAGGCACCTTCAAATCTGCTCTCTTCTTGTGTATAACATATTGTAGAAGTGCAATACCATGTAACCTTATATTTATATAAAACCTTCTTTATTGCACCTTTTATTGCACTCTTTTGCAGTTCTAAAATTCTAGTTTTGTAGAATATTTTTGAATGCAAATATGGAGGTTTTGAGGGTGTCTCTTTGGCTAGACTCCTTACCCTTTTTTCTTATATACTTTGATAATAAATACAAGTCCTTAATTATGTAGATAGAAGCTTATTTTTATCTTTACTTTTCTGCCCTTTGTACCATGCGAATAACCCTATAATGCTTTGGATTTGAGACTCACCAAGTATCAATATTTGAAACTTATTTTTCTGCCTTTATTTAGTTGCTATTTGGATTGTACTAACCTGTTTTGTTGGCTTTCCTTGGCCACTATGTGTTTCAGATTTCTATTCTTTAATAGTTTCTTTAGACACTTGATTCAAATCAGATTTTTTGCCCTTCTCAAGTACACAAAACTAATCCTTTTGAGAGAAATAGAATAGTGAAAATGAATCTAATAATATTTAATTTTTAATGCACTAAAAATTTCACCTTATCACTCCAATCAATTCTCAAGATAATGAAATTAGTCAATTTACTGCCACTAATCAAAAATAATTTGAAATGAACCTTCAATATTTATTCTGCAATTTCCCTATAATCAATATTGTAGGACTTAGTCTTATTTTTCTTTTTCCAATGTAGCTGATAGGTAGTTGATAGAGGTAATACTAAAATATACTAAACTCCTAATTAATGTGCAAATAAACCTTAAAAATAACTTTTCTCTTTTTGCACTTTTTGAAGATTGTAATCCACTTTTTCTTCTTCTTGCAACTTTAATCTAAATTAATGTGCTATAACAAATCTGATAAGTAATACAATTAACAAGTTTATTTGTACAAAAAGTTTCTTACCTTTTTAAATATTGTGTAGCTCTTTTTCTGCTTCTATAGAGTATGTGAATCTTGGTGTCTAATATCACCAAGTTGTTGCTTCGAGTAGGATCTTGTAGCTTTTTGTAGACTGTCCTGAATAGCTCATTCTTCACCAAAATATGGTCTCAAACTTTCTTTCATGAGACTAATAGTTTATGGATTGTTCTCCTCTTGTGGTCTCCTCCTTCTGCTATATATTTTAAGAAGTATTTATCTTTGAAGTGGTTCCTTCTTTCTACGATAGGTAATCTTCAAATCTCCTATAATTGGTGAGCTTCTTCTATATTCAAGTATTTTTATCAAATTTTGACTTCAAGTAGGATCTTCTTATCAATATTATAAATGTCTTTAGGTCCTCACTAGATTCTTATTTTGGGAATTAGCACTCCTTACCAAATTATTCTTCTCATATTTGGCACTCCTTGCAAAATTCTCCTTCTCTTGGGATTGTTGTCATATGGCGACAATTGTTCCAAGTCCTTCACTATCAAGGGCTTCTTCTTGGTAGTGGATTTCTCTAGTGAGTTCTCCTTTTTTGATTTCATTAGTAAGGCTCTCCTAGCCTTTTAATGGAAGCTCGTTGAAACCCTCCCAAGGTCTTTTATCTTGCAACTTCTACTAGTCTTCCTTGAGACCTCTTTAACCTTCTACTCTTGTAAGTGTTAGTGGTGATATCTTCTTCTAGATATCTGATTATGTTGCTTACAAATGTGATCAAGACTCTCCTAGTACTTCTCCTTATTATTCTAATACTAGAAGTTATTCAACGAGATTTTATCCTGATCTCTTCATTTTTTATTCAGGTTCTTAATTTATTTTGAAGAAGATACTCTTCCTTAATTTCTTGTAGGAAGTATCCCAACTCACTAAATCTTCTTTCCCTATAATAAAAATATTAGTATTTAAATCTTAATCTACTTTTGAATCAGATGTTATTTTTGAATTCTTCTTCAAGATCAAGGCTTTTGGAGTCTTTTTCAGTATCTAACCTTTTGTGGCATTTTTAGTATCAAGGATTTTGTGGCCTCTTCAGTATCAAGAATTTTATGGCTTCTTATTCAAGGATTTGATGGAATTATTTGTATCAAGGATTTTATGGCTTATTATTCAACCATGAAGTTCTTCAATCCAGCAATGGAGATCTTTAGTCTCCTAACTTCACCATGAATTTTCACCAAAATTCTTCTTTTGTAGTATTCTTCTATTGCACAAGGAATTAATATCTATACTATGAAGGTAAACCGACCTTTGGGAAATGAAGTTGGATTCTCCTAGCTTTGTATTGTAGGAGGAGTGCCAATCCTTTAAGAATTATTTTTTTGCAAAAAAAGAAAATTTAGGCAATAGTTAACAAATTCTAGATATCCCAGTTTATCTTCACTAGATGATTTATCAATCTAGTGGATTGAATGTTGATTCCTAGTATTCACGATTTTTTCATGTAAATCTATGGAAAATACTATAGTCAAATGTAATCTCAGTATTTTTAGAACTAATATTTCTTTTAGTTCTCACTTGGACTCTCCCTAATTATACCACCTAGACTCTTCTAAGAGTTTTTGATAGTGGCTTATCCAACAACACGTTAGGTTGACAAAAAACTCAAGCTCAATAATAATGGTGGTTTTCCTATTGACCTGCTATGGCTAGATATACCATGGCTCTGATACCATTGTTAGCTTTTGATGTAATGAGTACTAGGAGATAACAATCACAAGATGCAAAATAGTATGAAAGAAAATAAATCTGTTAGATGAATAAAATATGTTGTAAATAGAAATGACATAAAAGAATACAATGTAGCTATAGAGGAAATGAACACTCCATTAATAAAGCTACTGAACTACATTAAACCCATCACCAATGGATGGTGATCTACATAGAACTATACTATTATGTAAGCTGCACTATCTTACTATGTCCCCTAACTCTATATATGTATTACAATGAGACCTTTATTATATAGGAAAACAGGTTACATGGCCAACACTCTACCTAGTTGTGCAAGGGATAGCTTGCACATATACAACTTATACATTGATACTTGTGCATTTATTACATTGGATTAAGTAACTAGATAACTTCCCCTAAAGTAATATAATGTCCTAAGTATGTACTTTGTAAGATACATTTACACGACCCAAATGATGTAATATAATCTATTTATAACATATTTAAGCACTGATAATCTATTAATATAAATATGATAGTAGTGGTCTATATGGAAGGTATTACTCACCAATAATTTGTGGATGACACAATTTTGTTGGGGATACTATCTATAGCTAAGGTGAAGGAATTTATAAGGATACTAAATATTTATGAAAAAATATCCCAACAATTGATAAATATGGATAAGAGTAAGGTATTTTATAAACATTGAAGAGAAATGTTAGAGATAAATGGCAATAAATATTGGATGTAACATTCCAATTATTTCTTTTGTTTACTTGGGAATGCCAATTTTCTTTAATGAATGCAAGTATTATATGTGGAATGTGTTTATTGATATGACCCCTAGTAAATTAGTTGGAGGGAAGGGGAATTTGTTGAGTCAAGTAGGTAAGTTATAGATACTTAAGAGTACTCTTAAAGCAATCAATGTTTATTTATTATCAATGTTTAAGATCCTAGTTGAAGCAATTAATTTAGTAGAAAGATTTTTAAAAAGATTCTTATGGTCAGGACTAGAGAAGAAGAGAAATATTATTCTTGTAGCATGGGAGAGAGTATGCAATGATAAATCAAGTGGAGCACTTAGTATTAGAAGAATAAGGGATATGAACAAGTATTCGACAACAAATGTAGTATCGAGGCTAGTGAAGGAGGATCATGCCTTATGGGCAAAAATTCTAAAAGATAAATCCCTTGACAACCAAGAGGATATATATTTTTACCATTCTAGAGCCCTACTAGGGATTATCAATGTGGAATAACATAATAAAGGGTGGATATATTCTATGGAAATGAATACAATGTAAGGTAAGGAATGTAAAATCTATTTACTTCTAAGAAGATGCATGGATAGAGAAGTACCCATTGGTGAAGGATAAGGAGTTATAAAAAATAAGAGTAGAGTTATTAAAAAATTATGGGAATATGATGAGAGAATATTTTTCTATAGGAAGAGAGATTAGATGGAATAATCAATATGAGGATGATCCAAAAAAGCTAAAAAATAAATTAAAAGCTTATTATGTAAGCTTCACCTTGGTTGAGGATACAATACTATAGGAAGCTACTCAGAAAAGTTCATTCATTGTTAAATTAGCCTATGATATTTTCACTTGTAGTACCTAGGGGTATTTCAATGGGATTGATTTTGAGGAAGAAAAAAATACCAAAGTTAATTTTTTTGTATGGATAACAATACAAAATAATATTTGAATAGTAGACAACCTACATGAGAGGTATTTTCAATTTCCTAATAGATGTCACCTTTGTGAAGCTCATGACGAATCAATGAGTCATATTATAATAATAATAAATTTTGGATATAATAGAAGGAGAATCCATTTAATATACCAATATTGGATTAGATATATAATCTAATTCCATTTCGTTATGCATAGGGAGTTTGGTTGGAGAGAAATAGAAGTATTTTTAAAAGGGACAAGAGATTATATATAAGAATAAAGAATACATCATAGTGATCATAGTGGATAATGTTAAAGCATTGAAATGTATGAGAGTACATATTCAATGGAGGAGGGAAACTTAAGTGAACATGGATATATAAGTCTTGTTGGAGTTAATAACAATCCTTAAGGAGACTCAAGAGCATGACTATGTGGTAGCCACTCAAATAAGGATGTCTAAAATTAATTTTCTTATGGGGATTATAAATACAATAGGGGAAGGCTAAAGGATAATTAGTACTAAAGATAGCCAAATAATGTTCATTAGAGCAACGAGTGAGTACTTGGACATTATGACTAATCATTAGATTGAAGCTAGAACGATCCTAGTAGGAGCAAACATGGTGGTTTAGTTGGGGCTAGAAAACTAATTATTGAGGGATATTAAATGAATATTATTAATTGCCTCAATAAAAGAGTTATGGTGAGTGGGAGAGTATTAAAAATAGTAGTAGAAACATTAAGATGTACATTAGAAAAATTTTAGGTAGTACATGTTTATGGAGAAGGAAATGGAGTGATCAATTATATAGACAATCAGGAATCTCTTAGAAAGGAAGATAAAATATATGTACTTATATATGGGATTCATATATTTGTACACATGTTATTGGTGAAGGATATAAGAAATATAGAAAGTCAATTCACTAGGTAAAAGTTCCAATTTGTAAAATATTTATATAGTAAAATGGTTTTCTAGAGATCTATGGACATGTCTACTGAGGGTTTCACTTTTTAGAGATCTATGGATTTATCTAGTTTCAAGCATAAGAAGTTAATAAATCTACTCCTTTTGACTTTTATGAGATTTTTCTATTGAGGGTTAAAATATTTTTGGATATTTGTAGATTTGTGTGTTAAGGGTTTCATTTTTAGAGATTTATGGATTTGATTGTTGAGGGTTCCACTTTTTGGAGATCTATGAATTTGTTTATTGAGGGTTCCAACTTCTAGATATTTATGGATTTTTCTACTAAGGGTTCCATTTTGTGGAGTTCTATGTACTTATCTATTAAGGGTTCCAGTTTTGAAAATTTGTAGATTTGTGACTTTTTGGAAGCATTGTGAGATTTTGAGTGAGAAATATATTATCTTGGGTTTTTATGGGATTTTTCTATTAAGGATTTTATTTTTTGAATATTTATGGATTTTTCTACTAAGGGTTCTATTTTATGAAGATATGTGGATTTATCTATTGAGCATTCTATTTTCTAGAGATCTATGGACTTTTCTACTAAGGGTTACATTTTTTGGAGACTTCAAAGATATGAATGTAAATAGACTAGAAATGAATGTAATCTATAGATTTTTGAAATAAGGTAGTTCAATGTTTTGAATGTCCTATAAAATTTGAAGATCAAGTTTTTGGTTTGTATTAGATAGACTAGTCTAGGAATGTAAATGGATTTGGGTCCTTTCAAAAACACATATTTTACCTTAATGAAACAAAGGTAATCTATTAATAGGACAACAAAAACATTTTTGCAATTTTTAGCATAATTTAAATAAGTAGCCAACTAGAATATGACCACTATGATAAAAATTCTATCAATAAAGTTAAATATTATTGATTATCTTTCCAATATAATTATCATGAGAAATTAACTAACAAACTGCAACCACTATCATAACATTTTATCGACATATGAATGAATAGAAATTTATAATCTTTCCAGCATCATTTACATAAGTAGTCATGATAAAATAATATAAATTTACACTGTATTTTCCACAATAATATATGGATAGTTATTAAGAGTTTCAACAAATCAACAATGTTTATTTTATGTGCTTTTCATTCCAATCATTACACATGGGTTTTTTAGAAAGTTGGTTAGAGCAATATCAACTACAATAGAATCATCCATTGGTATAGTGGTTGTAAGGTCATACATGTTATAAATATAAATTTATTTCAATTTTCTCTAGGTTACTATTGTAGTTTTCAATTTGATTTCAATTTATCCTTATTGGGTTTAGGAGAAAAATAATCACTAGAGCACTTTATCGCTTAATCGAATGGTGCATACTTCAAAATACCATTATCTCAAATTCTTATAGAAGTTATGATCCTTCAAAAATAGAAAAATATTTATAAAAAAAACAACTCAAAATGAAGAGTGCATGTAAGTCTACTCATGCTCAAACATACATGTGGTACATATCAATGAACTTATGATAGAATCACAACTAGATCTAGTTTTTAGTGTAGTGATCAACATAAACCCAGGCAAATGAAATTATTATCTATTTTATTATACCCATCAATATTTTTAGGACCAACATGTAAACATAAAACCAATGATGAATTCATTCATTTACGTCTATACAAATCAAAGTACAATTGCTATTTCATTGGTAACAAGTCATTATATTAGATCTTTTCTCTCTATCAAGCTAGCATTCAAGATGATTTTTAATAGTTGCTATTCCATACATAATTCATAATATCATGATTTTTATAGGTCATTAATGTAGTTCAAGTCTATTGAAATAGTTTTTTACTCTAAAATTAAATTTACATCTATATGCATCCCCATGCCCCAACCATATAAGACATATTATTTTGCTATAGTAGTATTTTTAAGATATTAGAGATAAAATATAATGAATTAACATTAAAAAATATTCCTCTTATTCATACTTTAGTGCATATATCTTATGTGTATTGTTATTATAGTCTTGTTATACAAACACTACAGAAAATACCATTAATTTATATTTTCCATGAATTAAGCTAAGTGTAAATTTTTTTTTTATCCATTTGGAGAAACATTATTTCATAAAAATATGATATACTAATCAGATAGGATCATTGAATTATATAAAATGATAGGAAAATTTGATTTGATGTTCTTTTCAATATGGAGTATACATTATCACAGTTTGAGGATAGAGGAAGTTTTTTGTAGTCTAGGTTTCTTTTGTAGGTTTAAAAAACCCTATATTTTTATAAGATTAATTTTGATCTAATTTATTATAGAAGTAATATAGAATATATTAACTTAAACATAAGACTATTACAATCTACAATATGTAAAATACAAAAATGCAATTAAATAGATTTTTTCTAACAGTAGAAGAAGCTAGATAGGTGAGGAGGATAAATTAGAAAAATAGATGGTAGAAAGTCTCCATAAATTAGAAGATATAATGCAAATGTTTCTATGAGGGTTAAGAAAGTTTAAGTTTTAAGCCATTGCAAGAAATTAAAAACTTGTTGAATTCAAAAAGAAAAGATAATAGAAGATGGGTTGAGCAGGTGAAGGGGAATAAAAGAGTACATAAGAATAAATAAAAACATATATTGATCTCCATTAAAATAAATGAGGATAAAATATATTTGAATCTACCAAATAGTGTATTTAAAATAACACATTCAAAGGCTTAATAATACCTTGATAGAAAATTTGATAGGTTTCAAAACAACTAGTGACTGAATCAAGAAGTGGGTAGTTAATTTATGGAGAATAAAAGTACATGTGGACTTTTACTTCCTTCCATAAGTATCCTTCCTAGCCTCATTCAACAATGAAAAATAATACCTTACTACCATTTTGGGAGACCCATGGTTCACATGAAGATCTAGACTATACCTTAAGAAGTGGGCATGAAGATTTAATCTAGATACTAGAAGACAGATTTGGTTCTAATATGGACAAGACTCCTTCTTTACCTCTAGAATTCTAGGAGGAAATATTTGAAAGCATAGTCAATTACTTTGGTCAATTTATTTCCATAGGTTATGTCACTAATAAAATAAAAAGAGCATTTTTTGCTAGAATGTGTTTAATGGCAGAATTATGAAAAAAACTCGTAAATAAGATAAATGTAGTTTACATAGGTTATGATAATGAAACCTTAAGTTGCAATATTTGTGCTAAAATATACCATATGGTGAAGGATTTCCCAAATAGATAGAGAAAAATAGAATTAACCAAGGTAGAAATAAAGAGAAAATATTTAAAAAAAAAGGAGTTGAACTTTGAAAGTAATGAAAAAGTGTTTTGGAATAAGGAATACAAAGTTATGAAAGAGTCATATCTAAGGGAAAAATAACCCAAGCAAGTTGACAATACTTAATATTATAGGAACAATATGGAAAATAAATAGAAGGATGTGAAGGCTAAGAAGGAATAAATTCTAGAGAAAAACCCAAGTATAGGGGTAGGTGACAAAGATATATAGGGTAATCTACAAAGTAAAAACTGTTCAATGGTTGAACAAAGTGATTTAAATAAATGGAAAAAATAATATACAACAATAAACAAAAGAAAAAGAGAAATAACTGATGGGGTAAATATTAGACTAGGAATAAAAGGATCCAAAAGTTTTTCTATGAACATGTAATGAAGTGTCTTTGATAGAAGGGACATTAGAAAAATAAGAGGTACTAAATCTAGAATTAACAAAAAGTACAAAATAGATCTCAAATGTGAGATATCAGAGGGGTTAAAGAAGGTGGGAAGGCTAACATTAAAGGAAAAGTGCAAAAAGGAAATGGAGAAGGTTATCAACATAAGGACTTAGATGCTCATAAGCTATAGTGGGTAAAATCCCACTACACGAAAAAGGAAATGAGGATCATATTATGAAATGTTAAGGAAATGAAATCCCCTAACAAACATAGGTTTTTGAGATCCATGACTAAGAATGAACAACCTGATATAGTTCTAATGTAAGAAAAAAAATTGAATGTTGCAAATTGGGAGAATATTTAGAAAGGGATATGGATGAAGGGATGTAATTTATAAATGGAATATAGGGGGCTTTATGAGGAATATTAATATTATGGAATTATGATGTCTAAAAAATATAATTCATTTCAAAAAAAGAGCACATGCTAATGATTATTATCACTTGTAAATATTCAAAATTTATCTTTCTTATCACTAACATTTATGCTCCAAATGTGAGTAAAGTGAGAAAGGAACTATGGATAGAGATGGAACATATGGGGCATTATGTTAAAGGAATACGATGGATAGTGGTAGGTGATTTCAAGACTCATTTAATGTTAGGATAAAATAAAGGGGGTTCCTAGGAATTTTCAAAGAGCATGAAGGAATTCATAAAAATATCCATTTGATGATATGGCACTAAGTGGAAATACATTTACTTAGACAAATAGAATATTAGAGGATAATTTGATCCAAGTGAGATTGGATAGAGTATTGTTATCTATAGAGTGGTTTAAGGAAAACTGTGAGAACACTTTAGTACCAATTCCAAGGACGAGATTGGACCATAATCCTTTGATATGAGAATTAAGGAAGAGTAGAATTACTTTCAAATTTGAATATATGTGGATTTAGCACCCAAAAATTTATGAGAAAATGGATACATGGTACAAGCATCTAATCCGAGGATCTAATATATATCTATCTATCTATCTATCTATCTATATATATATATATATATATATATATATATATATATATATATATTTTAGGAAACTCAAACATGTGAAGAGAGATGTGAAAAAATGGAACAATATTGTATTTATAAATATCTTTAGATAAAAGGAAAACCTAAGGTAGGATCTTATATTGTTTGAGGAGGAAGTAAGTAGAAGTGGGATGGAATAGGTCCTCTACATGAGAGACAAGGAAATCTAGTTAGAACTACATACTATAATGGCATGAGAGGAAACTTCCTAGAGATAAAATTCTAGGAATAAATGGATTATGGAAGGAGATAGAAACACAAAATAAGTTTATGTCTTGAGCTTAAATTATAAATGTGCTATAAGAATCGCTAAAATACTACAAGATAATGAAGAAGTAGTCAAATATGAAGAGTAGATCAGGTAAGTGGTAGTCAACTTCTTCATCTCATTGCTAATAAAGGATAGGGAGGATGACCAAGAAGTTATGGAAGATATTCTTCAACATATCTTGATGTTGATAACAAGAGACATGATTGCAAAGCTTAGGATTTATGTGTGTGAATATGAGCTAAAGGAAGTAGTATTCTCCTTGTAAAAATAAAAATATCTAGGTTCGATTGGATTTAAAATTGGATTTTTTAGTCCTTTTGAAATATAACGAAGGAGGATGTAATAGAAGTACTATGAGAATATCACCATTTAGTAAAAGTGATAAGATATTATAACAACTTTTGACTGCTAATTACTAAGAAATATGGAATCAAAAAATTTAAGAACTTTGGATTCATAAGCCTATGTAATGCAATTTATAAGGTCACTTATAAAGTAATAATATTAAGGTTGAAATATGCCCTCCCAAAGACATTTGCAAAACAACAAGGGGTTTTTATAAATAGAAGGAAAATACTGGATGAAGTCATTACACTTTATAAATCTATGCTCTTGATCAAACTAGTAAGAGAGAGGTAATGGTGATCAAATTTAACATGAACAAAGTCATGATAGGGTTTTTTGGTGCTTTAGAAAGAGTTCTTGATAATTTTGGGTTTAGTAGGAGACAAAGAATATGGATGAGTAACTATTATGGGGGTAAATATTCTCAATCATTCTAAATTATTTATTGATAGGGTTCTTTGGGAGTAGTAGGGGTCTAAGGCAAGAGTATCCACTAACACCTTACCTATTTATAATTATGCAAAAATATCTACATATATGTATAGATGTAGCATGATGTTCAAGATTGTTAAATGGGTTGAAACCTTATATATCATTAAGGGGTATCATTCACCAATAATAAAAATAGTCAAAATATCTAAGATATTATAGTGGAAAATATGAAATCCCTAAGGATAAAAAAAATTAGAATTAATATAGAAATAAAGGATAAATGAACAATGGAATCTAAGCCTGCTAGGGGTGGAGAATTATTCCTGTGTAAATCCAAGAAGAAGTGTAAAAAGAAAGCCACTTAGAAAGTGCTAGCTAAATCTTAATATTGATGGGGATTCAAAAGGAAATTTTTGTAAGGATGGGGGTGGAGTAGTGATAAGGGATAGTAAGGTAATCCTAATTAGAGTTATTAGTGAGTATTTAGGTACTATGACAAGTCATGAAGAAAAATATAGAGCAAAATTAGTTGTAGCGAATTTGGCAAGACAATTAGGAGTGAGAAAGCTGATAGTAGTGGGACATTAACTTAATATTATCAACTTGTTTATAAAAGGGCTGTGGTGATTTGGTGTATGTCATGTTCAATAGAAAATACTATAAGGATCCTAAATTCATTAGAGAATTTTGAAGTGGCCCATGTATTCAAAGGAGGAAATGGGGTAGAGAATTGATTAGTCAACTAGGTGGCTCTTTGTAAAGAGAACAAAAGATAGATTCCACTAGATATTGTTCATCCAAACGTAAATTAGCTAGTGCAAAGGGAAAATTTTTATTTTAGGGTGTCTTATATGATAATATGTAAAAGGTGTCTAGAGCAATTTTGTTAGTAGGAGTGCACTCGAATGTACATAGTAGGCATGCATTGGAATATGTATTATAAAAGTGTGACAATACATATAGAAGGTCACACCAAAATATTGATAATAGAGATGTGTCAAAGTGTGTTGTAGTGATTATGCACTAGAATAAACTAATAATTCTCACATCTGAATATATTACAGTTTTGACAAATTTTATGTGGCCAAAATAAAATGAATATTAGTGATATATTTTGATGCTAGATACTTAATGTAAAATAAATCAAGATATATAAAATTAGTAGGCAATATTAAATATATGATAATGGAAATATACTAAGCATGTAAAACTCATGAGAAACTTTTGTAATAACTCATAAAACTACCATTAATGAAAGCTCATGAAAATATGATCTTCATACAAAAATGCTATAGAATCAATGTCTACTAATGCATGATATGAGCAATGCACTTTTGATCATCTTCTTCTTCATCCTCCTATCTTCTACTACAAAGGCCAATATATATAATATGTGATTCTTAGCCTTCCATATTCCTATGACTCTTCATATTCCTATTCTAATGACTCATGTACACATGGACAACATGCACATTTACATCATCAAGTACTTTGCACATTCTAACACTTGTACATTTATTACATTGCATAAAGTAAATATTCAAATCCTAATTGAAGATATACTTCTAATATAAATATGTACCCAAGTTGGTACATTAATATGTACCAAATAATATAATATATTCCAACACCCCCAATATTACATTATTTGGTTATTGAAGACTTGAGTCTTCAATATGGATCATCATCTTCAAATGGACTAGGTTCTTGTTCTTCTTTTGGTTTAATATTCACCTTGTTCTTGGAACTCATGTTGTATTTTCTTGTTTTATTCATTTCATCACTTTTTTGTGTTTCAAAGCATTTAGCATGTTTCTTATCCTTGAATTTTTCCAAGTAACCTTGATGAACAAGAAATCTCATTATCTTACAAGTCATGAGTGGATCAAAACTAATCTATTTTTATTCCTTTGGTTCTTTGGATAATATTTATTTTTTTTCTTAAGAAACTTTGAACTCAAACTCATTGTTAGTAGATGCTTCAAAAATAAGAACTTGAAAGAGAAAATCTAGTATGAATATTAATATCTATTTAAATAATTTATAGTAGCTATATTTATAGTAGCAAAAAGAAGATGAGTGAGATATTCCTTCACAACATTTACATGGATGGAGACTCTAAAAATTTGCTTTCTCATAACCAATCTTATTGCAATAAGTGAATCATAAATATTTCTCTACTTTGTTACTTGTATTTGAAAAATTTAAGTTCATCCACTTCCTTGATAAAATAGTAAAACCATTTCTGTACAAATGAATTTATTCTTCCTTTACTTCTTTCATAAATTTGGACATATTTTTACCAATATTCTTTGCTACCTTTTGAGAATGGTTTTTGAATTTATTCTCAATATTTCCATTAATATAGTTGTCATCAATTCCTTTCATCATGTTATTGGAAGATGTCTCTATAGAATCTTCTTTAGCCAAACTATCAGCTTGTGAATTCTCAAAAGTCTTTCTAACCTAAATTGGTTCTTCTCTTTTAATCACACTTTTCATATTATTATCTCTAGAATCAAGTATGTCTCTAAACCATTTTGATTCCTTGAATCCTGTATACTTAATAAGCTTTACCATAGTTTCATTTTTTAAAGTAAACTCTATTGTAACCCTTTAGTTTAAAAGAATAATTCTATAGAATTTTTAAAATATCTAAATCTTTGAGGTTGACTACCTTATGATTCCCTAGTTATGAGGTCTATTGCCCAACTTGGAAGTTGAGTATAGGATAAAATTTGATATAATCTTTTTATTTCTCAAATTTCATAAAATACCTTGTAGACTACCTTATATCTACCTAATATAATATGAACTTAATAAGATATTTAGCTTTATAAGTTTTATTTGAGTTTAATCTCTTTTGTCTCCTTAATGTTCAACTTCTATTCTTTACTTTACTTCTCCCTATTTAATAATAGAAAGCTAAAGATAATTTTGATGCAATTTCAATTTTGATAAAATTCTCTATTTTTAAGACCTTTAAGTTGGATTCCTTATGTCTCATTAATTTTAGCAAGAGACTAATTCCAATGTAGTTTTTCAACATTCAAACAACTATAGGTTGTGTTCCTTATAAATTTAAATTTTTAATAGTATAGTTTCTAAATTTCAAAAACTTATATTGGTGTTGAATTTCTTAACTCCTTAATTGGACATTTGGAAAACATGTATTTGCAAATTTAATATTTCTATTTCAAAGTAGAAATACCTATTTCTCCAAGTTTAAACTATTTGAAAATATTTCTATGTAATTTGGATTTCAAAAATTGAATGAGGTAATTTCAAACAAACCTTTCAAAATACTTCTTTCTTCAAAAAGCTTGTAAGGCATTCAATAATTCTTCCAATGTTATAAGTATTTACCTTATTTCTCCTTCTATTAGAATAAACTTAAGTATAATGAAATAATTAACCTTGACTTCAATAATATTATGACTTGTATCTCCTTAGACTTTACAAAAGGTTTTAAAATTAAATTAAACATTTCTTACCTCCAATATTATGGCTCTTCAAGACTTCAACTTGCTTCGTATTCTTCTGCAACATATGCTCTCAAGATTATATTCATTAATTGTGATTCATTCAATGTAATTTGATGCTCAATATCCAAGGCTTTGACTCTCCATAAATACATCCTTCTATTCCATTCTTTCAGTGATTATACAATAGTCTTACGTGCTTCACACTATCCTATAAAGTGACACTCTAACCTATGGCTTTATTGCATGTAATAAGGTATTATTAACATGGTAGTTGACACTCCTATTCCACTAGTACACTTGGCATTCATATTGGTGTTTCTTATACAGCACTCAAATGCTCCTTGGTGATGTTTTTCATAGGACTGCCTAAACTGTCAAAATCATTTTGGCCATATCTCACTCATCCGAACTCGGATTGAGCTAAAATTTTGAGGGTAGATGCCTAAAAAACCCTAGAACATCTCCACCAATTTGCATATCATTTGGAACAACAAATATCCTAGTGCATCCCTATGTATGAACGATATATTTGGCAAGCGACTATGCAAGGGTTTCATCTGGGTTGAGTGCAAGTAGCTCCAGAGGTTGGTTTTTAGGGCCTTCGAGCCCTAGAAGCTAATATTTTTGTGGTTTATGCTCAATATTTTAGCAAGAAATATTACAGGGGATCCAATATGGGTTAGAAATTTATCTTTCAATAGATCATACTATGAACTTGAGTGACAATGGATTCCAATTTGCTGCACAAAAGAAAAGTGAAAACCATACCTTTCCACGACGTCTAGGGAAAGGATTAAAGAGATAACGAAACAAGTTTCAAGTAGTTGATCAAAAATGGCTCATATATCAAGTGAATTTTGTGCTAAGGTGCACCCAAAAAATAATTCTACTATGAAAACCCCTGTCAAGGGTAAGAATTTCGAAGACTCAGCCCCAAAAATGAATTTTAGGGATGCCCTCCATGGTGGAAAGCCTCAGCCTAATGCTAATATCAATATTAGGGGTTCCCATAAACCTCTAATAATGCCTAAGATTGATCCTAGGAAAACAAAGTCAGGATCTCTTAAAGCAGCTGATGGAACTCCTATTGTTAAGCTTGATATAGGTAACATTCAGACTGGCATTGAATATTTGGACAAAATAGGACTAATTTGTTGGTTCATGGGTTTTTGTCTGAGTCTATCTGCTTTCAAATTCTGGGCTGCAAAAAGCTGGAAAAATAAAGGTGAGTTACAAATCTCTATTTATCCAAATGGTTATTTTCTTGTTTTATTTGCTAATAATGAAGATAGAGAGAAAACTTTTCAAGGGGGTCCTTGGTTTTTTGGAAGGGCAGGGCTTTTCATGAAGCCCTAGCATAATAAATTTAAAGTTGAAGAAGAGATGCCTTCTATAGCTCCCGTGTGGGTTATAATCTTTAGCCTCCCTATTGAATTTTGGAATCCTACTATTTTTTCTTCAATTGGAAACTCTTTAGGAACTTTTATGATGATTGCTGATTGTACTCAAAATTTTGAACATATTATTTATGCTCGGATTTTTGTTTTAATGGATTTTGACAAATCCCTACCTAAAAATATCACATTACAATTTGGGGAAGACAATTGGGAGCAAGTAGTGGACTATGAGAACATTCCTTTTCGTTGTAGAATTTTCCATGAATATGGTCATTTGGCTAGTGCTTGCCGAAATAAAATTCTTGATAAAAATAAAGAAGATATAAACTTAGCAGGTTTCCAAATACCTAAGAAGAATACTCAGAAAAAACCAGTTATGAAGGATCAATCAAATTCATCTGCTAATATTTTTGAAATCCTTTCCACAAATGATGTCCCAAGTGAGGAAGAGGAAATAATGGAAAATGAAATCTTAGAAACACAAATTAAATATGAAGGGAAGAACTCAGAGACAAACCAACAAATCAAAGGTTTTCAAAAAAAAAAAGAGAGAAAATTTACACAAGAAAATCAATATTTCAAATGTCAAAACTTTAAATAATGCAGGTCCCAATATAGACTCCGTTGAACCCTACTAAAATTTTTGCTATGTACAAGCATTCTTCAAGGTTAGAAGCCATCTCAAATTCAATTGGAATAAGTCAAGAAATAGGTAAAAAAATTGAATATGGATTCTAATAAAAAAGCAGGTTGCAAGACCAATCAATATCATATGGTAAAAGAAGGTGAAAAGCTTGTAGAGGAAGGTAATATTAATGCCCTTCCCAACTTTTTTAGCCCTGGTATTAATGAAGATCATCACTTGGAATATTAGAGGACTCAAAGGGAGTCTTTCAAAACAAAATGAAATTAGAAGAATGATTCAGATAAATCATCCACATCTTGTTTTCCTTCAAGAAACAAAGATGTCAATGGAGGATATGGACTCAATTGCCAGTAAAATTTGGCCAGCTGGAAAAGTGGTTTCCCTCAGTTCCCAAGGGACTTCGGGTGGCATTGCTTGTCTTTGGGACCCAAAATAGGTAGTTATTCACCATATGTTTGGCATTTGGGGTTTGTTGGCTATATCTATTCAAAGTAGACATTCCAACCAAATTATGCTCCAAATTATTTGGAGGAAAAAAGAAGATAGTGGAAGGATATTACTCATATTATCTCTCATTTTCCTGAAGCTTGGATCTTGATTGGAAGATATTTCAATACCATCCTCTCTTTGGATGAGAAAAGGGGGGAAATAGAAATTTGGACAAAAGCACTGACCTCATGAGCGAATATATTGTAAACCTCCATCTTGTGGATATCCAACCAGATAATGGCCTTATGACTTGGTCTAAAAGAAGGAAAGGCTTAGCTTGTATAATGGAGAGATTGGATAGTTTTTGCTCTCTAAAAATTTCTTAATCCATGGTCACATTCCTAAAGTGAAGACTCTTAATAATGTTGGTTCGGATCATTGGCCAGTCATGGTGGAAATGTGGAAAACCAATGTGAGTTTCTCTCCTTTTCATTTTAAATTAATGTGGCTTAGAGATATTTCCTTCAGACCTCGTGTGCAAAAATGGTGGAAGGAAGGTAAACCTAGGCATGGGAATAAGATGTTCTATTTTGCCAAAATACTACAATACATTAAATCCAAAATCAAGACTTGGAACTGTAAAGAGTTTGGGGATGTTCATAAATAAAAATATGAAGTTATTGCTCATATTGAAAATTTGAATAAGAAAATCCGTTTAGATGGCCTCACAAAGAAGAGAAGTGCAGATGAAATTAAACTCACAACTCAGTTAGAGAAATGGGAAAAAAGAGAAGAAATATTATGGAAGTAAAAATATAGAATTCAATGGCTCAGAGAAGGAGATCGAAACACAAATTTCTTCCACAAATATCTTCTATCTCGAAGATCTCACAACTTTATTTCTTCCCTAAAATCAGATTATGGAGATGTTGTTTATACTTGGGATGACATGAACTCTATTGTTGTTGATTACTTTTCTAATATTTTTGTTGCTACTCCTCTTGACTCAGCTTCACAACAAAATATTCTTCAAGCAATCCCTTCTCTTATAAATTTTGAGGAGAACTCTATTTTGACTACTCCTATTACTATAAATGAGCTTCAACAAGTAGTTTTTAAAATGCAAAAATGGAAAACCCCAGTTCATTATGGTTTTCTCATTGAGTTCTACCAAGAGTTTTGGGATATCCTTTATGTTGATTTATTAGAGGTGGTGGAATAAGATAGGAAAGATAAAAAAAAATTGAAGGTTATCAATAAAAATTATATTACTCTTGTTCCAAAAGCTCAAGAGGTTGATCATATCTCAGCTTTTAGACCTATTTCTGTATGTAATGTTCTTCTCAAAATCATTACTAAAATCATGGCATAAAGGTTGAAGCCTCTTTTGCATAAGATTTTTTCCCCAGAGTAAGCAGGTTATGTGGAAGGATGACAAATAGTAGATGAGATAGTTCTTGCTTAAGAAGCCATCCATTCCATGGATATGCAAAAATATCCTTCCATGTTAATTCGGTTAGACTTATCCAAATCTTATGATAGAGTGGATTGGCACTTCCTTATCAAAGTTTTGAGGCAATTTGGTTTCTCTAAGGATTGGATGGATTGTATTATGGGATGTATCTCTTTATTTTCCCACTTAGTTCTTATCAATGGAAGACCTTCTCAGTCATTCCCAAATTCCAGAGGTATTAGGCAAGGTGACCTGCTATCCCCTTATTTATTTATCATTCTTTTTGAATGCTTGGGTAGGACTATAACCAAAAAGAAGGAAAACAAAAACCTTGAGGGAGTTACCATTTCTCATGGAGCTAGACCTATATCTCATATTCTATTTGTGGATGACTCTACTATTTTAGGTAAAGCTACAATTAAGGAAGCTTCTAATATTAAGCAAATAATTAGTTGTTTTTCTAAGGCTACTGGGCAGTTGATCAATGAAGACAAATCCAAAGTTATTTTCTTTCATTGCTCTGCTATACAAGAATCCATGGTCTTGGATATATAATAAGACCTCCATTCCAATCACTTATTTAGGTATTCCCATAAATATTCAAATGCAAAAGAAATAATATTGGAATTGGTTGTGGGACAAAGTCAAGAAGAAAATTGGAAAGTGGACCAACAAGTGGCTTTCTTCTGGGGGTAGAATCACCTTGGTAAAATCAGTCCTTCAAGCTATTCCTATTTATGTTTCTTTCATTTTGAATATCCCAAAGGCTGTTATTTGATAATTGGATCAAATCAGTCATCGTTTCCTTTGGAGTGGTACTAAGGAGAAAAGAAAATGGGCCTTGGTGAAATGGGATACTTTATGTCTTCCTAAGAATGAAGGAGGGTTAGGATTATGGTATTCTATTAATAAAAACAAAGCTTTATCTGCTAAATTATATTTGATGATGTTGCATAACCCCAATGCTCTTTGGGCCAATAATCTCCGTGGTAAATATGTTGAGAAAAAAGTCCTGAAGACCTTGTTCGCTATCAACTTCCTACCAAAGGTTCTCCAATTTTAGCAGTTCTTAAGACAGGTGAGGATTTGATAAAGAAAAAATTATTTTGGATCATTCATAATGGTCAACAGGAAATTTTTTGGATAGATTCTTGGGATGGTCACAAACATTTGATTACTCAGTTTCCAGATTGGAGGCCTTGGATGGAGGAGCTTCACTGAGCTAACTAGATAAAGGTGGCTAATTACTGTCGGTACCATACTGGTAATTCAAAGGTTGGTAGATATTGGATCCTTATTGAGTACTGGCCTATTAAAATCCCAAAAATGCAAAGACAAGATATCCATGGCATCCTTCAAATGAGATCCCTCTCTTGGTCCCATGAAAAATATTGTTTTGGATGGAACACCACTACTAAGGGTGAGTATTTAGTTACTCAAGGTTATTTGACCTTATGCCATAATAATCCCAACCATTATTCTGAGATATTTTCTATATTGTGGGCTCAAGAGCTCTGGCTTAAGGTGAGGTTCTTTAATTGGATTTTATTGCATCATAGGGTGCTTACTGGTGAGCAACTTATGAAGCATGGTTTTCATGGCCCTTTTAGATGTGAAATGTGTGAAGATAATGTAGAAACTCTCAACCATATTTTTATTGAGTGTACTTTAGCCTCTGAGCTATGGAGGAGAATGGCCACTTTACTTGGCTTATAGTGGTCCAATTTTTTTACTTTTGAACAACTTTGGAGGGATTGGCCTAATCAAGAGGGTGTTGATCATTTTATTAGGCAATTAGTTTGGATGGGTTCTACCATTCTTCTTTGGAATATTTGGAATGAAAGGAATAACCAAAGTTTTAAATCAGGATAGGAAGGATATTCACTATATTTGGCAAAAGACCATAGCCAACTTAGTTGAATCAGTCCATCAACTCCTTAATCACCCCCAAAACTCCCACCAAATATGGGATCAAGTGATGCAAATATTGAATATTAAATCTTCTAAGGGTAACCAACTTAAAGGGAATGTGAGTATTAGTAAGATGGATAGGACAAGAAATTTGCAACCTCCTCCTAAGTATTTTGGAAAATTAAATACTTATGGAGCCTCTAGAGGGAACCCTGGAAAATCCAGTGTGGGAGGAATTGGTAGACTTTCAGATGGCTCCCTAGTTTTTACTTTTGCTGAGAATTTGGGTATTCTTTCCAATAACCTTGCTAAGGGGTATGGTATCCTCATAGGCCTTCAAGAGGCTACTAAGGTTGGATGGGAAAATGTGTTAGTTGAGTCTGACTCTCAAATTATGATTAATCTCTTGAAGACTCCTTCTAAGAATCATAAGGTGGATAGGAGAATAAAAAGAATTATTGAGAAGATTCAATTAATCCAGATGGGATTTTTGAAAGTTGATTACAATCATGTGGTTAGATATCAAAACAAGAGTGCTGATGCTTTAGATAATTGGGCTTTGGAAAAAGGTGATATTACTTGTTATGGCCACCCTCCTAGATGGTGGGCTTCTCAAATTAGGGAAGCTCTTCTTTCTATCATTTCTTTGGATGGCTCCAATTTTGAAGGTACCTAGTTTCTTCTTGTTTTTTTTTGCTTTTCTTTGGTTCATTAAGTTTTTTTTAGTTCCTTAGCTCATTCTATTCTTTCTTTTGTTTCCTCTGTTGATTCTTGCCTTAATAGTCCTCTGGTCTAGATAGGTAATTGTTATGTTCATTTTTTTTTCTTTTTTCTTTTTTGTTTTTTTTTGTTTAGTTTTTTAAGGTGGGTGGGTTCTTTTATTTTGTTTTGTTTTGGTGTTATTTGTGTTTTTTTTCCCCTTGTGTTTTTGTTGTTTTGTGTTTTTGTTTTTTATGTTTTTTATTATTGTTCTTGTGTTTTTTCGTTCTTGTTCTTGGGTTTCTCTTTGTTTGTGTTAATTCGTGTTTTATGTGTGAGTGTTTTCTATGTTTTTTTTTTTTTGTTCATTGTCTTTTTTTGGTTGTTTTTTATTTATATTTTTATTATTTTTTAGGTTTTGGTTGTGTTTATTTTTCATGTTTTTTTTGGGTTATGTCTTTGTAGTGTTCTCTTGTTTTTGTCTTGTTTGTGTTTTGTTATGTGGTTCTTGTGTTTTTCTATGTGGTTCGTTTTGTGGTTTCTTTTATCTTATTATGCGTGTTTTGTTGTGATTTTGTTTTTGACACACTCAAGGAGCATGTTTTTTATTTTATTTTATTATTTTTGTCGTTTTTACTTATTTATTTACTTATTTTTAAATTGGTTTTGTGTGTTTGTTTGCTCCTTGAGTATGTCAAAGGTGGTAGTCCAGGTCCGAGTCCTGGGTGTTTTTGGTGGAATGGATACCCCTGCCTCCTTGGTGTAGACACATAAATCGTGTCATGCTTAGGGGATCTACTTACATAGACACACTCATAAGATCATAATACATAATCTTGGACTTTCCAAGCACCAAAAATGGTTCTCACCACTCATTTGGGGCCTTTTCAAGCCATCCAAGCTTGGCCGCTCAAGCCAAGAGCAACCAAATTCTAGCCGCTCAAGCCTAGAGCAGGTAGACCTTAGCCACTATAGACGATATCGACCAGATTATAGCCACTATAGATGACAATTACTAAGTCATAAGAAGTAGTTTGCCAACAAACAGGTCCAATCTAGGGTAGAAGTGGCAGTCTGCATGCAATAAAGGTGAGAGAGTGACTTTGCATTCCTTTTCACGACCAATTCACATAGGAGACTTGAGTTTACATTTAGACTTAAGTTAACTGATCTCCAAGCATAAACAAAGGACAAAATATTCTCATTCTAATGAATAGTTCACATATGAGACTCAAGTGGGCAGTTAGATTTCAATTAACTGGCCTTAAAATATAGACAATAGACAAGGGCTTCTCATGCTAACTTGCACTACGCATGAGAAATTCATTTCTAGGGCTTGGACATAGGCCTATGGTTTCACACTATAAAAGGTGCAAGCCTAAGAGCACCAAAGGGTATTCATATATGACATATAGAGAGCCTTATCATATCTAGATATCACAGGAGATCATTTCAAAGAGAGAGTTCTCTTTGAGATCACGTGTGCAGCAAAGCTTTGACAAATCAAAGGGCATAACACATACTTTCTTCAAAATTATATAATAGTCTTTGACCCATAGCTTTGGGGCAAGGAGAGTAAGGTTTTCTTTAGCGGTTTCTATCTTGGACAGTGGCCCATAGGCTTGGCTTAGATAGACATAGTATATTTTATCTTGTTTGCTTATATCATTACCATAGATTTACTTGATTCCATGGTATTGTTTTATCATATTTCCATTACATTCTTTGATTACTAACAACCTCATCTGGGGAGGCAATCTCTAACACCTAAAAGTGTGTTGTTGTTTCATTGCTTGCAGGGCCATAGGTACATAGGACAATGGTTAAAACATATGAGAGCAAAAGGGATCCTTCTAGGAGACAACCATGGAGAATGAGGCATCTGTAAGCCCTCATACATTTTTGTGTATGGAACTAGGAAGATTTTATAGGCACACCACCTCTTCGTAGAAGGGGCACTCCTTGCCCAGTTTTAATTTATAATATCAAAATGGGTATCCCTAAGAGGGATCCACATGTAACCGAGCTTCAATATCAATAAAGAGATCTATATTTTGTTATTTTATGTTATATGCTTTATTTTTCCTCTTGCTTTTTCATGTTATATTTGGTATTTCAAATAAGCATTGCAAGTAGGGTTTTTAGAAAAGGGACCGGTGCACACATTGTCGGGGTCGCTACAAATGGCGATCACGTTGGGATGACCACTAATTTTTTATTTTCTACCAAAAAAATAACTTAAGTTTATGTGTAGGTCTAGCCGCTCTTAGCTACAATGGCCAAAAACTAGCCCCTATGATCTACAACGGCCAAAAACTAGTTTCTTTGAGCTATAGCAACCAAGAACCAGCCACTCTAGTCAATAATAGCCAGGACTAGATTGCAGCAGAGGTCACAACATCGACTCTCTGAGCTAGTTCAAAGGTTGGTATAGCTTTTTTGATATTTTACAGCTTTCTATCTACTTATGTGTGTTCAGAATGAAGAACTTAAAGCACATTTATATTTGGAAATTGAAAAAATAAAGAAGAAATAATTAAGAATTTCACATATCTTAGATCTTCTTTTAAATTTTCCACTAGGCGTTGCTAGGAACAGTGGCTTATGCCTAAAATTTTTGCTCTAGAAAACAATGTGCTAGATATTGTATGTTGTTTTCTTACTTTGAGGCCCTACTAGAGGCCATATTTGCATGAGATAAAGTGCGCTCATACAAATCATAGTAGTTCATGCATATTTTTGAATATTGAAATGTATTTTTGCACTTAGGCATATAGGAAAGACTCATTCCTGCTATATGATGCACTTTATGTTATGCAAGCTTAAATTAAATACCACACACACACATATCATTTAAATATTGGAGAGTTGGATTTCATCACCAACCTTCAATTCAGTCTAGTGACGTTGGAATTCATCTCGTTCCACTGGTTTATCCCTAGAGCTTCCTAGAAATAGATTGGGAAACTTACTTATAGTGACACTAAGGTACTTGTGTTCAAACTATCTCCCACTGTTGGAACAATTATTGGTTCAGAGTGGAGGAGCTAGGTGAACCCCCCATTGGGTCTTCAGTGGTGTACCCTAGCTTCTTTTGAAAAAATCATGTTTGGCATGAGTGTACTTGATTGTCACTATGGATGTGTCTTTTCATTCTTAATCCAAGAAAAAGAGTAAAGAAATCAAGAGAACAACACATCAAAACACATCAAACAATTTAGGGCACACCCAAATTGGTAATCAAGATAAAAATTTGTTTGGAATTGTGTGGTCATTCCTAAATTACAAACTCAAAAGATCAAGCCATAAAATAACATTGTCAAAACAAGAAGTAAACACCCTCATTCTGATGCTAAGGGAGATACAAAAGCAATTCATACCCATAGGTAGATTCATAGTAATGTTGAATGACCTACTTGTAAGAACGTGAGACGTAGCTCCATGAGCCTAAGGGGTGATAACTCAAATCTTAGGGGATATCCTCGAGAAACCCCAAGTAAGGAATCACATCATGGAACAAAGTCACATAAACAAAAATAGGTTTCACAACCATCCTCATCAAGGAGACATGAGGAGACCTCAAGGACCTCCTCTAAACACACATAAACATATCAAAAACATGAGGAAACTTCAAGGGATTCCTCCTCACATAGAAATAAATAAGATTCTAAGACTCATTCTTCACATTGGGATGACGAGACTACCACATCTCCATTTACATGGATAAAACATGTCACCACCAAGCCCTCTTCATCAAGAAGGCAAACAAGAATTGCAACACCTCAAGAATCACAAGAAACATATGAAACAAGTCTGCCCACTAAAGGGTAGGAAACTAGAGCTACATCTAGTCATGGGAATCATATAGAATAAAACATTTAAACAAAAGGAAATATTCCTGTAGACTATGAAATCATAGGAGTAAATGGCACCCCATGGGACCAGCCATGGAGAACGAGACAACTAGACAGGTTGGATCGATTTCCTACTCAACCAACCCAAAGAACTATAGCTACTAAGAACTCTACATCTGGAAGCTCATGAAATGTGACTTCTAAACATATCTGCCAGTCTAGGTGTACCTTAGAGCAACCCCGTAGAAGATGCATGGAGTCTGATAATAGGGATATTCAACAATACATTGAACAAGTCACATTAACTAGTAAGAGTACAGATACAACAAAAACCCCCTCGAGGAATCTGTGAGTCAAGACTACAAGAACAAAGTCAGATAAACATGAGTCTTCTACAACAACACAAACTGACTGAATGATGTGGTTAGAAAATACATTATGCAAAGAGTGAGAGTTAGTGGAAGCTCTCAAACAAGAGAAAAAAGATAAAGACTCTTGCGCCAACATGAGCAACATTTAAGAGAGCAATCTGAGCAGCTAGCTCTTAAAAATTTACATATAAATGGTGGTGACCACCAAAGAACAAGACACACTGACTCACATAAGGAAATGCACACTAGAAAAGATATCCCACAATGAAACCCCCCACCAAATCATGAAAAAAATCCAACTAATGGGGGGAGGGCAAACATAACAAACCAAGATCGCAATCTTGAGTCCTCTCGTAGGAGGGAGGAAAATGAAATAAATCAAATGGATAGAGACTTGCCTCCATTTCCAATGTGAATAGGCTTACACAACAAGGAAATATTTTCATCAAAGGTATTTCAATAACTTACTAAAAAGATGAAAACCTTTGAGAAACAAGAGGCAGCTGGGAACTCACCAACATTGAGCAAGATACACAATAAACCATTATACCCATCAATCCCTAGCCCTCCATATCCTAAGAACTTTGAGATGCCTAGGTTATATAAGTTTAAAGGTGAAGAGGATGCATAAGAGCATGTCACCAATTTTATCAATGCTTGTTTTCATCTTGAAGACAATGATGCTCTCATGCTAAGAACATTCATAATGAAATTTTTAGGTGTTGTCACTCAATTGTTCAACCAACTACCTAAGCATAGCATAACCAACTTTGAACAACTATTAAACACATTATAGAAGCGTTTCTTCTTTTGTGCTAAGAATAAGGTAAACCTTTCAGACCTAGCGAACCTGAAATAGTATAATGATGAGCCAAAAATGGACTATGGGAATAGATGGAAAAAAATCATGGCAAAATTATCATTCTCCATTCCCACAGAAGAGATCATTCGTATGTTTACCAATTTTTTTTCTAAACATATCTCCATATTTCTATAAATATAATAGTATCCTTCATTTGAGGAAGCTTTGGCACAGGACAAGCTCATAAAAGAGATAAAAGTAGATGAGGGAACCATTAAGCTCCAAAAAAAAAAGGAGTGGAACAAGAATGGTAAGAATGATAAGTACAAGTAGAAGCAGGGCAACCCTAATCCATTAAATCAAGTAATATTGGCTACACCTAAGGATGGGGGTGCACAAAAACCACAAAACTATCAAGAACATCCCCCACCAGCCAACTACGACCAAAAGAACAATTAGGGAAGAAATCGAGAATGCAAACAGCCTCGTTATTTCATGCCTCTAACAAAATCAATGTAATCAATATTTAATCAGTTGAGCGAGGCCAAGAGGATCATATTTCTTGATATACCTCTCATAGATCCCAACCATCCTAAGCCAAAAGTATATATATGGAAGATCAATTTTATCCTTATCATAGGATATCAGGGTATGACATTGAGGCTTGCATCAGGTTTAAGCATCAAATGCAAAACATGATTGAGGTAGGAGAGCTCAAAGTTGACAACCTACTAGCTCTCAATAATAGATACATGGGCATATACAAAAACCCATTGCCCAATCATGAAGCCCCTCGAGAGCAAGGGGAACAATTCAATTAGGTTTAAGCTAAAATACCTATCCATTGATACATTAGGATGGTTGAGATCGTTAACATAACAACATGGACTAGGCAGTATGGTCAACCACAGCTGCCTGCAGCTCACATGAACATCCCAACCACTCCTAGGCAAATGTAAGACAACCTTCCAGGTCCACCAATGAGACTTATCATAACTATTCGGAGTAGATTGGAGCAAAACCTACAGATGACTCTAGCTAAGTTTTCCATCTATGAGCTCATACAATAATCCCCAAAGCATAGGGAGACTCTAATGGATATTTTAAGAACAATTGAGCTTCAACCACAAGATGTGAATGCATTCACTCACTTTGTGGGACAAGTGCAAGAATGCTAGGAACATGTAATCCGATTTTATGATCATGAGATTAAGACAATTTTTGCTGCCTTACTAGACTCTCCACTAAACATTATAGCAGCCATTAATGACTTACCTTTCAAGAGGGTTTTGGTTGATATAGGTTCGTCGATAAACATAATCACAATAACTGCAATAGAGCACCTCAAGATACCCAAGACCAATATAGTTCTAGGAACTTACACATTGAGAGATTTTAATGATACCTTATGCAATACTGTGGGAATTATAGTCCTACCCATAAAGGTGGGGCACAATACCATCCTTGTGATGTGTCATGTCTTGGAAGGCGCTATGTAGTACAACATCCTCTTAGGTCACCCTTGTATAAGGGCCATGAAGTTCGTACCTTTGATTTTGCACCAGTGTGTCAAGTATGTGCACGAAAGCAAAGTCTATGTGGTTCTGACCGATGAAGAGCCTTTTAAATACGTTAATCAGGTGGATTTTTTGGGAGAATTTGTGATTCCTTATACTCACCTATACGTGGCACCTTCATACCTAACCACACAAGTTGAAAACAAATGCAATGGGGTAAGAAAAGACCTAGGCACATCAACACCTCTTGGTGCACTCAAGACAATCAATACTTCTAAAGTACCATCAATGTCAAAACAAAAAGACAATTAGAAACTAAAGGCCCGCTTAGTTAAGGAAGAGAGGCCCAAGGAAGTGTCAACTATAGCCATTGCTAAAATTCCAAGTCCTATGGAAGAGGAAGATACTCAAGATCCATATGAAGATAGTGATTATCACCCTACTTCACCAGTATCATCCATGGGGCCATCCATGTCACATGCACCAATACACTTGGCAAGCACATGCATAGGGGAATACCTTGTGTAGAACATCACCTTTACACCCATCATTGAGTTTACATAGGACATATGGAGACCTAAATATTTGAGACCGCCAATAGGAACAATGATTCCACTTGGAATACCTCCCAACCAATCCAATTTTTTCTATGTCGGCCTGGACTACGCTCATAAGTATTTAGATATAGAAGGATATGGTGACGAATTATTCATAGTCAATGTTCATTACCTCTCTAATCCCGATTTTTCTCTAAGATACTTTGAGCATTTCCATTGGCATGGCTATGGCCTCGATGTATATGATCAGGGGTGCAGAAGGCCTTACGAGCTACTATATCAGCTTCCTTCAAAAAAATTTGGCTTAGGCTACTATAGCGGAGGTCGAGATGACTCACTGGTAGCAGCATTGGAAATATTAAGAATAGGGTTGGGAGAAGACATTGATTTCATTCCTTATAACCCTCTGAGAATAGCAAATTTGAGCAATAGACAAGTAGCCACGGTAAACATACCACCTCTAAAAACTTATCATCCAAACACCTCAATTGATTCCACCCCAATAGGGTACAACTCATGGTATGAGGAGAATGGATATGAAGCAAGTGATTATGAGGCACAACTTAGCTTAGCCTATCAAGGGCCTCACTATTTACAAAGGTTCACATGGTCCATCCATGATGAGATTGAATATACATCAGATGAAAGTGACTATGAATCAAAAGACTCGACATAAAGAGCTTACTTAGGCTTAAGCCATCAACCCCTGACTTTGGGATGAGAGACAAATGCAAATGGATTCTTCATAAGTGATTAAGAATATGAAGATGAAATTGATATGGCCTACTTAGGGCCAAGACATGAGCCCTTTGTCTTAGGGCCACATACCAATACTAAATTTTTTTGGATAAGTGATGATGACTTTGAGGATGAGATCGAGATGTCTTATCTTGGACCTCACCACTTACAAAAATTCAATGAGCTAGTAGAGAGAGAGGTGGCGCTTCATGCCATAGACCATCAAATCCAATTTTTGGGGAGACCTATTGACCTATCTACCATTCATCGGATGGAAAATCCCCCTTCACCTACATTCAAAGAGCAGTTAGAGCCTAATGATCCTATCATATGCCCTGCTCAAGGGCTAGATCCAAAAATTTTCATTCCTCCAGAACCTCATCATGAGCATGGAAGGAAAACCCCTGAGACAAGATCGTACCCATGTGGTCCTGGAGATTTCATCCCATCCATCAACATGATCTCCATCAATTTGACCACTCCACTTCATAATCCATCAGATCCTACCAAATCATTGCATCTTGGCATAGACACTATTGATTGGGATTGTGATATTTCACCCATAGAGCTAGAAGACATCTTTCCCAATGAAGATATGTTATATTCATTCCATCTTGCATCAGGTTGTGTGTATGACGTCTTCCATTTTGATTTGGAACCTAAGCCAAAAGGTCTTGTGAATATTGCTGATGGCATTCATTTGATACCCACACCTCATCATCTAGATGATGGGTCACATATGGCTATAGAAGTAACTTTCGAGGTGGACATCAGTGATGATCCTACCCAACCAAGGAAATTCAAGTTTAGAGAAAGTCTATCTCCATAGGAACAATCCATCTTAATTCCTCTCCTCAAGGAGAGGCCAAATATTTTTGCTTGGACTTACAAAGACATGTTAGGGATAGATCCAAAGTTCATCATTCACAACCTTTCATTGGATCCCATGAATAAGCCAGTCAAGAAACAATTGAGGAAAATGCATCCAACCGTCGCTTTGATGGTTAAGAACAAATTGCAAAAACTATTGGATGCAGTATTCATAGTTCCTATTGACTACCCTGAGTGGGTGTCAAACATGGTACCCGTAGGGAAACCTGATGGAAGAGTGTATCTACACATATTTTAGAGATTTGAATAAGACAACACCAAAGGATTCATTCTCGTTGCCAAACATAGACGCTCTTCTAGATGCAACCATAGGTCATGAAATGCTCTCCCTAATGGATGGGTTTTCTAGATGCAACCAAATCTAGACTAAGCCCGAAGATCAACATAAAATTGCTTACACTACTCCATGAGGAATATTCTATTACAAAGTGATGCCATTCGGTCTCAAAAATTATAGTACCACATATCAATGGGCCATTACATACATATTCCATGAATATATGCATAATATCTTGGAATATTACATGGATGACTTACTAGCCAAGTCCCTATTGCGGCAAGAGCACATCGAAGTCCTTAGACAAGTCTTTGATCGCCTCATAGAATACAATGACCAATTGAATCCTACAAAGTGTGTATTTGGCATAAATTTTGGCAAGATTTTGGGATTCATCATATCCAAGAGTGGCATCGAAGCAGATCCTAAAAAGATAAAGGCTATACTAGAAATGGCCATCCCTACCAACATTAGGGAGTTGAGTAGCCTACAAGGTAAGATAGCATCCATCAAAAGATTCATTGTGAAATTATCAGACAAATGCAGACCTATGAATAGGTTGCTACGCAAGGAAGTCCCATTTCATTAGGATGAATAATGCCATAAATCCTTTGTAGAGATCAAAACTTATTTGGAAACGTCGCTAGTATTGGCTCCACCAAGGACATAAATACCATTTTTACTATATATATCAGCTATTGATTTCATACTGGGGGCATGTTAGCCCAAAATAATGCACAAGACAAAGAGCAAGCTATATATTACATTAGTCACATCTTGGTGAGCTATGAGCTAGGATATGTGTATGTCAAAAATTGTGTTTAGAAGTAGTCTTTGCAACTCAAAATTTGTGACACTACATGTTGATCCATATGACCTATGTCATATAAAAAAATATCCTTTGCAGTACATGATGAGCAAGACGTACCATAATACACATATCACAAAGTGGATCATGCTATTGACAAAATTTTATCTAAAGTTCATAAGCCAAAAGTCCATCAAGGGACAAGTCATAGCAGATCAATTAGCAGAGGCACCTCTTCAGGATAACAAGCCTCTAACCATAGAGTTTCCTGATGATGCGGTCTTTACATTATCAAATCCTCTAGAACTCAAAGAACCTAAGCGATAAAAAGACATGTCATTGTTCTTCGATGGTTCAAAGTGTGAACAAGGAGGTGGAGCAAGGATTGTATTTATCACACTACAGGGTGTTCCAATGCCCTTATCATTCAAACTAGAATTCCTATGCACAAAAAAAAATATAAAATATGAAGCATTGATCTTGGACTCCAAAAAACCGTAGCAATGGGCATTAAAATATTGAATATATTTGGTGACTCCTTGCTCATAGTAAACCAGGTCAAAGGACTCTTCCAATGCAGGTGCCCACTCCTAAAGACTTACAAGGAACTTGTTGACAATTACTTAGCCCGACTAGAATGGTATGACATCGAGGCAATTCCTCATACATCGAATAGATTTGAAGACACTATGGACCCTTTGGGATCCTTAATCCCTCAAAATTTATTTGTTTATTTTACAACCATTCATGTAAAAGTGCTTTCACACTCAGCAATATGTCATGAAGCTTTTGAAAATCAAGAATCAGTCAACATGATCAACATCGAACCAAATCAAGATTGGTCCTTCACAGCAAAAACTTTATTGCAAATAGGACCTTGGGGGTCTTTGATCTCCCAAGGACCCATAGAGTGTAGTGCGACCATATACCATATAGTTGTTCCTCAATCTATGTTCACTACCTCAGAAATGTAGGAAGAGCAAGTTGTCTATTCTATAGAAGTTGTGGCCTATCAGGATTGGCTTTCCCAACTGCGGGACTTCTTGAAGCTTGGAATAATACCTCAAGGTTTGTCACATACTAAAAGGTAAAAATTTAAACAGAGAGCAACAAGATACATTTTTCTAGGAGAAATCCTCTACATACGAGGATATGATGGAGTATTGCTCCATTGTCTTGAGCCCCAGGAAACATCTTGGGTAGTTTCACAAGCTCACGATGGAACATGTGGGGGCCATTTCAGTGGCATGGCCATAATTAAGCACGTCTTTATAATGGGTTACTATTGGCCCACAATGGAAAAGAACTACTATGAGTATGTCAAGAAATGTAATAAGTGCCAGCATCATGCAAATCTAACGCACTTACCATCGCAAGCTTTGCAACCCATCCAGCCAGCATGGCCATTTTTACAATGGGAACTAGACTTGATTGGGAAAATATTACCCCCATCCTTAGTATGACACACATTCATAATAACGGCTACAAAATACTTCACTAAATGGGTAGAAGAGATCCCCTTAACATCAACAATTGGACCAAGGATTGCGGAGTTTATACTCCACAATATCATAAGTCATTTTGGGGTCCCTTCTCAGGTAATATCGGATAATGGGCCATATTTCAAGAACAAAAATGTGCATTATTTAATGAACAAATATCATATTTAGCATATTTTTTCAATGCCTTATTATCCACAAGCAAAAAGGCAAGCATAAGCCTCAAACAAAATAATAATCTCCATTTTGATGAAGATAGTGCAAGAAAATCACAAGGATTGGCACATGCAATTGCCTCTTGCACTATGGGCATACAAGACTAGTATACAAATGCCCACTTAGGCAACACCATTTTCACTAGTATATGGCACTAAATCCATCATGCCTCTAGAGCTAGAAATCACGACTCTACGCATAGCACTAAAAGACTTCATAGATGATGAAGTTGTGCGACAAGGCTACCTTGATCAATTGATGCTTCTTGATGAACACCGAGTCAATTCTTTAGATCATCTCCATGTTTATCAAGATAACATTGCACGAACTTACAATAGTAAAGTCCACCTAAGAGAATTCAAGGTTGGAGATTTAGTGCTCAAAGAAAACCAACAAAATTCAAATCTGTCGCCGCATATGCGAGATAAGTTCATGGTAAACTAGATAGGTCCATACATGATTTCACAGAGAGTTGGGCCTGGAGCATATCGCCTTATATCATTAGATGGTGTTGAAGATATTGAACCTCTCAATATCATTCACTTAAAGGTATTTTATACATAAAACACAAAAACATTCAAATATGTCAAAAATAAAAAACATTCAAATATGTCAAAAATAAAAAAATATTCAAATATGTCAAAAACACAAACAAATCATAAAAGCATAAAAATTTAAAATCAAATCAAAGGCTCCAAGGGTAATTCATACCGCTTGGTCAAACAATCAAATCAAAGGCTCCAAGGGTAATCCATGCCGCTTGGTCAAAAATCAATACAAAAAGCTCCAAGGGTAATTCATACCGCTTGGTCAAAACCAAAATCATCAAAGGCTTCAAGGGTAATTCATACCACTTGGTCAAACATCAATTCAAAATTCTCCAAGGGTAATTCATATATCTTGGTCAAAATTCAAAAGGCTCTAATGGTAATTCATGTCTCTTGGTCAAAAATCAAATCAAAGGCTCCAAGGGTAATTCATACCACTTGGTCAAAAATCAAATGGTCAAACATCAATTCAAAATTCTCCAAGGGTAATTCATATCTCTTGGTCAAAATTCAAAAGGCTCTAATGGTAATTCATGTCTCTTGGTCAAAAATCAAATCAAAGGCTCCAAGGGTAATTCATACCACTTGGTCAAAAATCAAATCAAAGGCTCCAAGGGTAATTCATACCACTTGGTCAAAAATCAAATAAAAAAGGCTCCAAGGGTGATTCAAACCGCTTGGTCAAAAGAAATAACAAAAGCACCAAAGGCATAATAAGCCCTTTGGTCAAACTAATCAAAAATACAAAAACAACATAAAATCAAAAATACAAAAATAATTGCACTTTACATTTTGCATCCACATCATTGCATTGCATGTTCACATACATTACAAGATATGTCATAAGAGTCTTAAAATGATACAACAATTTGTCGCACAAGTCATTCATATTCATACCTCCATCCACATGTGTGTAATTGTGTTTTTCAACACAACCATTATTTGTTGCTATACATAATATACTAAGGCTTTTTGGTTAGTCAACCAAATCTAGTAATCTTATCAACTTTTGAGGAAAACAACTTTGATTAGTAGAAGGTAAAGCCTAGTTGTGTAGCCTTGGATATTCAATATCCCATCACTAATTGAAACACTAAATTCCTAGCTAGTACAAGGAAAATATGAAAGCTGCAAAGCGGTCTAGGTTACCTTAAGCGAAAAGGATTATCCTTGCTTATCCCCCTGTGCAACCGATTTAAAGGTGCTAAGAATTGGTAAAAGAACAAGCTTTACCCTATCAAAATCCCTTGCTTAAATAAAAATAAGTAAAAATACCAAAGCAAAGAACATATTCAAATTCCAAGCATACAGTCCATATTTCAAAGAAAAAATACGATACACAAATCATATATTCAAAATACAAAAAATCAAGCTCAAGAAAAAATAAAAAATAAACAGTGATTTTCATCACTAAGAATGAGAAAAATAAATAGTGATTATCATCACTACAAAAAAAATCCCCGCTCAAAGAAAAAATCAATCAAAATAAATAATGATTTTCATCACTACATATGAGCAAAAATCCAAAGCCAAAAAGAAGCCAAAAAGAAGGGAATAAAGTTTGAATCCCTGGAACTCTCAACATTGTACAAAACTGGAAGGAGAAATCCTTACACATGATGATATGTCTATTACAATTGCGTCACACATTTGTGTAGACCAATGTTTGAATGTGGATGACCTAGCTTAGGTAACCAAATATTGCCTAGTAGTATAGTCCAACTAAGTCCAACATAAGGATGAGAAGAACACTTGAGGATTCCTTATCTTAGCAATGGGCTGAAAGAATCCCGCCTGACATCGAAGGAAATGCTTAAGTTCTACCTCAAAATATACAATAACATGCACACAGAGAGATCATGAAAAACTAGGTCCATGGTAAATCATAAATTTTCAAAAGTTTAAGTGGTAAGTAGACAACTGTTGATAGGGGAACTAGAGTGTTTGAATCTCCGAAAAACCCCAAAATTTTTTACATAGCAACAAATCACAACATCATTCACACAATCATATTCCTTATAAGATTCTATAAATTAGGGGGTATCAACATAGTAGGATAGATACCACATATATATTAGAAATAGTATATAGACAACCACTGACTACTTTATATCTTTTACTTTACATAAAATTATTAAGAAGATACATTACACACCATTACATCTCATATATGAATACTTAATCAATTCTTACAATATAAGTGATTATTTAAATTCATGATTATTTTTAAACTTTTTGTGGTATCACCCATTAAGATTGTCAACGTCATATGCATTTTGTATGTTTTAAGTGACTAGAGCATACAGGTTCATTTATACCATTCCATCACATGAGTTAGATGCATATAATTAAAGCAAAAGTTAAACATACATTTAACAATAATATTTGCATCTGCAAACACGAGTCATTAATCATCCATAAACCACATCATAAAACATATAGGCAATATACATTTGCACACAATCATAAATTTGTCATACATAATCAAAACACATTGCATCATATCATAAAATCATATAAGCATCTACACATCTATCTAAGCATCTTCAAATATCATCTATCATCTAACATATCCATCAAATCATTATAATATCATCATCGCATCATATCATCAAATAAAATAACAACAAAAACATAAGCAATAAATGATACACATAATGAGTCATAAAAGGTAAATCTATCATAAAAATATGTGTGTTAAGTCCAATGGATATACAAAAATACCCATGGGCTATAGTCATATAGGTCAGTTGACCTCAAAAATGGATTAATAACCAAGTAGAACATCAATCAAGTGTCGGTCCTGAGCCCCCTGCATCACCTCCTCCAGTGCCACATCCCCCTATGGTGGTGTTGTGAGTTGAGTGACGTGAGCCTATAGGTATCTCTGTTAGAGAATGGGTTTGCTGGCTAGGATGAGTGAAATATTGCCCCGAGGTAGAGAGCTCGTTGACCTATGAACCACATACATTTTCTGGATCCTTAGGGATAATCTCATGCCTCCTAAGCTGCATCTGAATAAGGGTAACATGATCTATAAGACCTCGTATCCAATCCTCATGCTCATACAACAAGGAATGTAGCCGTCCCACATCTACCATTGAGCCTGCTGTTGGAACCTCTTGTGGTGTAGAAGAAGGAACAACAAACTGCATTCTGATATTGCCACCCCAATAGTAGCCTACAGAGCCTATATCTGTGTTGTGAGCTACTCAATCATAGCATCTCATCGATGTACCTAGATATTAGTAACTTGGAGCTCAGCCTCGACCTTGTGCAACTATGATTTAAGAGGAGAGTCTATCTCCTCGAGCTCTAACTCCTCCTCCTCCTCAAGAACATCAGGATCCTCTACTACCACCTAATCTATCGACTGGCCCCATACCTCGGTCCTGGCTCGAACCCTACGTCCTATCAGATCTATGCCATCACCCCTACCATCATCCTCGTACCCTAGAATACCGACACCATGCCACATCCGATCACCCCACCATTGAGAGTAGGCCTTTATAACTACCCCAGCCACTATAGGGTCTATGGCTGGGGCATACTCCTCATCTGTAAGCTCTGTGACTGGTCATGGAGGTAGGTCCCTCTCTGCTGTGAGGCGCCTATATAAGAATGGTACTAAGGGCACATCTTATTGCAATCCGTACTGACGAAGAACCTGAGAGTAGAAGAAATATTTTCGGATGGAAATATTATGGCCAACGAGCAATTGCTCGTGCCGTATCCTAGTAGTAAAACTATCTGGATCATCCCAAACCAGACACTCATAATACAACTGCCACATGATATCTTCAGAAAACAATCTGGTAAAAGCATCATTATAGTGGGACAGGTCCCCTACAAAAGTGTAGCTCTTACGCTCCTCATGCACCCAAGCCCATGTGGTAGCATAGCACTGTGTACGAGCCTCAATAAATGTAATATCAACTGGGAGCCCCTTAGGGTGATCTACCTTAATGTGCTCCTATCCCCAAACATATAAGAGCAAACTGTAAGCAATGTTGATGCATCCCCTCTAATGGATGTGGTACAACTCATCATAGCACTAAGCCAATATCAATCTACCCCATGCATAGATAATAGGCTCCTTGCTATCCAGTAGGTCCTGCATCATCGCTAGGAGGTTCCAAGGGAACCTCAAACCCTAGAAATTTGGGACAAGAACATTGCTAATCACCATCAGCAACACGACATGTCTCGCTGTGAAAAACTAAGCATCATACCAAGTATTGATAGATACTCCCCTGGACCTAGTCTCTTGGAGGACCTATGTAGAGTGTGCTCCAAACACTCGAGCATAGATTACTGCCTGATCAGTAGTGGCTAATGAAATAATGGGTACCCCATCGAATGAGATCCGAAAAATCTTGTAAACATCCTCCGGCATGATAGTCATCTTGTCGGGCGAAAGATGGAAGGTGTTGGTCCATGGGTCCCAACGATGGGCTAAGGCCATAAGATATGCTTGATAAGCCATAATTTGGGGCAACCTGATAACATACTATAGCCCACGACCACCCCCAATAAGTGTCATCAAATCCAGGGAGCAAGTCCAGTAGGAGCTTCAGGTCTCGAGCCCGAGCAGTGAGGATCTAAACAAAGCATAAGAAAAACAAAACATAACTACAATGCATCTAAGGCATAATTCATAATAAACATGAAAATGGTGCAAAATGATATGAGTTACTCTAAATCTAAGCAAGAAAAGAATAAATTGCACCTAAGCAAAGCAAAAATTAAAAAAAACAATCATAAAATCAATACATAAAATGCAAGAACAAGGCTCAATATTTAGTCGCTATTGCCTACAACGACTGAAACTTGGCTACTGGAGGCAGCAGCGGCCAAGGCCCAATGGTAAAATTGATCGTTGGGATTCAATATTGGCCGCTCTGAGCGACAACAGCCAAGGGGCAGCATGGCAAACCCATGAACCCTTGGCCAAAAAAATAAAAAAAATTACAATTGACAAAATAACTTAAGCAAAATAACAAAAGGGACGAAAAGCAAACAAATTGGAAAACAAATCCCCTACCCAAGCATCAAAAGTAAGCTAAGTTTGAGAATTTCCGAAATGGCAGCAATAGGTGAATAATGGAAAATTTTCAAAATCCCTAGGCTAAAGCCACTGACATATTGCAAAATTGGGGACCAACCCACTGCGGAAAAAAGGAACCTAAGCCTAATTATGGAGTTTGTTTGTTTCCAGCAAGTTTAGTGATGGTCGTTTTTCTCTTTTCTTAGTAAAATTTGAATTTTACTTAAGAAAAGAAAAGAGAGCAAGGGTTTTGAAGAGAAATACCCGATAAGCTCTGGCTCCTCCAGCAACTGATGTCTCGCCCTACATAGCCATATCCTCAGCACCAAAAAGTTTTGAAGTCGCAACCATCACCGTTGCACCAGAGATCTGAAAATGGAATCTTCAACAGTGAAAATGACAGGTCAAAACCCTAGAATTGCAAATTTTATATTTCCTTAATTATGCCTTGGCCACTACTAACATCAGTGGCCTGAGCTTCTTGGCCGCTCAAGGCGATAGCAACCACAGGCAAGAAATTATAAGCCACTGGACCTGACAACGACCAAGACCATAGATCAAAATTAAGTAGTTCCTTCAATAAGGGAATAACAAAAATAGTAAATAATCACACTTTGATGGTTTAGGATCATCAAAATGTTCAAAATAACAAAAAAATTCACATAAAATCACAATCTCAAGCAGGCCTCGTATCTAGTTACCTACTCTATCCACTCAACGATTGCAGCGATTTGCACTCCATGTATTTTGGTGAGATGAGTAGGCAACCATAAGGCCACTTGGGGCAAAAGCAACTCATTTTGGAATTACAATATGTCACCCTTCAAACCCAAAGAATATCAAGATGGTCGGACTACTCCACGGGTGCGAAGGGGTCATTCTAATTCCCCTATGACATCAAAAACATTAATTCAAAGTGATACAATTTAAACATAAATAGAATCACTCATCCTAACTCCCTAAGAAGGCTATTGATAGCCGGACCACTCCTCGGGATAGGGATGGATGATTATCATAAGCAATTGGAATCACACTTGGATGTGGGATAGCCCATTAAAAGAAGCAAATGCTAGAAAGGAACCAGATTAGTCATATTGGTCAAGTGACTTGTCGCTTCAATCATTGTCATTTCTTCATCAATCCATTGTGTGAAGAGGTAGTTCAAAACTTCAACATAATCATAATAAAAATCAACAAAATATCACTTGATCATAGCAAAATCATGTTCGTCCTTAGAATAATTGCATACAACAATCACAAATTTCCCTTGTTTGTTGGGAATGTAAGAAGACATGACATCTTCAATTGTAGCTCTCCTATCGGTCGAAATTGTTGTAGCAGCTGAAGCTACCCCATTGAGTTTGAGGAATGAGTGCAATTTAACATGCAAAAGCCTTTGGGCTAAGTCCTCCGAATTTTAAGGAAATGATTCAAGGGATGCACACTATATTTCATGATTGGGCCATCCAAAATTGATCAGACCATATATCACCATACACCCTACAAATGGATCAATCAACATTTTTTCTCAGCATTGTGTTTTCCACACAATGCATCGCAAAAAGGGGCATCTATAGAAACCTAAATCATGTCATGCTTATGGGAGCTACTTAAATAGACACACTCATAAGATCATAAGACATAACCTTGGACTTTTCAAGCACCAATAGTGGTTCTCACCACTCATTTGGGGCCTTTTCAAGCCATCCAAGCTTGGCCGCTCAAGCCAAGAGCAACCAGATTCTAGTAACTCAAGCCTAGAGCAGCCAGACCTTAGCCACTATAGATGGTAGCGGCCAGATAATAGCCACTATAGACGATAGTGGCTAAGCCATAAGAAATGGTTTACCGACAAACAGGTCCAATCTCGGGCAGAAGTGGCAGTTTGCATGCAATAAATGTGAGCGGGAGTGACTTTGCATTCCTTTTCATGACCAGTTCACATAGGAGACTTGATTTTACATTTAGACTTAAGTTAACTGACCTCCAAGCATAAACAAAGGACAAAATATTCTCATGCTAATGAACAGTTCACATAGAATACTCAAGTGGGCAGTTAGATTTCAGTTAACTAGCCTTCAAATATACACAATAGACAAGGGCTTCTCATGCTAACTTGCACTACGTATGAGAAATTCATTTCTAGGGCTTGGACATAGACCTAAGGTTTCACACTATAAAAGGTGCAAGCCTAAGAGCACCGAAGGGGATTCATATATGACATATAGAGAGCCTTATCATATCCAAATATCACAGGATATCATTTCAGAGAGAGAGTTCTCTTTGAGGTCACGTGTGCAACGGAGCTTTGACAAATCAAAGGGTATAACACCTACTTTCTTCAACATTAGATCATAGTCTTTGACCCATAGCTTTGGGGTAAGGAGAGCAATGTTTTCTTTAGTGGTTGTTGTCTTGGACACTAGCCCGTAGGCTTGGATTAGAATAGACATAACATCTCTAATCTTGTTTTATTATATCATTAGAATATATTTACTTGATTCCATGGTATTGTTTTATCATATTTCTATTACATTCTTTTATTACTAACAACCTCATCCGAGGAGGCAATCTCGGACACCTAAAAGTGTGTTGTTGTTTCATTTATTGTAGGGCCATAGGTACATCGGACGAAGGTTACAACATACGAGAGCAAAAGGGATCCCTCTAGGAGACAACCCTGGAGAAGGAGGCATCTGTAAGCCCTCATACATTTCCATGTGCGAAACCGGGAAGATTTTATAAGCGCACCACCTCTTCGCAAAAGGGGCACTCCTTGCCCACTTGTAATTTATAGTATCAAAATGGGTATCCCTAAGAGGGACCCACATGTAACCAAGCTTCAATATCAACAAAGAGATCTGTCTCATGTTATTTCGTGTTATATGCTTTCTTTTTCCTCTTGCCTTTCCATTTTATCTTTGGTATTTCAAATAAGTATTGCAAGTAGAATTTTCATAAAAGGGGCCGGTGCATGCGTTCCCGGGATCGCGACACTTGGGTCTTATCCAAAAGTGGCATCCCTTTTGGGATGTTTTCCACAAATAAAAATAAAATGCTCCTTGGTGGTTGGAAGTTATATTCCTAGATGATAAGTGTCTCTAACACCCTTTGAGTTCATAGAACTTGGCAATGAACGCTATAAAATCATTTCTCCTTGATAACGTTTGAAGTTTCACCTCACTAATATCCTCTACAATGATGATTTGGTTTCCTTGGTGTTTAAAATATCTCTTCATGGTGGTTCATAATTGGTTTTTGATGTGCCAAGTGGTAAGTAACAACTTATGTATCATATGAGTAGATTGATTTTGTAATACCCAAATGAGTGTGTTGATTCTTCAATTTTATTTCTCACAATATAATGCTCGATAATGAGTGATCGCCAATCATATTTGGTGTAATTCCTTCTGTTTGTGAGGTAAAAACTAGATAATAACCTCTTCACTTTCTCATGAAGATGTTACCAAGTGGTGCTCATTCAATTTTAATTATTCTTTACCCTAACACTCTAAATTATATTGCACCTTTTGATTGTTACATACTTGAATGCACTTCATCTTCTCCAAATAATGTTTCATCTTTCCTTGGCACTCAAGATGCTTATCAATATATATTCAACTTCTCTTTAATGGTATTCAAAACTAGCACTTGGATTATTTTTTGATGGCACTTCGACTACGTTCTAATGGTACCTGTTCTCCTCTCCAATGGTTGCTCAAGACTCACTCAAATGACACTCTTCCTTGAATCCAATGAATCTTTCAAGATTTGGTGGTGCTTAACCTTGCTCCTTGACTTTGGCGGTTCCACCTCTCAATGGTGGCTCAATTATATTGAATGTGGTGGTTCTTCTTCTCAATCAATCTCCTATAACTTCTACTATGTTGTTTTGGTGTCTTTAGACACTCTAAAAACTTAACCTTTTTATAACCTTATTTGGTCCTCTTTTGTTATACTACATAGGCTTTCAAAAATAACATTCACTATGTTATATATCTTCTCCTTATTACACCTTTCAAGCAAAGATTTTAACTCACCTATTTTCTATTTATGTTTTGTAGGTTCAAAAATAATAATGATATCTTTCCATGGCTTGGAGATCCTTAATCTAAACTAGTTTTGCTCCTTAAATAACTCTAATATGGTGCTTTCAAAAAAATTGTAATGAACAAGTTTTAATGCTTAACTAATTAAATTTCATAGTAACATTTACACATCGCATGAAAAATCTCTGATAGTATACCTCCATTGTCTTATTGCCATACTAGAGTTTAGTGAACTCTTCAAACTTTCAGGAATAAAAGTGTTTCATGAGGAATCTATCTTTAAAGGCTACAACAAACTCTTCCCACTTCAAATCAATTATTATTGCAAGTCCCTGTTCCTCACTAAATATTTCCCACCAATCCAAACCAACACCTTGAAGATATTCTTCATATTACAATAGGTTTCTATCTCTTTCATCTAAGCTTCGGCTTTGTCACCATCTTCCTCTCCATTGAACTTAAAATATTTAAAATATTCCATGTCTTTGCCCAAATTAGCCTCTAGTCATATCCTAGCCCGTTGTGCCTCTATATGAGATTCATTTACCCAACCCATTCTAGAGTTAAGAGTCTGTGTTTCTTGATTTAACATGACATCCAACAACTATTTTTGTTACCTACTCATGAAGTAGGGTCACTATCGCAGTGAGATCCTCTCTTTCATTACTAGGATTCTCAAAACCTACATCCAAGTTTTTATCCTCTATATTTATCTATCGTTTCTACCTCGTTTTTGGGGTAGCACTTCCTATCCTTCTCTTTTGTGGCATAATTTCTTTCCACACACGAGAGAGGTAGAAGAAATCAGTTTGCAATCACATCTTTGGGTTGTGTCACTTACTATTATTATTCTCATAATTTCTTAGCTACATAGCCAAGTGTACTACTAACAATCATTCTATTTGTGCAAAATATAATCTTACACAAGTGTCTTTACTAAGCACACAATTATATAATAAGCCGATTTTCCTATAAACCATAGCTTTGATACCAAATGTCATATCCCAAATTTTCACTTCCAAACCACAATATTTTTTTTATACTACTAGGATCTCATTCCTACTACCCAAAGGGTTTTTAATTACAAGGCATATCTCTCAAAACTAATAGTAATGATACATGGACTCACCCATGACTACTCTTAATTCATTCTAAGAAGAGTACTAGGTGTTATTTAAAATAAGCTAACACTCATCATTAATGAGCTAGATTTTCCCTTTTTGGTCATTTGAAAAAGGTTGTGCTAATCCCTATATTCTGCATAAGCCCGTTTACGTGAATATGCTTAGTTAAAGGTGGTATTAATCTCCACAATTCACTCAAGTCCGTCTGAGTGAAAATGCGTAGCATTATGGCTATTGACTATCCATTTCGTCCATCGATGAACTAGTCACCCATCTAGGTATTTGTTTCTCCACTATTTTCCAATTCTAAAAATTAACTATGCTTCTTCTAGAACTCTAATAAGAAACCTTGCACTTAGCCAACACATTTCATTATAAACCCCTACTCAGTTCATTTCGTTAATAAGTAAACTTAGTTTACTAAACTTTTCTTATTTATTTACAACTCACTAATCTAACAAGTGGCTCTAGCAAGAATATACTATCCATAAGTTTTTAATGAGAACAAACCAATGAACAGAACGATAATCCATCCCTTAGTTATAGCAACAATATCGTAGTTGCTGAGCTCAAATAATTTCTAAAGGAGCTGAAGAGACTCACGCTTCTCTTAATTAATATGTGCATCACCATAGCATATTCCACTATCACTTTGCACTGATTTAGTTCACCTCTTTTGTTTCTAAGAAGTACTAGTAAAGCAAATCAGCCTCTACTCTTTAAAAAAAAAAAAATACATATTCACTCATCATAGGTAGGCTTTAACTTTAACTTATTTCCATCATTACTTAAACAAAGGTCAACCAAAGCACAACGCCAGAAACATCACAATTTATTAACGAAATACATCTTAAATCATTTATTTACAAACTATATGAACAACAGTCTCAACATAAAGCCATTTCAATATAATTGTAAAGTTGAATAGTTTACAAAGCTTTCCAAAAGTAGCATCTGAACCGTTCAACCATCCACGGCATTTCACAAGAGTTATTTCTTCGTGGTTGTTATTCTAGAGAAAGACAACAAAACAGAATGAGTACAAAAATATATGGATCAACAAACTATGTCTGCTTTGCAACCCAATACAATGAGTTATCATCTGCTATAGTCTTCTCTGTCTTAACCATAGCAATCATCCTCTCACATTGTGTATTCCTTTGGCACCATCGAGAAAGATTACCTTTAAATGAGAATCAGAGACGACTCCTTTAATATAGTGCAAGAACCTCATACGAGTAGTTTAATCACTACTATCTTTTTCTGAGCAACATATCTCACGGATATTCATGCATCAATCTCACTAATGCCAAAATAAAATACTCTAATTTTGCATATCGAACTCATTCAATATTTTAAGCATAAATTTTCCTACCAATCTTGAAAACTCATGCAATAATCACCAACCTTCGTAGAATTTCATTCATTTCTCCACGAGGAAAATCACTACAATGAGCATTATACACTTTCTTCCTTCAGTCACACATTTCACAAACCATTTCTACTTTCTTTACAAAGAAAATTCTGAAATGGATAGCACAAAAATTGATTTTCATTAACATAGACTACAGTGAAGGCAGTTTACATCAACCAAATATTACTTCAAAATATCTTAAACAACTCAAAGATAAATTGTTAATCATGACATTTATTTTAATCTTATAATTAATCTACGAAAACCAAATCACCCATTTCGTTGGTAAAACATATTCTTTACTCCAATCCAAGACGTATTTTGCAGTAGTAATTCAAATTGTCTAACAGACCAGATTACGTGATTCATCAAAAAGGTAATTGAAACAAATTAACCTTCCTTTACCAATATACTAGTAGTTAAATTTTTCATTCGACTGGTAAGGAGAAAAGGATCTAACCCACTACGTCAAAATCAATTACTGTGCCATAGGCCATCAACATTATCGATAAACTACCCATAGAGCCAGGATAAACACGCAGACAATTCTCCAGGTTACAAGGCATTTCTATTTTTTTTATCCTATTGTTTTCATCTACAGTTCAACACTGGATATCAAGAATACAATCAAATCCTACAGGTACAATATTCAAATGCATTAGAAGACATCTAAGTTACAAACTGTGTTCTAACAAGCTCTTTTTTTTTCCTGGGCTAGCTAGCCAGTTTTGGTCAAACTCATCAATGAATTTGTCTTCTAAAGTAAATTAGAAATCTACAGGAATCTTTGCCGATGAGACATTTTAGAAGTTCCTTTCAATCCAACAATATCCAAGACAAAAACAATAAGCAAATAATATATCCCAAAGAAACATGAACACCAGACTGCCATACTTAAACCATAATGACCATTAATGAACTACAGAACTACCTGGTCTCATCCGTAGATTTCAAAGTAGCTTCTTTTGAACTCAGTTCTCTTCTCTGGTTTACCCTCCTTTTTTTCCAAAATCATCATCCTCTATTGAAGGAAGGTTTTGTCTTCAATTCCCACTACTCAGCTTAACCAGTGGATTCTGAGAACAAACAATTATCCCCTACTGTCTTATTTGAACTCCTACCTATATTCTCATCAACAACAAGAATATATCCATTCTATGGACCACTTGCAAGCATAATCATAGTTTGCGAACAATAATTCATTTATCACCTTTGGTTCCAAAATTTTCCATTTCCTTACAAAAATAACACTTGGTATGCAAAATGCTAAGCATACTTAAAGAAAGAAATTAGTTACATATTCTTTTTCCTAAATTCATGATATTGTCATCATTGAACAAAAGTGTGTCCTTTACATGTTGTTCTTCTAAGTAGGAAAACAATAAAAGCATTCACTCATCTTTTCCTATGCAATAATACTTTTACTAAATAAAAAATCTATTTTTTTTTTAAAGATCATTATGCAACAAACAAATTCCATAAAGCTTGATGTTTCTTTATTTTATGCAGATCATGTTATACATCTTCATAAAGGAAGCATTCATCCATGTTGCCCATTTTTTCAATAAATAACCCATCACACCAATTCCCCAAGACATTCTTTTCTCTGTGGTTAGTTCTTTTTGCCATCATAAAGAGATCTATTCCTGCAAAAGTGCACTTCCATTAGCAACATCTTATTCTACCAACTAAAATATTTTTGTAGAAATTACACATGAAATAATCAATCATTTTATGGTAATAAATATCACATCTTCCATATAATCCATATCCTACAAAAATCATAATAAGGTAATCAAACATTCCATAAACAATATTCATCATTTACCTTCATAAACCATTTACATCTATGCATCTAGTCAAGGAATATCCAAGCATTCCATCAATAAAAACACATGACAAAATATAAATCCATCAAGATGCAAAGTCCACCAAGGGAGGGTCATGATATTAAGACTTGTTAGGTTTGGATTTCAAGTGATGTAATAGCACTTCAAAAATAAATATTAAGCTAATTTTAACTTTAAGGTTTGAAATTTAAATGTAAGGCTAAAGGTGGACACATGTCAAGCATGGACTCTACAAACATTTTAAGATTAGGTGCTCATATATGGCACAACTATAAATTATATTTAACCAATTTTGTGAGTCTAAAATCCATAATAAGGTAGGCTTGAAATTTAATATTTAAACTCTAAAGCTAGATATTACAATTGTAAAACTTAGGATTCTAAATATAGAAGTTTGGTTATTTGTTGTACAAGATGTGAATTTTGAAGTTCAAAATTTTATTCCAAAGGTAAAGAAATTACATCATCTACATGGTTAGTTTCACTCATAGGCTTAGCATAACATTTTATTCAATCAAAATAAATGATAAGCCATCCAAGAGAATATTTAAAATCATTTATCTACTGATATTGCTATCCTTTTTAAACTTGAAAGCAAAAATTACTTAAGGCAATAGAAGTTCTAGTCTCATTGGTCTACCTTTGCAAGGGTATAAGAAAACAAATCTTGGAATAACATTCCTAGAAAATGATAGCTACATAAATATATTGAAATTAAATCAATATAGGCATATATAATTATAACTAATTATAACTAATTATAACATATTATGAGATAAGTTGGAACCAAATCCTCAAGACCAATCCATTAAAAGTTAAAATGCAAAAGTTAGTGTCCAAAGATTGAAAATCTAAATGGCACATTTGTTCAAATGATACTGATGTGCGAAACATATTCATAAAATTTAGCCAATATGCAACCGCTTGTCAGTATGGCATTGATGCTATAAATTTCTAGGAATAAAGTGACAAAGAATAAAGGAAATAAATTGACAAAGAGTAAAGGTAAAAAGTTGAATCTTAATGTTCATTAGGACGATATTGTTAAATACCTATGGATAGAAATATGGGCTCGAAGTGGTTGGCCCATTATGATGGAACCATTACTTTATTGCAAGTAAAATTATTAGCAATGAAAAAATAGTAATGATATAATAATTACCTTATTACAAGTAGGAGTTACTAGGGTGAGGAAAAATAAGAATCTATATAAAGGTAAGAGTGAAGAAAAAAGTGATATCAAGTATTCTTTGTATTAGTATTGGATCATGGATCTTAGAGATATTGTGGAATCATTCTTTCCTTAAAAAATACTTTTGGTGTTGCCCTACATCAAAGGTATTATCTATCTCTATTTTAATGTGTTGTTTATTATTATAGAACTTATTTGTGGATGCATGTTTGATATTTTTGCATATTGGTGAATGATTTATTGTTAACAACAATAAAGGTTTATCACAAATGATATTAAAATAGGAATTCTAGCAAAGTGGGGTTGTTTTTACAAAACTAAGGCACATTTTTCTAGAAAAAGAATCATGTATGGGGGCTATGTATTTTTTTAAATGTCATTTTTAGAATATATTTATTCCAACATGTAGATCATTTTATGTACTACAAAAGTTACTAGTCATTTGTTAAATTTTAATAAGTATTGAAGGACTTATGAATGTTTGAAGTTGGGCTATAATGTTGTTTTCTAGCCATGTGATTTTTTTAAAGGAACAAATTCATAGATTTTATTTAGATATTATTATAAAAATATTTTTACACCATTGTGTAGATTTTTTTATTAGTACAAAAATGATTGGTCACTTGTTAAGTTGTGATAAGTATTAAGGGAGTTACAACTATTTGAAGTTGGGCTATTGATGTTATTTTTAGGCTGTATAGAAATTGGTTAAAATAGAATAAAACATTTCGCTTAGTTTTGGTAAGAAAATTAGTTGTCATTTGTTTTATTTCGAATCAAATATATATATTTCATTGTTTGAATAAAATAAATAAATAATTTATATATATATTTATATATTTGTAAATTTCCAATTATTTGAAACCCTAGCATGTTGGGGAGAATATTTTTTATTTTGGGTTGAGATCATGGAGTTGCCAATATTCACTGGAAGGGATGACAGTGGCACTAGGGAGTGGTTGATGAAGTGAAAAAAATATTTAACAACAATATAAATTTAGAAAACCTTACACTTAAACAATTATAATCAAAGATATGAATAATCAATAAAATTAATGCAAGAATAAATCAGAAAAATCTGCAGCCACTCAGAGAGGGCAAATTCACTTAGCCACTTAGAGAGGTTGAATTCTCTTGTGTCTATACGTAAATTTAATTTATTCTTCGAACATAAAAAACCAATAAAACATTCCTCATGTTAATAAATGAAATCAATGATGACCTAACAAGAGCTGACTAAACAAATGGAGATAAAAGTATTTAGCCGACAAGGCTATATTGGGATTGTAACATGACTCCCTCCCTTATAAAGCTTTGTCCTCAAAGCTAGAAAGGATTGGAAAATATTCTCAAACTCCCATGTAGCATCGTATTTTTGAAGGTCCTACCACTTAATTAGAAACTCTTGAATTTATCTTTAATTTGGTGTGATTGAATTTGATGCACTCTGGATCGTAGTATTGCTTTAGGCTAAAGATTTATTTGACCTTCTTCATCAAGTAATGGAAGATCTATTTGATATTGCACCTTTTGGTCAATAACTTGTTTGAGACAAGATACATGAAAAACTAGATTGATGTGAGAAGAAGGTGGAAGCTCCAATTGATATATTATTTCACCAATACGATGAACCACTTTGTAGGGACCATAAAATCAAGGAGCTAACTTTGATTAGATTTGATCTTCAAGGACAACTTCTTATAAGGTTGTAGGTGCAAAAATACCATATCTTATATTTTTAATTGTCATTTTTAATAATGTAGATCTTGTTGATGCTTAGTACAATTTTATGCCTAGGTCAAATTATCTTTAAGAAGTTTAAGCATCATATGACATTGTTGTAATAAATCATCTACGAGGGCTACTTTGGAAGTGTTTGGAACATAATTTGTGATTTTTGAATGCTTTCGACCATACAAAGCTTCAAATGAATATATCTTAAGAGAAAACGGTAAGAAGTATTATACCACCATTCTGCTAAGGAAATCCATTGAATCTAGTCATATTACTTATCTTGTGCAAAACAACGAAGGTAAGTACCCAAAAATTTATTAACAATATCTATTTGACCATCAGATTGGAGGTGATATGAAGAAGATATACTCAAATTGGTACCACTAAGACAAAATAATTATTTCCAAAAGTTGCTAGTGAATATAGTATCACGATCATTCACAATGATTTTGGGTATACCATGCAACTTAGAAATAGAATCAAGAAATACTTTGGCCACATTACTTGTGGAATAGGGATGTTGTAGTGCACAAAAAAAGTATATTTGGAAAGATGATTGACTACCACAAATATCACTATTTTACCCTCATATTTGGGAAGACCCTCAATGAAATCCATGGATATGTGCTCCTACTGGTGGTTAGGGATAGGTAAGGGTTGCAAAAACCTAGGAGATTTAACTCTTTTCCCTTTATTACATTGACATACTTCACACCCAACCACAAATATCTTGACATCTAATTTTAAGTTTTTCCAAGAAAATGATTGCTTCACCCACTGGTATATTTTCAAAAATCTTGAGTGTCATGCTAGAGGAAATGTATGCAGTTCTTAAAGTACCATTGATTTAATAATTTAATAAAGAGGAAGATAGATGTGATATTTTTTGTGAAGAACTTCATCTAAATATGAGAATTAAGAATGCAATGACGATTATGTTTCCATATCTTCAATGATTTGAGCAGTCTCTAAATCAATTAGCTATTTCTATTGAAATTGAGAAAGCCATTATGGACAAGGAGCAGATATGACATTTATAGCCATATCATCCTCGTATTTTTTAGATAAAGCATCAGCTACCATATTTTATTTGCCTTTCTTATACTCAATGACAAAGTCATAACCCAAAAGTTTGGTCATCCATTTATTTTTTTCAAGATATGAGAGATATTTTTTTGAGAAATGCTTAAGGCTACTATGGTTAGTCTTAATGATAAAATGAATACTTAATAAATAATACCTCCATTTATCTATGTCATGTAAAATAGCTAGCATTTCGTTCTCTTAAGTAGATCGTCCCAAATTCTTTCCTAAAAGTTTCTTACTTTCAAAATCCAATGGGTGACCATCTTGCATTAAAACAACTTCAATACCTATACCCAAAGCATCACACTCAATGATAAAAGGCTTGTTAAAATTAGGACTGGCCAAAACTAGATTTGAACACATAGCCTCTATGATGGATTGGAAGGTCTAAGAAGTAGCTTCAGTCTAAATAGGCATATTTTTTTGTTAGAGTAGTGAGAGGTGTCATAATATTTTTGTATTTTGAGGAAATTGAGTAAGGGCCAATATTGAATAGATTTGATTTTGGAATAACCTGTGAGTCCTAGAAATCCATAAATTTTTTTGAGGAATTTGAGTAAGGGCAAATCTTGAATAGATTTTATTTTATGAGGATCTACCTTGACTCCTTCATGAGATACTATATGTCCCAAATACGCTACCTCTTGGATCCCAAGAGCACATTTTGATCTTTTAACAAATAGTTTTTCCTTTTGTAATTGTTGGAGGACTTTGTCAACATGAGTTAGGTGACCCTTCCAAGATTTACTATATATTAAAATATCATCAAAGAAAACTAGGATAAAATTATGAAGAAAAGGATGGAAGATATGGTTCATGAGACTTCAAAATATAGAAAAGGCATTAGTGAGACCAAAGGGCATGACTAGGAACTCATAATGACCCTCATGTGTACGAAAAACATTTTTAGGGATATCCTCTTATCTAACTCTAATTTGGTGAAAACCAAAGCATAAGTGTAGTTTAGTACAATATGTAGCACCATGTAATTCATCCAAAAAGTCATCTATAATAGGGATACGAAACTTATCTTTGATAGTGATCTTGTTGAGAATATGAATTAGGACACATGTACCATGAGTTATCCTTATATTGTACCATCACAATTGGTGAAGAGTATGGATGAATAATTCCATGCTCTAACATTTCTTGGACCAATTCCTCAATCTCTAATTTTGTGGGTTATGGATAATGATAAGGACACACATTAGTAGGTAGACTACCATGAATCAAATTGATGGTATGATCATGTGTGTATTTAGGAGGTAGACCTCCAGGCTCACTAAAGACTTATTCATAACTATCCATGATATTTTGAATATCCCTTAGAAGAGCTATAATATATGAGTATGAGGATTGAGCCTCTATGTAATTCACTTGGGCAATAAAACCATAACCACATTTCTTAGAAATATTCTCTGTGCTATGTGAACTCATAACCTTGGAATGAGGAGGTTGAATTCCTTGAAGATAAATGATCCTTCCATTCCTATACATTTGATGTATAATTTTTATAGGTTAATAGTAACATCACCGAGTTGAGATAATCATTGTCCTCCCAAAATGACATCTACGCTTCCTAGGTTCATGACAAAGAGATTACCCATCCAAGTATAATTTTCTATTTAGATTAAAATATTAGATGCTCAATCCACACACTGGGCATTACCTCCATTTGCAATCAAGACTTAAAATTTATCCTGATTTGAAGTATTGATATACAAGTTCAAGAATTTTGATGTCTTAAAATTTATAAAATTATATGTACTACCTAAATAAATAAAAACATTAACAAGTTGGTGTTTAGTGAATCCTTGTACCTTGATATCATGATGAGTTTGATGTAAGACATAGAACCATCAATCATTGTATTAAACATTGTATAAATACTACAATATTGAACAGATGAGTTCGTATAAAGCAGATCTTACAAACTATATCATGCCATCAATAAAAGATACATGATAATATATTGCAACTACTAACAGAGTTATGACAACTAATGCAATAAATATATTATATGCTAACATCCCCCCTTTATTACATTATTTTGTAATACAAAGAGAGGTGCGAAACATCTCAAATTTGACACGTGCAAGTGCCTTGGTGAAAATGTATGAAACTTGAGCATTGGTGGGAATGTACTGAAGCTGAGTTCGGTGTCTTGGAACTTAATCTCGAATGAAGTGACATTGTGTGTCAATGTGTTTGGTTTTTTTGTGATGCACTGAATTCTTAACAAGATTCAAAATACCCTGGTTGTCGCAAAACAAGTGGATTGGAGATTTTTATGGATGACCCATACTTGTTAAAATATTACACAACCATATCAATTCGCATACAGCTTCACGTGCAATATGATACTCTGCTTCTATGGAACGAGATAGCAACCACCTATTACTTCTTGCTATGCCAAGAGATAGGACCAGATCCAAGATGAAATATATATCCTGAAGTTGACTTACGATCATCATATGACCCGACATAGTCAAAGTCCGTGTATCCTTGCAAGAATAATTTATCATTCTTCTTTTATTCTAGGCCATATTCCATTGTACCACAGATATAGTGAAGAACACATTTTGCTACTTTCCAATGAGTAGTATTAGGTTCCTGCATGAACCTCGAAATATAGTTGACAATAAATATGATATCTGGCCTATTATTTTTTTAAAATATAAGACTCCCACTCAGTTATTGATAGAGAGTACCATCTACCTAAGTTTAATCATCATAAAACAATAACTGAAGTCCTGATTCCATTGGAGTTACCATTGGCTTGCAATTAGTCATACAATATTTTTCTAGCAATGTCTTGGTATATTTTTCTGATACACCTTGATGTAGCGCTCATTCTGGCTCACTTCCAGACCAAGAAAATAATGGATAAGTCTGATATTTATCATATCAAAATATTTACACATCTCTTTTGACAGCAGAGATCATAGTTTTTGAACTCCTTGTAATGAGCAGATCATCAACATAGAGTACAAGCAACACTATTTCAAAACCTTATTTATTGAAATAGAGGTTTACATCTAACGAAAATCTCTTAATCTCTTAAACCCATGTTGTAGAAGGTGATTATCCATTTTTATATACCAAGCTCTAGGAGCTTGTTTCAAAACATACAAGGACTTGACCAATTTGCACACTTTTTTCTCTTGGACTTCCACTTCAAATACTTTAGGTTGTGTCATGTAGACTTCCTCTTGGAGATCACCATTCAAGAAAGCACTCTTGACATCCATATGATGAACATTCCATCCAAATTGTGCTATCATAGCACAAAGAACTCAAATGGTGGTCATTTGAGCAGTAGATGTAAAATTTTCTTTATAGTCAATGCCTTCCTTTTGCGCATAGCTCTTTGCAACAAGGCAGGCCTTATGCTTATCAATTTTCCCATCTACCTTTTTCTTGACCTTGAACACCCATTTTTAGCCAATGGGCTTCTTTTCATGTGGTAGATCGACAATCTCCTAAGATTTGTTTTTTCAAAGACTTATACTCAATATCCATAGCAGCCTTCCATTGTCGCTCACTAAGGGCATCTTGTAAAAAAGTAGGTTCATGCTCATTAAGTGAAGACATAAACACCCTATCATAATTCAAATTCATATCCTTTGTTTCTCTCTAGATATACTAAAAACTCCTTGAAATATTGATAAATATCATCAACCTCAATAGTCTCTATTGTTGCTCTATCTTGTCGAGCCATACAACAAGTACAAGGTCTATTCAAAGTCAAATTTGATGGTGTGGATAACTTTGAGTCTCTGATAGTACTTGTATACCATTTTGGGTTCTTCTTATGTGGTGTAGAATAAGAATAAGAAGAAGAAGAAGAACCTTCAGTCTGATGTGATGAAGGGGACTTCTCATTTTTAGATTCCACAAGATCTAGGTATACATCATATGTGTTTTGTGATGTGAAAGCCTTATAAAAAACAACATGTCTACTTACATGAATCTTCTTGGTCAAAGGATCAATAAAACAATAATCCTTGGAGTGCTCATCATAGCCAAGAAGACCACATTTCAATGTCTTCTCATCTAGCTTCTTCCTTTTCTATTTCAGTATGTGCATAAAAAGCTTTACATCCAAAAATACGTAGATGAGAGATGGAGGATTTTTGACCACTCCATGCTTCCTGTGGATTTATTCCTTTTAGGACATTTGTGGGTGCCCTATTCAACAGATATACTACATTGGTGACAACTTCTACCCAAAATTATTGCTCTAGATGCACTCATGTGAGCATACAATGAACCATTTCCATGATGGGATGGTTCGTCCTTTTAGCAACACCATTTTATTGAGGAGTGTAAGTAGTAGTTAAATGTATCTTGATTCCATGTGCTGTCAGAAATGCAAAAAATTCTTTAGAGGTGAAATCCTCCCTCGATCTGAGCAGAGGGTCTTTATAGAAGTCCCTAACTCCTTCTCAACATATATCTTGAATTGCTGGAAGAAAATAAAGGCTTCATATTTTATATGAAGAAATAAAACCCACATATTTTGTGAGTAGTCATCCACAAACAACTAAAAATACCTCTTCCCTCCATAACTATTTGGTGTGAAAGGACCGCATAGATCGGTGTAAATTAACTCTAGAGGTTTCTTTACTCTTTTAGAGCTCTTTGTAAAAGGGACTCTATGCTACTTTCTTACCAAGCAGTCAAAGCACACTGGAAATATAGAGGAAAGGGAAGGAAGACCCTTTACCATCTCATACTTAGCTCAAGTAAGTAGCCAGAACTAAGATACCCATATCTCTTGTGCCATAGGGAAGTTGCCTCCTTTGTAGAGACTATCATGGCAACATGAGGAGTAGAGATAGCATCTAAGGAAAATAAGCTATGCTTATATGAAGCTATTGCAATGGTATTACCCCTCCTGGTAATAGAGCAACACTTATTGCCATCCTCAAAATGAAAATCAACAACCATAGCTTTATCCAAAATTTGTGTGATTGATAATAAATTGTTTTCCAATCCTAGAACATAGAGGAAATTTTCAATCTGAGACTTACCATCAGGAAGATTGATTAAAATCATACCTTCTAACTAAAACTTGTAGGTTTTGTCATCAGCAATAGTAATAGGTTTGACCTCCTTGGCCTCATATGTTTCAAACCATGATTTGTCATCAGTCATGTGCTTATTGATGCCAGAATCAACATACCATACAAGATCCTTATGCTTGGAGGTTGTGGTAGTCATGAGCATTTTGTGTGCCCATTCATAGTCGGGGTCAGATTATTCAACAACAATATTCACCTTGGGTTGCTTGTTGTTATTTTGTGGTTTGTTATGGCCCTTGTTCTTAGGTTTCTTGTTATTGTGCCAACACCTATTTGTGTCATGGGTGTTTTTGTCACAAATTTTGCAATATCATTTTTTTTGTTGAGGTTGTTTTCTCTTTGAATCCTTGTGAGAATTTTCTCTTATGAAAGTTACCATTCTTCTTAGAAGACTTCCTGTTGGACTAGAGGGTTGTATTAGAATATTCATCTCTTTGAATTTGGTGAGCCTCCTCTTCATAAAGCATATTGACCAACTCAAAAAAGGCAATTTTTCTCAGTGACACTTGAAGATAGGTTATCAACATTCTATAAGAATCAGGTGAAGCTCTCATTACTACTTAAGTAAGGATATTATCATCTACAGGCTCTCCCAAGGAATTCAACTTAGATTTCAAATTAGCCACTCTGCAAAGAAATAGTTCAATTGTCTCGCCATGCTTCATACATAAACTATGAAGTTGAGATTTAAGGAAAAGAGTGGTGGACTCATTCTTACCCTCATAAATGGTTTTAAGGGCATCTCATTATTTTTTACCATGTTCTATGTCAGATATGTGAGGTTGAACTTCATATGAAACATCAAGCAATATGAGTAATCTTGCCTTGATGTCTTTCTTATCAAAATCTATCTGATCTGTAGTTGGGGGTGTAGCTTGAGTTGATATAGCTATTGGTGAAGGCCTTTTTTTGTGCTAGAAATAAAATCCTATAATTATTCTATTTGGAGAATGACCTTCATATTAGTTTTCCATGGTGTGTAATTGGAACCTTTCAGTAACTGAGAATCTGTCAGGTACTTGAGGATAGCAGCCATAATGAGGGTTCCTTATATCACTAAATGGTCCCCATTTCAATATGCCTTTGCTATGATTTTATACCAAACCTCTCTATTTACATGCCCTTACATGAGGGAGATTATAGGTACGTGAGAGAAGAACGATACGTGGAACATAGGTGGTACTAAAAGGGAATTGTCTTGATTATGGCACCTACCATAGAAGGTTCTCCTCATGCGTGGGGTGTAACTTCCCCTAAAAAATTTGGAGAGACACTTCATCAAGATTTATGCCTAAACACAAGAACTATTAGGGTAGTGGAATGTAGTAAAAAAATAGCAAAATGGTAAACTTATATCTCCCCGACGATTTATAGAGAACAATCTCAGACATCGTTGTTGTAGCTATGTTAGGCAAAAAATATAGTATCCCAATCATGACAACTTTACCTATAAGTGCGGGCCAGAGGTATCACAGATACCAAAAAATGAGGTACAATTGAATTGCATGGATGGGTTCAATTATTTTGGGTACTTAAGTGAGATTGATTTTACTTTAATGAAGTAATGAAAATGTAAATTAAAATTATGACATACATCAAAAAAGTGCCCATAAAAAAATGAACCTAAGGTGTCAAGCACTGTCGAAAATGCACCTTTTTACAATATGCCAAATTGCCTTTTTCAATGTGAAAAAATATTCTCTATCCCCCCCTTGTTCATCCAATTTTGATAATTTTGCAATAATATAGCACAAAAAAAAGAAAAATTCCCCCCTCAATGTGCAAAATGTAGGATGAAAGAGAAAGGAGAGTATATGCAAATTTAATTTTTAATTAATTAAGTTCAAGAATAATTTAAAAAAATGTTTAACTTTAAAACAAATCAATAATTAATAAGAAAAAATTGATTAATTAAAGATTAAAATTTTTAAAACATTATTAATGAAACAATTTAAAAAAAATAAAAAATAAAAATTTGCATTACCTTGTCCCTCCACCATTCGGTAGTGTAGCATAAAAGGGGAAAGTAGCCCGTGAGGATTGAAATTTTGACCTCGTGGAAAACATTCTACGAAGTGAGTTCCAACCAAGCCACCTACCAACCGCCTTGGAAAGTAAGTTGCACGAGCTTCCCTTTAAGCTATGCAGTAGGAAAGTTATTTTTAAAAACAAAATTCAGGGAATTTATCCCACATAGACGCTACAAAGTATCCAAAGGGAAATAAAAAATTACTTCCCCTCCCACTTGTAGTGATTGCCTTCAGGAAATCACAGTTGATATTTTTTCCACTCCAAAAAACCAACCATGGAAGGACACGTTAGCCATGCCTGATCGTGAAGCACAAAAAATCAAAACTTACCACCTCAATAGTTGTCTTTGCAACACGTCAGCTCTAGCCAAGTATCCACATCAGCCACCCAGGATACACCACGTGTCATGCATAGTGTTGCATGTCAGCCTTAGAGGATGAATCACCACATGCCATGTATCTCTGGCTAAGCAAAACTTTCAATAGCCTTGTAGTGCAGATCTACAAGGTAGAAATCAACACATCACCAGTTTGAATTGTGAGCTTGCTTGGTCACATGGCCCATCTTGATCTGTGACCCTGGGAATTAGTATCGAAAATCGGGTGAGCAGGAAAAATATCGGATCTCCGATCCACATACCTCAAAATTTTGAAATCAGTTCTACATGGAGGTTAGTGGTACTTAATAGATCTGACAACGTCAAACTATGGTTGGGTCAGATGAAACCTTTCAAGAAATCATAGCTTGGTCTGATGAAACTGGTCTCAATATCTATGTAGACCTCGACATGGTGAAATAGTATTTGATTAAGCTTTGCATGTCTCGAGAAATTCTAGGGATGTTCAAGAGCTTCCCTACTCTGATACCATGTAAGATATTGAACAATTAATCATTGTATTAAATATTGTTTAAATACTATGACATTGAACTGATGAGTCCGTATAAAGTGGATCTTACAAACAATATCATGTAATCAAAAAAATATGCACAATAATATATTGCAACTACTAACAAAGTTATAACAACTAATGTAATAAATATATTATATGCTAACACTTGAAAGCCCATAAATTCATGAACATAAAGAGCTACCATATCATCCTCTTGTGCTACTTCATTTGCATCAGTTGGTTGCTATCCTAGTTCTATGAATGTCTCTAGTTGAGGTAAATATTCCTCCTTATAAATAGCTACATCATCATATTATCATAGAAAATTTTGACATTTAAAACAAGCTTGATCTCATGGCTAATTTGAATGACATTTGAAGTAAACAAATCTTGTATGACACTCAAAATTGTGATAAGAATGATGAGAGTTAAAATCACATCTATATGGAGGACCAACATCTTGGAGTTTTTGTTCTATCGCTAGAGCTATATGGTGTGCATCATAAAAGGTATAAGGATCATGCATGTCAACTTCCTTTTGAATATTATCCTTAATACCATATCAAAAAGCAAATACCACCACTGCTAGATTTAAGATATACCATATAAGATGTGGAAGATCCCTTATCAAATATTCTAAGAAATTATTCCTAGAATTGATGCCATAAAAGAGGAAAACCATGTTGACAAAACTACCATAATAACCATTGATAAGCCTGGGTACCAAGTTTAGAATTTTCTAATGTAATACGATATTTGTTTAGAATATGGTACAATGGATAAGGTCTTCCATTTTGGCCAACCATCCTCAAGGGTCAAATCCTTCAAATGTTGGCATGCCAATGCGAGGAACTTGAACATCATGAGGTCATTCCAAGTGATTGGAAGCATCACCTACTATGGGATCTAGATTAGAGGAAAATCCTAGGTTAGGAGAAGCCTATTCTGGTTCTTGACAAATGGTTAAAGGTTAGGGTTTGATAGAATGTTGTGACCTGTCAACATGGGAAGGTGTAGAAGTGGATGGAGCTAGATTTTCTTGAATGAATTGTAGCATAGCAATAATCTTATCCATATTTTTTTCTTGTAGTGAAATATATTGTTGCAACTCAAGGTCAATATTTCTAGGGATTTGAATTTCATTGTCATTGTTATTTGGAAGGTTATTGTGTGTGACAAAGAGGGACCCAGTTTGTAAAGTTAAGTTGAAGCCATGGATTTGGTCAAAACTATTAATAATAATGGGAGTATTATGATGTCTACTTTGATTTCAATGTGGATGTTTCTTTCTATTCATAGACACATCATATAGGGATAATTATGTTGTATTCATCCATATAATCAAATCCAATTAGTAGGTTCACTCATGCACTTTTATGTACTGTGCTAAGTTGATGGAGTCAAATTTTGTGAATTAAAATGTACTCCAATGGGTGGAATTTATAAATAAAATTTTGAAATAAAATTTTATTTTCAACTATTTGTTTTCGATCGGTCATCACCAATGTCACACCTGCAAGGTCACAGTTAATGGTATTATAATGATTCAATTTTACAACAATCAAATAATTATAACACACATAAGCACAAACATAGGAGTGAGCAGCTCATCGATATTTTATGTTTACATATACACTTATAAAGTGCCTAGTATTTTTTGAAGTGTCATTGTGGGACTAAAGTCTTAAGAAATTTGAAATAAACCATTCATCACAAAAATTTGTCTAAATATAATAATGATAGTGGCGGTCATGTTTAGTCATCGTTCAACCTAAAATGAAGTGCATCCAACCATTGAATGTTACCACACATAGGTGTAGGGCAATGTGGCCAGCACATGATGGTCACACTTCAATTAGTGTGTGTTTGCACTTTTGAACCACTTACTTGGCCTTAATTGGTCAAATGTGGGATAATAATCCAAAAAATAAATAAAATAAAACCTGTGAAAAATGTCACATCACCTGCAAAAACTCTCATGCTTCCATGTATCCAATGCCAATTGAGATAATTTTTTATTTTTAGGGTTTTGCATCATGCGGTCTAATTGGACGACGATTGGAATCTCTTCTATGATTGGTTGTTTTTCATACCTTAGAAAATTTGACTAATTTTTTTGTAAAATATTTTTTTGCCTATGCTATGATATGGCAATTTACTACTTCAATGATCACAATGATGTGATTCATGATGGTGTGTTTCACCTTTGTGGTTATCATTTCTAAGAAGTAATGTTTCACCCAAGTAGAATTTTTCTACCACCGTAATTTCATCGTGGCTGTTGCATGTCCATCTGGAACTTGTATTCTACCTGTGAATTTTTGTATCCACCCAAAAAAATTCTTTTTGTGTGTATGTTGTGTGATGTGTTCGTCATAAATAATATCATTTAAAAAGTCTCTAAATATTTGTACAATTCAGAATTGTTCTTTGATACACTTGAGGTAATCCAATACCAATAATATATAAATTTAGAAAACCTTGCACTTAAAAATTATAATCAAAGATACGAGTAATCAATATAATTGATGCTAGAATAACTCAAACAGATCTGCAACCACTCAAAGAGGGAAAAGTATCTTAGCCACTTTGAGAAGGTGAAGTCTCTTGCATCTGCAAATTTAATTTATTCTTTGATGATGAAAACCAATAAAACATTCCTCCTATTAATAAATTAAATCAATGATGACCTAACAAGAACAGAATAAACAAATGGAGATAAAATTATTTAGCCAACAAGCTATATTGGGATCATAATATTTTTTTGGAACAAAAAATAAGACTTGTGATTCCTTGTGAGGGGAAGCTTCAATTTGGTATGTGAGCATTAGATTACACCATAATTTTTCATACACATTGGAATAACTTAAAGTTGTATTTTTAAGCAAATAGTGATTGGAGAAAAAACATAATAATATATAGGATGAAATAAGCACATATTTGGTGTTAGATAAGTCAAGTAGTGATCATGAAGAATTGTTTAAATTTAAAAAATATATTTTATAGGTTTATAGTTGCGTCTAGATGGAAAAAGGTTATTAATTCTATAAAGCTAACAATAGATGTAATTTCATTAATATTTATTTGGATAAGAGGTTGTAGGTTCATGAAAATTAAATTAAAGAAATAAAGCTTGAGGGTAAAAATATTTATATTTTTCAAGAACTAAATATTACCATGGATAAATATATTTTACATTTATATTTTCATTCTATTAAGATGGATGATGTGGATATTATTTTTGGTTATCCTTTTATGAAATCTTTATGTGTTGTTAACATTAATAGATAAAATAAATTTATGAAATTATGATAAAAAATAAGAAGATAACACTACAAGACATTTCTTATCTTAAGAATTAAGAATCAAGGGTGAACAAAGAAGAAATTGTAGGAAAATAAATTTAAAAAGTAGCATAAGAACATGACACAAATTCCAAGGAGGAGGTTGTAGCAAAGATCAAGGAAGAAGAAAAAACAAGAACCAAGGATGAAATAGAAGATGGTATCATGACAAAAGAGAACAAACTAGAGGAATAGTATGTTGAAGAGTAAAAGAAGTAGCACATCAAGCTCAAGTTTAAGCTTATCACCGTCCGCACTACTTTGAAATAAAATAGTCATGGAGATAGGATTTAAAGAAACATAAGAACTTTGAGGGACATATATGGAACCAAAATAGCAAGCACTATGAACATGCTACTTGTGGCCAATAGAAATATGCAACCAAAAAATAGACCAAGGGATATCCAAGTGACATAATTACTTGCTAGCATCATAAAAAACAACCACCAACCTGTGTTTCATTGAGATGGATGGATAATAAATATTGGTACTAGTTTTTAGTATTTATTAGAAGATCATACTATTTACATTCTTCTTATGTTTGAGGACAAAAATGTTTGTAAGGAGGTAGAATGTTAGATAACTAGGGATAGGAATATGGGCACCAAGTAGTATGGTCCATTATGATGTAATCATTACTTTATTATAAGTAGGATTTATTAGTAATTATGTAACGATTACTTTATTATAAGTAGGATTTACTAGGGTAAGTAAAAATAGAAGTCTATATAAAGGTAGTTATGGAGAAGGGAGTGATATGAACTAGTCTCTATAATTGTCTTGGTTTTAAAATCTTGGAGATATTATGGAGAGGTTCCTTCTTTAAAGAATACTTTTGGTGTTGCCCTACATCAAGGGTACTATCTATCTCTATTTTATTATGTGGATTATTATTATGGAATTTATTTGTGGATGTATGCTTGATATATTTGTATATTGGTGAATTATTTATTGTTCACAAGAATAGAGGTTCATAACTGATATCCATGTTTTAAACTTGGGTATTAAAGTCAATCAATTTTTTGCATGCTTATATTTTACATAATTCATTGATTTTTATTGTAATATTGGGTGAAAACCTATTGTAACTCAAGTTTCCATTAAATGCTTCCATAAGTAAAATAGGGAATATTTAGACTAAACAAAAATTATAATTTTTTTCTATATATAAACCCATGACTAATTAAAAAAATCTATAGGATATGTTTTACTCATCTACATGTAAAATTGGAAATGGGTTTCTGGGTAGGTTCAATTAGTCATGCTCGACTTTAGTTATGAATTAGGAACACACAAATGACATTCTAATACTTAGTTAGCATTTTCTATAGGCTACTATCACCTTTTCAAGCATTACGGCATGAAATTATTATCACTAGTAGACAAGGGTAATTCATGAGGCTACCAAGATTCAAAAGCAATATTTCAATTCTTTGATCTAGAATGTAAATAAAAATGGTAATCCCCTTGGGATATCCATGGTAGAGACTTAAGGATGGAGGTTTTGTCTCCCTATAAAAATTATGATGGTCTTTCCATATGGATAGCTATAAAAATAATATTATCACATGGTTTTTCTTAGATCTATGAGAAGGGGAATGGGAATTTTGAAGTGATGAGTTGGCATATAATGGATCCCACCATTCTTGATCTCACTTAATATTGGAAATGGAACTTGTTCTCCTTGATTATCTATGCTACCTTTGGGATCATGGCTTCTAATATTTTTTTGTACTACGAATTGGTTCTTTCCCTAAGGTATATTTGAAAGAGGAGTTGGAATAGCAATATGGCTTGAGAAGCATCCCTTTCTACATTAGAGGACCCAACTGAATGTATAATTAAAAAAAAATATTGTGTTGCATGCATGAATGTTTGCTTAATGACATGTGGAGTAAAGATTTTTTCCACCTCCAATTTTATATATTCTCATATTCTTTCATCACTATTCTATCTTATTAGTGCATTGAGTGCTATATAAAGTGTTTAAGGTAGAATATGGGAAGCAGGGAGTGATTATTGGAACTAGTATATTTAATGTTAGACAAAGATGTCTAGGACATTTTTGAGAAAGGTGATTTCTTAACATTATGGAAGAATTTTAGCAGACTTAATAAAGATATCTCTATGGAGATATATCACTTGTGGTATGAGTGAAAATTTAAGTCTAGAGGAGTTGAATTCATCATTATAAATGCACTCATTACTAAATTTATTGGCCTGGTTGCTTTGGGTGAGTGTATCAAATTAAAATTTTTATAGGGTAAAGGTGAGAATCTCAATATGTTTTAAAATTGCATTATACATGAATCCTTCCCTAGTCCATGTGATAGCATGGTCCTCACCACTATGCAATTATTTTTTCTAGATGATCATTTTCTTATAGTCATAAGCTTTCCCCTGGTGTTCCTGAATAATCTTCAACATATGAATAAGATGAATGTCTTGGCCTTCCTTTTTAGGTTAGTTGAGAGGACTATAAAATATGTCCATAAAGGAAAATCCTCTAATTAGTTGTACTAAGGATTTCTTAGGATCCTGTTCATGTATATGGCTAAGAAAGGTGGTCAAGCCAAGGTGGTGAGCCTTGGTTTGGATTATGGAAGCCCCTTCAAGTTTAAGAAGAACCCCAAATCATCAAAGAAATATATAAAAGGGTCTGATGAGGCAATCCACCACTTTGGAGAGATTTAGAAGCCTAATCCAAGTTCACCCCTTTGTTGCAATGAGGGAAAAATATTGGTAGTGCTAAACTACTAAAAGAAAAAAAAATTGTCAAGAAGGAACCTAGTCATGGAGTGGACCTAGTTGTCGAAGCCAAAGGAAAATTAGATACATTAAGGTGTTCTAAATGCATAAATTCATGATATGATAAAGAGGATGGTACATCCCTCCAAGTCATTTTTGACCATAACTCGGAGGATTCCAAGGAGTTTGTCCTAGTCTCTTTGAAAAAGAAATATCAGACCTTTCCTGAAGAAGATTAAGTAGTGTAGTGCCTCCTTTGTAAGGAAGAAAGGTATATTTGGGCCTTTGGATTCTCATTTGAACCTGAGGAATACTTTTCTAATATTAAATGATGTCATTAACTCCATGAACCTAAGGAATACTTTTCTAATATTAAATGATGTTATTAACTCCATGTGCAGGGTGATAACAATGATAGCAAGTTATGCTAATGAGGTTTCTCTTCACTTGGGTGATCTTAGAAAAAAAATTATTGATATGGGTTCCACTATTGTTTTTGAAATCCCTAAAGAGGATTCTACTAAGGAAGGATTATAATTGGGTCTTTTTTTCTCTTTTATTCCATGTTTTTGGTTTCTTGCTCTTGTCTATTTAGCTTTTTAGATTTTGGTGAACCATAATTTGGATCTATTTTTGTTGGATGGATCCTTGTTAGTCTTAATGTTGAATTTCTAAGCTTATTATGCTTTCTCTCCCTTCTATTTGTAAAATATTCATAGAGCCTTTCAAAACCCCATATTCAACCTAATGAGAAAAAACAATTTGTAAATTCTAACTTCATTCATTTATAGCATACAATTAAATCATTTACCACTAATCTCTTCATGCATTCAAGAAAAATAACTAGTATTTTAATAATCATTGTTTTGATATTTACCAAATATCTGCATAAACCATTTTCTCAATTTTCTTCTTTGGTTTAAATAATTTCAATTCTATCTAAGAATATTGTCTCATAATTTAAGCTTCCAAAGAACTCTCTTATATAAATTTCCATAATGTATGCATAGACAAGTGATTATTGATAATAAAAATGATACATAGATATATGAACCTAAACCAATTGGTACACAATATTATAACTTGCAGCTATATTTTATGCATTGGACAATAGAGACTAGGAAAGAGTAAGGGTAAGATGGAGAGGTTTAAAAGATGTACATATGTTGTGTAATAACATTGGATCTCATAGAGCAATAAACTAAAAATTAGTTACAAGATACTTAATAGACCAACCATTATAGCCTATGATTTAAATTAATTAATCTCAAGATATTCTTTTCAATCATTCAAAAGATTCTAACAATTATAAATCCAATAGGAATTTCATCTTGTATGGCTTAGAATTTATCCTTAGCCAACCTTTAAAGAAGGTAGGTATCTTGTTATAAAACAAGATACAAAGGATGTGGGAAATATTAGAGTAAGAAATTGAGGGAAAATATGGATTAGATATGTATGTAATTTGGCTAAAAACATTGTAATATACCATGCAAACCACAATTCAAATAAACTACATGTAGGGTCTAATAGACTAGTTACTAGGTAAAGTATCATTGAATATGAATGAATCCCAGACCATACCCTTTGCTACTCTAATAGCTCTCTACACCATAAGAAACTTTTATAGAAGAAAACAGAACCACACAATTAGACACTAAGCATCCCTAGTATTCCAATAGCCAATCCTAATAGAATAGACTACTAGACCTCTATAAAGAGCTTTTACATAAATATCTAAGGCTTACAGAGCATCCACATAAGAAAGAATTCAAAAATACAATGTTAGAAAAGATCAAATAGCAAATTGATTCATTAAAATTATAGACTAGAATTACATAATATACAACGTGCAAACACTCTAATTGTCAATTCTTATATTGAGGTAAATTCCACTAGATATAGGTTTCTATAGTAGTCTAACTAATTATTACGATGAAGGTCTATAATAGGCTTCATAATAGAGGTCCAACCTAGCCTTGTCTAGAGCTCATACTTTATCAACATGTTGGGAAGGAGGGGATGCCACTTTTTGCTCTATTTTTACTAGCTACTTTAATCAACATCATCCATCATCTATAGCATCCACATGTATTTAGTATATTTGTGACACCTAAACATGTTCAACCTCTCGTATCATTCCTTATTGCACTAGCTATCAAATTTATAGGGAGATCTACTCATGATTAGTGGTAGGTGATGTTTTTGAAGGTTCTAGGATACTACTTATTGATTTACTATAACTACCTTGTCTTGGATGGATGCAAAGTGTCTAGATGTATTTTTCCTTTGGCATGCATAATTTCCTAGAAAGTGACCTATTCAACAACCTTTTTCCTTTATCATTATCTACTACAGGCCTTATGCTTATTATCAGGATGTTGGGGAGCTCATAAAGGTTGCTATAGGTTCTTGTTGATGCTTGTGTAGGATTCTTGACCACTTATACCTCTAACCAACATTCAATTTGGCTATCTATGTATCTTATATATAACTAGTTGAAGCCATTGCATCCCTAAACTAGACTCGTCTTCAAAAAAATATCAAAATTGGTCTCAATTGAATGCCTTTATAAGTGTTTGGTTCTCTTTGTGTTAGCCGAAATCACTCTCAATTGAATGCCTTTATATTTTTATCCATTATTTACATGGAATATATCAAAATTCCTTGTATTAATTAAATTGATAGTCTAGTAGAATGCTATGGACAATATATGTGGAGGATTTAATGGCTCCACATTATTGGTTCTTATCATGGAATTTTTCTTATAAAATAGAGGACCAAGATAGCTTTATCCATTGGATAATGGAGTTAATTAGTGCCAAAAAATGCTTTAAAGAAAAAATTAAAAATAACTAATATATACCATTATTGGCCAAAGATGATTAGGCTTGTTCTACATATATTGTATAATAACTTTTGGATTTTATTATATTTATATGTTGTATATATACACAAAATATGACAAGATCTCTTACCAATTGCTCCTTTTCTTTTGCACATTTGTGATACAAATAGGCACATTTTTATTTGTGTAATGTGTTACCTGTGATGGTCATTTACCAATATTGAAAATTTTTGGTCATTGATCATTGCTATCTCACATTCATTGCAATTATTCCCACCAAGTATTTTGCTAAGGCCTAGGCCCTATGGGGTCATACATTTTATGCCTCATTGTCCTAGCTTCTTCTTCATACGTGTGTAGTGGATTGACCTTTTGGAAGTCATGTGACTAAATATCCTTATCAAAGCAATATTTAGTAGTATCTTGTTGCTACCAACTTCTATTAAAAGCCTTATTTCTAGGTTCCTCCTAAAATAGTAGGTTCACATCCTTAAGGATAAATGAACGAATAAGGACACAACCCATGCTATAGAGCAAAGTCATTGGTAAAAAAATGGTAGCATTGGTAGGGTTGGAAGGAGGATAAGGATACCTTGTGGGCTTAGGTAGTGAGCCTTCAAGAGAATAAGGATAGACATAAGTCAAAGTGATATGCTCTACAAACTGAGGTATCTACTTTGATAACTAAGTGAGCTTAGTCATCGATAGGAAGACAAACCATAGATGATATAGCTAGGCTACAATTAGAGCTTGCATAACTCTAGGTCATGGTGGCTAAATATCGCTCTCGATATAAAGCAAATCAAAATTATATGGATGTTTAGAGGATGAGATGGATAGACTAGGGAAAGTGCTACCATCATGAGAATCATCATCATAGTCTCATTCGATTTGATGCAGTAGGGCATCTAGAGATCCATTAGTGAGATTTCATGTTCCAAAATTTGTACCATTAGGAATATCATAGATATCAAGGTCCAGTGGAGAAAGGTAGTCTTATAGGGATGAAGTCGAGGGTAGTAGTGAGAGTGATGGCCAAGGCCATCCTGAGGAGAGGGGTCTATCTATTAGATTTTTTTGTTTTCAGATGCAAGGTATCATGACCCATTATATTGTAGCTTGCATGCATTTTGTATCATGTGATATACTTTTTATTATATATAAGATGATTATTTTGTTTATTGTGTTGTTTTTATTTTTGTGCATGTGTATGTAATGATGAAATGTTATATGAATGTAGATGTATACCTAGACTTGTAGATATGTAATGTATATATTGGATGGATAATGGTAGATTATAGAGCTATTATGTATGCATAGAAGTAGGTATGTATCTGATGCACTATTGACACCTAACAAATTAACTAATGTAAAGTGTAAATGTATGCTTATAGTTTACAACTAATCATTAAACATGATGAATGATTTAGAGATAAAAAAATTAAACTAAGTGTAAGCATTAAAGAATGCATAAAAGTCACAAATCAAGATTTAAATACTTTTATCAAGGGTATACACTCGAACGTAAACCAAGAAAAACAAAGTGTAATATGAAGATGTGTGAATGTAGTGTATGGTTAACAATGATAAGTCATAATGGAACAACAAGGTTTTCAAGAGACTCAAACACCCTAGTCACCCACTCAAAAATTGCATATTGACCATGCAAGAACCTGAAAGATAAAAATATGCTAGGAAGACCAAGATATTCAATATCCCTATGTGTGCATAGTGAATTTTATTACCTATATTTTGTATGTGGTTGGACTTAACTACTCTAAAATTCAAGTCACCAAAATCTAGCTCATCCATAAGTTGACATTGGTTTTTACGTAAGGATGATCCACTAGCAGTCATGTGTCTATAGACCTGGTGAAGATTACCCCATGGTTTTCAAGATTGAGAATTCCAGGGATTCAAGCTCTTTTCATTTTTTTGGATGGGGGTATTTTCGCTCATTTTATAGAAGAACAAGAGATTTTATTACTTTTGATGATTTTGGTCATTTTGGAGAGGAGCAAAGGGATTTATTTTATTTTAGATTTTGCTCATTTTGAAAAATAGAAAGGGACTTTATTACTTTTGGAAATTTTACTCTTTTTGGAGAAGAGCAAAGGGATTTTTTTGGGGGAGGGGGAGGGGGAGCTTTTCCTTTTGTCAATTATTATCCTTTAGACCATGCACATGACATTAGAGCAAGGGAAACCATTTTATTAAGGGGTGAGAACTATGCTATAGTGTCATATTTCCTTGTTCAAAAATCATAATTAAGAGTGTGAAGATGTGTTGGGATTTTAATATAAGCAAGGTATAATCAAACCAATACCCTACCACCAAATATCAAGATGCCATTCTACAAAATCTAAAAGGAATACTAGGAATGGCTAAATGACCAAAATATCTTTTTGGACACCTTGTGACTACTAGTTAGAGGGAGTAAGAGAGAGAAGTAAAAACAAAAAAAAAAGGGGTGATGTGGGTGGAAATGAACAATGGAATGGGATGAATGTCCAAGATAGAAGAATTTCCATCAAGACAAATGTAAATTATACAAATTTTGTATTATTATTAGTGTTCACAAGAAAATATGAATGCAAGTGCAATGAAAGACATGCCTAATGCAATATGATGACAAGTGCAACTAGACACTATGGAGTGCATAAATGAAAAAATAAGAAGAAAATATCAAAATGCATGGTGCAATAAATGTTATTATGTAGTGCAATACTAATGTGGAAATGATATGTGATGCACAGTGAAAAGAGAAGATGTGTTTTTGTTATTATTATTTTTTTTAATGTAAAAAATGCATGCAAGTGGAGAATATTAAGGGGTTCATGTTCCTCAACACCCCAAGTGTAGCTAACTAACACGTTTTTGGTACCAACTTCTATATGATGATGTATGGGCCTAACTAGTTTGCAGTGAATTTGACACACTAATGGGTAGGCAAGTGAGAATTCTATTGATTCTCCTTTAGCACAAGATCACTAACTTGAAAATTATTGGAGATGCACCTTGGTGTCATAGTCTCTTTTAGTGCAATCTTTATAAATATGCAAATGTCTTATTGAGAAGCAAAACACCCCCACTAAAAAATGAAATTTCATCCTTTGAAAATTTTAGCTTTCATTTTGCCGTAGGGACCCTCTTGATGTTTTTTAGGTTTTTATTCCAAATTTTGCTTGCCTCCTTCTTTTTCAAGTTTTGCATATACCAAAGTATTTAAGTAGGCTTGCATATGGCTTTGATTTCAATTTAGAATTCATTTTTAAAATGTTAGAGTCATTCTGAGTAAAGAAGATCTTTCACTAATATGTAAAAAAATGCAGAGTACAGATGAACAAAATCATTAGAGTCAACCTACATTTTTTGGAGAATTGGCAAAGTGGAAGTCACTTGGGAATGTCGCGATTTTGCGATAATTTCCATTTTTGGAAACATTGTGATATCGCGACATTTTCCATTTTTGGAAACATCGTGATATTGCGACATATTTTGGTAAAAAATGCCAAGCCTTAGAAATGTCACGAAATCATGACGTCGTGAAATCGTGACGCATTTGGTAAAGAAAAGGCCAAGGCATAGAAACGTCGCGAAATTGCGACGTCATAAAATCGCGATGCATTTGGTAAAGAAAGAGCCAAGGCATAGAAATGTCATGAAATCACGATGCATTTGGTAAAGAAAAGGCCAAGGCATAGAAATTTTGTGAAATCACGACATCGCAAAATCGTGACGTGTCACAATTTTGTGACGAAGAAGGCAAAATGGAAGACAGGTGAAGGGAAACGTCGCGATTTTGTGACATGTCATGATTTCGTGACATGTCACGGTTTCATGGCAAGGAATTTGAAATAGAAGAAAAGTGAATGGAAGACGTCACAATTTCACGACATGTCGTGATTTCACGACATGTCATGATTTCACGACAAAGAGGCCAAAATGAAAAGCAGCTTGAGGAAAACATCACGTTATCACAACACGTGTCAAAAGAAATCAAACTGATGTGTGATAAAAATTAGAGTTTAATTTAATAATATTAAAATGCTAATCCTAGTTTTGTCTTGTGTAGAAATCCATCTGGCAGTTGCATACTAACGAAAGTAATGGAAAAAAAGATAAAATAAGTGCAGATCAAGCAAAGGCCGTCAGATGGAAATGTGAGATATCGAGAATTTTTGGTCCATCCATATTTTATGGATCTGGTCGCAAAGAGACTTTATGGTGACTAAGCAGCTACCCATTTAATGGAATATGTCAATAATTGACCAAAAAATGAAAATATCTACACACAGTTATCGGAATTTGTCGATGGATGCATTTAACAGGAGAACTTATGGTGAAAGTAATGGCGTGTAGAGAATTTCAACTCAAAGGTGGCTTTGCAAAGATGAAATGTCAGAGAAACCAGTGACTCATCCAAATTTCTCTGAGGAATTAATAAGACGCTCCCGGTAGATGCACCAGAATGATGAAGATACCTTCACACGCAGTGCCCATTTATGGAATATATCGGCGATCAGCCAGAAAACAAAGATATTTACTTGCAATTACAGATGGATGAGAATAATATCAGATCATGCCTTCTCCATTTATGGCAAGTAACTGCACTAAGATTTGTAGAGTGGTTAGGTTTTATCCAAACTCTATTTTAAAAGACCTTATATTGTAAAACCTGGGTAGTAGAATTTGAGTGATAAGATTTAGGGTTTTGGAAGAAAATATTTCTAAAAATATCGGGGTTTGTCCTGAGTCTATATATACTTCTTTCGGATGTAAATTCAGGAGGCAAAAACTTAGAAATAAAAGCTATTGGAGCAATTTCCTGCAAATCTTGTTTGAATGCTTTTGTAGCACCCTAAAATTGGCACATTAAAATTAGAATAATTACATTCACCTTAGTAAATAATTTAAAATTCAAATTTAACCTCCCAAACCGCCCGTTAACCATCGGGTAATCTGTTTCCCCCTTTTTCGCACCATTTTTAGAGGTTGTTTTGACCGTTTGATGATATCGTCGCCGATCAGACGATATCGCCCTAGATCTGACGATTTTTTCTGGGCTAGGACGTCCAGACAATCTTGTCACAAAATTGATTTTGCAAAATTAGCTTCTGTTCCAACGGGTCTCCAATCCGGGCAGAAGCATGTCTGCATCGTTAGGGACCCTCCCCCGTTGGAGATCTCCCAAATTGGGATGATCTCCAACCTCCTAACTACTCCCTTAAGCCTATTTAATCCTAAGCTATTCCCTTAGCACCCCCCTAGCTGAAATTATCTGCAATTTAACTCCATCTACGCTGAACCATCCCAATTTTTCATTTGCACTGGTCCCATACCAATTTTGTTGCAGGTACATCACTGTTTTTCAGCCAGAGCCAGCCCACATCGTCGTCGACGAACCTGTTTAGATCGAAGGTGAACCTGTTGAATCCGAGATGATTTCGTACTGATGCGAGACGATCTCGACTGTAATCCATATTGAGGCAATCAGTGCCTAAAGTTTGCATTTCTCAACATTTTCTATGTTGTTTTATTCTACAAATTAGATAGTTTATTCAGTGTTTATGTTATTTTGCATTTGGAGTTCACCCATTTAGCTTATATTGCATACTAAGATCATGATTTGTCATTAGAATATCGTAATTTGCTTGAATTTATGTTCATAACTATTACTCAGTATTCATACAGTCATTTGGTGTTGTTTCCCTATGTTAGCATAGTAGTATTCATTGTATTTTGTATTTGTTTTTCTGCTTGTAGGTCTCTAACGAATTCGTCTGACGAATTCATCAGATCTCAGACGATTCTGTCAGATCTCGGATGATTCTATCGAATTCCAAATGATCTTGAATGCTTCAAACATCAGAATCATCATCAGACATCCGAATCAGGTATTCCTCATTTGTATTCTGTAAATTCTCTGTTTTATGTATTTAAATCTATTTTATATACTCATTGAATTTGCATTTTCATGTAGATTAATCTAGATTCATTTGGCCAAACCTAGGATATGAATGCTTAAAGTTAAAAATTAACACATAAAAACATATTCCAAACCTAGACATGGAAACTGCCCTTAAATGTTTCTTGGTGAACCCACCATCCATCAAAAAATCATCAAAATACACCTCCCTTGAGAGGCGGGACCTTTGCAAAGTCCTCTCAGTCCGAGGTACCGCGACATCCTTTTCCCATCCCCCTTTTGGGCACGGATCCTATAGCCTAAAGGTAAGGATGTGAAAAATTTGGAGCGATACATTTTGGTGAACCCGACGTGAATGCATCATAACCTTTTGAAAAACAAAAACAAAAACAAAACAAACAAAAAATATAGAACAACTAAAACTTAGATGCATTTTAAAACATTTAAAGTTTAAAATCATGTTTAGATGGTAGCTCCTAAGAAAAGGTTAATAGTTACTATAAATGTAGAAAACCAATTGGCAGCCATAGAAGTCAATTATGTCCTTAGTGTGCCTGAAACAAGTAGAAATCAATTCCTATGGAACGAACTTGATAGAAGACTTAGTCTCATCTCATCTAGGTCCACACAACTTAAGCAAATCAAGAGGCTAGTCCTAGATAGAATCCTGGATCCTCATCAACTAGTTTTTTATCATGAACTTCAGAGATCCTGCCATAGATGGTTAGCTTATAGAAGAGCTCTAGTATCTTCAGAACTATTCACCTTCGAGGAATACCTCGAGAATGCAGCCATTGTGCACCAGTTCCTAGGTTGTGTAGAAGACCAAGAGGTTTTTCTTACAGATAGGGAAAGATGGAATAGAGTTCTGCGAGCTGTGCTATATCGAGAGTATTGTCATTAGATTTACTTTTATCAACCAGCATCTGAGACAGATAACATCACTATAGCTCTTTTCATCAAATTTTTAAAAGAAAATTTTCAATTTGAAGAAGAACACTTCATGACTCCTGAACAACTCGAGCCTATTAATGATATCTATAAATTATTTATAGAAAACTAGATCATTACTTCAGTATTATTTCTTGCATTTATTGTGTTATTTGTTGTCTTTATTATACTATTTCAAAAACTAAAAATAAAAAAAAAAACAAAGAAAAATTAAAAAAAAAAAACTTAGCAAAAACTTAAACATTTCATTTCAAATATTGTAGTAGGTATATAGTAAATATATACCTCTTAATTTTTTGCATATATATATATATATATATATTTTCTGAAATCAAAATTAAAGCACCATGCCTAAACTTAGGAATGGTAAAGAAACTTTAGGAGAAGAAGAAGATTGGTTACAAGATACAACTAGAGACCCAAATGTCCTTCTTGGAGATCCAAATCCGGAAGGAGAAACTCTAGGTCAATCAGAAGAAGACTTAGGTGAAGATAAGGAACAAGAAGGGAGTGTTAAAGAGGATGGATCCTCATCCCCTATAGTAGCTCCAAATGGAACTATTGCCTTTGACAATGCAGAGCATTTTTAGAAATTTCTCATTGATAACATTGATGACCTTAATGTGGCAATTTGTATTGATAAAGGGCAAATTAGTAACACTCAAGCAACCATGGAATATATGTGTAATATGCGCACTAATCCCTTGTCTTTCATTGATCAATAAAGTGACAAGGCTGGGCCATCCAATACGGATATGGTCACTATGGCTCAAAACATGTCAAAACAACAGGTTACCCAACCTCCTAAGGAACCTGTTATTCAACCAAAAATTACTCCCACATAAAAGAAACCTTTCTTCACTACTTTATTCCACCAAACTATTGAGCAATATGCTTCAAGTAAACAAAAACCTAAAACAAATCCAAATACAAACTTTCAACAATCTGGAATACAACATATACAACTTCAAAATTCCTTCATAATACTTTTCCTACCAATAATTTGCACAATAGTAACATGGCATCTAATCTTCATGTTCTTACATCTTATGCCCATAAAACCCATGTCAATGCCCTACCAAATCAATATGGGGGGCAAACTAGTAATCTGGAAGCCATGGTGAAACAGTTAGCTTCACGTATGGACCAGATAGATCCTTACCGTCCCTCGTATAATTATCGAGAGATATGTAGTCAACCTTGATCCCATAGTTGTAGCTCAACCATACCCTAAGCATTTTCCCATGCCCATCCTACCTATATATAAAGGAACCGAATATCCCATAGAGCATCTTCGCATGTTTAGGATAGCATGTCATGACATATCGCATGATGACTTGCTATTATTAAAAATGTTCCTGAAAATTTTAGGTGGAATGGCATTAGAGTGGTACTATCAATTGCCCACTCATTCTTTGAGAAACTTCGAAGAAACAGCTAAATCATTTGTCCATCAATTTAGTGCCTACATCGAGAGGCATGTAACTATTAAAGATCTATACAATTTAAAACAAGACAAGGATGAATGTTTTGCCGATTTCTTAGCTAGATGGAGGCAATTGACAGGAAAACTGCACTTTGTGCTACCTTATAGGGAAATGTTGGACATTTTCATCAAAAATTTACAAGAACAGATATCTTATGAGCTATCAACCGCTACTTTAACTACCTTCGATCAAGCTATAGATTTAGCTCGAAGAGTAGAAGATGCCCTCATTAGGAGAGGCCAACTTAGGAAGAAGGATGATGAGAAAACATCCAAAAATCAATATAAAAACAAACAAGTTGTCGGTGATGGAGTCACTGATAGCAAAAATGTTGCTAATATCAATGCAACAAAGACAACAAAAAAATTCATATTGAAACCTCCTGATAAGCCTCCTCAAGAATTCACTAGATTAAACCAACCCTTATCAACTATTTTACCTCAATTACTTGAAAGAGGTTTGATCCAATTACCAGCCATTCGGGAACCTGATCCAACTATACCCGGATATAGAGCTGACTTACACTGTGATTTCCATAGAGGACCTGGACATTCTACCAATGCTTGTAAAAGGTTGAAACATAAAATACAAGATTTGATTGACAATAATGAAATGGAAGTGCAAGCCTTCCAACCTAAACAAAACCCTCCTAATAATACTCAAAATATTGTTCCCCAAAATCAAAATCAAAATGCCATTCAAAATGTAGACATATTTCAACACCCTTTACCAAGACATGGTAAAGAGGTAGCCAATCAAATTGAACATCATAATGTTCCCCCTCCTACCCGATATGTAGGAACCATTAGCGGACAATTACCTGTTTAGGATCCTCAAATATTTGACACGACCTTATCCCTAGTTATGACCAGGCCCTTACATAATTTTCAAACTTCTGATTCTAGTGATATAGAATCAGATAGTGAAAGTGAACTAGACATTACTTCAAACCAATCGAATAGTTCTGAAAACAAATCATATCCTATTCAACCCGTCACATATGCTATGGTTCCAGAAGAACCATTTCCTAGAAGAGTCACTACTCGACCTTCTTCTAATATATTCCTTTCTAATGAACAAGCCATCAATGCTCAACCGAGACCAATTCAGCGTCTTCATTATAACATTGTAGGTACCATTGGATTCGTTACCCGACAATAAGCTCAAAATTCCCAAAAAGAACCAAACTAGAACGATGGATCGGCTCCATTCATTTTGAAAAACCCCAATAAAGGGAATCATGCTCCTAATGTTCAACCTAAACCCCCTTACAATATTAATGAGCAATTGTCCAATACTACGGCCAGAATTTCCCTCTTAGATTTATTAAGATCCTCTCCCACCCATAGGGATGAGTTGATGCTTACATTGAGCCCAATGATGGTACCTCAAAACATTCAACCTGAAGCTATGGCCAATACTATCACCACTCGAGAGATTGATTGTATTTACTTTCGAGATAAAGATATCCCACAACACAGTTTACATAAGGATAATCCCTTATACATTACTGCTCTAATTGGAGATGTAGCTGTTAAAAGAGTTTTGATTGATAATGGCTCATCTCTAAACATTTGCACCTTTGACTTCTACCAACGATTTGGCTTTAGAAGTGATGAAATGAAGAAAACTGATATGATTATCAAAGCTTTTAATGATGAAACACATGAAACGTGTGGAGTTATTACCCTCCCATTGAAATTTGGTCCTATAACCCTAGAAACAACCATGTTTATTGTACATTGCCCAGCATCGTACAATATACTTTTGGGTCGCCCTTGGATCAACGCCATGCGAGCGATCCCATCAACCTTACACCAATGTATTAAATTTGAGTTTAAAAATTAGTTGGTCACTATTCATGGTGACCCTAGACCTTTTGATATGTGTGCTTTGGCAGAACCCGTTGGAGTGCAATTTTGCCTCGCTCTGTCATCCACACATCCTCGTTCTTATTTTTCATCTAAAACTGTGAAACACACACCCATAACTTCACCTATTTCCCCTCCATTAATTTCATCCTCCTATATAGATCAACAACCCTCTAAAGAAATCATCTTAGAACCTCAAAAAGATCTTAAATCTATAACCAATCCTTCAAGTTCTATCCCTATAAATTTAAAACCTACCGAAACATCTTTCATACCTTCCACATCTAAAGATATAGGTAATAAGCCTTCTACATCTTATGCCCTTTCTGATGAACTTTTACCAGATTTATCCACAACCTTAATATCAAAAAAAACAAATGCTTTCATGCAAGATTCAAACCTTTTAAATAACTTGCCACCATCTCCTCGTACTTTGGGCCTCCCACAACCTATGGGAAGTACTTACCAAGTCGAGAGTTGTGCCTTCATTTATAAAGGATATGACTGGGGAAGAATCCCTCGGAATATCAAAACTCATCATGAAGGATATGCTCGATGTTATTTTACCAATGATTATATTAAATCTAAACCCATGATGCTTAAAATGGGATATAAAGGGAAAGGCTTGGGACCTTTCCAAAATGGCATGAAAGAACCTTTCGAGGTACAACCGTGGCCTACCCGTTGTGGTGTGGGCCTATTTCCTAATAAGAGTCAACCCTTCCCTTATGAAGATGATGATCATCTCATATGCTATCAAGATTATTTAGATAGGCATGTTGATTTGCCTCTTAAAAATTAGTCGTTTTCATGCAACATGCTATCCATAGCTTACCCTGAAATGATTGCTGACCCCAATGAAGAGTTGGAAGGAGATATCTTCCATGATTTCTCTATTGAAGAGATGTTACACAATGGATTTTATTTTGATGGTTCTATACCAACTATAGCCCAACTTGAGGCCACTAATACTCAGAATGAATTATCTAAATTAACCTTACAAGAATTACAAGAATTGGGCGTTTCACCCGCCCCACCTAATTTTGAAAGAGATCTACACATGGAGGTAGAAAACGTCATTAAAATTAATATTGGAACTGAGGACAATCCTCACATAATCAATATTGGATCAAAATTAAGTCAAGAAAAACAAGAACAATACATTGCATTTCTTAAAGAGTATGAAGATGTCTTCGCTTGGACATATGAAGATATGCCCGGTATAGACCCTTCTGTAGTCATGCATCATCTAGTGGTCCATCCGAATGCTAAACTTGTTAAACAAAAACTTAGAAAAATGCATCCCAAAGTGGCTCTGCTAGTCAAAGGGGAGTTAGAAAAACTCCTGAATGTTATCTTTATACAAGCTATTGATTATGCTGAATGGATCTCAAATGTAGTTCCAGTCACTAAGAAAGAAGCTACCAAAGTTAGGGTTTGCACAGATTTTAGAGATATTAATGTTGCATGCCCTAAAGATGACTTTCCTCTTCCAAACATGGATCAAATCATTGACTTCACTGTCGGGAGTGGGATGATGTCCTTAATGGATGGATTCTTTGATTATAATCAGATCAGGATAGCTCCTAAATATCAGGCTAAAATAGCCTTTATTACCCCCTGGGGTACCTTTTGCTGGAAAGTGATGCCATTTGTCTTAAAGAACACAGGTGCAACTTATCAATGAGCTATGACCTACATTTTTCATGATATGATGCATGATATCCTACATGATTATGTAGACGATATTATAGCTCGCTCTATTATTGAAGATAATCATTTAGATGATTTGAGAAAAGTTTTTAATCGATTACAAGAATATCTTATTCGATTAAATCCAACAAAATGCATATTCGGAGTTAAGTCCGGCAAAATGTTAGGGGTTTTAGTTTCTTTATGTGGTATTGAAATTGATTCTCTCAAGATTGCGGCCATCACTGATATGCCCACACCTACTAATATATCTGACTTACAAAGTTTACGAGGTAAACTTCAAGCTATCCGTCGCTTCATTGATAAGCTGGCGGACAAAACTGGTCCCTTTCTTAAACTCCTTAAGAAGGATTTCCCTTTTAATTGGGACATCGAATGTAGAGAAGCTTTTGAACTTCTCAAACAATACCTCCTTAATCCACCTATGCTTTCACCACCTAACTCTGATCGCCCATTTCTCCTATATATTTTCGCTTCAGATTCTGCCTTAGGCGCTATGTTATCTTAGCTCGATGATGAAAAGAGAGAACACGCTAATTATTACATTAGCCGAACCTTCATCAGTTATGAAACCCGCTATTAAGCGTTGTAAAACTGTCTAGCAGTCATGTTTGCTACGCAAAAATTACGACACTATATGCTTAGTCAAAAAACTTATGTCATTGCTAAATACGATCCCTTAAGGTATCTCATGAGTCGACCTTATTTATCGGGTCGCACAGCCAAGTGGGTTCTTGCTCTAAGCGAGTTTTATCTCACATTCATAGGATAGAAGTCTGTTAAGGGTCAAATCATAGCAGATCAATTAGCTGTAGCACCCTTAGAGTCCACCCATCCCCTCATCATCGAATTTCTTGATGAATGCCTTCAATTAGAGGCAGACCATATTGAAAAATGGTCCTTATACTTTGACGGAGCCCGATGCATGAGTGGGGCTGGTGCAGGTATTATTTTAATATCCCCACAAAAACATCTTATTCCTCTGTCCTTCAAATTGAAATTTTCTTGCACCAACAATACTACTGAGTATGAAGCTCTAATCCTTGGATTATGAGCTGCCTTAGCGCTAAAAATTAAACACCTTTTAGTTTTTGGTGATTCTCAACTGGTTATAAACCAAATTAATGAATTTTATCAAACTAGAGATGATAAACTACGCCCATATAAGGCCTATGTTTTATAATTAATGTCTTTATTTGATCAAGTTACCTTGGAAGCTATTCCTCGAACTAGCAACCGTGCAGCTGATGCTATGGCTGCAGTCGCATCTCTCCTGCCCTTGGAGTTAGATGACGAATATGTCACTATCATTATTCGTCGACTCCAGGAACCCGCTTCAAATAAGTCATGCTTAGAGCCTTTGGATATATTTCTAATAAATGAAACTACTCTTGAACCTTGGTATACGGACATATTTGATTTTATCCAAAATGGGACTTTCCCTGCAAATTCTAATAAAAACCAGCGTCGGTTATTACGTCGACGAGCAAGTCGATTTGTAATAATTGGCAATACTTTATATAGGAGATCTTTTGAAGGTATCCTATTAAGATGTTTAAACTTAGAAGAGTCTAAATCAGCCTTGAGTGAAGCCCACGATGGATCTTGTGGAGGACACTTTAGTGGTAGTGTTATTGCTAAAAATCTCCTTCGGATAGGATACTTTTGGCCTACCATGGAAACGGATGCACATGAGTATGTGTGCCATTGCGACAAGTGCCAGAAACATGCTGACCTTGTCCATGTGCCTGCACAAGAGCTGCAGGCTATTTCATCTCCTTGGCCCTTTTCTAAATGGTGCTTGGATATTATTGGCAAAATCAATCCTATTTCATCTGATGGACACAATTTCATCATAACCGCCATTGAGTATTTCACAAAGTGGGTCGATGCTATGCCTTTAGCTTCCTGCACTAGCACACAAGTCTCTAAATTTATTTTTAATCAAATCATTTGTAGGTTCAAAATTCCTACAAATCTCATCTCTGACAACGAAACTTGCTTCAAAAATAAATATGTTAAAAAATTATGCCAAAAATATAAGATTCAACATCGCTGGTCTACTCCCTATTATCCTCAGGGTAATGGTCAAGCAGAAGCATCTAACAAAACCTTAATCAAAATTCTCAAAATATTGGTCAATAAAATTGGCCGTGACTGGCACATTCAGTTATATCCGACCTTGTGGGCCTATCGAACTAGTGTTCGAACCCCCACGGGAACTTCACCATTTGTTTTGGTTTACGGTGATGAAGCAGTTTTTCCATTTGAATTGGAAGTTCCTTCTTTGGCTCTGCTACTTCAAGATACCAAAGTAGGAGATGAATATCGAGCTGGCAGACTTAGTCAGCTGGAACTCCTAGATGAAAAACGCATCAATGCTTTGGAGCATCTCCGTGCTTACCAAAACAAGCTTAAAAGATCATATGCTAAAAAAGTGTGTCATCGATCCTTTGAGATCGGTGACCTTGTTTTAAAAGAAAATAAAAAAAATACTAATGCAACTAAGGACCTTAAAGGTAAATTTGAGCCCAACTGGATTGGACCATACATTATTACTACTAAATTTGAATCAGGAGCATACAAATTATCTACCTTAGATGGTAAAGAACTTAAAGAACCCATGAATATTTTGCATCTTAAACATTACTATGCATAAAATTGGTCACTTCATCCATGTATATTTTTGTTCAAAATCACTATCTTGTATTTCTTTCAAATTTATAAATCCAAAAACACAAAAAACATTCATAATTATCAAAATCTTCAAAACTATTTGTTGCATTTATTTATGGCACTTGTTAAATTTTTTGCTCAAAAACAAAAATAAAACCAAAAATCAAAATAATGATAAAAATATAAAAACAGCAATATGCTTGGCTCTTTCGAAACCAAAACAAAATAAAGAAGAAAGAGAGAGTCAACATTCTCAAAAACTTCTCAAAACAGTATCTATATCTATATTTTCTTACAAATGTTGCAGTTATATGTTTCAAATTATTTTGGATAAATTAGCATTTATTTCGAATCCCTCACTTTCACACTCACAAATATAAATATCTTGATTTTATCTGGCATGATTACTAATCTCTCTTATATCAAAGTTCACAAAATTCAATTAAATAAAGTTTGAGCATAGAGAATTGATCTTGTTATTTACTTAAACCAAGCACATCTTTTCACAATAAAATGATTATATTTGTAATTTCTATGCTTTGCTACATAGTAGAAGTGATTTCTTGAGCGAAAAGTTTCCCCTGCTATCCTATCATGCACATGGTCTAGAATCTTTGAGAATTGGCAAAAGGACAAGCTCACCCCTACCCAAAATAAAAATACCTTGCTCTACAGCTAATCCGAGCAAGTATCCCTAGCAAAGAAAAAGAAAAGAAAAGTTCAAGAGAAAAAAAAATGCTCTTTTATATCATTACAGCAATGTTCCAAGCATTATCAAGCAAAAATACAAAAGAAATACAAAAAGAAAAATAAGCAAAGTTCAAAAGAAAGCAAGAAAGCAATAAAATCCCTTTCCCTACCCTTTGAAAAGAAAAGAAGGGTTGATGAGCTTGAATCCCTGGAATTCTCAATTATTCGAAACCGTGAGGTAAGCCCCATAACAGGTGGTTTGTGCCCAACCTGCTTGGCCTTGGGTAACTCCTAGCATGGTGATATGTCTATCACATTAGTGACCTTATTTTGTACAGACCTATGTCTTCTTATGGATTAGCTAGCTCTTGATAATCCGACCTACATAGTAGTCTAGTATGGTTATATGCATCTACATCATGGTTAATGAACACTTATTTGGTTTCTTCAAATCACTTGTATCATATTATCTTGCTCAAAACTAGTAAATGCACAAAGCAATTGCACACACATTTGTATTTGAGAGATTTTGTGTATCATTATGATAAGTCAAGATTGGAAATGAATTCACATATGCACACGGGATTCCTTATAAATCTAACTTTTGTCTTCAAAATACTTTGAAATATTATTTTTTGCAACTTGTTTGGAATAAATCAAGTATAGTTGTTTACCATAAAGACAACTATATAATAGAAAAATCAAAATTTTCTTTCAAAAATATACAATCAAAACATATATATCTGGTTGACTTTCGCAACGATGGTATAGTTCCAAAACCAAAATTGGAATTTTATGCCTAGCGCAAGTCCTCATTTTCATATTTTTTGTTCATCAAAAATCAACCATGCAATAAAACTATATTTTTTGGATTTTCGCGATGATGGTATAAGTCTATATCTACATATTCTATGCCTAGCACAAATCATTGTAACAATTTTTATTCCCCATTTATTAAAAATCATGAAAACCATATGACTTAATTCATTATGTTACACAAATTATGCTTTTACAAAGCAAACACATTTTCATTATTTCATGTCATTATGTCAACCTTCAACTTTGCAATGATGGTATAATTTCTAAATAATTATCCAATAATTTAATCACACTTAGGAATTTATGCCTAGCAAAAATCATTTTAACATTATTTCATGCATACTATTTTCATGAAAATATGAAAACAAACCATCATCATCATCATCATTTGCACTATTGCACCAAAGTCTTAAGACAGCCTCTTAAGCACGCTTTTACTTTTAACAATATTTCTATCCTGGGATTAGCTTGACGACCAAGTGAGCGGTGACTCCATGAAATGGTCTATAATAGCGACAATGTCCTTTGAAATTATTGTTAGAAGTCTCTTTTTATTTTTTTACAAACAACCAATTTGTTACATCAGATTATTTCATTCAAAATATTATAACATGACATCAAAATTATAATATTTCCAAAGACATAATTTCATGAACCCTCAATCCAATTATCAAATCAAACATAAAAGCATCATAAACATACACAAGACACAAGTCATATGATCAAACATATCTCATATCATATATATATCAACAACCGTATATGTACATCATCAAAACTGGATTGGTATGCCACAATCTGTACCTCGGCATACTCAATCCTCTATCAAAAAAATAATAATGATACAATGTCAATTTGTACAATGTTAGTGCAGCCCTCTAGCCTCGAGAGCCCCTCGAACTCTCTACCTCATCTCCTCCCCCACCCTAAGGTGGACGAGGTGGCCCCATCGCAGTCTGTGTAGTCCTAGTCCTCGATCGGGACATGGTCCTCAATGACCCGATCCTGATTGGATCCGCAATGTTGGCTGGCAGGGGTAGTCTATCTACCTCTGGCACTATCTGGAAGTATAATGTCTGATAGAAAGTGAGTTGGGCGATAGCCCATGTCAACTCTCTAGAGCTCGCCCCTCCGCCCCATGCCTTGAGGCGTGCAATCTCATCCCATAGCTATGACACCTCAGCTCAGTGGCATGCAGCCTCATCCTGTAGAGTCTGCACCTGAGTCTAGAGATGATCTCTCTCTGCTCGGAGAGTAGCCAAATCACTACTCTCTCCTGTGTCGACGCCCTTGCCCTTATCGAGCGATGGTGGCCTATCCCTCTATGGAGATGGGGGTCTCGCCTCCCTCCTCTCCCTATGCCATGGCCTCTCCTGTGCCTGTGGCCTCCTCGACTCTCTCCCACCATGACCCTGGGCTACCTCCATAGCCACCTGGCGTCACATCCTAATATGACCCACAACCGCATGAATCGAACCCTGTGCCCTCGTCATCCGAGGAGGGCGGATGCCTGCATACCAGGCATCATAGCCATCGGCTACCCTTGTGTCGTCCCCATCCACTGGCTGGATGGGGGCATCATCCGCGTCCTGGCTCCAAAACCTTTGCATGTTGGGAGCCCTGCTAACCGTGGTGTTATCCCAAACATTTCGGGAAAACTCGTAATCCCTCAGAGATGGGATCCCCTATTGCAGACCGAACTACCTCAAAACTTGGTCATAGCGGTGGAGCTCCACCTCTCCCCTCTCCATCCATAGATAGTAGACTCGCATGATGTGAGCCAACTCTTATCCATCCTCGGCCCACCCTGGATGCTCCCTCCATGGTCTCCAGGTGATTTGGTCTGGGACTAGGTCATCCAATAGTCTCCGGGACATCGAAAGGTCGATCCGCCGCTGTGACCCTCTCCGGAGCCACCAGTAGAAGACTTGGGGCCTCTCCCCATCTACCCCTATCAGAGGAAGCCCTACCGGCCTCTGCACTGCAATGTGATCCCAACACCAAACCTGTAGGAGTGATGTCATGACCAGACATCGGCCGCCCTTGTACACGACCCCATACAGGATCCTGTACAACCGACATAGAACAAAATTGCCCCAAGAAAACCTGTAGCTATGGTCCTGCATATCGCAGATCACATCTACGAGCATCCACGACACCCTACACCTGCTCTGGTGGCACAACAAAAGTCCACCAACCACTCCATCTAGCACCCATGTGAGTCTGGATGCTCCAAGAATCTGGTGTAGTGCCTCGATAGTAACTCTGCCCTTCTCTAGGGTGAAGCTCAGGTCACCACATAGTCATCCCATAGCGTGGCCCTGATTGGCCACAGGAGTAATCAACCATCATTGTATGGGGATTCTCAGAATCCTCCATACATCCTCTAAAGTGGGAGTCATCTCCCCTGTCGGTAGCCAGAAACATGAGGACCCCAGATACCATCTCTCTACTAGGGCTGTTAGAAGCCCCATATTTGTGGACACCTATGGCATCTCTGCCACATGCTGCAAGCCGGCCTATGCCAGCTGATCTCGCTCTGCCTGTGTGAGAGCGGCCAAGTCATCTCTCAACCCTCCATACTTCCATTCTCTGCTCTTTAATAAACCTCTCTGCAAACATAAACAACAAAACAACAAACAATCATTAATAAATAATTCAAATAAACAATAATGCAAGTTAAAAGTTCAATTTTATGCAATTGATGATATCGCCCACTATTGGACGATATCGTCCCCAATTTGAGCAGAATTGTCTCCGATTTCGCAAGCCGAATTCGTCTCTAATTTGACGAAATCGTCCCCTTTTCGCCGATTTCGCCCTTAGGCAAAATTGCCAAAATTGAGACGATTTCATCGAAATCAGGACGATTTCGTCGAAATTGGGACGATTTCGTCTCGACGACGTCGACGGCCCAAAAACGGTCACGATGCTCAAAAATCATCTAAAAAATTACCTACAAAGCATGTAAATTCAAATTAAAGCATCCTAGTTAAGTCTAGACTCTTACCCGTAGACCGTGCCGGACCTCTGTCGATCTGTGCATCGTCTCCACCATTTTTGCTTCAGAGCTCTAAAAAACTAGAAAATGAACAGTAAAAATGAATTAAGGTTTTACCCTATTTTTCTTAATTTTATTCAAAAATAATTTTTTGCTTTTTCGCGTTTTTACCTCAAACGTTCGATTTGGGTAAAAACACGGAGGGGGCACCATAGTAAGCTGTTGTACGATTTGACCAAGAATCGTCACCTAAAAATGGGAATAATTTTTGCTTTCTCGTAGATCGAGAAGAACTCATCTTTAACACATTTTCTTCAAAAAATTCGCTAAAGAGGGGGCAAAATGTAGCACCCTAAAATTGGCACAGTAAAATTATAATAATTACATTCACCTTAGTAAATAATTTAAAATTCAAATTTAACATCCCAAACTGCCTGTTAACCGTCGGGTAATCCGTTTCCCGCTTTTTCGTGCCATTTTTAGAGGTTGTTTTGACTGTTTGATGATATCGTCGCCGATCAGATGATATCGCCCCAGATCTGACGATTTCGTCGGGGCTAGGACGTCCAGACGATCTTGTCGCAAAACTGATTTTGCAAAATTAGCTTCTATTTCAACGGGTCTCCAATCCGGGAAAAAGCGTGTCTGCGCTGTTAGGGACCCTCCCCCATTGGAGATCTCCAAAATTGGGATGATCTCCAACCTCCTAATTACTCCCCTAAGCCTATTTAATCCTAAGATATTCCCTTAGCACCCCCCTGGCTGAAATTATCTGCAATTTAACTCCATCTATGCTGAACCATCCCAATTTTTCATTTGCACTGGTCCCATACCAATTTTGTTGTAGGTACATCACTGTTTTTCAGTCGAAGCTAGCCCACATCGTCACCGACGAACTTGTTCAGATCGGAGGCAAACCTGTCGAATCCGAGATGATTTCGTACTGATGCGAGACGATATCGACTACAATCCATATTGAGGCAATCAGTGCCTAAAGTTTGCATTTCTCAACCTTTTCTTTGTTTTTTTATTCTACAAATTAGATAGTTTATTCAGTGTTTATGTTATTTTGCATTTGGAGTTCACCCATTTAGCTTAGATTGCATACTAAGATCATGATTTGTCATTAGAATATCGTAATTTTCTTGAATTTTTGTTCATAACTATTACTTAGTATTCATACATTCATTTGGTGTTGTTTTCCTCTGTTAGCACAGTAGTATTCGTTGCATTTTGTATCTGTTTTTCTGCTTGCAGGTCTCTGACGAATTCGTCTAACAAATTTGTTAGATCTTAGACGATTCTTTCAGATCTCAGACGATTCTGTCAAATTCCAGACGATCCTGACTACTTCAAACATCAGAATCATCATCAGACATCCGGATCAGGTATTCCTCATTTGTATTCTGTAAATTCTCTGTTTTATGTCTTTAAATCTATTTTCTGTACTCATTGAATTTGTATTTTCATGTAGATTAATCTATATTCATTTGGCCAAACCTAGGATATGAATGCTTAAAGTTAAAAACGAACACATAAAAACACATTCCAAACCTAGGCATGGAAACTGCCCTTAAATGTTTCCTGGTGAACCCACCATCCATCGAAAAATCATCAAAATACACCTCCCTTGAGAGGCGGGACCTTTGCAAAGTCCTCTCAGTCCGAGGTACCACGACATCCTTTTCCCATCCCCCTTTTGGGCACGGATCCTATAGCCTGAAGGTAAGGATGCGAAAAATTTGGAGCGATACACTTTGTTCTAGACCTGAAGTTGGTGTAGTTTCGTTTTCTATGATAGCATGGCCAGGAGCCTAATCTCTTTCAGACTACAATAAGTTCATCTTCTTTTGTTTTCATTTCATTAAGGTTTATTTAATTTATGTTGTAGATCTGTGTTATCAAAGATTGGGTATGCTACTAGGCTTCATTCTTTTTATTGTATGCTAGGGAAAATTACAGATTTAAGGTTCAGGCCTGTTCTAATTGCTCTGTCCTCATTGTGCGAGCTAAGCTGCTGGTGAGAGATACCAATTTCAACTGAATTTCCTTATGCTTGTGATTTTCTTTTAGATCTATTTTTGTCTCTATCTTATGCTCTTAGTGGAAGGTGATCTTAGAAAGCTGGACACTTTCCTCTTTGATTTGTTCTATTGTGAAGCTAACTGGTATAACTAAAATTGGTAGTTGTGTTTTTGTAGCTAAGTTAGGTAAACTTCTCTTTCTGCCCTACTCTACTTTCTCTGTTCCATCGATTGAATGATCCATTTTTATTTTCTTTAGAATTTGTCTTTTATTTAAAACTGCTAAAACATAAAGAGCTAGATCAAAGAACTGATTGTAAATTTGAGTGTCCACAAAGATAACCAATTCCAAAAACATTACTGAACCAAAGTCCAGAACCCGTTGTAAGGTAATAGACAGTCCGCTTGAAAACTATTCCAGAAGCGAAAAAGAGTGAATAGACATTCGACCCAACTCTGTAACTCACACCTTGGATATCCAGCAAGATCCTAAAGTGAGTGGGATTTATCCCTTATAAGTGTTATCAGAGTTTCATGCTCATTCTTCATAGGGTGTGTATAAAAGTCGAACCAACATTTAAAATTGGCGCTAGAAGGAGGGCCCAAAGTTTAGTAGTTTGTTAAGGATTGTAAGGTTGTAAGTGCTGGTGAAAAGCTGGATTCTACTTATAGAGTAACAAGGTCCCACTCCAGAGCTAGAGAGCTCCTTGTGCCTGAGTTAGAAACCCCAAGAAGAAGCAGCCTCAGAAGGGCCAAGTCCTTGTCTAAAATAGTTTTGTCACCACTTGTAGTTACTCCAACTACAACTGAAAGTATCATCGTCAATCAAGTAGTAATGGCAAACTGGTTGGGTTCCACTGCCTTAAATATCTCGGGTGCAGCCCATGACCTGCCCAAAAATCCTGAGAGATATCTTCCCAAATACAAGCATGATGGAACTAGGACAGCAGAAGAACACCTAGTAGCATTCAAGAATGCTCTAAAATTGTTAAATGTACAACATGAAGATGTGGCTTGCAGATTGTTCCCGTTCACTCTCCAGGAGGGAGCATACGACTAGTTTTTGAATCTCACTAACGATTCTATTACCAGTTGGAATGACTTGGAAAAGGTTTTTGTATCATAGTTTGGTGAAGTGATAGATCCCAGTGTATTATATCAGCAATTTTTTGGTATTAAAAGAGAAATAAATGAATCTGTCAGATCTTACAATGTCAGATTTCAGAAGGCTTATGGTAGACTGACTGGTTATTATGTGCCAAATGCAGACCTGGCATTAGAAATTTTTAAGAATTCTCTAGATCCAATGACTTCTATTTTCTTGAAAAGAGATGCCTCTATTACCAATCTAACAGAGGCTTATAAAGAAGCTCTGGTTCTGGAAAGACAGTTGGGACCTCAACCTTTAAATGCTCATCAAATTCCTTTGGTCACACAAGGTACCCCTATTTTCAATCCCATACCACATTAGATGATGTTGCCAGCATGTCAAACTCCACCATCAGGAAATCCATTGGCTATAACGCCTGCTAAAAATGTACAGAATCCAGGTAAAGAAGCTGATAACACAAGAGTCGAGGAAGTGTCAAAAATAGTCCAAAAGTTGGCAAATGACTTTTTAAGTTTTAAAAGGCAAGTTTCTACTAGGGAGAACTCAAACAGGTTTTCTTATCAGCAAAATAGATTCACTCGGCCCCCATACGAACCCAATAAGGATTATAAAGGTAAAGGGCATGATGTAAATATTTGTGACTTGGCTTTGCCTAACTGGTGCAGGATACATGCTACTTCTCAGCACGGGGAATTGGATTGTTTGGAATTCTGTAATGCCTTTGAAGCTTTATCTGGTGAGTTGATTTCTCCTGAACATCAAAGAAATGTGGATGGCCCAAGTTCATCCAGCCATAGTGTAGCTATGGTCTTAGATTCTTTCACTTTTCCAGGTGAGTCTGAGAATGTAGTGGAGATGCCTATGGATGAGGTGCAGGCTTTTCAACAATACAGGAGGGACAACTACAACCTCAGAAATAGAAATTCGGAGCCCAACACTACATCTACCCCTCCGGACAACTCCCACAATGTTCCTCTAGATCCATCTTCAAGCAATAACCCATCTCCACCCAAGGGAGGAAATCCGAGAGGACCAGATGCATTTGTCCCTCCACTCAATAAGGGATATAATATAGTGGAGGACATGAAGAAGATCAAAGCCAACATCACTCTTCATGAGTTGGCCCAAATTTTGGAACAGAGGGATAACTTGATTAAAACATACTCTGGGCCTACTACCAAATCTTTGGACAAGGGAAAGAAGATGGCAAATGCAAATGTGGCCATGTATAAAGAGAAGACTGAAGTTCCGCCTTTTCTACTGACTGTTCGTATTTTTGGGAAAAACTTACACAACTTTCTGGTAGATTTGGGTGCTTCAGCTAATGTTATGCCTTTGGCCATTTGTCAACAGTTGGGTTTAACCCCAATGAAGTCTGAAAGAAGAGTTGTCCAATTGGATAAATCAGAGGTTAAAGTAGTAGGTGAACTTCAGAATATTCATATCCAGCTAGCATCTGAGCCAAGGGCACAACACAGAATTGAAATTCAGGTGGTAGATATTCCTGTGGGATACGGGATGCTTCTGAGCAGGGATTGGTCAAAATATTTGAATGGATACTTGGCAACTAATTTTTCACATATGTGGTTGTCGTGGAAAGGAGTTGCAAACCAATTAAGGGTTGAAAGAGAACCTAGATACAAACATATGATCACTGAATATAATGCAGAAAATGAGACTATAAATATTGTTGATGTAGATATTGGGGTTTATAATTTAACAACGGGACAAAATGAGAAGCTTAGTAAAGCTCATCTTGTTCATAATAATGAAGTTTGGACGCTTCATGTGGATGGGGCTAAATCTAAATAGGGTTTTGGTACAGGGGCAGTTCTTAAAGGACCTGAGAGTCAGACATATTTTATGTCTTATCGCCTACAGTTCCCTTGCACAAATAATTTAGCAGAGTATGAAGCACTGGTGCTAGGATTGAAATTTTCTTTGGACAGAGGTGTAAGAAATATCCAAGTTTTTATAGATTTAGAGTTGGTGGCTAATCAAGTTAAAGGTAAATTTTAGTGCAAAGCATCCTACTTAAAAGGATACAAACACCGAGCATGGGATCTCATGGAAGATTTTGATGCTTTTAATTTAATGCACATACCTAGAGAGCAGAATTCACGTGCAGATGTCTTAGCTTCATCAGCCGCAAGTCTGAAGCCACTGGAAGAGTTCAAATGGAACAAATTTTTGATCGAGTTAGTCCCTTGTCCTTCGGTCCCAAATAATGTAGATAATTTTTAGGTTTTCTCTGATGACCAGTAGATTATAAATTTTTTACAGAGTACCAATGCGTTTGAAAATGCTATAATCGATGATGGACAAAGGGATACTCTGCTGGAATAGTTAGACGATGAAAGGGGAATAATAAGGTTGAAAGATAACAGAATTCCGAAAGGGATGGTGGAACTGGAGCGGCTATTTGATGTTGACCAAATTAAGCAAAAGGTGAGTTCTGGGGATTCTATTGGTGTAACAAACAGTGAGACTGAGAACCTGAATGTTGGGACTGAAGAAGATCCCAGGCACCTTAAGTTGGCTAAAACTTGTGACCCTGAAATAAAAAGAAATATGATTGAATTTCTTCACAGGTCCAAGGATGTTATGGCCTGGTCTTACAAAGACTTAAAGGTTTTTGATCCAAAAGTTTACACCCATGTTATACCTTTAAAAGAGTTTTGCAAACCTTTCCGAAAAAAACAGAGGCATGTCAACGCTTTGCTAGAGCCCCTCATCAAGAAGGAGGTAGAAAAATTATTGAGTGCCGCCATTATTTTTCCCGTTAGGCATTCTACTTGGGTGGCCAATTTGGTGTCGGTCAAAAAGAAAAATGGAGAGATCCGCTTGTGCGTGGATTTTAGAAACTTGAACAAGGCATCTGAGAAAGATAATTATCCTTTGCCTTCCATGGATGAGGTGCTACAAATTGTGAATGGTTCAGAAATGATGTCTTTCTTAGATGGATTCTCAGGGTATAATCAGATACTAGTTGAGAAGGAAGACAGGATGAAAACTGCCTTCACAACCAAGTGGGGAACTTTCGCCTACAAAAGAATGCCATTTGGATTGACTAATGCCGGAGCTACTTTTCAACGTGCAATGGATCATGCTTTCAAAGGCCTTATGGGTAAGTGCATCGTTGTCTACATGGATGACTTGACAGTTTTCTCTAAATCTTGGTTTGACCACGTAAAGCATTTGGAGTCTATTTTCAACAAATGCAGGGAGTTCGACATTTCTTTGAACCCCAAGAAGTGTGTTTTTGGTGTAACTAAAGGAAAGCTCCTTGGACACTTGATCACCAAAGATGGCATTTCCATGGATCCTGACAGAGTTGAAGCCATATCCGGGATACCCTTTCCCAACTCTAAGAAAGAGTTAAGATCCTTTTTTGGGAAAATTAATTTTGTCAGAAAATTCATCTCCGGCTTCGCAAAAATAGTCAAGCCACTGAATGACATGCTGAAGGAAACTGCTAAGATCATTTGGACAACAGAAGCCAAAACAGCGTTCCAGGAGATCAAATCTGCCATCCAACAAGCTCCAGTGCTGGTGAGCCCAGACTTCAGTACAGATTTTTATTTGTACTCTTTTTCTTTTGAACACACACTTGCTATGGTTTTGACCCAACGAAGAGAAACAGGGGAGCATCCGATTGCCTTCAAGAGTACCAACTTAAAGGGGGCTGAGCTCAAATACTCTCGCTTGGATAAGCAAGCCTATGCCTTAGTAAGAGCAGTTAAGCAATTCAGGCACTACATACTAAGAAGCAAAGTCCATGCTATAGTTCCTGATCTAGCTGTCAAATACTTGTTAAGCCAGGATGAATTGGGTGAGCTGAGAGGTAATTGGGTTACAAGACTGCAGGAATACGACTTAGAAATTTGGCCTGCAAAATTAATCAGAGGACTTGGGTTGTCTCAACATATTGCTGAAGTACCTGTACAAGGAGAAATTAATCAGTTGGACTCTGGATTCGATGATTGGTATGGAGATATCATTCATTTGCTGCAATTTGGAATTTGCCCATCTCACCTGAATAGAACCCAGAGAAGAGCACTAAAGTTGAAATCTGCTCATTTTCTGCTCAAAGGAGGTAACTTGTATAGAGAAAATTATGCTGGCATATTCTTAAGATGCATTTCTCAGAATGAAGTCAATGAGGTGATGTCCAGTTTTCATGAGAAGTTAGGGGCAGGGCATTCTTCAGGTTTCGCTACTGCACACAAGATATTGAGAGCAAGCTATTACTGGCCTACATTGTTTAAAGATGCACATCAACATGTGAGAACTTGCCATCAGTGTCAAAATTTTGCATCCAAAGAGGCTAATCGAGCTCTACCATTGCAGCCTATTGTAATAAACAAACCTTTTATGCAATGGGGACTTGACTTTGTGGGTGTGATAAACCCAAATTCATCAGTAGGGCATAAGTATGTTCTAACAACCACCGATTATTGCACAAGATGGGTTGAAGCAGCAGCCACCATGAGGAGTACAACCCATGAGGTGATCAAATTTCTAGAGTCAAATATCATAACCAGGTTTGGAGTTCCTTTGAATTTGGTGTGCGACAATGGGCCAACCTTTCAATCATTAGAGTTTGCAGAGTGGGCATACCAGATGGGGATAGTCATTAGATTTGCATCCAACTATTACCCCCAGGGTAATGGACTAGCTGAGTCCACAAATAAGAATCTGATGAATGCCATTAAGAAGTCTACTATAGACAAACCCAGACAGTGGCACACATTATTGAAATATGCACTTTGGGCTGACAGGATAAGACATAAAGTAGCTCTTAAGACTTCCCCATTTGCTTTGTTGTATGGTATTCAGCCCATTGTTCCTATTTCTTTGAAATTGCCCACTTATCAATTTGTTTTAGACTATTTTGAGGATCAAGCAGATGCAGAGGCTCGTATTTTGGATTTAACTAATTTGCAGGATGAACGACTTCAAGCCCTGGAACATTTTAGTCGGCACCAAGAAATAGTCAAGCACTGGTTTGACAAAAGATCCAGAGTGAAGGCCTTCAGACTCGTAGACCTGGTGCTTCTATGGGACAAAGCCCATGAAAAGAAAGGTAAACACACAAAGTTGCAACCGCTATGGATAGGGCCATACCAGATTTCCGAGATCCTAGGTAATAATGCATTTCGTCTACAGGACCTTGAGGGTAATTTTTTGAACCTTCCTGTTAATGGTCAATACCTAAAGCATTATTTCTCAGTTGTCCCATCCAATACATCATTTGAATAAATCACAAAGACGTTGTAACATGTGTATATATTGTAAATAAGCTTTGAAGTAGTTTGTTTTTATTTTATTTTGTTTGTTTTTAAAGTTCTGTGTTTTATCCTTTGGGGTCTGTACAAATTTCTTTTAGCTTTTAAAATTCTATTTTTTTTAAGTTTTGCCTGGGCAGCAAAGAAAGAATCAGCCTTTAAAAATTGTTTTTATTCTGAGTTCAAAATCCAGTGTTCATTTTGTTTTATTCTAATTAAGAGATAGTCTGCTTAAACTGAACAGTGGAACTATTTTGTTATTCAGAACAACAGTAGAAAGATAATTGGATTTTGTGTCTTGCTTGCCACAATTATTTTAATTATAAAGAAACTACTATACTGTTTGGCTGGAGAAACTCCCAGGGAATCCAAGAAAAGTTGGTCGTAAGAGGGGACTTTGATTCGTGAAATTATTTAAGTGTCCATAGAGGCTATCAGTACCCAGGCTGAAGCAATTTCCAGATCGATGAAGAATAAAAAATAAAAAAAATTGTTTTTAGCAGGGCTTTCCAATTTTTGGTATATTTCAAAAGAGAAAGAGAGAGAAGGTGAAAGTTGAGCAAGGCAACATAAAACTGGCACTCTTTTCTATACACAAAAAAAAAGAAGAAGAAGAAGTTATGTAATGAAAGAGATAGCCAAGGCTCCAGAAGATGTTTTCTTTTACCAAGTTGTAGATACCACCTCATAGTTGTGGATCAGGGTCGTGAAAATCTAAAGAGTAACTCTGTCGGAGATGTAAATGGCTAAACTAGTAAACAGAGCCCTACTCGGTTTCCCCTTTCACAATCTAGAAAAGCTGATCAATCCGAAGTAAAACATTCGAAGGCCCAGTCATCCTTGAAGAAAGTTTTATACGCTTATAATTGCACATCAGAAATCTTCCTTAAGTGATTCAACCTAGTATGTCCTTGGGAAATTTTAACAACTATCAGGTAGTAGTTAAATTATTTTGAAGAATATTTGTGGCAAGGCATGGTACATGGTCTATATTGTTTTGAAACTAGAGTCCTGGATTCTAAAATAGTGCTACTATTTTCCCCGCAGATATCGCCATTTGTTGAGAAGCAACACACCCCCACTAAAAAAATGAAATTCCATCCTTTGAAAATATTTAGCTTTCATTTTGCCGTAGGGACCCTCTTGATGTTTTTCAGGTTTTTATTCCAAATTTTGCTTGCCTCCTTCTTCTTCAAGTTTTGCATATACCAAAGTATCTAAGTAGGCTTGCATATGGCTTTGATTTCAATTTAGAATTCATTTTTAAAATGTTAGAATCATTATGAGTAAAGAAGATCTTTCACTAATATGTAAAAAAATGCAGAGTACAGATGAACAAAATCATTAGAGTCAACCTACATTTTTTGGAGAATTGGCAAAGTGGAAGTCACTTGGGAATGTCGTGATTTTGCGACAATTTTTGTTTTTGGAAACGTCGCGATATCGTGACATTTTCCATTTTTGAAAACGTCGCGATATCGCGACATATTTTGGTAGAAAAGGCCAAGCCTCAGAAATGTCACGAAATCATGACGTCACGAAATCATGATGCATTTGGAAGAAAAGGCCAAGGCATAGAAACTTCACAAAATGGTGACGTCGCAAAATCGTGATGCATTTGGTAAAGAAAGAGCCAAGGCATAGAAACGTCATGAAATCGCGACATCATGAAATCGTGACACATTTGGTAAAGAAAATGCCAAGGCATAGAAACATTATGAAATTGCGACGTCGCAAAATCATGACGTGTCGTGATTTTGCAATGAAGAAGGCAAAATGGAAGACAGGTGAAGGGAAACTTCGCGTTTTCATGACATGTCACGGTTTTGTGGCAAGGAAGTTGAAACAGAAGAAAAGTGAAGGGAATGCATAGCGATTTCGTGACATGTCACGATTTTGTGACATGTCACAGTTTTGCGACAAAGAGGCCAAAATGAAAAGCAGCTTGAGGAAAATGTCACGTTATCACGACACGTGTCAAAAGAAATCAAGCCGACGTGTGATAAAAATTAGGGTTTAATTTAATAATATTAAAATGCTAATCCTTGTTTTGTCTTTTGTAGAAAGCCATCTGGCAGTTGCATACTAGCGGAAGTAATGGCGAAAAAGAAAAAATAAGCGCGGATCAAGCAAAGGCCGTCAGATGGAAATGTGAGATGCCGAGAATTTCTGGTCCATCCAGATTTTATAGATCTGGCCGCAAAGAGACTTTACGGTGACTAAGCAGCTGCCCATTTAATGGAATATGTCGGCAATTGATCGAAAAATGAAAATATCTACACACAGTTACCAGAATTTGCCGATGGATGCATTTAACAGGAGAATTTATGGTGAAAGTAATGGCGTGCAGAGAATTTCAACTTAGAGGTGGCTCTGCGAAGATAAAATGTCCAGAGAAACTAGTGACTCATCCAAATTTCTCTGAGGAATTAATGAGACGCTCTCGACAGATGCAACAGAAAGATGAAGATACCTTCACACGTAGTGCCCATTTATGGAATATATCGGCGATCGGCCAAAAAATGAAGATATTTACTTGTAGTTACAGATGGATGAGAATAATATCAGATCATGCCTTCTCCATTTATGGCAAGTAACTGCACTAAGATTTGTAGAATGGTTAGGTTTTATCGAAACTCTATTTTAAAAGGCCTTATATTGTAAAACCTGGGTAGTAGAGTTTAAGTGATAAGATTTAGGGTTTTGGAAGAAGATATTTTTGAAAAGATCAGGGTTTGTCTTGAGTCTATATATACTTCTTTTGGATGTAAATTTAGGAGGCGAAAACTTAGAAATAAAAGCTATTGGAGCAATTTCCTGCAAATCTTGTTTGAATGCTTTGTTCTGGACCTGGAGTTGGTGTAGTTTCATTTTCTATGATAGCATGGCCAGGAGCCTAATCTCTTTTAGACTGCGATAAGTTCATCTTCTTTTGTTTTTGTTTCATTAAGGTTTATTTAATTTATGTTGTAGATCTATGTTATCAAAGATTGGGTATGCTACTAGGCTTCATTCTTTTTATTGTATGCTAGGGAAAATTATAGATTTAAGGTTCAGGCCTGTTCTAATTGCTCTGTCCTCACTGTGCGAGCTAAGCTACTGGTGAGAGATACCAATTTCAACTGACTTTCCTTCTGTTTGTGATTTTCTTTCAGATCTATTTTTGTCTCTATCTTATGCTCTTAGTGGAAGGTGATCTTAGAAAGTTGGACACTTTCCTCTTTGATTTGTTCTATTGTGAAGCTAACTGGTATAACTAAAATTGGTAGTTGTGTTTTTGCAGCTAAGTTAGGTAAACTTCTCTTTCTACCCTACTCTACTTTCTCTGTTCCATCGATTGAATGATCCATTTTTATTTTCTTTAGAATTTGTCTTTTATTTAAAACTGCTAAAACATAAAGAGCTAGATCAAAGAACTGATTGTAAATCTGAGTGTCCACAAAGATAACCAATTCCAAAAACATTACTGAACCAAAGTCCAGAACCCGTTGTAAGGTAATAGACAGTTCGCTTGAAAACTATTCCAGAAGCGAAAAAGAGTGAATAGACATTCGACCCAACTCTGTAACTCACACCTTGGATATCCAGCAAGATCCTAAAGTGAGTGGGATTTATCCCTTATAAGTGTTATCGAGTTTCATGCTCATTCTTCATAGGGTGTGTATAAAAGTCGAACCAACATGTCTAAGCATTAATATGTCATTCATCAAGAAGAGTGATTTGATCAAGGTGAGCCTATCGTATTGTGTCGTCATCAATGAATTCTTGTAGTGAGATGCACAATGAAGGGATATCAATATCCAAGGGCATGATGATATAAATGCCATAAAATAAATAAAATAGTTTTGCTCCAGCTGGTTTTCAAATGCTTATTTGATAAGCCCATAGCACTAGAGGAAATTGAAGTTGCCAATCCTTATGATGATTATTAATAATTTTCTTAATAATGATAATATTCATTTTGTTTGATACCTCAGCCTACCCATTACTCTATGGATAGTAAGGAGTTGCAAATGTATGTTGGATATGGTACTTGGTGCACAAATATCTAACCTCATTATTATTAAAGGGTCGTCCATTATTTGAGATGATCTTCAATGAAATACCAAAATGATATATGATGTTATGGAGTAGGAACTTTGCGATGTGTGATCCAATAATAGTAATAAGGAAAATGACCTAAATTAATTTAGTAATGTACTTAGTTGTCATGATGGTGAATGTGTGATAACCTAAATATAGGAGAAAAATATTTCCAATTAAATCAAAGCTCCACTAAGAGAAAGGCCACAACAAATGGATGGGTTGCAAATTTTGTGAAGATACGTGTCACAAATTAGCATGATTATAATATTTGATGCACATTTTGACATAGCACAAAAATCCTACTCCATTGTAGGCCAATAATAGACCATTTATATAATATTCTTTGTGATAGCCGTGTCGATAAAATGGCCACCACAAGTGCCATCTTGATCTTGAGAAATAGCCCAAGTATATTCTTGGGGTTTTAAGAAATTAAGGAGAAGACCATCATAGCTTCAATGGTAAAGTATGTCCCATAGAAATACATGTAGCATAGTTTTGTAGTATTCCTAATGGGGAGGTGATTCTCAGGCTTACAATGATCAACTTACTATCCTTTTTCAAATACCCAAATCGTACAATTGTACAATCTTCACAACAACTAATATGCGACCAAAATATAGCTTGTACGAACTCAAATCGTACCACTGTATGATATCAAATCATAGAGTGTTAATTCTTGTATGATTTGACACTTATTCATTCCTCCATATTCAGTTTTACAAGCTATTGTACACAGTTTTGTAACTAATTTGTTCAATTTTCAAATATTACCAAATCGGGTAAGTTTTCCTTAATTGTATAAACTGCCAAATTGGGTAAAGTTCTATTGTACGATTTGTAGCACATATGGTCCACAATTTGTACAAATGAAAAGTTCATAAATGTGCAAAATTGGATACTCTTATGTACCAATCTCTCTCATACAATTCTTGGAAAGTTTTGAAATGGCAATTACTCCATCTTTACCAACATGCAAGTTTTATCTATAGGGTTTGAGAGAGTTCTTCACAATTGCAATATCCAAAAATCATACAACATCCTTCAATACATATTTACTAATACAATATACCTCATAGATCATTTATAGGTCTCAAACCAGTGTTGATTCAATTCCATTATTCATATTAGTGCATTAACAGTATCCACAGACACAGAGAAGTAACATGCAACAACTAGATACTGTAAAACATTACTCCATGATTCCATAATTGTATAATACATGTGAAAATACTATGAAATTTTATTCTTAATTAATTACTCTTCAATGGTGCAGTACAATCACTAACATATTCCATAAAGATACATAATAACTAGCAATTCCACACAATAGTCATATCGATGCATTCAATACTTAGACTAATCAGACTAAACTATGACCAGACTAACAAAAATTGAAAAGGGGGAATTATATAATGTTTATGAGGCCGTTCCAAGTGGTTCCTAAGGCAATTCATTATTCATAAATACCCATATATAACAAAATATTTAATTACACCCTTTTACTAAGTCTAACATGATTTATCAAATGCATTCACAATTATAGTTCAAATTGTATTTCATTTGTATTCCATTGCACCTTGTACATTTTACCTTTCTATTTGTACATTTTCCTCTTTGTATGTTTTAATATTGCTTGTACATTTTGCCAAAAATTTTAAAATTTTTAAAACTATTAGAACTAGGTAAATCCTCTTTGTCACTTCTTCCAGGAGGTGGTATTGTCGCCTACATCTACCCTCTCCTTTACTTTGGTCAGTGTCCTCACCAACTCGTATTTTTGTTTCATCTGGGCCTTATATTTTTTGATTGCTTTTTCACTGTATTCCATTCGGGCACGAAGCATTGTGTGTTGGTTTTGTAATTTGGTTGTGTAGTTACCCATTTCTACTACTTTCACATAATGCTAGTTGGTTGCCTCCTTGGTAGTCTTCAGGATTTCCCTTAATTGCTATTCACACTCAGTAGCACTCTTCTTAATATTCTCCTACAAATGTGCTTCTATTCGAGCTACTACTTCTAAATCTTAATTATTTTCTATAATGGTCTTTAGATGGTGATTAATATTAGCCTTCAAATCACGAACAATCTCCTCCTTAATTGTTAGTTGTGTTTGCTTTCATAGGATCATATCATTACATCACTTATTATTTTATAAGCTCTTCTATATTCTTATCCTACATTGCTAGTTGATCATATTTTGTAGCCAACTATGTTTTTAGTTGTTTATATTTTTCCTACAACTATTCTTATTTTGCTTTTAATTGAGCTTCCAACTCCTTGATTCTTTCTTCTACCATTTGTGAGACCTGTTGCTTCTCCTCTTCTAGAGAACTAATTTTTACCTCAAAATCAACTCTGTTACTTAGAAGTTCTTCTTCTAATTTATTTAACTTATCTTCTACCGCAGCCTTACTCTTATTCAATTCTTCCTCCATTGTAATAATTTCCTTTCGAGTGGCATGTATCTTATTTATGAGATTCCTTGAGCTGATAGATCTGCTCCAATCCTATGCTCAACCACTTTATCCAATGTGTTAGAAATTTTAACTTCCTTAGAGTGATAGCTAAACCTGAGGTGACTGTATTATGTTCCAACTCTACTGTATTCAGGGGACAAATCAAAAAATTAGCTCTATTTAAGTACAATATCAGATGCTTCTTATAGTTGGTTCTCACTCCATCTGATAAGTCATCTCTCCCTAACATAATTGTTACCTCTTCCTTGGGTAACCTCCATGGGTGTTGTACATGAATATCAACAATTATCTTTATATGATCCTCACTACTCACCCATTTTGTTATCTTTTCCAATTTGATAAACACTTGTTCCTCCCATAGCTTCAACTCTCCTATGCATCCAATACAAAACTGTAATTTGGTACTACACACGGCATTGGCTATCGGATAGAATAAATGGTCCACCTAATCCTCTATCATTTTTGCATCCTCCTACATTTCAATATTTTATAACTATGTTACCTCTAGGAGGTAGCTTTTTTGCATCCTTCGTAGTTCTTATTGTGTAGGATTTTGTTATTTCTCTTCTTTCAAGTGGTGACTAGAGCTTCCCCCAAGATCCATTAGTGCTTTCTTCATGTTTATATTTTCCTGCGATGGAGTCTGTTCTATAGTTATCTCAACCTCTATATAATTTTAAATATCAACAACCTTAGGATGAGATTTCTACTACCCTGTGGGTTATTGCACTTCCTTTTGCTTTGTTAAGTCCACCTATTGTTCTTTTAGTACCTACTTTTCTTTCTTATTTTTCTAGACTTCCATTGTTGTAACCTCTTCAACAACAACATTTTCCTATTCCTATGATACATTTGTATCTTATTGTGAATCATCCTATTCAATTTGACTCGTGCCTTCTCCCATCATGAATCTAAAGTGAGACTTATTTTTCTCTCTTGATTCTTCTTCTAAGTCTTCCAATACTGGCTTGGATTTCTCTTTGAATTCATGTGTAGTGGCTACCACTTCTTGTACTATTTTACTCTCTTCTATATCATCCAAAATTATAGAAGAGTCTAAAATTTTGAGATTGGTAGACTGGAAAACATGTAGGGACTCTACCATATCCTCTACTTCTGCCCAATTCGAATTGTGTAAATCTAGCTTAGCTGAGTTTGACTACCCTTCTGCTTGTTGATTCTCCTATATAGGCTCAACTTGTTTTCCTAGAATGAGATTGTTTGCCATTATTTACCGTTGTATTCTCATTCTTATCCGTACTAGGCCAGATTGTCTCCCTATAATTTCCTCCCTTTCTTGAATTAACAATTACTCCTGTTATCATTGTTGAATTTCTTGTTGTTCTAGTTTAGGCTGCAAATGCCTAGGTCTTTTCCTTTTATGGTGTATCTAATAATTCGAAGGAGTATCCTCATGCACTACAGTGGCCTTCTACTTAGATGATTTATTTGCTCAAGACTTATCTGGAGTCTCCTTTTAAATTGGCACTAACTTTACCCACCATAGAATGGTTGGTCTACCTGCATCAATATTCCTAGGCTCTGTCATACCCAAAAAATTAATTCCCATCTCTGTGATAACATTGAATAATAATCCAATAGCATGGAAATTCATCCTAAAATTACTTGCCATTTTTATCAGCATGTCATGCATCCTTTTATCCAGATAGGTACCTAGATCATACCAAATACCTGTGGTGATACCTTCCAAATATTAAGCCATCCATATTGGCATCTTTGTAGCTCATGTTTCTCCTGATAGTCGAGCCATTATAATATTCATGGTGAATTGCCAATTCTTTCCAATCAACTGGCTCTATTTAATCCCTCGAGTTTTTGTACTCGATATCTTTTCTTATGTCAGTGATTTCATATTGGTGAGTGAAGTGATGATGTGACGTGTCTCAATCGGATCAAGCAGCTTATTGACTATCTTAATGTCATATTGAAAAAATCCAAATGTTATTCAAAATTCCTCTACTATGAACTCTACCTTCATCGACCGCTTGCCCACATTAACATAGGCAAGTCTCCTTGCAGGATTATATGCCTGAACAATCTACAACAAATAGTTATAAAAGGTCTTCTAGTGTGGTGGCACATATGCTATCATAGCTACGCTAGCCTTCTCAATTTCTCTTTTCCATGGGTGGTTATTATTTTCTTCTTTTCTCCACCACTTCCATAATCTATCTCATCCATGCTATATAAATGATATCCTTGTTATATCAACCTGGTCCTCCTTGGATTCACTACTCAGATCCTCCTCTAGATCTGGGTAATGTAATTCACTACGCAGTTCTCTCCTTGGGGCTCTTTCATGTGCCATTTCCTCATTTCAAAACCTTGGTGGTGTCCTTTTATTAGCCCTCCAATACCTCTACCCTCTCCACATATTGTATCCTCTTCTCCTCCAAGGATGATTACCATGCCAACCATGGGACTAAAATTATTGCCCTTGGTGTTGCCATGTATGTGACTCTCTCTCGTGCAGAGGTCCTGGTGATTGTTCAACTATGTTGGCTACAATTCTTCTTAACCAATATCCAAACTCTTCAACCAAAATTATTTTCTTATCATTCCTTTGATTAGATTTACATTCTGGACATTGACCATCATGCAATCAGTAATCCATTTAAAATTGTACAATGTTACTGTAAATCGTACAATACACCCTCCAAATCGTTGATGTAATGTTTTTGTTCCTACAACCACCTCCAAATCGTACAATCTCTCAAACTGCTTCAAATTTTTCCCAAATTGTAAATCATATACCGACTACACCAAAATATATAGGGGCCATACCAATTTGTACAACATCACTTTCCACCTAATATCCTTTGCCAAATCCATACAATTATGTATGATTTCATATTATTTTCTCAAAAAGACTTAAATTGGCCTTTGAACTACTTGAAATCGCATAAATTATTTTTGAAATAGTACAATATTTTCTTCAAATCATACAAAACATCTTTTGAAACCCTTTTTAACCTAAAAATTATGTATTTTACTTCCTTTCCATGATTTATCACTGATCCAATTACCGAAATATACCAGTTTATCTTTCTAGTGCAATTTCGAAGCAAATCTACAAATTTTCTTTTACTTGGCACAATTTCTCTCAAAATTGTTTTTTCCATTTTTCTCTAATTAGGGTTTTTAATCTCCTTTTCCTTGCAATTTCTTCACTCTGGTTCCAATCTGTAATTTTCTTGAAATTTGGGTGGATGTTTTTCACAATATGGTTCTTGCTTTGATACCTTCTACTACAAACCCTCACTTCCCTTTAATTGAAATTCAAAATTACTTTTAATGCAATTGAAACCCTTACTTTTCTCTTTTAGTTTGATTTATTTGAATTCAAAAAATCTTCTTGGTGCAAATTTAAAAATGGGTCATGTAATCTTGTAATTTATTGATGAATTTCAATGCCCATGTAGAATATTTCATCTAGTTGCATGCTTTTCACCTTCACTCTCCTTGAAATTTCAAATTTACCCTTGTACGGTTTGCAAAATTACTTTAAATGTCCACTTATTTAAATTGTTGTGAAACCCTAATCATTCAATTTTTAAAATTGTACCCCTTTAACTTCTTTGCATGTATTTTTGTCTTATTTTACTTGGATGATTGACAAATTACCACTTTCATGTAATTTCATCTTTTTTCTGCTCTTTTTTGACAACTCAACATTCCACTCATGCAAACATTAATTGCGATGATTGCAAATCATACATTTGTAGATAAAATCATACATTGTACACTCTAAATCATACAACATGATTCCTTGTATGATTCTACTTGTATTTTTTTAATTTTTTCTTGTACAATTCTAAACGTGTTCTTTTTCCACCTTTTAACTATCTTGTACGATCTATCACTTAGAGAAATTTTCCATTTCTCTCTCTCTTGAAGAGGTCACCATTTCCAGTTTTCAACCAAATTCCTTCTTAATTGCATCATGAGGGATTTTCACAACTAAGGAAAATTACTTTTTATTTCTTTTATTTTTCTTTTCCTTTTTATTTTCTTTTTTTCCATTTCCTAATACTATTTGCATTTACCTTCATGGGAATTGTGCAGTGACATTCACTTGCACGGTCCCATGATTCTTCTGTTGGAGGTTCGACCATGATATTATGAGTGATTGTGTCACCCAGTACCACTTGCTCTCTAGGGAGATTCATCTCAATTTGTGATGTTACCAAGTTACCTGGCCTTCCACTACCATGTGTACAATTTGAAATTGTACAATTGCAAACTATAGTATCTTCTCCTTGTGTCTCTACCTCTTTTCGTACATGTGATTGATCCCTTGGTAGCGATGCTCTGACTATTCTATTGTCATTTGAGTGACTTCTACACCTATCTCCTCGAATCAATTCTATCTCTAGACTTGGTGATCGAATACTTTGTTATACCTAGATTTTTTCATCTGCAAAATACACTTTTTCTCTACCAACAAGGCCTCTACCTTGCAAGTGACATCCATGTCCTATTCCTCTTGACATCATACCTCTCTAAATAATTTGTTGTTCATCCCTTACTTGGATTAATCTTCTACCTCCTTCCACTCTTCGAGGTCCTCGTCAGATTAGTGGTGGTCATCCCAATGTATATTGCCTTGTAGGGTTTGGTAAGATTCCTCTTATCCTTGGTATACCTTACAGATTTATTTTCTAGTTCAAACATGCCAAAGGTGTGTCTCTCGGCCATCTAGGAGTAGGGGTTCAAAACCTTCCTCGTCCTCTTCCTCCTCTCGATGTAACATCACCTTGACTTATTTCATTCCATGTTTGAATACCTCCTCCCCTTCCTAGATTAATCCTTAGGGGTCCTTGTCAATTCCTTTCTCCCATTTCTTGATTATCATGAGTTATCTCTACCAACTCAATATTGGCTAGTGGATTTCTACTTCATCTTATGCTTGGTGCAAATTATCGTAGTGCTCTAATTCTATGATCTGCATGTATTAAGTGACATCTTGATCTTCTCTCAAAGAATATTTGTGGAGATGAGGTTTCCAGTATCCCTTTGTATGCATCAAAAAAGTCCATCTTAGAACTTGCATCATTATGATTATCCTCTCTTTGCTCCCATAAATCCACTGGTAAGTTCATCAATCTCTTCAATATCCTTACTTTTCTCCTTTGTCTTCTTAGTTTTTTATAGGCTATTGTATAAGCTTGAGGATCAATGTTGGCTTGAGGCTCATGAGGTCTTCTATGTTATCAATGTACTATTATATAGGTTGAGGAATCAAGGTTATCCTGAGGCTCTTGGGGTCTTCATAGGTAGTCATCATCATCACTACTATTTTTTCTAGGTTCCCTTACTAGCCAAGGTATTCCTTCATCACTAGATTCACTTGAATGTACTCGTGCATTATCTTGTGGTTCATGTAATTTGGTTGCTTCCTCAATATCTCACCAAAGTATTTTTGCATCTTCATTTGTCATTGTTGGATCAATTGGTGCTACTTGTGATCTTCTTCCTTCACTTGTACTTGCACCATCATTTCTTATACCAATTATTCGAGTTATACTCTCATTGTCCTTATCTTCCTCTTCTAGTTCCTGTAGCCTAGTTGCTCTTTGCTCATCTAGCCTTTATATTGTACCATTCAATTCCTAAATGATTTGTTCCCTCAACCTTACATTATGACCTTGCAGTGTCTAATATTCCTCCTATATTTGTTGAGTCTGTAGTCACATTCTCTATTATAATAGCCCTATTTGAGCTAATGGAGTAAGTCCAACCAATTATTCATCAATGATCTCATTCTTATTATCCTTTAGAACTTCCATTTTAAAAGTGTCCACTTTATCTTCATATTGTACTATTACTCGTATCCTTCATCCTTCTGCTTGTTGGGGTAGTTCTCTATGTTCCACCTGAGAATACATCATGTTTTCATTTACTTGGGGTGCTTCTTCTTCCATTCCCCTATTTTTGGGTAACAATACTATCTCCTAATATCCTCTTTCATTTAGAGGAATCTACTATTCATCTTCCTCTGTTACTCGTTCGGTCCCATATACAAATCTAACATGCACTCACAATACTCTTCTTTTTTCAAGTTGAGGTACCAACTCCTGTTGTTCTATGGTTGGTTGTGTCTTCTCCCATTTTATAAATAAGCATGTGAGTCCCATATAAGGCTCTTCCTATGATGGACCTTGCTTGTATTGCGTTCTTCATTGAGATCCTACTCATATTCTCCGTTCAATCTCTTTTGAAGAAATGAATAAGCACTGTACTTTGTAGGGCTTCAACTTTAAGCCATTTACAATGTTAGGTACATCAGTCCCATTCAATTTTTGCAACTTGATTGCTTTGTTATTCATTACTTCCACCACTTTGTAGGGACTAAGCCATAAATTCTTTAACTTATCAGGCTTGATTTACTGCTTCCCATTAAACTTTAGAACCAAGTCACCCAGATTAAGTTATAGCTTCCTCAGGTGTTTTTCATTCCATATTTTCTTTATTTTTAGGGCTACCTCAATTGCCCATTGTGCCATGACTCTTATTTCATCTAACTTAATCAGTTTTTTCATTCACTACTACAAAATTTCTTGATCACCCAAGTGATGCTTCACTATGACTCTCAGACTTGGTATCAAGAATTTTATTGGCACCACTGCCTCTTATCCATACATCAACTAGAAATGTGTATGCTCTATTGTTGGTTTAAAATTTGTTCTGTATACCCATAAAACATATGGTAACATTTCCTCCCAATCCAATCCTTCTATTCCATAGGTTTTGTACAAAGTAGATAACATGACTTTATTTGTTGCCTTCGCCTACCCATTTGCTCTGGGATAATATGGACTAGACAGTAATTACAAAATCTTAAATTTGGTTGTCAGTGTCTTAATGATATCATTTGCAAAGTGTCCTTACCAGTATATTATTATCTATAGTGGAATACCAAATCTTATAATTACCTGCTCGTACAATAATATTGCAGTACTTTTAGCTGAGTTGTCAGGTAGTGCTCTCGCTTCAACCCACTTTGTCAAGTATTTTTTTGCTACCACAATGTACATGCACTTCCTTCTTCGATATATTTTCAATGGTCTGATGAAGTCTAATCTCCATATTTCAAATATTTCATGGGGTTGTGATTGACGCAATGGCATAAATGTTGGAAATTTTGAGTAATTATGTTGTCATTGATGTCAAGTGTTTGGTGCAAGGTAAAGTTCATTTTGGTACAAGCAAATTGGTAAAATAAATGGTTATAATATTTTATATTATAAGCCAAAGAGGTTGGTTAAAAGGTTGAAGACAAAATTTTATGCCCATGGTTTTAAAGAGAAAAGAGAAGATATTATAATATTTTAATATTATAATAATTAATCCAAAAGGTCTTATTAAAAAGAGAAAAATAAGATTTGACAAAGGCCCCCATGCAAAAGTATTATTTAATAATAAAATTAAATATTATAATATTTAACCCAAAGTCAAATATTATATTAAATATAAAATTAAAATTTGAAATTGGCAAAGGGCACCAAAATTCAATTTTAAATTGAAGGCAATTAATTTTTTCGTCGACGTCATGCAAATGCTTTGAAAACATACAAATGGGAGAATAAAAAATTATTGTGAAGTGTATATTTGTATCCCAAGTTAATGCACATGAGAAAATCGATCGTGGAGATAGTGAAACATGTTGAAAATTCATTAGTCAATAAAGTGACAAGAGATAAGGATAAGGTGGTGGACGTCTTTGTTCAGTGAGGGCTGGTAGCCCAAGTGGTAGACGGTTCATTCATAAGTTGTTGGTAGAGGAAAGGTTTGGGGTTTAATTCCCCCTAGTGCTAGTTGAAGTGTTTTGTTTTTGTTTTTGTCAGAGGTACCAAGGGATAAAATGTTGAGGCCAAAGATTTACTCTCAACTGCTTGACTAGCGCAAGCGGTCGAGCACTGCGCTTGGAAGGCTGAGGTTGGAGGGTCAATTCCCATATGCGGTAGTGAAGATAATTTTTTTTATATAAGGTATGTGCCATGTTAATTAATTTATGAGGTATGCACCATGTTGATTAATTATTGACTATAGTTTATATTTTGTGGATGATATTTGGCTTATAGTTGGAACATAGGAGGTATAAGGTGAAATGAATTTTTGGCATTATATTTAAAAGGGTTTTGATATCATTTATTTTTATGCTAAGCTTGGAGTGATAAGTTTGTAAGTGGTTTATTTATCATTGTAATTATTTGTTCTTGGACATTAAATTGGAGTGAAAATTATTTTGAAAGAGTGGAGATAAAAGGTGTAAAAGGTATTTTATTTGATTGTAATTCTTGCTTTATAAAAGGGAAATTGTTGAGAGAGTTTTGTGAGCTTTAATGCATTGTCCATGAGAACTAAAGAAGAGCCCTAGAATATTATTTTCATAAATTATTGAGCATCTTGTTGATGGAAAATTCATGTTGATATTATGAAATAAAATCTTGCTATCTAGATATTGGATCTGGGGAGGATTAGACGTTTTTCGTAGGACTGCCCAAATTGCCGAACTTGTTTTGGCCATATCTCACTCATCCGAACTCGGATTGAGTTGAAATTTTGAGGGTAGATGCCTAAAAAACCCTAGAACGTCTCCACAAATTTTCATATCATTTGGAGCAACACAGATCCTACTTAATCCCTATGTGTGAATGATATATTTGGCAAGCGGCTATGCAAGGGTTTCATCTAGGTTGAGTGCAAGCAACTCCAGACATTGGTTTTTAGGGCCTTCGGGCCCTAGCGGCCAATATTGTTGTGGTTTATGCTCAATATTTTAGCAATAAATGTTGCATGGGATACAAGATGGGTCAGAAATTTGTCTTTCAATAGATCATACTATGAACTTGAGTGACAACGGCTTCCAATTTGCTGCATAAAAGAAAAGTGAAAACCATACCTTTCCACGACGTCTAGGGCAAGGATTAAAGAGACCACGAAATAAGTTTCAAGTAGTTGATCAAAAAATGGCTCATATCTCAAGTGAATCTGATGCTAAGGTGCACCCAAAAAATAATTCTACTATGAAAACCCTTGTCAAGGGTAAGAATTTTGAAGACTCAGTCCTAAAAATGAATTTTAGGGATGCCCTTCGTGGTGGACAGCCTTAGCCCAATGCTAATATCAATATTAGGGCTTCTCATAAACCTCTAAGAATGCCTAAGATTGATCCCAAGAAAATAGAGTCAGGATGTCTTAAAGCAGTTGATGGAACTCCTATTGTTAAGCTTGATATGGGTAACATTCAAACTGGCATTGAAGATTTGGAAAAAATAGGACTAATTTTTTGGTTCGTGGGTTTTCATCCAAGTCTATCTACTTTCAAATTCTGGGCTATAAAAATCTATAAAACTAAAGGTGAGTTACAAATCTCTATTTATCCAAATGGTTATTTTCTTATTTTATTTGCTAATAATGAAGATAGAGAGAAAAATTTTCAAAGGTATCCTTGGTTTTTTGGAAGGACAGGGCTTTTCATGAAGCCCTGGCATACTAAATTTAAAGCCAAAGAAGAGATTCCTTCTATAGCTCCCGTGTGGGTTAGACTCTTTGGCATCCCTATTGAATTTTGGAATCCTACTATTTTTTCTTCAATTGGAAACTCTTTAGGAACTTTTATGATGACTCATGATTGTACTCAAAATTTTGAACATATTATTTATGCTCGAATTTCTGTTTTAATGGATTTTGACAAACCCCTACCTAAAAATATCACATTACAATTTGGGGAAGACACTTGGAAGCAAGTAGTGGACTATGAGAACATTCCTTTTTGTTGTAGAATTTGCCATGATTATGGTTATTTGGCCAGTGCTTGCCCAAATAAAATTTCTGATCAAAAGAAAGAAGATATAAACTCAGCAGGTTTCCAAATACCTAAGAAGAAGAACACTCAGAAAAACTAGTAATGAAGGATCAATCAAAGTCTTTGCTAATATGTTTGAAATCCTTTCCACAAATGATGTCCCAAGTGAGGAAGAGGAAATAATGGAAACTGAAATCTTAGAAACACAATTTAAATATGAAGGAAATAACTCAGAGACACCAAAAAATCAAAGGTTTTCAACCAAAAAAAAAAGGAGAAAATTTACATAAGAAAAACAATATTTCAAATGTCAAAATTTCAAATAATGTAGGTCCCAATATAGACTCCATTGAACCATCTAGTAAAATTTTGGCTGTATATGAGCATTCTTCAAGGTTAGAAGCCATCTCAGATTCAATTGGAATAAGTCAAGAAACAGGGGAAAAAAAATTGAAGATGGATTCTAATCAAAATGTAGGTCGCAAGACCAATCAATATCATATGGTAAAAGAAGGTGAAAAGCTTGTAGAGGAAGGTAAGATTAATGCCCTTCCCAACATTTTTAGCCCTGGTATTAATGAAGATCATCACTTGGAATATTAGAGGACTCAAAGGGAGTCTTTCAAAACAAAATGAAATTAGAAGAATGATTCGGATAAATCATCCACATCTTTTTTTCCTTCAAGAAACAAAGATGTCAATGGAGGATATGGACTTAATTGTTAGTAAAATTTGGCCAGTTGGAAAAGTGGTTTCCCTCATCTCCCAAGGTACTTTGGGTGGCATTTCTTATCTTTGGGACCCAAAAGAGGTAGTTATTCACCATATGGTTGGCAGTTGGGGTTTGTTGGCTATAGTTATTCAAAGTAGACATTCCAACCAGATTATACTCTGCATTACTATTTATGCTCCGAATTCTTTGGAGGAAAAAAGAAGACAGTGGAAGGATATTACTCATATTATCTCTTATTTTCCTAAATCTTGGATCTTGATCGGAGGAGATTTCAATACCATCCTCTCTTTGGATGAGAAAAGTGGGGGAAATAGAAATTTGGACAAAAGTACTAACCTCATGAGTGAATATATTGCAAACCTCCATCTTGTGGATATCCAACCAGATAATGGCCTTATGACTTGGTCTAACAGAAGGCAAGGCTTAGCTTGTATAATGGAGAGATTGGATAGGTTTTTGCTCTCTGAAAATTTCTTAATCCATGGTCACATTCCTAAATTGAAGACTCTTAATAATTTTGGTTCGGATCATTGGCAAATCATGGTGGAAATGTGGAAAACCAATGTGAGTTTCTCTCCTTTTTTTTTCAATTAATGTGGCTTAGAGACATTTCCTTCAGACCTCGTGTGCAACAATGGTGGAAGGAAGGTAAACCTAGGCATGGGACTAATATGTTCTATTTTTCCAAAATACTGCAATACATTAAATCCAAAATCAAGACTTGGAACTGGAAAGAGTTTGGGGATGTTCATAAAAAAAATATGAAGTTATTGCTCATCTTGAAAATTTGAATAATAAAATTCATTTAGATGGCCTCATAGAGAAGAGAAGTGCAGATGAAATTAAACTCACAACTCAGTTAGAGGAATGGGAAAAAGAGAAGAAATATTATGGAAGCAAAAATCTAGAATTCAATGGCTCAAAGAAGGAGATCGAAACACAAATTTCTTCCACAAATATCTTCTAGCTCGAATATCTCACAACTTTATTTCTTCCTTAAAATCAGATTCTAGAGATGTTGTTTATACTTGGGATGGCATGAACTCTATTGTTGTTGATTACTTTTCCAATCTTTTTGTTGCTACTCCTCTTGACTCAACTTCACAACAAAATATTCTTCAAGCAATCCCTTCTCTTATCACTTCGAGGAGAACTCTATTTTGACTGCTCTTGTTACTATCAATGAGCTTCAACAAGTAGTTTTTAAAATGCAAAAGGGAAAACCCCAAGTCCTGATGGTTTTCCTATTGAGTTCTACCAAGAGTTCCGGGATATCCTTCATGTTGATTTATTAGAGGTGGTGGAAGAAGCCAGGAAATCCAAAGAAATTTTGAAGGTTATCAATAAAACTTATATTACTCTTGTTCCAAAATCTCAAGAGGTTGATCATATCTCAGCTTTTAGACCTATTGCTTTATGTAATGTTCTTCTCAAAATTATTACTAAAATCATGGCAGAAAGGTTGAAGCCTCTTTTGCATAAGATTATTTCCCTAGAGCAAGGGGGATATGTGGAAGGACGTCAAATAGTAGATGATATAGTTCTTGCTCAGGAAGCCATCCATTCCATGGATATGCAAAATTCTCCTTCCATGTTCATTCGGTTAGACTTATCCAAAGCTTATGATAGAGTGGATTGGCACTTCCTTATCAAAGTTTTGAGGAAATTTGGTTTCTCTAAGGATTGGATGGATTGGATTATGGGATGTATCTCTTCAGTTTCCTACTTAGTTCTTATCAATGGCAGGCCTTCTTAGTCTTTACCAGCTTCTAGAGGTATTAGGCAAGGTGACCCTCTATCCCCTTATTTATTCATCATTCTTGTTGAATGCTTGGGTAGGACTATAACCAAAAAGAGGGAAAACAAAACCCTTGAGGGAGTTACCATTGCTCATGGATCTAGACCTATCTCTCATATTCAATTTGTGGATGACTCTACCCTTTTAGGTAAATCTATAGTTAAGGAAGCTTCTAATATTAAGCAAATCATTAGTTGTTTTTCTAAGGCTACTGGGAAGTTGATCAATGAAGACAAATCTAAAGTTATTTTCTTTCACTTCTCTGCTAGTTAGGAATCCATGGTCTTGGATAAATTAAGATATAATAAGACCTCTATTCCAATCACTTATTTAGGTATTCCCATAAATATTCAAAGGCAAAAAAGTAAAGGTTGGAATTGGTTGTTGGACAAAGTCAAGAAGAAAATTGGAAAGTGGACCAACAAGTGGATTTCTACTGGGGGTAGAATCACCTTGGTAAAATTAGTCCTTCAATCTATTCTTATTTATGTTTCTTTTGTTTTGAATATCCCAAAGACTGTTCTTCGAGAATTGGATCAAATCAGTCATCGTTTCCTTTGGAGTGGTACTAAGGAGAAAAGAAAATGGGCCTTGGTGAAATGGGATACTTTATGTCTTCCTAAGAGCGAAGGGGGGTTAGGATTTTGGTCTTCAATTAATAACAACAAAGCTTTAGCTGCTAAATTATATTGGAGGATGTTGCATAACCCCAATGCTCTTTGGGCCAATAATCTCCATGCTAAATATGTTGAGAACAAAAGTCCTGAAGACCTTGTTCACTATCAACTTCCTACCAAAGGTTCTCCCATTTTAGCAGTTCTTAAGACTGGTGAGGATTTGATAAAGAAAAAATTATTTTGGATCATTCATAATGGTCAACATGCAAATTTTTGGATAGATTCTTGGGATGGTCATAAGCCTTTGATAACTCAGTTTCTCGATTGGAGGCCTTGGATGGAGGAGATTCATCGAGCTAATTGGATAAAGGTGGCTAATTACTGTCAGTACCATACTAGTAATTCAAAGGTTGGTAGATATTGGATCCCTATTGAGGATTGGCCTATTCAAATCCCAAAAATGCAAAGACAAGATATCCAAGGCATCCTTCATATGATATCCCTCTCTTGGTCCCATGAAAAATATTGTTTTGGATGGAACAACACTACTAAGGGTGAGTATTCAGTTGCTCAAGGTTATTTGACATTATGCCATAATAATCCCAACCATTCTTCTAACATATTTTCTCAATTGTGGGCTCAAAATCTCTGGCCTAAGGTGAGGTTCTTTAATTGGCTTTTATTGCATTGTAGGGTGCTTACTGGTGAGCAACTTATGAAGCGTGGTTTTCATGGCCCTTTTAGATGTGAAATGTGTGAAGAGAATGTAGAAAATATCAACTATATTTTTATTGAGTGTACTTTAGCCTCTGAGCTATGGAGGAGATTGGCAAATTTACTTGGCTTACAATGGTCCAATTTTTTTACTTTTGAACAGCTTTGGAGGGATTGGCCTAATCAAGAGGGTGTTGATCATTTTATTAGGCTATTAGTTTGGATGGGTTCTACCATTCTTCTTTGGAATATTTGGAATGAAAGGAACAACCAAATTTTTAATCAAGATAGGAAGGATATTCACTATATTTGGAAAAATACCATAGCCAACTTAGTTGAATCAGTCCATCAACTCCTTAATCACCCCCAAAATTCCAACCAAAGATGGGATCAAGTGATGCAAATATTGAAGATTAAACCTTCTAAGGGAAACCAACTTAAATGGAATGTGAGTATTAGTAAGATGGATAGGACTAGAAATTGGCATCCTCCTCCTAAGGATTTTGGAAAAGTCAATACTGATGGAACCTCTAGAGGGAACCCTGGAAAAGCCAGTGTGGGAGGAATTGGTAGACTTTCAGATGGCTCCCTGGTTTTTACTTTTGCTGATAATTTGGATATTCTTTCCAATAACCTTGCTGAGGGGTATGGTATCCTTAGAGGCCTCTAGGAGGCTACTAAGGTTGGATGGGAAAATGTGTTAGTTGAGTTTGACTCTCAACTTATGATTAATCTCTTGAAGACTCCTTCTAAGAATCATAAGGTGGATTGGAGAATAAAAAGAATTATTGAGAAGATTCAGTTAATCCAGATAGGATTTTTGAAAGTTGATCACAATCATGTGGTCAGAGATCAAAACAAGAGTGTTGATGCTTTAGCTAATTGGGCTTTGGACAAAGGTGATCTTACTTGTTATGGCCACCCTCCTATATGGTGGGCATCTCAAATTAGGGAAGCTCTTCTTTCTATCATTTCTTTGGATGGCTCTAGTTCTGAAGGTACCTAGTTTCTTCTTGTTTATTTTATTTTTTTTTGTTTTGTTTTTTTTTCTCTTTGGTTCATTCAATTTTTTTAGTTCCCTAGCTCATTCTATTCTTTATTTTGTTTCCTCTTTTGATTCTTGCATTAATAGTCTTCTGGTCTAGATAGGTCATTGTTTTGTTCATTTTTTTCTTTTGTCTTATTTGTTTTTTTGTTTAGTTTTTTAAGGTGGGTGGGTTCTTTTGTTTTGTTTTGTTTTTGTGTTCTTTGTGTTGTTTTTTGTTGTTCTTGTGTTTTTGTTGTTTTGTTTTTTTTTTTAGTTTTTTGTTATTGTTCTTGTGTTTTTTTCGTTCTTGTTCTTGGGTTTCTCTTTGTTTGTGTTATTTCATTTTTTTATGTGTGAGTGTTTTCTATGTTTTTTGTTTTTTTTTATTGTCTGTTGTTGGTTGTTTTTATTTTTATTTTATTTATTTTATTTTATAGGTTTTGGTTGTGTTTAATTTTCATGTTTTTTTGGGTTATGTCTTTGTAGTGTTCTGTTGTTTTTGTTTTGTTTGTGTTTTGTTATGTGGTTCTTGTGTTTTTTCTATGTGGTTTGTGTTGTGGTTTATTTTATCTTATTGTGCGTGTTTGGTTGTGCTTTTGGTTTTGACACACTCAAGGAGCATGTTTTTTATTTTATTTTATTATTTTTGTTGTTATTTACTTTTTTTAATTTAGTTTTGTGTGTTTGTTTGCTCCTTGAGTATGTCAAAGGTGGTAGGCTAGGTCCGAGTCCTGGGCATTTTTGATGGAATGGATACCCCTGCCTCCTTGGGTCTTACCCAAAAGTGGCATCCCTTTTGGGATGTTTTCCACACAAAAAAAAAAAAATCTTGCTATCTAACCCTTGAAGTGGGGCAAGAAGAATTGGTTTTTTGTGAGACAGGTTTTGAAGACATATCTCCATAAGAGCAAGCAAATAGGTATGGGCATATCATTATTTATTTTAAAGTGTTTATTGAAGTGAATGTTTTGAAATATAAGGTGGAGTGAAAAGGATTTTTTGATAAGCATTGTTGGAAATATTTGAGTGATATTGAATGCTTCATTATTGAATATTTTGGAAACATTTGGAATAGAATTTGAGAGCAATTGATGTTTCCATTGTTGAAATGGTTTGACACCTACATTAAGCATCTTTGTTGAAAGAAAATGAAACACCTATACTAGGGTTTGTGAGTAGATTGTGCTTCATTGGTTGAATAATTGTGTGGATATTTTGAGCATTGGTTTGAGAGATATTGATTGAAAGTATGGTAGTAATAGATCAATTTTGTGAAACAATTTATACATTGTTCTGAATTAATTTGAGAGAGATTACAAGTTATAGAGAGTGATTGGTTGAGTACATAATTTGTGAGTGTGAAAAATTTTGAGGTTTTAATAGAGCATATCATTATCTATATGTTCCAGAGGTTAAATTAATTCTACGTAGAATTTGTTTGTGTGAAAAGAGTTTTCAAAAAAAAAATTAAGTTGTATTTTGGATACAAGTTTTGGAGCTATTTGAGCAAGTATTTGTGAAGGTTTAAGGACAAATTTCAGCAAGTCTTTGAGAAGGCTTGATGATAGATTTGAGCAAGATTTTGTGAAGTCTTGAGGATAGATTTGAGCAAGTATTTGAGAAGGCTTGAGGACATATTTGAGTAAGCTTTTGAAAAGGCTTGAGAATAGATTTGAGAAAGTCTTTGTGAAGATTTGAAGGCAGATATGAGAAAGTCTTGTGAAGACTTGAAAAAACATTAAGAGTAGGTTAAATTGATAATTTATTCAATCTTTGTGTTAATTCTTGGGGAAAATCTAAGCACATTTAATTGGTGATTTAATCAAGCTTTGTGTTAGGGCTTGGGTAATATCTAAGTGGAGCTGATTGGTTATTTGTTCAAGCTTTATGTTAAGGCTTGGGGTAGATCTAAGTAGAGTTGATTGGTGATTTAATCAAGCTTTGTGTTAAGGCTTGGGGAAATATTTGAGATAGATTTTGGTGTAGATTTGATATAGAGTTGAGAGCAGGATTTGGAAGTGATAGAGAAAATAGGATAGTAGTCTCCAGTGGATATAGATCCATCATCCAGTGCAGTGGGGATAGAGGTATCCTATGGAGAGATATCCACAAGCTAGAGTAGTGGGAGTAGAAGTATTCTAGAAGATCACCACCTAGAGAAGAGGGGATAGAGTTCTATTGTAGATAGATATCCATGAACTAGAGCAAGGAAAAATATTTCTCCTATGGAGAGTGATCCATGAACTAGCTGGGGAGATAGAGTTCTTATGTGGAGAGATATACAAAAACCAGTTTAGGAGATAGAGTTATCCTAGATCAAATTCCATGAACTAGAGAAAAGGGGAAATATTTCTCTTGTGGAGAGAGATCCAAAAATTAGAGAATAGGGGATTGGTGTCTCCTTTAGATAGAGGTCCATAAATATTGTAATAGGGAATTTATTCTAGATAAGATTTGTTGAGAAAATTTAGTAGAAATATTTTCTTCGTGGAGTAGCCCAAATTGGGTGAACCACGTTAAATTGGTGTCTCTATTGTGTGTGATGATTTGTGCATTGATTTGATTACTACTATTGATATTGCCATTGATAATATTGGATAATATTATTTGGAAAAGAAAATTAAAAGTTGATCTTATATTTTTCACAGCCCCCTCTCAGTCTAATATTGTGTTCTTAAATACATTCTCTCTTTATTGGATTCCCTATCCTTTGACAAGTATGACATGATTTTACGTATTCTTTTGCATCATTGTATAGTGTGGGCCACCATAATCCTGCTAGTAATATTTTCCTAGCAGTGGCATTTAGTCCCATGTGCCCTCCTTCTAAGCCTTCATGAGCTTCTTCCAATGCCATTCTAACTTCTTCCTCCATCACGCATCTTCATAAGATACCATCAATTCCTATATTATACAACAATCCTTCTATCAAATGGAAGAGCGTTGACTTCATAATTTGTTTTTTCTTTTTGGTTATCATCATCTCCTATGGAAAATCTCCTATGGATAAATATTGGCCAATCAACTTGTACCACAATAGAACAACATTGATGGAAAATAAATATGCATCAAGGAATTCATTTGAAATCCATGTTCCTATTGGATCTCTTGATCATATCTGAGATAGTTGGTCTATAATTACATGCTTCTTACCAAGTCTTAATACTACTCATATTACAAACTCCTATAGGGTGATGAGCCACCTATTGAACTATCCTTGTATCACCAGTTTTTTTATCAAGTACAACAGAGATTGGTTATCTACATAAAAAGTGAAAATATTTACCAGTAAGTAATGCTTGAACTTCTAAAATTCATATACCATGTCCAAGGCTTCTCTTTCTATTATACTATAGTTTCTTTCCACCCTTGACAATAGGTTACTAGCAAAGAAAATAGGCTAATCTAGACTAAATTGTCATTCTTGTTCTAAAGGACATTCAATTGCAAAATTTGAAGCATCAATGTGGACATGGAATTCCTTATCCCAATTTGGGAACACCAAAATCATGATACTAACAAGATTGGCCTTCAACTCCTCAAAGGCTTCTTTGTGTTCCTTTGTCCATATGAAAGAAATAAATTTATTTGTCAACAAATCTAATGGAGAAGACACATGTGCATAATTATTGATAAACCTTTGATAATACCCCATCGATCCAAGGAAGGTTTTAAGTGAATTAATATCATATGATTGTTCCATGTGCAATATCACATTGATATTATCAGGATCTATTTTTAATCCATCATTGCACACTATGTGCCTTAACAAATTTCCATATGGTACCATCAGGTAACACTTTCCAAGGTTTAATGATATTTGTGCATTTATGCACCTACTCATACATTCACTGAGGGCATGAATATGCTCCTTGATCTTCCCATAAATGGACCAATTGTCTAAAAATACTTTAAATTTCCCCATCACCAAATGATAAAATATATATAGTATAATACGCTGAAATGTATCTGGGGTATTACAGAGCCCGAATGGCATTTTATTGTATGCATAGATGTCATTATCCACAATAAATGTTATCTTCAGCTTATCTTTCTCAGCTATTCTTATTTTATTGTAACCGAAAAATCCATCCAAAAATTAATAGATCTTGTGTCCTACGACTTCCTCAAGGATGGAATCTATGAAGGGAATAGGGAAGGGATCCTTAATGGTTATTGCATTTAGACTTCTATAGTCCACACATATTCTGATTTTTTTCACTTCCTTATTCAATATGATCACTATAGGTGATACCCATTCACTGGTTGTAACCCTAAATATGATTCCTACCTCCAACATCTTCTCTATCTCTGCATTCACTAATGCAACATATTTTGGATTCATCCTATACGGTCTTCTCCTTACTGGTTGTGATCCAAGAATCAGTGTGATCTTATGGAAACATAACTCAATTGGTACTCCCTTCAAGTCCTTGTATGTCCATGTAAATATATCCTTGTATTCCAAGAATATCTTAAAAGTTATCGCTTTCAATATAGGGTTCCAATCATCACCATAGTAAATCATCCTAGGTTCATCCTTCATCCCTAGATTGATGTCCACTATCTAGGGTCCTTGTTATTTAATGTTTTTTGGCTCACTCTCTGCTTTTTCCACATTCTTCAAGTGTGTTGATATTGCATCAATTTCCACATCTTCTACTATATATTTTGCAATTTTTTTTGGAAACATCCATTTCTCTTCCACCTCCTTTTTAGGTTCCTAGCTTACTTTTTTTCGTCTTGTTTTTCCTTGATCTCCTCTAATTCAATATAGAGGTAGTTGGGCTAAAAAAATTGTACTCCTCCATTTTCTAATGAAGAAGTTCGCTATCAGATCTAGTTTCATATTCACCACATTCATCAAGGTACAACATTCCTTCTTCATTAGGTTCATATCCTTCATCTACTAAAGAGTTTTCTAATTCATCGGTCATGGCTACATCCTCACTAACCGTTTGACTAGTCAAATTAATCATATACTTATGTTATGCCTTTCTAAAAGTGATCTAATTCTTTCCCCAGCTGTGATTAAATTTAGCAACATGTAGCCATCCTCTTCCTAATAGAGCATCATATGTAGGATTTTGCATCATAATCACAAAAAAATCCAAGATTAACTCTTGGTCAACTATTATGACCCATTGTGATGTCAAGACTCCCTTTATCTCGATACCATACTGGTCAGCACCATATAGTCGAAATCTTAGTGCCTATAGGGATGGAGCACCAAGTTCTAGCCAAGTCATTTTAGGTAGCACATTGACACTAGATTCTCCATCTATGATAACTTACATCAATTTGTTCCCTAAAATCTCTAAATGAACTAATGCAGGTTTATTTCCTACATCAATCATTAATATGGTGGGGTCCATGAATTGGTATTTTTGTTTATTTTCTTGAATCGGTTGACTCTACACTTCCATCACCTTGTGAGGTTGTATATCCTCCACCATAATTTTTTGTAATGATGGCATAGCTTCCAACAAGTTGACCATTTTGATCTCTATTGTGGTGTTCAAAACCTGTACTACTAGATTCTACACAACTACCTTCTCTTCTGATATTTTTTAGTTCCTTCTCTTCTACTAAATTTATTTGCTTATCTTTTTGTGCTTCATCTTGTAGTACTTTCTTTTATACTTGCCAGTGTTGCTTTTGTTTTGCTGGCTCAAGATACTTATCATTTTTAGCCTGATTCCTTGTCAAGACTAAAACTTCCTAAGTTTCCTCTTTAACTTGAGGAACCTCAATATCAAAATAGTTTACATTCTGTGGGTTACTTGAACTCACATACTTGGGGAAATTTGCTTCCTTGTGATTACCTAGACCACACCACCTACACATGTGTGTAGTGTTTTCTTGTTGCATTTATTTTCTCTGAGGTGAAGGATATTTTTTTACAAAATGCCCCCACTCCTGGAAATTGTGACATTGTATGATCAACCTCCCTTTTGATTCATACTACAAATGGCTACGTCCTCCTTATTGATTACCCTGGTTTTATCTTCCACCTCGATGACTATTCCTATAACCACCACTTGTTACTTTCTACTTGCTTCCTACGGTCTTTAGTTTCTCTTCCTACTCCTGGATTATTAGGACCTATGGACATACTCTTGCATTATACGGACATAGCATCACCTCGTGTTCCATAACATTACATATATGACAATAATAATTCCATGGACACTTTACATTTGTATGGCCTTCTATTTTACATTCTATGCACCAAATGTCATTCCTATCAGGATTGCTTCCATGTTCTTTCATGATCTTATCAAATTCTTGATGGAGTGATGCTACTATCCTTTGTATAGTATCATCTTCTCTACTATCTAAATCATTGGACTTGGGATGAGAAAATATTTTTTTGTATGTCTACTTTGAGTCACTTTCAAAAAATTTTGCATGCTTCAAATCTTCATCATACATTTCTAATGGTACCACATTCATATTTTTCTTAAATTTGGTAGAAATCCATTTATGAACCACCACTTTACCAATACATGTACCAAGTGCATCTACATCTTATCTACTAACTGCTTTAATCTACGGTTGTATGATTTTACATCTTCATCAAGATTTTACTTAGTCATACAAATTTTAGTGATAATGTATCCATAATACTTCAATGGATGAAATTCTTTAATGAATTTATCCTTCACTTGATTCCACGTCCTCAAATATACTACATTTTCCCTTTTTAGATACCAATCCATCGCCAATACTTTCAAGGTAGTAGGAAATAAATTCAACCAGTCATCTAGATGGTCTATGCCATTTTACCTCCAAATGGTTATGCAGGTTTCTATATGTCTTGTGGGTTCTTCCTTACCCTCACCTATAAAGGGTGGACATATTTTCTTAGTTGCCTTATTATCCATCTTTGGAGAATCATCCTCGTCACCTAAGGTGTCCCATGGAATCTCTGTTTGATTCCTCCTTGGGGGTTTTTTACTATGCTCGTCATCAAAATTTTCTATCCAAATTATCTTGTACTATCCCACTAGTCATTTACAAAAATCACATTTGTCTTCACTTTTTGACTTCCTTCGTATATGTGAGGGAGATGGTCTTGGTATTTCTTCCTAATATACCACACTCTATTTCCCTAGTACCTAACTTCCATCCTCTGCACTCCCTTGTAACTCTTCCATAATTTTATTAGGTTTCACCATCCACTCTCCTTACTCATGCACTACTTATATGTCAACTTGCTCCTCTATGTTAGGTGGTTCTGGTACCTCCTCTTTCCTCCCTATCAATAGTGCCTAAAAATCTCCTTCTTTAGATTTCCAAACTTACTCTATTTTTGGTTCATGTGTACTATGGTTAGAATTATTTGAATTCCCTCTCTAAGTAATTCTCATACTCCTCATTGGAATTTTATCTCATACTTCTCATCTCCTACGTCTTTGCACACTTGTGTCCGTCATTCACCTCCAAATTTGTACTATTCTTACTTTGTTAGTTTGACCAATTTTAACAAAAATGCCAAGTTTGATAAGTCAAAAACACCAAATTTGGCACAAGGATGTAGTATTCCTAGTGGTGATGTGAATCTTAGGCTTAGAATTATCAAATTACTATCCTTGTTCAAATACCCAAATCATACAATCGTACAGTCTTTGCAACAACTAATATGTGATTAAAAAACTTGTACAGACTTAAATCGTACCATTGTATGATCCAAAATCATACAGTGTAAGTGCTTGTATGATTTGAAACTTATTCATTCCTTCATATTCAGTTTTTCAAGCTACCATACATATTTTTGTAACTAATTTGTTCAATTTGTAAATATTTCCAAATCGGATAGGTTTTCCTTAATCGCATAAACTACCAAATTGGGTAAAGTTTTTTTGTACGATTTGTAGCACGTTTGATGTACGATTTGTACAAATGGAAAGTTTATAAAGGTGAAATTTTGGATACTATTCTGTACCAATATCTCTCATATAATTTTTTGGAATTTATTAAATTTCAATTACTCCATCTTTACCAACATGCAAGTTATGTCTATAGGGTTTGAGAGAGTTATTCACAATGGCAATATCCAAAAAATATACAAAATCCTTCAATACATATTTATTAATATAATATGCCTTATAGATCATTTCTAGGGCCCACAATAGTGGTGATTCAATTTCATTCTTCATATTAGTGCATTAACATTATCCATAGACACAGAGAAGTAACATGCAACAACCAGATACTGCAAAACATTAATCCATAATTCCATAATCATATAATATGTGAGAAAATACTATGCAATATGATTCTTATTTCATTATTCTTCAATGGTGTAGTACAATCACTAACATATTTCACAAAGATACACAATAACTAGCAATTCCATACAATAGTCATAGACGCATTCAATACTCAGACTAATCATACCATACTATAACCATACTTACAATATTGAAAAGGGGTTGTTATATAACATTTCCTAGGCCATTCCAAGTGAATATTGAGGCAATTAATTATTCACAACTACCCATGTATAATAGAATCCTTAATTACACCCTTTTACTAATTCTAATTACATGATTTATCAAATTCATTCGCAATTACAACTCAAATTGCATTTCATTACACCTTGTACATTTTACATTCTAGCTTGTATATTTTACCCCATCCTTGTATTTTTTACTCTTGTTTGTATGTTTTGCCAAAATTTTCAAAACTAGGCAAATCCTCTTTGTCACTTCTTTTGGGAGGTGGATTTGCTACCTACAAGACATATCTGGTCATTTTTACTTAAATATTTATTTGATGGTAGGTGACAAGACTATAGGAGAGCTACTAAGCTTCAAGAAATCTTCAATTTTACAAGAACCGGTCTTGATATGGATCAACTTGGACTAGATGAACATATTGTTGTTCTTTAGAAGCAACTCACAAAACCATAGATTGAGAAAGCATTTTGACATGAATGGTGGTAACATTATCTGAAGGATTTTGTAAAATTATAGATCCCAAAGAAGCTAATGTATCTACAAAATGGTTGAAGGAATGAGGGATAACATCGATGTCATACCATTCAAATTTGGAAACCAATTTTTCCATAAAGATCTTATATGATTTAAATACTAATAACTTACACTGATAGATTTCGTTGACTTGGTTAACAATGAGAAAGGAATCACCAAAGATGTTATGTCTTTTAATATTCATGGCAAGAACCATTTGAAGATCCAAAAGAAGGTCTTCATACTCAACATTGTTATTGCTACATGGGAAATCGAGTTTGAATGAAATAGGAATAGGAAACCCTTGTGAAGTGATAAACACAATTTTGGAGCCACCCCTTGCTTACACTTAGAATCATCAAATAATAATGTAAGATAAACTTTATTTTCTTGGTTCTCCTAAGTTTGATAATGCAAGGATTGCATCATTAAGTATATTGATAGTAAGAGTCTTATCATCAAGAAGAGGAGCCTCTGCTTATTGGTCAGTGATGACTTGACCTTTGATAGATTTTTGAGTGATTAATTCAAGGTAAAACTCAATCAAAAAGATGATACACTTTGTGGTATGACTTTTATGATATGTGTGACTCATCATATACCACAAGGGGTTTTCCTTAGAGATAACATAAGTGGTCTGATTGATCATATAATGATAATTTTTTTTTGCAGACAATACCACTACTAAGCAAAGCTTCTCAACATAATAATATTTGATTTCATCACTAACCAAGGTGCAACTAATGTATTAAATGAATTACTCCTTTTTGACCTTGTTATTTTGAGCCAACATGGTCCCTAAAGCAAATTCAGTGGCCAAAATGTACAATATAAATAGAACATCCTATAGAGGAGAAGATAATACTGGCAAAGATGCCAAGTGTTATTTTATGTCCTCAAATGGTTTCTCATAATGTTTATTCTAATGAAATATGACCCCCTTTTGTAGAATATGATTAAGTGATCCAAATTTATCTGAGAGTTGTTTTATGAAGCATCAAATGGCCTGAATCTTCCCTTGTAAGCTATGGATCTACATAATATTAGTAGGGGGAGGCATGTCCAATATTTCCTTGAACTTGTTTGGATCAACTTAAATACCTCATTTAGAAATGATAAAACCTAAAATTCTCCTAGAGGTTATTCCAAAAACATGATTTTTATAATTTAATCAAATTTTGTGCTCCAAGAGGGAAACAAAAACCTTACGTAAAATATCAAGATGCTCATGGTACAATAAATATTTAGCCAATAGATCATCAACATAGTATTTGAAAATATTATGCATATATTCATGAAATATGTATGTCATAGATACTAATAAGTAGCACCATCATTTTTAAGACCAAAAGGTATGAATTTGTAGTAGAAAGTCCTCCATGGCATGGTAAAGGTAGTCTTGGACTATTCCTTAAGATTGACATGAATATAATTATAGCTTGAGAAACCATCCATGAGGGAAAGCATTTCATGGCCTGTAGTTACATCCAAAAGTGTATCAATTTTGGGGAATTGAAATTAATTCTTAGGAATATTTATTAGAATCTCTAAAATTTGTGCATATGTGAATCGTCTCATTGACTCCCCAATAGGTACCATGTTGGAAATCCATTTAGGATAATCAATGGGTTGGATGAAGCCTGCATCCAAAAATGTTTGTAGTTTATCTTTGACCATTAGTGTTATTGTTGTACGAAGTTTTTGAAACTTCTACTTGACCAAATTGACCATTATATTGAACATTAAATTATGAACAACTATGTTTGAGATAAGAATAAGCATATATTTGTATGGCCAAGAAAAATCTTCCTTATATTTCATTAGGAAAGCAATTAAATCAGCATGTTTCATAGTTGAAAGACCTATTCCCAACTTAAGGATCTAAGGATTTTTGGAACCAATGCTACTATCAATATCAATTATCTCCTCAATTGACATGTGAGATCCCTCCTCTAATTGATGAGGAGTGGGGATTAGATGTATGTCATTAGTTGGATTAAGTGAGTCAAATGTGTCATTAGACTCAATCTCATCTTGGAGAACATATAAGGGTGGACATGAGGAGAAATGGAATGGTTGTAGCATATCCTTGGAGGGGATAAAATTGAAAGGAGAGATTTGAAAAACAATGTGATCAAAACTTATGGCCTTATGATTGAGGTGAAAATATTGTGAAGGGTTTCTTGGATAACGAAGTGGAGCAACAAAATCAATGAAGATCATATTGATGGATGGTGGATGACCTTTATTCTTAGGTGGAATTATGTGGTTAACCATATGGGTTTGAACATGTGTAGGAGGTGGTTGGGGTGGAATTGGCATGATAGGGTGTGAATGAGGCAGAATGAGGACAACTAGATTCTCAATCAAAAGAAACTATCTCAAAATGGGATGCTACATGGGAAACCGATGAAGATAGAATTCATAATCCTTTGATATGGGAGGTATTGGAAAGGATTCATCCTCTAAGCTAGATGAAATAAAATGGATAGTGCATTCCAATCATCTTTGGACTCCTCATCAAAAGGGTTAGATTCATCATTGGATAATGTAGTGATTTTAAAATGATAGCTAAGAAAGAGAGTACAACAAGGATCAATATGCTTGTTAATGTCTATATCCTCCTCCAATCCTAGTGTGAGACAGTAGAAATAATCTACAAGGATTTTTTAAGGTGCATGTATGGAGAATATCAACCCTAACTTATCCATAGGCAAATGATAGTATGGCTCAAAAGGAGTATGGGAGCCTTATTCATAGAGACCAAGACCATTACCATGCCAATGAAAGTAATGAAAATACCACAATTTAAATTTTATATTGGATAGATATTCAATATTTGCAATGAATGGTTCCTCATTTTTTAGTATATGTGTGTTAGTAGAGGCATCCATACCTCCATAATTTTTTATTTTGGTTTAGAAGAAACCCAATGGGAACGATGGTACCAATAAGTAGTAGTGTTCTATGAGATCGACTAATGTATCTGATTGATTTGATGAGAGGAGTAAATTTAACATTTTGTACTAGATACTCATCAATTATTGGACTAGACATGTGAACCATGATCTGAGGAGGAGGAATGGATGAAGGTAGAAATATCTCTAGATAAATGACAAGAATATCCTTGTGACGGGGATCAATTGAGGATGATGGAAGGTGGAATGGATTTATCCCATGATCATGAGAAAGAATGGGTATGGTGTTTTTTGGAGCCTTGAACCTAGGATGAATTGTGCAATATGAAGAGATAGATGTGGTGGATGGTTGCTCCAAATGAATATGATAAGTGTAAGAAGATGTGGAGACTTTTGAGATGGAAGGTGTAGGAGGTGGCATGAGTGGTTGATATGTGGATGCAATTGATTAATAGGGTGTGTATAAATATGATGGTATTGGTACCTTTGAGGGGTTTTGAGTGGGAAGATCTGATGAACATGAGGGATTTCTTAAGGAAGCCAATGATAGTGATTGTGATGGGGGTTGTGGTGATAAAAGGTTGTGGTGGAAAAATTATGTGTTGGATGGGGTCATTGGGTTGAATGTCCATATGAGTGGATGGCAAGGTGGACTCATGTGGATGTGAGACCATAATATAATATTTGAATGGTTCCAATTCTGTAGGCATGCAATGAACTTGGCCTTCATGTATATATTTGATTCTCTAATGTAATATAGAAGGCACATATTTCTTATCTTGAATTCATGGCTAACCAAGTAATAGATTGTATTGTATGGCACATTATAATATATGGTACAATGTATGAATAGTTTTTAATATGACCTAAATAGGGAGGACTACTATGCCAATGGTGGAACATAGAGTGTGATTCAAGGCACGAAGGGTGAAGGTGAATGATACAATGTGTAATGGTGGAAATGTTGGAGGGTAAAGGTGGTGATGATATTAACTGAATATCATGTATCAGTCATGACATATTTGTAAGGGATTCTATCCACACTAGCAATGATGTGTAGTGATGGATATGGTATTTCAATGGGTATTTTCTTGATTTCATGATCATGAAATATTATCACAAACTCCTTGTAAGTTTGAACATGCCCCACAAAAGTTGATGAAGTAATTGGATTCTTTTGGTTGTAGTTCAATATACTTTAGAATCTCCATTAGAAATTCACGATGAGGAGTTGTTTGGTATATGATATCATAAATAGAGAGTTTGGTTGATGCTATTTTGAGACTTTTAGTGAGTCTACTTCTTAGTGTAATTATCGAGTGAGATAGAAAAGGTGTTACTGGATTTAGTTGTAGAAGAATTTGTGACATTGATGGGACATTAGATGGAGCCACAATTTATGTGTATTGATTTGGATAACATTGGTTCCTCATCATGATATTTATCATTCCAACAAAACCTTGGTTGTGCGTGTCTATGTGTACCTAATTAACCCACTTAGGTTAATTAGTCAGGATGGTAGGTATTATGGTTCCCCATGTTGAGGTATTGGATATTGGAAGATACCGATGTTTTGATTGGAAGTGGTAAGAGGGTTGTCAATTTGAATTTCTTGTCATTCTATCATGTCTTGCACTATGTTCTTGAATAAGAAGCATGATTGAATATAATGGCCCATTTTTCTATGATAGATACACTAGTGATCCTCGTAATATTTGTATTTAGGTCAATTTGGATCTTATTGACGAATATAAGGGATGGAGATTGCTTGTACCTCATACAATCAATGAAATATTGATGCCAAGGGTTTTGTAAATGGAATGAATTTGTGATGTGGACAATGTGGTTAAGTTGGAGTTTTATTTTGGATTGGTTGATGGGGTGGTTGAGGTTGATATTAAGTAGGTGGAGGTTGAGCTTGATAATTAGGATGTTGTGGTGGGGCACAATTACAAGGCCTAGAGACACTCAAAACAACATGATTCATGAGAGATGCTTTTTTTTTAGTGTAGCTACCTTTAGAATTCTTGTTGGGTGATCATTTATTTTATATTTTGATGTCCCCTTATTGAAATTTGATGTCTTCAATGAACTTTGTCTAGGCTATGATTTTGTTGAAAGTTCTATATTATTGAATTTGTAGTAGGAGTGAGATTTACTTAGAGCATCTTCTAGTGAACATGCGAGTAAGCTCCATTATGGGTAAGGTGAAGGTCAATTTTGTGATAACTATTCTCCATATATTTCCATAATCCATGACTAGCTCATCATTAAATTGGCAAAGGTTATATAAGTTAGTCCAGGTAGCCTTCTTCTTAACACTAAATGAGAAGTTTTCTAAGAATGTGTTGGCAAGTTGTTTAAAGGTATGGATGTTATGGCATGGTGAGCAATTGTACCACTCCAAAGCATCCCCAACAAGTTTTATGATAAATATCCTTAATATTAGAGGGTCACTATCCTGAATATGAAAGCAAATATTTACAAAAGTTCTTACGTGTTCTTGTGCACCTTATTTTCCTTTGAACATGTTTAATTTGGGTATCTCAAAATGAGGTGAGGTGAAGTAACAAATGGATGAAGAGGTTTATTATTGATTTTTTGTAAGGTGGGTTTTTGATAACCCATACCAGTGGTTTATCTCCCCAAAGAGTTGATATGATCGATAAAAAATTGATAAGATTTTGGTGAAATTATATTGGCCACTCATATTTGAGTTTGATGAGGGGAAATATTTACATTATCAATAGGAATATCACCATAAGTTAAATCATTATATGTGTCAATTTAACCTTGATATTCTATTTGAGGTTCTTCATAGCTCTCATATTCCTACTAATAGTGATGAGATGGATTTTTGCATACACGAGGTGGAATATTTTAAATTGGGTGAGGTAGTTGTGTTGGATGCCCTTGGTGACATTGGATCTATTGAATTTGATGTACAAGTATGGATGGAGGTTGGTGGGTTGTTTGTTGTAAGTGCTACCACCAAATAGATATTAGCATTGTTACCTAATGAAAATGACTGGATTGATTGGATACATGAGAATGATCCATGCATGCACCAATGATATGAATAGGTGAACATTGTGCACCATCCCTAGAGTGGTTGGAAATTTGTTTTATAGGATCATGCATGGCTCCATTATCCTGATGTTGGGGGTGAGTGATAGATTTTTCATAGGTATGTGGTGTAGAAGCAAAACAAACTTGAATGAGTCATTTATAAAAGGAAGTAGAGGGCTGATTTTGATCAAAATCCCTCAACACATGAACATATGTAGATGGTTTGGTATGATTTTGTCCAGTGTGCATGTCCACATACTCATGTTCATGATTTATTTTAGGGTTCTTAGTTATGGTAGCTTGAGTATCTCTATTTTGGTGTACCATGTACACCTATTCTTGATTTAGTGGAGATATCGAGTGATATGGAATGTGAATGTGAGGTAATGACCTTCTATGTGATTTAGTGTGAAATTATGTGTTCTTATAGAAAGCACGTATGATGGTGATATCTGGATAGTCGATATCTTGATCGATTTGCGGATGAGAGTGGATTCTGAATGGTGACACCTAATATATTGGGATTAGTGGGATGATAGATGATATTTGAGTCATATTGGACCCATTGTCACTCAAGTTGACCAAGCTCTTGGTAGGAGGGCATAATGGACTAATTTTTCTATGGATCTAATTGGAAATGATCCATGAATATTTGTGATGGATTGGTATTATCTCATGTTTAAGATTGACTATGTTTCACGACCATAAAATAGTAAAATAACATGTGATGGACAATAACAATGCATTTGAAAACTTTCTAAACTACACAAACAACAACAAACAAAGCAATCAAGAAAGCACTTTTGTTTTAGTTTTTTTTATTTTGATTTTATTTATTTATTTGGTTTTTATTTTTTATTTTTGGTGTTCTTGTTTGAAATTATATCCCTAAAATACTAAGGCAAATGAAATGAAAACTATAGAAAAAGGTAGTTTGCACACAACCTCTATCGAGGAATGTGTCACAAACAATGAAAATGGCTTCCAATGATGATAGATAGGCGATAGGAACTTCTATAGGAATAAAATATACCTCCCAAGGAGGGGCCACACTAGATAAATCTTCCTACTTATCCAATCAAGCTTTTGCTTCACCCTCAGGTAGGATTGGATAACAATGCTAGTTGTGTTCCATAAATTATTAAGCCCTATGGTTAAAGGGAGTCTAAACCTAACACACTCTGGGATGTACCCAATAGTATGGGGCTTCTTAGTGATAAAATTAAAAAAAAAAACTCATGGGGCTACTATGTATTTTAGAGGGCATATCCATGGTGGGAGATGAAGGCCCATGTCGTGTGATTGCTATTGATAGTTGGTGATGAAATCCAACTTGCCAATGCTTAAGTGTTTCATGAGTGTGTGAGTTTAGCTTATTGCAAAAATGGAAGCAAAGACCACATAATGATTTATAATAATGCAAAGTATAACTTTAATGTTTAATATTCCCTAGAATTATTATTTTATGCTTCTACAAGTAGATATTCAAGAAATCCTAATTTATGTAGAGACTATCTCAAACAAAGATGATTGAAAATAGGGGATCATATCAACAAAATATGATTACAAATAGGGGAGTATATCAATAATATATGGTTATAGCTAGAAAACTTTAATCTAAAAATAAACTAATGCAACTACATGCAAATATATATATATATATTTATTTATTTTTCAAATAAAATAAAAATACAAGGAGGAGAAGCATATCCTAGCCATGAAGGCCTACGGTTTATGTAGAAATGTAGACCCATAGCTATTTTGACTCTAGTTAGGGACTATTTAAATATGATATGATTTCTAGATAGGTACCATCTCAGGTAGATATGGTTAATCCTAAGAACCTGCAATCAAAAAAAACAATAAAAATATAAAGACTAGGTCCCATCATGATCACCATTTGAAGCATGGAAATTTGCACTATAAAATAAAGATAGTGTAGACACCTAAAACATGTCATGTTGAGGGTGACTACTCATATGGACATGCTACAAGACCATATGGAGGATATTGGAAAGACTCCAAGATAGAGCAATGGTTCTAACCACTCAATTTAGGAATTTTGGCCTAATCATTCTAAATTGTAGCCTAGACATGCAATCTCCAGTATAAATCATGGTTGACACCTATGGTTTGTATTCTGGACCACAACTATGACTTGCGGTCTTAACTGAAGTTCAGTTAGGCCTTCCATACAAGCCAAATTGGTTGGAATGGCCAAAAGATCTAGAAGAATGCAATTTAAGGATGGAAAATTCCAGAGGCTTCCATCCCAACTATCCTAACCACCCTTCTTGGTCTTGGCTTCTTCATGAATCCACCCCTAGAACTAGGGGCATGCTATAAATACCACATCAAAATGGGGAGAATGAAAAAATCAAACATTGAATATTTGAGCAGTGAAGCCCTGGTGAATTGTACACTCAAATGAAGAACACAAGCTTATATTGAGAGGGGGGGTGAATAGTATAAGACCTCTTTTTACTTTTTCCTTTATACTTCAAAATAGTAAAGCAATATACCCAAAGCAATATCAAAGCAATGCACAATATCATCCACAAAGTGACACCAATTTTAATGTGGTTCACCCAAAATTGCTGGGCTATGTCCACAAAAATTTTCTCTAAAAGTTATCTCAAAGTTCTTTTGGAATCCTTCCCAATTACAATGTTTATGAGCCTGAGCCCAAAGGAGATACCTTCCCCCAATCAGAATTTGTGAGCTTCTGCTCGAAGGAGATACCTTCCCCTCTACTCTGGAAATGATCCTTCAGAATATCAACTACCTCTACCTCTTGCCAAAACATGGAAATCCTTCCCACCGAAGACCTCTTGTCCTCAATGCTTAGCCTAAGAGACCTCTGCCTTCTATGATCATGTCCACAATAGCTCAGCAACCTATACCAAACATAGTCATTCAGTCTAGTACAAGTCTTCCTCTGTCTGTCAGATCTGTCTAACTCTTGAACAAATCAATCCTCTGCATACAAGCCTTCTCAAAGACTTTCCAACTATCCTCAGGTTCTTCTCATAGAACCAATGCACCCCTATCCTCAAGTTCTCTGATAGAACTATCAAACTCAGCTCACAAGTCCTCTACTAGGACCTGTCCAAATCTACTCACAATTCCCCATCGGAACCTGTCCAAAAATGCTCACAAGTACCCATCGAAACCTGTCCAAAACTGCTCACAAGTCCCCACTGGAACCTGTCCAAAAACTCAGCAAACTCACCAAGAAAAAACTTTCTTAGTAGGAAATCACAAAGTGAATTGTTAGAGACCCAATGTGATTTTTCAAACTCATAGAAGCATAAAGAGAATTGTTAGAGACTCAATATGTTCTATACTCAAATCAACTCAGCTCAATCTCAATCTCAAATCAAAAAACTCAACTCAATATCTGAAATGGATAGGATAGAATGTTTTCTTTCAAGAACATGAAACCCCAACAATTGACAACTATGCAAAGAATCACATAACAATGATACTCATGTTCTTTTCACCATCAATTAGGGTTTCAACAACAATGCTCATCAAACAAGGTTTAGTCAACCAACACCATTCAACTCAACATCAACCTTGAAGCATTCAACCAATCATCACAAGAAAAGGAATCAAGTAGAAATCCTTTTCCCTCCAAAGATATTTGAACAAAACAGCCACCAACACAATATCACCAAATGCAAAGAATAACTTGCTCAAATCAACTCAATGGAGTAAGCCCAATATCATGAATCAAGTAAAGCAATAACTTAATCAAACAACCTCTATGGAAGCAACTCAACCATCAAACTCAAAACAACCAACCAAGGGTTCCACCAACTCAATGTAGCTAGACTTACAAATATAAACCCTAGTGCACAAAGCTTCCACTATCTCAAACCAAAAATTATGCATTCACCAAAAACACTCCTTAAGGATAACAATGCATAAGTAGTCTTCAAAAAACCAGAAAATAGGATTTACACCTAGCCAAAGGATACCTAGTAGAATACCTTTTCACTCCAACCTTATTTTAGAAAACATACACCAATCATACTCATAATAAGAATGTGCCCATACCTTATTGGAGTAGAAGATAATTGAACCTTCAAGCTGTCACCACACACAACTCTCAAACTTATAAATCGCTGTCCAAGATACTCCGAATTTCGTGGCATAAAGACGTTTTAATAAAACGTGTGTTACTTTAGCAAAGCACCCCCGCGAGACTCGAAACGATGACCTTCACCAATGTAGCACCTAACACCAGCCTTCGCTGCCACTAGCCCATGCAGGCTATGAAGTTCACAAGTGAACTTCCGTCCACTTCACCCTTGAAAAAAACTCCCGAAGACTTTTCAACCACACGTGCTTCTAAGTCTTCCTTCGATCGTAGCGAATATAGAGCACAAACACCGCAAATTGCATTCAAGGAATTTTCAATTAATTAGCCTTCCAACATTAGGATTTGGAGAATAAATAGTCTCTTCAAAGACACCTTGACGTCGATGGAAATAAATACCATTTCGAAATTAATCAAAAGTCTTTTCAAAAAGGGTTTAAAAACCCTTAAATAATTTTAATAAATTAAGAATAAAAAAGGTTTAAAAACCTTTAAGTATTTTTAATAAATTAAAAATAATTTCCCCCTTAATTAATTAAAGAATTAATTAATCAAAACCTTGAAGGGTTTTAAATAATAATTAAATAAATAATAAAGAGAACCTCCATTGGTTTTAATAAAAACCGGTTTGGTTTTAATGAAAAACCCTTGCCAATGGAATCTCTCTGGATTCTCTTAAAAATATTCTCTTGGAATCTTCCACCTTTGAAGCCAACACATCCTCCTAACATTAATGCCATTTCCTTTTGACATCAATGACAACTCATAGACAAGAAGCTAGGATCTCAAACCCAAAATTGCCAACAATCTCCCCCTTTGTCATTGATGGCAAACCATGCTTCTCAACAACATAGAAACTCAACATAAATAGGTCCCCTTGTTTTTAGGCTCTCCCCCTTACTCAAATATCTCCTCCTTTGTCATAAATGGCAAAGGGTCACCTTTGGGGCTCGGGACTAAGAATGAGCCTCTTAGCTTAGTCCCTCCCCCACCTCCTGATGAGGTGATTAATTCTTGGGTGGGAGTAAAACTCCCATTAGGCACTGATCATCATCGGCGTCTATAACTTCCTTGTCGGGCCTTCTCTTGAACTCTTTTTCCATATTCCTGTTCCTATCACTATTCTTGTTCTTGTTCTCATCCCTGTTCTTGTCCATGCCTTGATCCTTGGACCTCATCATGCCACTGTTCCTATTCCTGTATTCTGGAATTTTAGCTCTACACTGTCTGATTGTGTGACCTTCATTGTTGCCCTTGAAACACTTGATGATGTTGTTTCTCTGAGGTAAACCTGATCTTTGAATCCATCAGTTCTGACCAAACCTATTCGACCAAACCTGTTCCGCCAAACCTGTTTTGACTAAACCCGTTTCCGACCAAATCTGCTCGCCAAACCTCGCTTCCGACCAAACCTGTTCTCGTTATTTGCCTTGCAATAAACTGCCTTGTGCCAAAACTCTTGACAAGAGTAGCAATACCCTTGAAAGTAACTAGCACTTTTGAAACTATCATTTACCTCCTTCACTTGAGCCATGCAATGTGAAGCCATGTGACCAAACCTATGACAAGCAAAACATCTACCTTGAAAATTTCCTTTAATTGACCTCTTAGGTTCTGAAAACTTCTTCTCATGCTGAATTCTATTTTCTATTTATGTGCATCTATCATTCAAGGAATCCTTTTTTGAAATACTTTCTTCATAAGAACTCTCTTCCTTTTGGAGTCTCTTACTAGACTCTCCAACTTGTTCCTTGTGTGGCTTAACAAAACCAAGGCCTGTTTTATCTGTTGTCTTTCTTTGACCTTTGATGAGTGACTTAACATTTTTGGAGCTATCTTGAAACCTGTAAAGCTTATCCTTGTACTCTTTAGTTTCCTCTTTCAAAGAAGCCATTTTCTGTTCTAACTCACTATACTCAAGAACCTTAGACTCTAACTCATCCTTGAGTTCTTGTGTCTTAGCCATAGAGAAGTCAAGACTTTCTATAAGATCATCTCTCTCCATACAACATTCATCTAACTTATCCTTGAGTCTAGAATTCTTATTTCTTTCCTTTTTCAAAGCACTAAGAGCACTAATAAGTTCACCTTCAATATCTACTTCACCTTCCTCTATATCTTCCTCTATTTGTTTGCTTTTTGAATCATCAAAGCCTTTTTTAGATTTCTTATCACTAGAGGTGCTACCCTTTTCAAAAACCATACATGCATCTTCCTTATAGTTTTCTCAAGCATCCTCATACATACTAGAAACCAAATCATTATTTGTGCAATCATCCTCAAGGTGACCAAAATTTCCACATCTAAGACATTTCATGATAATGAATCTATGTTTTGGTTCTTCCTCTTTTCTGATATGAACAACATCTCATTTTCATTATCACTTGAAGAACTTTCATTATCACTACTAGAACACTTACTTGCTTTGTCTAGGTAGAAACTCTTCTTGTGCTTGTGAGAATACCTCTTTCCTTGATTGCTATGCTCATATTTGTTTTTCTTGTGATGCTTGTGCTTTTCAGAATCCTTGCTCTTAGAATCATGTTTATCTTCATCACTTTCATTCTTGGGAACAATACAGTCAATAGCATAATGACCAAACTTTCCACAATTGAAACATCTTATATTTTTCATACTTTTGTGCTTTCTAGAGAACTTGCCTTTCTTGCTGTAATATGCCTCTTCATCACTAGAAGACTCATCACTATCTTGAAGTCGTTTACCCTTGGAATTCTTGGTAGCCTTGAAAGTTGCCTCTTTCTTGACATCAACCTTCACTTGAGTTCTCAACTCAAATGCTGTAAGTATACTATGGAGATCATCCTTTTTCAACTTATCCAAATCTTTAGCTTCCTCAATAGCAGAAATCTTTTCACTAAATCTATTAGGAAGAGATCTTAAAATCTTATCACAAACATCATTTTCAGCAAGCTCAAGACCTAAGTCTTTCATGGAGTTAACAACCTCATCCATACAAAGCATGTAGTCACTAATATTTTCATCATCATTCATCTTGAGTTTTTCAAACATACCTTTGAAGTGTCTCAAATTGGCCTTTCTGACATTTGTATCACCTGTATGAGCCACCTTCAACTGTTTCCACATTTCACTAGTTGTCTTGCAGTGAATCACTTTGATGAGATCTATTTTTTGTAAGCCTTTTAGGATTGCATTCATTGCTTTTGAATTGTTGTGATGTAGGAGCATTTCTTCTTTAGTATTAGGACCATGTTCAGAAATAGTGTACTCATCTTCAATCACTTCCCAAACCTCATTCCCAAGTGCCATTAGATGAACCTTCATCCTTGCACTACAAAGACTAAAATCTGACCCATCAAGAATAGGTACTGCATTGCCATTTGAATAATCCATTGTGTTCTTTACTAGCTTTTCCTTCAAGCTGTTAAAATTTTCGAAGGCACCTGCTCTGATACCAATTGAATAACACAAGCTTATACTGAGAGGGGGGGTGAACAATATAAGACCTATTTTTACTTTTTCCTTTATACTTCAAAATAGTAAAGCAATATACCCAAAGCAATATCAAAGCAATGCACAATATCATCCACAAAGTGATACCAATTTTAATGTGGTTCACCCAGAATGGCTGGGCTACATCCACAAAACTTTTCTCTAAAAGTTATCTCAAAGTTATTTGGGAATCCTTCCTAATTACAATGTTTATGATCCTCGGCCCAAAGGATATACCTTCCCCCAATCAGAATTTATGAGCCTCTGCTAAAAGGAGATACCTTCCCCCAATTAGAATTTATGAGCCTCTACTCAAAGGAGATACCTTCCCCTCTGCTTTGGAAATGATCCCTCAAAAGATCAACTGCCTCTACCTCTTGCTAGCACGTGGAACTCCTTTCCATCGAAGACCTCCTGTCCTCAATGCTTAGCCTAAGAGACCTCTACCTTCTATGATCACGTCCATAGTAGCTCAAAGAACTCGTACCAAACACAGTCAGTCGGTCTAGTACAAGTCTTCCTCTATTTATCAGATCTGTCCAACTCTTGAACAAATCAATCCTCTACATACAAGCCTTCTCAAAGACTTGCCACTTTCCTTAGGTTCTTCTCATAGAACCAATGCACCTTTTTCCTCAAGTTCTCTGATAGAACTATCAAACTCAGCTCACAAGTCCTCTACTAGGACCTGTCCAAATCTACTCACAAGTCCCCATCGGAACCTGTCCAAAACTGCTCACAAGTCCCCACCGAAACCTGTCCAAAACTTCTCACAAGTCCCCATTGGAACCTGTCCAAAAACTCAGCAAACTCACCAAGAAAAAACTTTCTTAGTAGGAAATCACAAAGTGAATTGTTAGAGACCCAATGTGATTTTTCAAACTCATAGAAGCATAAAGAGAATTGTTAGAGACTCAATATGATCTATACTCAAATCCCAATCTCAAAACTCAACTCAAATCAACTCAGCTCAATCTCAATCTCAAATCTGAAAACTCAACTCAATATCTTGAAATGGATAGGATAGAATGTTTTCTTTCAAGAACATGAAACCCCAACAATTGCCAACTATGCAAAGAATCACATAAAAATGATACTCATGTTCTTTTCACCATCAATTAGGGTTTCAACAACAATGCTCATCAAACAAGGTTTAGTCAACCAAAACCATTCAACTCAACATCAACCTTGAAGCATTCAACCAATCATCACAAGAAAAGAAAACAAGTAGAAATCCTTTTCCCTCCAAAGATATTTGAACAAAACAACCACCAACACAATATCACCAAATGCAAAGAATAACTTGCTCAAATCAACTCAATGGATTAAGCCCAATATCATGAATCAAGTAAAGCAATAACTTCATCAAACAACCTCTATGGAAGCAACTCAACCATCAAACTCAAAACAACCAACCAAGGGTTCCACCAACTCAATGCAAGTAGCTAGACTCACAAATATAAACCCTAGTGCACAAAGCTTCCTCTATCTCAAACCAAAAATTATGCATTCACCAAAAACTCTCCTTAAGGATAACAATGCATAAGTAGTCTTCAAAAAACCATAAAATAGGATTTACACCTAGCCAAAGGATACCTAGTAGAATACCTTTTCACTCCAACCTTATTTCAAAAAACATACACCAATCATACTCATAAGAAGAATGTGCCCATACCTTATTGGAGTAGAAGATAATTGAACCTTCAAGCTATCACCACACACAACTCTCAAACTTATAAATCGTTGTCCAAGAAACTCTGAATTTCGCGGCATAAAGACGTTTTAATAAAAATGTGTGTTACTCTAGCAAAGCACCCCCACGAGACTCGAAACGACGACCTCTGCCAATGCAACGCCCAACAACAGCCTTCACTACCACTAGCCCATGTGGGCTATGAAGTTCACAAGTGAACTTCCCTCCACTTCACCCTAAAAAAAAACTCTCGAAGACTTTTCAACCACACGTGCTTCTAAGTCTTCCTTCGATCACAGCGAATATAGAGCACAAACACCGCAAATTGCATTCGAGGAATTTTGAATTAATTAGCCTTCCAACCTTAGGAGTTGGAGAATAAATAGTCTCTTCGAAGACACCTTGACATCAACGAAAATAAAGACCATTTCGAAATTAATCAAAAGTCTTTTCAAAAAGGGTTTAAAAACCCTTAAATAATTTTAATAAATTAAGAATAAAAAAGGTTTAAAAACCTTTAAGTATTTTTAATAAATTAAAAATAATTTCTCCCTTAATTAATTAATAATTAATTAATTAAAACCTTGAAGGGTTTTAAATAATAATTAAATAAATAATAAAGAGAACCTCCATTGGTTTTAATAAAAACCATTTAACTTGGTTTTAATAAAAACCCTATCCAACTTGGTTTGGTTTGGTTTTAATGAAAAACCCTTGCCAATGGAATCTCTCCGGATTCTCTTAAAAAGATTCTCTTGGAATCTTCCACCTTTGAAGCCAACACATCCTCTTAACATTAATGCCATTTCCTTTTGACATCAATGACAACTCATAGACAAGAAGCTAGGATCTCAAACCCAAAATTGCCAACATCAAACTGAGTATACTAAGAGATAGAGCTATTGCACTTAATCCCCAACCCTTTTGTCAAAATTCATGATGAATTACATTATGGATGCCCTAGGTGCTTAGGAGAATCAAGAAGCACAAATCCAAGAAAATGAAGGTCATTCATATCAAATTGACTTCCAAATCAGTCCGAGGACAACAAAGGTGATTCTTGAACATCAATTTGGACAAGGAGATCAAACCCACTACCCCTGATTTTGAGGGTAAATCTATCAGAGGTCAAACCTGTGGCTGTCAGCCATGGTTCATAGTACAGACCACTCACCAGAGCTACAGTTTGCAACAGGTGATAGATCACCTTAATATTTTCATTTCTATCTGGTTAAATAGGTTAGATTAATAATTTCTTAGGTTTAATTGTAGTTTAGAAGAATTCTAACCATGGGAATTAGCGTAGAATAGATAGTTTATGCTTTGCATTAATTAGGACATTTTTGGATCATTTATGCACATTTATGCTTCTATTTTGTTATCTAATCCATGCATTATTTGTCTAATGATATCATTTATGCTATACTACAAATCTTGATTCAATTAGCATAGTTTAAAGGTTTTTATTTATGTTTTTTTGATCATTAGTTTAATAGCATTATCATGTATGTTTTCTTAAATGGCCTCATCATGAGAGGCTATTTATCTTTTTGATCATGTGCTATTGTTTCTTGATCGTAGGAAGATAGGTACAAGAGGAGTCTATATCATAATCCTTCCACATCGTGAAGAAGGGGGTCAACTCCACCCAAGGCATTTTGTGAACAGTCAAAGGGCAATATTAACGTCCCTGCCCTATTGAGGGTATTGGAAATTGTATAGACTATATCATCATTCAAGTGACCCTAAGAGGGGCATATTTGTAACATATATTCATTCATAATCAATACAAGAAATATCATTTTGTTGAATTTATGCAATGTGTCAAGATTTTATGCTTTTATGATGACTATAGACTAATATAGTAGATAGGTGCATGCTTTTTGGTTATATCAAAAGGTGATCATGGTGGGACTTCATATTTGTAGCCCCAAAGTGCTGAAATTATTGAATTTTTCTTATCTTAGATGCTAATCGTAGATAACAACTATGGTTATTTTTTGGCCCATGGCTTTCACCCACGGTTCACACTGCAACCCGTAGACCAGAGTTGTGGTTTATAGCAGAAGCAACAGACAATAGAGAAACCACTTGGCATCAGATCAAGAGCCGAGGTAGGCTCTATTTTTATTCTTTGTTCTGTATTTTCTTCTCTATGTTTTTACATTAAGCGTTAAATCGATTAAAAATTAGGTACACTAAAGAAAAAGAGTGAATGAATGGTCCTAGTTTTCTTTCGCATTCCTTCCATTAGAAATGTGCCACTAGGAACATCGAACCTTTGATTGCATTCTGCCCTAGAATACAGTGATCTTCATAAAAATTGAGTGGTCATTTGCATGCTTGAGGCCCAATTAGAGGCCATGTCATTGTAATCGTATTGTCGTAACATCATGTAGGACATAGCATGCATACCTTTCTAAATTTGAAATGTTCCTTTTCTTTTTATGCATATCATGTACGAATGATCATATGAATGCTCTTTTATGCATTTGTCTTTATGAAAAGTAAAAGGAACCAAAAACACCACATGCAACTAAATGCTAGTGATTTGGGCCTCATATCCAACCACTTGTAGGGTTCAACGATGGTGGGCGTCATTTCCATCCGTTGGCCCAAATCCTACATACACTTTATTACTAGATCATACCAGATTCGAGAACATTTCATACCCTAGAAAATTTGCATGTACTTTCTTCAAAAGGTATAATGCTGACTGGGGGAAAAAGGGTGAGGATCTGGGAGGACCTATACTCCCTGACCGTGTGTGAGCTTCATTACCACACATTATAGGTTGGATTACGTGACTTGGATTTCATTGTAAATTTATCGAGTTGCAAGTGTATAGGTGAAAGACAATTAAACTGAGAATAAAATCCAATGATTTTGTAAAACACGTGAGAGTTTCTCATACTGATACAACACATTTTGAAACAACATCAAACAATTTAGGGCTCATTTTAAAATTTAAAACTAAGATAAGCATCATTGTATACCTTGTTTGATAATAAAAGATACATCTAGATGTTAGGTACACTATGGTGGATACACGGGGTGGTCGGCAAAGGTGCAAGCCTGAAGCCAATTACCAAGCTCCAACCGATTCACAAATACATGTGTCTAGTCCTCAACCACATGAGAAAACTAAATGTCATTCGATGAACATTAGAGGAGACAACTCAACACAAGAGGATCCCATTGAGTGTACCCCTGATAGACTAGCATCAGTGCATTCTACTAGACGTAGATTAGATCATGGAGCTTCTCATCTTGAGGGTGCTCCACTCAAAAGTCATTACCGAGACCGCATTGCATGCATGTCTATAGGATCGGTTGAAGAGTATCTCATGCAGGGGACCATATTGGTACCCATTTGCACTAAGTATATAGGGTGTACTATACCCCCACCTTCTAAGTATAGAAGTAATAGATATCCACCCATTCAGGGGCAAGTAGACGGGCTCCCTACTAAGTGCAAGTCTACCCATATTACCATGTGTACTATATCATGCAAGATCACCATTTGAGGTCCATTGAGGTACAGTCCCAAGACGCATAGGTGTTCATGAACTTCATGGAGCACATACAATAGTGCTAGGAATGAATGATCCAATTCTATGATCATGAAGTGAAAATGGTTTCTGCAAGTGTGGTTGACCCGCCACTACATATCATTGCATGTGTTAACCATGTGCCGTTCGAAAGGGTCTTTATTGATATTAGTTCATCGATCAATATAATCACTACTAAGGCACTGTACCATTTGAAATTGCCTAAATCACTCATCATACCAACCACATTTACATTGAGAGCATTTAATGATGCACTATTCTCTATGGTTGGCATGATTGTCTTACCTTTTTAGGTGGGACTGAAGACCATTATCATAACGTATCACGTTATAGAGAGTGCTTTGTAGTATAACATCCTACTAGGGAGGCCTTGGATTCATGAAATGCATTGTGTTCCCTTGATATTGCATAAGTGTGTCAAGTATATACATGAGGGAAAATTTCATGTGGTTTTGAAAGCAAATGTAGGACGGCGTACCAGATATGATGCAAACAAAAAATGGATACAGATGCTAAGTCCTACGAATGCAAAGAGCAATGCATGAAGGGAACAATGTATAAACAAGATGTGAGCAAAAAAAAGTGGGGCATATTTTATTAATGTTTGATTTTAATCTAGTTACAATACATCCCCCCTCTAGGGCTCAGGACGTTTGATACAGTTTGTTACATCAATGGATGGTACGCTTCCAATGTCTTCCACATGCCCACATTCGAAATGGGTGGGCCAAAAGTTGTCACCAATTGGGTCTGTGTGTTCATAATTCCTTCCTACCCCTCTGGTTACTTGTGGTGAGATATTGCACATAGAAAAATAGAAAATAGTTAATAGCATATGCGGATATAGGAAAACATGCAATCCCCAAAGCCTCCGGCTAGTTAATATATAAAAGAATGAAATTATGGTCAAAACATGTCATAATGAATTCAAAATTTGATAGAGGCATGGAGACATCATTAGGAACACATTGCAAAAATAACAGTTAGGAAATCATGCACATATTTCTAATCGCTCCGGGGTGGGACGTTGGGGACTGTCACAAAATGTGCAAAAGTGATCTTGCAAATGTCCTACCTAGAGGCCTCCAAAACTATTAAAAACTTGGGGTTATACTAAAAGGGGAATTTTGAGATGACCCAAAAGGTCAAATTTGGCATATTATGCCCATATTTTCCTGTATTCGAAGGCGTTCCCTATAGGTTAGTGAAATCATAAAATGATAAAAACAAGGTCAAATCATGTCAGAAAGTAATGAAACTTGGATAGCAGCATAAGTACATCAGATACAACATAATGCAAAAATAATAGTAAGTAAATCATGCATAGATTTATAATCACTCTGGGGTGGGGTGATTAGGACTGTAGCAGTGTAGGGGGCGCCCGGGGGCAGGATGCCCACCGTTTGGGGCTTAGTTTTTGCAACAATCCAAGTGGGATGGGTCCAACACGTCCAACACCTCCTAGGGGGTTATGTTGATGATTTTGGTGTGGGATTGTGGCTGATTGCTTGGGTTTTGGGTCTAGAATGCATTCCTAGTGTCCACCCGATAACCTCTTTTCCAAAAGAGAAATTAGGGATGTAGGAAGCACAAAGAGGAATGGGGGTATAATTTTGTAGCACTCCGTTGCTCCAAATTCTCCTGCCCTGTTATCTTTTGGGGTGAGGAGGCTTACCATTTTATAGACATGGGGGTCTCCTTTGAATGCACATGTGAGGGCACCACTTGGCTCATTATGCCTTTTGGGGGGAGAGAAGATTCCTCCCTGATTTAGAGCCTCCATGATCAGGGCATGCTTGACTAAAGTCTCTCTGTCATATTTGAAACCGTTCCTCGCAATTGCATGCCCTTGAAGGTGAAGTTGGGTGGTGGATCTAGGCTGCCATTTTTCAAGGCCTGACTTTTTTCCAGTCAAACCTGCTAATCGTCCCACCCTAGAGTGATTGTTGCTATTCATCCCGGGGTGGGGAAAATAGGATTCTAATCATCCCACAGTGGGATGAATGGGGAGAAAAGTGCTTAAAAGGTGCCAAATTGACCTATGACCTTCCAAAACTAATTTGGAAGTGGTTAGGACCACTGTTTAACCTCTGGAGGCTGCCCTTGGGGGTATGTATGACAATTTAGTCAGTGCTTGTAGTCACATAATCAGATTGGTGCTATTTTGGTGTCTACAGGTTTCATCAGATGAAGAACCATTCAAGTTCATGAACTTAGCATATTTTCCAGGGGGCTTCGTACTCCCATCAATGCACTTGGACATACGACCCATGTCATCGGTAAGGGTTCCAAGAGGTAAACAGGTGATGCATGTTCAACCATCAGTATCTATATCAAATAGATCTAAACATACCACTACAACTTCTCTGAGATCGAGTGCATCCACAATGCATTGGGATGACAAGAAATTAAAGGTAAAATTGGGTAGGAAAGAAGCAAAGAATATGCCCGAACCAGTCACCACTGAGGCTGCCACTCCCATGGAGGTGGAGGAATCCCAGGATCAAGTCGAGGAGGCACCTCAGCCTGCTTCTCCTGCATCATCAATAGGGTCATCCACACTGCAGGTGACTATTCACCTAGCCAGTATAGGTCTGGGTGAGTACCTCGTGCAAAATGTGACCTTTGGTCCTATTTTAGAGACTACACGAGACATGGGCTGACTAAAGGCCCATCGATATCCAGTTGGATCCATAGTACCATTGGGTGAGCCACCCAACCAAACAAACTTCATCTATGTTGGGTTGGATCAAGTTCCAACATGAGCACCCATGGAGGTGGATGATGACGAATAGTTCACGATGAACGTTTGATACTTGTCCAACCCAAAGTATGCCATACAAATTTTTGAGCTCTATCATTGGCATGGATATGGCCTTGGTATTTTCGAACAAGGACGAAGAACCCCTCTTGAACTATGTTATCATTTGGCAACTGATAGGTTCGGATTGGGATTGCAGATTTAGGGACATGATGATTTACTCATTGCATCATTGGATCATTTATACCTGAGTCTGGGGGATGACATGGATTTTAATCCATATCATCCTAACATGTCTAGTCTTTGGGGCAACAACCCAATGGTGTCAATCATCACCATTGAGAGACCAGAGCTTGAACATGAAGATTTCTCGGAGTAGAACCCCAGAGGCAACCTAGGTCATCAAAACCATACCACAATCGATGATACTAGTATGCAGAGGCACAACCCCACCATTCTAGGTGATCTCGATTTAGGAGATATTTGTAGTGAATATGGAGAGGAGTCCACCCTCAAAATAAGTGGACCGAGTTATGATGCAGATGGCGAGTCCTCAAATGATGATCAATCTGAGGAGGAAATTGACCGAGCCTTCATGGTTCTAGCATTTCTATGCCATTTACTACCTAGAGAGCAATTATATGAGATACAAGAGCATTTCATAGTCGATAGTGATTATGAAGATGAGATAGAGTAGGCCTACTTAAGGCCTCGTCCAGCTAATCTCCCAATATTTGTGGACACGATAGAGTGGTCTGCTCATAATAGCAATCATAGCGATGAGGATGAGATGACCGATCCGAGGCTTGTATATCCGCTACATCTATTACCTATGGAGTCGGAGTATGTTATAGAAGAAGTGCCTCTTAACACTGATCACTCTAAAGAGGAAGCAGAGCCATTTTTTGCACCGGTGTCATATATACGATCATTCTATCTAATTTATCCGGATAGTGATGATAGTGACCGTAGAATCAGATACATGGGGCCACATCTGGCAGATCACCCCTTGCATATGGGGGGAAGTGAAGGATTATATTTGTATAGTGATGATGAGGATTCATTGGAGATGGCCTATTTGGGGCCTCATCACCTACGTAATCAAAATCCACCTCGGGGTCCACCACCTATCACAGTTGCGGGCTTGCATTGAGAGATTAATCTCCATCGCCACCTTAGGGAAAGAATAAATCTGGAAGAGGAATATCAAAGGATCTTTCCCCATCTACCTACTTATGCTGAGCTACTTGAGCCGAGAGATCCCATTTTATAGTTAGTGCACAGGGAGGATCCAGTTGTCCGGGCATCCCACAGGGAGGACCCGTTCATCCTCGTACCATCCGAGCTAGATCTTGGGTACGAAAGCTACACATATGATGTAGAGTTCAGTCCATGTGGTCCTGGAGATCAATTCCATTCCATCAACATGGTCTCCATTGATTTGACCACTCCACTCCACAATCTAGCAGATCCATCCAAACCATTGCATCTAAACATGGATGCTATCGATTGGGATCACACTGATTCACCAGTAGATCCTGAAGACTTCTTCCCGAATGAAGAGATGCTGCAACCATTTCATTTTGGACCAGGCTATGCTTATGATGTCTATCATGCTAAACATGCTTCCAATGAAGAACATATAAATCCAATTGATGACATCCATTTGATCCCTACGCCTCATCAGCTTGAGGAGGGATCCCATATGTCAAGTAGAGGAAACCTTCGAAGTGGATATTGGTAATGACCCCACCAATTCAAAGAAGGTTAAATTTAGAATGAGTCTCAATCTAGATGAGCGTGCTTGCATCATCCCTCTGCTGAAAGAGAGACCTAAACTTTTTGCTTGGACATACAAAGATATGCCCGGTCTAGACCCAAAATTGGTTACTCATAACCTTTCGCTAGACCCGTCCAAGAAGCCTGTCAAGCAGAAGCTCAGAAAGATGCATCCAATAGTAGCCTTAATGGTGAAAGATGAATTGCAAAAGTTGTTGGATGTAGAATTTGTCATTTCCATCGACTATCCAGAATGGGTATCCAATATGGTACCTGTAGGAAAACCAGATGGAAGGATCCGTATTTGTATGGATTTTAGAGATCTCAACAAGGCAACACCCAAAGATTCATTTTCATTGCCCAATATCGATGCTCTAGTAGACGCTACTACAGGTCACGAAATGCTCTCCTTAATGGATGATTTTTTTGGTTACAATCAAATTCGGATTAAGCCCGAAGACCAGCACAAAACCGCATTTATAACGCCATGGGGAACATTTTTCTACAAAGTTATGCCATTTGGTCTTAAAAATGTTGGTGCCACATATCAGTAGGCTATGACATACATCTTTCATGACTATATGCATAAGATCTTAGAGGACTACATTGATGATTTGCTAGCCAAGTCATTACTGCGTTTCGAGCATGCGGAGGTCTTGAGGAAAGTTTTCGATCGCCTTATCGAGCATAATGTAAGATTGAATCCTAAGAAGTGCGTATTTGGCGTAACTTCAGGAAAGATTTTAGGATTCATTATTTCAAAGCAAGGCATCGAAGTCGACCCAGCGAAGGTCAAGGCTATTTTAGAGATGCGTCCTCCCATAAATATTAAGGAACTAAGAAGCCTTCAGGGCAAAGTAGCATCCATAAAGTGATTTATCGCTCAACTATCGGATAAATGTCGACCCATGAATCGACTGCTACACAAGGGGGTCCCATTCAATTGGGACGAGGACTGCCAAGCAGCTTTCACTGAGATTAAGCATTACCTAGCGACGCCGCCAGTATTAGCTCCACCAAGGCCAAAAGAGCCTTTTCTGCTATATATATCGGCAACAGACTTTGCGTTAGGGACCATGTTGGCCCAAAAGAACATACAAGGCAAAGAGCAAGCCATATATTACATTAGCCGAACCTTGGTGAGTTACGAGCTAGGATATGCATATGTGGAAAAACTATGTTTAGCAATAGTGTTCGCTACCAAGAAATTGTGGCACTACATGTTGAGTCATACGACATATGTGATATCAAAACAAAATCCTTTGCAGTATATGATGAGCAAGACATATCATAATACACGTACTGCAAAGTGGATCATGTTATTGATATAATTTGATCTGGAATTCATAAGCCAGAAGTCCATTAAGGGATAGGTCATAGCAGATCAGTTAGTTGAGGTGCCATTGTCCAATAGTAGGCCTCTAACAATCGAGCTTTCGGATGATGCAGTGTTTGTAGTATCCGAAGCTCCCGAACCCGAAGAACCAGAGAACAATGTTGATATGACTCTATTCTTTGATGGTTCAAAATGCGAGCAAGGAGCTGGTGTAGGGATAGTGTTTTTCACGCTGCAAGGAGCTCCAATGCCATTGTCATTCAAACTAGACTTCCCATGCACCAACAATAATGCTGAATATGAAGCCCTACTTTTGGGCCTCCATACAGCCATCGCCATGAATATCAAGAGACTAAACATCTTTGGTGATTCCTTGCTCATAATTAACCAAGTGAAGGGACTATTTTAGTGTCGATGTCTAGTATTGAAAGCCTACAAAGATCTTGTTGCCACATATCTAGCTAAACTGGAATGGTACGACATCGAGGCAATCCCTCATTCATCAAATAGGTTCATAGACACCATGGCATCTTTGGGATCCTTAATCCCTCAGAATCCATCTATCGACTTCACTACCATCCATGTCAAGATGCTCTCGCATCCTGTAGTAGAGCGTGCAACCTTTGATAACAAAGAATCAATCAACATGATTAGTGTGGAGCCAAAAGCTGATTGGTTCTGCAAAGCTGAAGACTTTCTCAAGAAGGCACCCTAGGGGTCTTTAACCTCCTAGAGTCCTACGGGGAGTGGCACCACCATTCACCACAAGGTTGTTTCCTAGTATGCATTTACAAAGATAAATATGCAGGGGGAGCAAGTCATCTTAGCAGTCGAAGCTGAGGCTCATCAGAATTGGATGTCACAAATTCAAGACTTCCTAAGACTTGGTTTTGTCCTAGAGGGATTGTTGCATGCCGCAAGATGCACATTCAAATAGAAAGTGACTAAATATGTCTTGATAGGAGATATTTTGTACCATCAAAGTTATGATGGAGTTCTCCTTCATTGTCTTGAGCCCCAAGAGTCATCTTGGGCAATTTTAGAGGCTCATGATGGTACGTGCGGTGGCCATTTCAGCGGCATGGCCATCATCAAGCGCATCCTTCGAATGGGTTATTATTGGCCCACTATGGAGAAGGATTGCAATGTGTATGTCAAGAAATGCATCAAATGTCAGCATCATGCTAATCTTACGCACTTGCCATCACAGGCCCTACAACCCATCCAAGCGGCTTGGCCATTTGCTCAATGGGGGTTTGATCTAATTGGCAAGATCTCTCCTCCATCATCAGGCTGACATACATTCATTATTATGGCTACTGAGTATTTTACAAAGTGGGTGGAAGCCATTCCCTTAACAACGACCACTGGAGCTCGCATAGCAGAGTTCATAATGGAGCATATCATAAGTCATTTTGGGATACCATCCAAAATAGTTTTGGATAATGGAACTTCTTTTAAGAACAAAATTGTGTGAGCTTTAACATCTAAGTACCACATCAAACATAGTTTTGCAACTCCATATTATCCATAGGAAAATGGGCAAGCTGAGGCCTCAAACAAGACTGTGGTAGCCATCTTGAAAAAGATAGTGCAAGAACACCACAAGGATTGGCATATACAGCTACCCCTTGCATTATGGGCTTATAGGACTAGCATTCGGACTCCCACTGGGGCAACTCCATTTTCACTAGTATATGGCATTGAGGCCATTATGCCCTTAGAGTTGGAAATTCCAACGTTGCGCATCGCATTGAAAGAGTTCATCGATGACGACACCGCACGACAAGCTCGACTAGATCAATTGACGCTACTGGATGAACGTCGCGTGAATGCCCTGGAGCATCTTCATGTCTATCAAGAGTGATTAAAATGAGCTTACAATATCAAAGTCCACCAGAGAGACTTTGAAGTTGGGGATCTTGTGCTGAAAGAAAACCAACAGAACTCGAATTTGTCGCTCGATATGCGAGACAAATTTATGGCTAATTGGCTAGGACCCTATATCATATCTAAAAATATTGGTCCAGGTACCTATCACCTGACGTCGCTAGGGGGTGTTGAAGAGCCTGAACCTCTCAACATCATCCATATTAAGGCGTTCTATGCTTAGAGAGTGTAGCAAAAAGGCTCCAAAGGCATCTGTAAGCCCTTTGGTCAGTCAAAAAGGCACCAAGGATTTCTAAAAAATTGCTTGGTCAACCCAAAGGCTCCGAGAGTTTTTTCCAAACTACTCGATCATCCCAAAAGGCTCCAAGCTCTCATTCGAGTGATTTGGTCATGTCAAAAAAAGCTCCAAAGGCATCTGTAAGCCCTTTGGTCAATCAAAAAGGCACCAAGGATTTCTAAAAATCGCTTGGTCAACCCAAAGGCTTCGAGGGTTACTTAAAGCCACTCGGTCATCCCAAAAAGGCACCAAGGATTTCTAAAAAATTGCTTGGTCAACCCAAAGGCTTCGAGAGTTCCTATAGCTTCTCGGTCATCCTAAAAGGACTCCAAGCTCTCTTGTTGAGAGTTTGGTCAACTAAAAGGTTCCAAAGGCATCTGTAAGCCCTTTGGTCAATCCAAAAAGCTCCAAGGATTTCTAAAAATCGCTTGGTCAACCCCAAAAAGCTCCAAAGGCATATATACTCATCATTTGGTCAAATATGAAAGCTCAAAAATTCATAAAAATTTGAAAATATATAAAATTCCAAAAAAATTGGTAAAGCATAAAATCCAAAAACATTTGCTTTTGTAGTTTGCATTTTCATACATGCATTCACCTCATCATATTGCATTTAGGCATTTGTCATCCATTGCATTCCATAGTAGAGTGTAATGTGTCTATCAAAATCTTACAAATGGTCGCACGTTTGTGTTTCAATCATGCACCCTTGCATTTATCATAATTCATTGCATTCATACACGATACCTATTGTGGAGAAATATGTATGTATATTAAGTTTTCCAGTCACTCAAACATACCTAGTGGGTTCTTCAGATATTGTAGAAAGCTTGCTTTGATTTTATAGATGAGGTCATTAGTTGGGATAGTGCTTCAACATATCAGGATCCCATCACTAAGCAAAACAATATAAAATCCTGCTAAGACAAGAGATGATGAAAGCTGCGAAAGCGGTCTTAGGTATCTAGAGAGATGGGTTTCACGACCTGCTTATCTTGCAAATAGTTCGGTCTAGAGTGGTGAACCTTGGCAAAAGGACAAGAATTTCCCCTACTCATACATAGATACAAAGTTAAATTTCAAGTTCAAAAGTGGAAAAATTTCAAATCTCAAAGGTCAAAGTTCAAATTTTACAAGTCAAAGTTCAAAATCCCAAGTAATATAGTGAATCAAAAGCACTATAAAAATCCCTTGCTCAAAGTAAAGCGTAAATGAAACGTAAAAAAAAATAGTGAAAAGAATCACTACATATGAGCAAGTATAAAAAGAATGGGGTGAGAACTTGAATCCCTGGATTGTTCACCATCTCGAAAACCATAGAGTGAACCCCGATCGTAGCAATGGGTTGAAAGAGTCCCGCCTACTTCTAGAGTAGTAGTTCTATTGGGTGATCCCTAATCGCACCAATGGGTTGAAAGAGTCCCACGTGCTTTTAGAGGGGTAGCCCTGATCAATTTGCAAGATGAGCTAGCTCTAGGTGCCTAGGTTTGTCTAGTTGTATAAGTCTAATCAAAGCTAAAACAAGGATGGTACGATCGTATGAGGAACCCTATCTCACATATGGGTTGAAAGAGTCCCGAATGACATACGGGGTATGCTTATGGTCTATCTAAAAATACTCACATGCACACACAGGGATAATGAATAGTTGGGTCTGTCACGACAAAAGCCTTGTCCAATAAAAGCCTTGTACAGTTAGTATGTGATTTTTGGAGAAGTCTACTAGGGTGTTTGAGTCTCATGGAAAACCTCAAAAAGTTCTCTCATAGCAACAAAATATCAAATACCACTAGACAAAAAGTGAAAATATCAAGAAAAAGAAAAAGAAAAGAGTCATCCATTTATCAGAATGCATTTTACAAAGCACAATCAAACATATAGGATAGATACCGCATGAATATCAGAAATGATGTTTAGACGGCCACTGACTATATAGTGCAACAAAGAAAAATATACAGAATGACATATTCATTCATTAGCATTATACCAATCCATTTTACTGCATTTCATATATGGGTGATTAATTGATTAAGTTCTTGTAATGAGAATTATCAATTATTTTGCATGATTGTTATACATTCTGTGGTGTCATATTTTAAAATTGATATACATAGTTTACATTCATTCCTTATGTTTTAAGTGATTAAAGCATACAGGTTCATTCCCATTAGATTACGATTATGTACATAATGCATTACCATACATTGCATAGCATACCATAACTTCATAAAAATAAACGCATGCCCACAAAGCAAAAACAAATATGCATTAAAAATAAATAGTGCATCCATATGCATACATCATATATGGCACATCTAATCATCTAGATCACTGCATCTCATCAACATCATCATAAATAAGATAGCTATCTAGTGCATGTCATCCATACATCGCATCATATAAACATAGCATCAACATAAGCATTGCATCCATGTGCATCAAATAAACATAAAATCAAAAATAAATATCGGTACACATAATGAGCCATAAATGATCAAGTCTATATATATTTTTTTTTTGTGTCCAAAAGAGTACATAGGGAGTGTATCAAAATGCCCATAGGCTACAAAGTGTGTAGGTCCTCGACCTTACACCCAAAATAAATATGGCATATCAAAAATGTAGTCTGCATCTAGCAGAGCCCAGATCTAGTCTGCTCCCCCTGTACCGGAGCTCTCGTCGCCTCCCTCAACACTGTGCTCTAGAGCCTGCTCTCCTATCTGCTCTAGCACCCATGGTGGGTCCTACTATGGATCCTACCTACCTCCAAATCCTAAGGCACCCAACACATGAGAAACTGGTAACTGAAGTAGGCTAGTCCTCTGACCGATGGCCCCTGAAGTCTGCCCTGCATCTCTAGTCCTGGCACGTGATGTCGCACCATGTGTGCTAGAGGACCTGTGCGTCCTCTCAGTCCTATGAGTCCTATGACTCGAGCTCACCATAGACTATCTGGAGGTCCTAGACCTGGTCCACTGAGACTCTGAAGTGAAAGGATCCTCAAGAACCTGTAGCCCATGCATCTCAATGTAGCCGACTAGCTGATCAATGTGAGCAAGTCGGGCTGCATGCATCTCATTGGTCCTCATGACCATGTTGCGTAGTCACTCTACCTCAGCCATCGGATCCTGACCACCTACTGAAGCTACCGTTGGTGCTACCGGAGGCCCCATAGTAACCTGAGGAGGTAGCATAGCCCCCTCGATGCCCGGAGGAGATCCCTCTCTACCTCTACTATAGTCCATTGTGCTTATGCTAACTCCAGTGTAGTCTATAGTCTCTGAACCTGGGTCTCTACATCTATGGCCCACATAGTGAGATCCTATATCTGATCCTGCACCTCAGTTAGGCGCCTATCCCTATCAGCTACCTTCACCTCCAGAGTGGTGATAGTAGTATCTCGCTCCAACTACTGTGTATGGAATCGTCCAAGCTGACTCTGCAAGTCAGCCACCTAAGCTAAGAGTAGCCCCTCTACACTATCGAGAGGGACCTCACCCTCCTCTAGAGCCTCCTCATCTGGGTCAATCTTGGGAGTCTCCTCGATGGTGGCCTCTGCCCCAGTCACCCTCTATCCGCTAGCGCACCCTACGCCCATCGGGATCCACCTCTACCTCTGCCTGATCTGGCTCTCAGCCTAGAGGCCCTCACCCATACCATCTGAACATGGACCACCACCCATCATACTCTGGAGTGGTCCCAATAGTCTCAACTCTAGTCTCCTGGTAGTCATCAAGAGCATCTCCTAGAGGCTCAAGAATGATCCACTATAGATCAGTCTCCATGACCAAGCATCGATATCTGAAAGGGATCTCTGGAATGTCCTGCACCATGCCAAACTATCATAGGACACGAGAGTAGAACTGATACTCTCTAATATCAGCCTTTCGATCGATAAGCCACCTATCTCGATGAGCCCATCGAAGCCACTCGTCCACCTCAGGCCATGTAGGGCAATCCATGTAGGGGTACCAGACAACGTTCCCTAACTCGAGTGATGCAAATCGAGTAATGTAATGCTCGACGTCACCAGCATGGATCCTACTATGGGTACCCTCCCCCTCATGAGGCTAGCATGTGGTGTAGCACTGATGATCGACGTCTATCTCAACAATGCATAGTGGAAGATCTATAAGATGCTCGATCCGGATGTGCTGCCACCCCTAGATCTACAATAGAAGACTACAGCTGATGCCCTTACGACTACGCTCAATAATATGATACAGCTCCCTATAGAGCTGACATAGCAGGGTGCTCCCCCATGATAAAAGTAATGGCTCCTCTATAGAACTCTGAAGAACCCTCCAAGCAGTGGACAAGAGGTTCCAGGGAATCCTCATGCCCGAAGAGTCTGGAAGGACAATCTGTACTATCAAGTGCATGAAGAGGGCTTCCCATGTAGAGAAGACATCCTCATGATACCAGTCACCGATGTGCACCCCTCCATGGTCAATCACCTCCTGAGCATCCTCACTCTGGTCATCGAAGATAGCATCAAAAATAGCCTCCTTTACCCCGAAGGTAGAGGAGACGATGGCCTCGCCATCGATGGGGATCCTGAAGATCCTGTAGATGTCCTCTAGGGTAACAGTCATTTCACCTATAGGCAGGTGAAATGTGTTAGTCCATGCATTCCAGCATTAGGCCAACGTAGTCAGGTAGGCTTGATCTACCCTAATAGTGGGTAGATCCATGACATAGCCAAACCCGACAGCTCGAAACCAATCTCGGTCGTCATCAGAAAGAGCCTCATGGAGAGTCTTCAGAATGTTAGGCTCCTAGGCTCTAGAAGTCAATTTCTAAAATAAAAAGCATAATGTAAGACAAAATCTAGCTAAACAGAGCTAAAAACAATGCTAAAAATGACAAAAACATCTAAAAAAATTAGCAAAATTAGTCAAAATTTTCTAAAGTTGTCGAACCGCGGGTCAACCCTATGGTTCGCATGCGGTCAATTTTGACCATTGGGATTTTTGAATCCTAACCATAGCTGAAACCTATGGTCCCCAATTTTCCAATTGGGAACCGCAGCTACCAGCTATGGTTTAGGAGAGGCACCCATTTTGGGTACCCTCCTAGTCCACTAAATCAAAAAATTAAAAACCTAAGCTAACCTAGACTAGTGGGGTTCATTACCAGTAGTTTAGTGAGGTTCATTATCCGCATTACTTAATGTGGTTCATTTTACTGGTATTGAGTGTGAGGTCTCGGTTTTGAGTTACCTTGCCCGCACCTTGGCCTCGGCTAGTAGATGGCTGATCAAGATCCACCATCGAGGTAGACGAGTGTAATTATGGTAGAGTGTGGTAGCGTTTCGGATCAGGGAATGTTCTCTCACTCTCAGAGCTCTCAAGTTGCTAGTGCTTGCAAGAAAATAATAAAAAATTTCAAATGGGAATTCAATTTATAGGTTCTCCTAGTCTCGACGAACCGTAGCTGACACCTGCGGTTCTGGAACTAGGGTTTTTCACCCGTAGGTATGACCCATGGTTCCCAAAATTTGAAAAATTAAACCATAGACCATACCCGTGGTCCATAGCTAGCATTAAATGCACTCAAAACCCACCGTGGGAAGGTCTAAAAAAACAAATTAATGACTCCCATTAGATAAAAATTCAAAATCAATGATCAAAATTGCAAATTTGGTGATGTTAAAAGCACCAGGATCAATCAAATAAATGCAAAATTAAAACAAAAAAATCAAATAATTAAAAACCAAATGCACCTCGTATTCAGTGATTTATCCTATACACTTGGCGGTTGCAGCGAGTTGCGATCCATGCAATCCGACAAGATGAGTAAATCACCATAAGGACATTTGGGGTAAAATTGTCATTTCTTTTATGACATCTTTCAGCAAATCATCGACAAATATGATTCAACACAAGTCTAATTGCATTTGTATCATTTTGATTCCTTAAGATGGCTATTGTAGCCTGACTGCTCCATGGGATAGAAATGTGCAAATACTACTAAGAGTTGCAATCATAAGCTGAACTAGGCCTAGCCAAGGCATTAAAAGGCTCGAATCTAAATTTGTTCAGGATCATTCATTATGGTCAAGCGATTTCGTCGCTTCATACATTGTCATTACCCTCATCGACTCGTCGCTTGAGGGGGTAGTCATAATTTCATAATCATAATCAAAGTCAATAGAAGATCCCTGAGATCGTAGATCCCCTGATCTTGTCAAAATTGTGTTCGTTCTTGCGAATCATTGTCAACAACTATCATAAGCTTCCCCCTTTGCTTGGGGTAAACAACAAATATGATAATTGGTTTGTAACTCTCATCCTTCGGATTTATGGGTCAGAAGATACCCATACTTGGCATTGATGCTATCCGAATGTTTGATGACGAGTGCAGACTTGTCAAAATGTAAGCCTTTCACGAGTTGGAAGCAATGATTCCAAGATGCGCGTCCTTTTGTTGGACCTGGGGCATCTAATGTTGATCCAACTAATGATCATCATAGAACCTTAGGCATCATTTTAGGATGTATATTTTTGCTCAGCATTGTTCGATCTCACAACGCATCTCAAAAGGGGCATCTGTAGACACCTAAAATGCATCATGTCGAGGGTGACTACTCATATGGACATGCTACAAGACCATATGGAGGATCTTGGATAGACTCCAAGATAGAGCAGTGGTTCTAACCACTCAATTTAGGCATTTTGGCCTAATCAGTCTGAACCGTAGCCCAGACCTGCGGTCTCTAGTCTAAACCATGGTTGACACCTACGGTCTATAGTCTGGACCGCAACTGTGACCTGCGGTCTTAACTAAAGTTCAGTTAGGCCTTCCATCCGAGCCAAATTGGTTGGAACGGCCAAAAGATCTAGAAGAAGGTAGTTGAAGGATGAAATATTCCAGAGGCTTCCATCCCAACTATCCTAACCACCCTTCTTGGTCTTGGCTTCTCCATGAAGCCACCCCTAGCCCTAGGGGCATGCTATAAATACCCCCTCCAAATGGGGAGAATAAGAGAAGCAAGCATTGGAGATTTGAGCAGCGAAGCCCTGGTGAATTGTACACTCAAACTGAGTATACTAAGAGATAGAGCTATTGCACTTAATCCCCGACCCTTTTGCCAACATTCATGATGAATTGCATTATGGATGCCCTAGGTGCTTAGGAGAGTCAAGAAGCACAAATCCGGGCAAACGAAGGCCCTTCACATCGAATTGACCACCAAATCAGTCTGAGGACAATGAAGGTGACCCTTGAACATCAATTTGGACAAGGAGATCAAACCCACTACCCCTGATTTTGAGGGTAAATCTATCAGAGGTCAAACCGTGGTTGTCAACCATGGTTCACAGTGCAGACCGCTCACTAGAGCTACAGTTTGCAACAGGTGACAGATCACCTTACTCTTTTCATTTATGTCTGGTTAAATAGGTTAGATTAATCATTTCTTAGGTTTAATTGCAGTTTAGAAGAATTTTGACCGTGGGAATTAGCTTAGAATAGATAGTTTATGCTTTGCATTAATTAGGACATTTGTGGATCTTTTATGCACCTTTATGCTTCTATTTTGTTATCTGATCCATGCATTATTTGTCTAATGATCTCCTTTATGCTATATTACAAATCTTGATTCAATTAGCATAGTTTAAAGGTTTTTCTTTATGTTTTCTTGATCATTAGTTTAATGGCATTATCATGTATGTTTCCTTAAAGGGCCTCATCATGAGAGGCTATCTATATTTTTGATCGTGTGTTGTTGTTTCTTGATCGTAGGAAGACAGGTACAAGAGGAGTCTATATCATAATCCTTCCACATCGCGAAGAAGGGGGTCAACTCCACCCCAAGGCAGTTTGTGACTAGTCAAAGGGCAATATTAATGCGCCTACCCTATTGAGGGCATTGGCAATTGTATAGACTGTATCATCATTCAAGTGACCCTAAGAGGGGCATATTTGTAATAGAGATTCATTCATAATCAATACAAGAAATATCATTTTGTTGAATTTATGCAATGTGTCAAGCTTTTACGCTTTTATGATGACTATAGACTAATACAGTAGATAGGTGCATGCTTTTTGGTTATGTTAGATAGAATGAAACACAATGTTGAATTAATAAAAATAAATTTTATGTATTTGTATTGATATTTCAATGTGTTACAATATAATCCCCTTTGAGATGATTTCACCAATGATACAACATACACAATGTATCATCAGAAATATTATCTCTAGGTGCAATGTGAATATTTTTATTCCAACATATTATTATGGGAACGGGTTTTCCTATGACCACCTCATGAGAGTTAGATCTTGAATCTCTCACTATCCTTGAATCCTATAACCTACACACAAATAAAACAAAAGTGAATCAATAGCATGTGTGGGGTCCACCAAAGGTGGGATCCATATTCAATCTAGAAATATAAAAGTAAATAGAAAAACTAGATGCATGTAGTATTAGAGATCCTAAACTAACATATAAATGATAAAATGATTAGATATAAGCTAATATGTGAAGATAACTTGGAAATTCATCACCCTATTATGACCATCTTGGGTCGACATAATTTTTATCTATGAACCGTCTTAGGGTGAGAAGGTCTTTGTTGTGGATCCACACTGTGATGTGACTAGGACCTAAGGGTGTCAGGGAAAATACACCATGATTTTGTATTATTATTTTTCAAGAATGAAGGCAAGTAAGCTAGTGCAAGATATTAGTGAATCAATGTGAGTGGTCTTACGATGGAAAAGAGTGAGGTTTCAAATAAGCAATGATCCAAAAATATTGGTTTTGCAGTGAGAGGGCCTACCAAATTATTTTGGTAGAACTTTGTGGCATTTGCATTTGAAATCAAGATCTTTTATGCAATAAGGTGTGCCAATTTATAGCCTTGGCATGGTTCACTAAAACACTATTTAGCCATTTAAGCCCCTTTTTCCCACTAAGCCCCCTCCTACACCTAGCCCATGATCACCATGTGACCACCCCTCTAACCTAGTCTAGGTCCACCTCACCCTAGTCTACCCTTTGACTCTAGCCTAGGTCTACCTCACCCTAGCCTACCTTACACCGTAATCTCCATATTTCCATGCTCATTCAATTCCATAAATGAAATTAATACTTTCTACACACATGTGAATTAATGACATGAAGACTTTCATACACATGTCATAATGAAGTGAATACTTTCTCCACCCCCATGCATTTATGAGGCATGGTGAACCCATGCTCTTTTAATGCATATGGATGGGTGAGGACTTTTCTCCATACAAGGTCACTAATGAGGCATGGTGCATCAATACCAACTCACATGCCACCTCAAACCTCCACCCTCTTGCCACATTCTATAAATAGGCCCCTATTTCTTTCATTTGTAAGAATAATGTGATAAGTTTTTAGATATTATTTTCTAAAATCATTCCAAATCCCATTTACATGCAATCCCTCATTTGTGCCAACCCCATGGATACAATTGTATGCCTATACTTGTATCCCCTTATTTTGTAAATTGCTCATAGATGTGGATTCATATAGCTTCTCAAATCAGAGTAGAGCTTCTTGAAAACCAACAAAAGATTTAAATTGAAAGAAATTTTAGTTGGGTCAAACTAGTAGAAATTGTACAACCATGTATGGTTATAGTTAGACCTTTCCTAATAGGGATGGTTCCTATCAGGAACTAATTTTAGACATTTAAAAGCCAAAAAACCAAAATAAGAGGTGAGTAATACTCTTTTTATGTGCTTTTAGCATATCTTAACTCAAATTTATTGTAGTATATTAAGTTTATTTGTTTTCACTCTTTCATGAATCTAGTTCTAATTGAGGTAGGCCCATAGGTGCTACTAACTATTTGATTTGGTTGTGTGTAGGTCTTGGGAGATTAATTCAACTAGAATTGGTAGGAATATACCCACCCACCCACTTTGAGACAACCATAGAAATCATTTGAGTGCCATAAAATTATCTTGAAAAGGTATTCATTCTTGGAAGACCCTTATTTGTAGCCCAAGGGGTATTTGTGAATTATTTTGTAATTTTTAAATGAAAAGACATACTTTATTTGACCACATTTTGGTGGTCATTATGGGACTTCTAAACCCTACACCACACAGGAAAAAATATTTTTATGTTGTAGAATGTTGATTCTCAATATTTTTTCCTCACTTTTCCCTTATGTATTTATTTTGGTAGAATTTTAGCCACTTTTATTAATAATATTTATTTTATATCTATGTTTGTAGGTTGAAAATTCATCAGAGACCTCCAAAAATAATAACCCTAATGGTTGATCTAAAATAAATCCTTTTGGTAGGACCTATTAGGCCTAAATGGTTGTCATCCAAAATAGTATAGACCTATATGGGTTTTGAAGAGCTCCAAAATTGGATCCATCATGGTAGGTAACTTGTTTTACATAGCTAATACAACAACCACAATAATTTTAGGTAAGTATGATATAATATTTCTTTACTTAACCATGTCTTGTAATTTTATGCATAAATCACCTTCTTAGTGTAACACCCCGAAAATAAAGAAACAAGAAAACACACAAACAAAAAGAAAAGGTTTATATTTTTTTTTGACTAAGGTGAAGGATTCATAAATTCCCCCAAACAACCTTAGACCAACTTAATATTTGAAATCCCCTAAGTTTCTCAAAAACTATACCACACAAGATTCCCTTCATGCAAGTCCCTCTACGTAAGCCTATCTTATGTTATGCACATAAGTACATCCCTCTCATTAGTCTTGATTAGCTAGACTTACCACCTTCAATCGTTATAAGGTGTACACACATCTCCATGTTCCACACAAGCCATTATGTGTGGGCATGCTACGTGTACTATGAGATAAGATATCAATCTTGTCCATTGATAAGCTATCTTAGCTTTGGTACAATATTCTAAAACTCCACCAAAAACAAAAAAAATCTTAAAAAATCAATGCTCAGGAGAATTGAACAATAGAACTCCACCTTCCAAACATCTTAACACAAGGCTAGCCTCCGCTGGGCCACCCTGGTGGATGACGTCAAAGTATTCATGAACTTTTTATTAATTTGTCCTCCTTCTATGCTCCAAAATCAGTGCTATCCTCTTATCCTTATTTGCTATCACACTTGCATGATTTCTCAAATGTTCGCATTAATAAAATACACTCTTATTTGCAAAGACCTTAGGATATATATATGCTTTCCATGCATGTTTTAGATGTTATCCCACCTTTAAAATTAATTTAAAGTGCCATGCAATTTTAAACTTAGGTTTTATAATATTTTAAAAAATTTATATTAAAACTTTTGCCTTGGGTATTTTTCACCAATGAGGAGTAAACCTTTTGCCTTGGGTCTTTTTCACCAATGAGAAGTAAACCTTTTGCCTTGTCAATTAAAATCTCTCTTTCCTTTTTATTTACCAAATGAAGCCCTTGTTATTTCCAAATCTCCCTTAATAATATTTAAATATTATAATTTAAATATTATAATCCTTTTCTTCAAAAAATCTCTTTGCTTTCTTTTACAACCATGGAAAATTCCTTTGTATTTATTGTTTCAACCTTGAAGACAAAACTAAACCTTTTCACCTTTGAAATCAATGACAATCAACTTTGACATCAATGAAAATCAACTTTGACATCAATGACAATCAAATTTGACATCAAGTGACAATACTATACTCAAAATTTCCAATAATATTCCCCTTTGTCATTGATGGCAACCCTTTCTAAAATTTTCGTTTCTTACCACTCAATTCCAAATTTGCTCCCCCTGATTGAATTCTCTCCCCATTACTAAAATCTCTCCCCCTTTGACATCAATGGCAAAGGGACTCATTTTGGGGCTAATATAAGACTCTTAGCTCAGCCCCCAACCTCGTCTCCTTGAGGTGATTAATTTTGGGGTGGGAGTATCTCTACTCCCAACATACAATACTTTTTTTCTTTGTCAACATTCTTTTTCAACATACCCTTTTGATCCTTTTGAGTTTCCCTATTCTTTCTTGTCTTTGGAAGTTATGGAAACTTTGTTCTACATCACTTTGCTTTATGCCTAAAATTATTACACTTATAACACTTAATGTTGTAGTTCTTATAAGGTACAAATGTCTTAAAGTTCCTCCTGGTGAAGCCATACTCATTTTTGTCATGAACCCTGTAGTGGATTACTTTATGATCAAATTGATTACAAGAGTAGCAATGCCCTTGAAAGACATATCCATATTTTAAAGAGTTCACATTCCTTCTAGTGAGGTCATACTCCTTATTTCCATGTGTCTTGCAATGCATAGCCTTGTGGCCAAACCGATTACATGAAAAATAATGTCCTTTGAAAAAATATTGTCTTGAACCCTCTGGTATCTTAGTCATTTCTCTTCTTTCTCTGTGATGATCCCTATTTCTTGTTTGTGAATCATTTCATTTCTTATTGAAGTTTCTATTCTTCAACTTATCCATAAAAGTATCACTTTCTTATTTACTCTCTTCCTCTAAAAATTCCTCCTATTTTGAGCTTGAGCTTGACCCTTCTTCTTGTTTCCCTTTTCCTTCTTCAAAACCAAGTCTTTTTTTGATATATGTAGATCTTTGTGCATTGATAATCTTATCCAAAGTCTTTGAACTTTTCCTAAACTTTTGTATCTTGTCCTTAGAATATTTCACTTCCATCCTTAGTGAAACTACCTCTTGTTCTAATATTTCACATTCTAATTCTTTTACCTATATTTTTTCACTCATGAACTCTTTAAATCTCATTGCCTTAGATTTTGATTTTTTTAGGTCTTCTATAAGCTTTTCCTTTTCTTCCTCACATTATTGAACTTGAGCCTTTAGTATTGAATTTTTCTTTCTAAATTTTTTCAATTCTTTGAGAGAAATAATAAGTTCTACTTCTAGATCTACTATTGCTTCCTTTTTGGTTTTTTAATCTCTCTACTTATTGGTCTTCAAGAGCATCTTCATACTTTTCATATTTATCTTCAATAGGAGTATTTTATTCCTCTTCTATTTCCAAAAATAGAATCTCTTCTTCTTCACTATCTAAGAGTCTTTAATAATTGTCACATGAAGCCTTGCTTTCCTTATTAACATAAAAACTCTTCTTGTGCCTTTTAAAGAACTTATTTTCATGCTTTCCTTGACCATACCTATTTTTCTTTTCATTCTTGGATTTTCCTGCTTCATTTTTCTTATGATCTTGTTTCTCTCCATTGATACTACTTCCATATTCTAGATAATTAGATGCATAGTGACCAAAATTACCACAATTAAAACATTTCACTATTTTCATACCTTTGTGCTTCCTTTAGTCCTTCTTGTTTCTTCTCCCATAGTTAGCTTCTTCAACACTACTTGACTCATTGCTTGATTCTGGTTTCTTATCTTGTGTCTTCTTTTATGCTTTGAAATCTACCTCTTTCTTGGATTTGAAAGCTACCATTTTAGATATTTGAACATTAATTAAATATTTTACACTTTTATTATCCTAAAATATACCATTTTAGATAATGAACATTAATTAAAGCTTCTACACTTTCATCATCCTAAAATATACCATTTTAGATAATGAACATTAATTAAAGCTTCTACACTTTCATTATCCTAAAATTTACCATTTTAGATAATGAACATTAATTAAAGCTTTTACACTTTAATTATCCTAAAATATACCATTTTAGATAATGAACATTAATTAAATCTTCTCTTAACAACAACGAACTATGGGATGGAACAATTGTATAGCAGATAGGCCAGTGCCATATATTATGAGGTAAGACATAGAGTGGAGCAAGGGTCAACCGAAAGGCTCTCGCCCCATCAGCTCAAGAGAATATGGTACTCACATACTCATAGCACCAATAGTTGTCGTGACATGGGCAGATCATCCTCAATGCCTACGACACTCGAGAAGACTTCCAAACCCAACTGTGATTTGCAAAGGAAGGGTTACCCATGACACTACTCGACTGGCTACCATCCATAATCACAAACAATTAGCCAATGGAAATGTCAAAATTATGATGACATTCACATAATCAAACACAAAGAAGAACATAAACTAAAATACCAATGGAAGTGGGTAATCGCAATGCCATTGCATCTTTGAGCAAAGACAAACACAAGACATACTGCCAATGATAGAGGCCATACAATGACACCATCGCATCCTCAAGTAGAGAGATAAACATAGGATATACTACCAATAGCAAAGTCCATACAATGATGCCATAACATCCTTAAGAAAAGAGGTAAACTAGGCCATATTGCCAATGATAGATACCATAAAATATGCCATCGTGTTCTCAAGTAGAGAGATAAAAATAGGCTATATTGTCAATGGCAAAGGCTATAAAATGATGCCATCACATCCTCAAGAAAAGAGGTAAACATAGGCTATACTGCCAGTGATATATGCCATACAACTATGCCATCATATCGTCAAGCAGAGAGATAGACATAGGCCTTACTGCCAACAGTAGAGGCCATACAATGATGTCATCACATCCTCAAGCAAAGAGGTAAACACAAGCTATACTACCAATGACAGAGGCCATACAAATATGCCATCACATCCTCAAGTAGAGAGATAAACATAGGGTATACTACCAATGGTAAAGGTCATACAATGTTTCCATCATATCCTCAAGAAAAGAGATAAACATCAAAAAAAAATTCAATATTTAAAGCAACCTGGCTCACTCGTAATAGCTAGATTATTTGTAGTACTTGGATAAACATCCATCATCCACTACTCCTCCGCTCATGGTGCTCTTGTCACCACCTCATGATCCTTCGCTCTCTCTATGATCCTTCACTCCTCATGTTCCTTTTTCTCTCCCTCATTTTTCCTCCTTCACATCCTTTCTCCCTCCTCATTCTACATCCCCGCCTACTCACCATTACTCTTCGACCACCTCTTATAGGTGGTAGAGTGGACATACCTCCTCTCTTTTCCCAAGGTAATCACGATAAAGAGATTTTATCTCATGTCAGAGGAATTTCACGCATTCAACCCCTTCAGGACTCTAAAGGGCAACCTGGCCCATTCTACCAAATTTTGTCTTGTCGTATTTATACCATATGGATCGATCGTCGGGTGAGCGATGACTTCCTTGACACGCCATGGTAAATACCTTGCCTTAGAGTTTAAATAATTGCATCTATATTCTCTATTGCATTTTAGGAAAAGTTCTCATTGTTTGGATGGAGTAATCATTTGATAAATCCATCATATATTTAACTATTTAAATTTCTTATGTTATTATATAAATCAATCTTTTATTTTACATAGCATCTACTAGCATCATTCAAATAAACAACCACTCATTTTCAATGAGAAATTTTTGTTCTTTTTTTTGTTTTTTTTTTTAAATAAATCAACCATTTAATTAAACATTATATTTTTTCCCTTTTAAAACAAATCAACCATTTATTTAAACAATGTCTTTTTGCCTTTTTAAATAAATCAACCATTTATTTAAACAATAACCTTTGGTTTTTTTAAATAAATCAACCATTTATTTAAACAATATTTTTTTACCTTTTTAAATAAATCAACCATTTATTTAAACAATATCTTTTTGCTTTTTTAAATAAATCAACCATTTATTTAAACAATATCTTTTGCCTTTTTAAATAAATCAACCATTTATTTAAACAATATCTTTTGCCTTTTAAATAAATCAACCATTTATTTAAACAATGCACATATGAAGTTGTGAAGGCAAACCATCTACTCCATGCTCACCGATTATCAAGGTTAATAATGCTGAAGTAAGATACAATCATGAAAGTGCATAAAACAAAGAGGGAGTCTTTCCATCAATCTAATCATGTCTCAGACTATAGAACTTATGATAGCTATTGGGCCATCAGTCTAGGGCTCAAGGTGGTTATATATTGATGATTATCCCTTAACTGAATGTATACCTATATGAAGGTATCTATCTGTGTTACCTTCAATTTGCATTATCATTATTTCACCTTACTCAAGTACTCTCATATCCGATAGATGATTCAATTCCCTCCACTCATGAGTGCACTTGATCCTACACATTGGAAATTCATTAGTAGTATCATATCCTTCATTATATACTCATTATTTCGAGGTTGATTAATTTCACAAAATTATGTATTAGCCACATTTGTTAATACACTATTTTTCTATGTTCAAATGTCCATCTGGGAGGGTCATGACATCCTTCCCCACTAGGACTAACATCATCCCCAATGTTTCTTAGTTTCAAACAACATACAAAATTAATTAGTTTGTTACAAAATCTTAAATTTCATCAAAAAATAAAGGAAATTGTTTATGCATATCCACCACTTTCTCCCACCTAGCATTTCTTTCTGAGAAATGGTCCCACTAGACCTTACACTGCTCAAGGGTCCAATTCCGCATAGTCTTAAAGTTGAATTCAAAGATCCTTATTGACATTACTTTTATTACCTCCAAATTTGCCATATACAATTTAGAGACATCCCACACATGTTCAGGGTGAGCAATATATTTTCTAAGCAAAGATATGTGGAAGGTGTCAAGGATTTTTGACAAATTAGGAGGTAAGGTGAATCAATATGCAATCAATAAATATTTTTAGTTATCTCAAAGGGCCCTACAAATCATGGATCCAATTTTGTGGACTTGATATCACTTTTTATTGGTTTGAACTGTAGTAAAACTTTATATCCCATTAAGCACTCTTTGGGAGTCTCATTTAAATCAATATAGTTCTTCTACCTATCAGTAGTCTCCTTGAGCATTTTTCCTGATTACATTGATTTTCTCTTCCATTTCCCTGACCATTTTTGGTCCAATAACAACTCTATCCTTCGGGTTGTCCTATGATAGTGGTGTTCTACACTTTCATCCATACAAGGCATCAAAATGTGTCATCCCTAGAGAGGAATAATATCTATTATTGTAGGTGAACTACACCAACTATAGATAGTATTCCCATAGAGACTTGTGGTTGATACAATACATGTAGAGAATATATTCTAGAACTTGGTTTACCTGCTCTGTATGACCATCTGTTTTAGGGTGGTACACTAAACTCATATGAAACTTTGTGCCTATTTCCTGATGTAGGACTCTCTAAAATTCTAAAGTAAACTTGGAATCCCTATCTAATATAATTACTTCTAGGAACCCATGCAATCAAAACACTTCTCTAACAAACCTATTATCCACCACATGTGCATCATTCTTGGTATTCCTAGGTATGAAGTGGGTGACCTTGGTCAATTTTTCTACTACAAAAAATATTGCATTATGTTGGTACATGGTCTTAGGCAAGCCTACAATAAAATCCATTGATATTACCCACAATTTCTGAGTAGGTATATTATGGGGGTACAAATATACTATAGGATGATTGTGTTCTACTTTGACATTCTGGAATTCAAGGCATAGGGCCACAAAATCTATAATGTCCCTCCTCATCCCTACCTATAAAAATATCCTTTTTGGATTTTTTCTCTTTTTTTCCCCTTTGGGGTGAGCCATATAAGGAGATCTATGGGTTTCTTGCATCACAACCCTCCTTAAATCCCTTGATTTTGGTATGATTATTCTTCCTTTGTAGCATAAAAGGTCATCAATTATCCTAAACTCCTTATTGTTCTATGGGTCTTCTCTTAGCTTGGCTTGAATTTCTTGGCAAAATTCATCCTAATATTTCTCCTTTCTTACTGGGTCCATGATCTTTATGTGGCTTCTGGTTATGGTTGGTATGTCTCCTACTTAATGCATTTGTAACCTTATTTTATTTTCCTTTAATGTACTCAATTTTTAAATTGTACTCGACGAGGAACTTGACCCATCTTCTCTACCTCGAATTAAGTATTGGTTGAGTAAATATGTACTTCAGACTTTGATGGTCTGATTTTTACTCAAAGGGTCTTCCTACCAGATAATGGCACCAGGCCTTCAAAGTGTGAACTACAAAAACTAACTCTAAATCAAGAGTAGCATAGTTAACCTCATATTTTTTAAGCTTCTTTGAAGTATAACCTACTACTTTCTCTCCTTGCATGAGCACTCCCCCCAGTCCTTCCAATGATGCATCAGTGCATACTGTAAAGTCTCCTTGAGGGTCTAGAATCTTTAGTATTGGTGTAGTAGCAAGTTTTTTCTTCAACATGGTGAAGGCAACCTCACACTTATCTGTCCATTTGAATTCCTTCCCCTTATTCTAGATATTAGTTATCATCAAAATGATTTTTGAGAAATCCTTTATGTGACACTAGTAATAGCTCATTAGCCCCATGAATATTCTTACCTCAGTCAAATTTGTAGGGGGTGGCCAATTTATCATGGTCTCAATTTTATCTAGATCCACCATGATTCCTTTAGCCGATATGATATGTCCTAACTAGCGCACCTCCAAAATATAGAAATATATCTTGGCTAGATTCATGTAGAGTTGATTTTCCCTTAGAAACTCCAACTTGTTCTTGAGATGTTTATCATGCTATTCCTTGTTCCAAGAGTATATTAGGATATCATTAGTAAATACAAGGAAAAACTAGTCCATATACCTTTTGAACACACTATTCATTAAATTCATGAAGGCAACGAGCGCATTACTTAGCCCAAAAGGTAGGACAATGAACTTTTAATGCCCATACGTTGTCTTAAATGTTGTTTTGTGAGTGTCTTCCTTATGAATCCTCATTTGGTGATACCCCTACCTTAGGTCTATCTTGGTAAATATTGTGGAATATCTTAGTTGGTCGAATAAATATTTGATCCTAGGGAAAGGATACCGATTCTTTATTGTAGCTTTATTCAACATCCTCTATGTTAGTCTCACAATGATACTAAGAGCGGGGGGTGAATCAGTGTAGCTCTTTACAACTTAAATCTTCAACACTCAAATCCAAAACAATGAAAACATAAAACCAAATAAAACAAGTGTAATAAGAGAACATCACACAACACAAGATGTACCGAGGTTCATCGATTTGGATACATCTCCAAAAAATACTGTTTGGACTCCCATAAAAATCTAGCCTTTGCAAAGAACCAACTTTAAAATCAATTTACCAACACCCACTAGAAGGAGCACCAACCCCTAATTTATCTGCACCAACAGAAAGGAGCATCGACCCCTAATTTATCTGCACCAATAGAAAAGATCACAAAATCCTCTACCAAGCACCCACTTGATTTTGATATTCATAATAAAATGACATATATGAATGTCTTCACTAAAACTAGAACTCTCTATGGTCTGTAAGATCAAAATCTAAAACTTTCTATTTCACCCAGTATAACATCCCTCTCTCTGCATTACTCAAAATTTGAATCTTCTCTTCTTACAAAAAAATGGATTTTTCTATTAGATCATTTTTCCAATTACTAAACGCTTTTTGGGTATTGTGAAACACTTTATCTATGAACTCCTCTCAAAATTTCAGCTGAAATTGATATCATATGAGAAAGTTATTCCCAAAATACTGAAGTGACATTTTTCACCACTCTCCAAAAATCATGGATTTTCACTCTTTATTTTTCTCCACACACACTTCTCTCTTCACAAAAATAAAAAACCCTCTTTTCAATAAAATCCCTTGTAACTTAAAAATCACACACTTGCATTCTTTTTATCTTTTCAATTTTAAAAATATTTTATTTTTTGAAGCTTCTTAAAACAATATAACTTCCTTTTTTTATTTTGAGAAGGCATTTCGTCAAACACGTCACATGCAAAGAATTGACACCTTACTCGTTCTCTTACTTAGGAGCCACGTGACACCTCAAACCAAAAATTAAAGATGCTCTATTTGATGCCTTGAAGATGTAACAACACTGAAACTAAAACTCTGGCGACTCTACAAGGTCAAAACGGCCAACTGAAGGATTTTGCACAAGTGGAACAAATTGACATAAAAGTGACCTGTACCATTTTTGCAACAATCATAACTCTCACCTTGTAACTCTATTTTATCTAAAATTTGAAACATAGAATATCTACAATGCTGAATACATCCAGTATAAATATTGCTTTATAACTCCTTATGGTTCACCTGTACCACCTCCATAAAAACTATTGTTGACACACTTTTTTCAAAAAGAGTATTTTTGTGATAGTATTGCAATGCTTGTAACATTCGACTCGTTTCTCCATTTTGGTGGAAATTTTAAAAACATGTTCTTAAAGATAACTACCACCTCTAGTTCAAATTTTTCTATCAAATTCTTCTCGGTTGATCGTAGTGCTTCTTATAAAACTACCCTTTTTTGGCCTAAACAACTACCTGCCAAATCATCTGCCAAGATACCGAAAACGTCACCGATCAATCCAAACACTGTGCTGAAATCTCCAATGCTATTATGGAATATTTACTAAAATTATGGCATGTTTCAAACTGATACATCATGTCCAACTATACCTGTGATGAATTTTACAATTTTTTGACAACTTCTTGATGATTTTTTCAACTTTTGCAAATTTGCATGAACAACCTGTAACAACTTCACCCGAACATCAAAAAAATACTCATAAGCATTTAAAATCATTGTACATACTTCAAAAAACCTTTGAAAAACTATCCACTACATAAGCTTGTCCATATGAGTGTGTTGACAAAAATGACAATACTGCCACTGCACCTTGCTCAACAATCTCCCCCTTTGGAATTGTTGGCAACACACACATAATTTCCTATAACTCTTCTCCACCTTTGAAAACAAGACCAAAGGGCTGCTACAAACTCTCCCTAAGTCCATGCACAATATTCTCAAGCAAAAAATATTACACTTAGCAAAAATCACAAACATGAGCAAAAAGATAAACAAATACACAAATGGTCCCCTTTAGAATGTGGCCCCAATAGCTAGTCAATTCTTGGGAAGTGTGACCACTCTCAATTTCTTGTGAAGGTACTAAAATACTTCCTTGGGTAATTTCTTGGTGAAGATATTTGCTACTTACTCTATTTTTGGAACAAAATCCAACTTAACCTCACCTTCCACAACTTTCTCCTTCAAAAAATGATACCAGATAGTAATATGTTTTGTGCAAGAATGCATAACCGGATTCTTTGAGATTTTAATGGCACTGGTGTTATAGTACTTAACTAAAATTGGCTCACTAAAATTAGTGCCAAGATCCTTTAGACTTTATTTCATCCATAACACTTGCATACAACATGTTGTCACTGCAATGTATTTTGCCACTGCTGTGGATAAGGAGACAAACTCTTGTTTCTTACTGTGCCACACGACCAACCTGTCTCCAAGATAGAATGCACCTCCACTGGTAATCTTCCTATCATATACACATCCTATCCAATATGCATCTAAATACACAATAAGGGTGAAGTCCTTACCTTTTGGATACCATAACCCATACTCCATAGTACCCTTGAGGTACCAAAGAATCCTCTTCACTACTATCACATGAGTCTCCTTGGGACTAGCCTGAGATCGTGCTACCATTCATATTGCCTACAAAATATCTGGTCTAGTAGCTGTCAAGTCTAGTAAGTTCCCAATCATATATCTATACATAGTTTGATCAACATGTAGAGATTTGTCATCCTTGCTCAACTTGCAACTTGTCGTCATGGGAGTGCTAATTGGTTTACAATCCTCCATTGGGAATTTTTTCAGCATCTCTTTCACATATTTAATTTGAGAAATAAATATGCCCTTCTCCTTTTGATTAACTTACAATCCAAGGAAATACAAAATTTCACTAATAATTGACATTTAAAATTCTTTCTGCATCTTATTTGCTAAATCTTTACACAACTCATCTTTGCTGCTGCCAAATATGATATCATCTACGTATACAACAAGAAGAATATGATGACCATTTTATATTTTTACATACAAATTACTATCCACCATACCTTTCTTGAACCCTTGCTAAGTAAGATAATTGTCTAACCTTGCATACCATGCTCGGGGTGCCTATTTTAAGCCATATAATGCTTTCTTCAAATTGCAAACAAAGTTGGGATTATCACCAAGCTGGAAACCATCTGGCTGCTCAATATAAACATCTTCTTCAATTTTCCCATTCAAAAATGCTGATTTCACATCCATTGGATAAACTTTGAAATTCTTGTAAACTACTAAATCCAAAAACATTCTAATTGCCTCTAGTCTGGCCATAAGTGCAAAGGTTTCCTCAAAGTCAATACCTTCAAATTGTGCATAGATTTTTCATACCAATATTGATTTGTTCCTGAATACCTATCTGTCTTCATTCAATTTGTTCCGAAAGACCCATTTAGTATCGATTACATTTTTATTTGTGGGTCTTGGTACTAACTCCCAAGTCTTATTTTTCTCGATCTGATATAATTCTTCATTTATTTCCTTTACCCAACTTTCATCTTTGCTTGCATCAACAACATTTTTGGGCTCAATGTTGGATAATAAAGAGTAGTTACTTACTAATCTTCTTCTTTTCTAAACACCAACTATGGGGTCTCCAATTATTTTCTCTCTAGGATGATCTTTCTGCTAGTTGCCTATTTTGAATTTCTTGTTTTCTTCCACTTCTGAATCACTGTTTGAATCCTCTGAGTCAATTTTTTATTTCTTTTATGTTTCCTTTTCCTCATCTCCTTCAATGACCTCTTCATAAATTGGGTAGTTCTCTTCATAGCTAATTACTCGTTCCCTTCCTTCATCAACTTTAACATCGACACTATCCACAATTTTCCTTAGCCTCTTGTTGTAGCATTTGTATGCTTTGATTTTTGATGAATAGCCAAGAAAAATACCTTCACCCACTCTATGTTTAAACTTACCAAGGTTTTCTTAAGTTCTTTTTATGTAACACTTGATGCCAAAAACTTTAAAGTATCTTGTTGTTGCCTTTTTATCGAACCACAACTCATAAGGATTTTTTCTTTCATGCGTCCTCAACATGCACCTATTTTGGATGTATATCATAGTATGGACTACCTCTTTCCAAAATTTGTCTACTACTTTGCTCTCAGTAAACATAGTCCGTACCATTTCTTGCACTATCCTGTTCTTTATTTCTACCACACCATTCTGCTGAGGTGTCCTAGCTGCTTAAAACTGTCTCCTAATGCCATATTTTTCACAATACTCTATGAAATCCTCTGAAATGAACTCTCCTCCTCTGTCTGACCTTAAACATTTAATATTTTTTCTTGTTTTATTCTCAAATTGGTTTTTTAAAATATTGAACATCTCAAAAGCTTCTGATTTATGCTTCAAAAACAATACCCATGTCATCCTGGAATAGTCATCTATACACAACATGAAATATTTGTCACCTTCTATGCTTTGCGTTATCATGGGTCAACATAAATCAGTATGTACTAATTCCAAAGGTTTTCTTGTGTAGTACTCTTTTGTTTTAAATGATACTCTAGTTTGCTTCCCCTTTTGACATGAAGCACAAATATTATTTGATGGTTTTCCAATGGTGGGAATATATCTCACTACTTTCTTTGAGATGATTTTTACTAGATTATCAAAACTAATATGATTGAGCCTCTTGTGCCACAACCAATTCTCTTCTTCCTATCTAATCAAGCAAGCTCCTTCTAAAGTCTCTGAGAGAGTGTATAGGTTGCCAAATGTCCTTGATCTAGTTTCTATCAACTTCCCATTGTTTACCTTTATGAATTTACATCCTTGCTTCTGAAAGATCACTTCATGACCTCTATCACAAATCTGACTTATGCTCAACAAGTTATGCTTTATACCAACCATAAAAAAAACTTCTTTTGACTTGATTTTTCCATCACTAATCTTAACTGAACCTCTGCCAACTATCTTAGCTCCATCATTGTTTCCAAACTTTACTAAACCACCTTCATATTGCTACAACTTCTCAAATTTTTGTTTGTCACCTGTCATATGACTGGAGCATCCACTATCAAGTATCCATGGTACGGATTTATTCTATGCTTTAAATGTCATATGTATGATCAAGGATTCTTTTTCTTCCTTAGGTCGCTCTTTTTCTTTCCACTCAGGTTTGATTACAATTTTGGGCTCTTGTTTTGGATTTTCTTTTTTAGTAGCTTGTGCATGTTTTTCGAGAAATTTTCTATTTTGTCTTATTCCATTTGGCTGAAATTTTCTTCCCTAAAATTGATTTGATGCAAATGTACTTCGATAATTTCTTGCAATATGCCCAAAATTATGACAGTTATAACATTCTACTGCATAATCTATTAAAGGTGAAAACAAATTTCTATTGATAAAATTCCTTGGTCCTACATTAAACTTGCAATCTAAGATCTTATGTCCATAACCATTGCATTTAAAATAGTAACCAGAAAAGAGATGATTGAACCTGGGTGGTGGTCTTTGCCATGTTGTTGTAGGAGCCATAAATCTTCTTCTTCTTTGATGTGTGACATTGGTGAAGCCATCATTGTCAATTCTCCTTTCGTGCCTTGCATTATTGCTTTGTTTTGCATGATTCATTTTTGCTTGACCAACCTGTTTCTTCTCTTCATTCTTTGTGGATTCTTCATTTATGGCCTTTGATATATTTGACGATTCTCCTTCATCAAAACCCAAACCAAATTTGATGCTTGTAGTCTTTTGGTTATTTATGATCTTATCCAGCTTCATAGAACTTTCTTCATGTTTGTGATAACAACTAATTTTATGATTCATCTCTTCTAGCTGCATTCTTAAACCAACAATATCTTCTTCTAGCTTGCTGCAATAATCTGTTTTCATGGTTATTTGCACTTCAAGATCTTTGAAGATTTTCTTGGATTCGTTTCTCTGTACTTTCAAATTTGTTATTATTTCATTTGCATCCTCAAGATTTCTTGAAATTTTCTTATTCTTTTTTCTTTCTATCTTCAATTCATCTAGAGCTACAATTAGTTCCTCTTCCAAATTCACTTCTACATCAATTTCTTCTTCATCACATTCATGTTCCTTTTCTAGTTTTTCTTCTTTGAGTGCCATGAAAATAGCTTCACCCGTTTCCTTTTTAGAATCCTCACTGGAGCTATCTTCTAATGAACTGACATTCTTGGAGATGAAACTTTTCTTCTTGAAGTTGCCTTTTTTGAAATTTGTTTTTTTCTTCCAGTCACTTATTTCTTCGTGCGATCCTTCATCACTTCTGTTCTTCTCATTAAGTAGAAATTTGGCTGCAAAATGCCCAACGCCTCCATATTTGAAATATTTAAACACTAACTTTCCTTTGTATTTTTCTTTTCCCCTTTTTAGTTTTTGAACAAATTTTACTTCCATTTCATTTGATGTCTCTTCTTCCTTGAATTCTTGTTTTGCATTCATATTTTTATGGTCTTTAAAAGTAGCTTCTCTATCTGTGGGTTTAGATTTTCCTATTCTCATCTCATATGCAGTCAAAGAACCATACTAAAAGAATTTAGATCTTTAGCTTCTTCTGAAGCTATAGATGAAACTTTAGAATCAAATATTTGGGGAAGGGATCTTAATACCTTTTTTACGATGATAAAATCTTTGATTTCCTCACCGAGTCCTCTAATCGCATTAATGAATTCATTAAATCTTAGTGTAGCACCCTAAAATTGGCACGGTTAAACCTTAGTAAAAAGATAAAAGATTAAAATTTGAATTTCAATCCCAAACTGCTTGTTAAACAGCCTTTTACCCGCTCCCCTCATTTTTTGCACCATTTTTAAAATTTGTTGTGACCATTGGACGATATCGTCGCAGATCAGACAATATCACCTTAGATCGAACGAATTCATCTATAGCAGAACATCTAGATGATTTCGTCCCAAAACTAATTTTTCAAAATTAGCTTTTGTTTCAACGACATCTCTAACTGGGGCAAAAGCATGTTTGCACCGTTAGAGACCTTCCCCATTGGAGATCTCCCAGATTGGGATGATCTCCAACCTCCCAACCTCCTTCCTATGCCTATTTAATCTTAGGCCCTCCCCTTGACTTTCCCCTAGCTGAATTCCCCTATAATTTGATCTTTGTGTGCATTAGAATACCCTAAATTATCATTTGTATTTGGGCCTTCCTACGTTTTCTTGCAGGAACCTCATTGCTTTCAGCCAGAGCAAGCTCAGATCATCCTAGACGATCCTGTATGATCTTGGATGATCACGTTGCAATTAGAGACGATTTCATATTCTGCATACGATTTTGACTGTAGTCAACATTGGGGGCAATCAGTGCCCAGAGTTTATGCTTCTTCACTCTTTTCTACTGCATTATTTTGCATTTAGTTAATTCTATGGTTATTCCTTATTGTTCTGCATCTTGGAGTTCACCCATATAGTTTTAATGCATAATAAAATCATAATTTTTCATTAAATCATTGTAATGTGCTAATATTTTTGTTTATAATTATCAGTTTAATATTATTATTGTCATTCTACATCATTGCCCTCTGTTGGAATAGTTGCATTTCTGGTATTTTGTATCTATTTCTTTGATTGCAGGTCTCTGACGAATTCATCAGACGAATTTGTCAGATCTCAGATGATCTTGTCTGATCTCAGACGATTATGTCATATCATAGGTGATCTTGACTGCTTCAAAAATCAGAACCTCCATCAGAAATCCGGATTAGGTATGGCTTTTTAATCTAGTATATTTCTTGTATTTTCTGTTTAATCCTATTTCTATATTCATTTAAATCTGCATTTCATATAGAACATTCTATATTCATTTGGCCAAACCTAGGAGTTGAATGATCAAATATAAAAATGAACACATCAAACACTCTCTCAACCTAGGCGTAGAAACTGCCATTTTAAAGTTTCCTGGTGAACCCACCATCCATCAAAAATTCACCTTTATACACCTCCCCCAAGAGGCGGGACTTTCGCAAGACCTCTCAGTCTGAGGTATTGTCCCATCTTTTTCACATACCCCTTTCGGGCATGGATCCTATAGCCTGAAGATAAGGGTGCAAAAAATTTGGAGCGATACATTTTTGTGAACCTGACGTGAAACTAAAACCTTCTGAAAACAAAAACAAAAACAAAAAAAATAGATGCATTTAAAATCATTAGAAAACTACTAAGTTGCATATCATGTTTATATGGTAGCTCCTAAGAAAATATTAGCAATTACTATAAATGTTGAAAACCAATTAGCAGCCATAGAAATTAATTTTGTGCTTAGTGTGCCTGAAATAGATAGAAACCAACTTTTGTGGGATGAACTTGATAAGAGACTAGGTATCATTTCATCTAGGTCAACAGAGCTTAAACAAATCAAGAGGTTTGTCCTAGATATAATCCTGGATCCTCATCAACTCATTTTTTATCATGAACTTCATAGAGCTTGCCATAGGTGGTTAGCTTATAGGAGAGCTCTTGTGTCTTCAGAATTGTACACCTTCGAGGAATACCTTGAGAATGCAACTGTTATACACCAATTCCTAGGTCATGTAGAAGATCAAGAGGTCATTATTATAGATAGGGAAATGTGGAGGAGAGTTCCTAGAGCTGTGTTATATTGAGAGTATTGCCACGAGCTTTACTTATACCAATCAGAGTCTAAAATAGATAATATCACTATAGCACTTTTTGTCAAATTCTTGAAAGAAAATTTCCAATTTGAAGAGGAGCACTTTATGACTCCCGATGAACTTGATCCTATCAATGACATCTATAAACTATTTATATAAAACTAAGCTATTCTTTTATTATTGTTATTTCTTGTGTTGAGTGTGTTGTTTATTGTCTTTATAAAAACAAGAATAAAAAAAAACTAAAAACATAACAAAATCAAAATATTTTATTTTAAGTATTATAGTAGGTATATAATTAAAATATATACCTCTTAAGCTTGTTGCATATATATATAAATATATATATTTTCTGAAATCTAAGTTTAAGCACAATGACTAGACTTAGGAATGGTAAACAAACTGAAGAAGAAGAAGAAGAAGATTGGTTAGGAAAGAAAACAAAAAAATCAAATGCCCTTCCTGAGGATCCAATTCCGGAAGGAGAAACTCTAGAACAACTGGGAAGATGAGCTGGTTGAAGAAAATGAACAACAAGAAAATGTTAGAGAGGAAGGATCCTCATCCCCTAGAATGGCTCTAGACGAAACTGTTACTTTTGATAACATAGATCATTTCTAGAAATTCTTCAATAATAATATTGGTGCTCTTAATATGGTAGTTCATCTTGATAGGGGACAAATTAGTGAAACTCAAGCAATCCTAGAAGAAGGATTTAACATGCACACTAATCCCTTGTCCTTCGTTGATCAAGAAAGTGATAAAGCTAGACCATCCAATATGGATATGGCCACTATAATTTAGAACATGCAAAAACAACAGGTTACCCAACCTCCTAAGGAACCTGTTATTGAGCCTAAAATCATTCCCACACAAAAGAGACCTTCATTCACTACTTTATTTCATCAAACTATTGATCAATATGCTTCAAATCGACAAAAACCTAAAAACAAGCCAAACATCAATTTCCAACAATCCGGGATACAACACAATACAACTTCAAAACTTCTTCATAATACCCTTCCTATCAACACTTTACACAATAGCAATATAGCATCTAATATTTATGTCCCGCCATCATATGCTCACAAATCCCATACTCATGTACCACCAAACCAATATGGTGGACAAACTGGTAATTTGGAAGCCATGGTGAAACAGTTAGTCTCTCGCATGGACCAAATAGATCCCTACCATCCCTCATACAATTATCGAGAGATGTGTAGTCAACCTCTAGATCCTATAGTTGTAGCACAACCGTATCCCAAACACTTCCCTATGCCTGTCCTACATATATATAAAGGAACTAAAGATCCCATAGAGCATCTTCATATGTTTAGGATAGCGTGTCATGACATATCACATGATGATTTGCTATTACTAAAAATGTTTTCGAAAAGCTTAGGGGGGATGGCATTGGAATGGTACTATCAATTACCTACTCATTCTTTGAGAAATTTTGAAGAGATCGCTGAGTCTTTTGTGCATCAATTTAGTGCCTATATCGAAAGGCATGTAACCATTAAAGATTTGTACAACCTAAAACAAGACAAAGATGAGTGTTTTGCTGACTTCTTAGCTCGATGGAGATAGTTGATATGAAAATTACACTTTGTGTTACCTTATCGGGATATGTTGGATATTTTTATTAATAATTTACAAGAACAACTATCCTAGGAATTATCAACTGCTACTTTGACTACCTTCGATCAAGCTATAGAATTAGCTCGAAGGGTGGAAGATGCTCTCATTAGAAGAGGTCAGCTCAAAAGGAAAGATGATGAGAAAACATCTAGAAATCAATATAAAAATAAACAAGTTGTGGGTGACGAAGTCACTGATAGCAGAAACATTGCTAACATTAACACTGCAAAAACAACAGAGAAGTTTATCTTGAAACCTCCTGATAAACCACCCCAAGAATTTACTAGGTTAAATCAACCTTTATCAACCATTCTCCATCAATTACTAGCACAAGGCTTGATCCAATTACCAGCTATCCGAGAACCTGATCCAACTATACCCGGATACAGAGCTGATTTACATTATGATTTTCATAGAGGACCTGGACACGCTACCAACTCTTGTAAAATATTAAAACATAAAATACAATATTTGATTGATAATAATGATATGGAGGTGCAAGCCTTCCAACCTAAACAAAATCCTTCCAATAACGCTCAAAAGAGCATTCCCCAAAATCAGAATCAGAATGCCAATCAATCATTGGACATATTTCAACATCCTTTACCAAAACATGGTAAAGAGGTAGCTAATCAAATTGAGCATCATAATGTTCCTCCTCCTACCCAATATGTAGGGACTATTAGTGGACATGTTGGTCATGAATCTGCCATAGGAAAGGATTTTACAAGTGTGCCCTAGACCCGGCAAACATTGAAAGGCTGGAAGCAAGAAATGGCTCCCAGACCAATCTCCAGAGTGGGCTGGTTCCCTTCACTACTCTAAAATCTGGTTTTAAGATAAGGGTTGCGGGAAAGAAATTGAAAAGTTGCAGAAAGGAATGGGAAATATGGCTGCAAGCTGAAGTGATAATGATCGGGATAACAACAGCAGGAAACTTAAAGGACAACAACAGCAAGTAACAGAAAGCATTCACTTAACTCTCACACGATGCATGCAGAAAAAACCCTCCAAAACTACATTCCAGGAATCATACCTTAACAGCAGTATTTAAATCCAATTATGCAGAATTTAAATGCAACAGCCATTAAAAATATAAATGCTATTAGAAATGCGAAAGGACAGAAAGGAAAATCATCCACACAACACTTGAGAAATTAGAAGCCAACACTTTTTATTCCTGCAAATGCGCTTCCAGTTTCTAGCAAAAAAACTCCCAACCTTTGTAAATGAAAATTACATTGGTTTTTATAGAGGTCCGTCCTCTCTACAGCATTAAATGTTTGCCACCATCCTCCTCGTGATCTACAATTATATGGCGGACATTAGGAACACGATCCCCTTAGTTGCAACGTTAAGGGAGCAAAGATTAAATACCATTAAGCAATAGCGGTCTCCTTCATTAAATTTGTTTTTTGAAAATAAGCGTGAAACCATTGACTTGATCCATGAACATCAGCCTTGAACGCATAAAATCTGCAATTTTGGTGGCCTGGGCGCGTCTTTTACTTTGAATGCCTTGGAAATCCACAAATCATTAAATTCGGGTCAGCATTAAATACTTGAAAATCGAGAAAAACCCCTCGGGCCGTTCATACTGCACTTGGCGGGAAAATGTGCAGGTCGCGAAAACGCGACGGGTCGCGAAATCGTATTGTTGCTAGTGTTGCACCCCTACAAGTTTCACCAATGGCACAATTTCCTCCACCCAAAAAATTCTTGGCATGGAACAGCACTGGAGCCTTGAATCTGCAGGCTCAGAATCCAGTACCTCAGGCTGCACTGAAGGCTTTGCCCACTTACGATGGTACTGGTAAAACAGCCTATGAGCACATAAATGATGTGGCTTCCCTGGCTGCTATCCATGACATTACTGATGAAGATGTGATGATCAAATTGTTGGTATGTTCTTTGAGATGTAAACTGCTGTTTTGGTACAGAACTCTGCCTCCCGGTACCATAACATCATGGGATCAGTTTGGTGATTTCTTTGGTGAAACATTTTCATGAACAGGCCAACCCTTTCTCATTGTTAAATCAGTTTACTATCATACAGAGACATCCACAAGAAGAGATACCTGATTTTAATGTCCGGTTTACCAGAACTTGGCAAAGGATTCCTGATGGTATTCGGCCTGCTGATGAATTAGCTACGATGTACTACCTCAGAGCGTTTCACTCAGATATCGGCTGGGCGGTTCGACAGTATAATGTGATTATGTTTCCAGAAATATTTGAACAAGCAATTAAAGTAGAAGCTGATCTGGTTGCTATAGGAAGACTGCCTCCAAAGGTAACTATGCCTCTTATTCCAGATTTGCCTCAATATTTATATGGTTCACAACCACACCCCATGCCAGCTATGTATCCTACACCATCATGGAGCTCTAGAGCACCTCAGATTACACCTGTTCCAGCTCCTCAGCTGCTTGCTTTAACTCCTTTACCGCTTCCTGCACCCAGTATTCAACCATCTTCCGTTTCCACTGCATTTCCAGCTTTGCCAGCACCATCGACTCCTTTGCCCTTACCAGCACCTCCTGCACCTGCAAACCCTGATCCATATACAACATTATTGCAAGAGGTGAAGTCTGCGAATTCTGCCATTAGAGCCATGGGAAACAAGATCACACTCATTGAGAGGAAGCAGGCTAAGAGAGATTTCCAGCCAAGGAGATTTCAACCTCCTCAAATTACTAGAGATCAAGCTGCCTCCACAAGAAAAACACCTAAAAAGGGCTTAGCTGTTCTAGCAAATGAAGACGCAGCCCATGCAGATGGAGTATATTGGTGTTCCACTTGTAATGATCCTCATGGAGAAGATACATGCATGGTTCACTTAAATTATGTGCAGACCTTGGCGGCCAGTTCTTCAGGTGACCATGTTAATATGATCTCAGAAGCTGGTCATAGTTTGATGACCACAGTGGAAGACCAAGTTTCAGTTCTAACAAGGACTGGAAAGAAGCCTATGAATGTTGATCCTGCTGACTTAGAGTTGTTAAGAGTACCGTCTGAAGTGAAGAGGCCAGTGAAAGCTCCTGTGCCAGCTCCAAAGTCTTTGCCCAAAGATCTAGCTTTTAACAGAGTTCAAGAAAAGGCAGCAGATGCACCAGTAAGATCAGAAGCAGAGGAGCATGCACGTGAAAAATTGAAATATCCATCACTGACCAAGAGGTTAAGAGTGGAAGCTACACAGCAGTACAAAACCAGATTTGAGCAACCTGCTGAAAAGAAAAATTCTGCTACAGTTTCATACAATATTATTGATGATCTTAAGAAGACCCCTACTAAGGTAAGCCTTTATGATGCTTTGCAATTACCTGGTCAAGTAGACTTATTACAAGAGTCATTGAAATCTATGAAGGAGAGTGAAAAAGGGCCTACCCAGACCATCTATGCCCAAACTTTAACCACCTCTGTTACTGGTAAGAACATACCTCCTCCTTTTTACTTGTCATTGCAAATAGAAGGTTGGGTTGTACACAATTGTATGATTGATTCTAGAGCTACAACCACTGTCATGCCCAAGGGAGTCTGTGAAGCTATGGGAATGGAGTATACCCGGAGTAGTCCTGGAGTCCTGCAATTAGATGGTACTCCTGTGAAAATAGTAGGTGTCATTAAAGATGTACCCATTGTCCTACATACAATGCCCCATATCACTGTTATTCAAGAAATTGTTGTAGTAGATTTAGAGCCCTATTTTAGCATGTGTTTATCCAGGGAATTTACTGCAAAATTAGGGGGTTATCTGGCATTAGATTATTCCCATCTGGAAATTCCTTTTAAGAATAGACGTCTCAGAATACAGAATGAAAAACCTTCTTCTTTTCACATCGAGAAGTTGGAGGAAGTAGGAAAAGAAACGCAGTCTGTCCACATGCTTACTGAAGAGTCTGAGGATTCTATTTTAATGAGTGAAGTTTTAAATAATATTTAGTTGGATGACCAGTTTTCAATGCTTAACTTCAATGCCATGATGGAGACAGAGATTGGCTACTATGCCATTCACAAACCTGAGACTGAGACAAAGCAGGAATTGTGTAACCCAGTTGATCAGACTGAGGTTACAGATCAGTTATGGCAACTGTATTTTGATGGAGCTAGATGCAGGAATGGTTCCGGAGCAGGTATTGTGTTAATCTCTCCTTCTGATGTACAAAGGACTTATTCTTATTGACTTACATGGAGTTGCACAAATAACGCTGCTGAATACGAAGCATTGTGCTTGGGTCTGAAGAAAGCAAAGAAGTTAGGAATAGAACAGCTCAATATTTTTGGTGATTCTGAGCTTATTGTAAATCAGGTCACAAATAGATGTATCTCAAAGCAGCATTATCTGAAAGCATATCGTAATCAGGTTTGGGATTTGTTTGAACTTTTCACTGCGCTTAATATTCAAGCTATTTCCAGAGAGATGAATAAACATGTTGACTTATTAGCATCTCTTGGAGCTAACTTTTCTCCCGCTGATCAAGTTGTGAACAAGCCCAAGACAATGAGAATGGTATACAGACCCAGTGTTCCAGACAAGGAAACTTTACGCGGTGTCTTTGAAATCGATGAGCGGATTGTTAATTTCCTGATACATGAAGCTGCAGCTGTTGAAGGCAGAACTTTGGGAGATGAGGAAGCCGAAGGTCTTATTCAATTAAGGAATAACCATATTCCAAAGGGTCTAATAACTCTGGAGAGCTTGTTTGACAAACATGATCATTCCAGAAAGCCCACTCTAGAGATTGGTCTGGAAGCCATTTCTTGCTTCCAGCCTTTCAATGTTGGCCGGGTCTAGGGCACACTTGTAAAATCCTTTCCTGTGGCAGATTTGTGACCAACAGGACAATTACCTGATCATGATTCTCAAATATTTGACACAAATTTATCCATAGCTACGACTAGACCTCTACATAATATTCAGACACTTGATCTTAGTGACACTGAATATGAGACTGAAAGTGACATGGAAATCACTTCAAATCAATCAAATAGTTCTAAAGATGAATCAGATCCTATTCAACCTATCACCAGTTCTATGGTTCCAGAAGAACCATTTCCTAGAAGAGTTACTACTCGACCCTCCTCTCATTAGTTCCTTTCTAATGAACAAGCTATAAATGCTAGACCAAGACCTATTCATCATCTGCAAAATAATATTGTAGGAACCATTGGATCCGTTACTAGAAAACAGGCTCAAACTTCTCAACAAGATCAAACTCAAAATTATGGATCAACCCCATTTGTTTTGAAAAATCCCAATAAAGGGAATTATGCGTCTAATGTTCAACCTAAACCTCCTTACAATATTAATGAACAATTATCCAATACTACAGCTAGAATTTCCATTTTGGACCTATTAAGATCTTCTCCTACACATAGGGATGAATTAATGCTTACATTAAGCCAAATGATGGTACCACAAAACATTTTACCTGAAGCCATGGCCAATACTATCATCACTAGAGAAGTCAATTGTATTGACTTTCAAGATAAAGATATCCCGCAACATAGTTTACATAAGGATAACCCCTTATATATTACTGCCATAATTGGAGATGTAGCCATTAAACGAGTCTTGATTGATAATGGTTCATCTTTAAACATATGCACTTTTGACTTCTACCAACGATTCGGGTTTAGAAGTGATGAAATGAAAATAACTGATATGATTATAAAAGCCTTCAATGACAAGACACAAGAAACATGTGGAGTCATTACTATACCCTTGCAAGTTGGTCCTAAAACCCTAGATACGACCGTGTTTATTGTACATTTCCCTGCATCATACAATATACTTCTAGGTCACCCTTGGATCAATGTGATGCAAGTGGTTCCCTCCACCTTACATTAGTGTGTTAAATTTGAATTGAAAAACCAGTTGGTTACCATTCATGGTGATCCTAGACCCTTTGATATGTGTGCTTTGGCATAACCTTTTGGAGTGCAATTTTTTCCTGCCTTATCATCCACACATCCTAGTTCTTATCATCCATCCAAACGTGTGAAACACACACCCATACCATAATCTACTCTTTCCACTACACCGATACATATAGCTCAACCATCTTCTGAACCAACCACATTAGGACCTCGACAAGATCCTAAATCGACAACCAATGCTTCTTGTCTTACTCCTATATCTTCCATACCTATAGATTCACCCGTCAATATCACCATGACATCCACATCCACTACTGGCATCCTTTATACACTCGATGATGTAGGAAATTTTCCTTCTACCTCTTATGCTCTTACTGATGAGCTCTTACCCGATTTATCTAAAATTCTTATATCAGAAGAAGCCAACACTGCCATGCAGACTTCCCTCCTTTTAAATAAACTCCCACCCTCTCCTCGTACCTTGGGCCTCCCACAACCTATGGGAAGTATCTACCAAGTCGGGAGTTGTGCTTTTATTTATAAAGGATATGATTGGGGAAGAATACCCAAGAATATTAAGACACATTGTGATGGATATGCTAGATGCTATTTTGCTAATGATTATCTTAAAGCTAAACCCATAATGCTTAAATTGGGATATAAAGGTAAAGGTTTGGGACCTTTCCAAAATGGTATGAAAGAACATTTTGAGGTAGAACCGTGGCCTGCCCGATGTGGTGTGGGCCTATTTTCTAGTAAGAGTCAACCTTTTCCATTTGAGGATGATGATCATCTTGTATGTTATCAAGATTATCTAGATAAACAAGATTCTTTATGTCCAAAGAATAATTCTTTTACCTGTAATATGCTATCCATAGCCTACCCTGAAATGATTGCCGACTTCGATGAAGATTTGGAAGGGGATATTTTCCATGATGTCTCCGTTGAGGAAATGTTACACAACAAATTTTATTTTGATGGCTCTATACCAAGTATAGCCCAGCTTAAGGCCTCAACTCCTCAAGACGAATTATCCAAGCTAACCTTGGAATAATTACAAGAATTAGGTGTTTCATCCACCCCACCTAATTTTGAGAGAGATTTACATATGGAAGTTGAAAACATTATAAAAATTAACATTGAAACCAAACATAACCCTCACATAATCAATATTGGATCAAAATTGAGTTAAGAAAAACAAGATAGATACATTTCATTTCTTACAGACTATGAAGATGTCTTTGCTTGGACATATGAAGACATGCCAGGTTTGGACCCTTCTGTAGTTATGCATCATCTAGTAGTCCATCCAGATGCTAAACCTGTTAAATAGAAACTCAAAAAAATGCATCCTAAAGTGGCCTTACTAGTCAAAGGAGAACTAGAAAAACTGTTGAAAGTCATTTTTATACAAGCTATTGATTATGCTGAATGGATCTCAAATGTAGTTCCAGTAACCAAGAAAGAAGCCACTAAAGTTAGTGTTTGCACCAATTTTAGAGACATTAATGTTGCATGCCCTAAAGACGATTTTCCTCTTCCCAATATGGATCAAATCATTGACTTTACTACTAGAAGTGGAATGATATCCTTAATGGATGGATTTTTCGATTATAATCAGATCAGGATAGCTCCTGAAGATCAGGCCAAAACAACTTTAATTACCCCTTGGGGAACCTTTTGTTGGAAGGTGATGCCATTTGGCTTAAAGAATGCAGGTGCAACCTATCAATGAGCTATGACTTATATCTTTCATGATATGATGCATGATATCCTACATGATTATGTAGATGATATCATAGCTTGTTCCATCAAAGAAGATGATCATTTAAATGACTTAAGAAAAGTATTTGATTGGTTAAGGGAATATCTTATCCGACTAAATCCAGCTAAATGCATATTCGGAGTTAAGTCCAATAAATTATTAGGGGTTATAGTTTCTTTACGTGGCATTGAAATTGACCCTCTCAAGATCATGGCTATCACAGATATGCCCACACCCACAAATATATTAGAATTATGAAGTTTACAAGGTAAGCTTCAAGCTATTCGCCACTTCATCAACAAGTTGGCAGACAAAACTAGACCCTTTCTTAAGCTTCTTAAGAAAGATGTCTCTTTTCATTAGGACGACGAATGCCAAGAAGCATTTGAACTCCTTAAGCAATATCTCCTCAAACCACCAGTTCTTTCACCACCTAGATCTGATCATCCTTTTATCTTGTACATTTTTGCTTCTGATTCTGCATTAGGAGCTATGTTAGCTCAGCTTGATGATGAGAAGAAATTAGCAGAACCTTAATCAGTTATGAAACTCGATATACCATATTAGAGAAATTATTTCTAGCAGTCGTATTTTCTACACAGAAACTACGACATTATATGCTCAGTCAGAAAACATATGTTATTGCCAAATTCAACCCTTTGCGATATCTCATGAGCCGACCATATTTATCTAGTTGCACAGCCAAATGGGTGCTTGCGCTTAGAAAATTTGAACTCACATTTATAGGACAAAATTTTGTTAAGGGTCAAAGCATAGCAGATCAATTAGCTGCTGCACCCTTAGAATCTACTCATCCCCTCATCATTGAGTTTCCTGATGAATGCCTTAAACTAGAGGCAGACCATTCAGAGCAATGGTCCTTATACTTTGACAGAGCCCGATGCATGAGTGGGGCTGGTGCAGGTATTATTTTAATATCTTCACAAAAAAATCTTATTCCTCTGTCCTTCAAATTAACATTTGCTTGTACCAATAACACTGCTGAATATGAAGTTCTTATCCTTGGATTACGAGCTACCTTGGCATTGAAAATCAAAAGTTTATTGGTTTTTTGTGACTCCCAACATGTCATAAACCAAATCAATGATGTTTATCAGACCAAAGATGATAAATTGCACCCATATAAAGCATATGTTTTGTAGTTATTATCCTTGTTTGATCAAGTTACTTTGGAAGCTATTCCTCAAACTAGTAATCGTGCGGTTGACACTATGGCTATAGCTACATCTCTTTTACCCTTGGAGTTAGATGATGAATATGCTACCATCATTATTTGTTGACTCTAGTAACCCGCTTCAAGAAAATCATGATTAGAACCTTTGGACGTGTTTCTCATCAATGAAACAACTCCTGAACCATGGTATACTGATATATTTAATTTTTTGTAGAAAGTAACCTTCCCTGATGGTTGTACTAGCAACCAGCATAGGTTATTACATAGACAAGCAAGTCGCTTTGTGATTATTGGTAATACCTTATATAGAAGATCTTTTGAAGGCATCTTATTGAGATGTTTGAATCTAGAAGAATCCAGATCAGCTTTAAATTAAGCCCACAATGGATCTTATGTGGGACATTTTAGTTGTAGTGCCATTGCTAAGAAACTCCTTCGAATAGGATATTTTTGGCCTACCATGGAAAATGATGCACATAATTATGTGCGACATTGCGACAAGTGCTAGAAACATGCTGACCTTGTCCATGTGCCTGCACAAGAACTACAAGCTATTTCATATCCTTGGCCCTTTTCAAAATGGGGCCTTGACATTATTGGAAAAATCAACCCTGTGTCATTCGATGGACACAAATTCATCATAACCACCACTGAGTATTTCATGAAGTGGGTTGAAGCTATGCCATTAGCTTCTTGCACTGGAACACAAGTTTCCAAATTTATTTTTAATCAAATTATTTGTAGGTTTGGAATTCCTGCCAATCTCATTTCTGATAATGGAACTTGTTTCAAAAATAAAGATGTCAAGAAACTATGTCAAAAATATAAAATTCAACATCGCTGGTCCACTCCCTATTATCCGTAGGGTAATGGTCAAGTAGAAGCATCTAATAAAACCTTATTCAAAATTCTCAAAAAATTGGTCAATAAAACAAGTCGAGATTGGCACATTCAGTTATATCCTACCTTGTGGGCCTATCGAACTAGTGTTCGAACCCCCACTAGAACTTCACCTTTTGTCTTGGTTTATGGTGCTGAAGCTATTTTTACCTTTGAATTATAAGTTCCTTCTTTAGCTCTACTACTTCAAGATACTAAAGTAGGAGATGAATATCGTCTTTGGCAAATTTTGTCAGCTAGAACTTCTAGATGAAAAGCACATCAATGCTTTGGAGCATCTTCACACCCACCAAAACAAGCTTAAGAGAGCATATCTTAAGAAAGTTCATCCTCGATCCTTTGCTATCGGTGACCTTGTCTTAAAAGAAAATAAAAAAAATACTAATGCAACTCAAAACCTTAAAGGCAAATTTGAGCCCAACTGGCTTGGACCATATGTCATCACTGCTAAATTTGGATCAAGAGCATACAAATTATCTACCTTGGATGGTAAAAAACTTAAAGAACCTATGAACATTATGCATCTTAAACGTTACTATGCGTAAAAAATTGGTCATTTCATCATTGTATATATTTGTTTGCATAATTTCCTTTTAGTCACTTCTTTAAAACAATTTTCAAAAAATAATTATCTTGTATTTCTTTTAATTCGTCACTTAAAATTAAAAACATTCAAAATCATAAAAATATTCAAGAACATCTTTTATTTTATACCTATCAAACTGTGAAGTATTGCAGTTATATTTTCAGTTATTTCAGATAAATTAGCATTTATTTGAAATCTTGCACTTTCACATTCACATGAATAAATATCTTGCTTTTATTTGGTATGATTATTAATCTCTCTTATATCAAAGTCCATAGTTGAATTAAATAAAGTTTTGAGCATAGAGAACTGATCTTGTTATTTACTTGAACCAAGTATATCTTTTCACATTAAAATGATTTTATTGCAAATTTGATATGATGCTACATAGTAGAACTGGTTTCCTGAGCGAAAAGTTTTCCCTGCTATCCTATCATGCACATGGTCTAGAATCTTTGAGAATTGACAAAAGGACAAGCTCAACCCTACCCAGAATAAAAATCCCTTGCTCTATAGCTAATCCGAGCAAGTATCCCTAGCATAGGAAGAAAAGAAAAAGTTCAAAGAAAAGAGAAAAAGAAAAAGGTTATTTTTCATCACAACAATATTTCAGCATTATCTCAGTATCAAGCAACAATACAAAAGTACAAAAAAAGAAAAAGAAAAAAGAAGCAAAAGAGAAACGCAAAAGCAAAAATGCAATAAAATCCTTTCCCTACCCCTTGAAAAGAAAAGAAGGGTGAATGAGCTTGAATCTCTAGAATTCTCAATTACTCGAAAACTATGAGGTAAGCCCCATAACAGGTGGTTTGTGCCCAACCCACTTGACCTTGGGTAATCCCTAGCATGGTGATATGTCTGTCACATTAGCGATATTCTTTTGTACAGACCTCTATCATCTTATGGATTAGCTAGCTCTTGATAACCTAACTTACATAGTAGTTTGGTACGGTTACATGCATATAAATCATGGTCAACGAACATTCATTTGGTCAAGGCAAATTACTTGTATCAAATTATCTTGCTCAAAATTGGTGAATGAACAATACAATTGCACACACATTTGTATTTGAGAGATTTTATATCATTATGATAAATCAAGATCGGTAATGAATTCACATTTGCACATGAGGATTCCTTATAAGTCTACATTTCTCTTTGAGATAATTTAAAATATTTCTGTGAATATTTTTGGAATGATTTTATTCTTTTATTTCAGAATTTGTTGTTTGTATCAACGTAATTACATACACCTTTTTACAAAAATCAAAATCAAAAAAATGATTTCCAAACAAAATTTTCATATTATTTTTTTGTTTATCATAAAAGTCATAAATTAATCTTGCAATAAAACTAAAACCATCTATTTTCTTCTTTGGATTTCACGATGATGGTATAAGTCTATACCTATAATTCTATGCCTAGCACAAACCATTGTTCTAATTTTATGTTCCATTTATTTTAAAATAAATTCATCAAAACATATGACTTGCATCATTATGTTACACAATTATGCTTTACAAACAAATGAACACTTATTCTATTTGATGACATTATGTTCAAATTCAATATTGCAACCATGGTATAAATTCTAAGGAATTATTCAAAATTTTATCACACTTAGGAATTTATGCCTAGCAAAATCATATTTTCGTATCTCATGCATACTATTTTTTTATGAAAATCTGAAAACAAATCATCAACACCATCATCATTTTTATCATCACAACACAAAGTCTTAAGACAGTCTCTTAAGCACTCTTTTACTTTTAACAATATTTCTATACTGGGATTAGCTTGACGACCGAGTGAGTGGCGACTCCATGAAATGGTCTATAACAGCGACAATGTCCTTTGAAATTATTGTTAGAAGTCCCTTTTTATTTCTTTTATCAAATCACACCACCAAAACCAATTGTTTACATCATATTATTTCATTTAAAATCTTACAGCATGACATCAAATTATAATATTTTCAAATGACATAATTACATGAATCATCAATCCAATAAACAAACAATTCAAACATTAAAGCATCATAAAAACATATGAACAAGTCATATCCAAAAAGATCATATATACATCTCAAAAATATTTGTACATCATATCACAAATGAATTAGGGTTTTACCCTATTTTCTTAATTTTATTTAAAAATCAACATTTTAATTTTTGCTTTTCCATGTTTTTACCTCAAACGTTCGATTTGGGTAAAAACACGGAGGGGGCACCATAGTCAGCATTCATACGATTCGACCAAGAATCGTCATCTAAACAATTGAGTATATATTTTGCTTTCTCGTAAAATGGGAAAAAATCATCTTTAACACATTTTATTTAGAAAATTTTCTAAAGAGGGGGCAAAATGTAGCACCCTAAAATTGGCACGGTTAAACCTTAGTAAAAAGATAAAAGATTAAAATTTGAATTTCAACCCCAAACTGCCCATTAAATAGCCTTTTACCCGCTCCCCTCGTTTTCCATGCCATTTTTAGAATTTTTGTGACCATTGGATGATATCGTCATCGATCAGATGATATCGCCTCAGATCAGATGAATTCGTTTGGAGTAGAACGTCCAGACAATTTCATCCCAAAACTAATTTTTCAAAATTAGCTTCTGTTTCAACGACGTCTCTAACCGGGGCAAAAGCATGTTTATGCCATTAGAGACCTTCCCCATTGGAGATCTCCCAGATTGGTATGATCTCCAACCTCCCAACCTCCTTCCTATGCCTATTTATTCTTAGGCCCTCCCCTTGAATTTCCCCTGGCTGAATTCCCTTGTAATTTGATCTTTGTGTGTGTTAGAATACCCTAAATTATCATTTGTATTTGGGCCTTCCTAATTTTTCTTGCAGGAACCTCATTGCTTTTAGTCGGAGCAAGCTCATATCATCCCAGATGATCCTGTACGATCTCGGACGATCACATTGTAATTAGAGACAATTTCATATTCTGCAGATGATTTCGACTGCAGTCAACATTGGGGGCAATCAGTGCCCAGAGTTTACGCTTCTTCACTCTTTTCTGCTGCATTATTCTGCATTTAGTTAATTCTATGGTTATTCCTTATTGTTCTGCATCTTGGAGTTCACCCATATAATTTTAATGCATAATAAAATCATAATTTGTCATTAAATCATTGTAATGCGCTCATATTTTTGTTTATAATTATCAGTTTAATATTATTGTTGTCATTCTACATCATTGCCCTCTGTTAGAATAGTTGCATTTTTGATATTTTGTATCTATTTCTCTGATTGCAGGTCTCTGATGAAATTGTCTAAAGAATTCGTCAGATCTCAGATGATCTTGTCTGATCTCAGACGATTATGTCATATCAGAGGCGATCTTGACTGCTTCAAAAATCAGAACCTCCATCAAACATCCGGATCAGGTATGGCTTTTTAATCTAGTATATTTCCTATATTTTTTGTTTAATCCTATTTTCTGTATTCATTTAAATCTACATTTCATATAGAACAGTCTAGATTCATTTGGCCAAACCTAGGAGTTGAATGATCAAACATAAAAATGAACACATCAAACACTCTCTCAACCTAGACGTGGAAACTGTCATTCAAAAGTTTCCTGGTGAACCCACCATCCATCAAAAATTCACCTTTATACACCTCCCCGAGAGGTAGGACCTTCGTAAGGCCTCTCAGTCTGAGGTATTGTCCCATCCTTTTCACATCCCCCTTTCGAGCGTAGATCCTATAGCCTAAAGGTAAGGGTGCAAAAAAATTGGAGCGATACACTTAGCATATATGCCTCTATATTCTCATCATCATTCATATCCAATACTTCAAACTGAGCTCGATGTGTTTGTAACTTGGCCTCCTTGATCTTAATGTCTCTTTCATGAATGCTCTTCAATTTATCCCATATTTCCTTTGCAATTTTACAACCCATAATATTTACCAGTTCGTTGTCCATTAATCCACACATGATAGCATTCTTTGCTTTTGAGTCATTCTCAAACATTTTCTTATCGACAATATCGGTTGGATAAGTGGTGGGTATTATGTATCCACTATCTACTGAATCCCAAATGTCCTATCCCAAAGCACAAAGATATGTCTACATACTGAGTCTCAAAAATGCGTAATTAGTTCCATCAAACAATGGTGCTTTATTTTATGAGAAGCCTTCACCACCTACCATTGTGTCACTTCCAAGATCACCCTAGCCGGTTAAGACTATTCAGGAACCTCACTCTGATACCAATTGTTAGTCTCACAATGACACTCAGAGGGGGGTGAATCAGTGTAGCTCTTTAAAACTTAAATCTTCAACACTCAAAGCCAAAACAATGAAAACATAAAACCAAATAAAATAAGTATAACAAGAGAAAATCAAACAACACAAGATGTACCAAGGTTCACCGATTTGGCTACATTTCAAAAAATTACTATTTGGACTCCCATCCAAATCTAGCCTTTACAAAGCACCAACTTTACAATAAATTTACCAGCACCCACTGGAAGGAGCACCAACCCTTGATTTATTTGCACCAACAGAAAGGAGCACCAACCCTTGATTTATCTAAACCAATAGAAAGAAGCACCAAACCCTCTACCAAGCACCCACTTGATTTTGATATTGATAATAAAATTACATATATTAATGTTTTCATTGAAACCAAAACCTTCTATGGTTTGTAAGCTCAAAATATAGAACTTTCTATTTCACCCAATATAACATCCCTCTCTCCACATTACTCAGAATTTTAATCTTCTCTTCTCACAAAAAAAAATGATTTTTCTCTTAGCTCGTTTTGCCAAATGTTAAATAATTTCTAGGTATTGTGCAACACTTTGTCTATGAACTCCTCTCAAAATTTCAATCAAAATGGATATCATATGAGAAATTTATCCTCAAAATACTGAAGTGACATTTTTCACCACTCCAAAAATCATGGATTTTCACTCTTTATTTTTCTCCACACACACTTCTCTCTTCACAAAATAAAGTCCCCTATTTTCAATAAAATCCCTCGTCACTTAAAAATCATACACTTGCATTTTTTTTTCCTTTTCAATTTTAAAAATATTTTCTTTTTGGAAGCTTCTTAAAACAATATAACTTCCTTTTTTTATTTTGGGAAGGCATTTCGTCAAACATGTCACATGCAAATAATTGACACCTTACTCATTCTCTTACTTCAGAGCCACGTGACACCTAAAACAAAAATACAAGATAATATATTTGATGCATTTAAGATGTAACAACACTGAAACGAAAACTCTTGCAACTCTGCAAGGTCAAAACGACCAACCGAAGAATTTTGCACAAGTGGAACAAATTGACATAAAAGTGACCTGTACCATATTTACAACAATCATAACTCTCACCTCGTAACTCTGTTTTCTTTAAAATTTGAAACATAGAATATTTGGAATACTGACTACATCCAGTATGAATCTCACTATATAAATCATTACTATTTACCTGTACCACCTCCATGAAAACTGCTACTGACACATTTTTTTCAAAAAGAGCATTTTTGTGATAGTCTTGCAACGCTTGTAACATTCACCTCATTTCTTTGTTTTGGTGGAAATTTGGAAAACATGTTTTTTAAGATAAAAAACACCTCTAGTTCAAATTTTTCTATCAAAATCTTCTCAGTTTGCTTGTAGTGCTTCTAACAAAACTGCCCTTTTTCAAACTGTACAACCACCTACCAAATCATCTGCCAAGATACCAAAAACGTCATCGATAAATACAAACATTGTGATGACACCTCCAACGCTATTCTATACTATTTCTTGACATGCTAGCATGTTCCAAACTGATCCATCATGTCCAACTACACCCGTGATGACTTTTGTAATTTTTTGATAACTTCCTAATGATTTTTTCAACTTTTGCAAATTTGCACGAACAACCTATAACAACTTCACCCGAACATCAAAAACATCCTCATAAGAATTGAACATCACTGTACATGCTCCAAATAATGTCCAAATAATTTTCCACTACATCAAACTATCCATATGAGTGTGTTGACAATAATGACAATATTGTCGATGCACCTTGCTCAACACTCTAGTCAATATACAATCTTAGAGATCCATCCTTTTTCACAAATAAAATGGATGCACCCCATAATGACACACTTGGTTTTATAAATCCCTTTTCCAATAATCCTTAAATTTATACCTTTAACTCATGCATATCAATAGGTGATATCTTATACGGGGATCGATGATTGGGTTCTTCTCCTAGTATAATATCGATAGTGAAATCAAATTCTCGCACAAAAGTTAGGTCCTTTGGAAATACATCCTAGAATTCCTATAAAATTGGGTGTCTCAACCACATCTTCCTTCTAATCCCTTTCAAATTCATTCATGTTTACCACATAAATAATCCCTCTATTTTTTATGGCTTTCTTCAACTGCATAGCTGATAACATCTAGGGTTTGAATTCCCCTGCCTACTATAAATTCATAGTCTCTCTTTATTTCTCTTATAATACTCAATCCATCTATCTTAAAAATTGATTACGACTTGATGGGTCTGTAGCCAATCCATTCCTAGAATCACATCAAAGGCATGAAGTGGGGCCACATACAAGCAACCTTCCATGGTTCCATTATCTAAATTAATTTCCATAATTGGGAAACATTGGTTTACAGAGTAGGTCTATCTAGATCCATACTCAACCTTCCATCCATGAGCCAAATACCCAAGTATTTCTAGCATATATATAGCTAAATTAAAATTATTAGTGGGTCCACTATCTATTAAAATATGTACTTGCTTACTAAAAATATTACCTTTGATGATTAATGGTGTGGCTTGCCCTTCAATTTTTTGATTCCCAGTTGCAGCGTAGATATTATGCATCGGTTATTTTTTGTATTGTTGGGCATGCTTGTCCCTAGTCGATATGGGCATTGGTTACTGTAGTGTTTCCATTTATAATGGTAACATCCATCCTTGGCCCCTTTATTCTTTTTCATTTTTTGCCCTTCATCCTTAATCATCGGTATTGGATTTGATGTCTTATACAAGGGAGGTTTAGCTTTATTGGGTTTTTTGCCTTTATTATAAAAATTCTTCTTGAATTTCTTTTGGTTAGCATTGAATTTATTCTCTAGATTCTAGAGGTTATTAGCCTTTCATTCTTGTTTTTCCTCCAATTTTACAACACCATTGCTATTCCTCTTATTTAGTTCATGATGTTCCTTCTTAGTTAAGTTTTCATACTTATAGCAGAAATGTGATTATGCTTTCTTTACCAAATTATAAGCCTTTTGTAATGACTTAGTTTCCTACATCTTCATGTCATGCTTTATCCTATATTGCAATCCATGAGGAAAATTATGAATATGCATCATTATAGGTAGGTACATACTTCAATATCTTTACCAGCTTCTTATAGTATACCTCCACTAAGTTAGTCCCTTGCCTTAAGCTGGTAAAATCCTTGAAATTTAAAGCATAGAAGTTCTCCATGAGTAATATCTTCTTGAATATGACTATGAATTCCTTCCATTGAATATCTACTGGTTTAATCTTGGTTTCCTTATAGTAAACCTCCCACCAATCCATGGAAACTCCTACAAGATAAATAGTAGCCCAAACCATTCGGGTTCTTGAAGAATACCCCTTCATTGTAAAGAAGACTTCCAGCTCTCTTAGCCAAGTTTCAACTACATCTCCCTCTCCTTATCCATAAAACTTGGAGATACAAAAATTATTTAGATATATTACCATATATTTTTCTAAAAGGGTTCTTGCTTGCTTTTTCTCTATCATCAACCCCTCAACTTGGTTGACCTTCAAATCTCTAGCCTATGAATTTTGATTTGCCATAGTTTCTAGCACTTGTCTTAAATGATCTTGTAACTCAAAAATTGTAGTAGTAAGTTCCTCTCTTTCTACATTTGTAACCTTTGGATCCTCGTTCTAGACCTCTTCTTTTACATTACTTTGTCAAATTTGTCAAAGTGGAGGTCTTTCCATCTTGGCCTTGGGTGGCATCGTGATCTGGTTTCCACCAAAAAAAGAGTTAGGTCATAGCTTTCTCTTAACTGAATTACTAACTTGACCATAATACATAGTTCTTATTTCACTATTCATTAGAGATATAACTAGGATTGGATTTCAAGGTTAGGATATATCATTAATACCAAATCCCATACTAATGTATCATAATATTCATCCTTTTTTAGAATCAACTCCTTTAGATCCTAAGCAAGAAGAGACTCTATGTTACTGCAAATTTTATCTTATCCCTAAGAAAAACTTTATTGGAGATCCCTGAATCTCTTCTACAACACATAAGAAGCTCTATACCCTCAAACATAGATCTCTGATACCAAATGTAACACCCTAAAAATCAAGAAATAAGAAAACACACAAACAAAAAGAAAAGGTTTATATATATATATATATATTTGACTAAGGTTAAGGATTCATAAATCCTCGAACCAACCTTAAACCAACTTAATGTTTGACATCCTCTAAGTTTCTCAAGAACTATACCATGCAAGATTCCCTTCACATAAGTCCCTCTACTTAAGCCTATCTTATGTTATGCACATAAGTCCATCCTTCTCATCAGTATTAATGATATAGACTTATCACCTTCAATCGTTAGAAGGTGTACACACATCTTCATGTTCCACATAAGCCATTATGTATGGGCATGCTACGTGTACTACAAGCTATGCTATCAATATTATCCACTAACAAGATATCTTAGCTCTGGTACAATATTCTAAACCTAGTCACATATCTCCCTAAGGGGGTATCAAGCCCTTAGGTTAACCACTAAGTTCACCTAGAACGTACTAATTTTTCTTTCTTTTCAACATCACAAGAACATAAAAGATCAAGCTACTAAATATAAAAAATATGAAATTTTAATAGTCAAGGATAAATCAATCATAAAGTAACAATCACCAAATAATCATTCATTAAAAGATCTAAATACAACAATTTTAATGCTCATTTAAATACAAAATCAAGTGTGGTACACCTCATACTTTCTACAATACCTTACATCCATTCCATCGGGTAAATCTCCCCATAATCTAATCTATTGCATAAATAATAGGATGTAAGGTAGAGAGCAAAGTTGTGAACTGGTCTACCTCATGACTTTGACCTTCCTACTCTTATATAGATTAAGTGAGGATAGTAGGGGATCATGAAACTCATGGATCCGGATAGAAATGCTTCTAAATGCACTTACTTAATTCATTGCCAAATTGCAACTATACAAATAACCCAAGCAATTCAATTACTAATGCATAGTACTATCATAGAAAACTACTCTTTCCATTTTCACTCTCAACCCCTTGTGAGAGTCAGTCTACCATGCATTCACTCATAAGATCTATTTGCAATAAATGAACTAACCCTACTTAGAAATTAAAGTCCCATACCCTTAATTTCTAAACAAACTGGGTTCACACATTACGCCACTTAAAGTAACCACTTTAATTTCCAATAAAAAAAAATTCTTCATTTGATAAAATAAGGTCCCATACCCTTAAATTATAAAACAATCCATCATCATTTTTCATTTCATAACGTATGGTCCCATACCCTTATATTATAAAACAAACCATCATAATTTTTCATTTCATAACATAAAATCCCATACCCTTAAATTATAAATAAACCATCATCATTTTTCATTTCATAACATAAGGTCCCATACCCTTAAATTATAAAATAAACCATCATCATTTTTCATTCATAACATAAGGTCCCATACCTTAAATTATAAAATGAACCATCATATTTTTTTCATTTCAAAACATAAGGTCCCATACCCTTAAATTATAAAATGAACCATCATCATTTTCCATTTCATAACATAAGGTCCCATACCCTTAAATTACAAAACAAACCATCATCATTTTTCATTTCATAACATAAGGTCCCATACCCTTAAATTATAAAATAAACCATCATCATTTTTCATTTCATAACATAAGGTCCCATACCCTTAAATTATAAAACAAACCATCATCATTTTTCATTTCATAATATAATTTCCCATAACCTTAAATTATAAAACAAACCATCATCTTTTTTTATTTCATCTACCATTTTAGATATTTGAACATTAATTAAATATTTTACACTTTCATTATCCTAAAATATACCATTTTAGATAATGAACATTAATTAAAGCTTCTACACTTTCATTATCCTAAAATTTACCATTTTAGATAATGAACATTAATTAAAACTTCTACACTTTCAATATCCTAATATCTACAAAGCTTCTATCAACAACAAAGAACTATGGGATGGAACAACGCCCAGTAGATAGGCCAGTACCATATATTGTGAGTTAATACATAGGGTGGACCAATGGTCGACCGAAAGGAATCTGCATCATCATCTCAATAGTAGATGGTTCTCACATACTCATGGTGCCAATAGTTACCACGACATGGGTAGATCATCCTTGGCACCAACGGTACCCAAGGGGACTTCCAAACCTAACTATTATTTACGAAGGAAGGATTACCCATAGCGCTACTTGACTGGCTACCACCCATAATCCCAAACCAACAACCAATATAAATGGAAAAATGATGATGGCATTCACATTATCAAACATAGTGAAGAACATAAACTAAACTGCCAATGGAAGTGGATAACCACAACACCATCGTGTCTTTGAGAAAAGAGATAAACACAGGCTATACTTCCAAAAATAGAGGCCATACAATGATGCCATCACATCCTCAAGAAGATAGATAAAAATAGGTCATACTACCAACAATAGAGGTCATACTTTGATGCCATCATTTCCTAAATAAAATAGGTAAACATAGGTCATACTACCAATGACATAGGCCATACAATGTTGTCATCACGTCCTAAAGTAGATAGATAAACATAGGTTATACTTCCAACGGTAGAGGCCATACAATGATGCCATCACATCATCAAGAAAAGAGGTAAACACAAGCCATACTACCAATTATAGAGGCCATACAACGATGTCATCACATCCTCAAGAAGAGAGATAAACATAGGTCATACTTCCAATGGTAGAGTCCATACAACAACATCATCATGTCCTCGAGCAAAGAGGTAAAGAAAATCCATACTACCAATGAAAAATGCCATACAATTATTACATCATATTCTCAAGTAGATAGATAAACACATGCCATACTGCCAATGGTAGAGGCTATGCAATGATGCCATCACATCCTCAAGTAGAGACATAAACATAAACCAAATAATTTTTAACAGTAAACCAAACTAGCTCACTTGGAATAGCTAGATCATTTGCATTGCTCAAGTGGACATCCATCATCCACTGACCCTCCACTCATGGTGCTCTTCTCACCACCTCATGCTCCTTCACTCTCTTTGTGTTCCTTTGATCCTTGTGCTCATTTTTCTCTCCCCTCTTATGCACTACCTCTCCTTCATTTTTTCTCCTTCACATCCTTTCTCCCTCCTCGGTCTACATCCCTACCTACTAGCCATTACTCTTTGACCACCTCCGATAGGTGGTAAGGTGGACATACCTCCTCTCTTTTTCCAAGGTGATCACCATAAAGAACTTTCCTCTCACATCAGCGGAATTGTGTGTATTATATCCATTCGGACCTCCAAAGGGCAACCCATTCCATTCCATAGAATGCTATCTTGTCGCATTTACACCATATGGATTGATCATCAGGTGAGCAAAGGATTCCTTGAAATTGAATAACACAAGCTTATACTGAGGGGGGTGTAAACAATATAAGATACAAATTTTTACTTTTCCAAAGCAATAATATCCAATATCATTGATTACAATAATGAAACAATGCATAGATCATCACACACATAAGAGACACAAATTTAATGTGGTTCACCCAATGTGGGATACATCCATGGAGAAAATATTTCTTATAAATTTTCTCAACAAATCTCTTGGGAACCAATTTCCTATTATAATTTTTATGGGCACCAACCCAAAGGAGACACTAATCCTCTATTAAATTAATGGACACCACTCCAATGGAGACACCAATCCTTTATAATTCAATTTTTATAGACCTCTATCCATTGGAGACACCAATCCCCTATCAAGTTCATGGACACCACTCCATACGAGACACCAATCCCCTCTACTTCAGTTTTTATCGACACCACTCCATAGGAGACACAAATCCCATCTACTTTATGTTTTATGGATCTCTATCCATAGGAGACATCAATCCCCTCTCAAGTTCATGGATGCAACTCCACAAGAGACACCAGTCCCCTCTACTTTAGATTTTATGGAAACCACTCCATAGGAGACACCAATCCCATCTACTTCAAATTTTGTGGACCTCTATCCATAGGAGACACAAATCCCATATCAAATTTGTGGACACCACTCCACAGGAGACACTAATCCCCTTTGCTTCAATTTTTGTGGATCTCTATCCATATGAAACACCAATCCCCTATCAAGTTTGTGGACACCAGTCCATAGGAGACACCAAGCCCCTCTACTTCAATTTTTGTGGACACCACTCCATATGAGACACCAATCCCCTCTACTTCAGGTTTTGTGGACCTCTATCCATAGGAGACACCAATCCCCTTTGCTCTAGTTCATGTACCTCTATCCATAGGAGACACCAATTCCCTTTGCTCTGGTCTACTCCAAAGCCTGCTCAAATTTACTCCAAGACTACACATAAGGCTTGCTCAAACCTTATCCAAGTCTACACAAGGCTTGCTTAAAATTACTTCAAACCTACACACAAGGCTTGCTTAAGTCTACTCCAAGCCTACACAAGGCTTGCTCAAACCTACTCCAAGCCTACACACAAGGCTTGCTTAAATCTACTCCAAATATACAAAGGCTTGCTCAAATATGCTCCAAGACTACACAAGGCTTGATCAAATATGCTCCAAGACTACACAAGTATTGCTCAAATATGTTCCAATCACAAATCAACAAATCTATTCAAAACAACTCACCAACCTTGCTCAAAATAGTTCACCAAACCTACTCAAAATAGCTCACCAAACCTACTCAAAACTCTGCTCAAACATGCTCATAAATCTGCTCAAACCTACTCATAAATTTGCTCAAAGATCCTCCTCAACCTGATCAACTCTATTCTAAACCTTTTATACAAAAAATGTTTATCTCTCTTGCATAATGATGTCATAAAGTGCTTTATCTATTCTTCAATGTGCTTTCCTCAACTAAAATAGTTTAGACATATTTTACTTAGAATTTTTTTAACCTCTTGAACATATAGAGAATGATATGCACTAAAAAATACTTAATATGTTCTTCACATTCATTAAGTCTATCGCTTTCACATATCTCACATTTATTATATTTTAAAGGTAGCTCTAGTCTAGCACTTGACAAATGACCTAGTATTTTTTGATTTACAACTTCACTCCAAAACCAATCACAATGCACAAGTCCTTCTCATCTACTCATAAAATCAATTATGAATGATGCACAAGTCTATCCTTTTTATATACTCCCAAAATAAATCATGATGATGCACAAATTGGCTTGATAAATCTGATTTATAACTCTTGCATTTTCATTTTCAATATCACTCAAAACAATGTACACTTATGTTCTCAAACACTTTGCACTTTTATTCCCAATTTCATTCAACACTAATGCACAACTTATTCTCAAACCCTAGCACATGTTTTTTACAATTTTATTCAATAATGATGCACAAATTTGTTCTCAAGCCCTAGCACATGTGTCTTCAATTTCATTCAAAAATAAAGAACAACTTAGCTTTCACACTGTAGCACAAAAATTTCTAACAATGCACATAAATTAATCGTTATATCTCCACATTATGACTTAAAACTATTTTCTTCAAACAACACCTCTTTGAGTAGGATTTAAAACACCGTACCTCTAAAACTACCTTGATGAAGATGTACCCTCAAAAACCTATCTCAAAATAAGTCCCTTTCTTTTGTCACTTCAAAACAAGTTAGCAAAACTCCTTTTCAAATAACCCTCATAAAATCCTTTCAAAAATATGTGCACAAGAATACCTGAGAATAATGCTCTATAACTCCTTTTTGTTTTCAAAATATAGAGCCCTTAATAATGAACCAAAACCCTCAAAATATCAAGAAAGAATACAATCAATAAAAATACCACCATACACCTTATGTCTCCTTTCTAATGTGCCAAAAATATAATTCAATATAAACCAAAATACACCTTATATATCCTAATTAAACATGCAGAATCACAACTTTCAAATAAGAACCAAATAACCTTATTACAATATCAAATAATATTTTTACACCTTATGAATCCCTCTAGATCAAATTCAAAATAAAATATTTTTCCCCCTTAATGCACAGTGAATGAAGTACCTTTGCAAAACAAATTTTAATCAAAATTTATTCATACCTTTCATAAGCGCACGAAACATTCTCTTCTGCCTTGCAAAAAATCATTTGCAATGATTTGATCCTACAACCTCTTGGTCCATGACATCCTAGTTCTAGCTAAGTATCTAGCTGGGCTTCACCAGTGGATAGCAACAACAGTGCACAATTTAAATCTAAAATCTTCTTTTTGCCATGCAAAATAATATTTCTACCACCAAAAAAACATCCACATGTCACCCGTGTGAATCGAACTTGTGACCACTTCTCTTGTAGTGCCTTAGAACTACCCAAATGACCAAATGTGCTAGACTACCATCTGAAACTAAACATGCAATCCTTTTTTCTTATCTTTACTATTCCATCTGCTAAAATTTGTGCCCCTTATCCTCTATGATTTGTCATTTCAAAAAGCATGAGCGGATATTGAAATGCACACACTCTTAACCTTAGCATTGCATTGGATTAATGTTTGATTTAAATACCTTTTACCTCCATGCTCACACAATTTCGGTGCTCAAGAATTTATATCATAATATTTAAATTTTGGTGCTATGCTTGTAACTTTATATTATAATATTTAAAAATATTATAATATTGATTTTTTTTAAACTTAGGCCTTTAAATCTTTCTCCCAACTGATTTTAATTAAACCCTTTTGCCTCCTCTTTAAACTTTAAACTTTTTGGATTATTTTAATATTTAAACCTATACTTCTCCTTTAAACCTTTTCTTTGCTTTCTATTTTAAAATTTGTCCCTCTGTATAATATTTAAAAAATAAATATTATAAACCTTTTATTTTCACCAATTTTCCTAGCTTTGAGATATACCTTTCCTGGCATAATTGTCCAACCATACAACCTTTTAACATCAATCCTTTGACATCAATGAAAACTCAATATACTCAATATTTCCAACAATCTCTTCCTTTGTCATTGATGGTAACCCTTATAAAAAATATTCCTTTTACAGTAACTGGATTCCCAAATTGCTCCCCCTGACAAGCTACTCCCCCTTACTGAATTCTCTCCCCCTTTAACATCAATTTTAAAGGGCTCCTTGGGGATAAATATAAGACACTTAGCATAGCCTCCTCACCACATCCCTTCTTTGAGGTGATAAATTTTGGGATGGGAGTAAAGGTACTCCCAACATACAATGCTCTTCTTCTTCTTCTTCTTCAATTTTTTTTCAAACTTTTGAATTCATACTATTTTGAGCATTCTTTTTCTTGCTTGTCTTTGGAAGTTCTGAAAATTTTATTCTCCACCACTTTTCTCTATGCCCAAAAATATTACAATTGTAACACCTGATGTTGTAGTCCTTGAAAAGTGCAAATGAATTCTTGGTTAAACTATAATTATTTTTACCATAAGCCTTGCGATGTATAGCTTTATGACCAAAATGTAGTTCTTGGAAAGTGCAAGTGACTTAAAATTTCTCTTGTTGAAGCCATAATAATTTTTATCATGAATCCTGCGATGTATATTTTATGACCAAAATAATTACATGAAAAATAATAACGTTGGAAGAGATATTCATCTTGCCTTGATCTCATGTTTCTTTCTTTGCTTTTATTTTAATGGTCTCTATTCCTTGATGATTTTTTGCTTGCTTCCTCTTTGATGCTACCACTTCTCAACTTATCAGTATAGATCTTAGGCCCTTTTCAAATACCTTCTTTGGTAATTCTATTTCTTTTGATATTGAATCCTCTTCTTGTACCTCTTGACTTTCCTCAAAGCCAAGTCCAGTCTTCATAAATGGAGATCTCTGTGTTTTGATAATATCATCCATATCTTTTGAGATTTTTCTAAAATGATATATTTTATTATTAAATTTTTCAAGTCCCTTCCTTAGAATGATAGATTCGTTTTCTAATCCTTCACATTCTAGTTCTTTTGCGTTTAACTATTCATCCATACCTTATTCAACTTTCTTTGCCTCTTCAACTTTCTATTTTAAGTCTATGAGATCTCGTAGGAGCTTTGTCTTTGTTTCTTCATCCTCTTGAACTTGAGCTTTGTCTTAAGATAAAAATTTTTACTTTTCAAAATCAGTAATATCCAATATCATCAATTACAATAATGAAACAATTCATAGATAATCACACACATAAGAGACAAAAATTTAACGTGTTTCACCCAATGTGGGATACATCCATGGAGAAAATATTTTTTATAAAGTTTCTCAAAAAATATCTTGGGAACCAATTCCCTATTACAATGTTTATGGGCACCAACCCAAAGGAGACACCAATCCCCTCTCAAATTCATGGACATCACTCCATAGGAGACACCAATCCCCTCTTATTTAGGTTTTATGGATATCTATCCATAGGAGACACAAATCCCCTTTCAATTTCATGGAAACCACTCCACATGAGAGATGAATCCCATATACTTCAGTTTTTATATACACCACTCCACAGGAGACACCAATCCCCTCTAATTTAGGTTTTGTGGACTTCTATACATAGGAAACACTAATACCCTCTCAATATTGTGGAAACCACTCCACAAGAGACACCAATCCCTTATATTTTAGTTTTTGTGGACAACACTCCATAGGAGATACCAATCCCCTCTAATTTAGGTTTTGTGGACATTTATCCATAGGAGATACCAATACCCTCTCAATTTTATGGACACCACTCCATAGGGGACACCAATCCCCTATGCTTTAGGTTTTGTAGACCTCTATCCATAGGAGACACCAATCCCATATCAATTTTATGGACACTACTCCACAGAAGACACCAATCCCCTTTGCTTTAGGTTTTGTGGACACCACTCCATAGGAGACACCAATACCTTTGCTTCAGGTTTTATAGACCTCTATCCATAGGAGACATCGATCCCCTTTGATATTTTGTGGACCTCTATCCAAAGGATAAAATAATCCCCTTTGCTCTAGTTTGCTCTAAAGCCTACTCAAATCTGCTCCAAGCCTACACACAAGGCTTGATCAAACCTTATTCAAGCCTACATAATGCTTGCTTAAACCTAATCTAAGCCTACACACAAGGCTTGCTCAAATATGATCCAAGCCTACACAAGGCTTGCTCAAACCTACTCCAAGCCTACACACAAGGCTTGCTTAAACCTACTCCAAACCTGCACACAAGGCTTGCTCAAATATGCTCAAAGCCTACACAAGTCTTGCTTAAATCTTCCCCAATCACAACTCAAAAAACCTGCTCAAAAAATATCTCCAACCCTTCTCAAAAGAGTTTACCAAAACTACTCAAAATAGCTCACCAAACCTGCTCAAAACTCTGGTCAAACCTGCTCATAAATATTCTCAAACTTTCTCAAAAATATGCTCAAAGATCCTCCTCATATGCTCATAAAACCTGCTCAACTCTGTTCCAAACCTTGTATACCAAAATTATTTATCTATCTTGTATAATGATGTCATCAAGTGCTTTATCTATTATTCAATGTGATTTCCTCAACTAAAGTAATTTAGACATATTCTACCTAGAATTCATTTAACCTCTTGAACATATAGAGAATGATATGCACTAAAAAATGATCCATATGTTCTTCACATTCATTAAGTCTATCACTTTCACATGTCTCACATTTATAACAATTTAAAGTTAGCTCTAGTCTAGAATTTGACAACTGACCTGGTATTTTATGATTTGCAACTTCACTTCAAAACCAATCATAATGCATAAGTTTGTCCTTTTTATATACTCCCAAAATCTATCATGATGATGCACAAATTGGCTTCATAAATTTGATCTATAACTCTTACATTTTCATTTCCAATATCACTCAAAACAATGTACACTTATTTTCTCAAACACTTTGCACCTTTATTCCCAATTTCATTCAACACTCGTGAAGGACACAAGCTTATATTGAGAGGGAGGATAAATAATATAAGGCCACTTTTTACTTTTCTTTCCCAATCAATATTATGCAATATATAGATAGTAATATCAATAGCAGTAATAAAATAAATGCACAAATCACCATACACAATAGAGACACCAATTTAATGTGGTTCACCCAATGTGGGCTACTCCACGAAGAAAATATTTCACTAAAATTTTCTCAATCAATCTCTTGGTAATCATTTCCCTATTACAATATTTATGGACCTCTATCCAAAGTAGACACTAATCCCCTAATCAAGTTCATGGATCTCTATCCATGGGAGAACTCCTTTCTCCTTAGCTCTGGTTGGTGATCTTCTAAAAGTACTATTTCCTCCACTACACTGACTAATGGATCTCTATCCACTAAAGACTCTTGTCCTCACTCAGAAGACCTATCCTCATTGCCCTAGCTAATGGATCTCTATCCACTAGATACTATTGTCCTATATACTCTGTCACCTTCAAAGCTTACTCTTTGATCTGTCTCAAATCTGCAATCAATACAATCCTTCAGTCTAGCACAAATCTGATCAATCTCTGTCTCTGGTCTAGCATAAAACCTATCCTCAAATCTACACCAAACTCTATCCTAAAATATATACTAAACACAATCCTTCATTATAGCACATATCTATCCTCAATATCTATCCTCTAATCTGTACTAAATATATTCCTTCGGTCTAGCACAAAAATATCCTCAATATCTATCCTCAAGCCTTAACACAAAGCTTGAATCAATCATAAATCAACTCTACTAGATATGCCCCAAACCTTAACTCAAGGTTTGAAAAAATAAATCAATCAACTTTTCTCACAAGTCTTATCAAATACTTGTCTCAAATATACCTTATAAGCTTTCACAAAAGCTCACACTAATCTATCCACAAGTCCTCTCTAGAACTTGTCTCAAATTTGCTCAACAAGTCCACACTAGAACTTGTCTACTATGCTCTCAATATCTATCCTCAAATCTATATTGTAAGCTTCCACAAAAGCTCACACAAATATATCCACAAGTCCTCTCTAGAACTTGTCTCAAATATTCTCAACAAGTCCACACTAGAACTTGTCTACTCTACTCTCAATCTCTGTACTCAAATTTGTATTGTAAGCTTCCACAAAAGCTCACACAAATATGTCCACAAGTATTATCTAAGACTTGCCTCAAATATGCTTAGCAAGTCCTCACTAGAACTTTTTCAATCTCACAAAAACATATAGATAATTTGTAGAGACTCAATATGCTTTACATTCACCACAATGCTCAATCACTTTCAATCTCTCTTTTTACCATAAAAACATATCGAGAATTGTTAGAGACTAAATATGCTTCACATTCACCACAATGCTTAAATAATTTCAATCTTTATTTTTACCACAGAAACATATAGAGAATTGTTAGAGACTCAACATGTTTCACATTCACAAACGCTCAACCTCTTTCTCAAATCAATTTTAGAATATAGAACAATTTGTTTCACAAAACTTGAACTATCACATCCACTTGACTAGAATCAACCAATTCTACGCAACCAATCACTCAATGAAATAATCCTTACTCATAAACCCTAGTCCAAACATATGAACACTCACTCACTTATTTCCAACAATTCTTATCAAACAATCTTACATAACAATGATACTCATGATCTTTGCAAACCCTAGTTCAAGTTCTTCACTCAATCAATCACTTCAACAACAATGCTTATCAAATAAGGTTTTATCAACAACTCTTATTCTAGAAAATCCCTTTTCACTCCAACTTAACATTCACAACATTCAACAATCACTCACTAGGAAGATGTACCCATACCTTTTGTTTGATGTAGAAGTGCCCTTAAAAAACCTATCTCAATCACAATTTTCTTCTTTGCCAATTTCAATGGTTAGATGACAAAATTTCACACTAATACTCTTTCAAAATATTTCTCAATTACAAAAATAATCAATCTCAAATACACCTTATTACTTCTTCTTGAAATTAGCAATCATCAAATCACACATAAAAATAATCACTCAAATTGCTTCTTATAATATCCAATTTAATAAATCAATCTTCAAAAATTAACCCTTCAAAAATAATATTTGCCTGGCATTTTATCTCCCTCAAAAACACTTAATAACCAAATTAATTTAGGCAAAAATTAAATCTCATAAACCATCAAAAAAATTTATTTTTCAACCTTAGGCACATAAAAATATTTTTATTTTCCTTCAACCTTAGCACATCCAAAATTAACAACCAACATAAATGATATCAATGCATACCTTTGTCTCAACCAAAAATGCCTCGGTGGATTTCGAACAAGAGACCTGTCGATCAAGCACCTTACCAATGTGATATCCCACCACGTGGGCTAGGTGCTCCCATGGGGAAGGGAAGGCACAAGCCTCCCTTTGTCCCTATGTTAGGCGCTGCACAAAAAATGAATGCCCTCTCTTCTTAGCCAAAAATGAACCCAAAGGGATTCGAACCTGCACGCTTTGCTTACCACACACCCTAGCGCCTCCGTCGTTTTCCAACTACACTACCAGTGCCTTTGGTGCTTAATATTTGTGCTCCCCTCAATTTTTTCCTTCACCACCAGATATATTTTTGAAAAACATGAGAACCTTTCTCTTTTTGTGCACAAAACAATTTAGCATAGGATATTCAATCGATAGCTTTTTTTTTTGTAAGGTAAAGAACTTTGCCACCTTTTATACACAATGTTCCATGCTATGTGATGTTGGTGCATCAAATCAAATTTCCAATTCAATTTATTACTTAGCCTTATAACCCTCTTTAGGGTTTATTAAATTAATAAAAATTAATTTATAATTAAATTAAAATTAAAATATAATTAACTTAAATAACTTTGAAGTTAATTAAATTAATTTATAATAAAATTATATTAATTAATATATAATTAATTTAAATTTCTCTTTTTAATATTATAATAAAATATTATAATATTATTTGCTTAGGCATCTTCTTTGCACTTTGTACCATATCTGACTTCTTGAAACTGGGTCTTGACCAAATGAAGGAGGACTTTTCTTTTTGCACGAATTGCAGAAATTATTCCTTTTGCACTACTTACTGAAATTGACATTCGACATTAATGACCATTCATTCTTGACATCAATGACAACTCATCCACACAAAATGTCCAACAACTAATGAACAACTTGTTCTCAAACCCTAGCACATATGTTTCCAATTTCATTCAACAATGATGCACAATTTTGTTCTCAAGCCCTAGCACATGTGTCTCCAACTTCATTCAAATATAAAGCACAACTTAGCTTTCACACTCTAGCACAAATATTTCCAACAATGCACATAAATTAATCCTTGTATTTCCACCTTATGACTTGAAAATATTTTCTTCAAAAAATATTACTTTGAGTAGGAGTTAAAACACCATACCTCTAAAACTACCTTTATGAAGATGTGCCCTCAAAAACCTATCTCAAAATAACTCCCTTTATTTGGCCACTTAAAAACTAATTAGAAGAACTCCTTTTCAAATAATCCTCATAAAATCCTTTCAAAAATAGGTGCACAAGAATACCTGAAAATAATGTTGTATAACTCCTTTTTGGTTTCACAAGATAAATCCCTTAATAATGAACCAAAACCCTCAAAATATCAAGAAAGAATACAATAAAAAAAAAGAACACAATTCACCTTATGTCTCCTTTCTAATGTGCCAAAAATACAATTCAAAATAAACCAAAATACATCTTATATCTCCTAATTAAACATGCAGAATCACAACTTTCAAATAAGACCCAAATAACCTTATTGCAATATCAAATAATATTTTTACACCTTATGACTCCCTCTAGGTCAAATTAAAAATAAAATATCTTTCCCCCTTAATGCACAACAAACAGAGTACCTTTGCAAAACAACTTTTAATAAAAATTTATTCATACCTTTCATAAGCATAAAAAATATTCTCTTATGCCTGGCAAAAAATCATTCATAGTGATTTTATCTTGCAACCTCTTAGCCCATGGCACCCTAGCACTAGCTAGGTGTCCAGATGGGCTACACCAGTGGATAACTTAACTCTAAAACCTTCTTTCTACCACACAAAACAATATTTCTACCACCAAAATAGCACCCATGTGTCACCTACGTGAATTGAACCTGTGACCACTTCTCTCGTAGTACCTTAGCACTATCTAAATGACTAGTTGTGCTAACCTACCAACTGAAACCAAAAATGCAACTCTTTTTCCTTATCTTCACTGTGCCCTCTACCAAAATTCATACCTCTTCTTCTCTGTGATTCATCGTTTAAAAAAGCACGAGAAAATATTGAAATGCACACACTCTCAACCTTAGAGTTCCATTGGATTAATGTTTGATTTAAATAGCTTTTACCTCCATGCTCACATGACATCAATGCTCGAGAATTTAAATCATGCATTTTGAACATTGGTACTATGCTTGTAACTTTATATTATAATATTTAAAATATATATAATATTTTTTTTTTTAAATTAGGCCTTCAAACCTTTGTCCCAACTTATTTTAATTAAACACTTTTGCCTCCTCTTTAAACATTTAAAATTTTGGGCTTATTTTAATATTTAAACCTAGCCTTCTCATTTAAACCTTTGCTTTGCTTTCTCTTTTAAAACTTGTCCCTTTGTATAATATTTAAAAAATAAGTATTATAAACCTTTTGTTTTCACCAATTTTCCTTGCTTTGAGATATACCTTGCCTTACATAATTTTCCAACCAAACAACCTTTTTTTTTTTTTTTTTTTTGTGGAAAACATCCCAAAAGGGATGCCACTTTCGGGTAAGACCCAAGGAGGCAGGGGTATCCATTCCGCCAAAAATGCCCAGGACTCGGACCTGGCCTACCACCTTTGACACACTCAAGGAGCAAACAAACACACAAACCCAATTAAAAATAAGCAGATAACAACAAAAATAATAAAATAAAATAAAAAACATGCTCCTTGAGTGTGTCAAAAACAAAAGCACAACCAAACACACACAATAAGATAAAAGAAACCACAACACAAACCACATAGAAAAACACAAGAAACACATAACAAAACACAAACAAGACAAAAACAACAGAACACTACAAAGACATAACCCAAAAAAAAAACAAGAAAAATAAACACAACCAAAACCTAAAAAATTAAAAAATAAAACAAAAATAAAAATAAAAAACAACCAACAACAGACAATAAAAAAAACAAAAAATATAGAAAACACTCACCCATAAAAACATGAAATAACACAAACAAAGAGAAACCCAAGAACAAGAACGAAAAAAAACACAAGAACAATAACAAAAAAAAAACAAAACAACAAAAACACAAGAACAACAAAAAAACAACACAAAGAACACAAAAACAAAACAAAATAAAAAAACCCACCCACCTTAAAAAACTAAACAAAAAAAAAAAAGAAAAAAGAAATAAAAAATGAACAAAACAAAGACCTATCTAGACCAGAAGACTATTAAGGCAAGAATCAACAGAGGAAACAAAATAAAGAATAGAATGAGCTAGGGAACTAAAAAAAACTGAATGAACCAAAGAGAAGCAAAAAAAAAAAAACAAGAAGAAACTAGGTACCTTCAAAACTGGAGCCATCCAAAGAAATGATAGAAAGAAGAGCTTCCCTAATTTGAGAAGCCCACCATATAGGAGGGTGGCCATAACAAGTAAGATCACCTTTGTCCAAAGCCCAATTAGCTAAAGCATCAACACTCTTGTTTTGATCTCCGACCACATGATTGTAATCAACTTTCAAAAATCCCATCTGGATTAACTGAATCTTCTCAATAATTCTTTTTATTCTCCAATCCACCTTATGATTCTTAGAAGGATTCTTCAAGAGATTAATCATAAGTTGAGAGTCAGACTCAACTATCACCTTTTCCCATCCAACCTTAGTAGCCTCCTCCAAGACCTCTCGAGGATACCATACCCCTCAACAAGGTTATTGGAAAGAATACCCAAATTCTCAGCAAAAGTAAAAACCAGGGAGCCATCTGAAAGTCTACCAATTCCTCCCACACTGGCTTTTCCAGGGTTCCCTCTAGAGGCTCCATCAGTATTGAATTTTCCAAAATCCTTAGGAGGAGGTTGCCAATTTCTATTCCTATCCAATTTACTAATACTCACATTCCCTTTAAGATGGTTGCCCTTAGAAGGTTTAATATTCAATATTTGCATCACTTGATCCCATATTTGGTGGGAGTTTTGGGGGTGATTAAGGAGATGATGGACTGATTCAACTAAGTTGGCTATGGTCTTTTGCCAAATATAGTGAATATCCTTACTATCTTGATTAAAAATTTGGTTGTTCCTTTCATTCCAAATATTCCAAAGAAGAATGGTAGAACCCATCCAAACTAACTGCCTAATAAAATGATCAACACCCTCTTGATTAGGCCAATCCCTCCAAAGCTATTCAAAAGTAAAAAAATTGGACCACTGTAAGCCAAGTAAAGTGGCCATTCTCCTCCACAGCTCAGAGGCTAAAGTACACTCAATAAAAATATGGTTGATATTTTCTACATTCTCTTCACACATTTCACATCTAAAAGGGCCATGAAAACCACGCTTCATAAGTTGCTCACCAAGAAGCACCCTACGATGCAATAAAAGCCAATTAAAGAACCTCACCTTAGGCCAGAGCTTTTGAGCCCACAATTGAGAAAATATGTCAGAAGAATGGTTGGGATTATTATGGCATAAGGTCAAATAACCTTGAGCAACTGAATACTCACCCTTAGTAGTGTTGTTCCATCCAAAACAATATTTTTCATGGGACCAAGAGAGGGATCTCATATGAAGGATGCCTTGGATATCTTGTCTTTGCCTTTCTGGGATTTGAATAGGCCAGTCCTCAATAGGGATCCAATATCTACCAACCTTTGAATTACCAGTATGGTACCGACAATAATTAGCCACCTTTATCCAATTAGCTCGGTGAAGCTCCTCCATCCAAGGCCTCCAATCGGGAAATTGAGTTATCAAAGGCTTGTGACCATCCCAAGAATCTGTCCAAAAATTTGCATGTTGACCATTATGAATGATCCAAAATAATTTTTTCTTTATCAAATCCTCACCAGTCTTAAGAACTCCTAAAATGGGAGAACCTTTGGTAGGAAGTTGATAGCGAACAAGGTCTTCAGGAATTTTGTTCTAAGCATATTTAGCACGGAGATTATTGGCCCAAAGAGCATTGGGGTTATGCAACATCCTCCAATATAATTTAGCAGCTAAAGCTTTGTTGTTATTAATTGAAGACCGTAAACCTAACCCCCCTTCACTCTTAGGAAGACATAAAGTATCCCATTTCACCAAGGCCCATTTTATTTTCTCCTTAGTACCACTCCAAAGGAAACGATGACTGATTTGATCCAATTCTCGAAGAACAACCTTTGGAATATTCAAAATGGAAGAAACATAAATAGGAATAGCTTGAAGGACTGATTTTACCAAGGTGATTCTACCCCCATAAGAAAGCCACTTGTTGGTCCACTTTCCAATTTTCTTCTTGACTTTGTCCAACAACCAATTCCAATATTTATTTTTCTGCCTTTGAATATTTATGGGAATACCTAAATAAGTGATTGGAAGAGAGGTCTTCTTATATCTTAGCTTATCCAAGACCATGGATTCCTGTCTAGCAGAGCAATGAAAGAAAATAACTTTAGATTTGTCTTCATTGATCAACTGCCCAGTAGCCTTAGAAAAATAGCTAATGATTTGCTTAATATTAGAAGCTTCCTTAATCGTAGCTTTACCTAAAATAGTAGAGTCATCCACAAATTGAAGATGAGAGATAGGTCTAGCTCCATGAGCAATGGTAACTCCCTCAAGGGTTTTGTTTTCCCTCTTTTTGGTTATAGTCCTACCCAAGCATTCAACAAGAATGATGAATAAATAAGGGGATAGCGGGTCACCTTGCCTAATACCTCTAGAAGCTGGGAAAGACTGAGAAGGCCTGCCATTGATAAGAACTAAGTAGGAAACTGAAGAGATACATCCCATAATCCAATCCATCCAATCCTTAGAGAAACCAAATTGCCTCAAAACTTTGATAAGGAAGTGCCAATCCACTCTGTCATAAGCTTTGGATAAGTCTAACCGAATGAACATGGAAGGAGAATTTTGCATATCCATGGAATGGATGGCTTCCTGAGCAAGAACTATCTCATCTACTATTTGACGTCCTTCCACATAAACCCCTTGCTCTGGGGAAATAATCTTATGCAAAAGAGGCTTCAACCTTTCTGCCATGATTTTAGTAATGATTTTGAGAAGAACATTACATAAAGCAATAGGTCTAAAAGCTGAGATATGATCAACCTCTTGAGCTTTTGGAACAAGAGTAATATAAGTTTTATTGATAACCTTCAAAATTTCTTTGGCTTTCCTGGCTTCTTCCACCACCTCTAATAAATCAACATGAAGGATATCCCAGAACTCTTGGTAGAACTCAATAGGAAAACCATCAGGACTTGGGGTTTTCCTTTTTGCATTTTAAAAACTACTTGTTGAAGCTCATTGATAGTAACGAGAGCGATTAAAATAGAGTTCTCCTCAGAAGTGATAAGAGAAGGGATTGCTTGAAGAACATTATATTGTGAAGCTGAGTCAAGGGGAGTAGCAAAAAAATATTGGAAAAGTAATCAACAACAATAGAGTTCATGCCATCCCAAGTATAAACAACATCTCCAGAATCTGATTTTAAGGAAGAAATAAAGTTGTGAGATCTTCGAGCTAGAAGAGATTTGTGGAAAAAAATTGTGTTTCGATCTCCTTCTTTGAGCCATTGAATTCTAGATTTTTGCTTCCATAAGATTTCTTCTCTTTTTTCCCATTCCTCTAACTGAGTTGTGAGTTTAATTTCATCTGCACTTCTCTTCTCTGTGAGGCCATCTAAATGGATTTTCTTATTCAAATTTTCAAGATGAGCAATAACTTCATGTTTTTTTTTATGAACATCCCCAAACTCTTTCCAGTTCCAAGTCTTGATTTTGGATTTAATGTATTGCAGTATTTTGACAAAACAGAACATCTTAGTCCCATGCCTAGGTTTACCTTCCTTCCACCATTGTTGCACATGAGGTCTGAAGGAAATGTCTCTAAGCCACATTAATTGAAAATGAAAAGGAGAGAAACTCACATTGGTTTTCCACATTTCCACCATGATCGGCCAATGATCCGAACCAACATTATTAAGAGTCTTCACTTTAGGAATGTGACCATGGATTAAGAAATTTTCAGAGAGCAAAAACCTATCCAATCTCTCCATTATACAAGCTAAGCCTTGCCTTCGTTAGACCAAGTCATAAGGCCATTATCTCGGTTGGATATCCACAAGATGGAGGTTTGCAATATATTCGCTCATGAGGTCAGTGCTTTTGTCCAAATTTCTATTTCCCCCCATTTTCTCATCCAGAGAGAGGATGGTATTGAAATCTCCTCCGATCAAGATCCAAGCTTTAGGAAAATGAGAGATAATATGAGTAATATCCTTCCATTGTCTTCTTTTTTCCTCCAAAGAAGTCGGAGCATAAACAATAATGCAGAGCATAATCTGGTTGGAATGTCTACTTTGAATAGCTATAGCCAACAAACCCCAACTGCCAACCATATGGTGAATAACTACCTCTTTTGGATCCCAAAGACAAGCAATGCCACCCGAAGTCCCTTGGGAACTGAGGGAAACCACTTTTCCAGCTGGCCAAATTTTACTGGCAATTAAGTCCATATCCTCCATTGACATCTTAGTTTCTTGAAGGAAAACAAGATGTGGATGATTTACCTGAATCATTCTTCTAATTTCATTTTGTTTTGAAAGACTCCCTTTGAGTCCTCTAATATTCCAAGTGATGATCTTCATTAATACCAGGGCTAAAAAAGTTGGGAAGGGCATTAATCTTACCTTCCTCTACAAGCTTTTCACCTTCTTTTACCATATGATATTGATTGGTCTTGCGACCTACTTTTTGATTAGAATCCATCTTCAATTTTTTTTCCTGTTTCTTGACTTATTCCAATTGAATCTGAGATGGCTTCTAACCTTGAAGAATGCTCGTACACAGCCAAAATTTTACTAGATGGTTCAATAGAGTCTATATTGGGACCTGCATTATTTGAAGTTTTGACATTTGAAATATTGTTTTTCTTGTGTAAATTTTCTCCTTTTTTTTTTGTTGAAAACCTTTGATTTGTTGGTTTGTCTCTGAGTTCTTCCCTTCATATTTAAATTGTGTTTCTAAGATTTCAGTTTCCATTATTTCCTCTTCCTCACTTGGGACATCATTTGTGGAAAGGATTTCAAACATATTAGCAGATGACTTTGATTGATCCTTCATAACTGGTTTTTTTTTAGTGTTCTTCTTCTTAGGTATTTGGAAACTTGCTAAGTTTATATCTTCTTTCTTTTGATCAGGAATTTTATTTGGGCAAGCACTGGCCAAATGACCATATTCATGGCAAATTCTACAACGAAAAGGAATGTTCTCATAGTCCACTACTTGCTCCCAAGTGTCTTCCCCAAATTGTAATGTGATATTTTTAGGTAGGGGTTTGTCAAAATCCATTAAAACACAAATTCGAGCATAAATAATATGTTCAAAATTTTGAGTACAATCAGCAGTCATCATAAAAGTTCCTAAAGAGTTTCCAATTGAAGAAAAAAATAGTAGGATTCCAAAATTCAATAGGGAGGCCAAAGAGTCTAACCCACATGGGAGCAATAGAAGGCATCTCTTCTTCGGATTTAAATTTAGTATGCCAGGGCTTCATGAAAATCCCTGCCCTTCCAAAAAACCAAGGACCCCCTTGAAAATTTTTCTCTCTATCTTCATTATTAGCAAATAAAACAAGAAAATAACCATTTGGATAAATAGAGATTTGTAACTCACCTTTAGTTTTCCAGATTTTTGTAGCCCAGACTTTGAAAGTAGATAGACTCGGATGAAAACCCATGAACCGACAAATTAGTCCTCTTTTTTCCAAATCTTCAATGCCAGTCTGAATGTTATCCATATCAAGCTTAACAATAGGAGTTCCATCAGCTGCTTTAAGACATCCTGACTCTGTTTTCCTGGGATCAATCTTAGGCATTCTTAGAGGTTTATGGGAAGCCCTAATATTGATATTAGCATTGGGCTGAGGCTGTCCACCATGAAGGGCATCCCTAAAATTCATTTTTGGGACTGAGTCTTCAAAATTCTTACCCTTGATAGGGGTTTTCACAGTAGAATTATTTTGTGGGTGCACCTTAGCACCAGATTCACTTGAGATATGAGCCATTTTTTGATCAACTGCTTGAAACTTGTTTCGTGATCTCTTTAATCCTTGCCCTAGACGTCGTGGAAAGGTATGGTTTTCACTTTTCTTTTGTGCAGAAAATTGGAAGTCGTTGTCACTCAAGTTCACAGTATGATCTGTTGAAAGACAAATTTCTAACCCATCTTGTATCCCCTGCAACATTTCTTGCTAAAATATTGAGAATAAACCACAAAAATATTGGCCGCTAGGGCCCGAAGGCCCTAAAAACCAACCTCTGGAGCTGCTTGCACTCAACCCAGATGAAACCCTCGCATAGCCGCTTGCCAAATATGTCGTTCACACATAGGGATGCGCTAGGATCTGTGTTGCTCCAAATGATATGAAAATTGGTGGAGACATTCTAGGGTTTTTTAGGCATCTACCCTCAAAATTTCAGCTCAATCCGAGTCCGGATGAGTGAGATATGACTAAAACGAGTTCGGCAGTTTGGGCAGTCCTACGAAAAACGTCTCCCTTCCAAAATAATATTTTAAACCAAAAACCTTGACCAACCAAACAACCTTTTGACATCAATTACAATTCTTGATATCAATTCTTTGACATCAATGAAAACTCAATATGCTCAATATTTCCAACAGATACACCATTGTAAAGACCTTACCTTTGAGTTTAAAGAATTGCATCTATATTCTCTATTGCATTTCAGGACAAGTTCTCATTGTTTGGATGGAGTAATCGTTTGATAAATCCATCATCTCTTTGCCTCTTTAAATGCTAATGTTATTAAATAAACCAACCTTTTATTTTACGTAGCATCTACTAGCATCATTCAAATAAAAAACCGCTCATTTTCAATGAGACATTTTTGTTTTTTTTTCTTTAAATAAATCAATTATTTAATTAAAAATGATATTTTTTCCCTTTTTAAATAAATCAACCATTTATTTAAACAATATATTTTTTCCTTTTTAAATAAATAAACCATTTATTTAAACAATATATTTTACATTTTTTAAATAAATCAACCATTTATTTGAACATTTTTTTTTGCCTTTTTAAATAAATCAACTATTTATTTAAACAGTATATTTTTTGCCTTTTTAAATAAATCAACCATTTATTTAAACAATATTTTTTTACCTTTTTAAATAAATCAACCATTTATTTAAACAATATATTTTGCCTTTTTAAATAAATCAACCATTTATTTAAACAATATATTTTGCCTTTTTAAATAAATCAACCATTTATGTAAACAATGCATATATGAAGTTGTGAATGAAAACCATATACTTCATGCTCACCAATTATCAAGGTTAAAATTTTTGAAGTAAGAGACAATCATGCAAGTTCATCAAACAAATAAGGAGTCTTTTCATCAATCTAATCACCTGTCTCAGCCTCTAGAACTTATGATAGCTACTAGGTCATCATTTTGGGGCTCAAGGTGGTTATATATCGATGATTATATCTTAATCGAATGCATGCCTATATGAAGGTATCTATTCGTGTTACCTTTGAGTTGCCTTATCATCATTTACCCTTCCTCAAGTACTCTCATCTTTGGTGGATGACTCAATTCCCTCCACTCATGAGTGCACTTGATCCTACACATTGTCAATTCATTAGCAGTATCGTATCCTTCATTATCTACTCATGTAGGCAATTCATTAGCAGTATTGTATCCTTCATTATCTACTCATTATTATGAGGCTGCTTAATTGCACAAAATCATGTTAGCCACATTTGTTAATACATTATTTTTTTGTGTCCAAAGGTCCATATGGGAGGGTCATGATACTTAGTCCAACTTGTATTACACAAAAGGCATTCAAAGGTGTACTTTCTCATGTAGAAATCTCTCAAATTTAGTATCTTTCATTTATTTCCTTGTTTATTTCTTGTTCATTAGTTTAGATTTGATTTTCAATAGAATAGTTGCTTCAAATTATGTGTAGGGTTTTACTAGTTAGAGATAGTTTCTTTCAATGCATATTTCAAAAAAGTTATTTATATCCTTTGTTTTTTTATAGAAACATCATAAAACCAATACCCTATAGCATCCAAATCAGCACTAGTAGAGAGAGATAACAAAAATCTCTCCCAACATAAATTGTTTAGAGAAGTATAATTTTTGTTGAGAACTATCAAGAATTGAATGGTTTTTTCTAGATAAAAAATGTCAAACAATTAGATCTTATGCAACGGTCCTAGATAGATTCCAAAGAACATTGGACTTTGAATAATCACATATGCACTCTTTTCTAAGTCAAATTGCAAGATATCGTTTTTATGCATTTTACCTTCATTGTCTTTGGGGTAGATTTGCTTTAAAAATTTTGTATTTATTGTATTTAGCATAATTTTACTTCAAAAGTACTTAATTTCATGCATTTTTATTTCTTAAGGATCAATCACTTCAAAAGCATTTAATTTCTTGCATTTTCCTTTCTTAAGGATCAATTTGCTTTCAAAAGCCCTTTAATTTTTGTCTCGCATTTTCCTTTCTTAGGAATAAGTTTACTTTCAAGTTCTTTACTTTCATGTTTGGCACCTTATCTTTTAGTAGCCTAGGATAGACATATGCATAGAGGTATGAAGAAATTTGTTAATTTATTTATCTCCATGAGTTGAGCTAGATCTTGATTTGTATCATACATAAAGCTCTTGGTAGACAACTGGTCATAACCTTAACAAGCATATCTTGACTAGTATAGATAGATTTATGACTAAGTAAATCTTAAGCAATGATGGTAGTTATCATTGTTGGTTATTGAATCCATAAAATTCATATGCATACAAGTACTCAGATCCCTTTGATTTCCTTTCAAAAGTCATTTTCCCTTTTGTGTTTCATATTCCCTTATCTTTTCGTTAAGATAGCTTTGTTTTTAAAAAGTATTTACTATTCCTTGTATTTAGGATAGTTTTAGCTAAAAATTATTTACATTTATTTTCTTTAGCATAATTTTACTTCAAAAGCACTTAATTTCATGGATTTTCTTTTTTAAGGATCAATCACTGCAAAAGCACTAAATTTTATGCATCTTATTTTCTTAAGGATCAATGGCTTTAAAAGCATTTTATTTCATGTAATTTCCTTTCTTAAGGATAAATCACTTCAAAAGCACTTAATTTCATGCATTTTCTTTTATTAAGGATCAATCACTTTAAAAGCACTTAATTTCATTCAAATTCCTTTCTTAAGGATAATTCTACTTTCAAAAAGTTATTTACTTTTATGTCTTACATTTTCTTTTCATAAGTATAATTTTGCTTTCAAAAAGACATATTCTTTTCTACCTTGCATTTTATTTTCTTAAGGATCAATTTCATTCCAAAATCCATTTATTTCTATCTTGCATTTTTCTTTCTTAAGGATCGATTTGCTTTCAAAATCCATTTACTTTTTTGTCTTGCATTTTCCTTTCTTAAGGATCAATTTGCTTTCAATTTTTTTTTACTTTTTCGTATTACATTTTACTTTCTTAAGGATAGTTCTACTTTCATAAGTTGTTTCCTTTTTTGTCTTGTATTTTAGTTTCTTAATGATCAATTTCCTTTCAAAATCCATTTACTTTTTGAAGTAGATCTGAGATCAATAGAACCCACACAAACTACTCAAAACATAGAAATGCAATAATTTTCATGTATTCTTTACTGAGGAAAATGGACCTTATAGAGACAAACCCCTTACAGTTTCAAAATTCCCCCTCAAATACCCTATTTTACCTTTTCCCACCTAGAACAATGCATTTTAAATTAGAATTTTGGGGGTAAACTTCTTGAGTTCATAACTCCTCGCTCGTTGCTCTAAATGACTATTGGTGCATGTTTTTGGAAAGCTCTCAAATTTTTTTGTAGCCCCAATAATGTCTTAAATTAATTACCACCATTTTCATCCCTCTACAAGGCCTTTAAGGCCTTCAAAATTGACCTTTAAGTTTTAGTGGTAGGGTTTTCACTAGTTTTGGTAGGGTCTTCACCTTAAAAATTGTATATCTCTCAAATCGCTTAGGATATTGGAGCGATTCTTTAACCGTTAGGTCTATTTTTTTTTTCATCCCCTAACAACTAAACAAACTTAGAACATAAAAAAAAACATTACAAATTTTGGATGATGCAAGATCACTCTTACACCACTGGATGCTCCTGCTTTTTCCTTTCTTAAGGATTAATTTGCTTTCAAAATCCCTTTACTTTTCTATCTTGCATTTTCCTTTCTTAAGGATCAATTTTCTTTCAAAAGCCATTTACTTTTATGTCTTGCATTTTTCTTTCTTAAGATCATTTTACTTTCAAACTTCATTTTTTTATCACACTTTAATTTCTTAGTGTAAGTTTCATTATTGTCATTTTCTTAGTGAAAATCATATTTCTATTTCCTAGGTTAGAATATTTGTTCATTGCATTCTAGGAAGGAAAATGAAATCCCTAGTTTGGTAATTTCCAACACTTAGATTAGCAAAATCAAATACATTTGCATTTGAATTTATAAGATAGACTCTATTTATGCATCTTAGTTAAACACAAATCCACACACACATGCATGCACTACTGACCACATATTGATGATGTTGGATTCCATCACCAATCATCAGTTGAGTTCAGTGATGTTGGGTTTCATCTCCAACCATCAACTCACCCCCTAGACACCATTGTATCTTGCATATAGTTTCAGGGACTTCATCACCAAGAAATTGACTACCCTTGGGATTATCATTGGGTAGTCTACGTTAGAAGCCCCTACTTACAAGGCTATAGAAATAGTGAGTGTATAACTATCATTTTTTACTATGCCTTCCCAAGGGTGAAGTGAAGCATGACTAGTACAATTCATGTTTTAAATAGTGTTGCCTCCTATATTACCTAACAAGGATATTAGAAGTATTTTTTCCTCTTTTGAATACCTTGAGCCATCTCTTCCTTAGGCAACCTTTACTTTTTTTGTGCATTTTATCTCTCTTCATGTACCTTTGAGTATATTAAAGAGCATGCATCAACATACCTTTACATTTCATCCATCCACCCTTTGTTGATTAAAGGTATATTTAAAATGAAAACCCATAAAACACTTTAAAAAACACATAAACATGACAAAACAAATCAACACAATCACGCCCAAACCCCTTCACTAAGTAATTGTTTTTTGGATGCTTAATTACTTGTTTACAAAAATAGTAAAAACAACAAATAAATAAAGATAAAAATAATAGAAAACTTCCTCTTTCTACGTTTATAACACCATAAAATTTATACATCGTATTTGACAAAAATTATATAGATAGTTACTACTAGGATTATCTAGATAAGGATAGTTCTTGTCACAACCAAGTTACATACCACCCTTCCCATACCTACTTATTTCTTGCCACCACAAACTCCATATATCTTCCCTTATGGTTCTAACCAAAATTCAAGCTTGAGAATAAGAGCATCATTCCATGGAGGCTTCTAAAGTGACTCATCCTTCTTTGGCCAACCTACTAGGGAATCTAGAGGAAGCATCCTTCACCTTGCCTCAGATTCTATATGCCCTCTCTCATAACCCATACATAAATGACATGTCATAGTATGGGCTATTATCTCATGATCAAAGCATAGTGTATTAGCCCATTCACATTGTTCTACCAAGCATCTTAGAGAGGGGACCACTTCATCCTCCCTGCATCAGTTTGCATCATAGCTTCCACCTCTTCTTCCAACACCTCATCCTCCATCTCTAATGGTCCAAACAACTTACATCCAAGTACCTACCCACCCCACTTTTTCACCTCCTCCACCTTATTCCTTTTTTTTGCCATGGCACAACTCACCCCCATTTGGGGACCCACTTGAAATTTTAGGTTTAATTTGAAATTTTTGCTTGCATCAAGATCTTTGAAATATTGCTTACACCAAGATTTTTGAAGTGTTGATTACATTAAGATTTTGAAATTGTTGATATTTTTACATCTTGAAGACTTGGATTTAGTTGTAGTGATTTAGATTGAATATTTTTAAATGTTTGCATCTTAATTGCATTATTTCAACTTAAATGTTTCAAAATTTCAAATTTCAATGGTTTTCTAAGGTTCAAAAAAATTAAATTTCATTTTAAGGTTATTCAAATTTCGTTACTTTTGTCCTACAATTTGATGTAAAATTAAAATGGTCATAAATTTTACCACAAAATATTGTTTGAGCTAATTCAAAACTTGGTGGAAAAATCTTAAGCTCCTCTTTGCAATGGTACAAAATTAACAAAAAAATGGATGTTAATGTTTTCCAAAAATAGCAATTTCCTTGGAATAGCCCATGAATTTCTAATTGAAATATCTAAGGATGAACAATGATTTTTTTATTATTTCAACATTTGTGAGTATCCATTTGGCTCATTTAGACACATGAAAATTTTCATAAAATTTTGGGCACTTTGAATTTTGCCCTATTCTTTTGCACAATGAAAAACAAGGTTTAAATTATGGTTCATTTTGCATGAATAAACCCTAACCATTAATACTTATTGGCCAATATGACTTCATATTTGATGTTCATCCCCACCACAAGCCACATCACTAAATTTAAACCTTACCTAAATTCATATTATTTCCTAAGTTTCCATAATTCTACGTTCCATACCATTTTCCTTACACTCTAAGACCTAAGTGTAAGCTTATCAAATGAATTATTTTTTGCCACCTTAGGTTTCCTTCAAAAATGAGATGTTTTCAAATGAAATAGAATTGAAGGCTCTGATTTGTCTTGGTGAAGCACATAAAGCAATATGAATTGTTAAGGTTTAATCCGTCAAACCAAGAGGAATGGATAACATTTGTTCAACCAAAGATCATTAGATAGTCCAAATTTCATCGGCTAAAAGGTAATTTATGGTTCTAATTAAGTCATTGAAACCACCCAAAAATATTGGAATGTAAGATTTAATTTTTTTGAGCTACAATGAACATTTAATGATAAAAGCTTTTCACCCTAAATAATTAATATGAAAGGCATTACTTGGTCTAGACTTTGTCGGTATAAATAAATTGAATGGCCCACATTGGTTCAACCAAAATAAATTAAAAAAATGAGAGTGTTTGACTAAAATCAATTTAATGACTCATGTTGTTTTGGTCGATGTACATTTAACAAAAAAATATTTAGACCAAGAAACATTTAATGCTATAGATTTTTTTCGAAGAGACATTTGATACCAACATTTTAAAAGAAATTTTAACAAAGCTATTATTCAAACATTTTTGTATAATCCTATTGTTATTAGCATTAATGTTAGTAATTTAGCCCTAAAAATTAAATATGATTGATCTTAGCATTGGGCATATTAATAATCCAAGCATAAAATTTTAAATGAGAACTTATATCTATAAACCTAATAATTTGGATTTAAAATAAAAGAAGATTATATAGTTTTTATCATTCATGTGCTTTCATCCAATTTTCAAATCCATTTTTAATCATCAATTTCATTTTGGTTGAAGCATCTTAAGCCAATAAATATTTGTTCTATAGAAACATTTAAACCCTTTAATACATTTTGATTGATGTATTTTACACCCTCAATTTTATTTTAGTTAAAACATTTGATATCATTGATTTACATCCAAGAAAAACACATTAAGCCCATATTCATTCATCCAAATCATTCAAGACCTCGATTTCACTTCACCCAATGCATTACCTTCAATATTGACCCTTTGTTTGATTTCGGCCAACATAATCCATTTATGGATAAATAAAATTTCATGCTTGAACTCACCTAATACAATCATGGTCATTCACTCAAGTTTAGTCTATTAATTTTGAGCCACTGATTCGATTTTGTTTGAATGATTTTAAGCCACCAATTTCATTATGACCAATACAATTTAAATCCTTGATGACTTTTATTACAATGTTGATTTGCATTTCGGCAAAAATATTTTAAGGCATTGATTTGACTTTGTTCTATGCATTATCAATCTTCTTTCATTTCTACTAAATAATTTAGCCATCGGTTTTAATTTTCCCAAATCAATCTAATGCGTGCATTTTGGAAGGAAACCCTAAGTAGGTTGCATTAAATAATTGAAATATTTTTTAAAAAACCTTAGCAAGCATATAGTCTAAGCTAGAAAGTAAATTTCTTCCAATACTTGTAATTTGATTAAACCCTTAGATATTAAACAAATAAAAATTAAAGAGCGAAAAGGGATAAATGTCAAAGACCTTAGTATTTTAATACTTTGACACTAAGAATTAAAATAAAAAAACATTTACCATATAATTAAATGAAATAAATCTTGAAAATTAGGGAAAGACCTTAGCATTGGATTTAATATTTTGGCATTAAAGTTAAAATGATTTTTTTTTTTATTGATAGTGGGGTTTTAAGAGGATCCCCAAACCATTACAACTAGAAAAGGGAAAGAATCCCTCCAAGGGAAGAGCTTTCACCTTTCATAAAACCAAAAATCAGAGCTTAGAAGGGTAATCTCCATAGTCGCCCAACGAACCAAAAGAGGGTCAGACTAGAAATAAACAACAAAAACAAACTGCATAAGGGCCCAAGGCCTACAAAGGGAAATAAGACAAGGAATACCCACAACCATTCATTATGATCATCAAATGGGACAGGTGATTGGCCAACTTGTTAAGACACTTGCAAAGTTTAGGCATAGGATATATTATCTTTGGCGGTACAAGTGTGCATTAAGCATTGGGGAAAATATACCTTCCATATCATGAGGGTCTCCTATAGAAGCCCATGATTGGCCATGAGGTCGGCCACTTTGTTTCCCTCCCGATAGACATGTTGGACCACAATGTTGCTGAAGCTTTGGAGAATAGCCTTTGACTCTTCAATAAGTGTTGCAACATTCCATGGTGGGTGAGTAGACCCTTTTAAGAAATTAATAGTATTGAGAGAATCCCCCTCCATAATAAGGTTCTGAGTATGTATCTCTTTTGCCACCACCAATCCTTGAAACACTCCTTTAGCTTTGGAAAAGTTGTTATATTAACACCCTATATTTTTTGCAAAGGCTAGGATAATTCTAGCTTCATTATCTCTGATCACTCCTCCACAACTGGCCCTACCAGGGTTGCCTTTTGCTACCCCATAGAAATTAAGTTTAAGCCAACCCAATGGGGGGAAATTTAAATGTTAAATCTATTACTTTGGTAAAATTAAAATAAAATCTAATGTCAAACGTATGAAATCCAATTTAATAAATCACCAATCTTAAGAATAATAATGATAATAAAAAAATAAAAAATATTGATAATGTAATGATTAGAACAAACCTTTATCTTTGAATATTAAAGTAACTAAAATGTCTATTGACATCCATTTTAAAGAACTTATCATGCAAAAAAAATCAATAAGTACTAATAATTGATTGTATTTGATTTACAAGCAACAAACGAAGGCCAAACAGTAAAAACAAAAATATAAAGAGGATTTAAAGGTGATCAAACTAGGCCATGCAAGATACTTAAACCTGAAGTGTCTGGGTCATATTCATTGAAACTATACTATATTTTACTTACCTAGTGCTTGACAACCAAATAAATCTCAATTATTGAAGATTGACAACTCAAATCACTTAGTTTCAAGAAGAAGCTACCAAAATAGTTGAAGAATCCATAGCTAAAATTGAAGATCTAAATTAATAAAATACCCAATTGGACACCTCATCTTCTCAGTTGAAGACAACTCAGATAGAGAGCTCATCCACAAAACTGTAATCCACTAAAATTATAGTTGTAAAGTATTGAAGTACTATTGTAATGCACTAAAAGTTTTAAATTGTAAGGCTATAAATAGCCATTGAGACCCCATTATAAAGGGTTGAATGTCATTCTAGCATTATCAACTTAGGAATTTTATTTCTTTTATAGTTTCATGAGCATCTACACCCCTATCATTGTACTTGAAGATTTATACTTACAATCAACTAATGCAAGCAAGCTTGATGTGTAATGATTGAACATATAATCAATGAAATACACTAGAATTCTTGGTGTGATCTATGCATGTTGATGGTGGTCTCATTTAAGTCAATTCTAGTATATTTTTCTTTATTTCCTTTGAATATAAGCACCACTTTTATATTTTATTGTGCAAAGACTGATCAAGATAGAGCTGGTTAATTTTAGAATTACTGCTTTAATAGATTCAATTTAAGGCTTCAAGATTCAATGACTTGTTTTATTTATTTTTTTAACCGTTTCTTTTGAACTTTATTTAAAATATGTTTAGAATAGGAGTATATTAGGTTAATTTTAAAAATTTTAATCTTATCTCTAAATATCATGTGCTACATTCCTTTTAAGTTTTAAAATATTTATTGTTGTGTTGTAATGAATATGATCATTGATGTAATGAATGTTATATGTTTGACGAATTTCAAGGTAGAAAACCTAGAATATTGCTTTGCTTTCTTTCTTTGATATAATATTGTTATTGAATGCCATATAATTTTTTGAATGATTGAATTTTTTAATTTTTTTGAATTTACATGGTGGAATCATTAGCGCCATGAATCTGAGTAGGCTTTCCAACTTTTATGGTTGCCATAGTATTCTGTGTTGTCCACCCTAAAAGCCACCACACAGATCTTCATGCAGTTTAGTCCAAAGAGGCCCGAGATTTTAACCTTGGACCTCCACCCCCTTATGGGGTTTGGTCGAACCAATTAGTCTCCATCGTGGACCTTGTTGAATGATTGAATTAGATATAAATTAGACAATGAAATAACACTCACAATTGTTAAAAATTATATGTTACTATGAGTTATCCATCTAACTCATTTTTCTCATGCTTTGATTTAGAATATTTGATAAGAACATAACTATGTTAGACCAACCTTACCAAAACCTTGGGGAGATTGATTATTTCCTTTCAAGAGAGGACATCCTGAATGAGTTCTAGTTGTTGGTATATGTTTAAAAATTGGTAATATATATCACTCAACAAGAAATGACACTAGAAGGAGGGTCTGAAATAAATTAATCTAGTTTTAAGAGTTGAAACTATTCAATTATTCCTCAAGTTCTACAATTCATTAATATCTACTATAATAGCTTGTCATTGTTTAATATTTTTTAAATTATGAAGATATTTTATTTACTATCATTGTTAAATTATTAATTTTTGAATTTTTCATCTTTGACATCATTATTTTTTTGTTATATCTTTCACATATGCTATAATTTCTTGACTGATAAAACTGGAACCTAGGGTTATTAACACTAGGTATAAGTCTTATGAAGGTAATACTAAACTCCACACATTTTCTCCTCCTCTCGAAGTTTGATAAAGCACTCATCCTACCATTAATACTTCATCTCAATCCATAATACCATTTACCAAAACTTTTGTCACCCCTTAAGTACTCCAACAACAATATGTGCATCCTAGTTAGGTGGCAGTAGCCCATTGAATATTATTGGACCTACCTATGATATGCTAAATAATGCAAAGATATATCTACCTAGGTATAGACATGATGGAGCTAGAATAATTAAAGAATATATTCAAGCATATAAATATGCTTTGATCATATTGTAGGTTGAACATGAAGATGTTGCTTGTAGGATGTTCCCTCTTACATTCTATTAAATGGCATATGATTGGTATATTGGTCTACCTATGAATTCTATCACCTCTTGGTCTAAACTAGAAATAACATTCATAAATAAATTTAGGCTACTCATATACCCTACCATTATATACCATCAATTTATAGTAGTTTTAAAAGATCCCAATGAATCCTACGGCTATTCAATACCAAATTCCATAAGATATATACTAGGTTGACTCCACCATTCACTCTTAACATTGATACAACCATAAAAATGTATTTTAGATATTTATATCCACTTAAATCCATTTTTGTAACGAGAGTTCCTTCGATTACCACCCTAACCATGGCATACAATGAAATACTTATTGTAGAACAACAATTAATATCTCAAGGTTTTAGAATTGATCAATTACCTTTGCTAGTATAGCCAGGTGCATTCAATCAAGTTCAAATGATTAATCAAGCCCTTATGCAATAGCTACCAATGTTGAATGCTCTACCATATACAAATTTTAATTAGTCGTATAATCCTATTATCACTTCCACTCATCCTATCATTCTACCATACTTAGATAGTTAGTTTGTTGCTCATAATAATTTTGAATCTAATATGCATACTTCATAAGTATTTTTGAACACTACCCCTACTCAAAATATGCCAACATTTTTTAATACTAATCCTAATAAAAACATCCCTACCTTATTACTACCAATACAAATTCGAATACACTAAAATTTTTAAATACTACTCAAAATCAAAATATACATGCTTTATTAAATCCCACTGAACCTACAAATAACACAACAAATCAAAATTGGTGTAGGATATAATAATAATGCTAACTCCCAATTAGATAATCTATTGAGATTAGTCTAAAAACTTAGTAGTGATATGTTTCAATTACAAAAGCAGGTACCTTAGAACTCTACTCCAAATAATCCACCACAAAATAAGAACTTCAATTTCTAGAGAGTCAACCACCAATGGAACACTGATCCAAACAATGGAGGAGTGTGCAATCCAATTTCCAACCAGCCCAACATTGCTAGCAATCAAAATCAGGCTAATATCATAATCAATATTTTATATTTGGCCTTAAACAATTGGTGGAGTGCATTTGTTAGCTTTTGAAGCTATAAACTTAAGATTAATAAAAAAAATTACATGAAATAAACTCACAAACTAATATATATGATAATGGAAATATTCTACAAGTATAAAATATAGAAATAAGTCTAATATCTACTGCCAAATATACCATAAAAATGCTCATGTAAATGGTGCCATAACTCTGAAAGTACCAAGTAATGACATCACAAGTCATGTCATATTATATCTTCACATTAATCTGCATATATAATGTAATTTGAATTTTCTTATATAGCTTTCTTGGCCTCCACACTGCTAGACTCTTCATATACCTATTCTATGGACTCGTGTACACATGGACTAATGTGCACATTTACATTATTATTATTATTATTATTTATTTGTGGAAAACATCCCAAAAGGGATGCCACTTTTGGGTAAGACCCAAGGAGGCAGGGGTATCCATTCCACAAAAAACACCCAAGACTCGGACCTGGCCTACCACCTTTGACATACTCAAGGAGCAAACAAACACACAAAACCAATTTAAAAATAAGTAAATAAATAAGTAAATAACAACAAAAATAATAAAATAAAATAAAAAACATGCTCCTTGAGTGTGTCAAAAACAAAAGCACAACCAAACACGCACAATAAGATAAAAGAAACCACAACACGAACCACATAGAAAAACACAAGAACCACATAACAAAACACAAACAAGACAAAAACAATAGAACACTACAAAGACATAACCAAAAAAACATGAAAAATAAACACAACCAAAACCTAAAAAATTTAAAAAATAAAATAAAAATAAAAAACAACCAACAACAAACAATAAACAAAAACAAAAAACATAGAAAACACTCACACATAAAAACACGAATTAACACAAACAAAGAGAAACCCAAGAACAAGAACGAAAAAAACACAAGAACAATAACAAAAAACATATAAAAAAAAACACAAAACAACAAAAACACAAGAACAACAAAAAACAACACAAAGAACACAAAAACAAAACAAAACAAAAGAACCCACCCACCTTAAAAAACTAAACAAAAAAAAAAGAAAAAAAAATTGAACATAACAATGACCTATCTAGACCAGAAGACTATTAAGGCAAGAATCAACAGAGGAAACAAAATAAAGAATAGAATGAGCTAGGGAACTAAAAAAACTGAATGAACCAAAGAGAAGCAAAAAAAAAAGCAAGAAGAAACTAGGTACCTTCAGAACTCGGAGCCATCCAAAGAAATGATAGAAAGAAGAGCTTCCCTAATTTGAGAAGCCCACCATCTAGGAGGGTGGCCATAACAAGTAAGATCACCTTTGTCCAAAGCCCAATTAGCTAAAGCATCAGCACTCTTGTTTTGATCTCTGACCACATGATTGTAATCAACTTTCAAAAATCCCATCCGGATTAATTGAATCTTCTCAATAATTATTTTTATTCTCCAATCCACCTTATGATTCTTAGAAGGAGTCTTCAAGAGATTAATCATAAGTTGAGAGTCAGACTCAACTAACACCTTTTCCCATCCAACCTTAGTAGCCTCCTGAAGGCCTCTGAGGATACCATACCCCTCAGCAAGGTTATTGGAAAGAATACCCAAATTCTCAACAAAAGTAAAAACCAGGGAGCCATCCGAAAGTCTACCAATTCCTCCCACACTGGCTTTTCCAGGGTTCCCTCTAGAGGCTCCATCAGTATTGACTTTTCCAAAATCCTTAGGAGGAGGTTGCCAATTTCTTGTCCTATCCATCTTACTAATACTCACATTCCCTTTAAGTTGGTTGCCCTTAGAAGATTTAATCTTCAATATTTGCATCACTTGATCCCATATTTGGTGGGAGTTTTGGGGGTGATTAAGGAGTTGATGGACTGATTCAACTAAGTTGGCTATGGTATTTTTCCAAATATAGTGAATATCCTTCCTATCTTGATTAAAAATTTGGTTGTTCCTTTCATTCCAAATATTCCAAAGAAGAATGGTAGAACCCATCCAAACTAACTGCCTAATAAAATGATCAACACCCTCTTGATTAGGCCAATCCCTCCAAAGCTGTTCAAAAGTAAAAAAAATTGGACCATTGTAAGCCAAGTAAAGTGGCCATTCTCCTCCATAGCTCAGAGGCTAAAGTACACTCAATAAAAATATGGTTGAGAGTTTCTACATTCTCTTCACACATTTCACATCTAAAAGGGCCATGAAAACCATGCTTCATAAGTTGCTCACCAATAAGCACCCTACGATGCAATAAAAGCCAATTAAAGAACCTCACCTTAGGCCAGAGCTTTTGAGCCCACAATCGAGAAAATATGTCAGAAGAATGGTTGGGATTATTATGGCATAAGGTCAAATAACCTTGAGCAACCGAATACTCACCCTTAGTAGTGTTGTTCCATCCAAAACAATATTTTTCATGGGACCAAGAGAGGGATCTCATATGAAGGATGCCTTGGATATCTTGTCTTTGCCTTTCTGGGATTTGAATAGGCCAGTCCTCAATAGGGATCCAATATCTACCAACCTTTGAATTACCAGGTATGGTACCGACAATAATTAGCCACCTTTATCCAATTAGCTCGGTGAAGCTCCTCCATCCAAGGCCTCCAATCGGGAAACCGAGTTATCAAAGGCTTGTGACCATCCCAAGAATCTATCCAAAAATTTGCCTGTTGACCATTATGAATGATCCAAAATAATTTTTCCTTTATCAAATCCTCACCAGTCTTAAGAACTGCTAAAATGGGAGAACCTTTGGTAGGAAGTTGATAGCGAACAAGGTCTTCAGGACTTTTGTTCTCAACATATTTAGCACGGATATTATTGGCCCAAAGAGCATTGGGGTTATGCAACATCCTCCAATATAATTTAGTAGCTAAAGCTTTGTTGTTATTAATAGAAGACCGAAATCCTAACCCCCCTTCACTCTTAGGAAGACATAAAGTATCCCATTTCACCAAGGCCCATTTTCTTTTCTCCTTAGTACCACTCCAAAGGAAATGATGACTGATTTGATCCAATTCTCGAAGAACAACCTTTGGGATATTCAAAATGGAAGAAACATAAATAGGAATAGCTTGAAGGACTGATTTTACCAAGGTGATTCTACCCCCGGAAGAAAGCCACATGTTGGTCCACTTTCCAATTTTCTTCTTGACTTTGTCCAACAACCAATTCCAATATTTATTTTTCTGCCTTTGAATATTTATGGGAATACCTAAATAAGTGATTGGAAGGGAGGTCTTCTTATATCTTAATTTATCCAAGACCATGGATTCCTGTCTAGTAGAGCAATGAAAGAAAATAACTTTAGATTTGTCTTCATTGATCAACCGCGATAGCCTTAGAAAAATAGCTAATGATTTGCTTAATATTAGAAGCTTCCTTAACTGTAGCTTTACCTAAAAGAGTAGAGTCATCCACAAATTGAAGATGAGAGATAGGTCTAGCTCCATGAGCAATGGTAACTCCCTCAAGGGTTTTGTTTTCCCTCTTTTTGGTTATAGTCCTACCCAAGCATTCAGCAAGAATGATGAATAAATAAGGGGATAGCGGGTCACCTTGCCTAATACCTCTGGAAGTCGGGAATGACCGAGAAGGCCTGCCATTGATAAGAACTAAGTAGGAAACTGAAGAGATACATCCCATAATCCAATCCATCCAATCCTTAGAGAAACCAAATTGCCTCAAAACTTTGATAAGGAAGTGCCAATCCACTCTGTCATAAGCTTTGGATAAGTCTAACCGAATGAACATGGAAGGAGATTTTTGCATATCCATGGAATGGATGGCTTCCTGAGCAAGAACTATCTCATCTACTATTTGATGTCCTTCCACATAACCCCCTTGCTCTGGGGAAATAATCTTATGCAAAAGAGGCTTCAACCTTTCTGCCATGATTTTAGTAATGATTTTGAGAAGAACATTACATAAAGCAATAGGTCTAAAAGCTGAGATATGATCAACCTCTTGAGCTTTTGGAACAAGAGTAATATAAGTTTTATTGATAACCTTCAAAATTTCTTTGGCTTTCCTGGCTTCTTCCACCACCTCTAATAAATCAACATGAAGGATATCCCAGAACTCTTGGTAGAACTCAATGGGAAAACCATCGGACCTAGGGTTTTCCCTTTTTGCATTTTAAAAAATACTTGTTGAAGCTCATTGATAGTAACAGGAGTAGTCAAAATAGAGTTCTCCTCAGAAGTGATAAGAGAAGGGATTGCTTGAAGAACATTTTGTTGTGAAGCTGAGTCAAGAGGAGTAGCAAGCAAAAATATTGGAAAAGTAATCAACAACAATAGAGTTCATGCCATCCCAAGTATAAACAACATCTCCAGAATCTGATTTTAAGGAAGAAATAAAGTTGTGAGATCTTCGAGCTAGAAGATATTTGTGGAAGAAATTTGTGTTTCGATCTCCTTCTTTGAGCCATTGAATTCTAGATTTTTGCTTCCATAAGATTTCTTCTCTTTTTTCCCATTCCTCTAACCGAGTTGTGAGTTTAATTTCATCTGCACTTCTCTTCTCTGTGAGGCCATCTAAACGGATTTTCTTATTCAAATTTTCAAGATGAGCAATAACTTCATGTTTTTTTATGAACATCCCCAAACTCTTTCCAGTTCCAAGTCTTGATTTTGGATTTAATGTATTGCAGTCTTTTGGCAAAATAGAACATCTTAGTCCCATGCCTAGGTTTACCTTCCTTCCACCATTGTTGCACACGAGGTCCGAAGGAAATGTCTCTAAGCCACATTAATTGAAAATGAAAAGGAGAGAAACTCACATTGGTTTTCCACATTTCCACCATGATTGGCCAATGATCCGAACCAACATTATTAAGAGTCTTCACTTTAGGAATGTGACCATGGATTAAGAAATTTTCAGAGAGAAAAAACCTATCCAATCTCTCCATTATACAAGCTAAGCCTTGCCTTATGTTAGACCAAGTCATAAGGCCATTATCTAGTTGGATATCCACAAGATGGAGGTTTGCAATATATTCGCTCATGAGGTCAGTGCTTTTGTCCAAATTTCTATTTCCCCCTCTTTTCTCATCCAGAGAGAGGATGGTATTGAAATATCCTCCGATCAAGATCCAAGCTTTAGGAAAATGAGAGATAATATGAGTAATATCCTTCCATTATCTTATTTTTTCCTCCAAAGAAGTCGGAGCATAAACAGTAATGCAGAGCATAATTTGGTTGGAATGTCTACTTTGAATAGCTATAGCCAAAAAACCCCAACTTCCAACCATATGGTGAATAACTACCTCTTTTGGGTCCCAAAGACAAGCAATGCCACCGAAGTCCCTTGGGAACTGAGGGAAACCACTTTTCCAACTGGCCAAATTTCATTGGCAATTGAGTCCATATCCTCCATTGACATCTTTGTTTCTTGAAGGAAAACAAGATGTGGATGATTTATCTGAATCATTCTTCTAATTTCATTTTGTTTTGAAAGACTCCCTTTGAGTCCTCTAATATTCCAAGTGATGATCTTCATTAATACCAAGGGTAAAAAATTTGGGAAGGGCATTAATCTTACCTTCCTCTACAAGATTTTCACCTTCTTTTACCATATGATATTGATTGGTCTTGCGACCTACTTTTTGATTAGAATCCATCTTCAATTTTTTTTCCCTATTTCTTGACTTATTCCAATTGAATCTGAGATGGCTTCTAACCTTGAAGAATGCTCGTACATAGCCAAAATTTTACTAGATGGTTCAATGGAGTCTATATTGGGACCTGCATTATTTGAAGTTTTGACATTTGAAAGATTGTTTTTCTTGTGTAAATTTTCTCCCTTTTTTTTTGTTGAAAACCTTTGATTTGTTGGTTTGTCTCCGAGTTCTTCCCTTCATATTTAAATTGTGTTTCTAAGATTTCAGTTTCCATTATTTCCTCTTCCTCACTTGGGACATCATTTGTGGAAAGGATTTCAAACATATTAGTAGATGACTTTGATTGATCCTTCATAACTAGTTTTTTTTTAGTGTTCTTCTTCTTAGGTATTTGGAAACTTGCTGAGTTTATATCTTCTTTCTTTTGATCAGGAATTTTATTTGGGCAAGCACTGGCAAAATGACCATATTCATGGCAAATTCTACAATGAAAAGGAATGTTCTCATAGTCCACTACTTGCTCCCAAGTGTCTTCCCCAAATTGTAATGTGATATTTTTAGGTAGGGGTTTGTCAAAATCCATTAAAACACAAATTCGAGCATAAATAATATGTTCAAAATTTTGAGTACAATCGATAGTCATCATAAAAGTTCCTAAAGAGTTTCCAATTGAAGAAAAAATAGTAGGATTCCAAAATTCAATAGGGAGGCCAAAGAGTCTAACCCACACGGGAGCTATAGAAGGCATCTCTTCTTCGACTTTAAATTTAGTATGCCAGGGCTTCATGAAAAGCCCCGCCCTTCCAAAAAACCAAGGACCCCCTTGAAAATTTTTCTCTCTATCTTCATTATTAGCAAATAAAACAAGAAAATAACCATTTGGATAAATAGAGATTTGTAACTCACCTTTAGTTTTCCAGCTTTTTGTAGCCCAGACTTTGAAAGAAGATAGACTCAGACGAAAACCCACGAACCGACAAATTAGTCCTCTTTTTTCCAAATCTTCAATGCCAGTCTGAATGTTACCCATATCAAGCTTAACAATAGGAGTTCCATCAGTTGCTTTAAGACATCCTGACTTCGTTTTCTTGGGATCAATCTTAGGCATTCTTAGAGGTTTATGGGAAGCCCTAAGATTGATATTAGCATTGGGCTGAGGCTGTCCACCATGGAGGGCATCCCTAAAATTCATTTTTTGGGACTGAGTCTTCGAAATTCTTACCCTTGACAGGGGTTTTCACAGTAGAATTATTTTGTGGGTGCACCTTAGCACTAGATTCACTTGAGATATGAGCCATTTTTTGATCAACTACTTGAAACTTGTTTCGTGATCTCTTTAATCCTTGCCCTAGACGTCGTGGAAAGGTATGGTTTTCACTTTTCTTTTGTGCAGCAAATTGGAAGTCGTTGTCACTCAAGTTCATAGTATGATCTGTTGAAAGATAAATTTCTAACCCATCTTGGATCCCCTGCAACATTTCCTGCTAAAATATTGAGCATAAACCACAAAAATATTGGCCGCTAGGGCCCGAAGGCCCTAAAACCTAAATATCTCGTTCACACATAGGGATGTGCTAGGATTTGTGTTGCTCCAAATGATATGAAAATTTGTGGAGATATTCTAGGGTTTTTCAGGCATCTACCCTCAAAATTTCAGCTCAATTCGAGTCCGGATGAGTGAGATATGGCCGAAACGAGTTCGACAGTTTCCATTTACATTATTGAATATTATGCATACTTGTGCATTTATTACATTACATAAAGTAAATACATAATCTAAGATATGTACCAAATAATGTAATATACTCTAAAACCCTCCATATTATATTGTTTAGTTATTGAAGACTTTTATTCAATACATGTCTTCAATATGGGTCTTCAATCCTTAACTCACTTTGCACTGTATTCCTTCTTGGTCTTGTTCTTTCTCTTCTTGCTTGTCTTTATCATTAGTGTTACTTTTTAAACCTTTATATTATGTTGAACTATTATGTTATTCTTGCATAAATACCTTCTCCTTTCCTTTTTCCCTAAAACCATGAACTTTATTTTGTGTTGAACCTTCAAAACATTCACTTATAGCATCATGATAAGATCCTGAATTTGATGAACTTGAATCATTAATTTTACATGAATAATGAAATATTTTTTCCAAAAATGACTCATTCACTTTTGCTTCTTCTTAAGAGATTCAATTAACTCCTTTAGTTTCAAGTCTCTTTCTTTGTAATGCCTGAGTGTAAGTAGGGCCATATAAACTATGCTTGCAACATTCAAAGGAATCATAATACTATCTTTGTCATTATCAATTGCTTCAAACATATTCGCATGAAAATAGTACAAATTTTTCTTCTAATGCTTCCTTATAAATGAAACTTGGAACTAAGTCTAACTTTCCTTTAGAATTTTCAACTACATCTTTAATTCCAAATTTTATAACATTTATTCTTCCTTTTCTAACTTCATTCTCCATTTAATTATTCAATGAATTTCTTGAGGTAGACATCCTTAATGTAGAGAGTGATTTCTTAGGAATTATACACATATTCAAATACCTTTCAATTCTAAATTTCTTAATTCCTAAATTGATTTTGAATACCTTATATCTCCAAGATTAGAATTTCTAGAAAATATATTTGCAATTTTGTAAATCTAATTTGATGTAGAAACCCTTTTAACTCCAATCTAAATTGAATTGCAAATATCTTAGAACTATTTTGTAATTTTAATAATTAAATTACACAATTTATTTTGTCTCCTTAATTCTTCCAAATAAATTATCAAATAAATTTCCAACTCTTTCAATATTATGTCTAAGATTTAATGTCTTTCCTTTTCTAGAATACTTCCACTTTGCACCTTAGATAATAACAATTTCCTCTTAGCCTTATTTATCCTAACTTGGGGTTATAAATATATATGCAAAAAATATATTACCTCAACCTTGGACCAACGGTAATTTTATGATCAAATTTTGTACATTCTTGAAATATGCACTCCTTTACCTTGGGTGCTCTGTTCTACTCTTCCAACATTGGCCTACTATCAACGTTGATATCCTTTGAACCTTTGGTGCTATTCCACACATTACTCTCTTACAATGGTGGTGGTCGTACATTATCGCTGCCTTCAATCTCCACATAAGGGTTACTCAACACTCTATCTTTCATGCTTTGCATCCACATCACACTGCTTATAGAAATATTAGATGTTTGACTAGTCCAAACCTTGTACACACTGCAAAATCTGCCTTTGCTGCTAGATCTACCTCTTATTTACTACCAAATATGATATCCAGTCTGCTCCTTGAATTATCTACCTCTGCTATACATTCAATGTTGTATTGCACCTATGAATGCTCTAATTTTATCCTTGTGTGCACTCCTTTATATGGTCATTTTATATTCTAATTCCCTTTATATTTTTCTTACCAAATGGTGCTTCACAAACGTGATATTGCAATGTTAGTGCTCTTACATGATGAGCATTACTTCTTGGATGTTACATAAACATTGTAAAATTTATAACATACTTGCAAACACTTTTCACTTGCATGTAACACTTCTCCTTAAAGCTTTGGTGCTCAAAATATACCCTTTATATTCTAATCACTTGGGTGTGGCTTCTCTTGCACACCATTGGATTTCATTTAGAGATATTGGTGCTTTTTCAATGCACCTTTGTATATGTTCTCTTGATAAACGATGGATCCAATGGTTTCTTGCTCCTTTTGAGTAATAGCCTTCTCATCCTATTTTGAATACTTAGTGTTTTTAGACACTGGAAAACCAGATTGGTTCTAACCATTTTTTATTTTGCTTTTCAATGGTTATTTTGCTTTCAATGTACCTTCACTTGAACTTCACTTAATAACAATTTTTTCCTTATTTATCCTTTGCAAATGCTTGAAATTTTTTACTAATAATAATATATTATATTTATCTCTCCTTTCCAGATGCATGCAAATACTAACTATTATTATCTTGTAAATAGTTAGAATGTAAGAATCTATAGCTTTCTTTGAAGACTACTTTCAACTTTCTATTTTCTAGATTAATGAAAGTAATATGGTGTTTTTTAAGATACTAAATTTAAAACTGATTTAATGTTTCAAAACTAAATTTATTTAGCACCAAAATATTTTACCTTTGTACCTAATTTCTCTGATGGTTGATTCACCTTACTTTTGTAAGTTTTTCCCCTTCACGCAATTGTCTCAAAACTTATCAAATATGTAATCTTAGTTACTACTCTTTTGCTTACTTGTATGATATCCAATAACTCTCCTAAAATCTACTATGAAGCTCTCCATACTCATAGCTCTCTTATTTATCTTGATTCTTCAAATATATTTCACTCTTCTGCTCTAAAACATAGCAAATTTGCAACCTTACTTTCTGCTCAAATTTCTCCAGATTCCTATCAAATGGCTCTTTTAAAAACTGTGCTAGAGTTCTCCAAACTCACAAATTTCTACCTTTCTAAAATGCTGTCCACAAATTTGATTTTGTGGCTTCCAATATCCTCCAAAAAATTTCTACCAAATGATTAATTTAGAAACTATTAATGTTTCCCAAAATGTTGTCTATATATATGCACCTTATGCAGTCAATACCTTTCTTCTTTCATTGTCAAAAACCTACGATGAAAGTATTCCAAATGACATATTTTTTTACAGTCATAAAATACCTTAATCTCTTATTCAAGGGCACTCCAAAATCTACCCAAAAAATCTTCAAATCATAGCTCTAGGCCTCATTCAATTTGCTCACCTGCAACCTTTCAATATTTATTTCAAAAACTATAATTTTCTCCTATCAATTCAAACTTCAAAGTTATGTGGATGTCTTTATATTTACCAAAAACCTGGGTTCTTCAATATTATATTCTCCTACAATATCCTTGTTGAATTCTAGCTTGAAAAATTATCTCCTACACTATCTACTTTCTCAAGAATCTAAATATCTTGAGATCTTCGAATTCCTTCTCCAAAAATTTACAAACTTCTTACCAAACACTTCTTCCTTTTGGGCTTGTTATCCAATGGTAAAAATTATTCCAAATATCCAATGGTAAACTTCTTCTTACTTGTAATCTCATATCACAAATCTTCTTCAAATCTCCTCCACTGGTAACTTATTCAACTCCTCTCTTCAACTCTTTAACTTCTCTTTTTGAAGCTTTACTAAAATATTTTCCTAGTTTCCTTAATCTCCCAACTATGGTAATTTTGCATGATATCTCTTTTTTGGATATCTAAAATCCACTACTCTTCAAGTATCCTAATTCTTTAAAGTCTTCTCCTCTTCAAATATATAATACGACCTATTCTTAGATCTTATCTATCTCCAATATCCAATCTATAATGATAACCTTCTACATTGGTCTCTTCAATTTCCAATCTGTAGTCTTCAATTTGCAAGCATCTATCTCAAACCTTCAATATTCCAAAATTGGAATTTCTTCAATCTAACTTCTTTTTAGGTCTCTTCAACTTCTCCAATATACAACTATCTCCAATCTACAATCTTTTATGGGGACTTCCTTCTTGAGTCTCCTCAATTTTCAATTTACAATGGTTATTTTCCTAGACCTCTTCAATATTAAATCTCTAATGTTCTACAACAAAAATCTTAGATAATGATACCAAATATATTAGAATTTCTAGAATTCTAAAATAAATAAACTTCACTAGTTATCCTTGAAAACTAGTGGAATGAATTTTGTGTTGATTCCTAGTCTTCACAATCTTGTGGAAAGACTCTAGTCAGTGTACAATTTGTAGTCTCCTTCAATCTACCAACCTCTCTAATAGGATATCTTTCTTGGATCTCTTAATCTCCTCAATATCCACAATATCAAGGTTTGACTTCAAGATCGAAAATATCCTATTCTGAATTTGTTATTGAAATGGAAATTTTCCAATATTCTCTAGTTTTACCTTCCAAAGATAATCTCCTCTCCTTCACTAGTTTCTCCTTAACTAGTCAAATTCTTCTTTGTAATTTAAAAACCTATGCAAGTCACAATCTTGCAATAGATACCCCTATCTCATGTCAAAGTCCCTTGTGGATCTGATACTGTTAGTAGATTTTTAAACTATATACTTAATATTACAAACTAAATGATATAAAATAAACTCACAAACTAATATATATGAGAATGGAAATATTGTGCAAGCATAAAACACAAAAATAAGTCTAATATCTACTCCTAAATATGCCATAAATAAATGCTCATGAAAATGGTGCCATAACTCTGAAAGTATCAAGTAATGATATTACAAGTCATGTCATCTTACATCTTCACATTACTCTACATATATAATGTAATGTGACTCTTCATATGTAGCACTCTTGGCCTTCACACTTCTAGACTCTTCATATCCCTATTTTATGGACTCATGTACACATGGACTAATGTGTAAATTTACATTATTGAATATTATGCACACTTTTGCATTTACTACATTACATAAAGTAAATACCTAATATAATACATGTACCAAATAATGTAATATAATCTAATAGCATTATTCTATGAAACACGGTGAAATTAACTATCCTAAGTTCAAAACTGCTTTAGATATACTCCATAAATAAATTCAAAACATGGAAATAATACATAATGAAGATACTTCAAGTCAAGCAAGCACAATTAGTGGAATACATTTAGTATTTGAAATATTTTAATCCTTAGAATGAGATGAAGAAGGATATGACAGATCCTTATAAAAATAAGTACAAGCCTATAGGTAGTTCAAAAAAGGAAACCACAATTATATGCTCATAAGAAAAGGTAAGGCACCTTTCACTTCTTCCACTCCACATAATCATACCTCAATTCCTCTTTATGCTCAAACTAACAATAATCCCAATCCACCTAAGGCTAGTGTCCTACTACAATCACACAAAGGCTTAGAACATGATAAACCTATACATAATATTGTGGAAGACTTAAAGAAAACAAAATAAAACGTATCTTTGTTTGAGGTTGCCTAACTAGTTGACCAAAAAGAATTGTTAATAAAAGTATTTAGTGATAAAAAATAAAATTGAATCCAAGAAAAAAATAGATGTGAAGAACACAATCTTATACTACGAGGGAGGGTGAACAATATAAGATCAACTTTTAATTTTCTTTCTCAAACAATATTATCCAATATATCAATGGAAAAATCAATAGTGGTAATCAAAGCAATGCACAAATCATCACACACAATAGAGACACCAACTTAATGTGGTTCACCCAATGTGGGCTACTCCACGGAGAAAATATTTCACTAAAATTTTCTCAATAAATCTCTTGGGAATCCTTCCCTATTACAATATTTATGGACATTTGTCCAAAGGAGATACCAATCCCCTAATCAAGTTTGTGGACACCAATCCATAGGAGAACTCTTTCCCCTTTTCTAGTTCATGGATATCTATCCACATGAAAAATCCTTCTCCTTTTCTTTTGCTTGTGATATTCTAGAAGACTATTGCCTCCACTACACTGGCTGGTGGATCACTCTCAGCTAAAGACCTTTGTCCTCACTCAAAATACCTCTATCCTCATTGCCCTATCTAATGGATCTATATCTATTGGAGACTAATATCCTCTGATTTGTCAACTCCAAATATTACTCCCAGCTCTACTCAATCTCTATCTCAAATTTGAACTAAACACTATCCTCAGTCTAGCACAAATCTACTCACAATTATATCTCTAGTTTAGTACAAATCTACCCTCAAATTTGCACCAATATTTGTTACAAATCTGCACTAAAAACTGTCCTTAAGTCCCCTCTAGGAATTACACAAACAACTGCAAAAATTGCATGCAAAAACTTGACTTAATATCTTTTAGAAAACCTTTTCAATACCACAACAAATTTTCACTCAGAATCTTGTTTAAAAACATAAAAATATAGAGAATGATCAAAAACTTAATATGTTTCACACTCACAATATTTTGTACTCAACAAAATACTCTATCACTTTCAAACTCCTTTTTCAAATAAATTTAGAGATAAAGGATAATTTTTTTTACACAAATTGAACTATCACTCCAATACTTTCAATCAATAATGCTCAATAAAATTCACTACACAACTTGCTTACAAACCCTAACCAAGTGTTTCACTATACTTCCAAAAACTCTCACTATAAATCTCAAACCTTGATTCAATATGATTCCAATGTCACATAATAATGATACTCATTTACTTTTACAAACCCTAGCTCATGATAGTTCTCAATCTCACATAACAATGATACTCATGGTCTTTTACAAACACAAATCATGCACATTAAAAATCACTCAAACATTTTCAACAATGTTTATCAAACAATAATTTTCACTCCAACTTTTCATTTCACAACATTCAATCCAACAATATTTCTCTCATAATAATGATGTGCCCATACCTTTTATTTTGATGGATATATGTCGTAAAAACCTATCTTAATCACAATCAAATCCTCTTTTCCAATTTCAAAGTTATATAGCAATAACCTATCTCAAAATTTCCACAAAAATATTCTCCCCAATAATTATTTCACCACACAAAAATACCAAGTCTCAAGGACACATTATAATCTTCAAACTATCAAAATAATATTAAAAAATCAAGTACCTTTACTAACACCTTATAAAATCCAATCTCTCCAAAATAACATCCAACATATAAAAATCAAATTCTTTTATTAACCCTTATAACTCCAAACTTTTATTTAATTTTTCTAAGCAAATAATTTTTAACTTAACCTTATAACTCCCTATGCATTCCATTATGCAAAAATATCACATGGTCTTTATAAACCTAGCGCCTCCCAAACCTTCGGTAAAATATTAAAATAAAAATTAAATGCACTTACCTCAATCTTGGCCCACGTTAAAAATAGTACGTACACCTTAGCTCCACCAAAATTTGAACCCATGACAAACTACTACCATCGCAGTGCCTTAGACCAAGGCTAGGTTACCGTTGGGATACACGCCCACATGTGAACCCTTTTTCATGCACATCCTATTATGCCTCCACAAAATTTGGTGAACAACCAAGATTCTAAAGAACACAAGCTTATACCGAGAGGGGGGGGTTGAACAGTATGATGGGGGGGTTGAATAGTATAAGACCACTTTTTACTTTTTCTTCGAATTCAATATTATGTTGTGTAAAGATAGCAGTATCAATAGCAGTAATCAAAGCAATGCATAGAAACCATACACAATAGAGACACCACAATTTATGTGGTTCACCCAATGTGGTCTACTCCATGAAGAAAATATTTTACTAAAACTTTCTCAATCAATATCTTTGGGAATCACTCCCAATTAAAATTTTTATAGATCTCTGGCCAAAGGATATGTTGATCCCCTAATCTCAAGTTCATGGATATCTTCCACAGGAGAACTCTTTTCCCTTCTGCTCTGTCTATGTGATATTCTAGAAGACTCTGTCTCTCTACTACACTAATTGGTGGACCTCTCTCCACTTGAATACTCCTCACTTAGATCTATCTTCAACTATGCTACTACTGGATCTCTATCCATTGAGAATCTATCCTTTGTACTTTGTCACCTCCAAAGCTTTGTCAATAGGCTCACTAAGAACCTGCTCAATAGGTTCACACAAAACCTACTTAACAAGCTCACATAGAACTTGTCAAATCTGCTCAAGCAAGCTCACCAAGAACTTGCCCAAATCTGAATAACAAGCTCACACAGAACCTGTCCAATGCTGAATAACAAGCTCACACAAAACCTGTCCAATGCTGAATAACAAGCTCACATAGAACCTATCCAATGCTGAATAACAAGCTCACATAGAACTTGTCCAATGTTGAATAACAATCTCACACAGAACTTGTCCAAATCTACTCTAGCAAGCTCACCAATAACTTGCCCAAATCTGCTCTAGCAAGGTCACCAAGAACTTGCCCAAATATGCTCTAGCAAGCTCACCAAGAACTTGCCCAAATCTGCTCTAGCAAGCTTGTCAAGAACTTTCCCAAAACTATCCACAAATATGTCCCAAAACTGTCCTCAAAACTATCCCAAAGGCCTTCTCAAAGGCTCAATCAATCATGCTCAAGTAGTACTCAAAATGAACTCAAAAATGAATGGCAATCTCAACTCAAATCCACTTCATAGAAGTATAAAGAGAATTGTTAGAGACTCAATATGTTCTAATCTCACTCTCAACCCAAATTAATATCAACTCAACTCATAGAAGCATAAGGAGAGTTGTTAGAGACTCAATATGTTCTAAACTCACTATCAAACCAAATAAATCTCAAATCAGCTAATAGAAGCATAAAGAATTGTTCGAGACTCAATATGTTCTAATATCGCTCTCAACTCAAATCAAACTCAACTCAATTCATGTCAACCTCAACTCAACTCACGTCTTATAGAACCATAAATATATTTGTTAGAGACTCAATATGTTCTAACCTTAATCTCAAATAAACATAGAATGATGAAATAGTTTGTTTTATAGAACTTGAACAATCACTTCACACATCACTTGACTAGGCTCAATCAACTCAACTCAACCAATCATCACAAGGGACAACTCTTTCTCACACAATCCTAGTCTAAGTATGTATCAACCAACTCAAATGTTTCCAACAATGCTCAACCACAAATCTCACATAACAATGATACTCATGTTATTTTATAACTCAAGTTATTTCACAACCAATGGGCTTCAACCACTATGCTTATAACACAAGGTTTAAACACAACTCTCAACTCAGAAAACCTTTAAGCATTCAATCAACCATTTTCGAAAAGGAAACCACAAACAATCCTTTTCCCTCAAATGATATTTAAACAATCAACCACCATAAACAATCAATATAAGAACATGCCCATACATTTTATGAAGATGAACAAAAAAAACCTCTTTGTAAATCTTCCACAATCACAAAATTATTTTGCCAATCTTCACAAGGGTTAGTAGATCACAAAATAATCACCATTACTCCACTTTTCAATAACCATCACCAAGGACTTTAATTGCACAACTTCCTTATCTCTCCTAAAACCACTTGTACCATAAAATGAAATAAATAAAAACATTGCACAACTTTTTCACTCCCAAAACCACTTATACCATAAAATAAAATAAATCACAATATTGCATACCTTGTCACCTCATGAAAGAATTAATCCTCTTGAAAAAGAACAAGACAAACTTCACTTTTGGAACCCCTTTGTAAAATCAGAAATATATCTTTACACACACCTTATTATCCTTCTAAATAAGTTAGTCAAATATCCCTCTAAATAAGCTTTCCAACGATATATAATATGCCCCCTTTCCGAAATAAATTGAAACCTTTACATATATATGCCAACCTCCATTAATTGCACATAGGTCGGCCCTCCATTAATTTAAACTTAAACTTTAAAATTTAATATCTTCATCACCGGAGGTCCTTTTTCGATGAAATAAAATTCTACCTTGGATTTTAGGAAAATCCCTTTCCACATAAACACACCATGGTTTTAAATAAAACCTTTTATTTTACCTGCCTTGGTTTTCATAAAAACCCTGTATATATCCATGCTCTCCAAAATATCATGGATGATTATCTATGAAGTGCTTTTGCCACCAAAACTCAATGTGACATCAATGATCCATGTGACATCAATGACAACATAAAATGCCTCAAATTACCTCAAATTTCCAACAAATTCTTCCTCATTCACAAAAGATAAGTTGCATGGGGATTTGAAACCTTAACCTCTATTGTGTGAGCATCTTAGCAAGTATTTGGTCACTGATTTCACTACACAAAACTATGAAAACTCCTTGCCATGTTGCTTGCACTTGAACCTCTGTTTACCTCTTAAAAATTAAAATCATTAATCTATCTTCTCACTTAGCAAAGCAGCACCAAAATTAGTACCTTTAGCATAGCATATGAATCGCATAGATTTGAGGGGGGAAATGAAAATTATTTCCCCTTCTTATATACTTTGCTCTTTTCGCTTACACGTCGGCCCAAATTCAAATTTCGAATTTCGAATTTAAATTTAAATATTAAAATTTTAAAAACTTTGGTGCCCATTATTTATTTAAATTAAAATTTTAACCATAGGTTAAAATATTTTAATTTAAATAAATTAAATTAAATCCTTTGCAAACTACTCAATGGGTCTTTTCAAGGATAGATAATTTTTAATGATTCCTTGGACCTCATTTTATTCACCTCATCCTTTTGCTTGAAATATTATAATATTATTATTTATTTTTAGACCTACTTTTCCTTCCTTTGGTCTTCCATATTTTAGGCCTCTTTAGGCATATAATATTTAAAATAAATATTATATCCTATTTATTTTAACCACTTCCTTGCCTTTTGGAAAAACCACCTGATGACATTAATGACGATGAAACTTGAACATCAACCACTTGACATCAATGACAACAAAACTTGCTCAAATTTCCAAAAATCTTCCCATTTGTCATTGATGGCAACCCTTTTTCCTTTAATCATATCTTTTACCTTTTTTAGTTCTTCTCCCCTTGAGAAACTACTCCCCCTGAGAAACTGCTCTCCCCCTAACTCAAATCTCTCCCCCTTTGACATCAATGGCAAAGGGCCATCTTTGGGGTTTGTGTCTAAATATAAGACTCTTAGCTCAAACCCCTCCCCACATCCTCTCCTTAAGGTGGTTTAAATTTGGGGTGGGAGTATCTCTACTCCTAGCATACATTGCTCATTTTCTTTGTCCACCTTCTTCATCAACTGATCCTTCTGATTCCACTGAATATTCTTGTTCTTTCTTTTATCTAGACTTTTTTCTCTACACCACTTAGCCATATGCCCAATATTATTGCACTTAAAACACTTAATGTTGTGATTCCTTGAAGATGAAAATATCTTGAAGTTCCTCTTGGTGAAGACATATCCATTCATATCATGAACCCTACAATTAACTACCTTGTGACCAAATTGATTACAAGAGTAGTAATACCCTTGAAATAGGTACCCATTTTTAAAATTCCTTTTATTGGTGAAACCATGTCCCTATATTTCATGTGTCCTACACTACATAGCCTTGTGTCCAAACCTATGACATGAGAAGCAATGTCCATTGAAAAAACCTTGCCTTGATCCCATTGGTCTCTTAGTCTCTTCTTCCCTATGATGTTTCTTGTTCCATATATTCCTTATTTGTGCATTTTTTCTTTCCTTATTGAACTTTCTATTGTCCAAATTATCCTTAGAAGTCTCACTCTCTCTGACATCCTCTTCTTCTGAAGCTTCTTCTTCTTTGGAGCTTGGGATTAACTCCTCTCCTTGTTCTCTATGTTTTTCTTCAAAACCAAGTCTTTTTTTATTTGATGAAGATCTTTGTACCTTGATAATTTTATCCAAGGTCTTTGAGCTTCTCCCAAACCTGTGTAGCTTGTTTTTAGACTCTTTTACTTCCTTCCTTAGTGAAGCTAACCCATGCTCTAATATTTCACATTCTAAAACCTTTGTCTCTAACTTATCTTTAAATATCCTTGTATTAGCTATTGAATTTGTTATATCTTGTATAAACTTTCCTTTCTCTTCATCACATTCTTGAAATTGAAGCTTGAGTTTTGAGTTCTAATTTTTTACCTTTCTTAATTTATTTAGAGCATAAATAAGCTCACCTTCAAGATTAAATTCTCCTTCCTCTTCATTTTCTAATTCTTTGTATTTTAGATCATCTTCATCCCTTTCTGATTCATCTTCAATAGGATCACCTCCTTCTTATTCTATTTCCAAAAGAAGACTTTCTTCTTCTAGACCTTCAAGAGCATCTTCATATTCATCTTCACTGAAACTAAACCCATTCCTTGTGCAATGATATTCAAGATGACCAAAGTTTCCACACCTAAAACACTTGAGAATTATTGGTTCCCTTTTTGTATTTTCCTTAACATATTTGTTTCTACTATCAGAAATAGAATTTCTTCTTCTTAATTATCTAAGGACCTTTCATCACTATAACTTGAAATCTTACCTATCTTATCTGCACAAAAACTCTTCTTATACCTTTGGAAAAACATTTTTCCTTGCTTGCATTGTCCATCCCTACTTTTCTTTTGATACCTGTATTTTCCTATTTCTCTGTTCTTATGATCTTGTTTCTATTCACCACTACTATTTCTAGCTTCAGGAAAATTAGATGCATAGTGACCATATTTACCATATTTTAAACACTTAACTATTTTTGTACCTTTATATTTTCTTGTGTTCTTATTCATTCTGCCATAGTTTGCTTCTTCATCACTGGATAACTCATTACTTGAACCTGACTTCTTATCCTTTGTCTTCTTTGTAACTTTTAAGGCTGCTTATTTCTAGTGGATATGATATTCTCTTATTCTCATCTCAAATTTGTGAGACTTCCTTGTAACTCATCCCTTGTCAATGTTTCAATATATTGTGTTTCTTCTATGGCTGAAACCTTTTCACTCTACCTCTTAGGGAGTGACCTTAAAATATTTTGACAAACATCTGTTTCTTCAAATTTAAACCCAAGTCCTTACCTAGAGTTAACAACCTCATTCACACAAAGTAAGTATGTAGCAATATCTTCTTCATCCTTCATCTTCAAGTCTTCAAATATTTTCTTGTGATTTTGCAATTTTTCCATCTTGAACTTTTTGTATCCCTCATATATGATTTTCCAAATATCTTTTGTTGACGTGCAATGCATAAGTTTTACAAACTTTGATTTATGTAAACCACTTAATATTCCATTCATTGCATTTTAATTATTCAGTTGTAGGAGCTTACCATATTTATCTATAGGTGGAGTAACTAGCGGTATGTACTCATTCTCAACTACTTGCCATATATCATTTCCTTGTGCCATTAAGTAAATCTTCATTCTTACAATCCTAAATGCATAATTGTTCCCATCGAACAATGGTACCTTATTTCTTGAAGATCCACTCTGAGAATCCATCTATGTTCCTGTAAGTTTTTCCTTCAAGTTGTTAAACTCTTCAAAAGAAACATGCTCTGATACCAAGTGAAGAACACAAGCTTATACTCAGATTGGGGGTGCATAATATAAGACCAAATTTTACTTTTCTTTCTCAACAATATTATCCAATATATCAATGGAAATATCAATAGTAGTAATCAAAGCAATGCACAAATCATCACACATAATAGAGACACCAATTTAATGTGGTTCACCCAATGTGGGCTACTCCACAGAGAAAATATTTCACTAAAATTTTCTCAACAAATCTCTTGGGAATCCTTCCCTATTACAATATTTATGGACCTTTGTCCAAAGGAGACACCAATCCCCTAATCAATTTTATGGACACCAATCCATAGGATAACTCCTTCCCTTTTATTGGTTCGTGGATCTCTATCCACAAGAAAACTCCTTCTCCCTTGCTTTGGTTGGTGATCTTCTAGAAGACTACTGCCTCCACTACATTAGCTTATGTACCTCTCTCCATTAATAACCTCTATCCTCACTCAAAATACCTCTATCCTAACTACCCTGGCTAATGGATATCTATCCACTGGAGACTTTTATCCTCTGCTCTGTCACCTCCAAATATTTCTCTCAGCTCTGCTCAATCTCTATCTCAAATTAGCACTAAAAATTGTCCTCGATCTAGCACAAATCTTCTCACAAGTCTATCTCTGGTCTAGTACAAATTTTACCTTAATTCTGCACTAATCTCTATTCCAAATCTACACTAAACATTGTCCTTAAGTCTCCTCTAGGACTTATACAAACAATTACAAAACTTGCATACAAAAACTCAACTTAATCTCTTTCAGAAAACCTCTTCAATACCACAAACAAGTTTCACTCAAAATATTTTTCAACAATAAAAACATATAGATAATTATCAAAGACTCAATATGTTTCACACTCACAATATTTTTTACTCAACAAAACACTCTATCACTTTCAAACTCCTTTTTCAAATCAATTCAAAGATAAAGGATAATTTATTTCACATAACTTGAACTATCACTCCAATACTTTCAATCAATAATGCTCAATCAACTTCACTTAAAAATTCACCCAATGAAACACAACTTGCTTACAAACCCTAACCAAGTGTTTCACTATACTTCCAACAACTATCACTATAAATCTCAAACGTTGACTCAAGATGATTCCAATGTCACATAACAATGATACTCTTGTTCTTTCACGAACTCTAACTCAAGATAGTTCTCAATCTCACATAACAATGATACTCATGGTCTTTTACAAACACAAATCATGCAAATTAAATCTCATTCAAACATTTCCAACAATTCTTATCAAAAAATCCTTTTCACTCCAACTTTGCATTCCACAATATTCAATCCAACAATATTTCACTCATAATAATGATGTGCCCATACCTTTTGTTTTGATGGAGATATGTCTTCAAAACCTATCTTAATCACAATCAAATCCTCTTTGCTAATTTCAAGGTTAGATAGAAACAATATATCTCAAAATATCCAAAAAAATATTCTCCCCAATAATTATTTCACCACACAAAAATACCAAGTCACAAGTAAACCTTATAATATCCAAACTCTAAAAATAATATTCAAAAATCAAGTACCTTTACTAACACCTTATAAACTCAAATCTCTCAAAAATAACATCCAACATATAAAAATCAAATTCTTTTATTAACCCTTATAACTCCAAACCTTTATTTAATTTTTCTAAGCAAATAATTTTTAACTTAACCTTATAACTCCCTATGCATTACACTATGCAAAAATATCACGTGGCCTTTATAAACCTAGTATCTCGTAAACCTTCGATGATATATTAAAATAAAAATTAAAGGAACTTACCTCAATCTTGGCCCACATTAAAAATATTATGCACACCTTAGCTCCACCCAAACTCGAACCTACGACAAAATATCACTGTAGTGCCTTAGCCCAAGGCTAGGCTGTCATTGGGCTACATGCCCACACATGAACCCTTGTTCACGCACACCCTCTTATGCCTCCGTAGAATTTGGTGAACAACCAAAAGTCTTCCTCCTTCACAAAAAATAAGTCACATGGGGATTCAAAACCTTAACCTCTATTGTGCAAGTGCCTTAGCAAGTCTTTGGCCATCATCTGCACTACATAGTGCTATGAAACCTCCTTACCATGTCGCTTGCACTTGAACCTCCATATGCCTCTTAAAAATTAAAATCATGAATCTATCTTCTCACTTAGCAAAGCAATGCTGAAATTATTACCATTAGCATAGCATATGAATCACATAGAGTCGAGGGAAATGAAAATTATTTCCCCTTCTTATATACTTTGCTCTTTGCCCTTACACGTCAGCCAAAATTTGAATTTTGAATTTTGAATTTAAATTTAAATATTAAACTTTTAAAAACTTTGGTGCCAATTATTTATTTAAATTAAAATTTTAACCATAGGTTAAAATATTTTAATTTAAATAAATTAAATTAAATCCTTTGCAAACTTCTCAATGGGTCTTTTAAAGGATAGATATTTTTTAATGATTCCTTAGACCTCATTTTCTTCACCTCATCCTTTTGCCCAAAATATTATAATATTATTATTTATTTTTAAACCTGCTTCTCCTTCCTTGGGTCTTCAATATTTTAAATCTCTTTAGGCATATAATATTTAAAAAAATATTATATCCTATTTCTTTTAACCACTTTCTTGCATTTTGGAAAAACCACCTGATGACATTGATGAAGACGAAAATTGAACATCAACCACTTGACATCAATGACAACAAAACTTGCTCAAATTTCCAATAAGATGCCCAATTTGTATCACAAAAAGATAAAGGGAAAGCTTCATCTTTCCTGTTGACTATTAGAATTGTAGGTAAAAAATTGCATAATTGTCTTTTTGACTCAGGTGATTTAGCGAATGTAATGCCTCATGTTGTTTGCCAAAGGTTAGATTTGAAACCTACCCCTTCCAATAAAGTACTATTTCAATGGGATAAAATAGAATTTAATATGTTTGGTGTACTAAATCATGTTCATATACAATTATCATCAAAACCAAGAATTCAACAGTACATACACATACAAGTAGTAGATATCCTTGATGGATACAAAATGTTACCCAGTAGATACTGGTCAAGAAATTTGAATGGATATATGATTTTTCTCATATTTGGTTGACATGGTGAGGAGTTGCAAACTAGATTAGAATAGAAAGAGAATGCAGACTCAAATATTACATTAGAAATTGCAATAAGACCAATGATTTTTTCTATAATGAATCAGAATTAGGAGTATATACTCTTGAAGCTAAATAAAGTATTGATAAGCCTAAAATGAAGGTTTACGAAAAAACAAGTAAAAAATAAAATTTTAATTTGGACACTAAAATTTGATGGATCTAAGTCCAAGCAAGGTAGTGGAGCAAACATAGAATTGATCAATTCCAAAGGTAAGTCTCATTTGGTTGCTTACCAACTACAATTCCCTTGTACTTGCAACATTGTAGAGTATGAAGCTCTAATTTTTGGTTTACAACTAGCATTGAAGAAAAATTTCAAGTGTCTCAAAGTGCTAGGAGATTCTAAGTTGGTGGTTAAACAAGTAAGAAGCCAGTATGCTTGCCATGATAAAAGGTTAATTCATTATAGAAATAGAGTAAGAAATTTAATTGATGAATTTCATTCCTTTAACATTAAACTAATCTCAAGAAAGAAAAATAGAATCGCAGACTCTTTGGAAGTGGTAGCAAGTACACTGAAACCTATGGATAATAGAAGACTTAAGAATTTTTCTATTGAATTAGTAGCCTATCCATCAATACATGATAATGTGAAAAATCTCCAAGTGTTTGAATATGATAGACATATTTATGATTTTGTTACTAACTTTAGTACATTTGAAAATTAGGTTATTGATGAAGATGAAAGGATAGAAGATGATGAACAAGAATACCATGAGGTAGCCTTGAAAACAAATACAATTCCTAAAGGTATGGACTCTCTTGAAAACTATTTGATATTGATGATAAAATTAAGAAATGCAGTAAAGTTTCATTTCAAAATGTTGCATGTGATGTTGTTAATATAGGGACTAGTGAAAATTCATAGAATGTGTTAATAGGAAAAGCTTACACTAGTAAGGAAAAATAAAGAATTATACAAGTTATCAAATATTATGGAGATGTCACAGCTTGGAGCTATGAATATCTAAAAACATATAATCAGAATATTATAACTCATACTATCCCTTTGAAACTAGAAACAAATCCATTTAGGCAAAAACAAAGGCCTATTAATCTATTTCTAGAACCCCTTATTTAAAAGGAAGTTCAAAATATTTTGGATGCATGCATTATCTTCCCCATTAGGCATTCAACCTGGGTAGCTAATATAGTGCATGTACAAATGAAAACTATAGAAATTCACCTATGCATTGACTTTAGGAATCTTAATAAGTCTTATTAGAAAGATAACTATTTGTTTCCCTCCATTGATCACATTTTACAAATGGTAAATGGATCTAAAATGACGTATTTATTAGATAGATATTATGGATATAATCATATTATGATAGATCCTAAGGATATAATGAAGACCACATGTACCACTAAATGGGGCACCTTTACTTATAGGAGAATATCCTTTGTATTGATTAACGTAGGTTCTACTTTTCAAAGAGAAATGAATTATGCTTTTAGAGACCTAATTGGAAAATGCATAGTCATCTATGTTGATAATATTCCTATGTTTTCAAATAAATGGGTCAATCATGTTAATGATTTAAGAAAAGTATTTTAGAAATTTAGAGAACATGGTATCTCATTGAATCCTAAGAAATATATTTTTGGAGTAACTAAAGGAAAAATTTTAGGTCAAATTATTTCTAAAGATGGTATTTCTATTGACCTTGAAATAATTGAAGCTATACCAAGAATCCCTCTCTCTAGAAGTAAGAAATAATTGAGTTAATTCTTTGGAAATATCAATTTTGTTAGAAATTTTATCTTAGGATTTGTAGATATAGTTAGGCCACTAAATATCATTCTTAAGAAATATGTTTGCATTACTTGGACTTATGAAGCAAAAAAAACCTTTCAAGAAATTAAAGATGCCATATCTACTACCCCAATCCTAGTGAGTCTAAATTATACTAAGTCCTAAATTTACTCTTTTTCTTCTAAGCATTCAAATGCAAGTGTTTTAACATAGAAATATGAGAACAACGATGAAAAGCCAATTGTCTTTATGAGCTCTCCTTTGGAGGATGCTCAACTCAAATATTCATTACTAGATAAATAAGCTATTGCTTTAGTCAAGGTAGTTAAGAAATTCAGGCATTACATTCTACATAGTAGAATAATTTCCATTGTACCAGACCCATGTGTTAAAGTTATGCTTATGCAAAATTAGTTAGGAGAAAGAAGAGGTAAATGTATGACAATATTACAAGAATTTAATTTAGATATCCAACCTATGAAACTGGTCATAGGTCAAGGGCTAAGCAAAAATTTAGATGAGATAGATCCTCAAGTCCTCTACCAATAATATTCTATGGATAACATCACAAATGATGAGTGGTACCAAAATATTATGTACTACTTGTTGAATAATAAATGTCCAGATAACTTAAATGATACTCAAAGAAGAGCATTACATCTAAACAGTTCCAAATTCATGATCAAAGTAGGTATTTTGAAGAAACCATGAAGGGATATATCTTAGATGCTTAAATATATATGAAGCTACTCAAGTCCATAATGATTTTCATGGTAAGTATGAGACTAGACATGGTTCAACCAATGTCACTCCACATCAAATATTGAGAGCTAGATACTACTAGCCTCATTTTTAAGGATGCTCATGCTCATGTTAGATCCTATCATACCTACCAAATTTCTACCAATAAGGAAAAAAATGCTTCCATGCCCTTGTAGCCAATATTTGAGGCTCATAAATTCATCCAATGGGGATTAGATTTTATAGGAGTCATATGTCCCAATTATTTAACTAGTCACAAATACATTTTGGCTACAACCGACTACTGCACTCACTAAATAGAAGCTTTACCTACTAAAATTTGCACCACAAATATCATCATTCAATTCCTTGAGGAACATATTATCACTAGATTTGGAATGTCTTACTCTTTAGTATGCGATAATGGTTCAACCTTCACCTCCTTACAATTTTTTGAATGGGTATATGATAATAAGGCAACATTAAAAATTTCTTCTAACTATTACCCTCAAGGGAATGGTTTAGTTGAGTCCACCAATAAAATTTTGTTGGTAATAATCAAGAAAAACATAGATATAAATACTAGAGACTAGGGCAATACACTCAAATATTCCTTGTAGGAATATAGGACAAGAATCAAAGATTCAATAGGTACATCACCCTACCATATGGTATATGGCCAAGACCCTATCTTTCCCATAAATTTTAAATTGTTGACACTGCAATTCATCAAATATTATTTATAAGTTGATGATAAAGTTTAAGCTATATTGAATAACTTGATAAAATTAGATGAAAAGAGAGAGGATGCCCTTCAAAACTTCAGAAATACACCAGGGGATAGTTAAGATATGGTTTTATAAAAGAACCAAAAGTGAATCCTTCAAGATTTTTGACCTAGTTTTACTATGGGATAAAGCACATAAAAATAAAGGAGACCATGATAAATTTTAAAACCTCTAGTTAGGTCCCATCAAATTTTATAAATACTTAGATATAATGATTTTAGATTGTAGAATATGAGTGGAGAAGATACGCCACTACCTATTAACAGGTAATTCCTTAAGCATTACTTTCATCCCTAAGATAGTGCAGTAAAACGATCATTATATTATAGTTCTTTGTTTTGATGTACTTACTTTTACTTTTTTTAGATACAATTTTCATTTGTTTATTTTTTTTATCTAATTTTGAAGTTATTTTCATGTTAATTGTTTTAGGTATCTATTTGATTTTTATTTTTTAATTAATTCATTTCCTTTCATGAAAGTTTTTGTTTGCTTTCATGTTTTAGTTTTTATTTTTATATTACTTTTCCTCCCTCAATTTTTGACAAGTGGATTAAAATTGCAATCAAAATTTAGTTTATCTTAAGGAAATATTTATTATCAATTGAGGATGAATTACTTATTTTGAAACTAGGTGAAGTTGAGGATTAATGAATCGTATCATTTGGTTTTGTTCTTTGATTATGGGGCTGAAACAAATAAAATTAGAAAAATAGGAACATGGTGATGAAGCATCATATTTATCAATAAAATTTAAATAATTCTTAGATCATAACGATGAAGTCAACTTGGTTTGATGATTAGGTAAAAATATACACACTCTACTTTTAACCTTACAGATCCCTAACCCAAAAAGTACACTCAATGTTTGCAATTGATCAAAATACTTCTTAAATAAGAAGGAAAATATTAATAATGCAATAAATTAAAGTGCTTGGGTGATTCAAATAACCTCTACCAGAGCTATAGATTCTTTTTTTGTAGTATAGCAATATCTAGAAAGGATCGAGATCATATCCATTGGATCTTTGAATGCTTGACTGGTTGTGGATCAATGCAAAGGCAAATCATTTTTTGTATGAGTGACATATTTAGTAGCCAAACTTCAAATCAAGTGATGAAATTCTAATGGATTGAAATAATGGAAATAAATGCACTAGAACACACATTAATTTGAAGTGAAATGGAGAATTAATTTCAAAGAAAGTATGTTCAACCCCATTTTCTTAGAATATTACCAAGTGATTTGCATTTCATTAGTTAAAATTTTACTTATTTCAAGTTGGGTTCTTCATCCAAAATGCTCAAGATCATTTTCCAGCAAAGTCACCATTTTTTATTGCCATGGTACAACTCACCCCAATTTGGAAATCCACTTGAATTTTTGGGTTTAACTTGAAAGTTTTGCTTGCATCAAGATTTTTGAAAATTTGCTTACACCAAGATTTTTAAAGTTTTTTTTTTTTTGATCGGTAGAAAGGGTTTTGAAAGGTCCCTGAACCTTGTACAAGAGAGATTACAATAAATCCAAATCGACCGAGGTGGTCCAAGAAGAAAGAAAAAGAATACTTGCAAGCCTCCACCTTAGGGAAGGTGTCGCGAAATCGTGACCAAAATGGTGATGTCGTGAAATCACGACAAGAAGCGCCATTGAAGTCGAAGGAAGAAAAGAAGTCACAAAATCACGACAAGAATCACCATCGAAGCCGAAGAAGGGAAGAAGTCGCGATATCGCGATAAGTTGCAGGGTTGGAGCCAGTTGAGAAGAAGAGTCACGAAATCGCGACAAGAAAAAGGAGTCGCAAAATTGCTACAAGAATTGAGAACGCTTTCGAAGAGAAAAGGTGTCACGAAATCGCGACAAGAATGCAGACCGCAGCCAAAATAGAAAATGAGCCCCGAAATCACGACGAAAGTGGAAGCCTGCTGCCAAGAATAAATAGTGTCGCAAAATCGTGACAAAAAGGAAGACCGCCATTGGAGAGAAAAAATGTCATGATATCACGACAAAAATGAAAGTCCGTCGTTGGAGAGAAAAAAGGTCGCGATATCGCGACAACCTGGAAGCCCGTCGATGGAGAGAGATAAAGCGTCGCGAAATCGCGACAAAAATGAAGACCGCCTTTGAAGAGAGAAAAATGTCACGATATCGCGACAAGTTTGCGTAGAGCCACCCGAAGAGAAAAAGTGTCGCGATATCGCGACAAGTTTGCGCAGAGCCACCCGAAGAGAAAAAGTGTCGCGATATCACGACAGAATGGAAGACCACCGTTGGAGAGAAAAACTGTCGCGATATCGTGACCGAATGGAAGACCACCGTTGGAGAGAGAAAAGGTGTCGCGATATCGCAAAAAAAAGCAAGACCGCGCCTGAAGGCCAAAAGTGTCGTGATATATCGACAAGTTTGCGAAAGGGCACCCGAAGGGAAAATGTGTCGTGATATCGTGACAAGTTTGCAAAAAATAACTCGAAGGGAAAAGGTGTCGCGATATCGTGACAAGTTTGCAGAAAAGCACCCGGAGAGAAAAGGTGTCGCAATATCGTGACAAGTTGGAAGGTCGCACCAGAGGGAGAGAAAGGTGTCGCAATATCACGACAAAAAGCAACCTCGCGGCAAGGGCAAAAAGGATACCGCAGTAAGCTGAGATTTTGCAACCAACTTAGAAAAATGATGCAAAAACGCTCCAAAATGCCAAAACATAGCCGAAAAACCTGAAGACCAGTAACCCACTCACATTGTGCAAACATTGGAACTTGAAGACACATCCCTTAGGCCAATTGGAAAGGAATATCTCCAGACCTGGATGTCTATTGCGTCAACTCCCTTATTAGCAAGCCAGTCCATGACTTTGTTTCCTTCCCGGTATTGGTGTTGAATGATTAATTTTGGATAAACACCAATTAGTGTCTTGCATTCGTCGAAGATGGAAACAAGGGCCCAAGGAGGCACAGAGGTTCCTTTGAGCCAGTTGATGCAATGCAATGAGTCTCCTTCTATGATGAGTTTATTGATAGCCAAGCCTTCCAAGAGAATCAAGCTTTGGAACAAGGCCTGAGCCTCGGCCATATTGTTGGACTGAATTCCTAAGTTCTGTGCAAAGGCCAAAAATTTTTAAAGTTTTGATTACATTGAGATTTTGAAATTTTGGTACTTTTACATATTGAAGACTTGTTGCAATAATTCAGCTTGAATATTTTTAAATATTTGCATTTTTCAAATTAAATGTTTCAAAAAATTCAAATTTCAATGGTTTTCTAAGTTTAAAAAATTAAATTTCATTTTAGGGTTATTCAAATTTCATCACTTTTGCGCTATAATTTGATATAAAATTAAAATGGTCACAACTTTTGTCACAAAACTCTGTTTGAGTTGATTCAAAACTTGGTGGAAAGAGCTTGAGATCCTATTTAAAATGGTACCAAAGTTATAAAAATTGGATGTTCAATTTTTCTAATTGAAATATCTCAGGATCAACAATTTATTTTTTTATTATTTTAATGGTTTGGAGTACCCATTTCGATCATTTATACATACACAATTTTTTATAAAATTCTAAGCACTTTGAATTTTACCCTATATTTTTGCACAACGAAAAACAAAGTTGAAGTCCATTTTGGATGAATAAACCTTAACCATAAATACTTATTGGCCAATAGGACTTCAGAGTTGATGTTCATCCCCGCCACAATCTGCATCACTAAAGTTAAACCTTACCTAAATCTATATTATTTCCTAAGTTTCCCTAAGTCCATGTTCCATCTCATTTTTATTACATTCCTAACACCTAAGTGTAATCTTACCAAATGAATTATTTCTTGCCACCTTAGGTTTCCTTCAAAATGATATTTGTTGGGTCAAAAGAGAATTGAAGGCTCCAATTTGTCTTGGTGAAGCACATAAATCAAGATGAACGTTTGAGGTTTAATCAATCGAAGCGAGAGGATGGATAATATTTGTTCGGTCAAAGAGCATTAGGTAGTCCAAATTTCATCAGTTGAAAGGTAATGGATGGGTCTAGTTATGTCATCAACATCACCCAAAAATATTGGAAGGAAATATTTAATTCACCCAAGTTACATCAAATATTTAATGATTGTAGATACAAAAAAATGATCCACTTGAGTGAGTTATTTTTACTAGACCCCTAGAGAGACTCTTCAAACTTACCCAAAGCAATTCTAAGTATCTCTTTCTCCATTTTCTTCCTTTTTTTCTCTTTCTACTAAATCATACTCATCTTGGATGGGGTGCAATTTATCCTAGCTAGGATTTTGCTTAGTTTTTCTCCTTCGATGAAATCATGGTTGGCCCTAACGAGGCACAATTTCACCTATTTAGGATTTTTCCTTAAAAAACCCTAATTTTTTTAATTGGCATATTATTAGCATTAGCTCTCCTTAATTTTCCTGTGCATTCCTCATTTTGAATCCATTACAAAAGGTGGGTTTTAAGTCCTCTTTTTTCCCTGCCTCCCCAACAATTTGGATCTAATTTCTATTTCTTGAATTCTACTACAAGTAAGCTAACTCACAAGTTGACAAGTGCTCATTGTTCAAGTGTGAAATATAGTTTGTTGAAGCTCTATTTTTTGTTGCATTATATTGTGTGTTTCTACCCTTGGTGCACAAGTTTTGAAGCCCTAAGAAGATATTTTCTAGGATGTCTTCACCCTTCTGCCTACTTTTTCACTATCTACCAGGTTGATTTTGCATACTTTGCATTCATATATTAATTAGCTTTCAATTGCATATCATTAAATTCACATTCTCTGGTATTTACTTTTGGTTTTGCAAATCACACTCAATCATTTAGGGGTATGATTTCATCGATCTATGAAATCATGATAACTCTATAAGGAGTATGTTTTCGTATAGATCTATTTTAGGGGAAACCTGCTACTCCTAAGCCCTAGATCTAACTGTCACATTGCATTTTAAAAACTTTGCATGCTCTATGTTCTACTTTTACTATTTTGTTGCATTCTATTTTGTTTTTCCATCTTCCAAAGTTCAACTTTCACTTTCCTAGAGTGTTTGACCAGAATCAATTTAATGACTCGTTATTTTGGCTGATGTACATTTAACACCAAAATATTTATGCCAAGAAACATTTAATGCTAGAGATTTTGGTTGAAGAGAAATTTGATGCCAATAATTTAAGAGAAATTTTAATCAATGCTATAATTCAAATATTCTTGTTTAATTCTAAAGTCCTTAGCATTAATGTTAGTAATTTGGTCCTAAAATTAAATATGATTGACCTTAGCATTGGGCATATTATTAATCCAAGCATAAAATTAAAATGATAACTTTGATCTATAAATCTAGTACTTTGGATTTAAAATAAAAAAGGAAGATATATTTTTTATCATTCATGTGCTTTCATCCAATTTTTAAACCCATTTTAAAACATCTATTTTATTTTGGTCAAAATGTCTTAAGTTTATTAATAAACATCTGATTGAAACATTTTATAGCAAAAAGAAATAAACACCAAACATATGAAATGAAAAGAAGAGATTGCAATGTAATGGATGATTTTTCTTTGTATTAATATAGGGGAACCTGAATCTCCCAAATTTACAATACTTTACCCCATTTTTTTGGGAGATATATTACAATGATTTCTTCTAAAACTACAATTCTTTGAATGATGGTCTTCCAACTCTCTATAAAATATCTGGGTGTTCTTCACTCCTCTTCTATAGCTCCAAATGTGAGTGGGATTTTGTATATTGGAAGTAGGATCACTCTTAGCTCCAATAGCTCTTTAGATACCTGTCACCTGCACACAACAAACATAATAAAAATAAAATACCAATGAAACCCTTTAAAAATTAGTTGTAGAAATGAAAATAATAGTGCTAGAAACAAAGAAATAAAACCAGAATACCTTGCTAACAATTTAAAGCTTACCAATATTTGTTGCTAATGGTTTTGATGTGCTCTAGGTAACCGTGGGTGCATGGGTGGGGCTAGGAAACTGTAGGAGGGTGATTAGGCAATTATGGGAGTGTGGTTGAGGCTATATAGAAAAAGTCATCATAATGACACTCTAGGAATTTGAATCTTTGGCCTCCTCAAGATGCGTGCGAGTTTCTAGCATGATTCCAATAGCTTGATAGTATGTTATTTCAACCTATTTTGGTTAATGGGGTGAAGGTGCCTTTATAGGTACCTTGGGATTTTTGAAGTAAAAGGGAGGTGGAAATCTAGGATTACCAAGTAGTAATCCAAAGCTGCCAAATGGAAGTGGCATTTATAGTGAGTAACCTAGGATGTCTCACTTGACTAGGGTGATGTGGCTAATGGGTAGGTGCAAGTGGAGTGAGGTATGAGATATGTCCCATGTGAAGGGAAACGGGTGAAATGGGTGTTTGATATGTGGTAATGGGTGATGGTGATGTGGAAAGGACACATTTCTAGTGGGTAGGTAGCGTATCCTAGGTAGATTTTCTAGATTTGGAAAATCTGAAAATTACTTTTAATATGCAGTATTTATATGCCTAAGTTTGGACTTAGACGTATATTTTATTATACATATTTGAAATGTACAATGTGAATGGATTTTTTCAAGGGCCTAGGTTTTTGTGTCTACAGATACCTCTTTTTGTACCATGTTGTGTAAAACACAATGCGGTGGAAAAACAAGAGACACTTATCCTTATTGGATGGATAAATGGACTTAAATATTCTTGATGCACAAGAATGAATGACTTTTGAAAATTTTGATTTGTTTGCTTACCCTCTCAATTGGTTAATGGGTGAAGAATGAAACCCACAAACCAATTAACCAAATATGGATGATGAAAATATGTGGATGTGATGTATGCAAATGTGTGAAATTGAAGATCAACTTGATGCCCCAAGTTTGGGATGGTTTGTTATGTTTCAATTGCCTTTAGTTTTGATGATGTGCAAAATATTATGGTAAAATAACCAACCACTATGTGATTTCGGGTTCCCATGTGACTATAGCAATTCCTACCAAATTATATGGCGTTAGGAACTAGGCATTATGGGATCTTGAAAACATTAATTATTTTAATAATTACCAAATTTTGATATGATTGTTTTCCACTTTTGTAACCCAAAAAAAGGTGTTTAATGATAACCTTGTGAAAATTAGTTTAAACATATCCACACTCAAATATTTAGGGTACCACTTGATTTAATTCTACATGTGGTAATTTTGAATGATTTTTAACAATTTTCCTTATGGTAAGCTACCCATCCTACTGGATTGCATGGATTAGTAGTTGCTACAACTGCCAGATATATAGGGTAATTCACTATATACAAGGGTCACTACAGGTGATGATGTTTTTTGAAAATGATGATTTTAGAGCAAGGGTGTACTATTCCTATAATGGGAGGTGATTTAGAAGGCCTAAAATTGATTTTCAAAGTCTCAAACCCAACTTGTCCAAATTGTACAACTTGTACGATTTTCTTTGTGCACAATGTTAAATTGCAAAAATAGCTTGTACGATCACCAAATCGTATAGTTGTATGATAAAAATCATACAAAACTATACCTTGTATGATTTTATAATTATTCAATGCATTGGAATAGGTTTTTTAAGTCAAATCAATCAGTTTTGTAATTGATTTCCTCAAAGTAGCAATTATTCCTTATTTGGTAGGTTTTGTATTGCAACTTTGTTGTCAAATTGGGTAAAATATTAGTTTGTACAATTTGGTGCAACACTTGTATGGTTTGTTTGAACCCTTGTTGTAGCTTACACTAAGATATATCAGCCTACACAATCAATCTTCTCAAGATAACTTTTGGAGAATTCCTTTATGATAATTTCTCAATTCCTTCCAACATGAAAACTCTAAATCATTAGAAATGAAGTATATTCATCAAAAGCAGTTCCAAATATTATACAAATATCTATAGATGTCATTGTAAATCCATAATCCAATATGCAATAAATTCCTATTCACACACCAAGTCTATAGGATTACCAAAATCATTCATAATGTAATTCCATCAAATTAGCATGACAAGTTATGCATCCAACTTTAATTACAAAACCTATAACAACCCAAATATACAATGGAACTTATAATTACCTGGAAATAAAGAGAATTGCTATTATATTCAGATTATAAGGACTATTGTATAGTAAATCCTTCATCCTTGATCACAACAATAGGTTCAACAACCATAAACATTAACAACAAATTGTCAATACTACCATGATTAAATGAACTATCGATGAATAACTTCAATTATGAGTGAACATACTAAAAAATTGAATGGGGGGGCTATATAATGTAGGCCCAGAATATTTTAAAGTGGTTTTTGAGACATAACATTACTCACAACTACCATCCCAAATTAATTCCAAAACACTTTAGTACAAGGTTTTACTAAGTCTAATTTAATTTTTATCAAATTCAAACCAAATGCACATTTCACCTAATTTCATTGACATTTCACATAATACATTTGCAACCTTGTGTGTTTTACTCACACTTGTACATTTTTCTACTTGTACATTTTAGCCAAAATTGGGAAAAACTGAACAAAATTATGCAAATCAAAAAATAATTTCTTCTTCTTCTAGGAGGTGTTTTGCTGCCTACATCTTCCCTTCACTTTAAATTGGTTAGTGTCCTCATTCATTCAGTCTTCATAGTATTTTTTGACAACCCTTGGTGGTATTCATCAAGCTGCATATGCAAAGCGTAGTGCTCATCCTTCAATCGAGTTGCATATTGACTAACTTCTAGGGCTTTCAATCCATACTCATTGGCTTTCTATTCTATAGTGGTCATATTTGTGTCTAGATCGTTCTCATGCTCGGATGCTCCCTTGTGTAACTTCTCCATCAATAAGGCTTCTATTCTACATGTTATGGCTAATTCCTCATTTTTTTCTATGATAACCTATAGATTCTGATGAATGTTAGCTTCATAAGCCACCATGCTTTCATCCTTAGTCTTAAGTCAACAGTTAAAATCCATGATGATATCACTATAGCACTTGGTATACTTTGTCATCTCCTTAGTACTATGTGTATCGCCAAAATTTTTTACACCCTTACCTTCAGGCTAAAGGATTCATACCAGAAAGGGGGGTGAGAAAAGGATGGAACAATACCTCGAACAGAGAGGCCCTTTGAAGGTCATGCTTCTCAGGGGAGGGGTATAAAGGTGAATTTTTTATGGATGGTGGGGTTCACCAGGAAACTTTGAGTGGCATTTTCCATGCCTAGGTTGAGAATGGGTTTGATTTGTTCGTTTTATGTTCAATCATTCAGGTTCCTAGGTTGGCCAAAATGAAGCTAAGCTATTCTATATGAATATTCTGATTTACATAAAAACAAAAGACATAAATGAATCCTAATGTGATTGAATACATAAAATATATAAAATGGAGAAGAGTACACCTAATTTTTGATGTCTGATGAAGATTATGAAGCTTGTAGGAGTCCAGATCGTCCTGAATATGATAGGATCATCTGTAATTGTATAGATTCATCCCAAATCATAGGAGATCATCCGAGATCACCCAAGATCATCAGTGACCTGACGAGTTTGTAAGGTAAATTTGTCAGAAACCTGCAATCAAGAAAACAAACACACAAAACCAAAAATACAATTGCAAGAATGATGCAAAATGATAAAAATAATAGTATAGATGTTTGAATGATAAATTTAGATATCAAATTAAATGATATGCACTATTTTGAAAACTTATTTTGAATTTTATCATGTAATTATGCTAAATGAGGTGAAATCCCAGATGCAAAATAGAAGTAAATTAATCTAAGGCACCAATAAATAAGGAAAATGAGATATAGAATGCAAACTCAGGGCTCTAATTGCCCCCAAGCTGATTTGCAGACCGGATCATTTATAATCGTACAAGATCATTGTCGATCTTGATAGGATCATCTCAAATTGTAGTTGAATCGCTTGCGATGATCCAAGCTACCTCCGGCTGAAACATGTTGAGCAAGGTGCAACAAACAGTATTGTCATTGTTGTCAACACAGTCAGACAGATCTGTTGATGCAATGGACAGGAAGTTCAAAAGCTAGTCAGATGCAGAAAACAAGAGTTCAAAGGTTACTCAGAGTATGTACAGTGATTCTCCAAGAAGACCGAAGTGGACCACTTGCAAAAGGTCAAAGAAAAAGACAAGTAAGAAAAGTGTCGCGATATCGTGACATATACAACAGGCAAGAAAACTGTCGTGATTTCACGACATGTTAGAAGAGAGAGAAGAAGAAAGAAAAACTGTCACGATTTCGCGACATGTTGGAAGAGAGAGAAGAAGAAAGAAAAACTATCACGATTTCGTGACATGTTGGAAGAGAGAGAAGAAGAAAGAAAAACTGTCACGATTTCGCGACATGTTGGAAGAGAGAGAAGAAGAAAGAAAAACTGTCGCGATTTCGTGACATGTTGGAAAAGAGAGAAGAAGAAAGAAAAACTGTCGTGATATCGTGACAAGTTGGCAAGAAAGAAAAACTGTCGCGATATCGCGACATGTTGAGAAGCAAGCAAAACTGTCGCGATTTCATGACATATTGCAAAGAAGGTTGTACGAACGAAAAAGTGTCGCGATTTCGTGACATATTGCAAAGAAGGTTGTACGGACGAAAAAATGTCACGATTTTATGACATATTGCAAAGAAGGTTGTACGGACGAAAAAGTGTCACGATTTCGTGACATATTGCAAGGAAGGTTGTACGGATGAAAAAGTGTCACGATTTCATGACATATTGCAAAGAAGGTTGTACGGACGAAAAAGTGTCACGATTTCATGACATATTGCAAGGAAGGTTGTACAGACGAAAAAGTGTCACGATTTCATGACATATTGTAGGAGAGATAGTCCGAGAGAAAAAGTGTCACGATTTCATGACATGTTGCAGGAGAGAGTCAGAGAGAAAAAGTGTCACGATTTCGTGACATATTGCAGGAGAGAGAGTCCGAGAGAAAAAGTGTCACGATTTCGTGACATGTTGTAGGAGAGAGAGTCCGAGAGAAAAAGTGTCACGATTTCGACATAATTTGAAGGCAAGAGAAAGTGCTAAGGAGAAAAAGTGTCAAGATATCGAGACATGTCGCATTTTCATGACCCAAAGGCAAGTTAAAGCGCTAAGGAGAAAAAGTGTCACGATATCGTGACATGTCACATTTTCGTGACTAAAGGAGGAGAGAGAAAGTAAGAAGGCAAAAGTGTCACGATATCGCGACATGTTATGTTTTCACGAGGCCAAAGCTAAGAAACAGAGCAAAGAGAAAAAGTGTAGCAATATCGCTACATGTTGTATTCTCGCAGGCCAAAGTTAAGAGAAAGCGTACGGAGGAAAAGTGTAGCGATATCGCTACATGTTGTATTCTCATGGGCCAAAGCTAAGAGAAAGCGTACGGAGGTGAAAGTGTCACGATATCGTGACATGTGTTTTCACGGCAACAACAACAGAAGAGTTACAGAGGTAGTTGAAGCCGACGAAGACCGATGTTAGCCGACGAAGATTAGGGTTTGCAATCGACGAAGATTAGGGTTTGTAGCCGACTAAGATTAGGGTTTACAACCGACTAAGATTAGGTTTTTCATCATGAAAATATTGTTATAAAAGGAGGGCTATTTGGAGAATTGAGTGTGAAGTTGCATAAGTCATCGAATGCGTGTCGAAGTGTGAGATGTGGTCGTAAGAGCACAGATAGCGCAGAAGCGGCGAGATGATGGTGAAGTGCACAAAGTGAGCAAGTCATGTCGAATCGTGCTAAGTGTGAAATTTGCTAATAGAGCAGAGTGCGCAAAAGGGAGAAGACGATCGTGAAGGTTGATTGTAGATCGCAAAAGTGTGCGAAGTGATTGTGCAGAGAAAGTAGAAGGCGGTGGTAGATCGAGAAGGTGGAAGGTTGAGAAAGGTGAAGCAGACCAGTCAGGGTCTTGTAAAAGCAAAGGTATTTTATCATCAAACTTATAGATTCAAAATTGAAGTCCAAGTTGCAGCTTGGCATCAAGGGTTGGTGCTCCTTCCAGTTGGTGTTGGTAAATCAGGGGTTGGTGCTCCTTCCAGTTGGTGCTGGTAAATCAAGGGTTGGTGCTCCTTTCTATTGGTGCAGATAAATCAGGGGTTGGTGCTCCTTCCAGTTGGTGTTGGTAAATTGATTGTAAAGTTGGTGCTTTGCAAAGGCTGGATTTGGATGGTAGTCCAAGCAGTCATTCTTGAGGAGTAGCCAAATTGGTGAACCTCATTAAAATCTTGTGTTGTGTGATGTTCTCTTGTGATACTTGCTTTATCTATTTTTAAGGTTTCATTATTTTAGTTTTAAGAGCTATAAATTCATGTTTAAAGAACTACACTGATTCACCCCCCCTCTCAGTGCCATTGTAAGACTAACAATTGGTATCAGAGCCAAGTTCCCTTATCAGGCTAAATCAGCTAGGGTTGATCTTGGATTAGTATGCAATGGGTAAGAAGAATAGATCTTCCTCCAAAAGGGCATCTCAGTCAGTTTCAGTTCCTGTGGAAGAGAAAATTGAACCAGAAGAGGTTGAAGACTTCTTATCAAACAAAGCACCTTTGTTTGACGAAACTAATTACGCGATCTAGAGAATCAGGATGCAGGCATATCTTTGTGCTTTGGGATACTACGTCTGGGATTCAGTAATCAATGAATACACAATACCCATCACTCCTCCAACCGATGCTTCCGATAAGAATCTATTTGAAAATGACTCAAAAGCAAGGAATGCTATCAGGTGCGGATTAGTAGACAGTGAACTGGTAAAGATCAAGAGTTGTAAAATGGCAAAAGAAATATGGGACAAACTGAGGAGTATTCATGAAGGAGACGATGAGATCAAGGAGGTCAAGTTACAAACACATCAAGCTCAGGTCGAAGCTTTAAAGTTGAATAACGATGAGAACATAGAGATATATATGCTGAAAGTTAATGAAGTCCTAGAGGATGATTCTAAAAGAGAAACAAAAAAAGAACAGAAATGTGATGAAGAAGAAATTGATGCAGAAATAAATTTGAAAGAGGAACTAATTGCAGCTCTGGATGAATTGAAGATAGAAAGAAAAAGGAATAAGGAAATCTCAAGAAAGCTTGATGATGCAAATGAAATAATAACCAGGTTGAAAGTACAGGTAGAAGAATTCAAAAGGATTGAAGAAACTCTCAGGTCACAGATCAATGAGAAAGAGATTGGTTGCTGCAAACAAGAGGAAGAGACTATTTTATTGAAGAAACAACTAGAAGAGGCCAATACAAATCTCAAATTCGAGAAGAGCACAGAGTTGCTAGATAAAATGATAAGCCAACAAAGAAGCTCCATGGATAAGCGTGGTCTTGGATATGAAGCTGAACAACCTTCATCTTCCAACTCTGCAGAGAAGAAGAAGTTCACTGTTGAAGGATCGAAGCAAGAAAAGTTTGAAGCTGAATCTTCAAAAGGAAGAAAATATCAAAGGAGATCTACAGAAAAGCAACCACAACAAAAGAGGTTCTATCACTCTCACTCTATTCATAATAATACTTTTAATGGCTATTGTTTTAGATGCAACCAGTATGGTCACAAGGCAACTTATTGTGGATTGAATAATAAATCAAAGAGTTATGCTGGTAGAAATACATCTGCGTATCTGAGTGAACACTATGTACAATGTTTTCAATGTAATGGTCATGGGCACATAGCAAGGTTTTGTCCAAGCACTTTTGTATCTAATCTAAGGCAAAATAGTAGATTTCATCAGACGCAAAGAACGCAACACAGACAGGGAATAAATCATGTACATAAAAGAAAGGAAAATAATCATTCATCAAGGATGCACAAGAGACAACCACACAAGAGAAATGTTCGAGTTCACGAAAAGGTGCAAAACAGGGATGCAGTTGAAAAATCCAAGCCCGAGTTCAAGAAAGTTTGGAGAAAGATAGAAGAAAGGAAATCGTGTCTCCTTGGACTGAAGGAGACTACTCCTCTATTGCACTAAGCAACTCCAGGTAGCACATCCTCAGGGGGAGCAATCTTAAAGTTTTATTTTAATGCTCCTATGTATTTGTTTGGGTTTCTGAGGATGAAAGGCAAGTAGTTAGGGGGAGTTGTCGTATAGTTGTCGAAGTGTGTTTTCAGTTCATGTAGGTTTGTGGAAGTGCCGTGAAGGGTGGTGATTAAATTGAGAGTTCTCATTATTGGTAGTATTGCTATATGTCATTGTTGTACTTGGTGATGGTTCTTACTGCCACTGTCCAAAGTTAAGGATTATAACAGTTCAGATAAGTTGGTTAGTGAAAGATTGTTGCTCTAGCCGTATATATGTGTTTCGATAAAAGCAGTGGGTATTTGAACTACACATTGATGTGAAGATTGTTAGATCTATTTTGACGTTGTGGTGAAAAATATTGAAGTTTGATCATTGATTCATGTTTAGCTCATCAAGATGAGCAACTTTGCTTTGTGAATCATACCTATCCGAGGTCCAGAAGTATGAGTTTGAGTAAGGTGCACTATAGTTGGCCGTGAAGTGGTTAACAAAATATTGTTTTCTGATTCGAACAGTTGACAGTAAGGTGTGACCAGCGGTGACTGCAGAAAACATAGACCAAGCTGAAAATGTAAAAAGGGATTTGGTTGGTGTTGTGATACTGTGTTTGATGCTTGCACAGAGTTGACAGTAAAATTGCAGTGTTGGTACAGTGTTGGACAAAAGTTGGTACAAGTGTGAGTCACTTGTCAATTTTGTTGACAGATGTGAAATTAGCATTTTTGAATGGGAAGCTTGAAGAAGAGGTTTATATTGAGCAGCCAGATGGTTCCCAGCTTGGTGATGATCCCCACTTGGTTTGTAAGTTGAAGATATATGGCTTGAAACAGGCACCCCGAGCATAGTATGCATGGTAGCACGATTTCAGGCTAATCCCAAGGAGACTCATGTGACAGGAGTAAAAAGGATTGATTGTGGTTTCTTTTTTGAAAGTGATTGGTTTAATGCTTCAAGGTTTTCTGGTTTGAGAGTTGTTATTAAACCTTATTTTATAAGCATTGTTGTTGAAGCCATTAGTTGTGAAAAAACATTGAGGTTAGAAAAGAACATGAGTATCATTGTTATGTGAAGAATATTTTATAAGCATTGTTGTTGAAGCCCATTGGTTGTGCAAAGAACTTGAACTTGAGTTAGAGAAAAAAATTTTGAGTTGGTTGATACATGCTTCGACTAGGGTTTGTGATAAAGAGTTGTTCATTGAGGTGATTGGTTGAGTAGAGTTGATTGAGCCTAGTCAAGTGATTGGATGCATGTGGTTGTTCAAGTTCCATAAAATAAACTTTCCTTGATTTGAGTTGAGATTGAGATTTGAGAATAGAAGATATTAAGTCTCTAACAATTCTCTTTATACTTCTATGAAGTGGATTTGATTTGAGACTGTCATTCATTGTTGAGTTCATTTTGAGTACTACTTGAGCATGATTGATTGAGCCTTTGAAGAAGGCCTTTGGGAAATATTTGAGGACAATGTTGGGATAGATTTCTAGAGCAGATTTGGGAAAAGTTCTTGAGAGATCTTGGTAGAGAAGATTTGGGCAAGTTCTTGATGAGATTGCTAGAGAAGATTTGGACAAGTTCTTAGTGAGCTTGTTAGAGCAGATTTGGACAGTTCTAGCTTTTATTCAACATTGGACAAGTTCTATGTGAGCTTGTTAAGCAGGTTCTATGTGAGCCTATTGAGCAGGTTCTTAGTGAGCCCATTAATAGAGCTTTGGAGGTGACAGAGTACAGAGGACAGAGTCTCAATGGATAGAGATCCAACAGCCAACACAGTTGAAGATAGATCTGAGTGAGGATTCTTCAAGTGGAGAGAGGTCCACCAGTCAGTGCAGCAGAGAGACAGAGTCTTCTATAATATCACAAGGGTACTATGGAGTATGGGTTATGGTATCCAAAAGATGCAGATTGGGCAGGATGTGTAGATGACAGAAAGAGTACCAGTGGAGGTGCATTCTATCTTGGAGACAGATTGGTCACATAGAACAGTAAGAAACAAGAGTCAGTTTCCTTATCCATAGTAGAGGTAGAATATATTACAGCGACAGCATGTTGTACATAGGAGAAAGTTGCAGAAAGTGAGGTTAAGTTGGATTTTCATTCCAACAACATATTATGGAGTGGTCACGTTTCCCAAGAATTGACTAGCTATAGGGATCACATTCTCAGGGGGAGCATTTCAGTATTTGTTTATCTTTTTGCTCATGTTCATGATTTTTGCTAAATATAATAAATTTTGGCTGAGAATGTTGTGCATGGACTCAGGGGGAGTCTGCAGTAGCCCTTTGGTATTATTGTCAAAGGGGGAGAAGAATTACAGGAACATTGCACATGTGTTGCCAACAATTCCAAAGGGGGAGATTGTTGAGCAAGGTGCAACAAACAGTATTGTCATTGTTGTCAACACAGTCAGACAGATCTATTGATGCAGTGGACAGGAAGTTCAAAAGCTAGTCAGATGCAGAAAACAAGAGTTCAAAGGTTACTCAGAGTATGTACAGTGATTCTCCAAGAAGACCGAAGTGGACCACTTGCAAAAGGTCAAAGAAAAAGACAAGTAAGAAAAGTGTCACGATATCGCGACATATACAACAGGCAAGAAAAACTGTCATGATTTCGTGACATGTTAGAAGAGAGAGAAGAAGAAAGAAAAACTATCATGATTTCGTGACATGTTGGAAGAGAGAGAAAAGAAAGAAAAACTGTCATGATTTCATGACATGTTGGAAGAGAGAGAAGAAGAAAGAAAAACTATCATGATTTCATGACATGTTGGAAGAGAGAGAAGAAGAAAGAAAAACTGTCATGATTTCGTGACATGTTGGAAAAGAGAGAAGAAGAAAGAAAAATTGTCACGATATCGTGACATGTTGGAAGAAAGAAAAACTATCGCGATATTGCGACATGTTGAGAAGCAAGAAAAACTGTCGCGATTTCGTGACATATTGCAAAGAAGGTTGTACAAATGAAAAAGTGTCGCGATTTCATGACATATTGCAAAGAAGGTTGTACAGACAAAAAAGTGTCACGATTTCATGACATATTGCAAAGAAGGTTGTACGGACGAAAAAGTGTCACGATTTCGTGACATATTGCAAGGAAGGTTGTACGGATGAAAAAGTGTCACGATTTCATGACATATTGCAAAGAAGGTTGTACGGACGAAAAAGTGTCACGATTTTGTGACATATTGCAAGGAAGGTTGTACGGACGAAAAAGTGTCATGATTTCGTGACATATTGCAAGAGAGAGAGTCCGAGAGAAAAAGTGTCACGATTTCATGACATATTGCAGGAGAGAGAGTTCGAGAGAAAAAGTGTCATGATTTCATGACATATTGTAGGAGAGAGATTCGAGAGAAAAAGTGTCATGATTTCATGACATGTTGTAGGAGAGAGAGTCCGAGAGAAAAAGTGTCATGATTTCGTGACATGTGGTTTTCGTGACCCAAAGGCAAGAGAAAGCGCTAAGAGAAAAAGTGTCATGATATCGTGACATGTCGCATTTTTACGACCCAAAGGCAAGTTAAAGTGCTAAGGAGAAAAAGTGTCACGATATCGTGACATGTCGCATTTTCATGACTAAAGGAGGAGAGAGAAAGTAAGAAGGCAAAAGTGTCACGATATCATGACATGTTATGTTTTCACGGGGCCAAAGCTAAGAAACAGAGCAAAGAGAAAAAGTGTAGCGATATCGCTACATGTTGTATTCTCGCGGGCCAAAGTTAAGAGAAAGCGTACGAAAGAAAAAGTGTAGCGATATCGCTACATGTTGTATTCTCACGGGCCAAAGCTAAGAGAAAGCGTACGGAGGTGAAAGTGTCACGATATCATGACATGTTGTGTTTTCATGGCAACAACAACAGAAGAGTTACAGAGGTAGTTGAAGCCGACGAAGACCGATGTTAGCCGACAAAGATTAGGGTTTGTAGTCGACGAAGATTAGGGTTTGCAACCGACTAAGATTAGGGTTTATAGCCGACTAAGATTAGAGTTTTTCATCATGAAAATATTGTTATAAAAGGAGGGTTATTTGGAGAATTGAGTGTGAAGTTGCATAAGTCGTCGAATGCGTGTCGAAGTGTGAGATGTGGCCGTAAGAGCGTAGATAGCACAGAAGCGGCGAGATGATGGCGAAGTGCACAAAGTGAGCAAGTCGTGTCGAATCGAGCTAAGTGTAGAATTCGCTAATAGAGCAGAGTGCACGAAAGGAAGAAGATGATCGTGAAGGTTGACTGTAGATCATAGAAGTGTGCGAAGTGATTGCATAGAGAAAGTAGAAGGCACAGTGGGAGATCATAGAAGTGGCGAAGTGATGAACATGAAAGAGATTGGATAAGCTATAGACCAGTCAGGGTCTTGTAAAAGCAAAGGTATTTTTTTGTAAACTTCTAGATTCAAAATTGAAGTCCAAGTTGCAGCTTGGCATCAAGGGTTGGTGCTCCTTCCAGTTGGTGCTGGTAAATCAGGGGTTGGTGCTCCTTCCAGTTGGTGCTGGTAAATCAGGGGTTGGTGCTCCTTTCTGTTGGTGCAGATAAATCAGGGGTTGGTGCTCCTTCCAGTTGGTGTCGGTAAATTGATTGTAAAGTTGTTGCTTTGCAAAGGCTGGATTTGGATGGTAGTCCAAGCAGTCATTCTTGAGGAGTAGCCAAATTGGTGAACCTCATTAAAATCTTGTGTTGTGTGATGTTCTCTTGTGATACTTGCTTTATCTATTTTTAAGGTTTCATTATTTTAGTTTTAAGAGCTGTAAATTCAAGTTTAAAGAACTACACTGATTCACCCCCCCTCTCAGTGCCATTGTAAGACTAACAAAACACAGTGAAATCCTACAACAAAAATTGAAAACACAAATGCGAATGATGGGAGATCAGGGAGGGAGTCAGAGGGATAAACTAGAAAAATCCCAATTTATATAGGATAAGGGGGAGGTTAGGAGGTTGGGGATCATCCCAATCTGGGAGATCCTCAATGTGGGAATCTCTAATCATGCAGACATGCTTCTGCACAAGTTAGAGAGGTCATTGGAACAAAAGCTAATTGCAAAAATTTGGTTTTGGGATGAAATCGTCTGGACATTCTATTCCAGATGAATTCATCCGATTTGGGACGATATTGTCAGATCGACGATGATATCGTCAGATCGACGACGATATCGTCCAACAATCACAACAACCTCTAAAAATGGCATGAAAAATGAGGTAAGCGGTTAACGGGCGGTTTCGGGGTTAAAATTCAAATTTTTAATTTTTACTAATGGTTTAACTGTTCCAATTTTAGGGTGCTACATTTTGCCCCCTCTTTAGTGCATTTTCCAAAAAAAAAAGTGTTAAAGACAAGTTCTTCATGCTTTACGAGAAAGAAAAAAATTATTCCATTTTTTAGACGATGATTCTAGGTCAAATCGTATGACTGTTTGCTATGGTGCCCCCTCCGAGTTTTTACCCAAATCGAACGTTTGAGGTAAAAGCATGGAAAAGAAAAAAAATAAAAAAAAATGTTGTTTTTGAATAAAAATAAGAAAAATAGGGTAAAACCCTAATTCATTTTTATTGTTCACTTTCACTATTTCAGAGCTCTACAGGCGAAATGGTGGAAATGGCATAGCAGCATAGGCTTCAAAGAGACAAAAGCAGCTGGAGAGGATGGAGGAGAGGAGAAAGGAGAGGAGAGATAGAATCCCTCCTCAGTAGAGGGATAGGCCACCATCACTCGATAGGGGCAAGGGTGTCGAGGTGGAGGAGAGCAGTGATATGACAGCTCTTCGGGCGAATAATGCCCGCCTACGAGCTCAGGTGCAGACTCTGTAGGATGAGGCTACATGGCTAAGGCTCATAGTGGAGGGGCGAGCATTCTAGATCTAGCACGGTCAATTGCTCATACCACATTCGATCACGGAGTGTACTACTAGCTTGTTCCAAAGGGCTAGAGGATACAGTTCCCAACCGACATTGCGGAGTCGATCAGGATGGGGTCTTCAAGGACATCATCATGATCAATGTCGAGGACCCATGACACAGGACAAAATTCAATGGGACCACATCCTCCACCTCAGGGTTGGAGAGGAGATGAGGCTAAGATCTCGAGGTCTTCTCAAGACTATATGCACTTTGTACATAGCCTATTTTTGAGATGATTGAGTATGCTAGGGTATAGATTATGGCATACCAATCCGTTTTGATACGATGTATACACTTCTTGATATATGTATGATGTTGTTTTTGTGATATGACTTGTGCATATGTTTTATGATGCTTTAATATTTTAATTGTTGATTGACTATTCATGTAATTATGTCTTTGAAAATAGTATAATTTTATGTCATACTATAAAATTAAATGAAATAATATGATTTAAACAAAGTGGTTGTTGTGGTGTGTTTTGATGAAAATAAAATGACTTCTAACAATAATTTCAAAGGAAATTGTGGTTGTTACTTGAGCATTTCATTGAGTCGCTACTCGCTAGGTCATCAAGCTAATACCAGTATGAGAGATATATTACTACAAGTAAAAGGGTGCTTAAGAGAATTTCTTAAGACTTTGTGTTGTGATGATGAAATGATGATAGTGATGATCTATTTTTAGATTTCCATGAAAATATTATGCATGAAATATTAAAAATATGATTTGTGCTAGGCATAAAATTCCTAAGTATGATAGAAATTTGAACAATTCCCTAGGAATTATACCATCGTCGCAAAAAAAAAATGAATGTTGACATAATGAAATGAAATAGAGAAGTTTTCGTTCTTTTTAAAGCATAATTGTGTAACATAATGATTTAAGCCATATTATTTTATTGATTAAATAAATGGGAAATAAAATTAGAATTATGGTTTGCGCTAGGCATAGAATTTTAGGTATATACTTATACCATCATTGCGAAATCCAAAGAAGAAATTGATATAATAGTTTTATTGCATAGTTGTTTTTTGATTTTGAGAAAAATAAAAAATATACAAATGAGGACTTGCACTAGGAATAAAATTCTAATTTAGGTTTAGGAACTATACCATCATTGCGAAAGTCAAAAATATTTAAATGTGACTTTATTGCTAGATTTTTGAACATGTTTTGCAAGAAAATTGTGGATTTTTGAAAAAAATGTATTTAATTGATTTTACGCTAAGCAGATATTCTCAGGTAAGAAATTCAAATTATTCCAAAAGATTTGAATAAATATTTTAAATTATTTCAAAGACAAAATTTAGATTTATAAGGAACCCCATGTGCATACGTGAGTTCATTGTCGATCTTGATCTATCATAATGATACAAAATATCTCAAAAACAAATGTGTGTGCAATTGTAATGTTTATTTACCAATTTTGAGCAAGATAATTTGATACAAGTAATTTGAATTAACCAAATGAGTGTTCGTTGACCATGATTTATATGCATGTAATCGTACTAGACTACTATGTAATTCGGGTCATCAAGAGCTAGCTGATCCATAAGTAGACATAGGTCTGTACAAAATAAGGTCGCTAATGTGATAGACATGTCACCACGCAAAAAGGAATTACCCAAGGCCAAGAAGGTTGGGCACAAACCACCTGTTATGGGGCTTACCTCATGGTTTTTGAATAATTGAGAATTCCAGGGATTCAAGCTTCACACTTCCTTCTTTCAAAAGGGGGGGAGGATTTATTGCTTTTTGCTTTTTATTTTCTTTTATTTTTCTATTTTTTTTGTATTTGCTTGACACTGAGATAATGCTGAAATATTGCTGAGATGGTACAAAATGATACTAAAATAATGCTTCTGAATAATTTCTCTTTTTTCTCATGATTTTTCTTGATTTTCTTTTTATTTTTCTTTTTCTTCCTATACTAGGGATACTTGCTCGGATTGGTTGTAGAGCAAGGGATTTTTATTCTGGGAAGGGGTGAGCTTGTCCTTTTGTCAATTCTCAAATATTCTAGACCATGTGCATGATAGGATAACAAGGGAAACTTTTTGCTCAAGAGACTATTTCTACTGGGTAGCAACATTTTGAATTTTCAATGAAATCATTTTAATGTGAAAAGGTGTACTTGGTTCAAGTAAATAACAAGATTAGTTCTCTATGCTCAAAACTTTATTTAATTGAACTGTGGAATTCAATATAAGAGAGATTAATATTCATTTCAAATAATATCAAGATATTTATTCATGTGAGTGTGAAAGTGTGGGGTTCCAGATAAATGCTAATTTATCCAAAATAACTGAAAATATATCTGCAATACTTCAAGAATTGACAGGTGCAAAATAGAAGATGTTTTTGAGGATTTTGATGATTTTGACTTTTTCTATTTTGATTTTAATGTATGAATTGAGAGAATACATAATATTACTTTTTTTGAAATTTTTATATGAATTACTAATATGAGACAATATGTATAATATATACAGTTACGGAATTACAAAATTTATGCATAATAGCACTTAAGATGCATAATGTTCATAGGTTCTTTAAGATCTCTACCATATAAGGTAGCTAATATATATGCTCCCGATCCAAATTTAGCAGTGATAATATATGGCCCAAGCCAGTTAGGCTTGAATTTGCCTTTAATGTCTTTAGTTTCATTAGTATTTTTTTTATTTTCTTTTAAGATGAGGTCGTCAATCTCAAAGGATCGATTATGAAATTTCTTGAGATATGCTTGTTTGAGTTTGTTCTGGTAGGCACGAAGATGCTCCAAAGAATTAATGTGCTTCTCATATAGGAGTTCCAACTAATTAAATCTGCCAGCATGATATTTGTCTCCTACTTCAGTATCTTGAAGTAGCAGAGCCAAAGAAGGAACTTCTAGTTCAAAGGGAAAAACAACAGCACCATAAACCAAAACAAAAGGTAAAGTGTTCGTGGGAGTACGAATGCTAGTTTGATAAGCCCACAAAGTAGGATATAATTGAATGTGCCAATCACAGCTAGATTTATTGACTAGTCTCTTGAGGATTTTAATTAATGTTTTATTAGATGCTTCTGCTTGGCCATTACCCTGAGGATAATAGGGAGTGGACCAACGATGTTGAATTTTATATTTTTGACATAGTTTCTTTACATATTTGTTTTTGAAACAAGTTCCATTATCCAAGATGAGATTTGTAGGAATTCTGAACCTACAAATAATTTTATTAATAATAAACATTGAAACTTGCGTTCAAGTGCAAGAAGCTAAGGGCATAACTTCGACCCACTTCGTAAAATACTCGGTGGTTGTTATGATGAATTTGTGTCCATCAGATGACACATGATTGATTTTTTTTATGATGTCTAAGCCCCATTTTGAAAATGACCAAGAAGATGAAATAGCCTGTAGTTCTTGTGCAGGTGCATGGACAAGGTCAACGTGTTTCTAGCACTTGTCGAAATGGTGCACGTAATCATGTGCATCATTCTCCATGGTAGGCAAAAAATATCCTATCCTAAGGAGCTTCTTAGAAATGGCGCTACCACTAAAGTCTCCCCCATAAGATCCATCATGGGCTTCACTCAAAGCTGATCTAGAATCTTCTAGATTCAAACATCTTAATAGGATACCTTCAAAAGATCTCCTATATAATATATTGCCAATTAACCAAATATGGATGATGAAAATATGTGGACGTGATGTATGCAAATGTGTGAAATTGAATATCAACTTGATGTCCCAAGTTTGGGATGGTTTGTTATGTTTCAATTGCCTTTAGTTTTGATGATGTGCAAAATATTATGGTAAAATAACCAACCATTATGTGATTTTGGGTTCCCATGTGACTATAGCAATTCCTACCAAACTATATGGCATTAGGAACTAGGCATTATGGGAGCTTGAAAACATTAATTATTTTAATAATTACCAAATTTTGATATGATTGTTTTCCACTTTTGTAACCCAACAGAAGGTGTTTAATGATAACCTTGTGAAAATTATTTTAAACATATCCACACTCAAATATTGAGGGTCCCACTTTATTTAATGCTACATGTGGTAATGTTGAATGATTTTTAACAAATTTCCTTATGGTAAGCTACCCATCCTACTAGATTGCATGGATTAGCAGTTGCTACAACTACCAGATAAATAGGGTAATTCACTATATACAAGGGTCACTACAGGTGATGATGTTTTTTGAAAATGATGATTTTAGAGCAAGGGTGTACTATTCCTAGAAGGGGAGGTGATTTAGAAGGCCTAAAATTGATTTTCAAAGTCTCAAACCCAACTTGTCCAAATTGTACAACTTGTACGATTTTCTTTGTGCACAATGTTAAATTGCAAAAATAGCTTGTACGATCACCAAATTGTATAGTTGTATGATAAAAATCATACAAAACTATACCTTGTATGATTTTGTACTTATTCAATGCACTGGAACAGGTTTTGTAAGTCAAATCAATCAGTTTTGTAATTGATTTCATTGATTTCCTCAAAGTAGCAATTATTCCTTATTTGGTAGGTTTTGTATTGCAAATTTGTTGTCAAATTCGGTAAAATATTAGTTTGTACAATTTGGTGCAACACTTGTACGGTTTTTTTGAACCCTTGTTGTAGCTTACACTCAGATATATCATCCTACACAATCAATCTTCTCAAGATAACTTTTGGAGAATTCCTTTATGATAATATGCTCAATTCCTTCCAACATGCAAACTCTAAATCATTAGAAATGAATTATTTTCATCAAAAGCGGTTCCAAATATTATACAAATATCTATAGATGTCATTGTAAAGCCATAATCCAATATGCAATAAATTCCTATTCACACACCAAGTCTATAGGATGACCAAAATCATTCATAATGTAATTCCATCAAATTAGCATGACAAGTTATGCATCCAATATTAATTACAAAACCTATAACAACCCAAATATACAATGGAACTTATAATGACCTGGAAATAAAGAGAATTGCTATTATATTCAGATTATAAGGACTATTGTACAGTAAATCCTTCATCCTTGATCACAACAATAGGTTCAACAACCATAAACATTAACAAAAAATTGTCAATACTACCATGATTAAATGAACTATCGATGAATAACTTCAATTATGAGTGAACATACTAAAAAATTGAATGGGGCCGCTATATAATGTAGGCCCATACTATTTTAAAGTGGTTTTGAGATAAAATTACTCACAACTACCATCCCAAATTAATACCAAAACACTTTAGTACAAGGTTTTACTAAGTCTAATTTATTTTTTATCAAATTCAACCCAAATGCACATTTCACCTAATTTCATTGAGATTTCACATCTTACATTTGCAACATTGTGTGTTTTACTCACACTTGTACATTTTTCTACTTGTACATTTTAGCCAAAATTGGGAAAAACTAAACAAAATTATGCAAATCAAAAAATCATTTCTTCTTCTTCTAGGAGGTGTTTTGCTGCCTATATCTTCCCTTCACTTTAAATTGGTTAGTGTCCTCATTCATTAAATCTTCATAGTCTTTTTTGACAACCCTTGGTGGTATTCATCAAGCTGCATATGCAAATCCTGGTGCTCATCCTTCAATCAAGTTTCATATTGACTAACTTCTAGGGCTTTCAATCAATACTCATTGGCTCTCTATTCTATAGTGGTCATATTTGTGTCTAGATCCTTCTCATGCTCGGATGCTCCCTTGTGTAATTTCTCCATCAATAGGGCTTCTATTCTAGATGTTATGGCTAATTCCTGATTTTTTTCTATGATAACCTATAGATTCTGATGAATGTTAGATTCATAAGCCATCATACTTTCATCCTTAGTCTTAAGTCAACACTTAAAATCCATGATGATATCACTGTAGCACTTGGTATACTTTGTCATCTCCTCAGTACTATGTGTATCACCCAAATTTTTTACACCCTTACCTTCAAGCTAAAGGATCCATACTCGAAAGGGGGGTGAGAAAAGGATGCAACAATACCTCGGATGGAGAGGCCTTTTGAAGGTCATGCCTCTCAAGGGAGGGGTATAAAGGTGAATTTTTGACGGATGGTGGGGTTCACCAGGAAACTTTGAGTGGCAGTTTCCATGCCTAGGTTGAGAATGGGTTTTATTTGTTCTTTTTATGTTCAATCATTCAAGTTCCTAGGTTTGCCAAAATGAAGCTAAGCTATTCTATATGAAGATTCTAATTTACATAAAAACAGAAGACAAATGAATCCTAATGTGATTGAATACATAGAATATATAAAATGAAGAAGAGTACACCTAATTTTTGATGTCTGATGAAGATTGTGAAGCTTGCAGGAGTCCATATCATCCTGAATATGATAGGATTATCTGTAATTGTACAGAATCATCCCAAATCATAGGATATCGTCCAAGATCACCCAAGATCATCAGGGACCTGACAAGTTCGTAAGGCGAATTCATCAAAAACTTGCAATCAAGAAAACAGACACACAAAACCAAAAATACAATTACAAGAATGATACAAAATGGTAGAAATAAAAGTATAGATGTTTGAATGATAAATCTAGATATCAAATTAAATGATATGCATTGTTTTGAAAACTTATTTTGAATTTTATCATGCAATTATGCTAAATGAGGTGAACTCCCAAATGCAAAATAGAAGTAAATTAATCTAATGCACTAATAAATAAGGAAAATGAGATAGAGAATGCAAACTCAGGGCTCTGATTTCCCCCAAGATGAATTGTAGACCGGATCGTCTATAATCATACAAGATCATTGCCGATCTTGACAGGATCGTATCAAATTATAGTTGAATCGCCTACGAAGATCCGAGCTACCTCCGATTTAAACACAATGAAATCCTACAACAAAAATTGAAAACACAAATGCGAATGATGGGAGATCAGGGAGGGAGTCAGGGGGATAAACTAGAAAAATCCTAGTTTATATAGGATTAGGCGGAGGTTAGGAGGTTGGGGATCATCTCAATCTGGGAGATCCTCAACGTGGGAATCTCCAATCATGCAGACATGCTTCTGCACAAGTTGGAGAGGTCGTTGGAATAGAAGCTAATTGCAAAAATTTAGTTTTGGGATGAAATCGTTTGGAAATTCTGTTCTAGATGAATTCGTCCGATTTGGGATGATATCATCAGATCAACAATGATATCGTCCAATGGTCACAACAACCTCTAAAAATGGCATGAAAAATGAGGTAAGCGACTAACGGGCAGTTTCGAGGTTAAAATTCAAATTTTTACTTTTTACTAATGGTTTAACTATGCCAATTTTAGGGTGCTACATTTTTCCCCCTCTTTAGTGCATTTTTCAAAAAAAATGTGTTAAATACAAGTTCTTCACGCTTTACAAGAAAGCAAAAATTTATTCCATTTTTTAGACGATGATTCTAGGTCAAATCGTATGACTATTTTCTATGGTGCCCCCTCTGATTTTTTACCCAAATCGAACGTTTGATGTAAAAGCATGGAAAATAAAAAAATAAAAAAGATGTTTTTGAATAAAAGTAAGAAAAATAGGGTAAAACCCTAATTTATTTTTACTGTTCACTTTCGATGTTTCAGAGCTCTATAGACAAAATGGTGGAAACGACATAGCAACATAGGCTCCAGAGAGATAGTAGCAACCATAGAGGAGGGATGAGAGGAGAAAGGAGAGGAGAGACAGACTCCCTCATCAGTAGAGGGATAGGCCACCATTTCTTGATAGGGGCAAGGGTGTCGAGGTGGGGGAGAGCAGTGAGATGATAGCTCTCCGGGAAGAGAATGCCTGCCTACGAGCTCAGGTGTAGACTCTGTAGGATGAGGCTGCATATATCAGGGCTTAGAGTGGAGGGGTGAGTATTCTAGAGTTGGCACGGTCAGTTGTTTAGACCACATTCTATCAGGGAGTGTACTACTAGCTTGTTCGAGAGGGCCAGAGGATACAATTTCCAGCTAGCATTATGGAGTCAATCAGGATGGGGTCATCGAGGACATCATCAAAATTGACATCGAGGACCCATGACATAGGACGAACTTCGATGGGACCACCTCCTCCACCTCATGGCGGGAGAGGAGATGAGACTGAGATGTCAAGGTCTTCTCGAGACCATATTTACTTTGTACATATCCTATTTTTGAGATGATTGAATATGCCAGGGTATAGATTGTGGCATACCAATCCGTTTTGATACGATGTATATACTTCTTGATATATGTATGATGTTATTTTTGTGATATGACTTGTGCATTTGTTTTATGATGCTTTAATCTTTTAATTGTTGATTGACTATTCATGTAATTATGTCTTTGAAAATAGTATAATTTTATGTCATGCTATAAAATTAAATGAAATAATCTGATGTAAACAAAGTGGTTGTTGTGGTGTGTTTTGATGAAAATAAAATGACTTCTAACAATAATTTCAAAGGACATTGTGGCTGTTATATGAGCATTTCATGGAGTCACCGCTCGCTAGGTCATCAAGCTAATCCCAGTATGAGAGAAATATTGCTACAAGTAAAAGGGTGCTTAAGAGACTTTCTTAAGACTTTGTGTTGTGATGATGAAATGATGATAGTGATGATTTGTTTTTAGATTTCCATGAAAATATTATGCATGAAATATTAAAAATATGATTTGTGCTAGGCATAAAATTCCTAAGTATAATAGAAATTTGAACAATTCCCTAGGAATTATACCATCATCGCAAAAAAAAATGAATGTTGGCATAATGAAATGAAATAGAGAAGTTTGCATTCCTTTTAAAGCATAATTGTGTAACATAATGATTTAAGCCATATGATTTTATGGATTAAATAAATGGGAAATAAAATTAGAACGATGGTTTGCACTAGGCATAGAATTTTAGGTATAGACTTATACCATCATCGCGAAATCCAAAGAAAAAATTGATATAATAGTTTTATTGCATAGTTGTTTTTTGATTTTGAGATAAATAGAAAATATACAAATGAGGACTTGCACTAGGCATAAAATTCCAATTTAGGTTTAGGAACTATACCATCATTGCGAAAGTCAAAAATATATAAATGTGACTTTATTGCTAGATTTTTTAACATGTTTTGCAAGAAAATTTTGGATTTTTGAAAAAAATGTATTTAATTGATTTTACGCTAAGTAGATATTCTCAGGTAAGAAAGTCAAATTATTCTAGAAGATTTGAATAAATATTTTAAATTATTTCAAAGACAAAATTTAGATTTATAAGGAACCCTGTGTGCATATGTGAGTTCATTGTCGATCTTGATCTATCATAATGATACAAAATCTCTCAAAAACAAATGTGTGTGCAATTGTAATGTTCATTTACCAATTTTGAGCAAGATAATTTGATACAAGTAATTTGAATTAACCAAATGAGTGTTCGTTGACCATGATTTATATGCATGTAACCATACTAGACTACTATGTAAGTTGGGTCATCAAGAGCTAGCTGATCCATAAGCGGACATAGGTCTGTACAAAAGAAGGTCGCTAATGTGACAGAAATGTCACCACACAAAATGGAATTACCCAAGGCCAAGCAGGTTGGGCACAAACCACCTGTTATGGGGCTTACCTCATGCAGTTTTTGAATAATTGAGAATTCCAGGGAATCAAGCTTCACACTTCCTTATTTCAAAAGGGGGGGAGGATTTATTGTTTTTTTCTTTTTCTTTTCTTTTCTTTTTCTATTTTTTTTTGTATTTGCTTGACACTGAGATAATGCTGAAATATTGTTGAGATGGTACAAAATGATACTGAAATAATGCTTTTGAATAATTTCTCTTTTTCTCATGATTTTTCTTGATTTTCTTTTTCTTTTTCTTTTTCTTCCTATACTAGGGATACATGCTCAGATTGGCTGTAGAGCAAGGGATTTTTATTCTGGGCAGGGGTGAGCTTGTCCTTTTGTCAATTCTCAAATATTCTAGACCATGTGCATGATAGGATAGCAGGGAAAACTTTTCGCTCAAGAGACCATTTCTACTATGTAGCAACGTTTTGAATTTGCAATGAAATCATTTTAATGTGAAAAGGTGTATTTGGTTCAATTAAATAACAAGATCAGTTCTCTATGCTCAAAACTTTATTTAATTCAACTATGGACTTCGATATAAGAGAGATTAATAATCATACCAAATAAGATCAAGATATTTATTCATGTGTGTGAAAGTGAGGGGTTCCAGATAAATGCTAATTTATCTAAAATAACTTAAAATATAACTGCAATACTTCAAGAATTGACAGATGCAAAATACAAGATGTTTTTGAGGATTTTGATGATTTTTATTTTTTTATGTTTTGATTTTAATGTATGAATTGAGAGAATACATAATATTACTATTTTTGAAATTTTTATATGAATTACTAATATGAGACAATATGTATAAAATATATAGTGACGAAATTACCAGATTTATGAATAATAGCGCTTAAGATGCATAATGTTCATAGGTTCTTTAAGATATTTACCATATAAGGTATCTAATCTATATGCTCCCGATCCAAATTTAGCAGTGATAATATATGGCCCAAGCCATTTAGGCTCAAATTTGCCTTTAATGTCTTTAGTTGCATTAGTAATTTTTTTATTTTTTTTTAAGACGAGGTCGTCGATCTCAAAGGATCGATTATGAACTTTCTTGAGATATGCTCATTTGAGTTTGTTTTGGTAGGCACAAAGATGCTCCAAAGCATTAATGCACTTCTCATCTAGGAGTTCCAACTGATTAAATATTCTAGCATGATATTCATCTCCTAATTCAGTATCTTGAAGTAGTAGATCCAAAGAAAGAACTTCTAGTTCAAAGGGAAAACCAACTTCAGTGCCATAAACCAAAAAAAAAGGTGAAGTGTTTGTGGGAGTACGAATGCTAGTTCGATAAGCCCACAAAGCAGGATATAATTGAATGTGCCAATCACAACCAGATTTATTGACTAGTCTCTTGAGGATTTTAATTAATGTTTTATTAGATGCTTCTGCTTGGCCATTACCCTGAGGATAATAGGGAGTGGACCAATGATGTTGAATTTTATATTTTTGACATAGTTTCTTTACATCTTTGTTTTTGAAACAAGTTCCATTATCCGAGATGATATTTGCAAGAATTCGAAACCTACAAATAATTTGATTAAGAATAAAATTTGAAACTTGCGTTCGAGTGCAAGAAGCTAAGGGCATAGCTTCGACCCACTTCGTAAAATACTCAATGGCGGTTATGATGAATTTGTGTCCATCATATGACACATGATTGATTTTTTTGATGATGTCTAAGCCCCATTTTTAAAATGGCCAATGAGATGAAATAGCCTGTAGTTCTTGTGCAGGTGCATGTACAAGGTCAGCGTGTTTCTAGAACTTGTCAAAATGGTGCACGTAATCATGTGCATCATTCTCCATGGTAGGCCAAAAATATCCTATCCTAATGAGCTTCTTAGCAATGGCGCTACCACTAAAGTGTCCCCCACAAGATCCATCATGGGCTTCACTCAAAGATGATCTAGACTCTTCTAGATTCAAACATCTTAATAGGATACCTTCAAAAGATCTCCTATATAACATATTGTCAATTAACCAAATATGGATGATGAAAATATATGGATGTGATGTATGCAAATGTGTGAAATTGAAGATCAACTTGATGCCCCAATTTTGGGATGGTTTGTTATGTTTAAATTGCCCTTGGTTTTGATGATGTGCATAATATTATGTTAAAATAACCAACCACTATGTGATTTCGGGTTCCCATGTGACTATAGAAATTCCTACCAAATTATATGGCATTAGGAACTAGGCATTATGGGAGATTGAAAACATTAATTATTTTAATAATTATCAAATTATGATATGATTGTTTTCCACTTTTGTAACCCAACAGAAGGTGTTTAATGATAACCTTGTGAAAATTAGTTTAAACATATCCACACTCAAATATTGAGGGTCCCACTTGATTTAATGCTACATGTGGTAATGTTGAATGATTTTTAACAAGTTTCCTTATGGTAAGCTACCCATTCTACTGGATTGCATGGATTAGTAGTTGCTACAACTGCCAGATATATAGGGTAATTCACTACATACTAGGGCCACTACAGGTGATGATGTTTTTTGAAAATGATGATTTTAGAGCAAGGGTGTACTATTCCTAGAATGGGAGGTGATTTAGAAGGCCTAAAATTGATTTTAAAAGTCTCAAACCCAACTTGTCCAAATTGTACAACTTGTACGGTTTTCTTTGTGCACAATGTTAAATTACAAAAATAGCTTGTACGATCACCAAATCGTATATTTGTATGATCAAAATCATACAAAATTATACCTTGTATGATTTTTTCCTTATTCAATTCACTGGAATATGTTTTGTAGTTTTGTAATTGATTTCCTCAAAGTAGCAATTATTCCTTATTTGGTAGGTTTTGTATTGCAACTTTGTTGTCAAATTCGGTAAAATATTAGTTTGTACAATTTGGTGCAACACTTGTACGGTTTGTTTGAACCCTTGTTGTAGCTTACACTTAGATATATCAGCCTACACAATCAATCTTCTCAAGATAAATTTTGGAGAATTCCTTTATAATAATTGCTCAATTCCTTCCAACATGCAAACTCTAAATCATTAGAAATGAATTATATTCATCAAAAACAGATCCAAATATTATACAAATATCTATAGATGTCATTGTAAAGCCATAATCCAATATGCAATAAATTCCTATTCACACACCAAGTCTATAGGATGACCAAAATCATTCATAATGTAATTCCATCAAATTAGCATGACAAGTTATGCATCCAACATTAATTACAAAACCTATAACAACCCAAATGTACAATGGAACTTATAATGACCTGGAAATAAAGAGAATTGCTATTATATTCATATTATAAGGACTATTGTATAGTAAATCCTTCATCCTTGATCACAACAATAGGTTCAACAACCATAAACATTAACAACAAATTGTCAATACTACCATGATTAAATGAACTATCGATGAATAACTTCAATTATGAGTGAACATACTAAAAAATTGAATGGGGGCACTATATAATGTAGGCCCAAACTATTTTAAAGTAGATTTTGAGACATAACATTACTCACAACTACCATCCCAAATTAATTCCAAAACACTTTAGTACAAGGTTTTACTAAGTCTAATTTAATTTTTATCAAATTCAACCCAAATGCAGATTTCATCTAATTTCATTGACATTTCACATCATACATTTGCAACCTTATGCGTTTTACTCACACTTGTACATTTTTCTACTTGTACATTTTAGCCAAAATTGGGCAAAATTGAACAAAATTATGCAAATCAAAAAATCATTTCTTCTTCTTCTAGGAGGTGTTTTGCTACCTACATCTTCCCTTCACTTTAAATTGGTTAGTTTCCTCATTCATTCAGTCTTCACAGTATTTTTTGACAACCCTTGGTGGTATTCATCAAGCTACATATGCAAAGCCTGGTGCTCATCCTTCAATCGAGTTGCATATTGACTAACTTATAGGGCTTTTAATCCATACTCATTGGCTTTCTATTCTATAGTGGTCATATTTGTGTCTAGATCCTTCTCATGCTCAGATGCTCCCGTGTGTAACTTCTCCATCAATAGGGCTTTTATTCTAGATGTTATGGCTAATTCCTCATTTTTTTCTATGATAACCTATAGATTCTGATGAATGTTAGCTTCATAAGCCACCATATTTTCATCCTTAGTCTTAAGTCAACACTTAAAATCCATGATGATATCACTGTAGCACTTGGTATACTTTGTCATCTCCTCAGTACTATGTGTATCACCCAAATTTTTTGCACCCTTACCTTCAAGCTAAAGGATCCGTACTCGAAAGGGGGGTGAGAAAAGGATGCAACAATACCTCGGATGGAGAGGCCTTTTGAAGGTCATGAGCAACGGATACTTGCTCGGATACTTGCTCGGATTGGCTATAGAGCAACGGATTTTTATTCTTGGCAGGGGTGAGCTTGTCCTTTTGTCAATTCTCAAATATTCTAGACCATGTGCATGATAGGATAACAGGGGAAAATTTTTGCTCAAGAGACCATTTCTACTATGTAGCAACGTTTTGAATTTGCAATGAAATCATTTTAATGTGAAAAGGTGTACTTTGTTCAAGTAAATAACAAGATCAATTCTCTATGCTCAAAACTTTATTTAATTCAACTATGGACTTCGATATAAGAGAGATTAATAATCATACCAAATAAGATCAAGATATTTATTCATGTGAGTGTGAAAGTGAGGGGTTCCAGATAAATGCTAATTTATCCAAAATAACTGAAAATATAACTGCAATACTTCAAGAATTGATAGGTGCAAAATAGAAGATGTTTTTGAAGATTTTGATTTTTTATATTTTGATTTTAATGTATGAAATGAGATAATACATAATATTACTGTTTTTTAGATTTTTATATGAATTACTAATATGAGACAATATGTATAATATATACAATGATAGAATTACTAGATTTATGCATAATAGCGCTTAAGATGCATAATTTTCATAGGTTATTTAAGATATTCACCATATAAGGTAGTTAATCTGTATGCTCCCGATCCAAATTTAGCAGTGATAATATATGGCCCAAGCCAGTTAGGCTCGAATTTGCCTTTAATGTCTTTAGTTACATTAGTATTTTTTTTATTTTCTTTTAAGACGAGGTCACCGATCTCAAAGGATCGATTATGAACTTTCTTGAGATATGCTCGGTTGAGTTTGTTTTGGTAGGCACGAAGATGCTCCCAAGCATTAATGTGCTTCTCATCTATGAGTTCCAACTAATTAAATCTGCCAACATGATATTCATCTCCTACTTTAGTATCTTGAAGTAGCATAACCAAAGAAGGAACTTCTAGTTCAAAGGGAAAAACAACTTCAGCGCCATAAACCAAAACAAAATGTGAAGTGTCCGTGGGAGTACGAATGCTATTTTGATAAGCCCACAAAGTAGGATATAATTGAATGTGTCAATCACAGCTAGATTTATTGACTAGTCTCTTGAGGATTTTAATTAATGTTTTATTAGATGCTTCTGCTTGGCAATTACCATGAGGATAATAGTGAGTGGACCAACGATGTTGAATTATATATTTTTGACATAGTTTATTTACATCTTTGTTTTTGAAACAAGTTCCATTATCCAAGATGAGATTTGCAGGAATTCTGAACCTACAAATAATTTGATTAAGAATAAACTTTGAAAATTGCTTTCTAGTGCAAGAAGCTAAGGGTATAGCTTCAACCCACTTCATAAAATACTCGGTGGTAGTTATGATGAATTTGTGTCCATCAGATGACACATGATTTATTTTTTTGATGATGTCTAAGCCCCATTTTTAAAATGGCCAAGGAGATGTAATAGCCTGCAGTTCTTGTGCAAGTGCATGGACAAGGTCAGCGTGTTTTTGGCACTTGTCTAAATGGTGCATGTAATCATGTGCATCATTCTCCATGGTATGCCAAAAATATCCTATCCTAAGGAGCTTCTTAGCAATGGCGCTACCACTGAAGTGTCCCCCACAAGATCCATCATGGGCTTCACTCAAAGCTGATCTAGACTCTTCTAGATTCAAACATCTTAATAGGATACCTTCAAAATATCTCCTATATAACATATTGCCAATTATTATGAAGCGACTTGCTCATCTACGTAATAATCGGTGCTATTTTCTATTAAAACCTTTAGGGAAGGTCCCATTTTGAAGAAAATTAAGGATGTTAGTGTACCAAAGTTCAAAAATAGTTTCATTGATTAGAAACACGACCAAAGGTTCCAAGTATTATTTAGTTGAAGCGGGTTCCTTGAGTCGACGAATAATGATGGTAGCATATTCGTCATCTAACTCCAAGGGTAAAAGAGATGCAGCTACGACCATAGCGTCAGCTACATGATTACTAGTTCTAGGAATAGCTTCCAAGGTAACTTGATCAAATAAAGATATTAATTGTAATACATATGCTTTATATGGGCACAATTTATCATCTCTGGTCTGATAAACATCATTAATTTGATTTATAACAAGTTGAGAATCATCAAAAATTAATAGATTTTTAATTTCTAGTTCCAGGGTAGCTCATAATCCAAGGATGAGAGCCTCATATTCAGTAGTGTTATTAGTACAGGTAAACATTAATTTAAAGGATAAAGGTATGAGTTGTTTCTATGGAGATATCAAAATAATACCTGCACCATCCCCACTCATGCATCGGGCTCTGTCAAAGTATAGGGACCATTGCTCTGAATGATCCACCTCTAGGTTAAGGCATTCGTTAGGAAACTCAATGACGAGGGGATGGGTGGATTCTAAGGGTGTAGCAACTAATTGATCTGTTATGATTTGACCCTTAATAGAATTATGTCCTATAAACGTGAGTTCAAACTCACTTAGAGAAAGAACCCACTTCGTTGTGCGACCAGATAAATAAGGTCAACTCATGAGATACCGTAAGGGATCAGATTTAGCAATAACGTATGTTTTTTGACTGAGCATATAATGGCATAGTTTCTATGTAGAAAATACGACTGCTAGACATAACTTCTCTAATGTTGTGTAGCGACTTTCATAACTAATTAATGTTTTGCTAATGTAATAATTAGCACGCTCTCTTTTCTCATCATCAAGTTGAGCTAACATAGCTCCTAAAGCAAAATCTAAAGCAAAAATATACAAGATAAATGGGCGATCAGGTTTAGGTGGTGAAAGTACAGGTGGGTTAAGAAGATATTGTTTGAGGAGTTCAAATGCTTCCTTACATTCATCATCCCAATGGAAAGAGACATCCTTCATAAGAAGCTTAAGAAAGGGTCCAGTTTTATCTGCTAGCTTATCGATGAAGCGATGAATAGCTTGAATCTTACCTTGTAAACTCCATAATTCAAATATATTTTTAGGTGCAGGCATATCAGTGATAGTCATAATATTGAGAGGGTCAATTTTGATGCCACGTAAAGAAACTATAACCCCAATAATTTACCTAACTTGACTCCAAATATACATTTGGTTAGATTCAATCTGATAAGATATTCCCTTAACCAATCAAATACTTTTCTCAAGTTATACAAATGGTCATCTTCTTCAGTAGAATGAGCTATAATGTCGTCTACATAATCATGTAGTATATCATGCATCATATCATGAAATATATGAGTCATGGATCATTGATAGGTTGCACCTGCATTCTTTAAACCAAATGGCATCACTTTCCAATAGAAAGTCCCCCAAGGGGTAATAAATGATGTTTTAGCCTAATCTTCAAGAGCTATCCTGATCTGATTATAACTAGAAAATCCATCCATTAATGATATCATTCCACTCCCTACAGTAAAATCAATGATCTGATCCATATTGGGAAGGGGAAAATCATCTTTAGGGCATGCAATAGTAATATCTCTAAATTTTGTACAAACCCTAACCTTAGTAGCTTCTTTCTTAGTTACTGGAACTACATTTGAGATCCATTCAACATAATCAATGGCTTGTATAAAAATAGCATTCAGGAGTTTTTCTAACTTCCCTTTGACTAGTAAGGCCACTTTAGGATGCATTTTTCTAAGCTTCTTCTTAATATTTTTAGCATCTGGATGCACTACTAGGTGATGTATAACTACATAAGGGTCTAAACCTGGCATATCTTCATATGTCCAAGCAAAAACATCTTCATATTCTTTAAGAAATACAATGTATTTATCCTATTTTTATCGATTCAATTTTTATCCAATGTTGATTATGTGAGGGTTATCATCGGTTCCAATGTTAATTTGTATGACATTTTCTACTTCCACGTGTAGATCTCTCTCAAAATTAGGTGGGCCGGGTGAAACACCCAATTCTTGTAATTCTTCCAAGGTTAGCTTGGATAATTCATCTTGAGGAGTCGTGGCCTCAAGATGGGCTATATTAGGTATAGAACCATCAAAATAAAATCCATTATGTAATAATTCCTCAACATAGACATCGTGAAAGATATCTCCCTCCAACTCATCGTCGGATTCAACGATCATCTCAGGATAAGCTATAAATAGCATATTACATATGAATGTCTTATTCATTAAATGCAAAGTATCACATTCATCTAAATAATCTTGGTAACATATAATATGGTCATCATCCTCAAATGGGAATGGCTGACCCTTACTAGAAAATAGGCCCACACCACATCGAGCAAGCCACGCTTCTACCTCAAAAGGTTCTTTCATACCATTTTGGAAAGGTCCCAAACCTTTCCCTTTTTATCCCAATTTAAGCATTATAGGTTTGGCTTTAATATACTCATTAGTAAAATAACATCGAGCATATCCATCATAATGAGTTATGATGTTTCTGGGTATTCTACCCCAGTCATATCCCTTATAAATAAAGGCACAACTCCTGACTTGGTAAATACTTCCCATAGGTTGTGGGAGGCCCAAGGTACAAGGAGATGGTGGAAAATTATTTAAAATAAGGGAATATTTCATAGAAGCATTCATTTCTTCTGATATAAGAATTTTAGATATATCGGGTAAGAGCTCTTCAGTAAGAGCATAAGAGGTAGAAGGAACATTCCCTACATATTTCGATGCAAAAAATATGAATTTGGTGGATGTAGACGATGTAGAGGTGTCGATAGATGGGTATATTAAAGGTATGGAAGTTATAGGAGTAGAACAAGAGACATTGGTTGTGGGATTAGGATATTTCTTAGGTCCTAATGTGGTTTGTTCAGAAGATGGTTGAGCTATATGTGGGGGTGCAACTGTTGGAGAAGAATTAGATGATGTTGTGGGTGTGAGTTTCACACGTTTAGATGGATAATGAGAATTAGGATGTGTGGATGACAGAGCGGGGTAAAATTGAACTCCAATAGGTTCTACCAAAGCACACATATCAAAGGGTCTTGGATCACCATGAATGGTAACCAACTGATTCTTAAATTCAAACTTAACACATTGATGTAAAGTTGAGGGAACATCTCACATCACGTTGATCCAAGGATGACCCAAGAGTATATTGTATGATGAAGGGCAATGTACAATAAACACAGTCGTATCCAAGGTTCTTGGACCAACCTACAATGGAATGGTAATAACTCCACATGTTTCTTGTGTTTCGTCATTGAAAGATTTTATTATCATATCAATTCTTTTCATTTCATCACTTCTAAACCCAAATCTTTGGTAGATGTCAAAAGTACAGATATTTAAAGATGAACCATTATCAATCAAAACTCGTTTGACTATTACATCTCCAATTAAGGCAGTAATATACAAGGGGTTATCTTTATGTAAACTATGTTGTGGTATGTCTCTATCCCAAAATTCAATACAATCAACTTCACAAGTTATTATAGTATCAGTCATGGCTTCAGATTGAATTTCTTGTGGTACCATCATCTGACTTAATGTGAGCATTAATTCGTCTCTATGTGTAGGAGAAGATATTAAAAGGTCCAAGAGAGAAATTCTAGCTGTAATATTTGATAATTGTTCATTAATATTATAAGGAGGTTTAGGTTGAACATTAGGTGAATGATTCCCTTTATTACGAACCTTTAAAACAAATGGAGTTGATCCACAATTCTGAATTTGATCTTGTTGAGAATTTTGAGCCTGTTTTCTAGTAACAGCTTCGATGGTACCCACAATATTATTATGTGGATGATGAATGGGTCTTGGTCTAGTGTTTATAGCTATCTCATTAGAAAGTAATCAGTGAGCTGATGGTCTAGTAGTGACTCTTCTTGGAAATGGCTCTTATGGAACCATATAACTTGTGATAGGGTGAAGAGGATTCGATTCATCTCTAGAACTATTCGATTGATTTGATGTGATTTCCATATCACCCTTAGTCTCATATTATGTATCACTAAGATCAGTTATCTAAATATTATATAGAGGCCTTGTTGTAATCATGAATAAATTTGTGTCAAATATTTCCAAATCATGAATAGGTAAATGCCCACTAATAGTTCCTACATATCGATCAGGAGGAGGAAAATTACGTTGTTCAATTTAATTAGCCACCTCCTTACCATGTTTTGGTAAGGGATGTTGAAATATGTCCAATGACTGATTGGAATTATGATTCTAGTTTTGTGGGGTGTTCTTTTGAACATTATTAGGAGGATTTTTCTTAGGTTGAAATTCTTGCACCTCCATCTCATTGTTATCAATCAGGTCTTGTATTTTATGTTTTAATATTTTACAAGAGTTGGTAGTATGTCCAGGTCCTCTATGGAAGTCACAGTGTAAATCTACTTTGTATCTAGGTATAGTTGGATCAGGTTCCCAAATATTTCATAATTTAATAAAACCTCATTCTAATAATTGCGGTAGAATAGTTGATAAAGGTTGATTTAACCTAGTAAATTATCGAGAAGGTATATCAGGAGGTTTCAATACAAACTTCTCTGCTATTTTCACAGCATTAACATTAGTAGTATTTCTACTATCGGTGACTCCATCACCCATAACTTGTTTATTCTTATATTGATTTTTGGATGTTTTCTCATCATCTCTCTTTTTAAGCTGGCCTCTCCTAATGAGAGCATCTTCCACTCTTCAAGCTAAGTCTATAGCCTGATCGAAGGTGGTCAAGGTAGCAGTTGATAATTTGTAAGATAGTTGCTCTTGCAAATTATTAATAAATATGTCCAACATATCCCTATATGGTAACACAAAGTGCAATTTTCCTATCAACTGTCTCCACCTAGCTAGGAAATCATGTAGAAAATAGCGAACGATTACCATTAAACAAGCATTGTTTAAATATTACAATGAGCGCTTAGTGATGAGCACCAGAAATGCTCATATTTTGTACATATTTCATTGATCAATATGCATCTATATAATAAGGATTGCATACTTTTATGAATGATTATATAGATATTTGATATAATTATGCGTGTTATCTAATTTGTGTGCTTTTAGTATGTTTTGTGGAATTGCAGTTGATTTAGTTAGATTTGGAACGGTCGAGGTCTTTTGATGGACCTGGCACTTTATTTCATCGGGGGTCAATGTAGAGAACATAGGTGCCTCCCTACAACCGGAAGGCGCCAAGGGAACAAGTGCCTCCCTGCAATCGGAAGGCACCAAACCAAAGATGAGCGCCTCCCTGCAGTCGAAAGGTGCCAACTAAATACGAGCGCCTCCCTGCAGTCGAAAGGCACCAACTGAATGCGAGCGCCTCCCTGCAGTCAAAAGGCACCAACTAAATGTGAGTGCCTCCCTGTAGTTGAAAGGCACCAACTGAATACGAGCACCTCCCTACAGTTGAAAGGCACCAACTAAATGTGAGCACCTCCCTGCAATCGAAAGGTGCCAACTGAATGCGAGTGCCTCCCTACAACCGAAAGGCACCAACCAAAGACAAGCGCCTCCCCATAACCGGAAGGCACCAATAGAAGGCAAGTGCCTCCCCACAGCCAGAAGGTGCTAATAGAAGGCAAGCACCTCCCTACAACCAGAAGGTGTCATGATAACAAGGTACCTTCCTCATAAGGAAGGCGCCACTGATTCTTTGCCCGTTGACTAGATTTGAATGACGTGGATGGCAGCGGTTGGTGTAGTTCCAGCTCTATGTCATGCAGAGCTAAATTGGAGATAGCACCAACGTATCAAAATGTCTTACTGATGCCAGGCAAAGCATGAACCAAACAACGAACATGCCGCCATTAGAACAGAATGCCATATGTCGATTGCATTTACCAGACTATCTTGATTTAGTCTGGGAAGAATTGACTATTGTAACTACTTTTGTAACAAAAGTTCTAGGGGTGTGTTATATAAACACACATAGATCATTCTGAGAGATATATAGAAATAATTAATAAAGATCCATTTAGAGTTACAAAAGATAGATTGTAATACGTTGATAAATATATTACAGTTCCAGAAGTTCTAAGCGTGTGTTCGATCGGGAAGAAGCTGCTGGAGCCTGGGCCCACTCCAAGCTAGTATTTCTTCCCCATTTCCTTTTCGTTTATTTATTTTAATTAGTTTATTGCTTTCATAAGAACGTTCATTAGTTTGCTAGTTCTAGTATTTGCAGTAGATTTATTTTCAAGAATGTGTACATGATTTATTTCTGTAGATTTAATTTTGTTCTTCTTACGTAATTTATTAAGGAGTGCGGGAATGATTGACAACCATTTCAAGAACACCCTCCAAAATTTAGGATTAGCAGATTCACCTCCAGTGGTATTGTAGTAACCTAATTCTGACTCTTCACAAGTTTACGAAGCTCCTTGGGTTGATAATTAAATGCATGGGCATGTGACAAAAATAGGAAACCATTCACCTTGTTTGGCCCGCAACATTTTGGTGTCATTGTTGGGGAAGCGTCTTAATTAGATTACTTACAATACCCTAAAACCTTCCATCTGACCTTGTATGAGTTCTTTGAGAAGAAGAGGACCTGACGGTTGCTTTATAAGAACTAATCCATTAGGACCTGAGTCAGCCGAGCATTTTGGATTTGAGTTAGACTCGCCCGACCTACCAGCAGTCCATTGGAGTGAGGAACCACACTTTGTGCAAAGTGCCACCTCATCCCATCAATAAGGGGATGAATGAATCATCATAAATCCCCTGTTTAATAGGACTCCTCTAGAGGAAGCCTTGTTGTGGAAGGCTATGGAGGATCAGATGATCTCGCCAGAAAACCTTAGAGCATTGACTCAAAAAGTTTTAAATGACCGGAAGGCCATAAACATTGCATTAGAAACCACATTTCCTGAAAAAATGGTAGATAACGATGAAGTCTCATTTGGATTTAGTTTCCCAATAGAGGAGGGAGTAGGAGATACCAAAATGAAAAATATATCCCCTACTCACCTTCCTTCCTTCAAAGGACACCCGACTGAGGACCCTGACCTATTTTTATTCAAGTTTGATGTTTTGTGTAGGTCTGTGGATTACAAATCAAACACACAAAAGTTGAAATTATTTCCTTCTACATTAGACGATGCAGCTCTGCGATGGTTCATCCGTCTAGGAGACAAACACATCACCACCTGGGACCAGATGAAGAAGCTCTTTCTAGAGCAATATCAAGATTTTGGGAGAGCAGGAGACTCTAGGGAGGAGGTCCTGAGCATGACACAAAGAGAATATGAGTCTCTCAAGGAGTATTGGGAGAGATTCATCTTTAATCTTCAATGGTCCCCTCACTCGAAGCTATCTGATAAGTCCCTCAAAAGCATCTTCTTGAGGGGACTTACCAATGAGTCACTGGAGGCTCTCAACATGATCTTTGGAGGTGATGTCTATCAACATGCTATGGATGACATCCGAAAATTATGCTAGAACTACTCGAGAAGGTGAGGCAAAATCACCGCTAGGACCATGAAGGTGACTGCTTCAATCACCAAAACAGAAATAGGCAACATGCTAGAGGATTTGAAGAGAAAAATGCTCTCATCTCTAGCACTGCAGATGGATACGCTGCTATTAGAAAAGAAGAAACAAGAAAATGACGCAGCATTAGCCTATTTCTACCCAAAATGTAGAGGAAGGCATGCAAAGAATGCATGTCTAGAAAACAAGGTCAGAGTATGCGTAGTTTGTAGGCTAAATCATAAAACTCGATTGTGCCCACAACTTCCCAGTAACCAGGAAGCGGCTGAGAGCATGGAGGCCTACTTCATAGGCAATAGGAAGAGTTGGCCACAGCCCCTCATGGGGAATATACCAACCGAAATGCCATCATATGGGGGAGGGTCATACATGCACCAAGGACCCCCTCAACCACCTAATATGGGGTGGTGGGGACCATCACCCTAGACTAACGCACCCCTAGTAACATTTCTGAATCAGCGGCCATGGATGCCATATCTATATCCTGGGTAGCAGTGGAGAGGCCACAATGCATGGAATCAGACTCCATAGAGTGTAGCGCCTGCTCACATCCAATAGAACTTACCAACATTGCTAACAATGAGACCTGCATAGCTACTAGCACAACCGATAGCAAACCTAAACAATAGAGTAAATCATCCGGCATACAACATAGAAGGTGAGATGTATCATATGTACAATATTCAGCTTAGATCAGGTAGGAAGCTAGGAGTAGAGACACCGCCTCTGGTAGAAGAGGAGGAAGAAATAGTAGAGACACCTCCACTGCTAGAAGAGGAGGAAGAAATAGAGGAGACACCTCTGGTAGAAGAGGGAAAAGCACTTGAGAGAGTGGAGGCTCCATTTCCTAGCCGACTGCAGGAACAAAGAAAAACAACACAACTAGAATTCGACATCTTGTCGAGCTTGAAGAATCTCACAGTGACAATCCCATTATTTCAAGCAATTCGAGATGTCCCCATTTACACCAAGGCAATTAGAGAAATGTGTCTAAGGAGACCGGGATGAAAAGCTACCCAGACTATCAACGTCGTGGGTAAACTAGCAGATCTAATGATGGGTGGAACACATCATCCGAAGTATGAAGATCCAGGCAGCCCAATGCTGACCATAAAATTTGGAGGACATTCCCTGTCCAACACATTGGTTGACCTTAGGTCAGCCATCAACGTGATGCCTCAAGAGACCATGCAGAGGCTGCAACTCATGAACCTAAAGCCAACCACGATAGTGTTGTAGTTAGTCGATCGATCAACCATGTCGTTGAAAGGGATGCTGGAAGATGTGATCATAATAGTCAGTGCATGGGAATATCCAGCCAATTTTTTAGTTTTGCAAACCAAGACCAGGTTGGGCGGTTACCCGCTCATTTTGGGGAGGCCATGGCTAGCAACATCTGACGCTTACATCAGCTATCGGGATGGGCTAATGACCATCTCCAATGGGCAAAACATCAAAAGGCTGACCATTTCACCACCAGCTTAGTCTATGGACTCGACAGAAGAACCCAGGATCACCGAGCATGGAACTACGGAGTTGTCCATAATCCAGCTGGTGATGACCTTGGAGGAGGTGGCAGAAGAGGACGAGGATGGTGCTATCATGGAGTTTCTCCATGGAGAATCATCCACCCCCACACCTAGATTGTTGTTGACTGGCACCCAAGATCAGCACATCCCAAAAATACACGTTGGGCCAGGGAGGATATTAAACATCAACAACAGGTTGACGCCCACATAGCTAGAAAAATTGGAAGAGATTCTAGTAAAACACCAGCAAGCATTTGCATGGGACTATGCAGATATGCATGGCATCAGCCCAAAAATATGTACCCATCGGATTTATTTAGATGACCAGGCAACTCCTAGTCGACAGCCACAAAGAAGGATGAACCCAACAATGAAAGACATTGTCAGAGAAGAACTGCACAAACTTTTGGATGTCGAATTCATATATCCAATTTTTGACAGTGAATGGGTATCACCATTAGTGGTGGTCCCCAAAAAGAATGGGAAATTGCAGATCTACGTGGACTACCGGGTGTTGAACAAGGCGACTAAGAAAGACCACTTCCCACTCCCGTTCATTGATCAGGTCTTGGACACACTCTCAGGAAGAAAATACTTCTCCTTTTTGGATGGTTTCAGTGGTTACAACTAGATCCAGATAGGGGAAGAAGATCAAGATAAAACAATGTTCACCTGTCCATGGGGAATGTTTGCCTATAAGGTATTGCCTTTTGGACTATGCAACACATCGGCCACCTTTCAAAGGGTGGTGCTTAGCATATTCTCTGATATGATAGGAAACGGGGTGGAAGTATACATGGATGACTTCACCGCCTATGGAGAAACCTTCGAGGAGGCAATGACAAATCTGGAAAGAGTGCTCGATAGGAGCAAGGAAAATCATTTGTCCCTAAGTAATGAAAAATGTTTTATGATGATGCAGGAAGGCATCGTGTTGGGACACCACCTCTCTGCGAAAGGAATAAAAGTAGACAAGAGGAAGATCGAGGTCATCAGAGACCTACCTATCCCCAGAACACAGAAGGAGGTAAGAAGTTTCCTTGGATCAGCTGGGTACTACCTGAGATTTATCGTTGAATTTAGTAAGATTGCCAAACCACTGCACACCCTACTTTCTAAGGATGTAGAGTTCAATTGGATGGGAGATTGCAAAGAAGCATTCCAATTGCTGAAAGAAAAATTGATATCTGCACCGATCTTGAGAGGACCGAATTGGGCCATACCGTTCCATATTTACTGCGATGCATCTAACGGTGCGATCGGAGCAGTCCTCGGGCAGAAATATGAGGAAGAATTTTATGCCATCTATTATGTCAGTAAAAACTTGGTGGGAGCAGAGCTCAACTATACAGTGACAAAAAAATAATTCCTCGTAGTTGTCCATGCAATAAACAAATTCTGCCACTATATAATGGGATACAAGGTCTTCATCCATACGGACCACGTGGCTATCAGGTATCTAATGAGCAAGCCGACCATTGGTGGTAGAATTATCAGATGGCTATTGCTATTGCAAGAATTCGACATCACTATAGTCGATAAACCGGGCAAGGACAACGTCGTGGTGAATTTTCTATCCAGATTGATACCAGCAGATCATCAAGCAGTGGAAGATCAGTTTTTGGATGAACATCGGTTCGCTATTAGTGAACAAACTCCGTGGTATGCAGACATAGCCAATTACTTGGCCATCGGAAGGACCTCACCTACTCTCTCCTACCGAGAAAAGCAAGCGGTCATAGAGAAGAGTGCATCATTCCTTTGGATGGATGGTCTCCTATTTAAAATAGGATGGGACCAAATTATAAGAAGATGCATAGCAGAACAAGAGTTTTTAGAAGTGCTCAAGGCATGTCACGATGAGCCATGCGGAGGACACTTTGCATGGAAATGAACTGCCTACAAAATCCTGCAGGCTGGGTATTTTTGGCCCACTCTGTTCAAGGATGCGGCAGCGTATACCAGCAAGTGTGACGAGTGCCAGAGGATGGGTAGACCAACCCATCGAGATGAAATGCCCCTGCAGCCCCAGGTACACTTGGAACCTTTCAATAAATGGGGCATGGACTTCGTGGGACCATTTAATCCACCTTCGATGGGAAGGAGGTTTATTCTGGTCTGCACGGATTACGTCACCAAATGGGTGGAAGTGTAGGCATTAAGGGACTCAAAGGAAAGAACGATCGCCGATTTCTTATTTTCCCATATTTTCACATGATTTGGGGTTCCTCGAGAGATAACAATAGACCAAGGGCCCCAATTCACCTCCAAATTTATTGAGGAGCTGATGGAGCAGTATAGATTTCGGCACAATAAAACCATGCCCTACCATCCGCAGGAAAACGGGCAAGTAGAAGTGACAAACAGGGAGATAGAAAACATCCTGACCAAAACCGTGCAGCAACACAAGAAATATTGGGCCACACGGTTGCCAGAGGTAGTTTGGGCATACAACACCACGTGGAAATCCACCATAGGATGCACACCTTTCCAACTGGTCTATGGAAAAAATGTGATGATGCCCATCGAGTTCGAAATCAAAACTCTGAGGACGGCTTCAGAATTAAATTTGAGCTTGGACGAAGCTCAAAAACAGAGGATTCGCCAGCTAGATCAGCTGGACGAAATCGACTGGATGCTTTGTAGAGGACAGAGATTATACGAAGCGAGAGAAAGAAGTGGCATGATAACCACATCAAGCTGAAGAAGTTCTAGGTAGGGTAATGGGTACTATTGTACGATTCTTGGTTCCAGGAAAGGAAGGATGGGGTCGTATGAGGTGGCAGAGCTCATTAGGAAGGGGGTGGTGCATGTTAAGAAAATTGACGGTAGCAACACCATGTTCACAGTCAATGGCCACTGACTATGCCCCTATAATATGTCCAAAATGTTACGGGTGGAATCCAGAGTAGGCGTGGGGGAGACCCTATCTTGCTAGATTTGGACCAAACTCTCATAGGTGAAATGGTGGGCATGAAAGTGCTCACCCAAAATTTTTTAGTTAATATAGTTTTTTTTTGTAATGTGTGTTTTTGTAGGGATGACGCCCGCATGCAAGCTGCAAGCATCCTAATCCAGGGCCTAACAGGCATGGAACGCGTCTAACTTCCTTTATTTTCCTTTCTTTTTTGGTTGCTTTTTGTAGGTGGAGGACCTGACAGCACGAGGGATAGGTATCTAGGAAACCATGCCTAATTCGGCTTAGCATTCTGACACCGGCTCGTAGGTAGAATCTGGGTAGCATGAAAAATTGGGAAGGCTTGATCACCCTTTTTCTAGTCAAATCGCCATCTAGAAGAAGGTGCCTTACTGCATCCAGAAGGTGCCAAGTCTAGAAGAAGGCACCTTACTACATCCAGAAGGCACCAAGTCCAGAAGAAGGCACCTTACTACACCCGAAAGGTGCCCATCTAGAAGAAGGCACCTTACTGCATCCAGAAGAAGGTGCCAAGTCCACAAGAAGGTGCCTTACTGCACCCAAAAGGCGCCCATCCAGAAGAAGGCATCTTACTGCATCCGAAAGGTACCAAATCGGAAGACAGTGCCTTCCATCCATTTAGAAGTTCTATTAAAAATATATATATATACATATGTAGGCGCATTCCATGGCAAGAAGACACCAAGTCTTCAAAAAAAAAAATCCAACCGAAGATGCCTTCCAACATTAGGAAGGTGCATTCATCCAGCCGAGACACCTTCCAACATCAAGAAGGTGCATTCATCCAGTCGAGATGCCTTCCAACATCAGGAAGGTGCATTCATCCGAATACACCTTCCAACATCAGGAAGGCACATTCATCAAGATGAATGCCTTCCAACATTGGGAAGGCGCAAACCAGAAGGAGGCACCTCCCACATTGGGAAGACGCATGCAGGCAAAAGCGCCTCCCACCAATCAGAGGCACCTCGTAGCACCGAAAGGTGCATTCGTTCGAAGAAGAGCACCAAAAATGTCAGAAAGGCACTACAAGGACACCATCCACATGGGAAAGGTACCAAAGAATGCCTCCCACGTGCAACATTTACATCTACCGGATGCCTCGAGCAAAATGAAGCATCGAAAGAATGAGCGACATCAAAGGACCATACCCCTCCCTCGTGTCACAAGTCAACAAATCAGTGGCTACCACGATGACTGGAACGATGAATTAGGTACGCACATACTAAATCAAATCATTTATATAATTATTTATAAATACGCAATACCAAAAAATATACCGCTGTCATAGAGATCGTATCCCCCCATAGCCAGAATCGCGTGCCAATGATAGGGCATCTTCCATAACTGCTAGGGTTAGGTGTCTTTTCTATAAGAAGGCACCTTCCTAAAGAAGGAAGGATAGAAAAAAATATACAACAGCAGAAGGCGCCATGGGAGGAAGGTCCAAGAACCACGCGATCAAGAAGAATGAACCTAGTGATACTGATGGGATCAGAGGGGCAGTGAAGACCCAATTCGAAGTCGAGGGGTGGCTCGAATATTGCACCCTGGTCAGTTAGGGCTAGGACATGGAGGTAGCTAGAGAATTCATCACCTCTTTGAGGGGTGATGCGGCCCAAGTACGAGGGGTGGAAATTCTAGTCACCCCTGAGTTCATCTCATAGGCGACTGGATTGCCTCTCACGAGGGAATGTACATACAAGGGCGGAGTGTTAAAACTATACGCCAAAATACTATTTCCAGGAGGAAATGTGTAGATAGACAGGGAGGGGTTACTCAAAAATAGTCTCCCCATGAATATGCAGAAGATGTTCGAGCAGATTGCTCGATTTTTCATATGCACAAGAAAGTATACCCATCTGCACATTAATCATGTGCACTTCCTCAATCACCTAGTGCATGGGAGGAAATTAAATATACCTTTCTACCTGGCGAATGCTCTGAAATATGAAGCGGCTCAGTACCAAAAAGGGGCACCGTCCACCTTAGCCCACCATGGGCTAATATCAGCATTGGTCCGCCACACAGAAGCACAAGGATTCCTCTATTTTCAGGGGTGAAAAGGAAAGAAGTCCTATGATGCCCCCTATCTTTGTCCTAAGTGACACAAAGCAAGACGAATGTCTCCAGCAACATATAAGACTAGAGGATAAGGAGGACCTCCCTAGGCCTGAATAAGGAGAAGAGCTTGAGGGGTCGACACCAGGTAGACAAGAGAATGAAGGATCACCCCCGGAGATAGCAGCACAGCCGATCCTTCGGAGTAAAGAGAAGTCCCCAAAGGAGAAAGAAGAGACCCTAGTCCGAGCCACCACATTTTCTATAGAGGCCAAGGCAAAGAGGCCCAGGACGGCTCGATAGAAGGTGAAAGTGACCTTCGTCGAGTCAGAGGAGGACGAATGGGACATGCAACTATTCACTAAAAGGCAAAAATATTTTGAGCAGCTACGCAATGAAATGAAAGCAACCAAGGAGGCCAGGAAGGCATCCTCAAGGGTAAAAGGAGATTTTAGCATCTACATCAATCCAATAGAAGACAACCAATTTTGGGACATCTATGGTTCATCCCGAGGGTGGCCTTCCATGATGAGGAGGTACTTGGAATGGTGGGGAGTATATGGCCCACAATTGGAGGCCACTGCAATTGCAAAGGAGAATGCAGGGCTTACCCCTGAAGCGGTCAGATTATACAAGGCCCAAGTAGTGCCTTCCAGAGGGGATAACTCAGATATCCCTCTGGCAGTGGTTAGACCTCCAGACACCGAGCTATGGTAAGTTGTCGAAGCTGCATTTCAATCGACAGGAACAACGCTGGCTAGACCACCACCAGTAGCGGCCAAAACAAGAAGAGGACAATTGACAACCATAGTTTCCCATAGGCAAAGGCGAACCACACCTTCAAATGCCGGCACAAAAAGACAGACTCGAGCCGCAGGGGCAGCAGAATCCTCCAAGAGATGGCGACGATGAAAATTCAGAGGGCTACCTACATCTTGGATGCCATGAGGGTGTGGCATATGTTAGGCGTGGGGGGATGATGAGCACCAGAAATGCTCATATTTTGTACATATTTCTTTGATCAATATGCGGTTGTATAATAAGGATTGCATACTTTTATGAATGATTATATAGATATTTGATATAATTATGTGTGTTATCTAATTTGTGTGCTTTTAGTATGTTTTGTGGAATTGCAGTTGATTTAGTTAGATTTGGAACGGTCGAGGTATTTTGATGGACCTGGCACTTTATTTCATCGGGGGTCAATGTAGAGAACATAAGTGCCTCCCTGCAACCAGAAGGTGCCAAGGGAACAAGTGCCTCCCTGCAATCGAAAGGCGCAAAACCAAAGACGAGCACCTCCCTACAGTCGGAAGGTGCCAACTAAATACGAGCGCCTCCCTACAGTCAAAAGGCACCAACTGAATGCAAGTGCCTCCCTGCAGTCGAAAGGTGCCAACTAAATGCGAGTGCCTCCCTACAGTCGGAAGGCACCAACTGAATATGAGCACCTCCCTATAGTCAGAAGGCACCAACTGAATGTGAGTGCCTCCCTACAGTCGAAAGGCACCAACTGAATGCGAGCGCCTCCCTGCAACCGAAAGGCGCCAACCAAAGACAAGTGCCTCCCCACAAATAGAAGGCACCAACAAAATGCAAGAACCTCCCCACAACTAGAAGGTGCTAATAGAAGGCAAGTGCCTCCCCACAACTAGAAGGCACCATGATAACAAGGTACCTTCCTCATAAGGAAGGTGCCACTGATTCTTTGCCTATTGACCAGATTTGAACGACGTGGACGGTAGTGGCTGGTGTAGTTCTCGCTCTACGTCATGTAGAGCTAAATTGGAGATTGCACCAATGTATCAAAACATCTTACTGATGCCAGGCAAAGCACGAACCGAACAATGAACACGTTGCCATTAGAACAGAATGCCAAATGTCGATTGCATTTACCAGACTGTCTTGATTTAGTCTGGGACAGATCGACTATTGTAACTACTTCTATAACAGAAGTTTTGTGGGTGTGTTATATAAACACACGCAGATCGTTCTGAGAGATATATAGAAATAATTAATAAATATCCATTTAAAGTTACAGAAGATAGATTGTAATACGTTGATAAATATATTACAGTTCCAGAAGTTCTAAGCGCATGTTCAATCAGGAAGAAGTTGCTAGAGCCTTGGCCCATTCCAATCCAGTATTTCTTCCCTATTTCCTTTTCATTTATTTATTTTAATTAGTTTATTGCTTTCATAAGAATGTTCATTAGTTTGCTAGTTCTAGTATTTGCAGTAGATTTATTTTTAGGAATGTGTACATGATTTATTTCTGTAGATTTAATTCTATTCTTCTTATGTAATTTATTGAGGAGTGCGGGAATGATTGAAAACCATTTCAAGAACACCCCCAAAATGTAGGATTAGTAGATTCACCTCCAGTGGTATTGTAGTAACCTAATTCCGACTCTTCGCAAGTTTACGAAGCTCCCTGGGTTGATAATTAAATGCACGGGCATGTGAAAAAAATAGGAAACCATTCACCTTGTTTGGCCCGCAACACTTAGAATAGTTTCGGAGGTTACGAAACTACAAAGGCACTTAATAGTAGTGGTTGTAACTATGTTAACAACCATACTAATAATGTAATAAACATATTTACGCTAGCATCCCACATTATTACATTATTTGAGTAATTGGATAACTACTAGCTATACTAACATCCCCCTTGATTACATCATTTGGCAATACAAAGTGATTTGTGAAACAATTCAAATTTGACATGTGCAAGTGCCTTAGTGAAAATGTCTGCAAATTGAGCATCGGTGGGAATGTATTGAAGCTGAATTCAGTACCTTGGAACTTCGTCTCGAATGAAGTGGCATTGTGTATCAATGTGCTTGGTTTTATCATGATGCACTGGATTATTAAAAAGGTTCAAAACACCCTGGTTTTCATAGAACAAGTGTATTGGAGATTTTTATGGATGACCCATACTTGTCAGAATGCGATGCAACCATATCACTTCGTACACAGCTTCACGTGCAGTGTGATATTTTGCCTCTGTTGATGAAAGAGCAACCACCTGTTGCTTCTTGTTGTGCCAAGAGACAGTACTGGATCCAAGATGAAAAATATATCCTGAAGTTGACTTGTGATCATCAAACGACTCGGCATAGTCAGAGTCCATGTATCCTTGCAAGAAGATTTTACCATTCCTCTTGTATTCTAGGCCATATTCCATAGTACCATGAACATAGTGAAGAACATGTTTTGCTACTTTCCAGTGAGTAGTCTTAGGTTCCTGCATGAACCTTGAAAGATAGTTGACAACAAATACGATATCTGGCCTAGTATTGGTCAGATATATGATATTCTCGATCAATTGTCGAAAGAGAGTACCATCTACCTGAGGTGAATCATCATATCGCGATAACTAAAGACCTGATTCCATTGGAGTTGCCATTGACTTACAATCAATCATGCGATATTTTTCTAATAGTGTCTTGGCATATTTTTTCTGAGACACCTTAATGTAGTGCTCCTTCTGGCTTACTTACAGACCAAGACAATAATGGAGAAGTCCAAGATCTATCATCTCAAAATATTTACACAAGACACTTTTAACAGTAGAGATCATAGGTTCTGAACTCCCTGTAATGAGTAGATCATCAAAATAGAGTACAAGGAACACTATCTCAGAACCTTGTTTCTTGAAATAGAGGTTTGCATCTGATGAAAATCTCTTAAATCCATGATGTATGAGGTGATTATCCATTTTTATATACCAATCTCAAGGAGCTTGTTTCAAACCATACAAGGATTTGACCAACTTGCAGATTTTTTGCTCTTGGCCTACCACTTCAAATGCTTCAGGTTGAATCATGTAGACTTCATCTTAGATATCACCATTCAGAAAAGCACTCTTTACATCCATCTGGTGAACTTTCCACCCATACTATGCTACAATAGCACAAAGAACTCGAATAATGGTCATCTGAGCAGTAGGTGCAAAAGTTTCCTCATAGTCAATGCCTTCCTTTTGAGCATAGCCATTTGCAACAAGATGGACTTTATGCTTATTAATTGTCCCATATACCTTATACTTGACTTTGTACACCCATTTGTAGCCAATGGGCTTCTTTCCTTGTGGCAGATCGACAAGCTTCCAAGTTTTGGTCTTTTTCAAAGACTTGTACTCAGCATCCATAGCATCCTTCCATTGTGGCTTGCTAAGAGCATCTTGTATAGAGGCATGTTCATGTTCATTCATTGAAGACAAAAACACCCTATCATCATATATATCCATATCCTTTGATTCCTTATGTGGAGTTATAGAAAGTTCCTCAAAATATTGACAAATATCATCAACCTCACTAGTCTCTACGACTGCTTTTTCCCTTTGAGCCATACTGCGAGTATGAGGTCTATCCAAAGTCAAATCTGGTGGAGTGGATAACTTTGCATCCCTAATTGTGCTTGTATACCATTTTGGATTCTTTATTTTTGGTGTTGAAGAAGATGTGGAAGGACCTCCTGTCTGTGTTGACAAAGGGAACTTCTCTTCCTTAGATTCCACAAGATCTAGGTATACCTTAGATGTGTTTTGTGATGTGAAAGCTTCATCAAAAACAACATCTCTACTTATATGAATTTTATTGGTCAAAGGATCTATCAAACGATAACATTTAGAGTGCTCATCATATCCAAGAAAAATGCATCTCAATGTCTTCTCATCTAGCTTTTTCCTTTTCCCTTTCGGTATGTGCATGAAAGCTTGACATCCAAAAATACAAAGATGAGATATGGAGGGTTTACGACCACTCCATGCTTCCTATGGAGTTATTCCTTTTAGGGCATTTGTGGGTGCCCTATTCAATAGATATACTGAAGCAGTGACAACTTCTACCCAATATTGTTGCCCAAGAGTAGCTCCTATGAGCATACAATGAACCATTTCCATAATAGAATGGTTCCTTCTCTCAACCACTCCATTTTGCTGAGGAGTGTAGGTAGTTGTTAACTATCTTGAGATACCATGCCCAGATAAGAATGTTGAAAATTATTTAGAGGTAAACTCACCCCCTCGATCTGAGCAGAGGGTTTTAATAGAATCCCTTGACTCCTTCTCAACAAATTTCTTGAATTGCTGGAAGAAAGTGAAAGCCTCAGATTTTAGTCGGAGAAAGAAAACCCACATCTTGCAGGAGTAGTCATCTACAAATAAGTGAAAATACCTCTTCCCTCCACAACTATTGGGTGTGAAAGGACTACACAGATCAGTGTGAATTAACTCCAAAGGTTTCTGTGCTCATTTTGAGATCTTCTCAAAAGGTACTCTATGTTGCTTTCCTGCCAAGCAGTCATTGCACACTGGCAATGTGGAAGAAAGGGAAGGAAGACCCTTTACCATTTCATACTTGCTAAGCTCAAGTAAGTAGCTAAAAATAAGATGCCCATATCTCTTGTGCCATAGGAAAGTTTCCTTCGTGGTAGATACTGTCATGGAAACATGGGGAGTAGAGATAACATCTAGGGAAAATAAGCCATGCTTATAGGAAGCTGTTGCAATTTTCTTACCCTTCTCAGTGATTGTACAACACCTCTTGTCATCCTCAACATGAAATTTGACAACCATATTTTTATCTAGGATTTGTGTGACCAACAATAAATTGTTAGCCAATCCTGGAACATAGAGGACTTTGTCAATCTGACACTTGCCATCAGGAAGAGTGACTAAAACTATACCTTCTCCCTGAACCTTGTAGGTTTTTTCATCAGAAATAGTGATAGGTCTACCCTCTTTGTCCACGAATGATTCAAACCATGATTTGTCACCAGTCATGTGCTTACTAGTGCCATAATCAACATACCATATAGGATCCTTCTCCTTGGAGGTTGTGGTAGTCATGAGCACCTTGTGTGCCCATTCAGAATTTGAGTCAGATTCTTCAACAACATTCACCTTGGGTTGCTTGTTATTGTTTTTTGGTTTGTTCTAGCCTTTTTTCTTATTCTTATGCCAACAATTGATGGTGTCATGGTTGTATTTATCACAAATTTTGCAATACCTCTTCTTTTGTTGAGATTGTTTCCATTTTCCTTTTGAATCCTGTTGAGAATCGCCTCCTTTCTAAAAATTACCTTTCTTCTTAGAACCCTGTTTGTTGGAGTATAGGGTTGTATTAGAAGAATCATCCCTATGAAGTTGGCGTGCCTCATGTTGTTGAAGCAAATTGACCACATCAATAAAGGTAATTTGTCATTGTGAAACCTGAATGGAGGTGATCAACGTATCAAAGGAATCAGGCAAAGCTCTCATCACGATGGAAGTGAGAAGCTTGTCATCCACTATATCTTCCAAAGAATTCAATTTGCCTTTCAATTCAAAAACTCTACAAAGAAAGAGTTCAACTATCTCACCCTTTCTCAAACTCAAATTGTGAAGTTGTTTTTGAAGATGAAGAATGGTGGAATCATTCTTTCCCTCATAAATGGTTTGAAGGGCATCGCAGGCCTCTTTACCACTCGCTTTGTCAGCTATATGAGGTTGAACTTCATCTAAAACAACAAATAAAATGAGCACTTTTGATCGACTGTATTTCTTATCAAATGCGATCTGATCAGCAGTGAGAGCTATGGATCCAGCTACTGGTGAAGGTCTCATTGTTGCTCCAAAAACAACATCCCATAAATCTTCCATGATGAGGACTACCTTCATTTTGTTTTTCCATGGTGTATAATTAGGACCTTTCAATAACTGATGAGCATCAGTCATTAACTTTGTAGCAGAGGCCATTGTGAAGGTTACTTATATCACCAATTGGTCGCCCTTTCTATATACCTTAATGCCAGACTATCATACCATAAAAAATACCTGCCCTTACAAGAGGGAGACTATAGATATTTTGAAAAATGAAAAAAAATTACTCGCCCTTACGTGAGGGAGACTGTAGGTAATTTTTAAAGATTATATGATACGTGGTACTTAGGCGGTACTGAAAGGGAATCATCTTATTGATAGCACCTACCATAGAAAGTCATCAATCCTCATGCGTGGGGTGTAACTTCCCCTAAAAAATGTGGATGTCAGAACTCTCATCAAGATTTATGCCTAAACACTAGAGCGATTAGGGTAGTGGATGGAGTAAAAAAATTGCAAAATGGCAAACTTATCTCTCCCCGATGATTTATATAGAACAAGATCAAACGTCATTTTTGCAGCTATATTAGGCGGCGGATACAGTAGCGCAATCACAATAGCTTTACCTGTAAGTGCTGGCCAAAGGTATCACAAATACCGAATGTTGTAGTGCAATAAATTGCATGGATGGGTTTTAATTATTCTGGGGACTTAGGGAGTGAATTTGATTTTAAATTTTAATGAAGTAGTGCAAAAAAATGAAGCATGCAACATACAACATAAAAGTGCCCACAGAAATAAACCACTAGGTGTCGGGCGCTGCCGAAAATGCACCTTTACAATAATGCCAAAAAATTGCCTTTTCTAAAAAAATTACTCATCATCCCCACCTCTTTTTTTCTTCAAAAAAAATGGTGCCTTTTAGAAGAAAAAAAAATAGCCCCTTTGATTTAGCAAATATTCTAATTTTTAATTTAAATTTCTAAATAATTTAGTAAAGAATTTAATTAATAATAAAAATACTGTTAGTTAAAAAAAAAAAACTAACAATATTAATATATTAATAAAAAAAATACTAAAAAAAAATAGAAAAATAACAAAAAAAATATTTACCTAGGCACGGGCATCCTCGGTGGGGTTTGAACTCCCGACCTCTTGGTCGGGAGGCTTTCCTTCGTGCCCCCTCTCCAGTCGGGCTAGCTAGCCCGACGAATATTTGAAGGGGGCCTGCCTTCTATTGAAGGCTTTCCCGCCTCCGCGGGAAAACTTTTGAATGTGGGACTTTTAGTCCCACATTTAGGAGGTGGTGTTTGCCTCACCTGAATAAAATGTGAGGCGTGCCCCTCATTAAGTGATTGCCTTTGGGCAGTCGCTTAGTGGCATTAACTTTAGCAAGGTCCAGGTGGCATGTGGCCTGTCTGCCACGTGTCCACGTCAGTGCAGTCCAGGTGGTGCTATGTGTCAGTCCAAGTCATCGCCCCATGTCAGTCCAGTCAGTAGTTTGCCTCAAATTTTGTGCTCAAGTCAGCCACCTCAGGCTTCGTGCCCGATCCAAGGTCTATCAGGTCACTTTAGTCCAGTGTCGATCTGACCTCAAGAAATGTGCTCGACTTAGAACCAGTCTAGATTGACCTCAGGATCCGTGCTCACATCTAGTCAGATCCAACATCTATCAAGTGTCCTTCAACTTTGGGAGATGCGACTGAGTCCCTTGGTTGCCCAGTCAAGTCTAGTCGACCTTGGGAATCATGCCCGAGTCATAGGTCTAGACGAGTTTCAAAAATTATGCCCGATAAAAAAATACCTTCCTCCTGCTCTGATACCATGTAGAAAATAGCAAACGATTACCATTAAACAAGCATTGTTTAAATAATACAATGAGTGCTTAGAATAGTTTCAGAGGTTATGGAACTACCAAGGTGCTTAATAGTAGTGGTTGTAACTATGTTAACAACCATACTAATAATGTAATAAACATAGTTACACTAACAATCAGCAAAGCATTCCTCTTTGCCCTATTTTAAGTTACACAAATCTTTAATGGTCACATATCTTTCGATGTAGGCACTAAATTTATGAACAAAAGACTCGGCAGTTTCTTCAAAATTCCTCAAAGAATTAGTGCATAATTGATAATACCACTCTAATGCCATTCCTCCCAAGATTTTCGAGAACATTTTTAGTAATAACAAGTCATCATGTGATATATCATGACATGCTATCCTAAACATACAAAGATGCTCTATGGGATCTTCGATTCCTTTATATATGGGAAGAATAGGCATAGGAAAATGTTTAGGATATGGCTGTGCTACGACTATAGGATCTAAATGCTGACTACACATCTCTCGATAATTGTACGAGGGACGGTAGGGATCTATCTGGTCCATGCGAGAAACTAATTGTTTCACCACGACTTCCATATTGCTAGTTTGTCCACCATATTGGTTCGGTAGCACATAGGTATGGTATCTATGAGCATATGATGGTGTTACATAGGGATTATATGTTATATTTCTATTATGCAAAGTGTTGGTAGGAAGAGTATTATGAAGGGGATTTGTAATAGTATTATGTTGTACCTTAGATTATTGGTAATTGGTGTTCGGTTTTGTTTTGGGTTTTTATTGATTTGAGGTATATTGATCAAGATATTGGTGAAATAGAGAAGTAAATGATGGTTTCTTTTGTATGGGAATGAACCTAGGCTTGTTAACAGGCACTTTAGGTCGTTGGGTAACCTGTTGTTGTTGCATGCTCTAGATCGCAACTACTATATCCAAATTGGATGGTCTAGCTTGATCACTCTCTTGTTAAATGAATGACAAGGGATTAGTGTGTGTTTGAAATACTTCTTCTAGAGTTGCTTGAGTATCACTAATTCAATCCTTGTCCATATGGGCTGCTCTATTAAAAACACCAATATTAGTGTTAATGAACTTCTAGAATTGTTTCATGTTCTCAAAAGTTATAGCTCCTCCCGGAGACATTTTAGGGGATGAGGATTCTTCCTCTAATAGTTTCTTCTTGTTCATTTCCTACAACAAGCTCTTCTTCTTGCTAGTCTAGGGTTTCTTCTTCTTGAACTTGGTCCTTAGGAGGGACATTTTGGTTAGTTAATGGTCTTCCTAACCAATCTTCATCTTCTTTGGTTTGTTTTCCATTTCTAAGTCTAGGCATTGTGTTAAACTTAGGTTTTAGCAAATATATATACTTATATATATATATATATATGCGATAGAGTTGAGAGGTATATATTTTAACTTTATACCTACTATAATTTTTTTTAAAAGGAAATGTTTTGTTGTTTCTCTTTTGTTTTTTTTGTGTGATTTTATTATATTATTATTTTACGAGAATAAAAATGGCAAACAACATGATAGTTGTAAGAAACAATAGTACAAATAATCACTTAGCTTTCTATGAATATTTTATGGATATCATTGATAGGTTCAAGTTCATCAGGAGTCATGAAATGCTCCTCTTCAAATTGGAAGTTGTTTTTCAAGAAGTTGACAAAGTGTGCTATGGTAATATGATCTATTTCAGACTCTGACATGTAAAAATAAAGTTCATTGAAATACTCTCGATACAACACAGCTCTAGGAACTCTATTCCATCTCTTTCTATTTGTAAGAACGACTTCTTGATCCTTTATACGAGATAGAAATTTATGTACTACAACTACGTTCTCAAGGTATTCCTCAAAGGTGTATAATTTAGAAGACACGAGTGCTCTTTTATCGGCTAACCACCTATGGCAAGCTCTTTGAAGTTCATGATACAAAGTCACCTGATCAGGATCCAGGATTCTATCTAGGACAAACCTCTTAATTTGCCTAATTTTTGTAGATCTAGATTCAATAATACTCAATCTCCTATCAATTTTGTCCCACAAAGGTTGGGCTCTATATGTTTGAGGTACTCTAAGCATAGAAGTAATCTCTATGGTCATTAATTAATTTTCAACATTTATGGAGACAAAACATCTTCTATTATAATCTACCATCTAAGTATGATATACAAATTTCACAATTTTCTAATGATTTTATATGTTCTTAATAATGTGTTTTTTTTTTTATTGTTTTTAAAAGGTGTTTTTAGTTTCACGTCGGGTTCACCAAAATGTATCGCTCAAATTTTTCACACCCTTACCTTCAAGATAAAGGATCCATACCTAAAAGGGGGATGAGAAAAGGATGTAACAATACCTCGGACAGAGAGGCCCTTTGAAGTTCACACCTCTCGGGGGAGGGGTATAAAGGTGAATTTTTGACAAATGGTGGGGTTCACTAGGAAACTTTGAGTGGTAGTTTCCATGCCTAGGTTGAGAATGGGTTTGATTTTTTCATTTTATGTTCAATCATTTAGGTTCCTAGGTTGGCCAAAATGAAGCTAAGCTATTCTATATGAAGATTTTGATTTACATGAAAACAGAAGACATAAATGAATCCTAATGTGATTGAATACAGAGAATATATAAAATGGAGAAGAGTACACCTGATTTCTAATGTTTGATGAATATTATGAATCTTGTAGGAGTCCAAATCATCTCGAATATGACAGGATCATCTATAATTGTATAGAATCATCCCAAATCATAGGAGATCATTCGAGATCACCCAAGATCGTCAGCAACCTGATGAGTTTGTAAGGCAAATTCATCAAAAACCTGCAATCAAGAAAACAGACACAAAAAACCAAAAATATAATTGTAAGAATGATGCAAAATGATAGAAATAAGAGTATAAATGTCTGAATGATAAATCTAGATATCAAATTAAATGAGATGCACTGTTTTGGAAAATTATTTTGAATTTTATCATGTAATTATGATAAATGAGGTAAACTCCCAGATTCAAAATAGAAGCAAATTAATCTAATGCACCAATAAATAAGGAAAATGAGATAGAGAATGCAAACTCAGGGCTCTGATTGCTCCTAAGCTAAATTGCAGACCGGATAATCTATAATCATACAATATCATCATTGATCTTGACAGGATCATCTCAAATTATAGTTGAATTGCCTGCGACGATCCAAGCTACCTCTGGCTAAAACACAATGAAATCCTACAACAAAACTTGAAAACATAAATGCAAATGTGGGAGATCAGGGAGGGAGTCAAGGGGATAAACTAGAAAAATCCTAGTTTATATAGGATTAGGGGGAGGTTAGGAGGTTGGGGATCATCCCAATCTAGGATATCCTCAACGTGGGAATCTCCAACCACCCAGACACGCTTCTGCCCAAGTTGGAGAGGTTGTTGGAAGAAGCTAATTGCAAAAACTTGATTTTGGGACGAAATCGTCTGGACATTTTGTTCCAGATGAATTCGTCTGATTTGGGATGATATCATCAGATCAACTATGATAGCATCAGATCAACGACGATATCATCCAACAGTCACAAAAATCTCTAAAAATGGTGAGAAAAATGAGGTAAGCGGTTAACGGGCATTTTCAAGGTTAAAATTCAAATTTCTACTTTTTACTAATGGTTTAACTGTGCCAATTTTAGGGTGCTACACTATGATTCTTCTCCTACAATTGTTCCTCCACTATCTTCAACTACTTTGCTTGTTTTGCCAATTGTTCATTTTGTTCTACCAATTGAGCCTCTAACTGCTTCATGCACTCTTCCACTTGCTGGATCACAAGATAATTTTCCTTTGCTTCTGAGCTTAGCTAATCCTTGTAAACTTGATTTATGTTAGCCCATTTAGTTTTTATCTTCTTCAATATTTCCTTAGCAACTATTTTTTTGTGTACTAATTCTTCCTCCATCACAACCATTTCCTTTTGAGTAGCTTCCACTTCTTCCCGTTGTGCTTCCTTGGCTTGATAAATCTATTCAAGACCCAACCTGAGCCACTCAATCCAGTATGTTAGGAAATTAAATTTTCTTAGAGTGAAGGCCAATTCTAAAGGTACTCTTTGAAATATTGTACCCATAGTATTTAATGGACAAGTTTGACAAGTTGTCTTATCCAAGTATACATATGGAAACTTACGATAGTTGGTCTTCACTCCCTCTAGTAAGTCCTGTCTTCCTAGCATCATAGTTACCTCTCCCCTAGGTAACAACCATGATTTTTGTGCATGAATGTGCACTATATACATTGTAAAATTATCATTGCACACCCACTCCACAATCTTCACTAATTCATTAAAGGTTTGCTCCCTCCATTGTTTCAACTACCCAATGCCACCAAGACAAAACTGTAGCTTGGCACTGGCAAATAATTCACTAGCTTATGGAAAGAAGTGATCCACCTGTTCATCAGTATTTTTACCCTCATCCTCTAAGATACCAAAGCAAGGTACTTACAATAAGAAGCTTATGCAAAGCTTTGTATTATTATCTTGTGGTGGGTTCTATCCTTCCTCTTCTTCTTCATGTGGATTTGAAATTCCTCCAATTTTCTTTATCACACTGGCTATTTTCTCTTCTTGTAGTGGAATGTGTGCTACCATCCTATTTGTTTCTCTTCTTCTGGTAATCTCATCTCCTCCACATTGATAATTTCTCATAGATACTACTACTCTATCATCGATACTTGGACTTCCTCTTATGGGTTAGGTAAGTCCTCTTATTGTATTTCTACCAACCCTTCTTCCAATGGGTTTGGTTGCAGTTGTCTTAGGTCTACAAACTCTTAGTTAGGAGTAAACTCTTCTTGTGGTGTCTATGTACTTTCCTACTACAATTTACTATTACCACCACTCATCACAATCTTTATATTCTTTATTATCATAGGTTACTCAAATGGGACCTCCATTATAGATTTTTATTTCAAAGCTGGTGGTATCATTGATTTTCCAAAAAAATATCTGGATAAATCTAAAAAATTAAAATTTTAGGTCTGGAGCAATGTCGAAGATCCCATTGCTCTTCCTAATTCTAGACCAGGTATATTGAAATTAAACAAATCCAATCCTTTTGAGTCCGAGTACCCTTCCTCTAGTACTAGCTTGGGTTTTTCTTTTTGCATGAGATTCTTCTATTTCTCTTGTTGCCTACATGTTTGAATTTTTACAAGACTAGATTATCATTCTATTTTCTCCTCTTCAAAAGATATTGATCCTATAGTTGTTGGTCCTATGCTTACTATTCCAAAGTAGGTTCCAACTATCCTCTTATTTTCCTTTGATAATGGACATATTCATCAAATTCAGTCTATGCCTCTTATTGTATCAGAGGTATTGGCTATTTTGTGCTCTTCTTGGCCTTCGATTTCTTTGGATTTGCCTTCAGTAGAGGTATAGTATTTGCCCATTGCAGTATGGTAGGCTGATCTGGTGATAAATCCTGAGACTAGGTATTACCAGGAAAATAAATTCCCAATCTAGATATTGCATCTAATAAAAGTATAATGTCATAAAAAGTCATGGTGAACATATTTTGCCTAGTTTTCAGTGACTGCATCCATTAATTTAATTAGGTTCCCCAACCATACTTCAAGCCATTATAGACACCTTACACTTATTGTGCCATCTAAATTAGAATTTTTGAAGCTCATGATTCTCTAGACAGCCAAGCCATGATAATATTCATTGCACATGCCAATTTATCTGTATTCAACTGGATCTATTTAATTACATGATTTCTAGAACAAAAAATCTTGGCTATCATAGTTGACTTCACAAATGTGAGTGTTGTAATCAACCTGTGAGCCTCAATCAGGTCTACTATCTTCTTCAAAATTGGAGCTCCATCCCTAGGTAATCCAAATTTTCTTCAAAATTCCTTCACCAAAAACTCCACTTTGATGTATCTATTACCCACTCTCACAATAGTGCAATTTGCAGCAAATTTTTAGGACTAAATAATTTGCAGTAAGTATTCATTGAAGAATACTATATCTTGTAGTGGGATTTGCATGATAGTGCTCACTCCAATCTTCTTTAGTGTAATATTTAATGGGTATTTTTCCTTAGTCCTTTTCTACAATTTCCTACAAGTTTCTATTTTTGGATGTCAAAAAGTGATATCCTTGATATCCACATACTCCTTCTCTACTTCACTAAGCAGTTCTTCTTGCTCCTACAGAGTCTTCTCTCGATGAAATTCACTATGAAGTTCCCTCCTGTGTGCTCTAGGTGGCTCCATATACTCCATCCTATATTGTATAAGTACACCACATCTACCACCATGCTAATATATCTAACCCCTCCATGGCCTATGCCCTCTCCCTCTCTAAGGATGATAACCATACCTCTTGTGTGACTAAAATCGCTATCCTTGGTCTTGAATAGGGTAAAATGGGAAATATTTTTTGGGTCGTGATTCTCTTTGGTGTAGTGGTCTTGATATTCCTATCCTATTTTCTGCAATGTGATAAGAATAAGATCATAATTCTCATCTAGAGCTCATGCTTGTGCCATTATAGAGTGGAAACCTCATTCGCATAATATCTGATTAACTTGGCAATTCAGGACAACTCTACATAAAATTGCTTCAAAACTTCATACAGATACTTCCAAAATGTACAAGGGCTATTGTAAATTATACAATGTCTCATTATATCATACATGTACATTTCAAAATTGTATAACCCTTTCCAAATCATACAACTCCAACCGAATTTGTTCTACACCCGATTCCATACAATTGTAGTAAATCATACAAATGGAGCTTCAAATTATAAAATCTCAATATAAAATTGTACAATTAGTTCCCAAATAATACAAGGATTCCTCCCTTCTATACAACCTCATAAAAATCCATACAAATACAAAAAAATCCATAGAATATCTTCAAAAATACACAATTCGAGTCTTCTAAATCTTGGAAATCATACAATATGATTCAAAATCATACAATCACACCTCAAAATAATACATATAGCCCTAAAAAATATTACTTGACTAAAAACCCTCATTTTTTTTCAACTAGTACAATTTTTGGAAAATCCATTTGTCGAAAGCATGCAATCTTTCCTTCCGGTGTAATTTCATTGCAATTATGTAAATTTTCCTTCACTCGGTGCATTATTCCTCAAAAATGTATTTTGTTGGTAGTATGGCAGAATTGTACAACCATCCTTTATTGATTTTACACAAATGTAGAGTTATAAAAACATATTTATGCTTGTATGGTTGATTTTTGTACTAGGTTTTACTATTTTTACCTCCTTGTAACTCCTGCACTTCACTATTCTTGGGAAAATCAAACCCTAGCCCTAAATTTCTACAATAAGGGTTTCCTTGGGTGCCTTCCTCCTATAAACCCTCATTTTCTAGTAATTTTTCTCCACTTGCAACACAATTTCTAAGAAAATCTCACTTTCTATGGAGTAAACCCTATCTTTGGTAGCTTTTTCTCCAATTTGGTTTGCTTTTTCGAAAAAAAAAAAATTCTATGGTGCAAATATGGAATGGGTCACAAAATATTGTAGCAAATTATTGAATTCCAATGCCCATATAGAAGAAAATTATATGGTTGCACCCTTTTTTCTCTTGAATCCTCTGAATTTTCGTTGCATGTGTATGGTTTGTTTAAAAGCTTGTATGGTGCCTGCTTTTTATCTAATTTCAAAATCCTAACATCTTAATGCATGCAATTTTGCCACCTTAGCCTCATTTACATGTGATTTTGTCCCCTTGTATGGATGATTGACAACTTGTCACCCTTGCGTATGCGATTTTATATTTTTCTTATTTTTGTCCTTTTCATTGCCTTAATATTTTATTTTATTTTCTTTATTTTTATTTTTATTTTCATAGGGGGTTTCCATTTCCAGTTTTCAACCACCCTCTATCTTAATTGCATCCCAAGATATTTTCACAATTAAGATATTTTTTCTATATTTCCTTTTTTTCTCATAAGTGGCCATCATTTTTGGTTTTCAACCACCTTCCATATTAATTGTGTCCTAGAGGATTTTATAATTAAGATATTTTCTAGTTTTTATATTCTAACAACTTACCATTGTGTACATCGTACAGTGACATTCACTTGTATGATCCCTTCAATAAAATCATTAGTTGGGGGTCCTACTTCTACATTACAAGTAATCGTGTCATTGGGTGCCAACTGATCATTTGGTTGATCCTTTTCTCTTTACAAGGTTGCATTATTTACTCTCCTTTGGTTTCCATGTGTACAATTTGGAATCCTAAAATTACAAATTGTAGGACTTCCTATTGGCAATACTTCATCTCATCATTTTTGGTGATTTATCATGAGGTAGGGGTGCTCTTACTGGTCTAATATCATTTGAGTGACTTATCTACCTATCTCCTTGTATCAATTAATCTTCCAATCTTGGTGAACGAGTCCTTTGTCATCCTTGACTCCTTTCATCAATGAAACATACTCTTCCCCTGCCAGTAAATCCTCTTATTTGCATAGGTCTTCCACAATATAATCCTCTTGACACATGACCTCTTTGATCATTAAATGGGACTGCTATTTCCTGGAGCAATCCTCTTCCAATTTCAATTATTTTTTGTCCTTATCGAGTCAATGGAGATCATCCTCATGGTTTTATTCCTTTGAGGTTGGGTATATATCCTCTCAACCAGGGGATACCTTGTAGGTTTTTGGTCCAGTTCAGATCGGCTAATGGTGTATCTCTCTACCATCTAGGAGTAGAGGGTCAAATCCTTCCTGGTCCTCTACCTCATCTAGATGGGATATACTCACTACCTCTTCCAGTATTCATTAGGTGTACTCCTCCTCTATGGCCTCGTTGTTATCTTGGGGATTCTTTTTGGTTCCTTCCTGGAGTTATATCCACCAATTTTATGTTGGAAAAGTGACCATTTGTTTGCATTCTAGGTGACAATTGTCAAAGTTATTACATTCAATGATCTACACATAATATCTGGTGTGTCCATCATATTTTATCAAAGTGTCATTGGGGAGACACATTTGCAAGAGTTTCCCTATATGGTTCTAAAAAATCAAACTCAAAACTAGAGTAATTATGATCATCATCCCTTTGTTCTAACCAATTTTTTGGTAATCTCAGTAACCTTTGAAGTCTCTGCATTTTTTTGATTTGTCACCTCAACTATCGATAGGCTAATGCATAGGCCTTAGGGTCAGTACATTCATGAGGTACCTATGGTTACCTTAAGAAGTCATCATCATCGCTATCAAAATTCTCATCTCTTACTAAACAAGGTAACTCTCCATCACTGGATTCACTAGAATCCTCATGTATATTTCTTATGGTTTTAGTACTATGATATCTTCTTAAATGTCTCACTAAGATATATACTCATCTTCTTCTATCATTTATGGGTCATTGGGCCTACCATGATGTATTTTTTGTGATATTTCTCCTATGTTAGTACTTACACCCGCATGGTGTGTACCACTTACTTATGGTGTTGCCTCATGTTCTTATCCTTTTAATTCTAATTCCTATAACCTCACTATTATCTACTCATTCATCCTTTGCATTATCTCATCTAAGTCTTGTATAGTTTGTTTATGAATTCTTATAGTGTGACCCTATAATATGTCATACTCCTCTTGTAACCGTTGAATCTAGTGTTGCATCCTTTGTTACAATAATCCTATTTGATATAATGGAGTAATTTTGGTGATCTCTTCCTCCATGGTGTCACATTTGGTCCTTCCTACAAATTCCATATCAAAAGCACCTATTATGTCTGTATATCAAACCATTATTCGTATTCTTCATTAATATTATGTTGGTTTGGGTAATTCTCTATACTCCAATTGAGGATACACCATTCATTGTACTTTCAGATTCCTTATCGCATTTGGAGAAATCCTTTCTTTGTTTTCTTACTCAATTTTTTTAGTCTCATCTATGAACCTTAATTTTACTCGCATCCTTCTTCTCTCACCATTTATGGGTACCAATTATTATTATTCGATAATTGGCCTTGTCTCCTCCCCTTATTCAAATAGGTATGAAATTCCCATGTCAATATTGTTCGAAAATACACCTTAAATTCTTCATTGTAGTTCATCAAATTGAGTTTCCTCTCTCCATTCAACTTCTTCTGAAGAAATAAATAAACACTTTACTTTATATGGATTCAAATTTGAACCATTCATAGTGTCTGGCACTTCCATTCCATTCAAGTTTTTTAGTTTAACTTGTTAGAATATTAATGTGCACTATGCCTTGTTCTTGATACTTGTCATGTATTCATATAGACCTCCTGCATATATATTGTAACACATCTTGTATGAATTATATCTCATCTCTTTTCAATCCCAAAATTTGATATCAACAAAGAGATCTACTCTAGGGGCTACAAACATAGACACCCTAGACTCTATCTAGGTATTTTTTTGGATCAACTTCTGCAAACTATAGATGAAGACACCTCAGAATATTCTCTTATATTATTCTTTCTTCTTCTACTCCACATTTGGATTCTATGGATAATTTTATTGTATTTCATGGCTTGAATCTATTTTTTATTAAGGTGCATTTTTGGTAGATATTGATACCTTCTAGATTGAGTTCACCATGATGAGAGATTTGATATTCATGGTGAATCTAGTCAGTGATATACGAGAGGTAAAATGCCTAGATGATGACTTGTAGAGGCAAAAAAACTAGAAGTGGTTGATCCTAAGGCACCCAAGATGACCCTGAGGCACTTAGACAACTGACCCAATGGCAACAGGTCTAAGGAAGTGGTTGAGCTTGAGGTAATAGACCGAGATGTATACACTTTTGATCTAGCATTGTTCCCAATTGGAGAGCTAAGTGCAAAGAGCACAAGCCTAGTCCAAATTATGTAATAAATGAGGATGTTTAGGTTCTTTTAGAAGTCAACATTAAGGGGGAATGTTATCTAATGTTGACTTATTTTTCTCTATAGTTAGGATAGTGCACATTAAGGGGGAATGTTAGAATTTTAATGTGCACTATGCCTTATTCTTGAAACTTGTCATTCTCTTGAAACTTGTCATGTATTCATATAGGCCTCCTGCCTATATATTGTAACACATCTTGTATCAATTATATTTCATCTATTTTTAATCCCAACATAACTACCCCAATGTCCCTCACTTCTACAATGTAAAAGGTACCAAGACACAAGATTTTTAAATTTCTCAAATTAATTTCATGTTTTCCTTTAAATTTTAGAACTAAGTCACCTTCCTTAAGTTAACTTCCTAAGGTTCTTGTCATACCACAACTTCCTTCTCTTTTGGACCACTTTTATCACCCATTGTACCATGACTCTTCTTTCTTCCAACTTGATTATTGTTGTTAGTATTTCCTCTAGACTCTCTTAGTCACTTAAGTGATGTTCCATAGTTACCCACAAACATGGTACTAAGAACTCCACTGGCACTATTGCCTCCTCACCATACATTAGCTGAAATAGTGTATGGTCTATTGTTGGCTTAAAGGTAGTTCGATATGCCCAAAAAATAGATGGTAACCTTTCCTCCCAATTTTTTCCTTCTATTCTATAATATTTGTATAGATTTGACACTAGGAATTTGTTAGTCACTTTCACTTACCCATTGGCTCTCAGGAAATACAAACTAGACAAAGAATGTCAAATATTGAAATTAGTTATTAGCTTTTTTATAATATCATTCACAAAGTGACCTCCTCGATCACTTGTTACTTGAAATTGAATACCGATTCTTGTAATTACTTGCTCATACAAGAATCTATTTGTACTCTTGGTTGTGTTATATAGAAGTGCTCTCGCTTTGACCCATTTTTTAGGTACTCAATAGCTACCATGATATATCAAAACTTCTATGTACAATTGGTTTTCAGTTGTCTAACAAATTCCAACCCCCATATCTCAAATATTTATTGGGGTTGTGATGGGTGTAAGGGCTTAAATTATCATCGTATTGGTTTCCCTACTCTTTGGCAAGTATCACATGTTCGTACATACTACTTTGCATCATTGTATAATTTGGGCCACCATAATCCTGCTAATAGTACCTTCTAAGCAGTGGAATCATGTCCCATGTGTCTTCCTACCAATCCTTCATGAGATTATTTCAATGTTTCTTTAAATTCTTCATCCATCACACATCTTCATAGGATATAATTAGACTCATTTTGTATAGCAATCCAAATATCAACTGAAAAGGTTTTTATTTCATGATTACCTTTTTCTTTTCTATTGTCATCATATCTTGTGGCAACTCACCTATGGATAAGTACTATCCAATTAACTTGTACTAATATGGTACAATATTAATTTTTAATAACTAAGCATTAGGGAATTCATTTGGAATCCCCATCCATGCAAGTTCTCTTGATAACATTCAATTTAACTGGTCTGCAATAAAATACTTCTTACCAGGTCAAACTACTACTTGAAATATGATTCTTGTAAAATCATAAGCCACCTATTGACTCATCCTTGTATGACTGGATTATTTATCAAGTACAAAAAGGCCTTATGATCTACATAGAAATCAAAATGGTTTTCTAGTAGGTAATACCTAAATTTTTGTACAATATATACCATCCCTAAATCTTCTATCTTCATTATACTATAATTCCTCTCTACCCTTGACAATAGGCGACTTGCAAAAACATTAGGTTGATCTAGCCTAGACTGTCCTTCTTGTACCAATGCACATTCAATCATAAAGTTTGAGATATCAATATTGACATGGAATTCCTTATACCAATTAGGGAACACTAGAATGGGACTACTAACCAATTTAGCTTTTAACTCTTCAAAATATCCTTGGTGCTCCTCCATCCATTTGAAGGGAATATTATTCTTAGTTAAAAAATTTAGTGGATAGGATATGTGTGCATAGTTCCTGATAAACCTTCGATAGTATCCCATTGATCCAAGGAATTTTTTTAATTAGCTCACATCATATGGCTCCTCCATGTGTAATATAACATGGGTTTTATTAGGATCGATCTTAAGCCCTTTGTTGCATACTATATATCCCAAAGGTTTCCCATAAGGTACCATTAGAAAATGCTTTCTTGGATTTAGGGATATTTTTGCATTGCTACACCTGCGCATAGATTCATTGAGGCCAAGTAGATGATCCTTGATCTTACCATAAATGGACAAATCATCCAAAAATACCTTAAAATTTCCTATGGCCAATTGATCAAATATATAAAGAATAATGCACTGAAATGTTTTTGGGGTGTTACATAGCCCAAATAGCATTTATTTATATGCTTTGATGTCATTTTATACAATGAATGTGGTGTTTAACTTATCATCCTTGACTATACTTATTTTATTGTACCCAAAGAATCCATCTAGGAATGAATAAATTTCATGTCCTATGACCTTTTCCAGAATTGAGTCTGTGAAAGAAATAGGGAAAGGATCTTTGATTGTAACTACATTCAAATTCCTAAAATATACACATATTCAGATATTATCCACTTCCTTCTTTAGTCTGACTACAATAGGCAAAACCCAGTCACTAGTAGTAACTCTAAAAATGATGACTGCATCTAACATATTTTTTATTTTTACATTTACTAATGTGGCATACTTAGGGTTCATCCTATGATATCTTCTTATTAATGGTTATGTCCCAAGAATTAGTGTGATTTTTTGGAAACTTAATTTTTGTGGTACTCCTTTTAGTTCGTTATACATCCAAGAAAAGACATCCTTGTATTCCAAGAATATGTTGAAAGTTGCTACTTTCAATACTGGATTCCAATCATCGCCATAGTCGATCATCATAGGCTCCTCTTCTATTCCTATATTTATATCCACTATCTAAGGTCCCTCATACTTAATTTTTGCATGATTTATTATTATTTTTTTCACATTCATTGTATGTGCTGGTATCACATCAATTTTAGCATCTCTCATTATGTATTCTACAAAACTTTTAAGGAATGTCCACTTCTCCTCTTCTTATTTCTTTGGTTTCAAACTAAACTTCATCTCATATTGTTTTTATATGGTTTCATTTGTATTAATACATATGAAAGTGTGCTGAAAAACTTTTTACTCCATATACAAATAGATAAATCTACTATCATATCGAGATTCATCTTCATTACAATTGTCTATGTACAACATACCGTCTTTATCAAGCTCATACTCCACTTCACCATAAGAATTGTCTAAATCATTAGTGGCCATATCTTCACTGATCCTATGGTTATTCAAGTTGATCATATTTTCCTTCTTAAATGTGATATGGTTCTTTCCCCAGTTTTTATTAACTTTAGCTATTCATAAACATTCTATCCCTAATAGAGCATTGTATGCTCACTTTTGCATGGTAATCATAATTAAATACAAGATGAATTATTGGTTAGCTATTATAACTTATTGTGCAATCAAGATATCATTTGTCTCTATTCCATACTGGTCAATACCATACAATCAAAATTTATCTACCCATAATGATGGAGCATCAATTTCCTACGAAGTCTTCTTGAGTAACATATTGACACTGGATCCCACATCCATATGGACTAATGCAGGTTTCTTCCCAACATAAATCATCAATATGGTTGGATCCATAAAATAGTTCTTTTGTTATTCTTATTTGGTTGGATGGCTCTAGACTTCCATCACCTTATGTGACTGTATGTCCTCCTCCATCGCTTTATGCAATGATGGGATGACTTCTAACAAATTCACCACCTTAATTTTGATAGTTGTATTCAAGACTTGTGATGCCAGCTTTTGCATAACTACATTGTATTTTGATGGTTTCTTTAGCACATTTTATCCTTCTAGGATAAATCTCTTTGCCTTCTATGCTTCTTTCTCAAGTACCCTCTTCGCAACTTGTCATCATTTCTTTTCTTTAGTAGGCTTAGGATACTTGTCATTCTTAGCCTGATTCCTTGTCATGGCTAATACTTATTGGGTTTTCTCTCTAACTAGAGGTACCTCTATGTCTAAAAATTTGACATTCTATAGGTTACTATAACTCACTCACTTTGGAAAATTCACTTCTTTTGTGTTCCCTATACCACACCATCTACAAGTGTGTAGAATTATTCTATTGTGTTTCTTGTTTTTGATATGAAGGACAACTCTACATAAAATACCCCTACTCTTGATAATTGCAACACTGTATGATCGGTATCCCTTCTGAATCATACTGCAAGTAGCTTTGTCCTCCCTGTTAGTTGCCTTGGTATTGTCTTCCCCTTTTTTGGTTATTCCTATAATCACCACTAGTGGCTTGTTGGCCACTCCCTTAAGGTTTTGGTTTCTCTTCCTGTTATTGGATTGAGAGAACCTATGGGTGCACCTTTACATTAAATATACACCATATCACTTCGTATCTAAGTACATTAAAAATATGAAAATAATCATTTTGAGGATAAGTAACATTCATATGATCTTCATACTTACATTCTATACACCAAATATCTTTCTTATCCTGCTTCACTTTTCCTTTAGCCTCTTTTATTAAATTATAAAATTCCTTCTAGAATGATTGTATCTTCTATTGTATTGTATCATCTTTTTCACTATATGATTCATCATACCTAACATTTTTTATCATTCCTACAATTGTTTGTTTAGCCTTGCTTTCAAAATTCTTTGCATTCTCCAAGGCTTCCTCATATGTGGATGGTGGAACTGCCTTCATATTTTTCTTATATCTAGGTAACAACCCATCTACAAACCATATTTTTACCAGTATATCCGCTAAAGTCATTTTCATATTATCCACCAAATACTTCAATCGATGATTATATGAGTTTACATCTTCATAAACTTTCTACTTAGTGGCACGTAGTTTGGTTATAATATGTCCACCATCCTTCAAAGGGTAAAATCCCTCAATGAATGCATCCTTCATTGTGTTCTAGGCCTAAAAATTTGGTGTATTTTATCTTTTCAAATACTAATATATGACAAGTTCTCATAATGTAGTAGGAAATAACCAAAACCATTCATCTGGTTGGTCCACAACATTTAGTCTCCAAATAGTTATGCATTTCTTGAAGTGTCTCATCGGACCCTCCTTTTATTCACCCATAAAGGGTGGGTATCTTTGCTTTCCTGCTTGATTTTCTACATGGGCCATTATAGATGGTTCTTCTTCTTCACTTGATGTAGTATCTCCTTGAATCCATGATTGATTTTATATTGTAGGTGACTCACTCTACTGATCCTCATTAGAACCATATACTCGAGGAACCTTATACTCACCAAACATTCATATACCAATATACTATGTGTATTCATTGTACAATATCCTTCATTGGTGTGTAGGTTGTGGCCTTGGTCCTTACTCTTGAGACCTCATGTGTTGTTACTCTAGTGTCTGACTCCCATCCATCGTACTCCTTTGCAACCTATATACCACTTTCTCTAGTATTACCATCCACTCACCTTGACTTCACACAAATTCCTTGTTACGTATTTGCTTATGTTGATGTTCTTATTGAATATAGATGCTTCTTGCTTCTCTTCTTTCATTTAAATTAACAATGTATCCAACCTCTTAATATATTCTTTATCATATGTCCATACTTATTCTATCACCAGTTCATGTGTATTGTGTTCAAAACTATTCATGTTCCCTCTTTTATCAATTATCATGCTCCTCCTAACTGGAATATCTTCTCCTTGATTCCATATCCTATGCCTTTGCAAACTTGTGTCTATCATTTACCTCCAATTTATGTACTCACAATTTGTCACTTTGTAGGATCTTCCTGACTACAATAATTTTGACCTGTTTTAACAAAAATACCAAAGTTTGATAAGGAAAAAATACCAAATGTAGAGCACTTTGGCACTACCTAATTGATGAATAGGTTCCTTCAACTACAACAATGATACCAAATATAGCATTATTTTAGATCCTCAACAATCTTCCAAAATGACAATGGGTTTCTTTAATTCATCAATTTGATCCAATTTTAATAGGAAATGATACCAAATGTAGGTCAAGGGTGTAGTATTCCCATAGAGAAGATGATTGAGAAGGCCTATAATTTTTTGCTAAAGTCTCAAACCCAACTTATACAAATCTTACAACTTGTATAGGTTGCTTTGTGCACTATGTCAGTTTTCCAAAACAGCTTGTACGATCACCAAATTGTATAGTTGTATGATCAAAATCATACAAAACTATACCTTGTATTATTTGGTACTTATTTAGTTCCTTGGAATAGGTTTTATAAGTCAAATCGATCAGTTTTGTAATCAATTTCCTCAAACTAGAAATTATTCCTTATTTGGTAGGTTTTTTATTGCAACTTTGTTGTCAAATCAGGTAAACGATCAGTTTGTATGATTTGGTATAACACTTGTATGATTTGTATAAAACCTTGCTATAGCTTACACTCAGATCTATCAACCTACATAACCAATCTTCTCAAGACAAGTTTTGGAGTACTCCTTTATGATAATTGCTCAATTCCTTCCAACATACAAACCCTAAAGCATTGGAAATAAATTATATTCATCAAATGCAATTCCAAAAATTGTACAAAAGTCTAGAGATATAATTTTACAGCCATAATCCAACATGCAATCAATTATTATTCACACACCAAGTTTTTAGGATGACCAAAATCATTCATAATGTAATTTCATAAAATTAGCATGATATATTATGCATACAATATTTATTACACAACTTGTAACAACACAAATGTACAATGGAACTCATAATGACCTAGAAATAAAGAGAATTGTTGTTATATTCATATTATAAGCACTATTGTACATTAAATATTTCATCCTTTATCACAACAATAGGTTCATCAACCATATACATTTAATAATAAACAGTCAATACTACCATGACTGAATGAACTATCAATGAACAACTTCAAACATGAATGAACAACCTAAAAAATTGAATGGGAAATCTATATAATGCATACCCAAATCATTCCAAAGTAGTTTCTAATATATCACATTACTCACAACTGGCATCCTGAATTAATTCCAAAACTCATTACTAGGTTTTACTAAGTCTAAGTTGATTTTTATCAAATTCAACCCAAATGCACATTTCACCTAATTTCATTGACTTTTCACATCATACATTTGCAACCTTTTATGTTTTACTCACACTTGCACATTTTTCCACTTGCATATTTTAGCCAAAAATGGGCAAAAATAAACAAAATTATGCAAATCCAAAAAAAAAAAATTCTTCTTTTGGGAGGTGTTGGAAATTTTGAGTAAGTTGTGTTGTCATTGATGTCAAAAGGTTTGATGTCAAAAGGTTTAATGTCAAAAGGTTGATGTTAGAGAGCACTTTGTATGGCAGGAATATTCTTCTATGGTTGATATGGTTAAAATTGATCAAGGCAAAGTTCATCCCAAAAGCAAGCAAATTGGTCGGAAAGAAGAGGCCATGGTTTAAAAGGAAAGACAAATATTATTATAATATTTTTCAATATTATAATAATTGGGTCCAAGAAATCATTAAAAAAGAGATATCCTGGACAAGGTTTATTGAGATTTTATAAAAGGTTGCAAAGGTTTCTTTTAAATTATTTAAATTAAAATATTTTAACAAAAGTTAAAATTTTAATTTAAAATAATTTATGGCGCCAAAGTTTCAAATCGAATTCGAATTCAAAAGCAAGAGAGGGCCGACATTTTTTAAACCAAAGGAAAGAGTATTTAAAGGAAATGATTTTTTCATTTCCAAAGTCATATATTCGAATGCCCAAGTGATGAGATAATTCGTGCGCTCGAATTTTGAAAGGGAGAAGACGTTCGTGAGTCTTAAAGGCAAGGGAGGTAGAGTTGTGTTGAAATTCGCCTAGAGCAAAAGATATATCCCATAGTGTTGGGTAGCGTAGGTGGTAGGAGGAACGTGGCTAAGGCGCTTGCGAAGGGAAGGTTTCAGTTTTGAATCCCACCGAGTTGTTTTGCAAGAGGGTAAAGCATCTTTTCATTTTTAGCGAAGGCGATTTCAAATACGAAATCGTGGACATTTGATTTCGTGTGGGCATGTAGCCCAAGCGGTAGCCTAGCCTTGGGCTAGGGCATTGTGGTGGCTTAGGTCACGGGTTCGAGCTTGAGCGCTGGTCGTTGAGACTTGTGCAATATTTTTTACAGGCAGAATATTAAAGGTATGCTTTTTAATTAATGTGCTTGGAATACATGATTTGACTTTGAGGCTTTGAAATCATGAAAGGAAAATAAGTGAAATTGATTAGGGAGTCATAAGGGGTGTTAATTAAATATTTTATTTTGGGTGCTTAGAAATTAAACCAAGTATTGGAGATTATAAGGTGTAAACAAAGGAACTTTATTTTGATATGTGTTGAATATTATTTTGAAAAAGAAGGAGATTATAAGGTGTAAAAAAGGAACTTTATTTTTGATATGTGTTGAATATTATTTTGAAAGAGAAGGAGATTATAAGGTGTAAACAAGGAACTTTATTTTTTATATGTGTTGAATATTATTTTGAAAGTGAAGGAGTGATAAGGTGTATTTGTGACTTGACATTTTATTGTATTTCTTGTATGGTGAAATATTTGTTGAGGTAAATATTCTTGTGGAGATTTTGAGATAGACTATTGTTATCTAACCTAGAATTGGAAAAAGGATTTGGTTGTGAGTAAAACAAGTTTTGAAGACATATCTCCATCAAAGAAAAGAGGTATGGGCACATCATATTTTGTTTGAAATATTGGAATGAATGTTGTAAAATATAAGGTGGAGTGAAAAGGATTGTTTGATAAGCATTGTTGGAAATATTTGAGTGAATTCTTATATGCTTCATTGGTGAATGTTTAGAGAACATTTGAGATAGAGATTGAGGATTATTTGAGTTAGGGTTTGAGACCCACATTGTGCTCTTTGTTTGAAGAAGTATGAAAACACTTGTTTAGGGTTAGTGAGCAAGTTGTGTTTCATTGGTTGAATGATTGAGTGAAATTCTTGAGCATTGGATTTGAGTGATATTGAAAGTGAATGTGCAAACATTAGAAATATGATTTGTGAAAGTGATAGACTTAATGATTGAGTAGAACATATTGAGTTTTTGATAGAGTACATCATTCTCTATATGTTCCAGAGGTTAAACGAATTTTGAATAGAATATGTCTAAACTACTTCAAGTTAAAGGAATTACTTTGAAGATTAGACAAAGCATTTGATAGCATTGTGTGCAAGATTTGAGATTGATTGAGCATATTTTGTGAGTTATTTTGAGTATGTATTAAGAGATTTGAGGTAAGTCTTGGTGAAGACTTGAGAGCAGATTGAGCAAGTTCTTGAGAGAACTTAAAATTTGAGGTAAGTCTTGGTGAAGACTTGAGAATAATTGAGCAAGTTCTTGAGAGGACTTGAAGGTATATTTGAGGTAAGTCTTGGTGAAGACTTGAGAGAAGATTGAGTAAGTCTTGGTGAAGACTTGAGAGCAGATTGAGCAAGTTCTTGAGAGGACTTGAAGGTAGATTTGAAGCAAGTATTTGTGAAGACTTGAGAGCAGAGTTGATTGATTGATTTGTTCAAGCTTTGTGTTAAGGCTTGGGGTAAATCTAAGTAAAGTTGATTTGTGATTGGATCAAGCTTTGTGTTAAGGCTTGAGGATAGATTTGAGGATAGATTTTGGTATAGATTTATGAGAAGATTTGTGCTAGACCTGAGATAGAGTTAGAGCATATTTATACTACACTTGGGATAGATTTTGGTGTAGATATAAGATAGAGTTGAGAGTAATATTTGGAGGTGATAGAGTAGAGGACAGGAGTCTCCAGTGGATAGAGATCCATTAGCCAGGGTAGTGAGGATAGAGGTATTCTATGGAGAGAGATCCACAAGCCAGAGTAGTGGGGGTAGAAGTCTTCTAGAAGATCATCAACTAGAGCAGAGGGGAAAGAGTTCTCCTATGGATAGAGATCCATAAACTAGAGCAAGGGGAAAGAGTTATCCTATGGAGTGTGATCCATGAACTAAATAGGAAGATAGAGTTCTTCTATGGAGAGAGATCCATAAACCAGTTGAGGAGATAGAGGTCTCCTAGATCAAGTTCCATGAACCAGAGAAAAGGGGAAAGAGTTCTCCTATGGAGAGAGATCCACAAATCAGAGCATAGGGGATTGGTGTCTCCTTTGGATAGAGGTCCATAAACATTGTAATAGGGAATTGATTCCCAAGAATATTTATTGAGAAAATTTAGTAGAAATATTTTCTTCATGGAGTAGCCCACATTGGGTGAACCACATTAAATTGGTGTCTCTATTGTGTGTGATGATTTATGCATTGCTTTGATTACTACTATTGATATTGCCATTGATAATATTGGATAATATTATTTGGGAAAGAAAAGTAAAAGTTGATCTTATACTATTCACCCCCCTCTCAGTATAAGCTTGTGTTCTTCAATTGGTATAAGAGTGGGTTCCTTTGAAAGAGTTTAACAGCTTGAAGGAAAAGTATACAGGAACACAGATGGCATCTCAGAGTGGATCTTCAACAAATAAGGCACCATTGTTCGATGGGAACAATTATGCTTTCTGGAACATAAGAATGAAGACTTACTTGATGGCACAAGGATATGAGACATGGCAAGCAGTTGAGGATGGATACACACCTCCAACTAGTCCTCCTATAGATAAATATGGTAAGCTCCTACATATGTATAATGCAAAGGCAATGAATGCAATATTAAGTGGTTTACATGAAGTAGAGTTTGTAAAAGTTATGCATTGCACATCAGAAAAAGAGATTTGGGAAAAGTTGAAGAAAACATATGAGGGAGACAAAAAGGTCAAGATGACAAAATTGCAAAATCACAAGAAAACATTTGAAGACTTGAAGATGAAGGATGAGGAAGACATTGCTACATACTTACTTCATGTGGATGAGGTTGTTAACTCCATGCGAGGACTTGGGTTTAAAGTTGAAGAATCAGATGTTTGTCAAAAGGTTTTAAGGTCACTCCCTATGAGGTATAGTGAAAAGGTTTCAACCATAGAAGAAACAAGAGATATTGAAACTTTGACTATGGATGAGTTGCATGGAACTCTCACAACTTATGAGATGAGAATAGGAAAGGATCCTATCCCCAAGAAAGAGGTAACCTTCAAAGTAGCAAAGAAGACAAAAGATAAGAAGCCAAATTCAAGTGATGAGTCATCCAGTGATGAAGAAGTAAACTATGGCAGAAGGAACAAGAAGGACTCAAGAAAGCACAAAGGTACTAAAATAGTTAAGTGTTTCAATTATGGTAAATATGGTCACTATGCATCTAACTATCTAGAAGATAGAAGTAGTAGTGAAGAGAAACAAGATCATAAGAGAAAGGAAGCAAGAAAATCTAGGTATGAAAATAAAAATAGGTATGGACAAAACAAGCATGAAAAGAAGTTTTTTAGAGGCATAAGAAGAGTTTCTATGCAGATAAGATATGCAAGATTTCAAGTGATAGTGATGGAAGATCCTCAGATAATGAAGAAGAAGAAATTATCTTCTTGGAAATAGAAGATGAAGGAAGTGATCCTATTGAAGATAAATATGAAAGATATGAAGATGCTCTTGAAGACAAAGAAGAGAAAGAATCAAAAAATGAAGAGGAAGGAGTAGTAGATTTAGAAGCTGAAATTATTTTTGCTCTAAAAGAATTAAAAAAGGTAAGAAAGCAGAACTCAAGATTCAAGGCTCAATTTCAAGAATGTGATGAAGAGAAAGGAAAGCTTATACAAGATCTGACAAACTCAATAGCTAAGACAAGGAGATTTAAAGAAAATTTAGAGATAAAAGTCTTAGAATGTGAAATATTAGAGCACGAGGTAGTTTTCACTAAGGAAGGAAGTGAAAGAGTCTAAAGACAAGCTACACAAGTTTGGGAAAAGTTCAAAGACTTTGGATAAGATTATCAATGCACAAAGATCTTCATCAAACAAGACAAGACTTGGTTTTGAAGAAGGACAAGAGAAACAAGAAGGGTCAAGCTCAAGATCCAAAGAGGAAGAAGCTTCAGAAGAAGAGAGTGAAGGAGAAAGTGAGACTTATGAGGATAAGTTAGAAAATAAAAGTTTCACCAAGGAAGGAAACAATGCACAAATAAGGAACAAGGAACATCACAGGGAAGAAAGGACTAAGAGACCAATGGGTCCAAGGAAATATTTCTTCAAAGGACATTGCTTCTCATGTAACAGGTTTGGTCACAAGGCTATGCAATGCAGGACACATGAAAAGAAGGAACATGGTTTCACTAAGAGAAATTTCAGAGATGGGTATTTCTTTCAAGGGTATTGTTACTCTTGTAATCAATTTTGTCATAAAGCAATTCATTATAGGGTTCATGATAGGAATGGGTATGGCTTCACCAAGAGGAACTTCAAGATATTTGCACCTTCAAGGAACCACAACATTAAGTGTTATAAGTGCAATAATGTTGGGCATATGGCCAAGTGGTGTAGAACATAATTTCTAGGGACAAGCAAGAACAGGGATATTCAAAAGAGTCAGAAGGATATATTGAGAAAGAAGGTTGACAAAGGAAAAGAGCATTGTATGCTGGGAGTAATTTTACTCCCACCCCAAAATTAATCACCTCAAGGAGAGGAGGTGGGGAGGGGGCTGAGCTAAGAGTCTTATCTTTAGCCCCAAAGGAGTCCCTTTGCCATTGATGTCAAAGGGGGAGATATTTGAGTTAGGGGGAGAGCATTCAGTTAGGGGGAGCAGTTTCCTAGGGGAGCAGAGTTGGAAAAAGGAAAAAGGAATGATTAAGGAAAAGGGTTGCCATCAATGACAAAGGGGGAGATTGTTGGAAATTTTGAGTAAGTTGTGTTGTCATTGATGTCAAAAGGTTTGATGTCAAAAGGTTTAATGTCAAAAGGTTGATGTCAGAGAGCACTTTGTATGGTAGGAATATTCTTCTATGGTTGATATGGTTAAAATTGATCAAGGCAAAGTTCATCCCAAAAGCAAGCAAATTGGTCGAAAAGAAGAGGCCATGGTTTAAAAGGAAAGACAAATATTATTATAATATTTTTCAATATTATAATAATTGGGTCCAAGAAATCATTAAAAAAAGAGATATCCTAGACAAGGTTTATTGAGATTTTATAAAAGGTTGCAAAGGTTTCTTTTAAATTATTTAAATTAAAATATTTTAACAAAAGTTAAAATTTTAATTTAAAATAATTTATGGCGCCAAAGTTTCAAATCGAATTCGAATTCAAAAGCAAGAGAGGGTCGACGTGTTTTAAACCAAAGGAAAGAGTATTTAAAGGAAATGATTTTTCATTTCCAAAGTCATATATTCGAATGCCCAAGTGATGAGATAATTCGTGCGCTCAAATTTTGAAAGGGAGAAGACGTTCATGAGTCTTAAAGGAAAGGGAGGCAGAGTTGTGTTGAAATTCGCCTGGAGCAAAAGATATATCCCATAGCACTAGGTAGCATAGGTGGTAGGAGGAATGTGGCTAAGGTGCTTGTGAAGGGAAGGTTTCAGTTTCAAATCCCACCGAGTTGTTTTGCAAGAGGATAAAGCATATTTTCATTTTCAGCGAAGGTGATTTCAAATACGAAATCATGGACATTTGATTTCGTGTGGGCGTGTAGCCCAAGTGGTAGCCTAGCCTTGGGCTAGGGCATTGTGGTGGCTTAGGTCATAGGTTCGAGCTTGAGATGTTGGTCATTTGAGACTTGTGCAATATTTTTCATAGGAATAATATTAAAGGTATGATTTTTAATTAATGTGCTTCTATGGTCTTGGAATACATGATTTGACTTTGAGGCTTTAAAATCGTGAAAGGAAAATAAGTGAAATTGATTAGGGAGTCATAAGGGGTGTTATTATTAATTAAACCAAGTATTGGAGATTATAAGGTGTAAACAAAGGAACTTTATTTTTTATGTGTGTTGAATATTATTTTGAAAAAGAAGGAGATTATAAGGTGTAAACAAAGGAACTTTATTTTTATATGTGTTGAATATTATTTTGAAAGAGAAGGAGATTATAAGGTGTAAACAAGGAACTTTATTTTTTATATGTGTTGGATATTATTTTGAAAGTGAAGGAGTGATAAGGTGTATTTGTGACTTGACATTTTATTGTATTTCTTGTATGGTGAAATATTTGTTGAGGTAAATATTCTTGTGGAGATTTTGAGATAGATTATTGTTATCTAACCTAGAATTGGAAAAAGGATTTGGTTGTGAGTAAAATAGGTTTTGAAGACATATCTCCATCAAAGCAAAGAGGTATGGGCACATCATATTTTGTTTGAAATGTTGGAATGAATGTTGTAGAATATAAGGTGGAGTGAAAAGGATTGTTTGATAAGCATTGTTGGAAATATTTGAGTGAATTCTTATATGCTTCATTGGTGAATGTTTAGAGAACATTTGAGATAGAGATTGAGGATTATTTGAGTTAGGGTTTGAGACCCACATTGTGCTCTTTGTTTGAAGAAGTTTGAAAACACTTGTTTAGGGTTAGTGAGCAAGTTGTGTTTCATTGGTTGAATGATTGAGTGAAATTCTTGAGCATTGGATTTGAGTGATATTGAAAGTGAATGTGCAAACATTAGAAATCAGATTTGTGAAAGTGACAGACTTAATGATTGAGTAGAACATATTGAGTTTTTGATAGAGTACATCATTCTCTATATGTTCCAGAGGTTAAACGAATTTTGAATAGAATATGTCTAAACTACTTCAAGTTAAAGGAATTACTTTGAAGATTAGACAAAGCATTTGATAGCATTGTGTGCAAGATTTGAGATTGATTGAGCATATTTTGTGAGTTATTTTGAGTATGTATTAAGACATATTTGAGGTAAGTCTTAGTGAAGACTTGAGAGTAGATTGAGCAAGTTCTTGAGAGGAATTGAAGGTAGATTTGAGGTAAGTCTTGGTGAAGACTTGAGAAGAGATGTTTGAGAAAATTGAGCAAGTCTTAGTGAAGACTTGAAAGCAGATTGAGCAAGTATTGATGAAGACTTGAAGGTAGATTTGAGGTAAGTCTTGGTGAAGACTTGAGATAAGATTGAGAAAGTTCTTGAGAAGACTTGAAGGTAGATTTGAGGTAAGTCTTAGTGAAGACTTGAGAGCAGATTGAGCAAGTTCTTGAGAGACTTAAAGGTAATTAGGTAAGTCTTTGTGAAGACTTGAGAGTAGTTGATTGATTTATTTGTTCAAGATTTGTGTTAAGGCTTGGGGAAAATCTAAGTAGAGTTGATTTGTGATTGGATCAAGCTTTGTGTTAAGGCTTGAGGATAAATTTGAGGATAGATTTTGGTATAGATTTATGAGCAGATTTGTGCTAGACCTGAGATAGAGTTAGAGAAAATTTGTACTACACTTGGGATAGAGTTTGGTGTAGATCTGAGATAGAGTTGAGAGCAAGCTTTGGAGGTGATAGAGTAGAGGATAGGAGTCTCCAGTGGATAGAGATCCATTAGCCAGGGTAGTGAGGATAGAGGTCTTCTATGGAGAGAGATCCACAAGCCAGAGTAGTGGGGGTAGAAGTCTTCTAGAAGATCATCAACCAGAGTAGAGGGGAAAGAGTTCTCCTATGGATAGAGATCCATGAACCAGAGCAAGGGGAAAGAGTTCTCCTATGGAGTGTGATCCATGAACCAGCTAGGAAGATAGAGTTCTTCTATGGAGAGAGATCCACGAACCAGTTGAGGAGATAGAGGTCTCCTGGATCAAGTTCCATGAACCAGAGAAAAGGGGAAAGAGTTCTCCTATGGAGAGAGATCCACAAATCAGAGCATAGGGGATTGGTGTCTCCTTTGGACAGAGGTCCATAAACATTGTAATAGGGAATTGATTCCCAAGAATATTTGTTGAGAAAATTTAGTAGAAATATTTTCTCCGTGGAGTAGCCCACATTGGGTGAACCACGTTAAATTGGTGTCTCTATTGTGTGTGATGATTTGTGCATTGCTTTGATTACTGCTATTGATATTGCCATTGATAATATTGGATAATATTGTTTGGGAAAGAAAAGTAAAAGTTGATCTTATACTTGTTCACCCCCCTCTCAGTATAAGCTTGTGTTCTTCAAGAGGTGGACTTACTACCTATAATGATTGAATGTATTGTTGGTTTGAGGGGGTGTTTTGTTTTTTTTTTTTTTTTTTGTAACCACATGGTCATGTTTGGTTGCACTTGACAACCATGCAACGTGGTTGGTAATACCAAATGTGGGTGTTCATTTGTGTGTGCTGACAAAAAATAGACACGTGGTTGGCTCCATAAAATGCAGCTATAAATATGTTTTATTGGGCAGTTAGAATTTATTTGTGTGGTTCATGTTTTTCTAATCGATTGAGAGATTGAGTAATGGAGATGGTTGGTGAGGCTAGCAGAGTGGTTGGTGAGGTGGAGGTTTGTGGCTTGGTTGAAGCTAAATTTAGTGCATGAGTTTTTGAGGTAGGTTTTTGAGGCCCTTCCCTTTATTTTGTTTTGTGTGTGTTTTTTTTTTTGATAACTAAGAGGGGATGGTAAAATTTTTTTGACTATGATAAATAGGGAGGCAATTTTTTTTTAAAAGAATGTATGAATTTTTTTTTTTGTTTTTGTATGAGAAAAATGCATGAACAATATATATATATATATATATATATATATATATATATTTGTTGCCTTTGAAATGAAAATAATGCATGTTTTTTTTTTGTGTTTTATGAAATGAAAAGGATGCAAAATATTTTGTGTTTTTATGTTTTTGAAATCAAAGGAATGCAAAATGTGTTTTTTTTTGTTTGGAAATGAAAGTAATACAAAAATATATATTTTTAATTTTTTTGAAATGATGTGTGCACTGATTTGGATTTTCTTTGTGCTTTTTGTAGGTGAAATTTATAGAGGCTCAAAATCCATGGCCTCATATCATATATTAGGTGCAGAAGGCCCTAACTGATAATGATTTGAATTGGTTGGTGATGGTGATTTTAGATGGTTGAGGGTGGGTGGATACTGTTAGGGTATATGAGGAGTACTTTTCTACCTTAGTGGAGATATGGGACCCTAATAGGGGGTCATTTCAGCTTCTAACAAGGGAGCTTACTATTACAATAGAGGATGTTTACCGTATCTTTTGTTTTCCTATCGAGGTATCACCAATATAGGTTGGCCATGACATGAAGCATGAGCTAAGATCGATATATAGGTATGACTAGGATGTGGATTTTAGTAAGGTTGGTATCCCATACATTTATATGTACAAGTATGGGATATATAGGTATGACTAGGATGTGGATTTTAGTAAGGTTGGTATCCCATACATTTATATGTACAAGTATGGGAGGTTAGGAGTGCTTCCAACCTTTGTGATGTACATACTAGGCAATATGTTATTGCCTAACAACATGGAATATAGGTTCCCTTGGAACTAGATGAGGCTTGTGATTGATCTAATTGGTGAGCCTCAAGTTTATGCATGGGATCTTGCTCTACTTTTTCTACTATATGTGTAGTTATATGAGGTGAGGAGGTAGGAGCAAAAGGGACTCAACTGTAGTTTTCTTCTTTAGTTGTGGGGTTGGTATCACATCAAGGTTGCTCATCCAAAGGGTCTACCTTGTGAGTGGGATCACTCAATACCTTGCACTCTTTGTTGGTAGACCAACAAGGAGGCTTTGCTAAGTTGCACTATCCACAATAGATAGGAGTATCAGGATATATTTGGTGCTCTTACTAGTGGTGACATTATTTTATGACCATGATGAGGCCTCACTTGGGATGGTGATGCAGTACAACTATAGTATATTAGGTGAGGCAGGTGGTTAGTCAGGTGCCATGGACGAGATATGGAGTTCATATAGTTCTCTTGAGTGATGTGGTAGTTTGGTTTGGTGCAGGAAGTTCCTAATGATCCAATTTTTTATAGGAATCAGGACAATGAGCTTAGTCTCCTTGTTACTCCTAAATTTTAGATTGTGGATGATGATAGGGATTATAATGTGGTGGGTGTTCTAGATACAGATGATGTTGGGACTATAGTTGAGTATGATATCTAGTTTTCTTTATGGCCTCCATGGGCACCTAGTTAGGTTGTTGATGATGTGGAGAGTGTTGATGAGTAGGATACTGGTGAGTAGGCTTCTTAGTGGTAAAATAATAATTAAAATAACGGTAGAAGGGGGTGATATGGAGTAGATGTTCAACCTATAGACACTAGAGTGGAGGGTGGTGGAGATGGATATGGAGGTAGCAGTGATGGAGGTGGTGGTGATAAAGGATGTAGACATTAAAATCAGGTCAATTTGATTAGGCAACCTAAAGCATTGACTAAGTGACATCATATGTCCTCCCCCTTGGGAAACCCTCAAATGTTACATAGTGGTCCTAACCACTGGGAAGGTTCTACCCCAAATTTGGAAGGTTTTGGGCCACATAGGCATGATCGTCCCACCCTAGGATGGTCACATTTCATGACTATCCCACTCAAGGACGGTTGCAAGCAATCATCCCTAGGTGGGATGGCCATAGGATGAATCCAAAAAAGTCAAATTTTTGACAAATGGCATCCAAAAACTGCCATTTATCCCACCTATTCAAGCATACAGACCTGAGGGCATAGAATATTTATGACATGTATAATGTAGGCCAAAAATGGAGATTCTCTTCCCCTTCCAATGCATGCCAAAATTTGGACAAAAGGTGCCTCTTTCCCTGCATGTCATTTCATGCCCATTTGGCAATAGGCTTCCTTTGGCTATAAAGTGGATCTATTTTCCACCCAAAAACATAGAAAGGAGTTTTGATACATAGCAAAAAAGTGCTGCCAAGATTTCCCCTCACCCTTTTATATATTTTTCTCTTGAAATCTCTACCTAGCGAAGGAGGATCTCAAGTGATTCAAGAGGTTAAATTTATTTGGAAAACCAAACCAAACGAGTAAATTTCACAACCAATGTCGATGACAACACTATTGATATGGGTTTTGATCAATTCCTATAGAAATTGGTGGCAAATAATTAGTAGAACTGGTGGTTGTCCTTCCCTAGGATGGTCACCATTCTGTGATAGTCACCACCATACCTAATAGATTGATGCATGATTTTTCTACTATTTTTAAATAGGAATATTATGTGATGTATCAAGAACCTACTATCCAAAATTAAAGCAATTTGAAGTTCTATTGAGTGAGTTATTATATTTTTAGTGTTTTGTAGGATTATGGGGCTCATCGAAGGGTGCACTTGAATTTATGACTAAATTGGCTAATCCATTCACATGGGTTCTCCTTAAATATGATTATATACATATTTTCTATGTTTGGTTTGATTTGGAGATGTTTAGGGTTAGAAATTGCTTGTTGGCAATTTTGGGTTTGAGATCTTAGCTTCTTGTCTATGAGTTGTCATTGATGTCAAAAGGAAATGACATTAATGTTAAGAGGATGTGTTGGCTTCAAAAGTGGAATATTCTAAGAGAATATTTTTAAGAGAATCCGAAGAGATTCCACTGGCAAGGGTTTTTCATTAAAACCAAACCGGTTTTTATTAAAACCAAGTTGGATAGGGTTTTTATTAAAACCAAGTTAAATGGTTTTTATTAAAACCAATGGAGGTTCTCTTTATTACTTATTTAATTATTATTTAAAACCCTTCAAGGTTTTAATTAATTAATTATTTAATTAATTAAGGGAGAAATTATTTTTAATTTATTAAAAATACTTAAAGGTTTTTAAACCTTTTTTATTCTTAATTTATTAAAATTATTTAAGGGTTTTTAAACCCTTTTTGAAAAGACTTTTGATTAATTTTGAAATGGTCTTTATTTCCATCGACATCAAGGTGTCTTCGAAGAGACTATTTATTCTCCAACTCCTAAGGTTGGAAGGCTAATCAATTCAAAATTCCTCGAATGCAATTTGTGGTGTTTGTGCTCTGTATTCACTGCGATCAAAGGAAGACTTAGAAGCACATGCGGTTGAAAAGTCTTCGGGAGTTTTTTCAAGGGTGAAGTGGAGGGAAGTTCACTTGTGAACTTCATAGCTCATGTGGGCTAGTGGCAGCAAAGGCTACTGTTGGGCACTGCATTGGCGGATATCGCCATTTCGAGTCTCGCGGGGGTGCTTTTCTAGAGTAACACACGTTTTTATTAAAACATCTTTATACCATGAAATTCGGAGTTTCTTGGACAGCAATTTATAATTTTGAGAGTTGTGTGTGGTGATAGCTTGAAGGTTCAATTATCTTCTACTCCAATAATGTATGGGCACATTCTTCTTATGAGTATGATTGGTGTATGTTTTTTGAAATAAGGTTGGAGTGAAAAGGTATTCTACTAGGTATCCTTTGGCTAGGTGTAAATCCTATTTTCTGGTTTATTGAAGACTACTTATGCATTGTTATCCTTAAGGAGAGTTTTTGGTGAATGCATAATTTTTGGTTTGAGATAGTGGAAGCTTTGTGCACTAGGGTTTATATTTGTGAGTCTAGCTACTTGCATTGAGTTGGTGGAACCCTTGGTTGGCTGTTTTAAGTTTGATGGTTGAGTTGCTTCCATAGAGGTTGTTTGATCAAGTTATTGCTTTACTTGATTCATGATATTGGGCTTACTACATTGAGTTGATTTGAGCAAGTTATTCTTTGCATTTGGTGATATTGTGTTGGTGGCTGTTTTGTTCAAATATCTTTGGAGGGAAAAGGATTTCTACTTGTTTCCTTTTCTTGTGATGATTGGTTGAATGCTTCAAGGTTGATGTTGAGTTGAATGGTGTTGGTTGACTAAACCTTGTTTGATGAGCATTGTTGTTGAAACCCTAATTGATGGTGAAAAGAACATGAGTATCATTGTTATGTGATTCTTTGCATAGTTGGCAATTGTTGGGGTTTCATGTTCTTGAAAGAAAACATTCTATCCTATCCATTTCAGATATTGAGTTGAGTTTTCAAATTTGAGATTGAGATTGAGCTGAGTTGATTTGAGTTGAGTTTTGATATTGGGATTTGAGTATAGAAAATATTGAGTCTCTAACAATTCTTTTTATGCTTCTATGAGTTTGACAAATCACATTGGGTCTCTAACAATTCACTTTGTGATTTCCTACTAAGAAAGTTTTTCTTGGTAAGCTTGCTGAGTTTTTGGATAGGTTCTAGTGGGGACTTGTGAGCAGTTTTTGGACAGGTTCTAGTGGGGACTTGTGAGCAGTTTTGGACAGGTTTCGGTGAGGACTTGTGAGCAGTTTTGGACAGGTTTTGGTGGGGACTTGTGAGAATATTTGGACAGGTCCTAGCAGAGGACTTGTGAGCTGAGTTTGATAGTTCTATCAGAGAACTTGAGGATAGAGGTGCATTGGTTCTATGAGAAGAACTTGAGGATAGTTAGCAAGTCTTTAAGAAGGCTTGTATGCAGAGGATTGATTTGTTCAAGAGTTGGATAGATCTGACAGATAGAGGAAGACTTGTACTAGACTGACTGACTATGTTTGGTACAGGTTGTTGAGCTATTGTGGACGTGATCATAGAAGGTAGAGGTCTCTTAGGCTAAGCATTAAGGACAGGAGGTCTTTGGTGGAAAGTATTTCCACGTGTTGGCAAGAGGTAGATGCAGTTGATCTTCTGAGGGATCATTTCTAGAGCAGAGGGGAAGGTATCTCCTTTGAGCAGAGGCTCATAAATTTTGATTGGGGGAAGGCATCTCCCTTGGGCTGAGGCTCATAAACATTGTAATTGGGAAGGATTCCCAAAGAACTTTGAGATAACTTTTAGATAAAATTTTTGTGGACGTAGCCCAGCCATTTTGGGTGAACCACGTTAAAATTGGTGTCACTTTGTGGATGATATTGTGCATTGCTTTGATATTTCTTTGGGTATATTTCTTTACTATTTTGAAGTATAAAGGAAAAAGTAAAAAGAGGTCTTATACTATTCACCCCCCTCTCAGTATAAGCTTGTGTTCTTTAATTGGTATCAAAGCAAGTGCCTTCGAAAAGTTTAATAGCTTGAAGGAAAAGCTAGTAAAGAACACAATGGATCATTCAAGTGGCAATGCAGCACCTATTCTTGATGGGTTAGATTTTGGTCTTTGGAGTGCAAGGATGAAGGTTCATCTAATGGCACTTGGGAATGAGGTTTGGGAAGTGATTGAAGATGAGTACACTATTCCTGAACATGGTCCTAATACTAAAGAAGAAAGGCTCCTACATCACAACAATTCAAAAGCAATGAATGCAATCCTGAAAGGCTTACAGAAAGCGAATCTCACCAAAGTGATTCACTACAAGACAGCTAGTGAAATGTGGAAACAGTTGAAGGTGGTTGATACAGGTCATACAAATGTCAGAAAGGCCAAGTTGAGACACTTCAAAGGTATGTTTGAATAGCTCAATATGAATGATGATGAAAATATTAGTGACTACATGCTTCGTATGGATGAGGTTGTTAACTCCATGAAAGACTTAGGTCTTGAGCTTACTAAAAATGATGTTTGTGATAAGATTTTAAGATCTCTTCCTAATATATTTAGTGAAAATATTTCTACTATTGAGGAAGCTAAAGATTTGGATAAGTTGAAAAAGGATGAGCTCCATAGTATACTTGCAGCATTTGAGTTGAGAACTCAAGTGAAGGTTGATGTCAAGAAAGAGGCAGCTTTCAAGGCTACCAAGAATTCCAAAGGTAAATAGCTTCAAGATAGTGATGAGTCTTCTAGTGATGAAGAGGCATATTACAACAAGAAAGGCAAGTTATCTAGAAATCACAAAAGTATGAAAAATATAAGATGTTTCAATTGTGGAAAGTTTGATCATTCTGCTACTAACTGTACTGTTCCCAAGAATGAAAGTGATGAAGATAAAAAGGATTCTAAGAGCAAGGATTCTGGAAAGCACAAGCATCACAAGAAGATCAAATATGAGCACCGCAATCAAGGAAAGAGGTATTCTCACAAGCACAAGAAGAGTTTCTACCTAGACAAATCAAGTAAGTGTTCTAGTAGTGATAGTGAAAGTTCTTCAAGTGATGATGAAAATGAGATCTTGTTCATATCAGAAAAAGAGGAAGAACTGAAACATAGATTCATTATCATGAAATGTCTTAGATGTGGAAACTTTGGTCACCTTGAGGATGATTGCACAAATAATGATTTGGTTTCTGGTATGTATGAGGATGCTTAAGAAAACTATAAGGAAGATGCATGTATGGTATTTGAAAAGGGTAGCACCTCTAGTGATAATAAATATAAAAAAGGCTTTGATGATTCAAAAAGCAAACAAATAAAGGATCTTGAAAGTGAACTTATTAGTGCTCTTAGTGTTTTGGAAAAGGAAAGAAAGAAGAATGCTAGACTCAAGGATAAGTTAGATGAATGTTGTATGGAGAGAGATGATCTTATAGAAAGTCTTGACTTCTCTATAGCTAAGACACAAGAACTCAAGGATGAGTTAGAGTCTAAGGTTCTTGAGTATAGTGAGTTATAACAAAAAATGTCTTCTTTGAAAGAGGAAACTAAAGAGTACAAGGATAAGCTTTACAGGTTTCAAGATAGCTCCAAAAAGGTTAAGTCACTCATCAAAGGTCAAAGAAAGACAACAGATAAAACAGGCCTTGGTTTTGTTAAGTCACACAAGGAACAAGTTGGAGAGTCTAGTAAGAGACTCCAAAAGGAAGAGAGTTATGATGAGGAAAGTATTTCATATCATGAGTCCTTGAATGATAGATGCACAAAAATAGAAAACAGAATTCATAATGAGAAGAAGTTTTCAGGACCCAAGAGGTCAAATAAAGGAAAGTTTCAAGGCAGATGTTTTGCTTGTCACATGTTTGGTCACATGGCTTCACATTGCATGGCTCAAGTGAAGGAGGTAAATGACAATTTCAGAAGTGCTAGTTACTTTCAAGGGTATTGTTGCTCTTGTCAACAGTTTGGGCACAAGGCAGTTTATTGCAAGGCAAATATAGGAACAGGTTTGGTCAGAATAGGTTTGGCCAGAATAGGTTTGGTCAGAACAGGTTTGGTCAGAACAGGTTTTTCTAGAATAGGTTTGGTCAAAACAGGTTTGGTTAGAACTAGTGGATTCAAAGATCAGGTTTACCTCAGAGAAACAACATCGTCAAGTGTTTAAAGTGCAACAATGAAGGTCACACAATCAGACAGTGTAGAGTTGAAATTCTAGAATACAGGAACAGGAACAGTGGCATGATCGGGTCCAAGGATCAAGGCATGGACAAGAACAGGGATGAGAACAAGAACAAGAACAGTGACAGGAATAGGAATATGGACAAAGATTTCAAGAGAAGGCCTGGCAAGGAAGTTATAGACGCCGATGATGATCAGTGCCTAATGGGAGTTTTACTCCCACCCAAGAATTAATCACCTCATCGGGGAGGTGGGGGAGGGACTAAGCTAAGAGGCTCATTCTTAGTCCCGAGCCCCAAAGGTGACCCTTTGCCATTGATGACAAAGGGGGAGAGATTTGAGTAAGGGGGAGAGCCTCAAGATAGGGGGAGCTATTGACAAAGGGGGAGATTTTTGGCAATTTTGGGTTTGAGATCCTAGCTTCTTGTCTATGAGTTGTCATTGATGTCAAAAGGAAATGGCATTAATGTTAAGAGGATGTGTTGGCTTCAAAGGTGGAAGATTACAATAGAATATTTTTAAGAGAATAAGGAGAGATTCCATTGGCAAGGGTTTTTCATTAAAACCAAACCAATTTTTATTAAAACCAATTTGGATAGGTTTTTTATTAAAACCAATGGAGGTTCTCTTTATTACTTATTTAATTATTATTTAAAACCCTTCAAGGTTTTAATTAATTAATTATTTACTTAATTAAGGGAGAAATTATTTTTAATTTATTAAAAATACTTAAAGGTTTTTAAACCTTTTTTATTCTTAATTTATTAAAATTATTTAAGGTTTTTAAACCCTTTTTGAAAAGACTTTTGATTAATTTCGAAATGGTCTTTATTTCCACCAACATCAAGGTGTCTTTGAAGAGACTATTTATTCTCCAACTCCTCAGGTTGGAAGGCTAATCAATTCGAAATTCCCTGAATGCAATTTGCGGTGTTTGTGCTCTGTATTTGCTATGATCGAAGGAAGACTTAGAAGAACGTGCGGTTGAAAAGTCTTCGGGAGTTTTTTCGAGGGTGAAGTGGAGGGAAGTTCACTTGTGAAATTCATAGCCCGCATGGGCTGGTGGTAGCGAAGGTTGCTGTTGGGTGCTGTATTGGCGAAGGTCGTTGTTTTGAGTCTCACGGGGGTGCTTTGCTAGAGTAACACACATTTTTATTAAAACGACTTTATACCACAAAATTCGGAGTTTCTTGGACAGCAATTTATAAGTTTGAGAGTTGTGTGTGGTGACAGCTTGAAGGTTAAATTATCTTCTACTCCAATAATGTATGGGCACATTCTTCTTATGATTATGATTGGTGTATGTTTTCTGAAATAAGGTTGGAGTGAAAAGGTATTCTACTAGGTATCCTTTGGCTAGGTGTAAATCCTATTTTCTAGTTTGTTGAAGACTACTTATGCATTGTTATCCTTAAGGAGAGTTTTTGGTGAATGCATAATTTTTTGTTTGAGATAGTGGAAGCTTCGTGCACTAGGGTTTATATTTGTGAGTCTAGCTACTTGCATTGAGTTGGTGGAACCCTTGGTTGGCTATTTTGAGTTTGATGGTTGAGTTGCTTCCATAGAGGTTTTTTGATCAAGTTATTGCTTTACTTGATTCATGATATTGGGCTTACTCCATTGAGTTGATTTGAGCAAGTTATTCTTTGCATTTGGTGATATTGTGTTGGTGGCTGTTTTGTTCAAATATATTTGGAGGGAAAAGGATTTCTACTTGTTTCCTTTTCTTGTGATGATTGGTTGAATGCTTCAAGGTTGATGTTGAGTTGAATGGTGTTGGTTGACTAAACCTTTTTTGATGAGCATTATTGTTGAAAACCTAATTGATGGTGAAAATAACATGAGTATCATTGTTATGTTATTCTTTGCATAGTTGGCAATTGTTGGGGTTTCATGTTCTTGAAAGAAAACATTCTATCCTATCCATTTCAGATATTGAGTTGAGTTTTTAGATTTGAGATTGAGATTGAGCTGAGTTGATTTGAGTTGAGTTTTGAGATTGGGATTTGAGTATAGAACGTATTGAGTCTCTAACAATTCTCTTTATGCTTCTATGAGTTTGACAAATCACATTGGGTCTCTAACAATTCACTTTGTGATTTCCTACTAAGAAAGTTTTTCTTGATGAGCTTGCTGAGTTTTTGGATAGGTTCCGGTGGGGACTTGTGAGCAATTTTTGGACAGGTTCCGGTGGGGACTTGTGAGCAGTTTTGGATAGGTTTCGATGGGGACTTGTGAGCAGTTTTGGACAGGTTCCGGTGGGGACTTGTGAGCAGATTTGGATAGGTCCTAGCAGAGGACTTGTGAGCTGAGTTTGATAGTTCTATCAGAGAACTTGAGGATAGAGGTGCATTGGTTCTATGAGAAGAACTTGAGGATAGTTGGCAAGTCTTTGAGAAGGCTTGTATGCAGAGGATTGATTTGTTCAAGAGTTGGACAGATTTGACAGACAGAGGAAGACTTGTACTAGACCGACTGACTGTGTTTGGTATAGGTTGTTGAGCTACTGTGGATGTGATCATAGAAGGTAGAGGTCTCTTAGGCTAAGCATTGAGGATAGGATGTCTTTGGTGGAAAGGAGTTCCACGTGCTGGCAAGAGGTAGAGGCAGTTGATCTTTTGAGGGATCATTTCCAGAGCAGAGGGGAAGGTATCTCCTTTGAGTAGAGGCTCATAAATTCTGATTTAAGGAAGGTATATCCTTTGGGCGGAGGCTCATAAACATTGTAATTGGGAAGGATTCCCAAAGAAATTTGAGATAACTTTTAGAGAAAAGTTTTATGGATGTAGCCCAGCCATTCTAGGTGAACCACATTAAAATTGGTGTCACTTTGTGGATGATATTGTGCATTGCTTTGATATTGCTTTGGGTATATCACTTTACTATTTTTAAGTATAAAGGAAAAAGTAAAAAGAGGTCTTATATTGTTCACCTCCCCCCTCTCAATATAAGCTTGTGTTCTTCATTGCTCATTTTGGGTTTTGTATGCTTCGTAGGTACACCGTAAATGCAGCATGTATTCAGATGTAATTTATGTTATGTTTTTAATTATAACATCCCAAATCATATTTTATGCATGCCTATGAAATTTGGAATAATTTGGAGTTTTTTTAGATAGGCGCATTGCATATTTACACTTTCTAGCCTTTCATTGCATGTATTGCTCTTGCATGTTTCACAATCCGCATATGCTATTGATAAAATTTGGTTTCCTTGTGTGTAGGTGTCGATTCTATAGTGCATGAGGAAGAAGCATAGGATCAAAACATCAAATATCAAAGTGGCAGCATCATAGGTTCACCCACCTCAATTGTGGGTATGAGGAAAAACATTGGAAGTGCACATGAGCTATTGAAAAGATTTGATCCTTTGGCACCAATTTTGTAAACAAGTGTATCAATCAATAGCTCTCAAGGGGATATTTATGTAACCATGATTTGATCCATCAGATAATAAAAGGATGTTCAACCCTGGGAATTGTGCACTACTATTACAATACTTATGATATTATATCAAATGGAAGAACACAAAGTAATATACATAACACAAAAATGACAAAATGAAGAAAGATCATTTATTAATTTCTTTACACAATCCTGGTTACATATCTTTCTCTCTGAGGGATACCCAATTTGATATAATAAGATACAAGTAGAATAACGGTGAAGAAGAATACCCCCTCATAAAGGGGATGGTGCACTTTTGCAGGCCTCTCGATCTTGCACACGAACTTGTATGAAGGCTTATAGATGCCTTCTCCTTCTCTCACCTTGGAGGGATCCTATGCACTGAATTCCTTGAATCGGTCTTATAAACCTATAACATGCATGTATAGAAACAACAAAACACTATCAGTAGCATGGGAAACCTCTTTGAATGAGGCTCTTATTAGTAGATTTGATAAACATAATATATGAGCCTAATAAAATTGAAATGCAATAAAATTGAAATGAAATAAAATTTAATGATAAATACGTGTATAAATCAGAAAATGATAATGCAAATACATTAAAGAAATCATATCTATGCTAAAAAAACTTAATAAATCAAATTAATATCATATATAATCGATAAATTGTAAAATAATGTCTAAATACCCTAGGCTATGCCTACGAGCCACTATCAATGATAGTGGTCGTAAAAGGAAGTTCTTATCCTCATGAACCAGGGGCTATAGCACTAGATTTCTTGCTCCAATTGATGTTCAAGGATCACCTATTGTGCCTGGTACACTGGTTGGTGGTTGAAGAATAGATGAATCTAAAAATTGTTGCATGGATGTAGCTCAGAAAGATATCACTTTGCTGCTCCTCAAAGGGGGCGTGGATTCACTCTTCGAACTTCCAGGGCTTCATTGCACAAAATTTTGATATTCATGGATAATTTACTTTGCTTGGGAGAGTCCATGAGTAGACCTCCCTATTTTATATCTAGATATGGATCTTGGCTTCCTAAAGAATCCAAGATTCAAATTTTCATGTAACTGACCATCCCGAGGGGAAAGCATCAGTCATAAATTTGCATTAAAGGGGTAGTTAGGAGGAAATCTGGGAGTTCTTCACCAAAATCCATTGGCAAGAAATGTAAAATGTAGTTAAACTACGTGATTTGGGCCCGTATTTATGGTGAGACTATGCATGGTGCTAGCTGCTATCTAGAGAAGTAGCTAGGTGTGGTTACTATTAGCTTCAATGACCATGTGTGGCAGTCACTCTTCTTGATAGTAGCTAAGCCTAGATGGGCTAGAAATACCCTTTTTGAGTGGTTATGACCATTGCTAGCTCTTGGAGATGTCCAAGATCATTCATATGGTATTTGGGAATGTCTATATGAGAGTATCCTAAACATGACATATTTTAGGTGTCTACAAATATCTCTTTTTAAGATGCATTTTGGGACAACATAATGTTGAGAAAAAATAGACCACCTAGGACCACATTGTAGGGTGTGTGATGATCATTCATATGATCGACATTAGATGCCCTAGTCATGAGAAAGGGCACACATCCTAGAATAATTGCTTCCAACAGGATGGAAGGTTTAATTTTGCAAAAGCTTGCACACGTCCATTAGGCAATCGAGTAGCTTCAGTGCTACTATAGGCTTTAGTGCGACTATAGATCCAAAATAAGGAGTGTTACAAATTTAATTGTCATATTTTCTTTTTGCCCCAACAAAGAGTAAGCTTATGATAGTTGTTGGTAATGATTCATAAGACGAATGTAATTTGACATGATCGAGAGATATTTTTTTTATTTTAATTATGATTGTTGATATTATGACTACCCCCTCAAACAATGAATCAATGAGGGAAGGACAATGCATAAAGTGATGAGTCGCTTGACCAAGATGAATGATTTGGACCCTTTTAGAGGTTTTATTTATTGTTATAGGGTAGGTCCCATATCAGGTATGGTTCCAACTATTTTTGGTAATTGTACATCTCTATCCCAAGGAGCAATCCAACCATAATGGCCTTCTTAGGGAATCAAGGATGATAGCAATTCTATTTAAACTTATGTTGAATCACTACATTCGATGATTTGCTAAAAAAAAAATATTATAGAAGAAATGAGATGAATCCTGATTCCCGTAGGGTAGTCCGACCACCATGGCCTTATTTGGGATTGAAGTGAAGTGTCTCAATTCCACCATAACTAATTTTCCCCAAGTGGCCTTATTGTAATTTACTCATCTTACCGGATTGCATGGAGCACAAGTTGCTGCAACCGCCAAGTGTATAGAGTAAATTACTGAATACGAGGTTCACTTGAGATTTTGTTGTTATTTGATTTTTGTGTTAATTTGAATTTTATGATGTTTTTGGATTTTGATTTATGTGATTTTTTTTGGTATTTGTGCACTTCTTGATTTTTTGGACCAATAGGTGTGCTTAATGGCCCATTTTGAGGTGTCTCATGGTGAGATTTTGAGTGAATTTATCTTTATTTCCTAGCATCTATCAGGTCCAACAACCCTTGATTGCCACTTCGTAGTCGCTATCAAGTCCAACGGCCAGAAATTGTGAGTCATTGATGATAGTAGTGGATGAGGCATAAATTGAAAATATAAAAGAAATTTTAGGGTTTGAATTTTATTATTCCAACTGTCAATTGCACCTTTTGAGCTCTGAGGTGAGAGAAATTGATTGTGACCTGGGATGCTATCAAAACTAGACACCATGGTTGATCAAGATTAGACTTTGATAAGTGAAGGAGCTGATTTATCATGGGTATTTCTCAAAACCTAGCTTGTTATTTGTTTTATTGGGTAAAATGAACCTCACTAAGTAATCAGTAAATGAACCAAACTAAACCCATTAGCAATGAACCAAACCAGTAAATACATCTAGGTTGGGGTTAATTTTAGTGGGTCTAGCTTAGATTTATGATATTTTTAATATTTTTTTTATTTTTTTGGATGAAGGGAGACACCGTTGGCATGTTGCCTCATGGACGTTGATGCACAGAGTGGCCCCCTAAATGGCCAAAGAGGGGATGATGTCACCATCAGCGACCAACTTGAATTTCAATGGTCATTTTTTTGATAATTGGTGATTGGCCCCTATCGGCATTAGCAGCCAATGCGTGGCCACTCCTGGCATGAGAAGTTAATTGAACTTAGGTTAAATCTTATTTTCTTTGTATTTTAAGCATTTTAATTGTTTTTTTTTTGCAATTTTGAAGTGTAGAATTTGATTTTTTTGAATGTTTAGGTGCATTTAGTCATTTTTTTCATAGCCTTAAACTTAGCTAAATTTTGCACTATTTTTATTTTATTCCTTCTTTTAGCATGTAATTGAATTTAATTTAGGAATTTAATTTAGGTATTTAATTTGCACTCTTAGATTTTATCTATGCAAGATCGAGACCCTAAATTGCTTGTGGATCTTCTACCCTAGATGGACGGTAAATACTGGGACTGGATGGATGCTCGTGGACTGCAGTATATTTATAGGCTATCGATGATCATGTCAAATCAGGCCTACCTTACTTCCCTAGTGCATAGGTGGGATTATAGGACCAACACCTTTCATCTCCCTACTTATGAGATGACCATATCTCTGGAGGACGTCTACAAGATATTTTGGATCCCTTTTGATGGAGTCTCTATTGTGTCCTCTCCCACTAGTGATAGAGATGTTATCTTCACAAGAGTCTTACGAGTCCATGTAGCTACAACATTCTTTGATACCTAGTCTGGTGGGATTTTCGTGGCTCAGTGGTACCAAAAGAGAGTCTTCTATTGAAGACATCATTTTATTGCATGTTATATGTAACATGCTCTTACCTGATTGCTCTAGAGTGAGGTTTCCATGGAACCTCTTGGTGATGGTTTAGAACTTGATTGATAGTATGAATCCTATCATCATGGCTTGGGGGAGCATACTACTGGCTTAGTGCTATGATGAGCTCTATAGGATCCAACAGTGGAGATGAGCTAGCATTGCTTACATCCTACTCCTATAGATCTGGGGCTAGGAGCACATCAGTATGGAATGCCTAGGATTATTACCTATTGAGATTACTACAGTAGCTAATTTTGCTCAATTTTATGCATCTAGGTGGCCCTAAGAGAATGAGGAGCATAAGAGTCGGCATCATGTAGGGTATTTGAGACACTACATAGCCTCCTTGACTAGCATACAGGCCAAGGATATCATCTAGAGACCTTATCATGAGTGTGCCACCTAGGTAGAGGTAAACAGGTTCACAACTTAGACTCGACATGACCAATGGGTTATCGACTGCAAGGGCAGTATTAGGGAATTCTTCCATTACTCTGAGGTACTCCAAAAATTTATTTTGTAGTATGATGTACCTCTTCAACCAATTTTATATAGGCAAATTACTATAGAGGGGGATCTTCTACTACCCTAAGTTACAGTAGTTACAGAGGATGATGATCCTTCAATAGTGGATGTGGGTATTACAGACACCAAGGTCACAAAGGCATACACCCAATGGTGGGTTACTCAACTATGGAAGGGTGGCAGTAGCTTAAGTCAAGATCAGGATGAGGCCACTGTAGAGGAGGACCTTGAGGGGCACCGAGTGTGATATCAAATAGATGACTAGGGATAGGTCAGGGTAGATCAGGGAGTAGAGTCACAAGTCATAGCTTAGCAGGTTACTCCCAAAGAGGAGGAGGAGTTAGCTCCAGAGGAGCAGGAGTCTCATCTTCAGGCTTAGTTGCACCATGTTGAGGCTGAGCTTTAGGCAACTCAGATCTAGATATTTTAGTGTGACTACTATTTTTTTTAATTTACATGGTGTAATCGGTAGCCACCACAAATCTGGGTAGGTTGTCCAGCTTTTATGGCCACCATAGTCTTCTGTGCTATCCGCCCCAGAAGCTGCCACACAAATCTTCACGCAGTCCGCCCCTATAACCACCATGCCACAATCATTTTAAACCTTTTACGCCATTGAAAGCACCAGGAAAGGGACAAGCGTTCAGTTCAATGAGGCCCGAGATTTGAGACTCGACTATTTTTAGACTAGACATAGGTCTAAATTTTTGATGAGTGGGGTACACTCTAGACACATATTGAATGAGCACATATCAAGATAGATCAGCTTACGATTGAGAGGGACGCTACCCAAGGATAGGTTGTGCCAACTATTCCAATGCCTAAGAGACCAAGTGGGCTAGATGTATATGTGGAGATCAGACATCTGCATGGACTCCTATAAAAGAACTTAGAGAAACACACTTGATATAATGCTTACATCCTTGCACTGGAGCATGAGATCAGGATTCAGGGAGGTCATCTACTAGATAGACCTATATCTAAAGGGTCACACAAGAGTGTGTAGAGTACATCAAGGCAATCATCAGTATGGATGAGCCATAGGAATAGGACTTGGATAGAGCAGACCGTAGGTACCAGCTCCCAGACACCTCCCCAAGAGGGTGGCGATAGTGGAGGTGGCGCTAGTGGCGCAGGCCACTCTTGAGTATACCTTTGGTTATTTGTATTATTTTTGAGTGTAAGGTCAAATTACCAACATATTTGTATCCTATGGGTATTTTTGTACCCTTATGTACTTATTGGACACATATATATGATATCATCATTTTGAGACTCATTATGTGTACTTATATATTTTTGCTTTTATGTTTATGTGATGCAGTATGATGATATTATACTACATGATGTGATGTATTGATATGCATTTAGCTAGATGATAGATGTATGCTTTAGATGATGTGATCTATATGTATGGATGCATTATGATGATGGATGCATATATGGATGCACTACCTAGTTTTAAATGCATGTTTAATTTGATTCCATTGTATGCATTTAATTTATGTTGTTATGATATGGTAAATGCAATATGTGTAATGCACTATTTACATGATGATGATCTAATGTAAATGAACCTGTATGTCTTAGTCACTTAAAATATAAGGAATGCATGTGATATGACTTCAAAAATATAATGGTGACACCATAGAATGTATAGTCATGATGAATGTAAATGATAGCTCTTAGCATAAGAATTAATTATTTAAACATTCAAATGTGAGATGATATGATGTGATATGTATGTACTATACTTATAAGCTTCTGTAAATTAAAAGATATGCAAAAATAGTCAGTGGTCATTTAAATATCATTGCTGATATTTATCTGGTATCTATCATATTTTATTAACATCCTTTAATCAACAAAACCTCATAAAGAAAGTTGATATTATTTGTTGCTATGAAGGGATTTTTGAGGTTTTCCATGAGACTCAAACACCCTAGTCACTTCATCAAAAGATGTATACTGACCATACATGATTTCTAAAAGAATTTTTTTTTGTTATGAAGACCTAGATAATCATCGTACCTATGTGTGAAAATGAATATATTAGATGAAACATAAGCATACCCAGTTTCAGGTAGGATTCATTCACCTATTGTTGTATTGAGGTTCCTCAAATGCTCATATTGATCCTAAGTTAGACTCAGTTGGATTAGACCACTAGGTGATATAGGACACCTAAATCTAGCCATTTTTGTAAATTATTCTTATCTTACCCTAATTCTAGGCAGGATTCATTCAGCCCATTGTTGTATTAGAGATCACTCAACAGTTTGTGGAGATCGACCATTCGAGGGATTCAATCTCTTCACCCCCTTATTTTCTTCACATTTATTTGGGATACTTGCTCATGCTTTGGTGATGAAAATCACTCTTTATTTTAAATTTTTTGTTTTCTTTTGAGCAAGGGATATTTGTAGTGATGATAATCACTATTTATTTTGCTTTTGAATTTTACTTTGTTTTAGGATTTTTGATTGTTTTAATGAAAGGAAGGGATTTATTTGGGTAGGGGGGAGCTTGTCCTTTTGCCAATGATAAAAATACTAAACCATGTGCATCACAAGGTGAGCAAGTGCAAACCTTTTGCTTAGGATGCCTAGTACCACTTTGTAGCATTCATATTTTCCTTTTTTCAACTAGGATTTTAGTGTTTTGATTAGTGATAGGATTCTAAAATATACCAGGTACTATAAAAACTAGACCTCATATTCTACTAGTAAAGATAGCTTTCTACATAATCTAATAAAAGCACTAGGTATGACTGAATGACCTAAAAACCCTAGTATATCCCTTATAGCAGCAGGTTGGATTGTGTTGAAAAATACAGTTCCTCACATGGGTTATGGATGATGATGGATTTTGATGATGCATGATTGAGGTACAAACGTGGTGTCATTTGTAAGATTGTGGACACAACCTACCTAAATGCAAATGCAATGGATGCAATGTGCCTAATGCAATGCAACTACATGGATGCAAATATTTTTGTATTTTTTATACTTTCAATTATTTTGAGTTTTGATTATTTTGGATGTTTTTTTGAATTTTTTTGACTTTAAATTATTTTTGTGCTTTTATGTTTTGCTTTTGAACAAATTTATTTAAGATACCTTTGGGTATTTTGTGATGTGGCTAAAGGGATTTAAGATGCCTTTAGGGATTTTGAGATGTGACCAAAGGTTTTTAAGATGCCTTTGGGGATTTTGTGATGTGACTAAAGGGCTTTAAGATGCCTTTGGGGCTTTTGGTGAAGTGACCAAAGGGCTTATGATGCATTTGGAGCCTTTTGTAATTTGACCAAAGAGCTTGTGAGATTTTGGATCCTTTTGTGATTTTACCAAAGGTGCTATGCTATCGTTGGGGCATTTTGTGATTTGACCAAAGGGATTTAAGATGCCTTTGGGGCTTTTTGTGATTTGACCAAAGGGCTTATGATGCCTTTGGAGCCTTTTTTAATTTGACCAAAGGTGCTATGCTGCCTTTGGGGCGTTTTGTGATTTGGCCAAAGGGATTTAATATGCCTTTGGAGATTTTTGTTATTTGACCAAAGGGCTTATGCTACCTTTGGGACCTTTTTTTTTGCAATTTTCTATTATTTTTGTAATTTTAAAATTTTTGAATGTTTTGATATTTTATTGGTGTATTTGAATGTTTTTGTGTTTTTTTGTTCTTATGTATGAAATACCCTTAGATGAATAATATTGAGAGGCTTTGGCTCCTCAACACCTTCCAATGACATTAGGAAATATGCCCTAGGTCCAATATTCTCAGAGATGATGTAAGGACCTATCCAATTGGCCGTAAATTTATATTATAGGTGTAGGGGTAGATTTGAGTTTTATTGGTTCTCTTTAAGCACAAGATAGCCAACCTTAAAGTCTCTCAAGTGGACTTTATTATTATAAGATTATGTTAGATGATCTTGGAAAACATGAATATGCTCAAGAGCATTGATGCGACGTTAATCCATAAGGGTCAACTGATCCAAGTTAGCTTTTTTCATAGTGTCATCATTGATAAACTATTTCAATGCGATGCACAATGTTGGAATTTCCAACTCTAAGGGCATAATGGCCTTAGTACCATATACAAGTGAGAATGAGGTTACCCCAGTGGGCGTCTGTATACTAGTCCTATAAGCCCATAAAGCAAGGGGTAATTGCAGATGCCAATCCTTATGATTTTCTTTCACTATATTCTTTAAGATGGCTACCATTATATTGTTTGAGGCTTATACTTACCCATTTGCCTGTAGATAGTATGGTGTTGCAAAACTATTTTGAATGTTATATTTGGATGTTAAAGCCCACACATTTTTTTTGAATGACATACCATTATCCAAGATTATCTTGAAGGGGACCCTAAAATGATAGATGATGTTGTGAAGTATGAACTCCATAATTCGTGGTCCAATTATTGATGTTAAGGGGATTTCTTCCACCCATTTGGTGAAGTACTCAATGGTCGTTAAGATAAATGTGTGTCAGCCCAAATATGGGGGAGAAATATTTCTAATCAGATTGAAACCCCACTAATAAAATGGCCAAGCTGCCTGAATGGTATGTAAGGCCTGTGATGGCAAGTACATCATATTTGCATGATTTTGATATTTAATGCATTTTATAACATACTCACAACAATCCTTCTCCATGGTGGGCCAGTAATAACCCATTCAAATGATGAACATGATAATGGCCATACCACTAAAGTGGCCACCGCATGTACCATCATGAGATTGAAAAATTATCCAAACTAATTCTTGGGGCTCTAAGCAATGAATGAGGAATCCATTGTAGCTTAAACGATACAATGTGCCTCCTAGAAAGACATATCTTGTCACTTTATATTTGAATACTCGTATTTCGACGTGCAATAGTCCTTGTGGGACAATTTCAATTTTTAATAAATCTTGTAACTAGGATAGCCAATACTGATAAGCTACAGCCTCAATAGCTAAGATGAATTGTTTCTCCTATGATTCGATGTGCACAAATGTAGATTAAGAAACAACCTTATGGTGAATAGTGATACCATTCTTCATAGGACCCTACGAAATCAAGGACCCCCAATGTGCCTTCTTTAAAAAGTCATTGGATTTACTGAACCAGTCATGGTCTAGTTCTATATGAATCATGTTGATTAATTATTTATTATCATAAGCCTCATATTTCATCACTGAGTGTGAGAGTGTTTTCACATGAATGGTAGTGAAATCAGAAGATGGATTATGAGGGATAAAGGATCTCAAATATGCCATGGTGTATGCGAATCTACTTGACAAACAAGGGATTACCTCAATTTTGTACAACTCTTGTTGGGCTAGATAGGTGTCAAAAACCTCCTTGTAAGATTTCAAGGTTGGATTCATACATTGAAATAGTCCCTTGACTTGGTTGACTATGAGGAGGAAGTCACCAAAGATATTTAGCCTTTTGATCTTCATAGTGATGGCTTTTTGGAGACCCAATATTAGGGCCTCATATTCAATGTTGTTATTTGTTCAAGGGAATTATAACTTAAATGAAAATGGAATTGGAGCACCTTGTGGTATGAAAAAGACAATCCTACATCACCTCCTTTCTCACACTTTGAACCATTGAAGAAAAAATTCATGTCAACTTTATTTTTAGGTTCTTTGACTTTGGGTGCTTATGATAATGTGAAGACTGCATCATTAGGAAGTTCTATGGTGAGATGCCTATTGTTCTAAAGAGGTGCCTCAAACATATGATCAGCTATGACTTATCCCTTGATGGAATTTTGGCTTATGAATTCCAAGTCAAATTCTACCAATATCATGATCCACTTTGTAGTATGTGTATTATGATGTCTTTCTCATAATATACTACAAAGGATTTTGTTTAGATATTACATACGTGGTATGTATCAGTATGTAGTGGCATAATTTCTTGGTTGCAAAGACCACTACTAAGCATAGATTTTCTATGTATACGTATCCTATCTCGTAGCTCACCAAGATATGGCTAATGTAATATATCATTTTTTATTTATCTTGTACGTTCTTTTGAGCCAACATGGTGCCTAAAGAAAAATTGATAGTGTATATATATAGCAGGATTGGCATGTCTGACCTTGGTGGAGCTAGAACTGGCAGTTTTTCTTGGTACTTCTTGATTTCAGCAAAGGCTTATTGATATTCTTCATCCCACTAGAATGGGATCCCCTTGTGTAGAAGTCAATTCATGGGTTAAAATTTATCCGATAGTTGTGTGATGAATCACTTTATGGATGCTACTTTGCCCTGTAGGATTCTCAACTATTTGATTTTAGTGCGCAAGGCCATTTCCAGGATAGCCTTTGGGTCAACTTTGATGCCTCATTTAGAAACAATGAATCCCAAGAGTTTTCCAGAGGTTACACCAAAGATGCATTTCTTGGAATTCAACTTGACATTGTGCTTAATCAGGTGATCGAATATATTCTTAAGGATCTTAGCATGCTATTCACGTAGCAATGACTTGACCAATAAGTCATCAATATAGTCTTCTAAGATATTTTGCATGTAGTTATGGAAAATGTATGTCATAGATCATTGATATGTGGAACCAACATTTTTAAGATGAAATGGCATTACTTTATAGTATAATGTTCCCCATGGAGTGGTGAATGTGGTTTTATGTTGGTATTTGGGTTTAATCCAAATCTAATTGTAACTAGAAAAACTATCCATTAGGGAGAGCATCTCATGACCTGCAGTTGCATCTATAAGAGCATCTATGTTAGGCAATGTTTATGAATCCTTTGGTGTTGCCTTATTGAGATCCCTGAAATCCATGAAAATGCGGATTCTTCCATCAGGTTTTTCTATGGGCACCATGTTTGATACCCATTCTGGATAGTTTATGGGAACAATAAAGACTACATCCAACAATTTTTACAACTCATTCTTTACCATCAAAGTGACGGTTGGATGCATATTTCTAAACTTTTGCTTGACCGGTTTCTTCATGGGGTCTAGTGAAAGGTTATGTGCAACTTTGTATCTAGTCCTAGCATATCTTTGTAGGTCCAATAAAAGAGACTTGGTGTCTCTTTCAATAGAGGAATAATGATGGCCTACTCTTCTGGAGATAATCTTTCTCTAAACTTGACTTTATTTGGATTAGAAGGGTCATTGTTGATGTCCACTTTCAAATTCTCCTCTATGTCCATGTGTGACCCCTCCTCAAGTTGGTGAGGAGTGGGAATTAAATGGATGTCATCTAATAATTTTAAATGTTCCACTAAATCATGGTTGAAACCAATGTGTTAGACATCATGTGCATAGCCTAGTGAAAAATGGAATGGTTGTAGCATCTCTTCATTAGGGAAGAAATATTCTAGATATAGGGGTGAATCAGTGTGATCCCAATCAATAGCATCTAAGTTAATACATAATGATTTTGAAGGCTCTACTGGATTGTGAAGTGGAGTGGTTAAATCAATGGAGATCATGTTGATGGATGGGATGAAATCTCCCAGACCATGTGGGTGAACCTCTACATTAATGTTTTGCATTACATACCCATGATGTGGATCTAGGGGTATGGGGATCTCAGTATCTAGTCTATGGATAGACAAGATGCTAGGATCGTTAGGCTACAACAACTCACTAAATGTTGGTGGATCCAAGAAAATCATATGATAGATGAAATATAGATTTATTGGTCTTCCTAGGAAGCGAAGTTCGATATCTATGATGCAGAGTATCACTTCTATTTCAACATGTAGATTGACCTAACATAAATGACAAGGCAAAGATAAGCCATCTCGGTCTCATCCTCATAGTCATCATCACTTATGAAAAAATCCTCATTCTTGCCCACTAGAATTGGGCAGTGACTTTCTTGTTGATGCCTAAGATAGATCATTTCAGTCTCATATTCATAATCACCATCACTTATGAAGAATACATTAGAATTTACTATTGGCCCTACAATTTGGTGTGAATGTCTTAGGAAGGCCATCTCAATTGAGTCCTCTAACTCATAGCCACTCTCATTGAAAATGTATCCACTCTTTGCATTGCCAGATCAAGTGACGTTTTGTAAATATTTAGGCCCATGATGAGCCAAGTTGGTCTCATATTCATCCTCACTCAATACATACTCATTTTCTTCTCACTCATATCCATGGATTGGATTTTCCTCCCATAGGATGATTCCTTATGGATATGCTTCAAGAGAGGAATAAGGATGATACTCATTGGGTATCGAGTGGTTCGATATTGACCATAGAAACCCATCTATCACCCAAGTAGTTTTTGTTAGGGAGTTGATAGGGATTCCAGTCAATGTCTTCCCCAAACCCCAAGCTTAGCCTATCTAGGGCTACTACCAAAGAATCATTGTGGCTCTGTATTTGATACCCTAGACCCCATCTATTAGTAGGCAGCTGGTATTGTAGTTGGAATGGAATCCTACGCCCTTGATCATACAGACCTAAGCCATAACCATGCTAGTGGCATTTCTCAAAGTACCTTAGATAAAAGTCAATATTTGATAAGTAATGAACATATATGGTGAATGGTTCATCCACATCAAATTCAATATCAGAATTAGTATGGGCATAGTCTAAACCAACATAGATAAAGTTGGTTTGGTTAGGGGGAACTCCTAACGAAGCTATATCCCTACTGGTAAATTTGGTACTCTTGGCCATCCCATGTCTTATGCAAACTCAATAATAGGTGTGAAATTCATGTTCTACACAAGGTATTCACCCAACCCTATGTTGGATAAGTGAACTATCAACTGCGGTGTAGATGACACTATTCATGAAGCAGGAGAGGCAAGTTGAGGTACCTCCTTGGCTATGTCCTTGGAATCTTCCTCCTCCATGGGATTTGGAATTTCCATAGCTACTATAGTTGGAAGTTCCTTAGGTCCTTCCTCCACTAGGGGTGCTTTCAACTTTTGAGTATATTTTTCTTTAGATGTTGAAGGCTTCTCAAAAGCTCTAATATTTTTAGATGCAAGAGGTGGTTTCAATGTGGATGGACACCTCACACCGATTTGCTCTTGTTTTCTAGCTATGTGGTTGGGTATGAACACCTTATGTACAAATGTGTTGATAGAAGGACAAAATCCCTCAGTAATTCAACCTAATATATGTATTTAAACAACTCTTCATCAGATGGAACCACATGAACTTGTTCCTCATGCACATACTTGATGCATTGGTATAATATTAAGGGAACACACTATATCTCCCTTATCCAGGGATGAGCTAGGAGGATGTTGTATTGCATTGCCCCCTCAAATACGTGACACATCATGGGGATGGTCATTTTCTCTACTTGTATAGGTAGAATTACTGTACCCACTATGGACCATGGTGCATCATTGAAATCCCTTAACGTGTAGGAGGTTGGAACAATGTTGGACCTAGGGATATTTAGGTGCCCTATAGACTTCATTGTGATAATATTGATCAACAAGCCCATATCAATTATAACATGCTTGAAGGGTATGTCATTGATTGACGTGATGATATCCAAAGGTGGGTCTTTTATGTTAGCAAGAACTACCTTGATTTTTTGATCATAAAAATGGATCACAAACTCTTAACACTACTACCCTTGCCCCACAAAGTGTGCTAACACATCTGGGTTCTGGGGTTGGAGCTCAATAAATCTCAAAATATCTATCAAAGTCTCCCTATGCCTAGGATATTGTTGTATGATATTATAAATTGTCAACTTGATTGGATTCATTTGTAGATTTTCCTCCAGCCTACTCTAGAAAGTTACAATAGGTCATGTTGGTGGACTTGGAGGATTTTTTTGCACCTATCTCTATTGAGGTGCAGCCAAGATATGAATGGGAGCTACTGAAAGGCTCTAGTTTATCATTTTGTTGACTCCTAGTTGCCACATTGACTATCTCAACCATTCCAATGTATCCATGAGTGGGTGGCTTGACTCAAACTTGGTTGCCCCTAATACTTGCTAAACATTACCCAATGACACTATGGGTGGGCGGCTCAACGCCATTGTGATTGTGAGTGTGCGAAGCATAAATTTCCACCTCGATGTTGGACCAAGGGTGGTTTCTCCATGTGTATACCATGATTACTATGAATTATATTGTTATTTCAATTTCAAACCACACAAGAAAATCAAACAAATTTTTATCTTATTTGAGGATTAATGTGTGTTCCCTAAGCTATTTTGTGTATTTTTATGCATTGTATATAAAGAAGACCTTGTATCAAATATTTTGCATTTTGTTGGATGGTATTATTGTGTTCAAATGGATTTCACCTATATAATCGTAGCTCAACAACCTGGTGATGAAGTCTAGGTCATGTAATCCAACCAATAATATGTGGTAATGAAGTCCATACACGATCAGGGAGCATATGTCCTCCTGGTCCTCACCTAGTTCACCCACATTCAATGATATACCTCTCCAAAGAGAGATACATGAGAATTTTCCATGGTTTATGATGTATCTTGGAGTAGGTATTGGCCAATAATAATAGGTATGCAAGAAATGAGGCAATGGGTGGAGGTGAAATCCATCTTGCTTATCTCTACCAGTGGTTAGTTATGACCTCCAACTCACTAGAGTTAAAGTGATATGTTGTGTGTGGGATTCTTTTTAAGTTTTTATAATGGAAATATATGCATCAAATAGCATTCATGATTATTTTCCTATATGACTAAAAAGAACATTTAATTTTAGAAAATGCATCTCTAACTGATCTAAATGACTTTCATACAATGTAATTTCTACTTTGTGATGTAATGACCTCTAGCTAGGCCACATGCAAGCAAGATTAAATATGTAAAATCCTAGACTTTTGGAGACTAGGGTAGACCTTGAAAATAGAGGTTTGTTGTTCCTAGTAGCGACTAGAGGAAATCTAAAAGAAAAGCCTAAGATGTTTCAAATGCAATTTTCTTCCACATTTTCTTATGTTTCCTTAATAAAAATTAAAAAATGTGATTTTACTTTCTATTTTCTGAAAATAAGTTACAGATAGAGAAAGATTAAAAATCAGGGAATATCACCAACCTAAAATCCTCGTCTGATGATGAAAGGATTGCCCTCTACAACATTTTTTTTCTAGCAATTATCGACTAGAGCAGCTGTTGCTGGCTATTGACTACAAAAGTGGTCAGAATTTATTGGTAACTATTGACCAGAGTGGCTAAACCTACACATAGAAAATACATGAAAACATATGTAAAATGGCTAAAAAAAAAAACTAGGTTGGGGTCCCATCATGATTGCCATCTGTGTGACCTTGAGAAGCGTGCACCATCGTTACACTACTTGCAATATTATATCAAATGGAAGAACACAAAGCAATATACATAACATGGAAATGAAGAAATATCCTTTATTAATTTCTTTGCAAAATCTCGCTTACATATCGGTCCCTCTAAGGGATACCCAATTTGATAAAATAAGATACAAATGAAAAAATGGTGAAGAAGAATTTTCCCTCACAAAGTGTTTGGTGCACTTTCATAGTACTCTTGATCTTGCACATGAACTTGTATGTGGGCTTATAGATGCCTCCTTCTCCTTCTCTCACCTTGGAGTGATCCTATGCACTGAATGCCTTGAATCGGTCCTATAATCCTATAACCTATGTGCATAGAAATAACATAATACTATCAGTAGCATGGGAAGCCTCTCTAGATGAGGCTCTTATTAGAAGATTTGATAAGCATGATATATGAGCATAATAAAATTGAAATGCAATAAAATTGAATAATAAATGCATGTATAACTCAGGAAATGACAATGCAAATACATTAAAGAAATAAGATCTACTAAAACTACTTAATAAATGAAAGCAATGTCAGATCTAAGCTAGAAATTGGAAAATAATGTTTGAATACCCTAGGCTATGTCTATGGGCCACTGTCAATGACAACGCACGTGAAATGAAGCTCTTCTCCTTGTGAACCAAGGGTTGTAACACTATATTCCTTGCTCCAATTGATGTTCAATATTCACCTATTATGTCTAGTATACTAGTTTGTAGTGAAGAATAGATTGATTTGAAAATGGGTGCATAGATGTAACTCAGTCTAACAACACTTTGCTACTCATCAAAGAGGGTATAGATTCACTCTCTGAACTGCCAGGGCTTTGTTGCACAAAATTTTGATATTCATGAATCATTTGCTTTGCTTGGGAGAGTCCATAAGTAGACCTCCCTATTTTAGATCTATATTTGGATCTTGGCTTCCTAAAGAAGCCAATATTCAAATTTGCATGCAACTTACCATCCCATGGGGAAAGCATCAGTCATAAAATTGTATTGAAGGGATATTTAGGAGGAACTCTGGAGTTCCTCACCAAAATCCACCTGCAAGCAATGAAAGGTGTAGTCAGACTACATGATTTGGGTCCATATTCATGGCCATACTATGCATGGTGATAGATGCTATCTAGAGTAGTGTCTAGGTGTTGCTTATATCAGCTTCAGTGACCAAGTGTGGCAGTAACTCTGCTTGACAGAGGCTAAGCCTAAAAAAACTAGAACTATCCTTTTTGTGTGGTTAGAACCACTACTAGATCTTGGAGAGGTCCAAGATCATTCATATGGTCTTTGGGTGTGTCCATATGAGTAGTATCCTAAACATGATGCATTTTAGGTGTCTACAAAGAAAACCTTATTTCTCATATTTGTTATCTTATCATGTTTACTTGAATGCTTCTTTTGTAATGATTATTCAACACTAGCGATAGATGCATCTTGTTTGGAATTCTTAGGTGCACCATTTTTCCCATACTTTAATGGTGATCATGGTGGGACCCTATCCCAATTGACTTTGTTAAATATTTGACCTATTTTACCTTTGTTATATTGAAGAAAATGACTATCCTAGCCTGAAATAGCCTCTGGACTGCTAACCATCCCACACAGGGATGGACACACAACCATCCCACCCTAGGATGGCCATCAAACTAGCAGCCATCCCACCCTACGATGGCCACAAAAAAAAATCTTTTATGCTCAAAAATTTAGAAATAGTAGGTTCATAGGCCATCAAGGTAAGTGCCTGAACCTTTAGTTTTCACTCCTACTATCCAAATTTGTTGAAATTTGGTTTTTCTTGTCTCCCTTGATTGCTTTAAAGGTAGAAATATAGGTTTTTATTTCTTATAATTGCAAAAATAATGAAAAAGAAGAAAAACTGAAAAGAAACCAAGTATAAATGCACCTCTATCATTTGATTGCTTGTAGCCTACCTAACGAGTAGGTTATAATTTAGGGAATGCATTTTGTAGGTTGCATTGTACCTAGATTTTCTACAAATAAAATGTACCTTTCCTTGCATTTAGTGAAATGTAATTGGGTGCTTCATTGTTTACTTTATTTAAGCTTAAAAATAACCACACACACCCCATTTCACTTGAACACTAGTGATTTAGATTTCATCACCAACCATTAGTAGAGATCAACAACGATGGCTTTCATCTCCACCCTTTGGCTTCAAAATCTAATATAACTTGGAAATTTTGAATGTAATTCTCTTCAAAGGGTATAACACTGACCAAGTGAGTACTAGGTGAGTAATGGTAGGACCTGTGCTCCCTGATCGAGTATGGGTTTCATCTCCATACTTTGGTGGGTTTACGTGACCGGACTTTCATTACTGATTGTTGAGCTATGAGCATACATGTAAAATCCATTTAAATACAAGAATATCATACAAAAAAATCCAAACACGTGACATGAGTTCTTCTTTATAAAAAACACATCTAAACACATAAAATAATTTAGGGAACACACATAATCCTTAAAAGAGATAAACACTTGTTTTATTTGTGTTTCTATTCATGTGTGTTGCTTTATTAAGAATTTGTAAAGGAGATAATAATCTAGGGTTTCATAGAGAGTAGCCATGGTGTGAACCTATAGCCAAGCCCACTCAAGGGTAGAAGCTGCAAAGAGTGGACTAGGAGACATGAGTTGTATTCAATTCAGCCCCAAGGACTTGGTCATACCTCCTTGATGGATCTCCACTCACCCAAGTCCCAGAATAGCTAGGTAGGAACAACACCTACAGGAGAGCCCTATGTAGGACACCCCTATAGGTTTTAATCCTAATCTAGGAGAATATTCTTGATACTTAGATACATCAAATGCCTTCCTTGATGAAAGGAAACCATGCACTAAGGCAAAAGTAGATAGAGTAGTACCATGCATCTATATGCTTGCTATGTCTAACATGCCTACTTATAGGCTAGATTAGGATTACACACATTGGATAGGGACAATTGATCATACTTCACCTTTACACCACCCTAATAGGTTCCAATAGCCTAGATACTAGGATGAGGATGAGTATGATACTCATCATTTAGGATGAGTAACCTTAGCCCTACCCTTCCTCATAAATGAAGGAATTCTATCATTTTACATTCTTCATGCAGTAGCATTTTTAGTTTTTGGTGTTTGTTTTTGTGATTGTAGGTTTTTGATGAATTCATCTAACGAATTTGTAAGATCGACAATGATCTTATCTGATTTTAGATGATCGCCTATGATCTCGGATGATTCTACACAATTGCAGATGATCCTATCATATTTAGGACGATCTAGACTCCTACAAGCTTCAGAATCTTCATCAGACATCTAAAATCAGGTACATTCTTTCTCATTTAACATATTCCTTGTATTTAGGATTCATTCATGCTTTCTATATTCATATAAATTAGAATTTTCATATAGAATAGCTTAGATTCATTTTGGCCAACTGGAGCACCCTAAAATTGGCATAGTAAACCTTAGCAATAATTAAAATTACCTTAGTAATAATTCAAATTTAAAATTTTCAACCCCGAACATCTTGTTAAACTGCTTTCCTCATTTTTTGCACCATTTTTAGGATTTGTTGTGACCTTTGGATGATATCGTCGCCGATCATACGATATCGCCTCAGATTGGACAATTTCATCTGGACTAGAACGTCCAGATGATTTTGTCCCAAAACTGATTTTTCATAATTAGCTTCTGTTTCAACGGCATCTCTAACCTGGGCAAAAGCATGTCTACACAGTTAGAGACTTCCCCCATTGGAGATCTCCCAAATTGGGATGATCTCCAACCTCCCAACCTCCTTCCTATGCCTATTTAATCTTAGGCCCTCCCCTTGACATTCCCCTGGCTGAATTTTCCTGTAACATGAGTTCTATTTGCATTAGACCATCTTAAATCACCATCTGCCTTCGTATTTTTCCAAGTTTTTTTGTAGGAACTTCATTGTTTTTCATACGGAGCAAGCTCAGATCATTGCAAATGATCATGTACAATCTCGAACAATCACACACCAATTCGGGATGATTTCGACTGCAGTCAACTTTGGGGGCAATCAGTGCCCTGAGTTTGCATTCTTTCTCCACTATCTACTATTTTGCTTTGCATTAGTTAGAATTATTACTATTTTGCATCCTGGAGTTCACCCATATAGTTTTAATGCATAATAAAATCATAATTTATCATTAAATCATTGTAATGCAGTCATGTTTTTGTTTATAATTATCAGTTTAATATTATTATTGTCATTCTACATCATTGCCCTCTGTTGGAAAAGTTGCATTTTTTGTATTTTGTATCTATTTCTCTGATTGCAGGTCTCTAACGAATTCATCTAATGAATTCGTCAGATCTCAAATGATCTTTTTTGATCATAGACGATCTTGTTATATCAGAGGTGATCTTGACTGCTTCAAAAATTAGAACCTCTATCAGACATCCGGATCAGATATGGCTTTTTAATCTAGCTTATTCTCTGTGTTTTCTGTTCAAATCTATTTTCTGTATTCATTTAAATCTACATTTCATATAGAACAGTTTAGATTCATTTGGCCAAACCTAGGAGTTGAATGATCAAACATAAAAATGAACACATCAAACACCCTCTCAACCTAGGCGTGGAAACTACCATTCAAAATTTTCCTGGTGAACCCACCATCCGTCAAAAAATCACCTTAATACCCCTCCCCCGAGAGGCGGGACCTTCAAAGGGCCTCTCAGTCCGAGGTATTGTCCCATCCTTCTCGCATCCCCCTTTCGGGTGCGAATCCTTTAGCCTAAAGGTAAGGGTGTGAAAAATTTGAAACGATACATTTTGGTGAACCCGACGTGAAATTAAAACCTTTTAAAAACTAAAAAATAAATATATATATATATATATATATATATATATATATATATATATATATATATATATATATATATATATATGTGTGTGTATACAAAAAAAAAATATAACAAAATCATCATTTCAAGTTTGGATGTTTTAGATTCAATTCTAAATAGTAGATATTAAATATTACTTTTAGAAGTACTAAATAAACCATGAGTTTTTACTCAAATCCATATGAACCCATCAGTAATGTTGGAAGAATTCAGCCAAATACATTTGTTGATTATGACCAACCTCATACCTATTCAACATCACCTCCATCACACTTTTCTCATTTTTCATCCTTAACCCAATAGGACAATCCCTTTTCCAATCCTCTTCATAACTCTCCCATATATCCATATTATGTGTATCAATCCACATACAATCCTCCTCCACCCTTTCAATATTCTTCTCTCAATACAACACATCCATTTCAACAAGAAAATACTTATTCTTCCAATCCTACCATGCACTCACATCATACTTCACAATCTTCCTATCATCATTCTACCCATAACAAAGAAAAGAGAGGCAAGAAACCATTAGGTCCTTTTATGACTGAATTCCTAAGGCACATATCAAAAACCTCTCGAAAACCTTCATCACGTACATTTACAAAGCTTAATCAACCAATGGATATAATTCTCAAACATTTACTTGATACAAATAAGATTGAACTCCCTTCCATAAGACAACTTGATACCACAGTAGATTGGTTTAAACCTGAGCTACATTGTGAATATCATAGAGTGGATGGACATATGACACAAAAATGTAAAGATTTAAGATGTGCAATTCAAGATTTGATTGATGAGGGTCTTTTCAATATAAAGGAATTACAATCTACAACTGATTATAAATCTCCATTAAACAATCAAACTCCTACACAACAAATGCCAATAATCAATCAAGACATGGGGATCTCCCAAGAAACCATATTCAATTATCAACAACAGGAAACCAATCAAATCTTGCATGTTAATGTGTCCCATCATGATGATATTACTAATATTGTAATAGAAACTACAAATGAGCAACCTCAAGTTCAATCAACTCAATCCGATATTCAAGATATGGATTCCTCATTTGACCAACCTTCAAAACTATCTTTGGCTCTAGAGAATGATTCAAAATGGAATGTAAGCATAGAAAGCTCATCTTTAGAATCAAAATCTCAATCTGAAATCCACTTTGATATCCAACAACAAGTGATTAATCCTCAAGCAAAGATATCCCTTTTAGAAGTATTACAAAGTTCTCATAAGGAAACTTTGTTCAAGATACCTAGACAACAATTTGTTCCTCATCATATTTTCTCTAAGAACATAATTAATGGTGTAAACACTCTTGAGGTTAACCATATTTCATTCTATGATGAGGATATTCCTTCCTCTACTCCACAAGAAGACTACTATCTTTACATTACAGGATCTAGTAAAGAAACACCTGTTAAAACTATCATGGTAGATAATGGCTCCTCTCTTAATTTATGCACTTATAAATTATTCCAAAAACTCAAAACAAAGGAAGAAGATATTAATGAATCAAATGTTATTATAAAATCTTTTAACAATGAAATTCAAGAAGCTCAAGGTACTATAATTTTTCCCTTCAATATTGGATCCAAGATCCTGTATACTTTGTTTTATGTAGCATATGGCCCTTCATCTTATAACCTACTTTTCCAGAGTCCTTGGATTCATACGATGAAGGTTGTTCCTTCCACTTTTCACCAATATTTGAAGTTTGAAATTGCAGATAAAATTGTCACCATACAAGGTGACCCAAAACCATTTGAAGAATATTTAATGGTTGAAACATCAACTTCTATACATTCTCTATTATCACAATTATCTTCTATCCATCACTTTTCTTCATCCATATATGATCATCCTTGTTTACCAAATAACCTCCATGTATATCTTTCACATATGCTCCCTCCATATTATCAAGACTTGCAAGATAGTGATAAGAATGAAGAACTTTCTTATCCTTCTTACATTTTATTTTGTAATATGATCAATTTTACACATATAAAAGTCAAATCTTTTGCTACATTATTCTACATTATAACAAAGCTTTTGTTATCACTACCTTTTATTCATCACCTTTTGTTCTTACCTTCACCTCAACCAAATTATCCTTCAAAACCTCCTTTGATTTTGAAGCAACCTTAGACATGTTATACTCAAATAACCTTGTATAGTGTATATAGATCATCTTGTATATACCACCAATTTCAATTCATAAATTAAAATCAAAATACAAAAAAATCAAAATCCTCAAAATCTTCAAAAAATACTAATGCAACTAAAAACCTTAAAGGTAAATTTGAGCCCAACTGGCTTGGACCATATATTATCACTACTAAATTTGAATCGGGAGCATACAAATTATCTACCTTAGATGGTAAAGAACTTAAAGAACCCATGAGAATTTTGCATCTTAAACGTTACTATGCGTAAAAAATTGGTCATTTCATCATTGTATATATTTGTTTAAAATATTTCAAAAACCACTATCTTGTATTTCTTTCAATTTATAAACTTAAAAATACAAAAACACCAAAAACATCCAAATCATCAAAATCTTCAAAAACATCTTTTATTTTTGTACTTCTCAAATTGTGACGTATTGCAGTTATATTTTCAGTTATTTTGGATAAATTAGCATTTATTTGGAATCCTGCACTTTCACATTCACATGAATAAATATCTTGATTTATTTGGTATGATTACTAATCTCTCTTATATCAAAGTCCACAAAATTCAATTAAATAAAGTTTGAGTACAGAGAATTGATCTTGTTATTTACTTAAACCAAGCATATCCTTTCACAATAAAATGATTATATTTGTAATGTCCATGCTATGCTACATAGTAGAAGTGGTTTTTTGAGCGAAAATTTTCCCTTGCTATCCTATCATGCACATGGTCTAGAATCTTTGAGAATTGACAAAAGGACAAGCTCACCCCTACCCGGAATAAAAATCCCTTGCTCTATAGCTAATTCGAGCAAGTATCCCTAGCATAGGAAGAAAAGAAAAGTTCAAGAAAAAGAGAAAAAGAAAAAGGTTATTTCAGCATTATCTCAAATATCAAAGCAAAAGATACGAAAAAGAAAAATACAAAAAAAAAAAAGAGAGAAAATAAAGAAAAAAGCAAAGAAAGCAAAATGAGCAACAACAAAAGCAATAAAATCCCTTTCCCTACCCATCGAAAAGAAAAGAAGGGTTGATGAGCTTGAATCCCTGGAATTCTCAATTATTCAAAAACTATGAGGTAAGCTCCATAACAGGTGGTTTGTGCCCAACCTGCTTGGCCTTGGGTAATCCCTAGCGTGGCGATATGTCTATCACATTAGTGACCTTCTTTTGTACAGATCTCTGTCAGCTTATGGATTAGCTAGCTCTTGATAACCTAACTTACATAGTAGTCTAGTACGGTTACATGCATATAAATCATGTTCAACGAACATTCATTTGGTCAAGGCAAATTACTTGTATCAAATTATCTTGCTCAAAATTAGTAAATGAACAATACAATCACACACACATTTGTATTTGAGACATTTTGTATCATTATGATAAATCAAGATCGGTAATGAACTCACATTTGCACATGAGGATTCCTTATAAATCTACATTTCTCTTTGAGATAATTTAAAATATCTCTGTAACTCTTTTCGGAATAATTTTATCCTTTTATTTCAGAATTCTTGTTTTCTATAAGAGCAATTACATACATCTTCTCACAAAATCTCAAAAATAATTTCAAACAAAATTTTCATAATATTATTTTTCTATTTAACAAAACTCATAAATTCATCTTGCAATAACACCAACAATCTTTTTTCTTCTTTGGATTTCGCGATGATGGTATACGTCTATACCTATAATTCTATGCCTAGCGCAAACCATTGTTCTAATTTTATGTTCCATTTATTTTAAAAACAAATTCATCAAAATATGTGACTTGCATCATTATGTTACACAATTATGCTTTACAAAAAAACGAACACTTATTCTATTTCATGACATTATGTTCAAATTCATTTTGCAACCATGGTATAAATTATAAGGAATTGTTCAAAATTTTATCACACTTAGGAATTTATGCCTAGAAAAATCATATTTCTTTAGTATCTCATGCATACTATTTTTTATGAAAATCTGAAAACAAATCATCAAACCATCATTATCTCCATCATTACAAAACAAAGTCTTAAGACAGTCTCTTAAGCACTCTTTTACTTTTAACAATATTTCTATACTAGGATTAGCTTGACGACCGAGTGAGCGGCGACTCCATGAAATGGTCTATAACAGCGACAATGTCCTTTGAAATTATTGTTAGAAGTCCATTTTTATTTCTTTTATCAAATCACACCACCACAACCAATTGTTTACATCAAATTATTTCATTTAAAATCTTATAGCATGACATAAAATTATAATATTTCAAAACGACATAATTACATGAATCCTCAATCCAATCAGCAAATAATTCAAACATTAAAGCATCATAAAACATATACACAAGTCATATCATCAAAAATATCATATATATATCAACAAAATTATGTACATCATATCAACCATTTTTGTTTGCTAAGCTCTAAAACCAGAAAATAATGAACAGTAAAAATGAATTAGGGTTTTTCCCTATTTTTTAATTTTATTCAAAAACAATTAAAAACATTTTTTTTTTAATTTTTGCTTTTTTGCATTTTTACCTCAAACGTTTGATTTGGGTAAAAACACGGAGGGGGCACCATAGTAAACTGTCGTACGATTCGGCCTAGAATCATCGCCTAAAAAGGGGAATAATTTTGCTTTCTCGTAGATCAAGAAGAACTCATATTTAACGCATTTTCTTTGGAAAATTCGCTAAAGAGGGGGCAAAATGTAGCACCCTAAAATTGGCACAGTAAACCTTAGCAATAATTAAAATTACCTTAGTAATAATTCAAATTTAAAATTTTCAACCCCAAACCGCCTGTTAAACCGCTTTCCTCGTTTTCCATGCCATATTTAGAATTAGTTGTGACCATTGGATGATATCGTCATCGATCAAACGATATTGCCTCAGATCGGATGATTTCGTCTGGACTAGAATGTCCAGACGATTTTGTCCCAAAATTGATTTTTCATAATTAGCTTCTGTTTCAATGGCATCTCTAACCTGGGCAAAAGCGTGTCTACGCGGTTAGAGACTTCCCCCGTTGGAGATCTTCCAAATTGGGATGATCTCCAACCTCCCAACCTCCTTCCTATGCCTATTTAATCTTAGGCCCTCCCATTGAAATTCCCCTGGCTGAATTTTCCTGTAACACGAGTTCTATTTGCATTAGACCATCTTAAATCACCATTTGCCTTCATATTTTTCCAAGTTTGTTTGTAGGAAATTCATTGTTTTTCAACTGGAGCAAGCTCAGATCATCGCAGAAAATCATGTACAATCTCGAACGATCATGCAACAATTTAGGATGATTTCGACTGCAGTCAACATTGGGGGAAATCAGTGCTCTGAGTTTACATTCTTTCTCCACTATCTACTATTTTGCTTTGCATTAGTTAGACTTATTACTATTTTGCATCCTGGAGTTCACCCATATAGTTTTAATGCATAATAAAATCATAATTTGTCATTAAATCATTGTAATGCACTCATGTTTTTGTTTATAATTATCAGTTTAATATTATAATTGTCATTCTATATCATTGCCCTCTATTGGAATAGTTGCATTTTTTGTATTTTGTATCTATTTCTCTGATTGCAGGTCTCTGATGAATTCATTTGATGAATTTGTCAGATCTCAGATGATCTTGTCTGATCGTAGACGATCTTGTCATATTAGAGGCGATCTTGACTGCTTCAAAAATCAGAACCTCCATCAGACATCCGGATCAGATATGGCCAATTAAATTAGAACCTTCAACATTTCAGTTTCACAATAACCCTTTAAAAAATTTAATCCATGAATCAGTACAAACACTACTTATGTCTCCCTACTCAATATTACATTTTTTAAGTAAATTACTTTATAAATAATGCAATATATTTTAACCCTCAATAAAAATTAATTATATTATCCTTTTATCTCCCTAAACACTTTAGCAAAATTAAATAACTCACATTGATAATTTCCCCCTCAACACTATAGTCCAAGCACAAAAATCATGTGCCTTTAGTGCCACCAAATACCTTGGGCAATGTAAAATATAATTAAAAATTAAATACCTCCTTATGCACTCCTACCGGATTTATCCTTGGTCAAAGCGCCTATAAAACCTTAGCCATGTGAGCTAAGTGCTTACATGGGAGTCAAAGGCACTAAAGGTGCTTTGATTCTTCCTTACCTACCAAGAGCTAAAAGGATCTTGTCCCACATCGTCGATGGTATAGAACGCAACACCTTCGCATTCTCAAAAACCTTTGCACACTACAAAATCACCACTAGCCCAACCACTGATTGGTTGGTGGACTCTTCCACCTTTAACACTTAGAATTCTACATAATTCAAGGGTAAATAAAATATATACTTTGTCCTTTTACTGCTCACAAAAATATTTTGCATTCACACCAACTCACAAACATGAAATTAATTTTAGAGACTTACTTTCTTAGGGTTAAGGTTATGGTATTTATACCATATGCCTCCCTCTCTCTCACGTCGATGGAGAATATAAAAATTAAATATTTTTTGGCGCCCAACCCAACTTTGGGTTAATTAAATATTATTTTATAAATAAATTTATAATATAAATATTATAAATTATTTATAAACTACCTCAGGCATAATTAAACCTTTTAATATTATAATGAAATATTATAATATTATTTCCATTGTGCTTAGGTGTTTTCTTCTTTCACCTTTAGACCTTTTCTGACTGATTTTAATATTATAATAATAAATATTATATGGAGCTCTTAAACAAAATATAAATACTTTAACCCTTATTTTTCCAAGTCCTACACTGATTCTTGATACTAACTCTTGACATCAATGACAACACATCTAACTTAAAATTTCCAATAATCACCCCTTTTTTTACCAAACCGTTTTCTCTTTCAAAACCTCTCCTCCTGAGAAACTACTACCCTTGATTGAATGCTCTCCCCCTAACTCAAATATCTCCCTCTTTGAAATCAATGTCAAAGGGTCACCTTTGGGGCTTAGGGATAAGAATGGGACTCTTAGCTTAGCCCCTCCCCCACCTCCTCTTGAGGTGGTGAATTTTGGGGTGGAAGTATTTCTACTCCCAACATGCACCGATCTTTGCCTTTGTCCACTTTCTTCATCATTTCATCCTTTCGATTCCTATGACTATTCTTGTTCCTGCTTATCTCTAGAATTTATGCTCTATACCACTTTTTTGTATGCCCATCATTATTACACTTATAACACTTAATGTTGTTGTTCCTTGGAGGTGCAACAGTCTTGAAGTTTATTCTGGTGAAGCCATATATTCCTATTGTGAACCCTACAATTTACTACCTTATGACCAAACTAATTATAAGTTTAGCAATACCCTTGAAAAATATATATGTTTCTAAAATTCCCATATTCTTGTCTTTCATGAGTCCTGCACAGTGTAGCTTTATGCCCAAATATATGACATGAGAAGCATCGTACATTGAAATTATTTTGCCTTGACCTCATTGGTCTCTTAGTATCTTCTACCCTATACTGCTTCCTTTTCCATATATTTCTTACTTGTGCTTTGTTCCTTTTCTTGTTGAACTTTCTATTATCCAACTCATTCTTAGAAGTCTCACTCTCTTCTTTTGAAGCTTCTTCTTCTTCAGATCTTGAGACTCACTCCTATCCTTGTTTTCTTTGTACCTGTTCAAATCCAAGAACTATCTTGTTTTATGTAGGTTTTTGTGTCTTGATAATATTATCCAATTTCTTTGAGATTCTCCCAAACTTGTGTAGCTTGTTTTTATATTCTTTTACTTCCTTAGTGAAGCTACCTCATGTTCTAACTTCTCATATTCTAAAACATTTGCTTCTAACTTCTCTCTGAATCTTATTGTCTTAGCTATTGTGTTGGTTAAATCCTCTATAAGCTTTCCTTTCTCTTCATCACATTATTAAAATTGAAGCTTGATTTTTGAGTTATGATTTCTTACCTCTCTTAATGCATCAAGGGCATGAATAAGCTCACCCTCAATATCAACTTCTTATTTCTCTTATTCTTCCTCTATGTGTTTAACTTTAGGATCATCTTCATTCCTTTATGATTTGTATTCAATAGAATCACCTCCTTATTTTATTGCAAAAAGTAATATTTATTTTGGTCCGTCACTAGCATGTTCATATTCATCATCACTTAAACTAAATCCATTCCTTGTACAGCTATCTTCAAGATGACCAAAGTTACCACATCTAAAACACTTGAGAATCATTGGTGACCTGTTTCTAACCACTTATTTTTCTTTTTTTAGAAATAGTACTTCATATTTATCATTATCTGAGGAACATTCATCACTATCACTTGAGATCTTACTTGCCTTGTCTGCATAGAAACTCTTCTTATGCCTTTGGAAAAAATTCTTTCCTTGCTTGCCTTGTCCATCCCTACTTTTTTTTTGGTACTTGTACTTTCTAATTTCCCTTTTCTTATGATCCTATTTTTCTTCATCATTTCTATTTCTAGCCTCTAGAAAATCAGATGCATAGTGACCATATTTTACACAATTGAAACATCTAACTTATTTCATACCTTTATACTTTCTCGAGTCCTTGTTCCTTTTGCCATAATTTACTTCTTCATCACTAGATGACTCATTGCTTGAATCTGACTTCTTACCCTTTGTCTTCTTAGTAAATTTGAAGGCTACTTATTTTTGGGGAATATGTTCCTCTTTTATTCTCATCTCAAAAGCTATGATAATTCCATATAATTCATCCCTTGTCAAAAGTTAAATATCCTTTGACTCTTCTATAGTTGAAATATTTTCACTATACCTTTTCAGGAGTGACCTTAAAATATTATCATAAACATATGTTTCTTCAGCATTAAGCCCAAGTTCTTGCATGGAGTTAACAACCTATTCCACACAAAGTATATATGCCACAATGTTTTCCTTATCCTTTATCTTTAGGTCTTCAAATGATCTCTTGAAATATTGCAACTTTACCCTTTTGACCTTTTAATCTCCTTCATATATACCTTGCAACTTATCCCAAATTTCCTTTGTTTCACATAAGCCTCTTAAAATTCCTTTCATTGCATTTGAGTTACTTAGTTATAGAAGCTTACCATATTTATCTGTAGGTGGAGTTGTTGGTGGTATGTATCCATTCTCAACTACTTCCCATATTTCATTTCCAAGTGCCATTATATGAAACTTCATCCTTGTACTCCAAAGTGTATAATTGTTCCCATTGAACAATGGTGTTGAATTTCCAGAAGACCCATTCTAAGAATCCATCTGTGTTCATGTGAGCTTTTCCTTCAAGCTATTAAAATCTTTCGAAGGAACCCACTCTGATACCAATTGAAGATCACAAGCTTATACTGAGAGGGGGGTGAATAGTATAAGACCATTTTTTACTTTTCTTTTCCAAATAATATTATGTAATATATCAATGGCAATATATGTTGGACATTTTGAGTATGTTTGTTGTCATTGATGTCAAGAGGAGAGGCCCAAAAGGTTGAAGACCCGAGGAAGGAGAAGCAAGTTTAAAATAAATTAACAATATTATAATATTTAAATATTATAATATGTGGGTAAAAGAAAGAGGTTTAAAATGTCATTTGGGCCCAAGGTTTAAAGAAAGGTTTGGTTGCTAAAATCGAAATCATGACCAAAGAATTATTTAATTTAAAGTTTTAAATTATTTAATATTTAAATTATTTAAATTAAATATTTAAATTATTTAATATTTAAATATTTTAAATTAAAGTTAATCAAAGGTTTAAACGTGTATGGGCCATTGTCTTATCCATCGAAGACATTTTGAAAGCCTATCCAAAGTTCCTAAAAACATTTTTCGATGATTTTGTTGAGGGCTAAAGGGATGAAAATCTATTATAATAATTATTAGGTTCAAGCTTAAAAGCATGCACCTACGGTATGCATAGAGCACACATGGATAAAAGAGAGATGATGATTAAGCGCCGATGTCACTATGGAACAATGCAATCATATATTAAGAGTGTATGAAAGTTTTGAAAAATTATTAATTTGCTATTGAAAGAAAAAAATGATGTGACAAAATGCTTGGTGGATGGAAAACAAGATCAAAACCTACACGGTGTCAGTAATCTATGAGCACGATGCGACTACATGAAATTTGAGAGAGAGCAATCCTAAGGGGATTTGGTGTGACTTAACAAGTGTGCCATTTAGAGGGTACAAATAGCATAACCATATTTTCAATCCCATACACATGCATGGATGATATGGTTGTTGGTCGAGTTAAGTGACTTTGCAATAAAGAAAATTTGTGGATCAATTCCCGTGGGTAAATTTTTGAAGGAAATTTTTTTGTGCGCAATATTTTTATCATTCAATACCTGGGCATTGCATTTAGAATGTGATACAATTTATGTGGTTATTAAAAAAGTAATTATAAGGTGTTAGTTGTAAATTTTATTTTATTTTCATGAGAGGGATCTATAAGATTTAAAAGGGTTTAAGATATAAAGTTTAATTTAAGTTTTCTTCTTTTAATATATAAGGAGGTATAAGGTGTGCATTGAAAATTATTAAGTGTTGTGTTATGGTAAAATTATTGAATTGAAGTTGGAGATAATAAGTTGCAAATTAAGATATTTATTCTTTGGTGAATGCTTAAATATCAAGATGAAGTAATAAGGTGTATTTGAGTGTTATTATTTTTGTATTGTACAATATTTGAAGGAAAATTTTGAGAACAAATATTTGCTAACTCTGGTATTGGCAAGAGGAGTAATTGTGATTGAGACTTATTTTCCAAGGGAACTTTTACGTCAAACAAAAGGTGTGGGCACATCTTCCTAGTAAGTGATTGTTGAATTTTGTGAATGCTAAGTTGAGTGAACTTGATCTAGGGTTTGAAAAGAACATGAGTATCATTGGTATGCGAAGATTATTTATAAGAATTATTGTTGAAGTGAATGGTTGAGTGAAGAACTCAAAGTAGGGTTTGAAAATAACATGAGTATCATTGTTATGTGATATTGGTTGATAAGCATTGTTGGAAATATTTGAGTGAGTGTTCATATGCTTGGACTAGGGTTTGTGAGCAAGGATTATTTCATTGAGTGATTTGTCGAGTAGAGTTACTTGAGCCTAGTCAAGTGGATGTGTTCTATGAAATAAATTATTCTATAATATGAATTGATTTGAGAAAGAGGTTGAGTATTGAGGTGAATGTGAAGCATATTGAGTCTCTAACAATTCTCTATAGGTTTCTAAAAGAGTGATTAAAAGTAATTGAGCATTGTTATGAATGTGAAGCATATTGATTCTCTAAAAACTCTCTTTATGTTTTTATGAGATTGGACAATTTCTAGTGAGGACTTGTTGAGAAAATTTGAGGTAAGTCTTTGAGAAGACTTGTGGACAGATTTTTGTGAGCTTTTATGGAAGCTTACAATACAAATTGAGAGTAGATTTGGATAAGTTCTAGTGAGAACTTATTGAGCATATTGGACAAGTTCTAGAGAGGACTTGTGGACAAATTGGTGTGAGATTTTGTGGAAGCTTACAAGGAATATTTGAGATAAGTATTTGATAATACTTGAGAGCATATTTTATTAATTTATTTTTTCAAACCTTGAGTTAAGGTTTGGGGAAAATCCAGTAGAGTTGGTTTAATATTGAGTCAAGCTTTGTGTTTAGTGTAGATTAGAGGACAGAGAGTGAGGATAGATTTGTGCTAGATCGAAGGACTATTTTTAGTGCAGATCAAAGGACAAATATTGATGATAGAATTTGGTGTGGATTTGAGGATAGGTTTGTGCTAGACCAGAGATATAGATTGAGCAGATTTGTGCTAGACCAAAGGACTATGTTTAGTGTAGATTTTAGATAAAGATTTGAATATGACAGAGTATAGAGGACGTCAGTCTCCAGTGGATAGATATCCATTAGCCAGGGAAGTGAGGATAGAAGTCTTTTATGGATATATATCCACTAGCTAGAGTAGTGGGGGCAACATTTCTTCTAGAATATCACTAGCCATAGCTAAGGAGAAAGGATTTATCCTATGGATAGATATCCATGAATTTGATTAGAGGATTGGTGTCTCCTTTGGACATAGGTCCATAAGCATTGTAATAGGGAAAGGATTCCCAAGAGATTGATTGAGAAACTTTTAGTGAAATATTTTCTTTGTGGAGTAGCCCACATTGGATGAACCATGTTAAATTGGTGTCTCTATTGTGTGTAATGATTTTTACATTACTTTGGTTATTGTTATTAATATTACCATTGATTATATTCGATAATAATATTTTGGAAAGAAAAATAAAAGGTAATATTATATTTTTCACCCCTCTCTTAGTATAATCTTGTGTTCTTCAATTGGTATTAGAGTTGGTTCCTTTAGAAAAGATTTAACAACTTGAAGGAAGATCTTACAAGAACACAAATGGTAAAGAAAGGCAAAGGTAGAACCATGAGACACAAGAAGAAAAGAAAACACATAGTCATGAAAGAAAAAGAATATGAATTTGATATTGTTGTTTTAGGAGGAAAAATAGAAATAGATTCAAGATATGAATCAAGCAATGGAGAGATAACCAGATTGATAAACTTTTGTACCAGATGTAGGAAGACATGTTACCTTGCAGCTCACTATTCACAAGAAGGTAAAGAATGCTTTGTTTGTGATCAAATAATTCATGATGTAGGTTATTGCAATGGATTTAGTAGTGGTGAATATGAATATGATACTCTTGGAACTGAAGTCCAAGAGGTTGGTTTAGAAAAAGATAACAGGGACAGTCAAAATAGGTATGAATAAGAAACTCTACTTTCAGTAATAAAAGAAAATACTCCTATTGAAGATCGAATAAAAGAGAGTTATTTAGAAAAAAGAGGAATAAGCTACTCTTAAGTACCTTGTTCAATTGAAAATAGAGAACCTATATTTAAAGGCTCAAATACAAGAATATGAGAAATGTAAGACAAAGCTTCTACAAGATCTCTCTGACTTGAAAGTTAAGGTTGAAAATGTAAAGAAAGCTAAAAAATATATGGTTGAACAATCAAAGGTAAAAGAGAAAAAATGTAAAATACTTAGTGTTTATCTCAAATAATTAAAAAGGGAGAACTCATTATTAAGGGTTCAAGCTTAAGAAGATGACAAAGCAAAAGAAAAGTTTTTACAAGAGCTTACTAGCTTCAAAATTAAGGTTGAAGAAGCAAGGAAAATGGAAGAAGGTATGACTGAAGAATTAAAGACAAAATATTTAGAGTGTGAAAAATTAGAACATGAAATATTTTCTCTAAGGATGGAAGTGAAAGGCTCTAAGGATAAACTACACAAGTTTAAAAAAAATCAAAGACATTTGATAGGATTATCAATACACAAATATCATCAGTCACCAAAATAAGACTTAGTTTTGAAAAATAACAAGGGAAACAGGAAGCAGAAACAAGAGAGTCAAGATCAAGCACCAAAGAAGAAGAATATTCAAAATAAGAAAGTAAAGGAGAAAGTGAGACTTCTAAGGATAAATTGGAAAATAGAAAGTTCAACAAGGAAAGGAACAATGCACAAATAAGGAATAGATGGAACAAGAAACATGATAGGGTAGAAGAGACTAAGATACCTATGAGGTTAAGGCAAGGAAATTTCAATGGATGATGTTTCTCATGTCACATATTTGGGCACATGGCTTCATAGTGCAAGACACATGAAATTAAGGAATATGGGAACTTTAGGAATAGGTAAATTTTCCATGGGTATTGCTACTCATGTAATCAGTTTGGTCACAAGGCAATGAATTACAGGTTTCATAACAGAATAGATATGGCTTCACCAGAAGAAACCCTAAGATATTTGTACCTCCAAGGACTAATAACATTAAGTGTTATAAGTGTAATAATTATGGACACACAACAAAGTGGTGTAGAGCAAATATTCCAAAATCAAGCATGAGCAGGTACAAGAACAAGAACAAGAATATGGACATGAACAAGAGCAGGAATATGGACATGGATAGGAACAAGAATATGGATATGAACATGAACAAGAATATGGATATGAATAGAAATAGGAATATATACATGGATAGGGATCAGAATAGGAACAATCAAAGGAATCAAAAGGATCAAATGAGAAGGAAAGAGGATAAAGGTAAAGACCAATGCTTGCTAGGAGTAGAAATACTCCCACCCCATAATTAACCACCTCAAGAGGAGGTGGGGGAGGGGCCAATCTAAGAGACTCATTCTTAGCCCCGAGGCCCAAATGTGAACCTTTTAAATTGATGTCAAATGAGGAGGGAGTTGAGTAAGGGGGAGAGATTTGGTTTAAGGAGAGAGAATTGAGTCAGGGGGAGAAATTTCCCAAGGGGAGTAGAACAAGAAAAAGGTCAAGTTTTGGTAAAAATAATTTGGGTTGCCATCAAAGAAAAAGGGGGAGATTTTTGGAAATTTTGATTATATTTTTTGTCATTGATGTCAAAATGAGAAGACTAAAATATTGAAGACCCGAGGAAGAAGAAACAGGTATAAAATAAATTAACAATATTATAATATTTAAATATTTTAATATGAGGATAAAATAAAGATATTTAAAACGTCATTTTGTCCCAAGGTTTAAAAAAATGTTTGGTTTCTAAAATAGAAATCATGGCCAAAGAATTATTTAATTTAAAGTTTTAAATTATTTAATATTTAAATTAAAGATTTAAATAATTTTTTATTTAAATATTTAGATATTTTAAATTAAATTTAACCAAAGGTTTAAACATGTATCGGCATTTGCCTTATCCATCGAACACATTTTGAAATACTATCCAAAGTTCTTAAAAACATGTGCCGACGATTTGGTTGAGGGTTAAAGGGATGAAAATATATTATAATAATTATTAGGCCCAAGCTTAAAAGCATGCATCGACGACATGCATAGAGTGCACATGGATAAAAGAGAGACGATGATTAAGCACCAACCTCACTATGGAACAATGCAATCATATATTAGGAGTGTATGTAAGTTTTGAAAAATTATTAATTTGCTATCGAAGGAAAAAAAATGATGCGACAAAATTCTCGGTGGATGGAAAACAAGATCGAAACCCTGCACGGTGTCGCTAATCTATTAGCACGATGCGACTACACAAAATTTGAGAGAGATAATTTCTAATGGGGATTTAGCATGTCTTAATAGATGCACCATTTAGAGGGTACAAATAGCATAACCATATTTTCAATCCCATACACATGCATGGATGAGATGGTTGTTGGTCAAGTTAAGTGACTCTATGATAAAGCAGATCTGTGGATCGATTCTTGCAGGTTAGTTTTTGAAAGACAAATTTTCATGCCAAGCTTCTCAATATTTTCACTTTCAAGTCTATGGTTGAGGTATGCAATATTTTTATCATTCAATACTTGGGCATTGCATTTAGAAGGGGATAAAATTGATGTGGTTATAAACAAAGGAATTATAAGGTTTTAGTTGTAAAGTTTATTTTCTTTTCATGATAGGGAGCTATAATATTTAAAAGGGTTTAAGATATAAAGTTTCAATAAAGTCCTCTTCTTTTAATACATAAGGAGGTATAAGGTGTGCATTGAGAATTATTAGGTGTTTTGCCATGATAAAATTATTGAATTAGAGTTGGAGATTATAAGTTGCAAATTAAGATATTTATTCTTTGGTGAATTCTTAAATATCAAGATAGAGTAATAAGGTGTATTTGAGTATTGTTATTATTTTTGTATTGTGAAATATTTGAAGGAAAATTTTGAGAATAAATATTTGCTATCTAACTCTAGTATTGGCAAGAGGAGTAATTGTGATTGGGACAGGTTTTCCAATGACACTTTTACATAAAACAAAAGGTATGGACACATATTCATAGTAAGTGATTGTTGAATTTTGTGAATGCTAAGTTGAGTGAACTTGATCTAGGGTTTGAAAATAACATGAGTATCATTGTTATGTGAAGATTATTTATAAGCATTGTTTTTTAAGTAAATATTTGAGTGAAGAACTCGAACTAGGGTTTGAAAAGAACATGAGTATCATTGTTATGTGATATTGGTTGATAAGCATTATTGGAAATATTTTAGTGAGTTTTCATAAGCTTCGACTAGGGTTTGTGAGTAAGGATTATTTTATTGAGTGATTGGTTGAGTAGAGTTGGTTGAGCCTAGTCAAGTGGATGTGTTCTATGAAACAAATTGTTCTATAATATGAATTTATTTGAGAAAGAGGTTGAGTATTGAGGTGAATGTGAAGCATATTGAGTCTCTAACAATTCTTTATATTTTTCTGAAAGAGTGATTGAAATTAATTGAGCATTGTGATGAATGTGAAGCATATTGAGTCTCTAACAATTCTCTTTATGTTTTTATGATATTGGACAAGTTCTAGTGAGGACTTGTTGAGCATATTTGAGGTAAGTATTTGAGAAGACTTGTGGATATATTTGTGTGAGCTTTTGTGGAAGCTTACAATACAAATAAGTTCTAGTGAGAAATTATTGAGCAGATTAGACAAGTTCTAGAGAGGACTTATGGAAAAATTTGTGTGAGCTTTTGTGGAAGCTTACAAGGTAGATTTGAGATAATTATTTGAGAAGACTTGAGAGTAGAGTTGATTAATTGATTTGTTAAAACCTTGAGTTAATGTTTTGGGTAGATCCAATAGAGTTGGTTTAATATTGAGTCAAGATTTGTGTTTAGTGCAGATCAGATGACAAATATTGAGGATAGATTTGTGCTAAATGAAGGATTGTGTTTAGTGCAGATCATAGGATAGAGATTGAGAAAAAAATTGTGCTAGACTGAAGGAATGTGTTTAGTGTAGATCAAAGGATAGAGATTGAGGACATAGTTTGGTGTATATTTGAGGATAGGTTTGTGCCAGACCGGAGACAAATATTGAGTAGATTTGTGCTAGATCGAAGGATTGTGTTTATTGTATATTTGAGACAGAGCTTTGAAGATGACAGAGTATAGATGATGATAGTATCTAGTGGATAGAGATCCATTAGCCAGGGTAGTGAATATAGGAGTCTTCAGTGGATAGATATCCATTAGCTAGAGCAGTGGGGGAAGTAGTTTTTCTATAATATCAGTAGCCAGAGCTAAGGATAAAGGTGTTCTCATGTGGATAGATATTCATGAACTTTATTAGGGGATTGGTTTCTCCTTTGAACAGATGTCCATAACAATTGTAATAGGTAAAGGACTCCCAAGATATTGATTGAGAAAATGTTAGTGAAATATTTTATCCGTGGAGTAGCCCACCTTGGATGAACCACGTTAAATTGGTGTCTCTATTGTGTGTGATGATTTTTGCATTGATTTGGTTATTTTTATTGATATTGCCATTGATTATATTGGATAATACTATTTGGGAAATAAAAGTAAAAAATGGTCTTATATTTTTCACCCCCACTCTAAGTATAAGCTTGTGTTCTTCAATATCAACATCAGTAATCAAAGCAATGAATAAATCACAATACATAATAAAGACACCAATTTAACGTGGTTCACCCAATGTGGGCTACTCCATGGAGATAATATTTCACTAAAATTTTCTCATCAAATCTCTTGGAAATCCTTCCCTATTACATTGTTTATGGACCTTTATCCAAAGGAGACACAAATCCCCTAATCAATTTGGTGGGTCTCTATCCACAAGATACATCGATACCCTTAGCTAGTTTTTGGATCTCTATCCACAAGAGAATGCCTTCCACTATACTCTAGCTGGTGATCCTCTAAAAGAATACTTCCTCCACTACTTTGGCTTGTGGATCTCTATACACTGAAGACTTTGTCCTCACTCAGAAGATATATATCCTCACTACCTAGGATAATAAATACCTATCCACTAGAGACTACTATCCTTTACTCTGTCACATTCAAAGCTTGCTCTCAGTTCTATCTCAAATCTACACTAAACACAGTCCTTTGGTCTAGCACAAATCTGCTCAATATTTTTTTCAAATCTGCACTAAACACAGTCCTTTGGTCTAGCACAAATCTACTCAATATCTATCTCAAATCTACACTAAAAATAGTCCTTTGAACTAGCACAAATCTAATCAATCTCTATATCTGATCTAGAACAAACCTATCCTCAAATCTGCACTAGAGTCTATCCTCAAGCCTTAACATAAAGCTTGACTCAATCACAAATCAACTCTTATATTTTCCCCAAACCTTAACTCAAGGTTTAAAAAAATCAATCAATCAACTCTGATCTCAAGTCTTTTCAAATACATGCCTAAAATATATCCACAAGTCCACAATAGAACTTGCTCAAACTGCTCTCAAGTCTTCACCAAGACTTGCCTCAAATCTACTCAACATTCCTCCCTAGAACTTGTCCAATCTGCTCAACAAGTCTTCACAAAGACTTACCTCAAATATGGTCAACAAGTCCTCACTGGAACTTGTCCAATATGTTCAACAAGTCTTCACAAAGACTTACCTCAAATCTGATTGTAAGCTTCCACAAAAGCTCACACAAATTTGTCCTTAAGTCCACTCTAGGACTTGCTCAAATATGCTCACTAGCTTTCACAAAATCTTGTTCAAATCAACTCAATCTATCATAGAAAACCTCTTCAATCACATAAAAAAGTTTCACACATAATCTTGTTTTAATATCACAGAAACATATAGAGAATGGTTAGAGACTCAATATGCTTCACACTCATAACAATGCTCAATCACTTTCAATATCTCTTACTTTACCACAGAAACATATAGATAATGATTAGAGACTCAATATGTTTCACTCTCACACAACACTCAATCACTTCCAAAACTCTCTTTAAATAAATTAAGAATAAAGAATAATTTGTTTCACAAAACTTGATCTATCACTCCAACACTTTCAATCAACTATTCTCAATCAACTCCACTCAACCAATCACTCAATGAAAGCTTAGTTAACAATGCTTATCAAAAAAACCTCACATAAAATAATACTTATTATCTTTCACAAATCCTAGTTAAATATAGTTCACATAACAATGATACTCATGATTTTTCACAAAACCTAATCATGCACATGAAGGCTCACTATATATTTCCAACAATGTTTATCAAACAAGGTTTCTAGTATCAACCTTCATTCTAGAAAAACCTTCATCAATCAATATTGGATTCAAAGCCAAACTCAACAATTCTTATCAAACAATCATTTTCTCTCCAACTTAGCATTCACAACACTCAATCCAACAATATTTCACTCATAAGGGAGATATGCCCATACCTTTTTCTTGATGGAGAAAAGACCTCAAAAATCTATCTCAATCATAATCAACCTCTTTGCCAATCTCAAGGGTTAGATAGAAATAATCCTCACTCAAATATTAAAAGATTAAAAAAACTCAAGTACACCTTATTATCTCTAAAATTTATCAAATAAAACTTCAACCTTTCAGTTTCACAATAACCCTTTCAGAAATTTAATTCATGAAGCAATCCAAACACTACTTATGTCTCCCTACTCAATATTGCATTTTCAAGTAAATTACTTTATAAAACAATGCAATATATTTTAACCCTCAATAAAAATTAATTACCTTATCCTTTTATCTCCCTAAACACTTTAGCAAAATCAAATAACTCATGTTGATAATTTCCCCCTCAAAACTATAGTCCAAGCACAAAAATCATGCGCCTTTAGCACCACAAAAGACCTTGTGCAATGCAAAATATAATTAAAATTAAATACCTCCTTGTGCACTCCCGTGGGATAGATACCTGGTTGAAGCACTTGTAGTGGCTTAGCCGTAGCTCCCTAGCCACATGAGCTAAGCGCTCATGTGGGAGTCAAAGACACTAAAAGCACTTTGACTCTTCCTTGCCTGCCAAGAGCTAAAAGGCTCTTGTCCCACATCATCAGTGGGTATCGAACACAACACCTTCACATTCTCAAAAACCTTTGCACACTTCAAAATTGTTGCTAGCCCAACCACTGGTTGGTTGGTGGACTCTTCCACCTTTAACACTTTGACTTCTATAGAATTTGGGGGTACATAAAATATATCCTTTTTCCTTTTGCTGCTCACAAAAATATTTCACATTCACACCAAACTCTCATACATGAAATTAATTTTGGAGACTTACTTTCTTAGGGGTAAGGTTATGGTATTTATACCATATGCCTCCCTCTCTATCATGTTAGTGGATAATATATTAAAAAAAAAATTGCACCCACCCCAATTTTGGGTTAATTAAATATTATTTTATAAATAAATTTTTAATATAAATATTATAAATTATTTATAAACTACCTTAGGCATAATTAAACCTTTTAATATTATAATGAAATATTATAATATTATTTCCATTGGGCCTAGGTGTTTTCCTCTTTCACCTTTAGACCTTTTTTGACTGCCTTTAATATTATAATAATAAATATTATAATATTGTTCCTTTTAGGTCTTTTCTTCAGGGTATTTAACCATCCTTTTGACCAATCATGTGGAGCTCTTAAACCAAATATCTTGGGCTAAAATATAAATACTTTAACCCTTATTTTGCCAAGTCCTGCACTAATTCCTGATATTGAATCTTGACATCAATGACAACACATCTAACTACAAATTTCCAACACCAAAATCATATTTTATGCATGCCTCTAAAATTTGGAATAATTTGGAGTTTTTTTAGATAGGCGCTTTGCATATTTACACTTTCTACCCTTTCATTTCATGTATTGCTCTTGCATGTTTCACAATCCTCATATGCTATTGACAAAATATAGTTTCCTTGTGTGTAGGTGGAGGTTCTATAGTACATGAGGAAGGAGCATAGCATCAGAACATCAAAGAACAAAGTGGCGGCATCATAGGTCTACCCACCTCAATTGTGGGTAATGTTGGAAGTGCACATGAGCTTTTGAAAGGATTTGATCCTTGGGCACCCTTTTTATAAACAAGTGTATCAATCAAGATCCCTCAAGGGGACATTTATGTAATCGTGATTTGATCCATCAAATAATAAAAGAAAACCTCATTTCTCACATCTATATTATCATGTTTGCTTGAATGCTTCTTTTGTAATGTTTATTCAACACTAGTGATAGATACATCATATTTGGAATTCTTAGGTGCACCATTTTTCCCATACTTCAGAGGGCAGGATGTACCTCCACATCGCACTAAGAAGGATTATGATGTTCTCTAGGCTGAGGGATAGTTTGGACTATACTATAGTATATGCAATGCATATATTATGAAGTTACAATGTGTATTGGTGGATCAGGATGTTGTTGGAAATTTGAGTTAATTTGAGGCATTTTGTGTTGTCATTGATGTCACATGGATCACATGGATACAGGGTTTTTATGAAAACCAAGGCAGGAAAAATAAAAGGTTTTATTTAAAACCATGGTGGGCTTATGTGGAAAGGGATTTTCTTAAAATCCAAGGTGGAATTTTGTTTCATCGAAAAAGGGCCTCTGGTGATGAAGATATTAAAGTTTAAATTTTAAATTTAAATTAATAGAGGGCTGACCTATGTGCAATTAATGGAGGTGGCATATATATACATGTAAAGGTTTCAATTTATTTTGGAAAGGGGGCATATTATATATAGTCGAAAAGATTATTTTGAGGGCTATTTGACTAAATTATTTTGAAGGAGAAATAATGTGTGTGTAAAAAGATATTTATGATTTTACAAAGGGGTTCTAAAAGTGAAGTTTGCCTTGTTCTTTTTCAAGAGGATTAATTCTTTCATGAGATGACAAGGTATGCAATATTGTGATTTATTTTATTTTATGGTATAAGTGGTTTTGGGAGTGAAAAGGTTATGCAATGTTTTGATTTATTTTATTTTATGGTACAAGTTGTTTTAGGAGAGATAAGGAAGTTGTGAAATTAAAGGCCTTGGTGATGATTATTGAAAAGTGGAGTAATGTTGATTATTTTGTGATCTACTAATCCTTGCGAAGATTGGCAAAATAATTTTGTGATTGTGGCAAATTTACAAAGAGGTTTTTTCATCTTCAAAAATGGTATGGGCGCATTATCCTATTGATTGTTTATGGTGGTTGATTTCTGAAATATCATTGGAGGGAAAAGGATTGTTTGTGGTTTCCTTTTCGAAAGTGGTTGGTTGAATGCTTCAAGGTTTTTCTGATTTGAGAGTTGAGTTTAAACCTTGTTTTGTAAGCATAGTTGTTGAATCCCATTGGTTGTGAAAGAACTTAAGTTAGAAAATAACATGAGTATCATTGTTATGTGAGATTTATGCAATTAATTAAGTTAATTTTGAGTACTACTTGAGCATGATTTATTGAGATTTTGAGAAGGCCTTTGGGACAGATTTGAGGAAAGTGTTTGGATAAGTTCTTGTAGCACCCTCAAATTGGCGTAGTAAAATTATAATAATTACATTCACCTTAGTAAATAATTTAAAATTCAAATTTAACCTCCCAAACCGCCCGTTAACCGTCGGGTAATCCATTTCCCCCTTTTTCGTGTCATTTTTAGAGGTTGTTTTGACCGTTTGATGATATCATCGCCGATCAGACGATATCGCCCTAGATCTGACGATTTTGTCTAGGCTAGGACGTCCAGACGATCTTGTCGCAAAACTAATTTTGCAAAATTAGCTTCTATTCCAATGGGTCTCCAATTCGGGCAGAAGCGTGTCTGCGCCGTTAGGGACCCTCCCTCGTTGGAGATCTCCCAAATAGGGATGATCTCCAACCTCCTAACTACTCCCTTAAGCCTATTTAGTCCCAATGACCTTCCCTTCCCAACCCCTGGCTGAAATTCCCTGTAAACAGACTGTATACACGTTAAAACACCTCAAATTCTATTTTGCATTGGTTCTCTATCAATTTTGTTGCAGGTACCACCTTGTTTTTTAGCCGGAGCAAGCATACATCGTCATCGACGAACCTGTTCAGATCGGAGGTGATCCTGTCAAATGCGAGATGATTTCATACTAATGTGAGACGATCTCGACTGCAGTCCACATTGAGGCAATCAGTGCCTGAAGTTTGCATTTCTCAACCTTTTCTCTGTTGTTTTCTTCTGCAAATTAGATAGTTTATTCAGTATTTTATACTATTTTGCATTTGGAGTTCACCCATTTAGATTAAGTAAGTAATTAAATCCTAATTATCATCTAATTAACATGATTTATTTCTATTTCTATGCCTAAGTTTCAGTTTGATAACACTGCTGTTATTTTATATCATTTCCCTCTATTATCATTGTTGTCTTCTTTGTATTTTGCATCTATTTTTCTGTTTGTAGGTCTCTAACGAATTCGTCTGACGAATTCGTTAGATCTCAAAAGATATTTTCTGATCTCAGATGATTATGTCGAATTCCAGATGATCCTGACTGCTTCAAACACCAAAATCTTCAACAGACATCCGGATCAGGTATTCTGCTTTTAATCTTCTGTAATTTCTCTGTTTCTATTTTTAAATCTATTTTTTGTATTCATTAAATCTGCACTTTCATTTAGATTAATTTAGATTCATTTGGCCAAACCTAGGATATGAATGCTTAAGGTTAAAAACGAACACATCAAAACACATTCCAAACCTAGGCGTGGAAACTGCCACTAAATGTTTCCTGGTGAACCCTCCATCCATCGAAAAATCATCAAAATACACCTCCCTTGAGAGGCGGGACCTTCGCAAAGTCCTCTTAGTCCAAGGTACCGCGACATCCTTTTCCCATCCTCCTTTCGGGCACGGATCCTATAGCCTGAAGGTAAGGATGCAAAAAATTTGGAGCGATACATTTTGGTGAACCCGATGTGAATGCATCATAACCTTTTGAAAACAAAAAAACAAAGAAAAAAAAATAGAACAACTAAAAAAATAGATGCATTTTAAAACATTTAAAGTTTAAAATCATGTTTAGATGGTAGCTCCTAAGAAAATATTAGCAGTTACTATAAATGTAGAAAACCAATTGGCAGCCGTAGAAATCAATTCTATGCTTAATGTTCCTGAAACAAGTAGAAATCAATTCCTGTGGAATGAACTTGATAGAAGACTTAGTCTCATCTCATCTAGGTCCACACAACTTAAGCAAATCAAGAGGTTAGTCCTAGATAGAATCCTAGATCCTCATCAACTAGTTTTTTATCATGAACTTCAAAGAGCCTGCCATAGATGGTTAGCTTATAGGAGAGCTCTAGTATCTTCAGAATTGTTCACCTTCGAGGAATACCTCGAGAACACAGCCATTGTGCACCAGTTCCTAGGTTGTGTAGAAGACCAATAGGTTGTTCTTATAGATAGGGAAATATGGAATAGAGTTCCGCGAGTTGTGCTATATCGAGAGTATTGCCATGAGCTTTACTTTTATCAACCAACATCTGAGACAAATAATATCACTATAGCTCTTTTCATCAAATTTTTAAAAGAAAACTTTCAATTTGAAGAAGAACACTTCATGACTCCTGAACAACTCGAGCCTATTAATGATATTTATAAATTATTTATAGAAAACTAGATTATTACTTTTAGTCTTATTTCTTGCATTTATTGTGTTGATTGTCTTTACAATATTATTTCAAAAAACAAAGAAAAACTAAAAAACTAAAAAAACTAAAAAACATAGCAAAAACTTAAACATTTCATTTCAAATATTGTAGTAGGTATATAGTAAATATATACCTCTTAATTTGTTGCATATATATATATATATATATATATATATATATATATATATATATATATATATATAATACTTGCTAAAATCAAAATTTAGCACCATGCCTAAACTTAGGAATGGTAAAGAAACTTTAGGAGAAGAAGAAGATTGGTTACAAGATACAACTAGAAACCCAAATGTCCTTCTTGAAGATCCAACTTCGGAAGGAAAAAATCTAGTTCAATCAGAACATGACCTAGGTGAAGATAAGGAACAAGAAGGAAGTGTTAAAGAGGATGGATCCTCATCCCCTAGAATAGCTCCAAATGGAACTATTGCTTTTGACAACATAGATCATTTCAAGAAATTTCTTAGTGATAACATTGATGACCTTAATGTGGCAATTCGTATTGATAAAGGGAAAATTAGTGACACTCAGGCAGCTTTGGAACATATGTATGATGTGCGCATTAATCCCTTATCTTTCATTGATCAAGAAAGTGATAAGGTCGGACCATCCAATACGGATATGGTCACTATGATTCAAAACATGTCAAAACAATAGGCTATCCAACCTCCTAAGGAACCTGTTATTCAACCTAAAATCATTCCCACACAAAAGAAACCTTCCTTCACTACTTTATTCTGCCAAACTATTGAGCAATATGCTTCAAGTAAACAAAAACCTAAAACGAAGCCAAATACAAATTTTCAACAATCTGAAATACATCATAATACAACTTCAAAATTCCTTCATAATACTTTTCCTACCAATAATTTGCACAATAGTAACATGGCATCTAATCTTCATGTTCCTCCATCATATGCCCATAAAACCCATGTCAATGCCCTACCAAACCAATATGGGGGGCAAACTAGTAATCTGGAAGCCATGGTGAAATAGTTAGCTTCGCGTATGGACCAGATAGATCCCTATCATCCCTTGTATAATTATCGAGAGATATGTAGTCAACCTTTGGATCCCATAGTTGTAGCTCAACCATACCCTAAGAATTTTCCCATGCCCATCTTGCCTATATATAAAGGAACCGAAGATCCCATAGAGCATCTTCGCATGTTTAGGATAGCATGTCACGACATATCACATGATGACTTGCTATTATTAAAAATGTTCTCAAAAATTTTAGGTGGAATGGCATTAGAGTGGTACTATCAATTGCCCACTCATTCTTTGAGAAACTTCGAAGAAACAGCGGAATCATTTGTCCATCAATTTAGTGCCTACATCGAGAGGCATGTAACTATTAAAGATTTATACAATTTAAAACAAGACAAAGATGAATTTTTTTCCGATTTCTTAGCTAGATGGAGGCAATTGACAGGAAAACTGCACTTTTTGCTTCCTTATAGGGAAATGTTGGACATTTTCATCAAAAATTTACAAGAACAGATATCTTATGAGCTATTGACTGCTACCTTAACTACCTTCGATCAAGCTATAGATTTAGCTCGAAGAGTAGAAGATGCCCTCATTAGGAGAGGCCAACTTAGGAAGAAGGATGATGAGAAAACATCCAAAAATAAATATAAAAACAAACAAGTCATTGGTGACGGAGTCATTGACAGCAGAAATGTTGCTAATATCAATGCAACAAAGACAATAGAAAAATTTATATTGAAACCTCCTGACAAGCCTCCTCGAGAATTTACTAGATTAAACCAACCCTTATCAACTATTTTACCTCAATTACTCGAAAGAGGTTTGATCCAATTACCAGCTATCCGAGAACCTAATCCAACTATACCCGAATATAGAGCTGACTTACACTATGATTTCCATAGAGGACCTGGAAATTCTACCAATGCTTGTAAAAGGTTGAAACATAAAATACAGGATTTGATTGACAATAATGAAATGGAAGTGCAAGCCTTCCAACCTAAACAAAACCCTCCTAATAATACTCAAAATATTGTTCCCCAAAATCAAAATCAAAATGCCAATCAAACTCTAGACATATTTCAACACCCTTTACCACGACATGGTAAAGAGGTAGCCAATCAAATCGAACATCATAATGTTCCCCCTCCTACCCGATATGTAGGAACCATTAGCGGACAATTACCTATTCAGGATCCTCAAATATTTGACACAACCTTATCCCTGGTTATGACCAGGCCCTTACATAATTTTCAAACTTCTGATTCTAGTGATATAGAATTAGATAGTGAAAGTGAACTAGACATTACTTCAAACCAATCGAATAGTTCTGAAAATGAATTAGATCCTATTCAACCCATCACAGATGCTATAGTTTTAAAAGAACCATTTCCTAGATGAGTTACTACTCGACCTTCTTCTAATATATTCCTTTCTAATGAACAAGCCATCAATGCTCAACCGAGACCAGTTCAGCATCTTCACTATAACATTGTAGGTACCATTGGAGTCGTTACTCGACAACAAGCTCAAAATTCCCAACAAGAACCAAACAGAACGATGGATCGGCTCCATTCATTTTGAAAAACCCCAATAAAGGGAATCATGCTCCTAATGTTCAACCTAAACCCCCTTACAATATTAATGAGCAATTGTCCAATACTACGGTCAGAATTTCCCTCTTGGATTTATTAAGATCCTCTCCCACCCATAGGGATGAGTTGATGCTTACATTGAGCCAAATGATGGTACCTCAAAACATTCAACTTGAAGCTATGGCCAATACTATCATCACTCGAGAGATTGATTGTATTGACTTCCGGGATAAAGATATCCCACAACACAGTTTACATAAGGATAATCCCTTATACATTACTGCTCTAATTGGAGATGTAGCTATCAAAAGAGTTTTGATTGATAATGGCTCATCTCTAAACATTTGCACTTTTGACTTCTACCAACGATTTGGCTTTAGAAGTGATGAAATGAAGAAAACTGATATGATTATCAAAGCTTTTAATGACGAAACACAAGAAACGTGTGGAGTTATTACCCTCCCATTGCAAGTTGGTCCTAGAACCCTAGAAACAACCGTGTTTATTGTACATTTCCCAGCATCGTACAATATACTTTTGGGTCACCCTTGGATCAACGCCATGCGAGCGGTCCCATCAACCTTACACCAATGTGTTAAATTTGAGTTTAAAAATCAGTTGGTCACTATCCATGGTGACCCTAGACCTTTTGATATGTGTGCTTTGGCGGAACCGGTTGGAGTGCAATTTTGCCCTGCTCTGTCATCCACACATCCTAGTTCTTATTTTTCATCTAAAACTGTGAAACACACACCCATAACTTCACCTATTTCCCCTCCATTAATTTCATCCTCCTATATAGATCAACAACCCTCTAAACAAATCATTTTAGAACCTCAAAAAGATCTTAAATCTACAACCAATCCTTCAAGTTCTATCCCTATAAATTCAAAACCTATAGACACATCTATCATACCTTCCACATCTAAAGATATAGGTAATAAGCCTTCTACATCTTATGCCCTTTCTGATGAACTTTTACCAGATTTATCCACAACCTTAATATCAGAAAAAACAAATGCTTTCATGCAAGATTCAATTCTTTTAAATAAATTGCCGCCATCTCCTCGTACTTTGGGCCTCCCACAACCTATGGGAAGTACTTACCAAGTCGGGAGTTGTGCCTTCATTTATAAAGGATATGACTAGGGAAGAATCCCTCAAAATATCAAAACTCATCATGAAGGATATGCTCGGTGTTATTTTACCAATGATTATATTAAAGCTAAACCCATGATGCTTAAAATGGGATATAAAGGGAAAGGCTTGGGACCTTTCCAAAATGGCATGAAAGAACCTTTCGAGGTAGAACCGTGGCCTTCCCGTTGTGGTGTGGGCCTATTTCCTAGTAAGGGTCAACCCTTTCCTTTTGAGGATGATGATCATCTCATATGTTATCAAGATTATTTGGATAGGCATGTTGATTTGCCTCTTAAAAATTAGTCGTTTTCATGTAACATGCTATCCATAGCTTACCCTGAAATGATTGCTGACCCCGATGAAGAGTTGGAAGGAGATATCTTCCATGATGTCTCTATTGAAGAGATGTTACACAATGGATTTTATTTTGATGGTTCTATACCAACTATAGCCCAACTTGAGGCTACTAATCCTCAAGATGAATTATCTAAATTAACCTTACAAGAATTACAAGAATTGGTCGTTTCACCCGCCCCACCTAATTTTGAAAGAGATCTACACATGGAGGTAGAAAACGTCATTAAAATTAATATTGGAACTGAGGACAATCCTCACATAATCAATATTGGATCAGAATTAAATCAAGAAAAACAAGAACAATACATTGCATTTCTTAAAGAGTATGAAGATGTCTTCGCTTGGACATATGAAGATATGCCAGGTCTAGAACCTTACGTAGTCATGCATCATCTAGTGGTCCATCCGGATGCTAAACCTGTTAAACAAAAACTTAGAAAAATGCATCCCAAAGTGGCTCTGCTAGTCAAAGGGGAGTTAGAAAAACTCCTGAATGTTATCTTTATACAAGCTATTGATTATGCTGAATGGATCTCAAATGTAGTTCCAGATCACCAAGAAAGAAGCTACCAAAGTTAGGGTTTGCATAGATTTTAGAGATATTAACGCTGCATGCCCTAAAGATGACTTTCCTCTTCCAAACATGGATCAAATCATTGAATTTACTTCCAGGAGTGGGATGATGTCCTTAATGGATGGATTATCTAGTTATAATCAGATCAGGATAGCTCCTGAAGACCAGGCTAAAATAACCTTTATTACCCCTTGGGGTACCTTTTGCTGGAAAGTGATGCCATTTGGCTTAAAGAACGCAAGTGCAACTTATCAACGAGCTATGACCTATATTTTTCATGATATGATGCATGATATCCTACATGATTATGTGGATGATATTATAGCTCGCTCTATTATTGAAGATAATCATTTAGATGATTTGAGAAAAGTTTTTAATCGATTATGAGAATATCTTATTCGATTAAATCCAACAAAATGCATATTCGGAGTTAAATCCGGCAAACTATTAGGGGTTTTAGTTTCTTTACGTGGTATTGAAATCGACCCTCTCAAGATTGCGGCCATCACTGATATGCCCGCACCTACTAATATATATGAGTTACGAAGTTTACAAGGTAAGCTTCAAGCTATCCGTCGCTTCATTGATAAGCTGGCAAACAAAACTGGTCCCTTTCTTAAACTCCTTAAGAAGGATGTCCCTTTTAATTGGGACACCGAATGTAGAGAAGCTTTTGAACTTCTCAAACAATACCTCCTTAATCCACCTGTGCTTTCACCACCTAAATCTGATCGCCCATTTCTCCTATATATTTTCGCTTCAGATTCTGCCTTAGGAGCTATGTTAGCTCAACTTGATGATGAAAAGAGAGAACGTGCTAATTATTACAGTAGACAAACTTTCATCAGTTATGAAACTCGCTATACAGAATTGGAAAAACTATGCCTAGCAGTCATTTTTACTACGCAAAAATTACGACATTATATGCTTAGTCAAAAAACTTATGTCATTGCCAAATACGATCCCTTAAGGTATCTCATGAGTCGACCTTATTTATCGGGTCGCACAACCAAGTGGGTTCTTGCTCTAAGCGAGTTTGATCTCACATTCATAGGACATAAGTCTATTAAGGGTAAAATCATAGCAGATCAAATCATAGCAGATCAAATCTACCCATCCCCTCATCATCGAATTTCCTGATGAATGCCTCCAATTAGAGGCAAACCACACTGAACAATGGTCCTTATACTTTGACGGAGCCCGATGCATGAGTGGGGCTGGTGCGGGTGTTATTTTAATATCCCCACAAAAACATCTTATTCCTCTGTCCTTCAAATTGACATTTGATTGCACTAACAATACTGCTGAGTATGAAGCTCTAATCCTTGGATTACGAGCTGCCCTAGTGCTAAAAATTAAACATCTTTTAGTTTTTGGTGATTCCCAACAGGTTATAAACCAAATTAATGAAGTTTATCAGACTAGAGATGATAAAATGTGCCCATATAAGGCCTATGTTTTACAATTAATGTCTTTATTTGATCAAGTTACCTTGGAAGCTATTCCCAAAACTAGCAACCGTGCAGCTGATGCTATGGCCGCAGCTGCATCTCTCCTACCCTTGGAGTTAGATGACGAATATGCCACTATCATTATTCGTCGACTCTAGGAACCCACTTCAAATAAGTCATGCTTAGAGCCTTTGGATGTGTTTCTAATCAATGAAACTACTCATGAACCTTGGTATACGGACATATTTGATTTTCTCCAAAATGGGACTTTCCCTGCCAATTCTAATAGAAACCAACGTCGGTTATTATGTCGACGAGCAAGTCACTTTGTAATAATTGGCAATACTTTATATAGGAGATATTTTGAAGGTATCCTATTAATATTTTTAAACTTAGAAGAGTCTAAATCAGCCTTGAGTGAAGCCCACGATGGATCTTGTGGAGGACACTTTAGTGGTAGTGTCATTGCTAAAAAGCTCCTTAGGATAGGATACTTTTGGCCTACCATGGAAACGGATGCACATGAGTATGTGCACCATTGCAACAAGTGCCAAAAACATGCTGACCTTGTCCATGTGCCTACCCAAGAACTGCAGGCTATTTCATCTCCTTGGCCCTTTTCTAAATGGGGTTTAGACATTATTGGCAAAATCAATCCTGTGTCATCTGATGGACACAAGTTCATCATAACCGCCACTGAGTATTTCATGAAGTGGGTCGAAGCTATGCCTTTAGCTTCCTGCACTGGCACACAAGTCTTTAAATTTATTTTTAATCAAATCATTTGTAGGTTTGAAATTCCTGCAAATCTTATCTCTGACAATGGAACTTGTTTCAAAAATAAAGATGTTAAAAAATTATGCCAAAAATATAAGATTCAACATCGCTGGTCCACTCCCTATTATCCTCGGGGTAATGGTCAAGCGAAGCATCTAACAAAACCTTAATAAAAATTCTCAAAATATTAGTCAATAAAGCGGCCGTGGAGCGGCACATTCAATTATACCCGACCTTGTGGGCCTATCGAACTAGTGTTCAACCCCGGCTTCACCTGTTTTGGTTTACGTGCGAAGAAGTTTTTCCATTTGAATTGGAAGTCCTTCTTTGGCTCGCTACTTCAAGATACCGAAGTAGGAGATGAATATCAAGTAGCGGATCACCACTGGAACTCCTAGATGAAAAACGCATCAATGCTTTGGAACATCTCCGTGCTTACCAAAACAAGCTTAAAAGATCATATGCTAAGAAATTTCGTCATCGATCCTTTGAGATCGGTGACCTTGTTTTAAAAGAAAATAAAAAATACAAATGCAACTAAGGACCTTAAAGGTAAATTTGAGCCCAACCGCTCGGACCATACATTATTACGCCAAATTTGAATCGGAGCATACAAATTATCTACCTTAGATGGTAAAGAACTTAAAGAACCCATGAATATTTTGCATCTTAAACGTTACTATGCATAAATTTGGTCATTTCATCCTTGTATATAATTGTTTAAAATATTTCAAAAAAATTTATCTTATATTTCTTTCAAATTTAAAAAATCCAAAAACATCAAAAATATTCATAATCATCAAAAATATTCAAAACTATTTGTTGCATTTATTTATGGCACTTGTTAAATTTTTTGCTCAAAAACAAAAAAAAACCAAAAATCAAAATAATGATAAAAATATAAAAACAACAATATGCTTGACTCTTTCGAAACCAAAACAATATAAAGAAGAAAGAGGGAGTCAACATTCTCAAAAACTTCTCAAAAAGTATTTATTATTGCAGTTATATGCTTCAAATTATTTTGGATAAATTAGCATTTATTTGGAATCCCTCACTTGCACACTCACAAAAATAAACATCTTGATTTTATCTGGCATGATTACTAATCTCTCTTACATCAAAGTTCACAAAATTCAATTAAATAAAGTTTGAGCATAGAGAATTGATCTTGTTATTTTCTTAAACCAAGCACATCTTTTCACGATAAAATGATTATATTTGTAATTTCTATGCTTTGCTACATAGTAGAAGTGATTTCTTGAGCGAAAAGTTTCCCCTGCTATCCTATCATGCACATGGTCTAGAATCTTTGAGAATTGGCAAAAGGACAAGCTCACCCCTACCCAGAATAAAAATCCCTTGCTCTACAGCTAATCCGAGCAAGTATCCCTAGCAAAGAAAAAAAAAAGTTCAAGAAAAGGAGAAAAGAAAAATGTTATTTTATATCATTACAACAATATTTCAAGCACTATCTCAAAATCAAGCAAAAAATACAAAAAGAAAAAGAAGCAAAGTTCAAAAGAAAAGCAAACGAAAGCAAAAGCAAAAACAATAAAATCCCTTTTCCCTACCCTTTGAAAAGAAAAGAAGGGTTTATGAGCTTGAATCCCTAGAATTCTCAATTATTCGAAAACTGTGAGGTAAGCCCCATAATAGGTGGTTTGTGCCCAACCCGCTTGGCCTTGGGTAACTCCTAGTGTGGTGATATGTCTGTCACATTAGCGACCTTCTTTTGTACAGACCTATGTCCGCTTATGGATTAGCTAGCTCTTGATAATCCGACCTACATAGTAGTCTAGTATGGTTATATGCATCTACATCATGGTTAATGAACACTTATTTGGTTTCTTCAAATCACTTGTATCATATTATCTTGCTCAAAACTGGTAAATGCACAAAGCAATTGCACACACATTTGTATTTGAGAGATTTTGTGTATCATTATGATAAATCAAGATTGGAAATGAATTCACATATGCACATGGGATTCCTTATAAATCTAACTTTTGTCTTCAAAATAATTTGAAATATTATTTTTGCAACTTTTTTGGGATAAATCAAGTACAGTTGTTTACCATAAAGAGAACTATATAATAGCAAAATAAAAAATTTCTTTCAAAATATACAATCAAAACATATATATCTGGTTGACTCTCACGACAATGGTATAGTTCCAAAACCAAAATTGGAATTTTATGCCTAGCGCAAGTCCTCATTTTTATATTTTATGTTTATTAAAAAATCAACCATGCAATAAAACTATCTTTTTTGGATTTTCGCGATGATCAATAACATCTCATATATATATCAACAACATATATACATCATCAAATCTGGATTGGTATGCCACAATCTGTACCTCGGCATACTCAATCCTCTATCAACAAAATAATAATCATATAATACAATGTCAGTCTGTACAATGTTAGTGCAGCCCTCTAGCCTCGAGATCCCCTCGAGATCTCTGCCTCATCTCCTCCCCCGCCCTGAGGTGGATGAGGTGGCCCCATCGCAGTCTGCGTAGTCCTAGTCCTCGACCGGGACATGGTCCTCGATGACCCGATCTTGATCGGATCTGCAATGTTGGATGGCAGGGGTAGTCTATCTACCTCTGGCACCAGCTGGTAATACAATTTCTGGTAGAATGTAAGTTGGGCAATAGCCCGTGTCAGCTCCCCAGAGCTCGCTGCTCCGCCCCATGCCCTTAGGCGTGCAATATCATCTCGTAGCTATGACACCTCAGCTCGATGGTGTGTAGCCTCATCCTGTAGAGTCTGCACCTGTTCCTGGAGACGATCTCTCTTCGCCCGAAGAGTAGCCATCTCGCTACTCTCTCCTGTGTCAATGCCCTTGCCCTTATCGGGCAATGGTGGCCTATCCCTCTGTGGAGATGGGGGTCTCGCCTCCCTCCTCTCCCTCTGTCATGGCCTCTCTTGTTCCTGTGGCCTTCTCGGCTCTCTCCTACCATGACCCTGGGATGCCTCCATCGCTGCTTGGCATCACCTCCCTATCCAACGCACAACTACGTGAATTGGACCCTGTGCCCTCGTCATTCGAGGAGGGTAGATGCTTTGCATACCAGGCATCATAGCCATCGGCTACCCCTGCATTGTCACCATCCATTGGCTGGACGGGGGCATCGTCTGCGTCCAGGCTCCAGAAGCGTTGCATGTCTGGCACCCCGCTAACTATGGTGTTATCCCGAACAGTCTGGAAAAACTCATAATCCCTCAGAGATGGGATCCCTTGCTGTAGACCGAACTACCTCAAAACTCAGTCGTACTGGTGGAGCTCCACCTCTCCCCTCTCCATCCTTAGCCAACAAACTCGCCTGACGTGAGCCAACTCCTGTCCATCCTCGGCCCATCCTGGATGCTCCCTCCATGGCCTCCAGGTGATCTGATATGGGACTAAGTCATCCAATAGTCTCCGGGACATAGGGAGGTCGATCCGTCGCTGTGACCCTCTCCGGAGCCACCAGTAGAAGACTCGGGGCCTCTACCTATCTACCCCTGTCAGAGGAAGCCCTACCGGCCTTCGCACTGCAATGTGCTCCTAGCACCAAACTTGTAGGAGCGATGTCATCACCAGACATCGGCCACCTTTGTATGGGGTCCCTTGTACATGACCCCATACAGGATCCTGTACAATCGGCATAATACAAAACTACCCCAAGAGAACCTATACCCATGGTCTCGCATATCGTAGATCACATCTGCGAGCATCCACGACACCCTGCACCCGCTCTAGTGGCATAGCAAAAGTCCACCAACCACTCCAACTAGCACTCGTGTGAGCCTAGATGCCCCAGGCATCTAGCGCAGTGCCTCGATATTAACTTTGCCCTTCTCCAGGGCGAAGCTCGGGTCACCACACAGTCATCCCATAGCATGGCCCTGATTGGCCACAAGAGTAATCAATCGTCCTTGTATGGGGATTCTCAAAATCCTCCATACATCCTCTAGAGTGGGAGTCATCTCCCTTATCGGTAGCCAGAAACATGAGGACCCCGAATACCATCTCTCTGCTAGGGCTATTAGAAGCCCCATATCTGTGGACACCTGTGGCATCTCTGCCACATGCTGCAAGCCGGCCTATGCCAGCTGATCTCGCTCTGCCTGTGTGAGAGCGGCCAAGTCATCCCTCAAACCTCCATACTTCCATTCCCTGCTCTTTAGCAATCCTCTCTGCAAACATAAACAACAAACAATCATTAATAAACAATTCAAGTAATTAATAATGCAAGTTAAAATTCAATTTTATGCAATTGATGATATCGCCCACTATTGGACGATATCGTCCCAAATTTGAGCAAAATCATCTTTAATTTGACGAAATCATCCCTCTTTCGCCGATTTCGCCCTTGGGCAAAATTGACGAAATTGAGACGATTTCGTCGAAATTGGGATGATTTCGTCTCGACGACATCGACGGCCCAAAAACGGCCGCGATGCTCAAAATTCATCTAAAAATTACCTACAAAGCATGTAAATTCAAATTAAAGCATTCTAGTTAAGTCTAGACTCTTACCCGTAGACCGTGCCGGACCTCTGTTGATCTGTGCATCGTCTCCACCATTTTTTCTTTAGAGCTCTAAAAAACCAAAAAATGAACCAGAAAATGAATTAGGGTTTTACCCTATTTTTCTTAATTTTATTCAAAAATAATTTTTTGCTTTTTCGCGTTTTTACCTCAAACGTTCGATTTGGGTAAAAACACGGAGGGGGCACCATAGTAAACTATCGTACGATTCGACCAAGAATCGTCGCCTAAAAATGGGAATAATTTTTGCTTTCTCGTAGATCGAGAAGAACTCATCTTTAATGCATTTTCTTCAAAAAATTCACTAAAGAGGGGGCAAAATGTAGCACCCTAAAATTGGCGCAGTAAAATTATAATAATTACATTCACCTTAGTAAATAATTTAAAATTCAAATTTAACCTCCCAAACCGCCCATTAACCACCGGGTAATCCATTTCCCCCTTTTCTATGCCATTTTTAGAGGTTGTTTTGACCGTTTGACAATATCGTCGCCGATTAGACGATATCGCCCCAGATCTGACGATTTTGTCTGGGCTAGGACGTCCAGACGATCTTGTTGCAAAACTGATTTTGCAAAATTATCTTCTGTTCCAACGGGTCTCCAATCCGGGCAGAAGCGTTTCTGCGCCGTTAGGGACCCTCCCCGTTGGAGATCTCCCAAATAGGGATGATCTCCAACCTCCTAACTACTCCCCTAAGCCTATTTAGTCCCTAGGACCTTCCCTTCCCAACCCCTGGCTGAAATTCCCTGTAAACTGACTGTATACACGTTAAAACACCTCAAATTCTATTTTGCATTGGTTCTATATCAATTTTGTTGTAGGTACCACCTTGTTTTTCAGCCAGAGCAAGCATACATCGTCGTCGATGAACCTGTTCAGATCGGAGGCGATCCTGTCAAATGCGAGATGATTTTGTACTGATGCGAGATGATCTCGATTGCAGTCCACATTGAGGCAATCAGTGCCTGAATTTTGCATTTCTCAACCTTTTTCTCTGTTGTTTTCTTTTGTAAATTAGATAGTTTATTCAGTATTTTATACTATTTTGCATTTGGAGTTCACCCATTTAGATTAAGTGCATAATTAAATCCTAATTATCATCTAATTAGCATGATTTATTTCTGTTTTTGTGCCTAAGTTTCAGTTTGATAACACTGTTGTTATTTTATATCATTTTCCTCTATTATCATTGTTGTATTCTTTGTATTTTGCATCTATTTTTCTGTTTGCAGGTCTTTGACGAATTCGTCTGACAAATTCGTCAGATCTCAGACGATCTTGTCTGATCTCAGATGATTCTATCAAATTCTAGATGATCCTGACTGCTTCAAACACCAAAATCTTCAACAGACATCCGAATCAGGTATTCTGCTTTTAATCTGTTGTAATTTCTCTGTTTCTATTTTTAAATTTGTTTTCTGTATTCATTAAATCTGCACTTTCATTTAGATTAATTTAGACTCATTTGGCCAAACCTAGGATATGAATGCTTAAGGTTAAAAACGAACACATCAAAACACATTCCAAACCTAGGCGTGGAAACTGCCATTAAATGTTTCCTGGTGAACCCACCATCCGTCGAAAAATCATCAAAATACACCTCCCTTGAGAGGCGGGACCTTCGCAAAGTCCTCTCAGTCCGAGGTACCGTGACATCCTTTTCCCATCCTCCTTCTGGGCATGGATCCTATAGCCTGAAGGTAAGGATGCAAAAAAATTGGAGCAATACAGTTCTTAGTGAGCTTGTTGGAGCATATTTGGGCAAGTTATTGGTGATCTTGCTAGAGCAAATTTGGGAAAGCTCTTGGTGAAATTTCCAGAGCATATTTGGGCAAGTTCTTGGTGAGCTTGCTAGAGCAGATTTGGGCAAGTTCTTGGTGAGCTTGCTAGAGAAGATTTGGGCAAGTTCTTGGTGAGCTTTCTAGAGCAGATTTGGGAAAGTTCTTGGTGAGATTGCTAGCATAGATTTGACAAGTTCTGTGTGATATTTTTAAGTAGGTTCTGTGTGAGCCTATTGAGCAGGTTCTTAGTGAGCATATTGACAAAGCTTTGGAGGTGATAGAGTACAGAGGACAAAGTCTTAGTGGATAGAGATCCAAAAACCATTATAGTTGAAGACAGATTTGAGTGAGGAGTCTTTAAGTGGAGAGAGTTACACTAGTTAGTGCAGTAGAGAGACATAGTATTATAGAAGATCACATAGCCAGAGCAGAAGGGGAAAGAGTTATCCTATGGAATATATCCACGAACTTGATATTAGGGGATCACCATATCCTTTGGATAAATATCCATAAACATTATAATTGGGAATGATTCCATAAGAGATTGATTGAAAATTTTTTAGTCAAATATTTTCTTCGTGGAGTATCCCACATTGGGTGAATCATGTAAATTGTGATGTCCCTATTGTGTATGGTTTTTGTGCATTGCTTTGATTACTACTATATTTATACAACATAATATTGAATTGGAAGAAAAAGTAAAAAGTGGTCTTATATTGTTCACCCCCCCTCTCAGTATAAGCTTGTGTTCTTCAGATGTTGAGATAGCTTGGATATGGAGTGAGGTGGATGAGTTACAAAGTGGACCTAGTGGAGGTGAAAATAGCTTTGAGGTTGCAACTATCCATGCTAATTTAGATAAGTGAGAGGTGCATCAAAATAAAGATATATTTATTTCTCAATAACATATTAGGTACGTTCATATTTTATAGGATATACTGGCTCAACATCACATTCTTCTAACTATGCAGCCTTCTTCATCAGCTTCTAGCTCTAGTAGGTGGTACGAGTCTAGACCTAGTGGTTCATGCTCTCGAGCTCCTAGTTTCCATGGTCCCTTAAGTTCATAGATATCATATTATGGTACTCCTAGAGGTCATGGTGGTGATATCTAGGAGTTCGTATTAACTCTTTTTGTAGTTTTCTTTTTTTCTTATGAGTCTTAGTGCTCTGATGTATAAAACCTTTTGGGTGATTTTTATACTATGTTGTTTATATATATACATATACATGGATTTTATTGTGATAATTTTAATTGTGCTTTTTCTTTATTGTATGTATGGATGCATATGAAATGATGTAGTGATTTGGTGGAATGAATGGTGAATGTTATGATTTGATGATCATTTGTGTATGTTATAGAATTTTGCTTGATCAACTTTATTCTTGTTGTTTAATCAGGGGTACTAACATTTGGTATTTATTATTGACATGGATTATGGGATGCAATAGTGGAAATGCTATGGATTGGTTGGATAAATCATCTAGGGTTATTTTGTAAAGACTCAAACATCATAGTGATCTCAAACAAACTCATATATGTATCTTGTAGATCTTCAAGATGCTAAGGTTGTCCTTGTGTTTTCAAATTTCTCAAGGACTAACTATGTGTGTAATGATTTTTCATTTCTCATTATGATTAAGGTTTGACTAATCAATTGGTAACGTATTCCAATAATATAGCTCATCCATGAGCATCCATAGGTTTGTACAAAATAAATTTTCTGATGTGATAAATGTGGCACCATGCATAAGGATACCCAATTTCTAGGAAGATTTCATTCAACCCATTGCTATAATGAGGATCACACCATGGTTTTCAAAACACTAAGAATTCTAGGGATTCAATCTCTTTTCCCTTATTTTATTGCATTGGATTTTTGGGATTTTATTTATGTGTTTTCCTCATTTTTGTGTTGGAGAAAAGTGGGTTTTTTATTGCTTTTTGGAATGCTTTTGGGATACTTGCTCATTTTGAGGAAGAGCAAGGAATTTTTTTTTGAATACTTTTGGGATACTTGCTCATTTTGATGAAGAGCAAGGTATTTTAGTTTTGGGATGAAGGTGGAGCTTGTCCTTTTTTCAACTCTTTAGAATTATAGATCATGCACATAATTGGATGGATAAGGGAAACCTATCACTTTTTCACAATAGAAAATCATGACTTTGTCATTCCTAAGGTTCAACATGTTTTTATGTGTTTTTATATGTGCAGTACAAGAGGAAACTTGAATGACCAGGAACAACTTATTGCATCTAAAGATTGTTTTTTTTTAATGGAGGTTACTCAAAAAACTAGGAGTGGCTGAGTGACTAAAAACACCTAGATTTTGCTTATTGACTAATGTGTTGTATGAAATTGTATACTACCTTAACTACAAGCTTTTGAAAATTAAAAGGTGCACACAAAATATTTAGTGGTCACATAATAATTATTGCTAATGATTATACGATATCTATCTTAGTTTATGTGAATCCCTTAATCATCAAAATATCGTAAGAAAAGTTGAAAATTATTGCGGTTGATAGAGTGATGAATAATGTTTGATATAAGGTACCCCTAATTAAGGCAACAAGATATAGTGGACTAGCAATCATCCAAATTAACCAAATGGTTCCTAATATGATGAATGATATGAACAAATGTAAATGCCTAAAATACATATATGAAATGTAGGTGGAATGCATGGATAGATGTATAAAATACAATGAATATTTATTATTATATTTTTTTGTAGCCATACGTGTATATATTTACAATCTACTCTAGGCATAGAATGCCTTTAAGTGTATAATGTTTAATGGCTTAGTTTCCAATGTTCCCTCTAAATTTTCAAGTCTATATGTTTTTGGACCTAAATTTTGCTTTAAAATATATGGACATAACCAATTAGCCATAAATTTGTCTCTCAAGTACGATAATGCATTGGTGTTCTAATGATTCTCTTTAAGAATGAGATATCCTACTTGGAATTCGTGAGGATGGAATTTTGCATTATAATCATGCTTGATGCAATCTTGATATACTCATAGATGTTCTAAGACATTGATTCACCTTTCATAAAGGAGTGTAAGTTGGTCAATACATGCTTGTCTAGTTGTATCATCATACATGAATTCTTGTAATGCAACCCATAAAGAAGGGATATCAAGCTCAAGAGGCATGATTGTTTTGGCTCCATAGACCAATGAAAATGGAGTTACCCCTATTGGCATTCAGATGCTTGTTCAATAAGCCCATAATACCAAGGGAAGTTGAGTATACCAATATCTATGATTCTCTTTTATAATATTATTGAGAATGGATATCAAGGTCTTATTGGTCGCTTCAGCTTTTCCATTTGCTTATGGATAAGAAGGAGTTGAGAAACTATGTTGGATATTATATTTGTTGCAAAATGCTCGAACATCCTTATTTTTAAAAGACTTACCATTATTAGAAATTATTTGTAAGGGAATCCCAAAATGATAGATAATATGTTGGAGTATAAAATCCAAAAATTGAGGTCTAGTCATAGTGGTCATTGGGATTGCTTCGATCCATTTGGTGAAGTATTATATGGTAATTATGATTAACTTATGTTGTCTCAAAGAGGTAGGTGATATTTTACCAATAAAATCTAGGTCCCATTGTGAAAATGGCCAAAGGCATTGAATGGGTTGTATTTCTTGTGATGGTACATGAGTCAAATTGGCATGGTGTTGACATTTTTGACATTTCTTCACATACTGATAACAATCATTTTCCATGGTGGGCCAATAATAACCCATGTAAAAAATATGTTTTACAATGGCAATTCCACTAAAGTTGCCACCACAAGTACCATAATGGGCTTTAGTTATGGCTCTTTGTGCCTCTATTGGATCTAAGCATCGAAGTAAGATTCCATCATAACCATATCTATACAACATGTACCCCAAGAGAGTGTAACGAGTTGCTTTTTGTTTAAATGTTCTCTTTGTATTTTGCATCAAATCTAATGGGAGGGTCCCAAACTTGAGAAAGTCCTTTATTTTGTCAAGGCAAGATTCATATGGTTCTACATGAATGAAACAAACACTCTTTTCACCTTTAGATTATGCTTATGAGATTACATATTTGGACATTGTTGTGATGATAAGTGGTTGGAATTCTCCTTTTCTTCTTTTAGGAATCAATTATTATAAAGAAGATATCGCATCCACAAACATATTAGTCAAATGAGGTAAGTTATCAATCTCATAGCAATCAAATTTTGATAGCAATTTCATTGCTACTTCATGGTATTGTTTTAGGACTGACTCTCTACATTGGTAAGTTCCATTAACTTGGAAAATGACAATTTGGGAATCACCAAAAATTCTTATACACTTTATGCCCATAATTAATGATTACTGAAGCCCTAATATTAGGACTTCATACTTTGTATTGTTATTTGTGCATGGAAATTCAAGTTTAAATGATAAAGGAATTGGTATTCCTTTGGGTGTATAAAATATGACTCCAACACCTTGTCCTTTTTCACACTTTGACCCATCAAATAAGAGAGTGATGTCAACATCATCCTTAGGAGGGACTAGTTATTCTTGTTCAATGACAAAAAATATTGAATCATATGGAAGCTTGATAAGAAGAGGTTTATTATTTGGAATTAGAGCTTTTGTGAGTTGATCAGCTATCACCTAACCCTTGATGAATTTTTGCTAATGAATTCAAGATCAAATTTTGTTAAGATAATTATCCATTTTTTGATTTGGGTATTGTTGTATGTGTGAGTCATCATATAACACAAAGAATTTTCTCTAGCTATGACATAGGTAGTGTTACTTAGCATATAATATCTGATTTTCTTAGTTGCAAAAACCATTGCTAAGCACAAATTCTCAACATAAGCATATCTTGTTTCATAGCTCACCAAAATTTTACTAATGTAATAGATTGCTTGCTCTCTATGTTTTTTATTATTTTTCACAAACATTCTCCCTAATGCAAAATCTATGGCAAAAGTGTAAATATGAAAAGGGACTCCTTGATGAGGCAGTGTTAGTAATGGTGGTGAAGCCAGATATTTCTTAATATCATCAAAAGCCTCTTGAAATTCTTTTATCCAGGAAAAGGTGACCCCATTTTGTAGTAAGTGATTGAATGGCCTATATTTTTCTGAGAGTTGTGCAATAAATTGATGAATGGATTGAATCTTTCCTTGTAAACTATGCAAATATTTAAGATTTGTTGGAGGGGATATTTCAATAATGGCCTTGACCTTATAAGGTTCCACTTCAATGCCTTGGATATAATGAATCCTAGAATTTTACCTGATGTGATTTTTAATATGCACTTCTTAGGATTTAACTTCGCCTTATGTTCAAGCAATCGATCAAAAACTTTTTCTAGTGCTTCAATGTGCTCAAGATGTGTTTTGGATTTTATGATAAGATCATCTACATAGTCTTCAATGATTTTGTGCATATAGTCATTGATAATGTATGTCATGGTGTGTTGATAAGTAGCTCCTACATTTTTGAGATTGAATGACATCACCTTGTAACAAAAAGTGCCTCAAGGTGTGGTGAATGTTGTTTTGTGTTGGTCCTCGGTATTGATTCAAATTTGGTTGTATTCTAACCAACCTAATGAAAATATTGCATGGGTAAATCTAGGTTGGAGATATATTCTAAGCTAGCATAAAATTCCTGTATGGGTTCTTCATTAGGAGGAGGTGGATTGGATTAAGAATCCACTCTTGCATATATAAAGTTAATCCTATTTGGCTCAAAACCCATTCTATACACTTCACCTATGGCCAAAGGTAGATCGCATGAGTGGTTATAATATCTAATGGAATGAATAGGTTGTGTTATTACGACACTCTTAACTATGTACTCTCCAATAATTGGATTGGTGAGTTGGATGGGATGTTGATGATTCAGGTGTTGATGTGGAGGCTTAAATGGTGGCTTGTGGTTTGAATGGAGGCAATGGATCACTTAGCAATGGTTCTTCTTGGATAGGTGACCCTATATGTAAGACAATGGGTGGTAGGGTTTTATATGGATTTTTAGTGGTTGGTTGATTTGGTTGGGATGAAAAGGTGAAGTATGTTTATGAAGTGGGAGGTGCAGTTAATGAAGATGATTATTGGTTTGTGGGATGATCAGGTGTGATGGAAAAATGGTATGAACTGGATGAGCATTGAATTGGGTTGATGGATTTAGATGCAAAGACATGATTGACTATTGACAAAGCCTCCAAGATGGGTGCTTTGGATGAGGGGCTAAATGGAAAGATGAGTGGATGGAAGTGATGGCTCATATAAATTGGATATCAAGTTGCAGTACTTTAATGGTTCAATGTCAGTAGGAATGTAATGGAATTTTACCTCATGCATATATTTCAAATGTTTGTGTAATATCAAGGGAACACACTTCATTTTACTAATCCAGAGATGTCCATTAATTATGTTATAGTGCATGGCTCCTTCCAAGATATGCAAGAGTACATGGATTGTTTTCACCCCCACTGTTATGGGTAGAACCACATTTTCTAAAATGGAGCACAAAGCATCATGGAAATCCCATAGGGTGAATGTGGATGTGGTGATGCGATATGATGACAGATTGAGGTGTTTTATGGTTGGGTAGTGATGATATTGGTAGAGGATCTTGTATCGATGAGCACTTTTTTAAAGGGTTTTAAATTAATATGAGCTACAATATGCAATGGAGGATCAGATTACTCAATATGATATGCTCTTTTCTTCAAAATTATAGAACACCATCAAAGGTTCCATACAATTATAAAAACTCTCCATAAAAGTGTTGAAGGAATTAGGATATCCTACTTGAAGTTCTATGGATTTTAAGATTTCCATCAATGCCTCATGATGTGGAGGATATTGTTGTATGATGACAACTTGTTTGAGGCCATCCTTAAGATTTCTATCAATCAACTTCTCAATGTGATGATTAGTCTTGGTGGATGATTTGGGATATGAATGGGTGGAAATAGAATGGTGGGTTTTAGTTTTATGGGTACATTTGGTTTTGCTATAGGAGTTGGTATTGATTTGGTTGGCTCATTTTATTGTGTGTGATTCATTTTTCTTTGCCCTTGGATGACTATGTTAATAGCCTTAAAAAAACCTTGTTATAGTTGTGACACATGATTGACTTGATTAGGAGAAACTGTAGAAGTTTATGCTCCCATTATTTAATGATTTTCCTCATGGTGAGGTAATGGTGTTTGATATATTCCAAGGTTTTGGTTTTGCTAGGCTAAGGGGTTATCAATCTTGATTTTTCTCTTTTCAATTAATTCTTGCATAATGTTTTAAACCCATAATAAGTCTTGATGTCATGACCTTTCTCCCGATAATAGGTGCATTACAGATGCTCCTTATAGTTCCTAGGATTTTTATTGTTTAGATACTCAAGATTAATTTTTGGCAATGTGAAAGCATGTGCATCATACAAAGTTTTAAATATGGATGAATATGGTTCAGGCAATGGGGTGTAATTGTGTTTTATCAAATTATATTATTACCAAGGATTATTTGTAGATTGAAATTGGTTTTGCAGGTATTGTGGGGGTGGAACCACCTAATAAGTATGTTGTTGTGGTTGTTGTTGCTACTGTAGGGGTTGTTGTACTTACACTTGAGCTTGTTGGATTTACTGCGGAGGTTGGCTCAAGACTACTTGACTAACCTGTTCAGCCTTGAATTGACCATGGTTATTCCCATTTTGATTTTTGTTCTACCATTATTTATTTTTTGGTTTTATCTCACCCTCTTGAATCTTGATTTCTTCTATCACTTTGGCTTGGGCAAGTGCTTCTTCGAATGTTCTATATTATTGTAGTTGTAATAACAAGGATATTGGTTTGGAACAACTCATTGTGAAAATTTGGGCTAATTATACCTTGGGGAGGGAGAATGGTAGTTTGGTAATGATTTCCCTCTAGTGGTTTTTAAATTCATAGACCAATTCATCATCATATTATTGTAAATTGAGCAAATCGGTCAATGTTGTCTTCTTTCTAACATTAAAATAGAACCGCTCCAAAAATTGGTCTACTAGTTGCTCAAAAGTATAGATACTTTGATGTGGTGAATGATTGTACCAATCTAGGGTGTCTCCTCAAAACATATGAGGAAAATTATGGAACATGAGTGCATCATTGTTTTTTATTCTAAAGCATGCATTAATGAATCCACTCACATGCTCTTAAGGGTCCTCATCCCCCTTGAATTTTTAAACTTTGATATTTAAAAATATTCTAGGTAAGGTGGTGATGGTACCGAAGCATGAATAGGATGATTGATTAGTTTCCTTAGAGTAGGTTTCTAGTATTGCATACCCAACATTTGCATGTCTAAGCTATCAATATGAATTTGCAAAAACTAAAACTTAGCATGTTCTAGAAAAGGGTTAAAACCCTAATGGGTTTGCTACTGCTTGAAATAATGTGCATTAGTAGTGGGTATTTGATGATGTGGGATGTTAGTGTGAAATGGATTATGGAATGATTACTTATGATGACTTTGATGATGATGAGGGGATGGGGGTATGATGGTATGCTAATGAGCTAGCATACATTTAATGAAGTGTATTAGTGGGTATGGTCGTGGTTGGGGGTCGCAACACCCAATATGGATCTTGATTGAAGAAGGTGTATGGATGAGATGTGTATGGTTGGTTTTGATCTACCCCATATGACTACCACTATGGACTAGGATTAATTCTTTAATTAGTATTATCCATAATCAATTATTGCAACTACAAAAAATCTAATCATAGATGAAAATGGTATGGCCATATAGGTGGTAGATGATTGGACCGGTTGGGTCAAAACCATGTGAGTGGATGTAGGCAGAGGGTAAGTGGTAAAAGGTATTGCCATTGAATGAGGGATGTTATGGTTCATGATATATACAAGTGCGATGGATGGGATGGATACAAGGAGCTGTAAACGTTGACTTGTGCTTCATAGAGGGAATTGGCATAAGTGATGTTTTTATTTAGAAATATGAAGGGATGCTTATTAGATTATGATGGGTGATTGTGGATCATGGTTGCAATAGTCAATTCAAAGAGTGGATTCATGAAGATTTGATTAGTTTTTTGTAGGTGTGGGAAGGTGGTTTCTTGTTGTGATGGATAAATAGCATGGTATGGAATGGTAAGTGGAGGTAGTTAGAAAGACCAAACCAACTACATTTAGATATATCCTAACATCATCCATATCCACATATGTGACACGACTATCAAATGGTGTTGGTGGCTCACTCCTAGGAGTTTCAAGAATGGCAGCATGAGTAGCTCTTTGCATTATATATATGTCTAAATTAGGGGCACCATTATATGGTTTGGAATTAAATTTCAAGGACATAATAGGGGCTACATTGACATGCCATACCTCTGAAGTGGTAGGGGATTGAGAGGACTAAGGTGGAAAATCCATGGATGAGAGTTACTAATTTTGAACTTGGGCTAGCTTTCTCACTTGACTATAGGTTGTTACCATATGCTAAAGGTAGGATGGATTGGAAAGTGTGAAGGTACATGTGTGAATATATGGTGAAAGTGCAAGCAAAAAAAACAAACAAATTTGTTTCTAAGTTTTTGCAAGGCTTTGATTTTGTTTTTTATTTTCTAAAATTTTGAAAAATTTTTAGTTTTTTTTTTAGTTTTTTTAAACAAAAGTACAATGTTTGATCCTATAATGAATCTAAGGATTTCACCCAGATACTCTCACACACTAACTTGGTGATGAAATCTAAGTTGTGAAACCCATAAAGGCTTGGTGATAAAGTCCAAGTTTGATGAGGGAGCCTAGGTATTACTAGTCCTCACCCAGTTCATCGTGGTTAGCGATACACCCTTCAAAGAGGAATGAGTGTTATTTTCCAAGGCTATAATGGTTCTTGGACTAATATTGGCAAAATAATGGGGTAATTATTAGGGTTGGTGATGAAATCCAACCTTTCCAATGTTCACATGTAAGTGTGTGAGGCTTTTGTTTGTTATGGTTAGATGCAAATTAACATGCAATTATGATTATTTCCTTAATGTAGAAGAAGGAAATAGATAGGTACAATCAAAAAAATATTAGGGACCCAAAGGTGAATTTTATACCAAGCTTATAAGGGTTCTGAAGTATAGATCCAATTTCCACTAGGTAGTTACCAAACCACGGGTCCATGGTTGGAGATGTCCAACCTCTAGTCCATGTTTGTGACTACACACCAAAGCTGAGATATATTGATATGAAACCCCAATGAAATATGAATGGAATATTCTTAGCCAAATAATGCAAATGATCTATGATCTAACTAAAATATAGACTTTGATTATCTTTATATATTTTTTTGAATTTTGAACCTAGCCTAATAACCTATATGCACACAGTAAACAGGACTAACAAGGCAGATATTCCTTTATTTTTCTTAATGAAATTTTAAAGCAAAAGAAAGAGAGGGTTTTAAATGTACAAACTTGTGGTTCTTTTGTCGCTCCCTCCTACTTGTCCAACTACCATTCTATAGTTCTATAGGGTTCCAACTGTTGGTGTGTGTTTATTTAGAATTTCTACTTCCTATGTGTGGTTCATCAGGTCTATAACCATGCACTCATGGTTCCTTAGGTATAATATCAAGTAAAAATAGGCTTCGAGATCTTAACATTCAATCCTCAATATTCATAGCTCAAATACAAAAACTTGTAATAACCAATAGCAGAGAAATAAATAAGCAATAAAATGCAAGGCATCAACAACAAAACCCTTTAGGTGTCCCATTGTGATCATCGATTCTATAGAAAAAATAAATGAAGACCAACTATATGAAACAAAAAGAAGAGATTGCAATGTAATGGAAGTTTTTTCTTTGTATTGATATAAGGGAGCCTGAATCTCCAAAATTTACAATGCTTTGTCCCAATGTTTTAGGGGAGATATTACAATGCTTTCTTCTTAAACTACAATGCTCTGAATGGTGGTCTTCCAACTCTCTAGAAAATGACTGGGTGTTCTTCGCTCCTCTGCTACAACTCCAAAGGTGAGTGGGCTTTTGTATCCTAGAAGTAGGATAACTCTTATCTCCAATAGCTCTTCAGATACTTGTCTCTTGTATACACAAAAGGAAAACAAGGATCAGTAGCACCTACAATCATCAAAATCAAATACCAATAAAACCCTTAAAACACTGGTTGGAAAAATGTAAATAATGGTGCAAGAAAAAAAGAAATCAAACTGGAATACCTTGCTAACAATTTAAAGGTTGCAAATCTCTACTACCAATGACTCTGATGCACCTAGGTAACCGCGACCATGCTTGTGGGTCTAGAAAACTCTAGGAGTGCAGTCAAGAAATCGTGGAAGGGTGGTTGTGACTGTGTAACCATAGGAGGGAAGTTGAGGTTGGATGGTAGAAAGCTTCAGAATGGTACTTCAATGCTTTGAATATTTGATCTCTTTGAGATGCATGTGAGATTCTAGCATGATTTTGGTATCCTGATGGTATGTTGTTTTGGCCTATTTTGGTTAATGGGGTGAAGGTACCTTTATAGGCCCCTTGGGATTTTGGAGGAAAAATGGAGGTGGTAAGCCATGATTTCCAAGTGGTAATTTAGAACTTCCAAATGGAAGGGGCAATTATAGTGAGTCATCTAGGGTGTCTCACTTAACTAGGGTGATGTGGCTAATGGGTGGTTGCAAGTGGAGTGAGGTGTGAGGGATATCCCATGTGAAGGTACAAAGGTGAAATGGGTGTGTGAGATGTGGAAATGGGTGATGGTGATGTGGAAAAGACACATGTCTAGTGGATAGGCAGGGTATCCTAGGTAGATTTTACAGAGTTAGAAATTCTGGAAAATACTTTTAATGTGCAAGATTTATATGCCTTACTTAGGCATATATATTATTATTTAGATTTGGAATGTGCAATGTGAATGAGATTTTGCAAGTACCTAGGTTTTTGTGTCTACACATTTAAACCCTTTATTGCATTTTTGTAAATGTATTTTAAATGATCAATTTTAGATCATCAAAAATATTTGACATTAGTGATTTACATCAAGGTGAAACACACTCAGCCCATATTCATTCTTTTGAATCATTTAAGACCTCGATTTCACTTCACCCGATGCATTGCCTTCAATGTTAACCCTTTGTTTGATTTTGACCAACATCATCCATTTATGGACCAATAAAAATTGCATGCTTGAACTCACCCAATATAATCATGGTCATTCACTCAATTTTGGCCTATTCATTTTGAGAAATTGATTCAATTTTAGCCAAATAATTTTTAGTTGCCAATTTCATTATGGATGAAATATTTTAAACCCTTGATGCTTTTTTTTACATCGTTGATTTGCATTTTGTTCGAAATATTTTAAGCCATTGATTTGACTTCATTTTATGCATTGTCAATCTTCAATTTTATTTTGGTCAAAATTTTTTATCCCTTGTTTGTCATTCTCCTGAATCAATATAATACGTTCTTGTTGGAAGGAAACCCTAAGTAGGTTGCATTAAATAATTAAAATATATATATTTTAAAACATTAGCAAGGATATAGTCTAAGCTGAAAATTAAATCTCTTCCAATACTTACAATTTGATTAAACCCTTATATATTAAACAAATATAAAGTAAAGAGCCAAAAGGGATAAATTTTAAAGACTTAGTATTTTAATACTTTTGTACTAAGAATTAAAATGGAATTTTAATGTTAAATTCAACACTTTAGCTCTAAAATTAAAAGCAAAAACATTTAACATGAAATTGAATGAAAAAAATCTCGAAACTTAGGGGAAGACCTTAGCATTGGGTTTAATATTTTGGAATTAAAGTTGAAATGAAATATAAATGTTAAATTTAATACTTTGGTAAAATTAAAATGAAATCTAATGTCAAACCTTTTGAAAATAAATTTAATAAATCACCAACCTTAAGAATAATAATGATAACAATAAAATGAAAATATTGATAATGTAAAGATTAGAATGAACATTTCTCTTTGAATATTAAAATAACTAAAATATCTATTAATGTCCATTTTAAAGCAATTTCATGCCAAAAAACAATAAGGAGTAATAATTGATTGTATTTGATTTATAGGCGATAGACGAAGGTCAAACAATGAAAGCTAAAAGATAGAGGATTTACAGGTGATCAAGCCAAGTCGTGCAATATACCATAAGTTGAATAATCAAGGTTATTTTCATTAAACCTAGAACATATTTCACTTGCATGGTTCTTGACAGTAAGATAATGCTCAATTACTAAATATTAATAGCTCAACTCACTTAGCTTCAAGAAGAAGCTACCATAATAGTTTGATAATTCATGGCTAAAATTGAAGATCTAAAATAAGAAAATACCCAATTGAACACCTCATCCTCTCAATTGAAGACAATTAATATAGATAGCTCACCCACACAACTGTAATCCACTAAACGTATAGCTATAAAGTACTGAAGCACCATTGTAATGCACTACAAATTTCAAAATTTAAAGCTATAAATATCCATTGAGACCCCATTCCAAAGGGTTGGATGCCATTCTAGCATTAGCAACATAGGAATTTTCTTTCTTTCATAGTTTCATGAGCATCTTCACATTTGTCATTGTACTTGAGGTTTATACTTGCAACCACCTTATTGAGTGGTAATTTTTACCAATTGCAAAATCATGCTCTCCCTAGGATTTTGGATTACAAAACCCTCTCTTGCAAAGAAGTTAAATAAACAACTTCTCCAAGGTCTTTGCTATATTAGCATTTGCACATGTGTATTAGTAATCTCTATAAGTATATATCAATTAATGCTAGGAACACCTTAGTGATTGCAAATAACTGTTAACAAGGGGCATGTGTTGGTTCATTTTACCACGCTAAATTAATGACTATTCATGAAACTTAAATAAAAGAAAATGTGAATTGGCCCTTATATGACCACTATGTAATGCCTTAATTCCTTTTATCTTGAAATATTTTAAGGTAAATGTTATCTTCCTTATTAAGTAGCTTTTAAACAAGTTTTATCTTGCATTAAATCCTACTTTAAACATGAAAATGAAGATTAAAATCTATCTATGAATGTGAATATGAAATTATGAATAGGCTCATTAAATGTAGCTTTTTATCATGAAGATAAAGACAACCTTTGATTTGAGTAATAAATTATCTCTCTTTGATGAAATTAATTTTCATGAAGAAACAATAATTTATAGCCTTAAAATAATGGCCTTAAAATGTCATTTTAATTATCTCTCTTTAATGAAATAATTTTTATTAAGAAGAAATAATATAATGCTTTAAAACAATAACCTTCAATGTAATGTATAAATTCCCTCTCTTTGATAAAATCAGAATTTTTATAAAGAGAAGACAATTTAAGGCTCTAAAATGGTGACTTATGAAATGCCATTAAAATTTACCCCCCTTTAATGAAATTGAAATTTTCATAAAGGGAAGTTAATTTTATGCTTGCAAAAAAAATAAAAAAATAAAAAAATCTAAGTTGGCTTCAAAATGTAAAAAATGAAAATTTGAAATTATAAAAATCTGCATTAAAACAACAACTTTAAATAATTTTTATAAATTCAAAATGACTCCGAAGTAAAAACATAAATGTGCAATATGAAATATTGAAGTACATTCTACGTTGTTGTGCAATTATTTTTGGATTTTGAAATTTTTATAATTTTTATTTTAATCTCTGAAAATTAAAAAAAAAATTAAAAATCTGCAAAAGAAAAGTCAGAAAAATAAAAATAAAATAAAAATGAAAACAAAAATGTTGCAACCTGAATTCCTCCATAGACCCTACAAGTGTTAGTTCTCTACACAAAACCAGTATTAGAGTGACCCGATTTAATGCAATCAACATCTAATACGATGCAAGCTTCAAAGGAAAATGATGCAATGAATTGAAAACGAAATCAAGCCAACCATTAACATGCATAAGACCTAATAAAATTTTCAATATATTGTAGGAGAAATATATTCAATGTCAAATACAATGTAGAAAAAAAACCCAAAGTTGGCATCCCAAATGGTGAAAATCAGCCCAAAAGTATGCCTTCCTCCTTCAAAAAAATCCCAAAAGATTCAGCCCCCTTTTCTCTGTTTTAGTGTAGTATATAAAACTTTAGAACGACCCTTAATTTCATATTTTTATTTCCAATGCCTGGTTTCGTTCATTTTCATATTCATCCTTTCGCTCGAGACTCTTCTTAATCTCCATCCTCTTTGTAACATTTCATTTCAAAAATTCTCTTCTTTAAATTTCATAACCGCCTTCTTTGTCTTTATTTACACCTTACTTATGCCATTTAGTAGGTATGTATATTCTCTTATGACATACTCATAATCACTCACATCCCAACCTTTGAGTGTATACACTATGATGCTATTTTAACTTTATTTAAACCATACTTATACCATTTGGAAGTCGCTTCATGACGCTTCAATGCACGTATCTCCTACATGGTGAAAAAATGGTAGACACAAACACTTACGTATAGTATTATGACCAGGCCATAGTTAAGTGTTGAATTAGTAGAGATAATGTATGTGACCACATGACGGTTTTGATCTTGGTCATTTCCCTAAAGCATTCCTTGTCGGATCTTCACTACCATATCTACTATCTTTCACACTGGTTTAAACTTGCTACACATCATCTACACCACTATCCTATTTGGTTTATGCCCCATGGTAATGGACATTCACCCTATTTTATTTGGCTTTAATCAAAGCCTCATTCATACTCAATGTAAATCCATGTTGACCTTTTATGCATCATTTGTGTGTTCATGGAATATATTACTCTGCATTGTGCCATCTATCATACCGATTATCTATGGTAAATCTAACCATATCTGCACCAAGGTCTCCATGATTTAATATGATAATGAATAACATAAGCTTATACTGAGAGGGGGGGTGAACAGTATAAGACCTCTTTTTACTTTTTCCTTTATACTTCAAAACAGTAAAGCAATATATCCAAAGCAATATCAAAGCAATGCACAAAACCATCCACAAAGTGACACAACAATTCACATGGTTCATCCACAAAACTTTTCTCTAAAAGTTATCTCAAAGTTCTTTGGGAAACCTTCCCAATTGCAATGTTTATGAGCCTCGGCTCAAAGGAGAAACCTTCCCCCAATCTAAATTTATGAGCCTCTGCTCAAAGGAGATACCTTCCCCTACCTCTGCTCTAGCTGGTGATCCTCTAGAAGACCTTTGCCTTTGCTACCCTTAGCAAATGGAACTCTATCCACAGAAGACACCTGTCTTCCCTGCTCTAGCTGGAGACCTCTGTCCTCAACTCTATCACCTCAAAGCTGGTCCTCGAATTTGCACTAAACATAGTCCTTCGGTCTAGCACAAATGTCCTCGTCTTCTGTCTTTGATCAGCACCAAACACAGTCCTTCGGTCTGGCACAAATCTGTCCTCAGGTTCTTCTCATAGAACCAATGTACCTCTGTCCTCAAGTTCTCTGATAGAACCAATGCACCTCTATCCTAAACCTGCTCACAAGTTCATCAAAAACACTTGCTTGGCATGAACCCACAAAGAGAATGGTTAGAGACCCAATGTGATTCATCCACCTCATAGAAGAATAAAGAGAATTGTTAGAGACTCAATATGTTCTATACTTAGCTCCCAATCTCAATCTCAACTCAATCTCAAATCTCAAAAGAATAAGATAGATGAAGTATGCTTTTCTCAAGAACATGAAACACAACCCAACAATTGCCAACAATGCAATATCTCATATAACAATGATACTCATGTTCTTTCCACAACCAATATCTTTTCTCAACCAATTAGGGCTTCAACAACAATGCTCAAAGACAAGGTTTAACCAACATCATTCAACTCAACATTAACCTTGAAGCATTCAACCAATCATCACTAGAAAAGGAAACAAGTAGAAATCCTTTTCCCTCCAAAGATATTTGAACAAAATAGCCACCAACACAATATCACCACATGCATAGAATAACTTGTTCAAATCAACTCAATGGAGTAAGCCCAATATCATGTATCAAGTAAAGCATTAACTTGATCAACACAACCACTATGGAAGCAACTCATCCATCACTATCAAAACAGCCAACTAAGGATTTCACCAACTCAAAGCAAGTAGCAAGACTCACAAACATAAACCCTAGTGCACAATGCTTCCACTACCTCAAACCAGAATTATGCATTCACCAAAATTCTCATCAATGATAACAATGCATAAGTAGTCTTCAACACCCAACCAAAGGAAACCTAGTAGAATCCCTTTTCACTCCAAACTTATTTCAGAAAAACATACACCACTCATTACTCATAAGAAGAATGTGCCCATACCTTATTGAAGTGAAGGAACCCCTTTGGAAATCTGCCACCATCACAACTTTCTTTTGCCAATCTTCACAAGGGTTAGTAAATCACAAAATAATCAACATTATTCCACCTTTCAATAATCATCACCAAAGTCTTTAAATAGCACAACTTCCTTATCTCTCCTAAAACCACTTGTACCATAAAATAAAATAAATCACAATAATTTTATTTCAACAACTTGTTACACCTCTCTAATTATTTTTAACATACAATACCTTTTAATCTAAACCCTTATAACTCCCCGAATTCCGAATGTGCTGTCGTCACCACTGTGACTTGAACTCACAGCCACCTCTAGCCTAGGCTCTAGCACTTGCTAGACCTCTGACTGTCCTGGTCCCCATAGTTAAACCTTAAAAGAACTTCAACAAATTTATACACTTTAACTTCAACCAAAATCAAAATATTTCTGTCGTTAACACTGTCCTCGGTGATATTCAAACTGGCAATAATTTCTTCACAACCCTTATCGTGCAACCAAGCACCTATCTCTTGGATGAGATCAACTGGAGAGGTGATCAAATTTGTTCCTCTCTACTATCTTCCTCTAAGACCACCGTCAAGCTCTGCTGCCGCTGTGTCTAACCAATCACCGTGTTCTAATCCACCATTGAGAAAGCTACCATTGCTGCCTCTGTTAAGCTCTACTGCCACTGCGTCTAACCAATCACCATGTTCTAATCCACCATTGAGAAAGCTACCATTGCTGCCTCTATTAAGCTCTGCTATCGCTGTGTCTAACCAATCGTCGAATGAACATCGGTCACTCGTTTTGATTCGCTATGTAGTAGTCATCGATGTTGGACCTGTTTTCCATCACACTATAATGCAAACTTACGTGTGAACTCTGTTTCGAACCTGCGATGATAGATGGTTGAAAAATGTGCTCCGAGGACTCACAAATTTACATGTTGCTCATATATATCAACGACATTTGAATCACCACTGCTGCCCTTCCGTGACGTCGCCTATCTCCTTTGCTGGCACCGAGGCTTCGAAGACAGAATCGAGAAAAGCTCGTCGATCAAAATCAAATTCCTTTATTACAAATATTAATGAGATCCATTGCCTCCTTTTATATGCACTTTCATTTCGCCCTTTATTTCCAAATACGTCGGCAAATACTTTAATTTAATTTTAAAATATTAATTTAAATTTTAAATAAAATTTAAACTAAATATTAAAATTAAATATCTTCATCACCGGGGCACCTTTTTCGATGAAACGAAAAGCCAACTTGGGTTTTAAGAAAAACCCATTTCAAATCTGTTGTCCATGGTTTTAAATAAAACCTTTTATTTTGTCTGCCTTGGTTTTCACAAAAACCCTTCCGCTTCTTGACATCAATGACAACATCAACACTTGAGCAAAGGCAATGTACCCAATGTAACCAAAATTGCCAACAATCTCCCCCTTTGTCATTGATGGCAAAACTTTACTAAAAACACATCTTCAAGAGCAAAAACTGAAATCACTCTCTTTGAAGTTTTGCTCCCCCCGACTTGAAGCTTTCCTCTTCACTTGAAGCTCTCCCCCTTACTCATATCTCTCCCCCTTTGTCATCAATGGCAAAGGGCCACTTTTGGGGCTCGAAACTAAGAATGAGCCTCTTAGCTTAGGCCCTCCCCCACCTCCTGATGAGGTGATTAATTCTGGGGTGGGAGTAAAACTCCCATTAGGCACTGATCATCATCAACGTCTATAACTTCCTTTCCGGGCCTTCTCTTGAACTCTTTGTCCATATTCCTATTCCTGTCATTATTCTGATCCTTGGACCTGATCATGCCACTGTTCTTGTTTCTGTATTTTGGAATTTCAGCTCTACACTGTCTAGCTATGTGACCTTCATTGTTGCACTTGTAACAAGTAACAATGTTATTTCTTTGAGGCATACCTGTTCTTTGAATCCACCTATTCCGACTAAACCTGTTCCTATTGTTTGCCTTGCAATGAACTGCCTTGTGCCCAAACTGATTGCAAGAGTAGCAATACCCATAAAAGAATTCACCACTTCTAAAACTATTATTTACCTTCTTCACCTGAGCCATGCAATGTACAACCATGTGACCAAACCTGTGACAAGCAAAACATCTGCCTTGAAACTTTCCTTTATTTGACTTCTTAGGTCCTGAAAACTTCTCCTTCTTCTCATTTCGAAATCTGTTTTCTGTTTCTATGCATCTATCATTCAAGGACTCATGATCTGAAATACTTTCCTCATTAGAACTCTCTTCCTTTTGGAATCTCTTACTAGACTCTCCAACTTGTTTCTTGTGAGGCTTAACAAAACCAAGACCTGTTTTATCTGTTGGATTTCTTTGACTTTGGATGAGAGACTTAACCTTTTTGGAGCTTTCTTGAAACCTATACAACTTATCCTTGTACTCTTTATTTTCCTCTTTCAACAAAGCCATTTTCTGTTCTAATTCACTATACTCAAGCACCTTAGAATCTAACTCATTCTTGAGTTCTTGTGCATTAGCCATAGAGATATCAAGACTTTCTATAAGTTCATCTCTCTCCATACAACATTCATCTAACTTATCCTTGAGTCTAGCATTCTTCTTTCTTTCCTTTTTCAAAACACTAAGAGCATTTGTAAGTTCACATTCAAGATCTACTTCACTTTCCTCTATATGTTTGCTTTTAGAATCATCAAGGCCTTTTTCAGATTTCTTATCACTAGAGGTGCTACCCTTTTCAAAAACCATACATGCATCTTCCTTATCATTTTCTAAAGCATCCTCATACATACTAACAACCAATTCATTATTTGTGCAATCATCCTCAAGGTGACCAAAATTTCCACATCTAAGACATTTCATGATAATGAATCTATGTTTCGGTTCTTCCTCTTTTTCTGATATGAACAACATCTCATTTTCATTATCACTTGAAGAACTTTCACTATCACTGCTAGAACACTTACTTGCTTTGTCTAGGTAGAAGCTCTTCTTGTGCTTGTGAGAATACCTCTTTCCTTTATTGTTGTGCTCATCTTTGTTCTTCCTTTGATGCCTATGCCTTTCAGAATCCTTGCTCTTACAATCCTATTTAACTTCATCACTTTCATCCTTGGCAACAGTACAATTAGTAGCATAATGACCAAACTTTCCACAATTGAAACATCTCATGTTTTTCATATTTTTGTGCTTTCTAAAGAACTTGCCTTTCTTGCTGTAATATGCCTCTTCATCATCAGAAGACTCATCACTCTCTTGAAGTTGTTTACCTTTGGAATTCTTGGTAGTCTTGAAAGCTGCCTCCTTCTTGACATCAACCTTCACTTGAGTTCTCAACTCAAATGCTGCAAGTATACTATGGAGCTCATATTTTTTCAACTTATCCAAATCTTTAGCTTCCTCAATAGCAGAAATATTTTCACTAAATCTATTAGGAAGAGATCTTAAAATCTTATCACAAACATCATTTTCAACAAGCTCAAGACCTAAGTCTTTCATGGAGTTAACAACTTCATCCATACGAAGCATGTAGTCACTAATATTTTCATCATCATTCATTTTGAGTTGTTCAAACATACCTTTGAAGTGTCTCAACTTGGCCTTTTTGACATTTGTATCACCTGTATGAACCACCTTCAACTGATTCCACATTTCACTAGTTGTCTTGCAGTGAATCACTTTGGTGAGATCTGCTTTCTATAAGCCTTTCAAGATTGCATTCATTGCTTTTGAATTGTCTGTGATGTAGGAGCCTCTCTTCTTTAGTATTAAGACCATGTTCAGGAATAGTGTACTCATCTTCAATTACTTCCCAAACCTCATTCCCAAGTGCCATTAGATGAACCTTCATCCTTGCACTCCAAAGACCAAAATCCGACCCATCAAGAATAGGTGTTGCATTGCCACTTGAATGATCCATTGTGTTCTTTACTAGCTTTTCCTTCAAGCTGTTAAACCTTCCAAAGGAACCGACTTTGATACCAATTGAAGAACACAAGCTTATACTGAGAGGGGGGGGTGAATAGTATAAGACCTCTTTTTACTTTTTCCTTTATACTTCAAAACAGTAAAGCAATATACCCAAAGCAATATCAAAGCAATGCACAAAACCATCCACAAAGTGACACAACAATTTTCATCCACAAAATTTTTCTCTAAAAGTTATCTCAAATTTCTTTGGGAAACCTTCCCAATTACAATGTTTATGAGCCTCGGCTCAAAGGAGAAACCTTCCCCCAATCTGAATTTATGAGCCTCTGCTCAAAGGAGATACCTTCCCCTACCTTTGCTCTAGCTGGTGATCCTCTAGAAGACCTCTGCCTCCGCTGCCCTTAGCAAATGGAACTCTATCCATAGAAGACACCTGTCTTCCCTGCTCTGGCTGGAGACCTCTATCCTCAACTCTATCACCTCAAAGTTGGTCCTCGAATTTGCACTAAACACAGTCCTTCGGTCTAGCACAAATGTCCTCGTCCTCTATCTTTGATCAGCACCAAACACAGTCCTTCGGTCTGGCACAAATTTGTCCTTAGGTTCTTCTCATAGAACCAATGCACCTCTATCCTCAAGTTCTCTGATAGAACCAATGCACCTCTGTCCTAAACCTGCTCACAAGTTCATCAAAAACACTTGCTTGGCATGAACCCACAAAGAGAATGGTTAGAGACCCAATGTGATTCATCCACCTCATAGAAGCATAAAGAGAATTGTTAGAGACTCAATATGTTCTATACTTAGCTCCCATTCTCAATCTCAACTCAATCTCAAATCTCAAAAGAATAAGATAGATGAAGTACGCTTTTCTCAAGAACATGAAACACAACCCAACAATTGCCAACAATGCAATATCTCATATAACAATGATACTCATGTTCTTTCCACAACCAATATCTTTTCTCAACCAATTAGGGCTTCAACAACAATGCTCAAAGACAAGGTTTAACCAACATCATTCAACTCAACATTAACCTTGAAGCATTCAACCAATCATCACTAGAAAAGGAAACAAGTAGAAATCCTTTTCCCTCCAAAGATATTTGAACAAAACAGCCACCAACACAATATCACCAAATGCATAGAATAACTTGTTCAAATCAACTCAATGGAGTAAGCCCAATATCATGTATCAAGTAAAGCATTAACTTGATCAACACAACCACTATGGAAGCAACTCATCCATCACTATCAAAATAGCCAACTAAGGATTTCACCAACTCAAAGCAAGTAGCAAGACTCACAAACATAAACCCTAGTGCACAATGCTTCCACTACCTCAAACCAGAATTATGCATTCACCAAAATTCTCATCAATGATAACAATGCATAAGTAGTCTTCAACACCCAACCAAAGGAAACCTAGTAGAATCCCTTTTCACTCCAAACTTATTTTAGAAAAACATACACCACTCATTACTCATAAGAAGAATGTGCCCATACCTTATTGAAGTGAAGGAACCCCTTTGGAAATCTGCCACCATCACAACTTTCTTTTGCCAATCTTCACAAGGGTTAGTAAATCACAAAATAATCAACATTATTCCACCTTTCAATAATCATCACCAAAGCCTTTAATTGCACAACTTCCTTATCTCTCCTAAAACCACTTGTACCATAAAATAAAATAAATCACAATAATTTTATTTCAACAACTTGTTACACCTCTCTAATTATTTTTAACATACAATACCTTTTAATCTAAACCCTTATAACTCCCCGAATTCCGAATGTGTTGTCGTCACCACTATGACTTGAACTCACAGCCACCTCTAGCCTAGGCTCTAGCACTTTCTAGACCTCTGACTGTCCTGGTCCCTATAGTTAAACCTTAAAAGAACTTCAAAAAATTTATACACTTTAACTTCAACCAAAATCAAAATATTTCTGTCGTTAACACTGTCCTCAGTGATATTCAAACCGGCAATAATTTCTTCACAACCCTTATCGTGCACCCAAGCACCTATCCGGTGGATGAGATCAACTAGAGAGGAGATTGAATTTGTTCCTCTCTACTATCTTCCTCTAAGACCACCGTTAAGCTCTACTGCCACTGCGTCTAACCAATCACCGTGTTCTAATCCACCATTGAGAAAGCTACCATTACTGCCTCTGTTAAGCTCTGCTATCGCTGCGTCTAACCAATCACCGTGTTCTAATCCATTCTAATCCACCATTGAGAAAGCTACCATTGCTGCCTCTGTTAAGCTCTGCTGCCGCTACGTCTAACTAATCGTCGAATGAACATCGGTCACTCATTTTGATTCGCTATGCAGACGTCACCGATGTTGGACCTGTTTTCCATCACACTATAATGCAAACTTACGTGTGAACTCTGTTTCGAACCTGCGATGATAGATGGTTGAAAAATGTGCTCCGAGGACTCACGAATTTACATGTTGCTCATATATATCAACGACATTCGAATCACCACTGCTGCCCTTCCGTGACGTCGCCTATCTCCTTCGCTGGCACCGGGGCTTCGAAGACAGAATCGAGAAAAGCTCGTCGATCAAAATCAAATTCCTTTATTACAAATATTAATGAGATCCATTGCCTCCTTTTATATGCACTTTCATTTCGCCCTTTATTTCCAAATACGTCGGCAAATACTTTAATTTAATTTTTAACATATTAATTTTAATTTTAAATAAAATTTAAACTAAATATTAAAATTAAATATCTTCATCACCGGGGCACCTTTTTCGATGAAACAAAAAGCCAACTTGGGTTTTAAGAAAAACCCATTTCAAATCTGTTGTCCATGGTTTTAAATAAAACCTTTTATTTTTTCTACCTTGGTTTTCACAAAAACCCTTCCGCTTCTTGACATCAATGACAACATCAACACTTGAGCAAAGGCAATGTACCCAATGTAACCAAAATTGCCAATAGATAATGCCCTTCTTGATGTAATTTTTGGCTTGGATTGTGTTGTCACTATTGTTGAAAGATCGATTCCCCTATAAAAAACATCCACTATGTCATTGTCGGTGAATCCTGCATTTTGTCGAGGTGTGCACAATTTACGCTACTAATTTTTGTTAATTCACATTGCTTAACACCTAGCATATTTTATAGGGAAGAATTTGTGGGTTGATCGAAATTGAATGGGGCATGCTTGACTATATTCGGCCAACTCATTGTCACATGGTATATTTTCAAAATTATCAATATTGAATAAATGTAGCACTGATAAAAATCCATTGGTTCATCGTAATTTAATTGGGTGCCATGGAAATATTCTTCTTCATGGTATACGGTAAAAATCCCTATGTCACTACCCATAGCCATGTGGATGACTGTTGATGTCAAATAAAATGCCAGGTATGTTTGACATCTAAGTGCCAGTATCTCTATGTACATTATCAATGCTACTGCTAAGCTATTGTGGATCCTCTAGATGGTTTCCACTCCCTTACATAGAAGCTCTGTGCCAAGTTTACCTTCTATACCATCACTATCGTGTTGACGTTGTCATAAAATTTGCATCTTACATTAATTTTGCATTATTTGAACTTGATAACTGATTGTATGCTACCATGATCACTTTGGTGATATTTCAACTGCAACACGAGCCCACTATTACCATTGTAGTTGGTTTTACTGCATTTGGCTCCTGGTCATCTTGGCCCTTTGTCTGTTGACATGCATTCCACTTTGCACAGCATACAATCTTGACTACTACATTCCTGGTAGTGGCACTGTTTCTTCTTCACTGCGTGCCTATCTATTCGACCTTAGATGCAACCAGGTATCATCCTCACTATCCACCACACTTTTTTTTGAGAATACGTTATCTCTCATTAAGCATAGGAGGCAAAAACAATCAATATTTATTTTCTTAGACACTCGCTTGGGTCACCTTCAACAAATTCCTCACCCAATAGAAAAACATTGCTGCTTTCATTGAGATTCCAATCTGCCAGAGCACTGTCACTACCTATTTGTCTAAGTCCCTCATTGTTGCTTTTGAACCTAACTTACCGCCTTTTTTATGTTCATCCGACATCTACCTGCATCACCGAGTCACCAACTCCATTGATAGTCTAGTTGTCTTCTACATCCGAGATATGAATAAAAACTAAAACCAGGGTGGTGTCATGGGCCCTGTTCCTATGTAGTGTGGTGGGAATGTCTCCATGTATGTCTATGGCCCTCTCTAGTCATAGAAATATGTGGCAAGGAGATACTCAAGATGACATATTTCATGTTCATTGCCACCATGTTGTGGTTTCCATTGCCATGACTCCAAGTCATCGGTGTCGATGTCCAACCGAGCCTCCACATTAATGCTTACTACCATCCAACCATTGTTCGATAATATAACGTGCTCGGCCACATCCACTTTAGATTTTGCAAATGTCTCCATACATGTATGTCTTCGGCCTTGTCCAATTGGAAAGGCTACCTACACCATGTTAATTGGACATCATCACACTTTCCCATATGGACCTTTGATCACTGCCAAGTAATTTCCCTAGCCACTGGTTGGCTTGTTGTGTCCATATTTTCCACCAAGTTGTTGTCGATGTCGTATATCTCTCCAGATCTTGATCTTTTTACCATCACAGTCATTGCCAAAAACCAATGCCATGCTGATCGTTGGGGTCCATGTTGGCATCTGTCGTTCCTCAATGAAAACCCACATGATCGCCAAGTAGTGTCTATTCCACATGGAAGTCCCCTGCTTTTGTTTTACGATTACCTTCCTCTCGATATGACCTGCATAACACGCCAACCAAACATTAGAAACAAAATTTAAATAAAACATTAATCAATACAATAAAATCAACTTTAAAAACAAAACCCTTAAAATTAGGGTTTATTAAAATGAAATCGTGCTAACCATGAAATGACTATTTTATTTATTTATTTATTATTATTATTACTTTATTAATATATATATATATCAACCTATCACATTTTATTTTATTATTATTATTATTATTATTTTTTATAAATATATATACAAATATATATATATATATAGATTTTATTTTAATTCCACTATGTAAATCAAAAAGTTACAAACATTGAAATACAAACAAAAGAGACACTCTAAAACAAGACCTTAAAAATCCCCACAAGATGGAACCAACAAAAGACCCTCCAACCAAAGACAAAGAGGACACACGACAACCCCTTGAAAGCACATTGGAAGGAGACATGAACATACGCCAGCCTATCGATGCTCCAAAGGAAGACCACTGAAGATAAAAATACTACACAAAGAGGAACCTTGGGAATGAATTACAAATGTCCAAGATGGGACCTATCAAAATTATCACTCCAATGAGACCAAGATTCCCAAAACTCAAAACAAAAAGGTGGGTCCCCAATTTTGGGGTACATTATGGAGCAACCACAACAAATGACAACTTTGCTGGGAAATGCTCCTGAGCATTTTTGGTGAAAAACTCAACTTGAAATGAGAACACACAAAATTAGCGAGACACAATAATTTAGTAATGTCCCAATAAAATGGGGGTAAACAAATTTGAATAGAAACAACTAATCCATATACCTTTCCTCAGTGTGTGCAAAACTGATTCATTCCTACATTTTTTAAAATCCTCCATGTTCCATCAACCATTTTTGCATTGGGCTATAAAGTATCACTCATAATGAAATGGCTATAGATAGAGCCCCACTGCCAATAAATCATTTATGGCCTTGATGGGGTTTATCTAGCTCACCCTTGTGTTTGCTTAACACTTTGCAATTCCTTTCCTTTTACCGAGCTATATCTAGATAGAGACCTACTACCGGTCAAGCGTCCATAGCCTCAGTAGAGTTTATCTAGATCTTGTGACTTATTTGATCAAGATTTTCAATGCTTGCTCTCTCGTATTTTTTATTTTTTTTCTCTTTTTTTTTTTTAATATATAAAATTTTTCCTTTTCAAAATAAAAACCTTACAAAGCTTCAAGCATCACTGGGGTAAGGTAGCCTACAAGTGAAGCATTTTAGATTTTCACCTAGGGTTGCAAATCAAGATAACTTCATCCTTCATAATTCTAGAAACACCATTTAATGTTTGTGAGTCCCATGTAGAGCTTTGGCTAATCTTTCATTGTTCCACTTTCCACCATTTTAGTCCTAAAATCTGATTATAATCACCAAATAACTCATCCCCCTTTTCTTGGGTTCACCTATTTTTAGATCAGGTACTCCAACCTACTAAATAAAGGAGCTTCAAAAGTTCCAGAGACCAAAAGTTAGTGACCATGAAATATTACCCCTAAGCAAAGGGAACAACCCACAACACAAAATTAAAAACACAAACCAAAACTATGTCCAACCAAAAATCAAGGACAAAGCCAAAACAAAAAGTAAAAACCAAAACTATATACAAATGTACAATATGGTGCAAATCTTGAGCTATAATTTCCCTAGATCCCAAAAATTATTAGCACACTTTGAAATGCATATAACATGATAAGAATGCCAAATGTTACAAGAATCCAACGAAAACAATATTAAGCCAAACAATACAAAAATATTCAACTTGCCTCGCTCACCCCACCACTTTAGCATAGCTCCATTAGTAATCCAATATTGGAGTTTCAAATAATCCAATTTATTATACAATAATTGATATTCAATTCTTTCATGTCTATTATTTATTATGTCAATTTCACAATTCAATTCATGATTTAGAATTAGGCCTTCCTTTTCAAATATGAGATCTTGTAAATAAGAGTCTATTTCTAGAAACTTTAAAGCCAAATCATTTTTCAAATTTTTATGCCAATAAAATTTATGCAACCACTTACAATCATCTAGGATGTTTATTAAATGATAATAATCATGAGTTTGTATCCTAGATTCAATAATTAATTGATTATGCACTTGATTTAACACTTCAATAATATCAACTTCTTTTTCATTCAACCAAGCAATATCATTAGTGGTGTGAGGAGAAATTAACTCAATTTTTTTAACAACCACAAATGAAATTTCATCATTAATAGCATTTGAATCCAATAATCCATTAGACATAACTTCACTTGGATTTCAAATTGTGGAACCCAAAAGGTGATATTTTATCTTTTGAACTTTTCCATTTACCATTACTTGGAGAGGATTTGTAATATTTCCCTTTTCTTCATTACTTTCATCATCATTAAACACTTCTTCTTTGTCCATGAACTATTTATCAAAGACATAAAAATTAGGCACCCAATTAAAAACACATCCATCCTTTTCAAACCACGAGTCTCTTCTATCTAGGGATGAGTCAACTAACACATCTCCATGATCAATCACTTGGGTTGTTTTAGATAACATAAAATTTTCAATTGGATCATCAATGATATCAAACCCAAGCCATTCTAAAAATTCCTCATTTTGAGATGGCATAGAAATTGTAGAACCAATAGGTAGATCAAGATTTTCAATCCCAAATCCTTCAAAGGGGACCAAATTAAATGGTTCTCCTTCTTTATCCATGGTAAAAACATCATTGTCACTTTTCAATACTAGATGATATTCAAACCCTTATTCTAGAACTTTTTCAAATTGTATAGGACTTGTAATATCCTCATGTGAAGAAGTAATTGTGTTATCCTACATATCAATTGACACAAAAACTTCATTGAAATATTTGGAATGAGCATATTATTCCCATTTCTTGTTGACCATCCATACTATTTCTTCCTCAAAATCTTCAATAAATTCTTCTTCAATTTTTTTTTATCATCATCTCGAGCATGTTCAAGGCTTTGATCATCAACTTTAATCACCTCATCCAAATTTATGAAAGATCTTGATTCATCACATGTTTCAAAACCATCCCACTCTGGGCTCCCTCCATTATCCAAAATAATATTGCTTTTAGTATCTTCATCCTTTGTCTCATGAGGATGATTTGAAGCATCATCGAGATATGTATCTTGAGGTCTTTGTTATTGTAGTTGAGAGATGTTTCCTTTAAGTTTTAGCACTAGCCTTTGCAACTTGTCCTGCATATCAAGTGAAGTGAGTGCTTCATTAGAAAGAGCGACAAATTTTTTCTATTTATTCCACCAACAATGATCATCTTCCAAAATTGGGGTGTGGTGCTCAACTATACCTTCACATTCTTCAAATTCATCAATGGGTTGATATTCCAACTCACCTTCACCTTCCTTAGATGGTTCAATCATTTCCAAGAGTGGGTTATTTATTGTATTCAAATTTGTAAGGCTATTATAATCCAAATTGGTAACCCATGATTCAATTTTATCACAATTTGGAAGGTGTGTGTTTTCTTGGCCATCAATTTCAACAATATCATTCGAAGTATCTTCCAAAAACAAGAGGTGAATTTTTGTTATGTCTTCAAATCCATTCATTGATTTTCTTTCAACATTACTTTCAACCACCTTTGATGGTTTAGGTATTTCTAAAATGGGATCATATGCCTCCTCACTTGTAAACCAGAAGTTTGATTCACTCATCTCCAAATCATCTCTACTTGAATCATGTTGGCTTTCTTGATCTTTACAATGGTCATCTTCCAAAAATAAGTGATGAGATTCTATCGTGTATTTCAATTCATCTATTGACTCTCAAATTTAGTCTCAACCACATTTGGTGAGTCAAGGGTTTGTTCAATAGGATCAAATCTTGTATCTTGCTCCCAATAGTCATCCAAATATTTCTTTTTGAGTAAACATGACCAAATCATATCTTGATGGGTTTGTTCATCCCACTCCTCATTAATGGACCTTGGATTTGAGACTTGCACATCTTCATGGATGGAATCTAATGTGGTTGTAATATTTGGACGTTCAACTTAATCCCATTGGTTTTTCACCCTGGAGTTAAGCAATTATGGTTGCCCCACATTTTCTCTTTCCAAAATGGCCCATTGTTATAATTCTATCATGGCCTCATAGACTCTATGCAAATATGGATCATCAATATTTTCCCTTAAAAATGTAGCCACTATGGGTTGTATGGCTCCCATGTATATTTCAATAGCTCTCTCTTCTGAAATGATGAAATGGGACACCACTTCGGTATAAAACTTATGAACCTATCATTGAATTCACTCATGGACTCATTAGGTTATTTAAAGATAGATCCAAATTGATTTAACACCAAAATGGGGTCAACTTGTCTTCCAAAATGGCTAGTAAATGATGCTTCTAGTTGAGCCCAAGAAGTAATGGAATCTATAGGTAGGTGTATGTACCACTCATATGCAACTTCATCCAATGTGTATGAAAATAATCTACAAGGAACATCCCATTTCCATATTTGCAATTGCCTTAAGGTTTCCTTGTATATTTGAATATGTTCCTCAGCCTAGGTCACATCATGCTTAAACATGGGTAAATTATTTTCTACCCCTTGAGGAATTTGGTGAGTAGGCCTACCTAAGTGACTATAATAGCCAGCTATCCACAGTGAAGTCTCTACCCTAGTTTGAAAAAATGATGCCATTAGTGAAACTCAAAGAATAACTTCAAAACCAATTTGTTAGTCACATAAAGATTTCTTACAAAGAAGCATGAAATGACTAACCAATCTCAAATATTTAACATATGAATCATCATGTTAGTATCCACCAAGAGATGTATATCCATTAAACCATGAAATTGAAGAACATTTTTAAATTTACAAAAAGGTTAGTATTAATGCATCATCAAATAGAGAAAGAATAAATGAAAGTAATCATATGGAAACAAAACTATGTTAGTCAAGACCAATGTTTTTAAATAAATATTTCAAGTAACATGAATAATTTAGCATCTAAATAGTAATAAAATAAATCAATTCAAATCCTCCTAGCTCCCAAAGTGTTGAGTGCTAAAGGATGCCAAAGATGCTAGTCAAATGAACTTGAAATATTTAGCAATTAAAACTCTTGAGTAACCATGAACAATCCAAAAGCGTTAGATCAATGAATACCAATTCATGTCCTCCTTCTAGCACCAAAATGTTGAGTGGTAATTTTACCCAATTACAAAATCACACTCTCCCTAGGATTTTGGATTACAAAACCCTCTCTTGCAAAGAATTTAAACAAAAAACTTCTCCAAGGTCTCTTCTATATTAGCATTTGCACATGTGTATTAGTAATCTCAATAAGTATATATCAATTAATGCTAGGAACACCTTAGTTATTGCAAGTAACTATTAACAAGGGGCATGTGTTGGTTCATTTTACCATGCTAAATTAATGATTTTTCATAAAACTTAAATAAAAGAAAATGTGAATTGGCCCTCATATGACCACGATGTAGTGCCTTAATTCCTTTTATCTTGAAATGTTTTAAGGTATATTTTATCTTCCTTATTAAGTAGATTTTAAACAAGTTTTATCTTGCATTAAATCCTACTTTAAACATGAAAATGAATATTAAAATATATCTATGAATGTGGATCTGAAATGATGAATAGGCTCATTAAATGTAGCTTCTTATCATGAATATAAAGATAGCCTTTGATATGATTAATAAATTATCTCTCTTTGATGAAATTAATTTTCATGAAGAAACAACAATTTATAGTCTTAAAATAATGGCCTTAAAATGTCATTTTAATTTTCCCTCTTTAATGAAATAATTTTTATTAAGAAGAAATAATATAATGCTTTAAAACAATAACCTTCATTGTAATATATAAATTTCCTCTCTTTCATAAAATCAAAATTTTTATAAAGAAAAGGCAATTTAAGGCTCTAAAATGGTGACTTATGAAATGCAATTCAAATTCACCCCCATTTAATGAAATTGTAATTTTCATAAAGGGAAGTTTATTTTATGTTTGCAAAAGGAATATAAAACTAAAAAAATCTGATTTGGCTTCAAAATGTAAAAAACAAAATTTCGAAATTATAAAAGTCTGCATTAAAATAGCAACTTTAAATAATTTTTATAAATTCGAAATGACTTTGAAGTAAAAATGTAAATGTACAATACCAAACATTGAAGTACATTCTACGTTGATGTGCAACTATTTTTTTTATTTTGATTTTTTTTTAAGTTTTATTTTAATCTCTGAAAATTAAAAAGGCTAAAAATCTGCAAATGAAAAGTCAAAAAAATAAAAATAAAATGAAAATAAAAATAAAATAAAAATAAAAATAGAAATGCTGCAACTTGAATTCCTTTACAGACCCTGCAAGCGTTAGTTTTCTACACAAAACCAGTATTAGAGTGACCCAATTTAATGCAATCAACATCTAATACAGTGCAAGCTTCAAAGGAAAAAGGTGCAATGAATTGAAAACAAAATCAAGCCAACCATTAACATGCATAAGACCTGAAACATTTTCAATCTATTGTAGGAGAAAGATATTCAATGTCAAATACAATGCAGAAAACAAGCCCAAAGTTGGCATCCAAATGGTGAAAATTGTCCTAGAAGTATGCCTTCCTCCTCCAAAAAAATCCCAAAAGATCCAACTCTCTTTTCCCCATTTTAATGTAGTATATAAAACTTGATAATGACCCTTCATTTCATATTTTCTAATACTATTGTTTGCTTTCCAATGTCTAGTTTCATTCATTTCCATATTCCTCCTTTTGCTCAAGACTCTTCTCAATCTCCATCCTCTTCGTAATGTTTCATTTCAAAAATGCTCTCCTTTAAATTTCATAACCGCATTCTTTGTCTTTATTTACAACTTACTTATGCCATTTAGTAGGTATGTATATTATCTTATGACATACTCATAGTCACTCACATCCCAACCTTTAAGCGTATAGACTATGATGCTATTTTGACTTTATTTAAACCATACTTATGCTATTTTGAGGTCGCTTCATAATTCTTCAATGCACGTATCTCCTACATGGTGAAAAAATGGTAGACATGAACACTTGCATGTAGCATTACAACCAAGCCAAAGTGTAGTGTTGAATTAGCAGAGATGATGTATGTGACCACATGGTGGTTTTGATCCTAGTCATTGCCCTAAAACATGCCTTATCGGGTCTTCACTACCATATCTACCATCTTTCACACAATTTTATCCTTGCTACACATCATCTATGCCACTATCATATTCAGTTTATACCCCTTGGTAATGGAAATTCATCCTATTTCATTTGGGTTTACTCAAAGCCTCATTCATACTCAATGCAAATCTATGTCAGCATTTTATGCCTCATCCACATGTTCGTGTACTATATTACTCTACATTGTGTTGTCTATCATACCTATTATCTGTGGTAGCTCTACCTATATCTGCACTGAGGTATCCATGATTTAATCTGATAACATCCTTCTTGGCATAGTTTTCAGCTTGGACTGTGATGTCACTATTATCAAAAGATCGATTCTTATCTAAATAATGTTCATCACATCATTACTGGTAACTCTTGAATTTTATTGAGGTGTGCATGATTTATGTTATCAATTGTTTTTAATTCACACTGCTTAACACCTAGCCTATTTTGAAATTAAGAATCTACAGGTTGATCAAATTTGAATGGGGCACGCTTGACTATATTCGGCCAACTTGCTATCATGTGGTACATTTTCAAAATTAACAATATCAAATAAATATAGTGCTAATAGACATCCATTGGTTCATCATTAATTAATTGGGTGCCATGGAAATATCATCTTTTCCTAGTCCTTCATGGTTTTTCTTCTTCATGGGGTAAGGTGAAAATCCCTATGTCACTGCCCATAACTGCGTGGATGACTATTGATGTCAAACAAAACACTGGGTATGTTTGACATCTAAGTGTTAGTATCTTTGTGTACACTGTGGATGTTGTTGTTGAGTTGTCATGGCTCCTCTAGACAATGTCCACTCCCTTACATAGAAGCTTCATGTCGATTTTGCCTTCTATCCCATTGCTATCATTTTTATTCTATCATAACCTCTGCATCTTATGCTAATTTTGTACTATTTGAACCTGATAACTGATTTTCTGCTACCATGATGACTTTGATGATATTTCAACTATGACACGGGCCCACTATTACTATTACAACTATTTTATTGCACCTGGATCCTGGTCATCTTGGCCCTTAATTTTTTGACATGCATTCCACTCTACGAGACATACGATCTTGACTGCTACAGTCCTAGAAGTGGCACTGTTTCTTCTTCACCGCATGTCTATCTATTTGACCTCAAATACAACCAGGTATCATTCTCACTATCCATCACACTTGTTTTTGAGAATACGTTATCACTCATTAAGCATAGGAGGTGACAATAATCAATATTCATTGTCTGACACTTGCTTGGGTGACCTTCGATGAATTCCTCACCCAATAGAAAAATGTCCCTGCTTTCATTGAGGTTCCAATTTTTTGGAGAGCCATTGCTACCCATTTTTCCAAGTCCATCATTACTTATTTTGAACCTGACTTATCACCTATTTTATTTTTTCATGACACCTGCCTATCGAGTCACCAACTCCACTAATAGTCTGGTTGTCTTCTATGTCTGCTCCATGAATAAAAATTGAAACAAGGGTGGTCTCATGGGTCCTATTCCTACACAGTGTGGTGGGAATATCTCGATGTACATCTACGACCCTCTCCAGTAATTGACATCCATGCTAAAGAGCTACTCAATATGGCATATTTTATGGTCATCGTCACCATGTTGTGGTTTCCATTTTTGTGATGCCATGTCACTGGCATCAATTTTCAATTGAGCCTCTACGTTAATACTTACTGCCATCTGACCACTATTTAGCAATCTAACTTGTTATGCCACATCCACTTCAGATTTTGTAGATACCTCCATCTACGTATGTCTTCGGCCTGGTCTAATTGGAAAGGCTACATGCACCACGTTAACTGGGCATTGTCACACTTTCCCATATGGACATTCGATCACTGTCGAGTAATTTCCCTAGTCATTGGTTGGCTCACTATGTCCACATTTTCCACCAAGTTGTTATCGATGCCGCATCTCTCTTTAGATCTTGATCTTCGTACCATCACAACCATTGCCAAAAAATAATGTCATGTTGATCGATGGGGTCCATGTTGGCATCCGTCGTGCCTCAAAAAAAACCCACATGACCACCAAGTCATGTCTATTCCACATGGTGGTCCCCTACTTTTGGTCTATGATTATCTTCCTCTTGATATGACCTGCATAACACGCCAACCAAACATTAGAAACAAACTTTAAATAAAACATTAATCAATACGATAAAATCAACTTTAAAACAACACCCCTAACATTAGGGTTTATTAAAATGAACTCACGCTAGCCATAAAATGGCTATTTTATTTATTTATTATTATTACTTTATTAATATATATATATATATATATATAATATATATATATATATATATATATATATATATATATATATATATATATATATATTAACCTATCACATTTTATTTTATTATTATTATTATTATTTTGTTATAAATATATACAAATATATATATATATATATATATATATATTATTATTTTTATTTAATCTATATATTTTATTCATATAAATATATATAGATTTTATTTTAATTCCACTATGTAAATCAAAAAGTTACAAACATTGAAATACAAACAAAAGAGACACTCTAAAACAAGACCTTAAAAATCCCTACAAGATGGAACCAAAAAAGGACCCTCCAACCAAAGACAAATAGGACACATGACAACCCCTTGAATGAAGAACACAAGCTTATACTGAGAGGGGGGTTTGAACTATATAAAATCACTTTTTATTTTTCTTTTCCAAATAGTATTATCCAATATAATCAATGACAATATCAATAGAAATAACCAAAGCAATGCACAAATCATCACACACAATAGAGACACCAATTTTATGTGGTTCACCCAATGTGGGCTACTCCACGGAGAAAATATTTCACTAAAATTTTCTCAATAAATATCTTAGGAATCCTTTCCCTATTACAATGTTTATGGACCTCTATCCAAAGGAGACATCAATCCCCTAACCAATTTCATGGATATCTATCCATAGGATAACTCTTTTCTCCTTAGCTTTGATTGGTGATCTTCTAGAAGAACTGCTGCTCCCACTACTTTGGCTAATGGATCTCTATACATTGAAGACACCTATCCTCACTACCTTGGCTAATGGATATGTATCCACTAGATGTTGTCATCCTCTATACTCTATCATCTTCAAAGCTCTGTCTCAAATCTGCACTAAACTCAGTCCTTCAATCTAGCACAAATTTTCTCAATATCTATCTCTGGTCTAGAACAAACATGTCCTCAAATTTGCACTGAACTCTGTCTTCAAATCTATACTAAACATAATCCTTTGGTCTAACACAAATATATCCTCAATCTCTATCCTCTTATATGTACTACACATAGTCCTTTTGTCTAGCATAAATCTACCCTCAATATTTATCCTCTGATCTGCACTAAACACACTCCTTTGGTCTAGCACAAATTTATCCTCAATATTTGTACTCAAGCCTTAACATAAAGCTTGATCCAATCACAAATCAATACTCCTATATTTGCCCCAAACCTTCACTCAAGGTTTGAACAAATCAATCAATCAATTCTGCTCACAAGTCTTCTCAAAGACTTTTCTCAAATCTACCTTGTAAGCTTCCATAAAAGCTCACACTAATCTATCCACAAGTCCTCTTTAGAAATTTTCCAATATGCTCTCAACAAGTCCTCACTATAACTTGTCCAAATATGCTCTCAACAAGTCCTCACTAGAACTTATCCAAATATGCTCTCAACAAGTCCTCACTAGAACTTGTCCAAATCTTCTCTCAACAAGTCCTCACTAGAACTTGTCCAAATCTGCTCTCAATATGTATTGTAAGCTTCCACAAAAGCTCACACAAATCTGTCCACAAGTCTTATCTAAGACTTGCCTCAAATCTGCTCAACAAGTCCTTACTAGAACTTGTTCAATATCATGGAAACATAAAGAGAATTGTTAGAGACTCAATATGTTTCTCACTCATCACAATACTCAATTATTTTCAATCACTCTTTCAGAAACATACAGAGAATTTTTAGAGACTCAATATGCTTCTTGTTCACCTCAATACTCAATTCAGAATATAGAACTTGAACAATAACTTCAACACATTCACTTGACTAGGATTAACCAACTCCACTCAACCAATAACTCAATGAAATAATCCTTGCTCACAAACCCTAGTCCAAACATATGAACACTCACTCAAAATATTTCCAACAATACTTATCAACCAATCTCACATAACAATGATACTCATATTATTTTCAAACCCTAGTTCAAGTTCTTCACCCAACCATTCACTTCAACAAAAAATCTTATAAACCAAGCATAGCATTCATTTCACAATAGCTCAACAACTCAATAAGTAAATCCTAATCAAGTCCTTTTCACTCCAAATATTGCTTTTTAGAAAACAACCAATCAACTCAACCATGGAAGAATGTGCCCATATCTTTTTTCTTGAAGAATAAGGAATCTCAAAATTTGTCTCAATAACAGATAATACTTTACCAATATCAAGAAGGTTAGAGAAAAATACAAGGTATATAATATATCATAAATACACCTTATTAATCCATTCTTAAAATAATATCCAACACCACAATTTTAATTAATCACTTCTTCAAAGTCCTAACTTATCACAAGATCATCTCAACCATTCAGATTTAACACAACTCACTTCAAAAAATTATCTTCAAAGAATAAACCAATTTCCACTTATGACTCCCTACTTTAATATTGCATTTATTAAGTAACTCACTTGTAAAACAATGCAATAAAATATTTTTCCCTTTTCTAAGGTAAAAATACTTTTACCCTCAAATCTATCTTAGAAAAATAAGTACTCAAAACTTTAATAATATTTTTAATTTTGGCCCATGCATAAATTAATTTAAAAACAAAATGTTTATCAATTTAGCATGCACAGGAGTAAAAATTGGCACTTCTCTCCAAAAAATGCCTTGTCCACAACTTCCACACCATGTGAGCCACATGCTCCTCTTGGAGCCATCAAGTGCCAATCGTGCTTTGACTTCCTTAGCATCAACAATCCAAAGGGATCCTTCACCCTTGCTTGCTGGAAACCACACGTTGCATGAACTGTCACTGCAAAATATGTGCATGAGTCTTAGGCATTAATTTTTAGAAATGAGGATGGATACCTTTGCCTTTGGAAAGGCTATGGTTTAAATACCATTTTCCTTCCAATAATATCCCACGTCGATGGAGGAAATACGTCGTCTTCATATGCAAAAAATTTAGTGCCAAAATTAGACTTTGGCTTTGTAATTATTAAATATTATAATTTAAATTCTTTTAGAATTTAAATATTATAATTTAATAATTAAATAAACTTTGGGCATTTTAAACAAAAATAAAGGCCTTCTTGGTTTTTAGAAAAACCTTTTTAATTTTCCCACCTATGGTTTTAATAAAACCTTTTATTTTGTCCAACCATGGTTTTAATAAAACATTTTATTTTTCCCAACCATGGTTTTAAATAAAAATATTTTACATAACATTTAAAAATAAACACTATGAAGATTATTTTGCCATCAACCTTTTGCATTACTCCTTTTGACCTTTTGACATAAATGACCACTTACTCTTGACATCAATGACAACCTATCCACTCAAAATTTCCAACATTGAAAGCACATTGAAAAGAGACATGAACATACGCCAACCTATAGATGTTCCAAAAGAAGACCACTGAAGACAAAAATACTACCTAAATAGGAACCATGGGAATGAATTAAAAATTTCCATGATGGGACCTATCAAAATTATCACTCCAATGAGACCTAGATTCCCAAAACTCAAAACAAAAAGACGGGTTCCCAATTTTGGGGTACGTTGTGGAGCAGCCACAACACACCTGATGCAGGCATGTTTGATGTGTAATAATTGAACATCTTATCAATGCAATATACTCAAATTTTTGGTGTGATTTGTGCATGATTATGGTGGTCTCATTTAAGTCAATTCTAGTATATTGTTCTTTCTTTCCTTTGAATATGGCACCACTTTGATATTTGATTGTGCAAATACTGATCAAGATAGAGCTAGTTGATTTTAGAATTGTTGCTCCAACATATTCGGTTTAATACTTCAATATTCAATGGCTTGTTTTATTTCTTCCTTTAACCATTTTATTTTGAACTTTATTTAAAAATTGTTTAGAATAGGAGTAGATTAGGTGAATGTAAATTTTTAATCTTATCTCTAAAGATCATGTGCTACATTCCTTTTAAGTTTTAAAAGAATTATTTTTGTGTTGTAATGAATATGATCATGATGTAATGATTTTTATATGTTTGATACATTTTATAGTAGCAATCCTATAATATTACTTTGTTTTTTTCTTTGATAAAATATTTATATTGAATGCTCATATAATTTGTTGAATGATTGAATTAGATCTACATTAGACAATGAATTGACACTTTCCCTTGTTAACAATTATATGTTCCTTTGAGTTATCCATCTAATTCCCTTTTCTCATGCTTTGATTTAGAATATTTGATAAGAACATAACCAGGTTAGACCAACCTTACCAAAACCTTGGGGATATTGATTATTTACTTTCAAGAGAGGACATCCTGAATGAGTCCTAGCTATTAGAGTATGTTTGCAAACTGGGCAGATGTATCACCCAACACTCCTACTCACATTCTTATCCCTACCAACTTAATGCTTCCCATGTTGCCATCCTTATTAATCTTTCCCATGCAACACCAACTCCTTCAAATGAAATGCAACAAGTTTTGGAACACCTAAAAAATATTGAGCTACATTTGCATGGTTATGCATATCAAAAACCACATATAATTAGATAAAAAACAAACCTACCTATAATCGGGTCACATCGAGTACCAAAATAGTTCCCTCATAATGGAATACTCAACCATAATTATAGTGTTATCAACCTCGTAGGAAAGTATTCACCCCATTCCACATAAATAATATTTCGAATGACCTTAACATCCTCCTTGTCCACCTCACAACTAGACTCCCTTTTCTAAGTCATTGTCCAAGGTATTTTATAAATTTTATAAGGTAAAAGCAATCATCTTGCTTGATGTTTGACCAAAAGATCCATATTTGGAAAACTAGATTTTTATAATGAGAATCAATTTTGTGTCTATCATTGGTAGAGAGGTCATGATGTCAATGACTATCAATATTTCAAACACTTGGTACAAGATCTACTTAATCAAGAAAACATAATATGGTAATCCCCTCACCACCTCCAACTAACACCTTGGTATATAAAGAAATCCATTAGCTAAATATGGGATGCAACAACCACAAGCTAATGCCTTGACATCTCCACCTATGCCCCAATAAATTAATTATGTAAATCACATACCTTTCCACCAAGGTTTTTTTGGCATGATCAACATTATTACTAGGAATCATCGATATCTAGAGTGATCTACCCAACAACATGACCCTACCTCTATAACCTTGTTATCATATGTTTTCTTACCAAATTCACTCTAGTTTCTCCTCACCTCTTCCACCTTCTTCTTATATCCTTCTTTAGGAGGCTCTACGTCAATATTTTATGGTTAAACACGTGGTAACCTTTGGATGGTCCTTTTCTTCCTCAGTACTTATTTTCCTCATTATTTTCCTCTTTCTTCCACCTAATTTTCTTCATTCATGTTCCGTCAACCTTTTTTTTTCCTCATTTATTTCCTCTTCAAGCCAATTTTATTTCTAGTGAATTTCACCTTCTTTCAAACCTTTTTTCTATCTAGAGGTGTTTACCCTCCCTCCAAATTCAATTATTTTATTTCTCTTTAATTTTGGGTTATCCCCTCAATAATTTGGGATTTTTCATCATATTTTTGCATTGCATTCATTCAACACATTTATACCTAAATAAACTAAGACTCTCAACATGTTAATTTGGTCATCTTTTAGATGTATGGATAGATGTTTCCCAATATTGATTGGTAGAATAAATAATGATATATACATCATGTGTTTTATTCCCATCTATATGCATTGTTTTTTTGTAATATTTTCATGCATTTAAGTGTAATGTTTTATCCTTCATCATGTTTTCTTATCAATCATGTTGCACATAAACATATCTTATGTCTTTCACAAGTTCTTAGTAATCATACACTCATTATAGCAATTTTTATGATGTGTTGTTCAATCAAATTCTTAGGTTTCTTGGAAATAGAAATATTTTCTATTCTTCAACCATTCTTAGTTAATTCAATCAACCTTTGTTGAACATTATTGTCTTCTAATGTTATTTTAGTCTTTCCTTGATTGACTTGATTTCTTTATTATACCAATCACATACCACATATTAATCAAATTTTGATTGTAGGGAAGACAATGCCATGATTAGTCTTTTCATAAAGTGAAAGTTTCTTGATCATCCTATTATTTATATGATCCAAATATGAGGATCCAAAGATCAAGTTTCTAAAAGAGAGAGATCCACCAAAAGCTTCTCCTTGATATCCTAAGGTATTTTAGGTTCCTCCACTAGGGCTATAGATGCTTGGTTGGAAGTGGAGCTATATCAAAGGATTATGGGGATAAACTCTATCAGGGCTATAGACACCAATATAGTAGTGGAGTATACCTTTTGAGTGGACCTTTGAATGTTTGTAGATGAGATGGATTATATTGTATTGAGTCACAATTGGTTAGTCCAACCTTACTCAAGATGTAAAATGAACATCATTTCAGACATTTCAGTCCATGATAGACTTGATATTATTTGGTATGGTCTATATTTCTATAGGATACTGATTGATAATTAGATGAGTTTGATTGCTTAAAATAGGGTGTATGACTTTCTTGAAAATATTCTATCCAAAAACCCTTGGAAATATGAGAAAACCACATCAAGTCTAACCTCAACTTACTAGCTATATCTTCAAGCCCTTTTTCCAATGTTCATTCACCTGGTTCCTTATGTTCAATGTTTCTGGTTATTAAGTTTATAATTAATTCATTGTCCCCACTAGTCTACCCATAATAATTATTAGAATTGCATTGTGTTCATTGGATGTTGCCTTGTCTTATGTTGTGTTAATTTGTCTATTATGACTATTAACTTGTCATTTATTAATTAAACCATTTTTATTATAAAATTCACATACACACATCCAAAAATTGATTAAACAAACACATGTGAGTCTAAACCATGCAAATAAGTAGAAACATCATCATACATCATGTAATCATAGTGCATCGGTATCATCTAACATGTCATGGATATCTCATCATCATACATTGATTAAAAAATAAAAACTTCAAAAAAAAATCAAAGACATCAAATAGTAAAAAACCCTTAAAAATTGCAAAATATCCTATCAAATTTGTAGCTCATTACATCATCCATCCATAACATCCTAGCATGACACCCATAAAATTATCATCATGTCAACCGTTATTGCATAGATACCTTTTGTTAATCTCTTCATTGTTTTGTTCCACTTCTTCACTCATCAAATCCCCACTTTAAGGGGTAGATATTACCCATCAATGCTACCTTGAACATGATCAATACCAAAAAAATCAATATTGGAATCATGTTTGTCCAAGAATTTTACCTAATTCTATCACCAAGTCCTCATCTACTAGGGCAAAAAGTATAATTTCTCTTTCAACTTAAAATTTAATTCAATTTATCCAGGTCAAACTAGATAGAGTCTTCCTCTCCCAGGAAGCAATACAGGTTTTTGGTGATGCTACTCTTCATCCACTTCCTAAAGTGGGATCAGATCACAATCCCCTTATTCTGAGCATTGATAGATCCAAACAATTCAAAAATCCCTTTAGATTTGAAAATATGTGGCTTCACCACCCAGACCTAAGACAATGTGTGTCACATTGTTGGCAACAAGTCTTCCAAGGGCACCCTTCCTTCAGATTAGCTCAGAAGCTAAAAAACCTCAAAGAAGACCTAAATATTTGGAACAAGGAAGTTTTTGGTAATCTCTTCACCAACAAGAATTATCTAAAGGAAATACTGAATCAAATCGAGGCCAAAGTCCAAAATGGGGAGCTAGATGCCCAAACCAAAATCGAGGAAAAGTAGGTCCTTGCAGATTACCACAACATCCTCGCTTGTGAGGAAACTTTTTGGCAACAAAAATCAAGAGCCCTATGGCTCAAATAAGGAGACTCAAACACCAAATTCTTTCATGTAGCCACTCTCTGTAATAGAAGCAACAACAAAATCAAGGAATTAACCAAAGAAGATGGCAATATCACCACAGACATTGAGGAAATCAGGAATGTAGCCAGCTCTTATTTTTCTAATCTGCTTGAGGATGACCATTCTTGCTCAGCCTTAGCTTAGGAGGCTTTACTTCATCACATTCCTCCAAAATCCATTTTTGATTCAGCCAATTCTTCCCTCATCAAACCCTTTCAGGATGAAGAAATCAAATCAGCCTTGTTCTCCATGAGTCTTGACAAAGCTTTGGGCCTTGATGGTTTCCCCCATGTTTCTTCCAAACCTTCTAGGACATTGTTGGCTCTGATGTTTGTTCCATAGTCAAATATTTCCAATCTACCAAAAGGATACCACATGGGTTCAATTCTACTTTCATAGCTCTCATCCCAAAAAACCTAGCGGCCAAGTCCTTAGCTGACTATAGACCCATTAGCCTTTGCAATGTTGTCTACAAAATTCTCACCAAGATCTTGGCTACCAGAATGAAATCTATTCTGCCATCCATTATTGACCCCTACCAAGGAAGCTCTGTTTAGGGTAGGTCTATCCTCGATGGAGTCATATCCATTCATGAAGCCCTCCACTCAGCCTCTAAGACCAAAAATCCTACCTGTGTCCTCAAACTTGACATGAACAAAGCTTATGACAGAGTGAACTAGAATTTCCTCCTAGCCATCCTTCATAAATTTGGCTTCCACCCTCATTGGATTGATCTCATCGGTAGTTGTATCTCCTCTTCTTGGTTTTCTATTCTCATAAATGGATCCCCTATAGGTTTTTTTCAAAGTAGCAGAGGGCTCAGGCAGGGAGATCCCATATCTCCAATGTTATTCATTATCCTAGCATAAATATTAGGCAAAACCATCCAAGCCACTTGCAAAAATGGCTTGTTGTCTGGCATCAAGGCCTCATCTCAGACCACTATAGTCTCACACCAGCAGTTTGTGGATGACACCATTTTGTGCACAAAAGCATCAGTTCTTGAGGCTGAAGTCATTAAGTACATCCTCCAAGTCTATGAAGAAGCCGCTAACCAGAAAGTCAATTACAACAAAAGTAAATTGTATTTCCTACACACTCCCTTGCATAGACAGATCAAAATTGCAAGAATCCTTGACTGTGCCATAGCTGACCTCCCTACTGCCTACCTTGGCCTTCCTCTATTCTATGGCCAACCTGTTGTGTCAATGTGGTATAATGTCATTGATATTATTCATAAAAGACTTGCAGGATGGAAGGGCAATCTCCTATCCCAAGATGGCAAGCACACCCTTATCGTGACTATCCTCCAAAGCATTCCTATTTACTTCCTTTTAATTTTTAGGGCCCCAACCATGGTCACCTCAAGAATAGAGCAAATTCAAAAAAAAATTCTATGGACCAAAGCTGAAAACAAACAAAGATTTCATCTTGTGGCCTGGGATAAAGTGTGCAGACCTAAACTCAAGGGAGGAACATGCCTCAGAAGAATTCATAATCTCAACACTGCCCTAATAGCCAAGCAAGCCTGGAGGCTGATCTCTGGAGACAACGTTGCATGGATCTTAATTACCAAGAGGAAGTACCTTCAGAATGGTGATTTTTTCAATGAAGACATCCCCAATAGAGGATCAACATTTTGGAATTCCATCAAGAGTACTAGGCCCCTAATTATGAAAGGTCTGAGGTGGAGACTAGGATATGGTGCCAACATCAATTTCTGGAATGATAACTGGATAAGGCAAGAACCCCTCCTTAATGATCTTGTTATGTCCAAACTTAAGCCTTTTACTGATGCAAGGATAGGACATAAGGTTTCAGACTTCATAATTTCGAGCAAATATCCTACTCGAAATCTGATCATTTGTCCTGCCTTTCCCCTTGAATACAACTTGCTAAACTCCCTTATTTTGTCCACCATCATTCCCTCCTCCAAGCCCTCTGATCAACTCATTTGGGAGCTTACCAAAAGTGGAGAATTCTCAGTCAAAACAACCTACCTCCTCCTCATTGGTGATGAGGAAAGTCTGTTACCTTTCAAGCAAGTTTGGATCAAGCACCTCATCCCTAAGATCTCCTTCTTTTCTTGGCTTGCCATCCAACAAAATATCCTCACCATTGATAACCTCATTAAAAAAGGAATGCCTATTCCTAACAGATGCTTCCTATGCCAAAATGCTCTGGAATCCACCAACCACCTCTTTCTCCATTGTCCATTCTCCTCTTCCATCCTCAATTTCATTTTCCACTCTTTCCACATTCAATGGGCTATACCCTGCTCCATAGGAGACCTATTTAATCATTGGCCTAGCCCTTTCCATGATCCTCACCTCAAGTTATTCTGGAAAATATCCCTCCACCATTTCCTCTGGCAGGTCTGGCTCAAAAGAAATAACAAAGTTTTTTCCCTTAAGCCTAAGGCCCCTAAGCTTATATCTTCCAAAATCCTGGCCTTCGCCCTGGAAAATGTCTTCCTCATTAACCCTTCTTCCAAACCTGCTTCCAAAGCTGAGTCGGATCTAGGCAAAGAACTAGGATTATCCTTAGAGGATGTCCTCCCACCATCCTCAATTCGGTTGGAGTCAATCTGGATTCCTCCCCCTCAAGGATGGACCAAACTCAATTTTTATGGAGCTGCTAAAGGAAATCCAGGTAAGGCTGGAGTAGGAGGTATTCTAAGAAATCATCAAGGTAATATTGTCCTTGCATTTGTTGAGGGACTTGGAGAATAGACCAATCATGTAGCTAAAGCAAAAAGTATGTGGAGGGGCTTACAATTGGTCAAAGATCTTACTACCAATTTGATAGTCGAAGGAGATTCACTCAACATCATCAATTATCTCAAGAACACCAACTCCAAACCCTCTTGGAGAGTCATATATTACATTGAGGAAGCAAGGAACCTTGTCCTTAACATGCAAGAAGTCACCTTTCAACACACTTTCAGGGAATCCAACAAGGTTACCGATAAGCTCGCCAATACAAGGGTCAACATGACTAATATCCAAATCTGGCACAATGAATTACCTGAGGAAATTTAGACCATTGTTAACCAAGAAAACCATCAAAGAAATCTTCCCCATCAGGGAGGAAGGTCCTAAGCCACCGTCTTCCTCATGAGTAGCACAATATCTCATTCATGTTAGCCTCACCCACTCCATGTCATCATGACCAATCCTTATCTCAATAAGGATCACCTTTCCAAAAAGTGGGATTCCCATACTGATGTGTTCTCCCAACACCATCATCATCACTGCTAACTCAGCTTCCACCTTCCTTATTGTGGCCACCACTTCAAAATCCATGAGTATGCCATCATAATCATCCACCACCCCCTCTCCATCCACCAAATATTTTCCACCTCTCACTACCCATGCTCGATCCGTTGGGATAATCCTGTTGGCATAATTTCTAATGATTTTTTCAATCATTGGCACCTTTTGTTCAACTTGTGTAGATCCTAGAAAGTGGCTTCCAATGATAGAAACATGATGAATGCTGATAACCTCACCTGTTGGTAGTGGATTCGGAGGTAAAATTCCTTTATTCGTGGGTTGCATTCTTCCAACGTCTATCCGACTTCCCAAGGTCACATCGATATAGCTCTCCATGTCCCCCGATTGCGTACATGGCACATTCGTGAGCAGGCCACTTCACCTAAGGAACTTGCTCAATTGGAGTCTCGTGTCCCAAGTTTCTTTGGCCCAAGAAAGTAGTGGCGGGTGTTGTTTCCCTTCAATTCCATGGAGCATGCCACCTCTTCTAACAACCTGGCACACGTGGAACATTGTAACTTGAGATTCCTCAGCCCGAGACTATGAAGGGTCATGGTTTTTTCCTCCAATCCTCTTAGTTGTTGTTCGACCACCTTTCTAGTCACTCGCCTGGTCCCTATACCTTCCTTTGCTAATTTTCTCTTGTTGGTTGAACCAGCTTTCTCCACGTGCCAACCATTTTCCCCTGCTACTTGTCACCTCCTCCCTCCTCTGTTCCAGACCCTTCCCCCCTTCACCTTTATAACCTTTAGCCTTTTCACCCTCACCATCCTTTTCTCACCCGCCCACCACTATCACCATCTTCCCCTGCCCCACCTTTCCCTATCCTCCACCCAACCTCCCATCCCCCCACCATGTCGAGTGACTATATCGAACCAAGCACCTATGAGTCTGACATTGTGGCTGATAAAATCCTCCAAGACAAAGGCTTTTTCCCCTTTCTAAACATGTTCTCTGGGGATGATATTGACATTACCATGGATTTCCTTGATTCCTGGGATAATGGCACCGTCTCTGTCCATGGGCATAATTTTATGGTTGACATCCACCTGCTTGCCAACATTATCGGCCAAAACCCTGAGGGTCGATCCATCCACCGCCACAAGCATAACTAGGAAGTGGAATTAGAGCATTTCAAAGGAAATGACAAAATATTCAAAAAGGCCAAAAGCCCTAGAATATTTAGAACCAAACTTACCATCCCTTGGAACATTTTCATGAAGCCAATTATGGAGTTTATCTATGTGGATGACCCTGACAAGTCTCTGAAAACCTACCACCTAGCTTTTGTCAATTACTTCCATGAAATCAACCCTCTGAGTATTCCGTTGTTCCTTATCAACTCCATGAACCATTCCATTACGTCCTGGAGAGACAACAAGAGCCATAATCTCCCTCGCCATCAAGGCATGTTTAAAGTTATTTACACTTACATTCTGACTAATAGCCCCAAGTGTAACCCTGTTGCAGGCAGCCCTGCCAAACCCAAACCTTCTGCTGAGCACCTGACCCAAGCTAAAAAAAAGAAAAAGGCTATTGAAGCCATGTCCAAACTGAGAGCAAGGAAGAGTATTACTTTTGACAATGTTGAAGAACCGGTGAGAAAATCGGTAAGAATCCAGAACATGGCCTCCAAGAGTAATGTGATCAAAATAAAAGATGATCATGAGGAGAACAAGAAGCTCAAGGATTTTATTATTGCCTCTACTACGACAATGATGAACTGCATGATGAACTATACCATGGACATCAGGGAGGGACTCCACAAGATTTTCTATGTTGGACAGGGGACTCAAGAGGGTGATGGACCTGCTGATGCGGGTGTGGCTGCTATGAAGATCGAACCGAAGGAAGATGATCCTAAGGAATCCTAGGAAGAGGATGGGAAGGAAGATTACAAACCTGAAGTGGAGGACCTATTTCCTCCATCCTCTGGCTTCTATTTCCTTTTTTATGTTTTGCTTTCTCCAGATTTTATTAACTAGTATGCTTACGGGCACCCTGTGTGCAACCTTTCTGTTAGCTACTTTCTTGGTTCACCCTAGACTATTCTACTATGGTACTAATGGTCCCACCTTTTTTGTTACAGTGATATGTTTAATGTCTTATCTCTTTTTATTTATGGCTCTAAGCTGGAGGTTGTGTCCTCACCTTATGTCTATAAGGAATTGTATTAAGCTCCAAGGCTGAGGCTGCAACCTCCTTTAAGGCTCTCATTAGTAGAATCCTCAATTGTAGTTCCTTCAGTATGATATAGCCTCTAGCACTGGTTTTGTATTAAGGTTTTGGGATCCTTAAAACCCGGTTTGCATATATAATATAACTATCCTACTTATCAACAAAAAAATAATTCAATTTAATTTGGTATGCTCCATGCCAATGTTTGTATGATTACTCATATAATCACTTCATCAATGTGGTAACTTAATACCACTTACAATAAATTCATAGCATCCTAAGGATACCTACCAATGGATGGTCAACTTCATAAATCAAATAAGCTATAAAATCTATCAAACATAAGGTTTTAAGGATATTCATCCATTACACAATTGGGGTATCTTATATTGTTAATTATTTGGAACAATATTATGTCTCTTCCACTCAACTTTTATTGTGACATACAAAAATACATGGTCAACCATAATTATCTATCATCAACTCATCCTTATGATATGCAATCACTCATCTGGTTTCATGTGTTGCATTACATTGTATTTACACACACCATAGTACAAAAAGGGGTAAATATAGAAAATAAAAAATTCATATTATCCTTTGTGCAATTCTAATGATTAATTAATTTGAAAAATGCCTAAAAATCCAATTAATTTGCACTAAAGCACTATTTATCCATTTAAGCACCTTTTTGCCACAAAACCTCCTCCTACACCTAGCCCATGGTCACTACATGAGCATCCCGATAACCTAGCCTAGGGCCACATCACCCTAGTCTACCCTTTGACTCTAGCCTAGGTCCACCTCACCCTAGCCTACCTTACCCCCTACTCTCCACATCCCCATGCTCATTCAATGCCATAAATGGGATGAAGAATTTCTCCACCCATGTGCATTAATGACATGAAGACTTTCATCCACATGCCATAAATGGGATGAAGACTTTCTCCACCCCCATGCATTTATGAGGCATGGTGCATCCATTCCCATTTAATGCATATGGGTAGGTAAGTACTTTCCTCCATATAAAGGCATTTATGAGGTATGGTTCACCCATGCCAACTCATAGGCCACCTCACCACCCAAACCCTTGCCAAATTCTGTAAACAGACCCTCATTTATTTCATTTGCAATAAGAATGTGATGAATTCTTAGAGAAACTCTAGAAAAATTACTCTAGAACCCATATGCATGCAATCCATCCTTTGTGCTAACCCCATGGATGCCACTATAATCCTATCCTTGTATTTCATTGTTTTATAAATTTCTCATAGGTGTGGATTTGAATAGCTACATGAATTGAAGTAGAGCTTCCTAGAAACCAACATAAGATTTCCACCGAAGAAAAATTTAGTTTTGTCAAACCAATAGAAACTATATAAATAGGTACGTTTACTTCCAAAACCATTTTTACAAGGATAAATCCCATGAAGAACCAATTTTAGATACTAGAAATCTAGAAAACCAAAAACATAGGTGAGCAATATTATTTTTTTAGATTATCTTAACTTTGTTTTAATATGGTAGCTAATGTTTCTTTGTTTTCACTCTTTCATGAATCTGAATCTAACTAAGGTAGGACCACAAGTGCTACTAACTATTTGATTTTATTTTGTAGGTATTGAGAGACTAATTCAACCAGCAGTGGTAGGAATAAACCCACCCACCCCTTTAAGGTGGACACAAAATGTATTGGAGTTCCATAAACTTATCTTGAAAAGGAATTCATTCTTGGCAGACCCTTATTTATAGACTAAGGGACATTTGTGAATCATTTTGTAATCATGATTTTATTTCAATAAAATACTATACTTTCTTTGGTTGCACACACATACACACACATTTGTGCATATAAAAAGTATTACAAAATATTATACCCATGCTTTACAACACCTATCCTATTGTTATTTGTATATTACAATGAGGATGATTTCCCTCCCTTTATCATGCAAATATTTCAATTTGATTGTTTCTCCTAGTTTTGGATCATATCTTTATTGAAATCATTAGTCCTTTTTGAGATATTTGGATCTAGAATCATAATTTCCAAATGGTTCTGAGTCTTTGGATGAGTAATTTCTACCATTATTTCCATCTACCCCTTTTTAGAAACTCCCATAACCGAGGTGTAAAATATTTTTAGAGTTAATGCTGTAGATTTTGGAGGTACTTTTTCTATGGATACTATGTTTCCACTATCCTTTTTGGGAGATACACCATATTATTTTGTAGGAAAGTATTTTAATTCCTAGAAGAAAAATTTCTTTACCATTTGATATCAAATATTTTATCCTCTTTTATCCTTAGGAATTTTTTACCATCTGATCATAGAATTTCATGCATTAGAATTTTTGCTTATCATTTTTGGTCAAAACTTTTATAAACTTCTAACTTTCAAATATCTATATTTTTCTACCATATTTCAAGACTTTTACCTTTTCATTATTGGGACTTTTTAATTGAATTTTTTTTCCACACTTATCTGTCACTTTATCTTCCACTTCTTGCCATGGAAAATAGTGCAAATTTTGAGTGTAGTGAGAATTCACTATAGTTTTGGCAACTCACATTGTATATTTATCCTACTAAAGATAAGGAACATAGATAAGTTGGTTCCTTATTTTATTGGGAATGGAGTTAGAAAAAGAATCTACCTTTCGAATGGAAATGGAGATGGGAATTTCAACAGTTAGTTTTCAAATTTACATCTCTACAACCATTAGGACTATCATAATTTTATAAAATTTGGATTATTACCTTATACTACACAAAATGCTTATATAATGATTTAGTGGGTTTCTTTTATCCATTTGACATGGATTTAAATTAGGCCCACACCTACTACCTAAGAATATTGTAATTTCTTCCTTTTTTCTAGTTCCTCTGGCGGATTACCTTTACCTTTGTGGAACTAGGTTATTTGAGCAACTTATTTATCTCAGGTATGATGGTACTAGGGGTAAATAATTTATTATTTGTAGGCAAACTAGTACTATAGTTGTCTTCCTATTTCTAATTGACCTTATTTGCATGTAGCTTACACCTCCAACTCATATTATTTGCCTCTTTTGTTTCCCTAGGGAGAAAGGTTATTCATTTTTAATTGAAGAAGTGCCCATGCTTTTTTGCTTGAAAATATTAGAGAAAGTGGATTCCACTATCTCTAGTATTCTTTGGTATGTACAATTATTAATATAGTTTTATATCCTATTGGATGTTGCTTCCACTACCTCCATATATTCTTTTTCCTCATCCTAGATTGTTGTAGTTTGGTCAAAAGTAGCAAGTTATTGAGTGAGAGAGGACTAGGAAGTAGTAGGATGGATAGCTAGAGTTGATTTCTCTCTCTCTCTAAATATATTAATGAACATTGAAGCAAGTTGATCCCATTCAAAAAATTGAGTGTAGAGAGAGAGTGATATCCATTGTAATATTTTCCTTTGAATGATACCAAGAGTAACCTTAGATAAATGCTTTACTGTGTGACATTGTTTAATTGGTATAAGTAGACCATATCTCGTAGATGTTCTCATGGGGTTGATAGTCATTCATAGATATAATATGGAAGATATAGAAGAACTAACATCAAATTTCATCCCATATATCTAGTGGAACTAGAGGTCATAAGGATTTTCTTTTACTTAATGTTAAAAAATAATTAGGAATGAAGCATCCATGCTTTAGCATGTAGATCTGGTGGTGGAATTTCATAGTCCTTTGTATCCTTTGGTTTGAGTAGAATCACCAGATGAATTCTTCATTTTCTCTTAATATGATATTTTTCTCAATTTCTTATTTTGGACCTTCATATGAGTGGAGTTTCCAAGTGAGTGATGATGCCAACAAGAATAATATAAAAATACACTCACTAGATTGTAATCCTTGTTCTTATAATTGAAGGATCAAATATCAACCAATTTGGTCCCACTAGGTGTGTCATTGAATTTTTATCCTCTCCAATTCTCCTAGTCATTGAATGTAATGTGGACAAGGTGGATGGTGCATATCAGACCTCATGAAAAGTGACACATTATGGAAATTCCTAAGATCATGATGTTTGTATCCTTTGGAGGTCTATGAGATTTTAATAAATTCTAATTCCTTTATGGGATGTAATATTAGGTGCACTTTAATCAAATAGCTTGGAGGGAAAAGGGTAAGAGAAATAAATAAAATATATATGAAAATAAAATTCTAAACTAGAATGGTGGTGATGCACCAAAGATAAAATAAGGTATCCCTACACAATATATTTGGTTGTAATATATTGGTGTAAATACTTCATCTCCTTGACATATAAGGACAAATATATAAAGATGCAAATACACACACATAAAAAATATGGATCAGGGTATGATATCTATAGATGAACATAAATTAGATGCATATACCTCTAGTATATATATATATATATATATGTGTGTGTGTGTATGTGTATGTGCACGCAAAAAATATTACAAAATATTATAGTAGAATAAGGGGTTCAATTTCTCTCAAGACCATCCAAAAATCTGAATACTGCTATACATAAAGAAATGAAGGGAAAGAATTTCTACAAACTTGCCCATCTTTTAAATTGACTTTTCTACTACTATTTATAGATTACAAGAAGAAGGATTTCCCTCCAAAAATTATACATATATTTCAAGGTGATTTTTGCTCCTTATGTTGGATCATATATTTACTTAAGTCATTAGTATTCCCTAGGTCTTTGGATCTAGAATCATAAATACCAAATGGTTTTGAGTCTTTTGATGAGAAATTATGACCATTATTACCATCTACCCATTTTTAGAGGTTTCCATAATCTGGTTGTAAAATATTTTTCCATTTAATGCTTTAGATTTGGGGGTACTTCTACTATGGCTCCCATGTTGTCGATGTCCTTTCTAAGAGATACACCATATTTTTTTGTAGGAAATGACTATACACCTCAACAAAATATGCAAGGTCTAGTATATCTTTAGATCATAGGTACTTTCAGCATTGGGAGCTTTCCTTGCTATTTAACATCAAATATTTTATCATATTCCTTTCTCTAGAATTTTTTACCATTTGACTGTGGAAATTCAAGCGTCAAAAACATTTCCTATCATTTTCATTCATAACTTTTATAAAATTTTGAATTTTATATATCTAGATTTTCTAAAATCTTCTAGGATTTTTTTCATTTTGATTCTTGGGACTTATCAAAAGTTTTACTCTCACTTATTCATTGCTTCATCTTCCACTTTCTATCTCCAAAACTAATGCAACTTTTGAGTGTAGTGAGAACTCACGACAAGGACCATAGAAACTAGGTGTTAAATTTTAGCTAGACTTTGTCTTTAGAGAAGATTGCTTATAGGTTGGATCCATAAATAAAATTGTGTTACCCACCTCAAGTTTCAACTCTAGGTGGTGAGAATCCTATTTTTATTTAATAAGGTTTTGTGCCTCACAAATATTATTTTAGACGATCTAGAGTATAACTTGATTCTACTTGAGAAAATTGTCAATGTGATCCACCCAAGAAGAATCTACAATATAGTCTACCTAGATGGAATTTTTTGCCATAAAATGCTTCAAGTGGGAACATCTTAAGGGTAAATGATAAGAAGTGTTATGCCACCATTTTTATAAGGGAATACATTTAACCCATGGGTACTATTTATCTTGAGAAAAATATTAGAGGTATATACCTAGCTACTTATTCAAAATATTAATTTATCCATTTGACTAAAAGTGATAAGAATGATATATTAAGCTAAGTATGACAGAGAGTGAACAACTCCCTCTAAACATTATTACTAAAATTAGGATCACAATTAAGATAATAAACTTATGCACACCATGTTATTTGAAAATATAAAAAAGGAATGCTTTGGATATCTTGATGCCAATGAAAGATTGTTATGAGGCACTAAATTGGGCATACTTTGAAAGGTGATCTACTAGCACAAAATAATTTGTATGTCCTTCTATTATAGATCAAGATAGGAAGGGGTTAAAATAATATTGGATATTTAATTTCTTTTCAATTATTCCTCTAGCATACTTTATATCCATCCATGAGATGCTTAATACCTTTATTTAGACATCTCTGAGAAAATAACTATTTGACCAATTGATAGGTTGTAATAAATATAGAGTGCCCTATGAATTATGAAACATGTAGTTCTTCAAGAATATTATTCCTAACATTGGAATACTAAATAAGACTAATGTAATTTTTCTTCTTAAAACATATTCAACCCAAAGGAATAAATAATTTGATGGGTTACTAGCCTTCACAACATGAATAAAAAAATAGCATTAGGATCTAACTAGAATTCATCTTGAAACTAGGAGTTCCACTAAGAATGTGGGTTGGAGATAGAGTTGATAGTAACTAAGTATTAAATTTATTAGAAATAAATTTTTCCACCACATTATCCTTCCCTTCTTATATCTAGTTGCAAATCCATTATCCAATAACTTGATCAACCATTTATTTTGTTCTAAATAAGAGAGACATTGTTCTAAAATATTATTGAAACTACTATGTCTTGTTTTGATAATAAAGTATCAATATATAAAATAATGCTTACATTTATTCACCACATGCAAAATTTTTAACATATCCTTCTCATTATTGGGATAACCCAAATTATTGCTAGAGATATATTTTCATTCAAAATACATATGGTTATCCTTCCTATATCAAAATAAACCTAGTACCTATTATAGAATCATCATACTCAATTAAAAATGGCTTGTTAAAGTAAAGAGTGGAACGAATGATGTAGGAGAATCAAATGGTGTAAAAGTGATCTTGCATCACCCAAAAAATATTGTAATTGTTTAATTTTGTAAAAATAGTAAAAACTAGTAAAATTAGTAAAACTAGTTTTTCTTGTAGGATATTTTAAAGGTCTTAGAGGTCAAATTTGAGGATTTTCAGATATACATGAGCCTTGGTTATAAGAGAAAAGGATAGCCCCACTTAGCTTGTTCCATGCAATTTTCGAAAATATACTGTAATAGTCAATCGGGTCAATGAGCGCGAAGTTATGACCTCTGCAATACTAGCACCAAAGAAAGATGGAGAGTGGAGAATGTGTATAGAATCCCAATCTATTAACAAGATCACAATAAAATATAGGTTCCCATTTCCAAGGATGGATGATATTATGGACTGTTTGAGTGGAGCCAAGTACTTCACAAAGATTTACCTGAAGAGTGGATACCATCAAATTCGTGTCAGATAAGGGGATGAGTGGAAGATAGTCTTCAAGACCAGAGAGGGTTTGAATGAGTGGTTGATCATGCCATTTGGGCTAACCAATGCACCAAGCACATTCATACTACTGATGAATGAGTTATTGAAGGAGTTTTTAGGAAAATTCATCATTGTCTATTTGGATGACATTTTAATATTTAGAAAGACCCTGGAAGAGCATCTGATGCATATCAAAAGAGTTTTTGAGAAGTTGAAGGAGGAGCAATTGCTGATTAATTTGAAGAAGTGTAGTTTTTGGAGGAAGGAGTTAGTGTATCTAGGATTTGTTATCTCAGTTGAAGGTCTAAAAATGGACCCAAAAAAGGTGAGGGCTATCATTGAATGGCCTAATCCAAGGAGCATAACTAAGGTAAGATCATTTCATGGTCTAGCAAGTTTTTACAAAAAAATTATTAGAAATTTTAGCAGTATTTGTGCACCCCTAATAGAAACAATGAGATGGGATAAGAAAGAATTTAAATGGGCCTTCAGAGCATATAAGAGCTTTTATATGTTGAAAAATAAGGTCACATAACAACCTTTTTTAGCACTTCTAGATTTCAATAAGGTATTTCAGGTAGACTGTGATGCTAGTGGTAGTTCCATAGGAGTTGTGTTGAGTCAAGAAAGTAAACCTATTGCTTATTTTAGTGAGAAACTCAATGATACTAGGAAGAAGTATTCTGTATATGATCAAGAGTTTTATTCTATAGTTCAAAATCTAAAGAAGTGGAGGCATTATTTTTTGCCAAAAGAGTTTGTTCTATATATTGATCATCAAGCCTTATAGTATATTAATAGCCAAGGGAAGCTAAATTAGAGGCACTTAAAGTGGGTTGAGTTTCTACAGAGTTATACCTTTGTGTTGAAGCATAGGAGTGGGAAATCAAATAGAGTTGCAGATGCCTTAAGTATAAGGTAGTTTTTTTTGATAGAAATGAAGGTGGAAGTTGTAGGGTTTGACGAACTTAAGGGTTTGTACCCAAAATATCTTGATTTTGCAGAGGCTTGGAGGGCTTGCTTAGCACCTGTTACTTTAGACAGGACTAAGTGATTGGATTTTCTAATCCAATATGGGATGTTGTTCAGATGAAATAAATATGCATTCCAAGGAGTTCAATGAGGGAGAATTTGGTCAAGGAGAAGCACAGTGGAGGGTTGGATGGAAACTTTGGTCGATATAAGACCATTGCCCTCGTTAGGGAGAACTACTATTGGCCACAGTTGCAATAAGATGTGAAGAAGTTTGTATAGAGTTGTAGAGTATGCCAGATGGACAAGGGTGTGAGACAGAACACTAGATTATATCAGTCGTTACCTATACCAAATAGGCCATGGGAGGACATCAACATGGATTTTATTCTTGGCTTACCAAGGACATAGAGGAGGAATGACTCCATATTTTTGGTGGTTGACAGGTTTTTGAAGATGACACATTTTATTCCCTACCAAAAAACTAATGATGTAGTTCATGTTGTAGGGTTGTTTTTCAAAGAGGTGGTATTCCTACATGGTCTACCAAAGAGTATCATTTTTGATAGGGATACCAATTTTATTGGGTATTTCTAGAGGACCTTATGGAAGAAATTGAAGATAGGCCTAAAATTTAGTTTTGCATACCACCCACAGACTTCCATACAAATAGAGGTGGTGAAAAGAACTTTGGGAAATCTACTGAGGTGCTTGGTAGGAGATAAGCCCAAGGGATGGGATTTGGTTTTGCCATAGTAAAAATTTACATACAATAATTCTGTCAATAGGAGTACTAATAAATCCCCATTCTATATTGTGTATGGGAGCAACCCAAGGAAGGCTTTCGAGTTGACAAATATGGACAAAGGGGAAAAGAGTAGTGTTGAGGCTGAGGACTTTGCAAAGCACCTGAAGAGCCTGCATGTTGAAGTGAAGCAGCATATCAACAAGATGAACACTCATTACAAGACAAGAGTAGACCAAAAGTGACGACTTAAGGAGTTCCAAGTGGGAGATCAAGTTATGGTTCACTTGAGAAAGGAAATATTTCCTACTAAAACCTACAACAAGTTAAAAATGAAGAATTTTTGACCATGCAGAGTCATAGGGAAATGGGATTCAAGGAATTCCTATGAGGTAAAATTGCCAAGTGGTTTGAATATATCACCTGTGTTCAATATTTCAGATTTGGCAGAATATCATGAAGGTGACAACAATGGTAGATCAATCAAAAAATTATGGATAATTCCCACATCTACTCCAGATATAGAAGATATAGAAGAGGCCCTAGATACCCATGTAGGAAAAAGCACAAGAAATAGGTAGTATGAAAAATATTTGGTTAAGTGAAAGGGTAGGCCTGTTGAAGATTCATCTTGGTTGTCAAAGGTTGAGGTTGAATGCCTTGGTTTTCTTCCAAAAATAAAGAAGTGAAGGTCATTTCTCAATTTACCCTAGGTTTCTAATGTAGGAGCATACAATGGTGTAAAAATGATCTTGCATCACCCAAAAAATATTGTAATTGTTTAATTTTGTAAAACTAGTAAAAACTAGTAAAACTAGTTTTTCTTGCAGGAGAATTTTAAAGGTCTTAGAGGTTGAATTTGAGGATTTTTGGCTAGGTGCGAGCCTTGGTGCAAAGATGCAAGAATTGTGCCACTTAGCTCCTTTCATGCTATTTCCAAAAATATGTTGTAATAGTCAATCGGGTCAACGAGCGTGAAGTTATGACCTCCGCAAGTTGCCCCAAATTTCAAATTTGAAATTTCAAGTTTTAGGTGGGAAAAAAAGGGGAAAATAGGGCATAAGTAGGAATTTTCAAAATTGTAAAAGGGCTCTTATTTTGGTATCCTCATTACTACCATGAAAGTAATGGAAAGCTTTGGTTGCTTTTAGCATTTCTAGTTTTCAATGGATTGTATGTGTTTTTTTTTAATGCAACTCTACTTCAAGTGGTATCAGAGCTAGAGTTCACGAGTGTGTAAATAGAGCGTCGAAAATGAGGTATTTTACACTAGGATCTGTGGTTAGGGTTTGTGGGAGAAGTGAGAAGAATGTGTCCACAAAGAAACCGTGGTGGTGGAAGAAATATGGTGCCAGAAAAAGATTTCAGATCTTTGCAGAGGTAAGTTCAAGCTCTGTAAGAGGAGCTGCATAGAGGGTTTGAGCCAAGGAGAGAAGAAGGGAGTGAAGATGAATCTAAAGAAGAAGAGGCCCAGTTCGAAGAAGAAGAAGAATGGGCAATAGATCCTGCATAATCCAGATTGTATAAGGCCATATCATAGATTGGAAGGAGACCAAAGTTTGATGTCTCCACATATTTTAGAAATCTCAACCTAGAAGAGTTGATCGATTGGATCAATAACATGGAGGAATACTTCGAGTATGAGGAGGTAGAAGATCTTGAGAGGGTTAAGTTTTCTAAGACCAGGCTAAAGGGTCATGCTATCATATGGTGGAAGGGAGTGCAACTAGATAGAAACAAAAGAGGAAAAGAAAGGATAACAAGGTGGGAGCGGATGGTGGAGAAGTTGAAGAGATAATTTATTCCAGCTGATTACGAGTTGGATCTATTCAATAAAATGCAGGATTTGAGATAATCAAGTAAGTATGTCAAAGAATATATAAAGGATTTCTATAATATCCTTATTATAATAGGCCATTCTGAGGCTAACAAGGAGAAGGTAGCCCATTATATTAATGGGTTAAGAGCAAGTATTCAAGAAGAGTTGAATTTGGTCAGGATGACCACCATTGAAGATGCTTACCAGTTTGCCTTGAAAGTAGAAGAGAAGTTGAATAAGAGGTTTGAAATCAAATAGAGAGGAAGAGGTCGTGGTGGAAGAAATGGTGGGAGAACAAATGGAGGATGGAATGAGGACCAAAAGAAAATTGGGGATACAAGAAATAGTCAAGACAAGAAGGGATAAAATGCTTACCACCCCCGTGAGAAGAATAATAACTACCAAAATAATGGTTACCAAAGAGGAAGAGGAAGGTCTGGATGAGGGTTTCAAAGAGGAGGATTTTTTGGAACCTGTTTCCACTATGGAGAAGAAGGACATCAAGCATACGAGTGTCTACAACACCAAGGAGAAATAAATAGGAGTCCTGAAGGTAATGCCCGAGATGCTATTATTGATGAAGGTGTTAAATCTGAGAACTCTAAAGAAGCAGAAAGAGGAGTACTGATAACAAGGAGATCCTTGTTGAATGAGGAGAAAGATCCAGATTAGAGGAAGTGCTTATTTCGCACAAGGTGTAAATGTGCAGGTAATGTTTGTAATGTTATCATAGATAATGGTAGCATGGATAACCTAGTTGCATAAGGAATGGTTACCAAACTATAGTTAGAGAGGAAGAGACACCCGCATCCATATCATATTGCATGGTTGCAGAAGGACCATAGGGCTTTGTTCAGTGAGCAGTGCTTCGTAAAATTTAATATTGGGAATTACTATGATGAGGTCCTATGTGACATACTACTTATGGATGCTTGCCATTTTCTATTGGGAAGGTCATGGTAGTTTGATCAGTTTGTAATGCACGATGGGCATGCTAACACTTAATCCCTAACAAAGAATGGAGTGCACCATAAGCTGAAGCCCCTAAAGAAGGTGGACAAAAAGGTATGTAGTAATGTCAAAATATATTTAGTTGAAGGTAGAAGGTTTTTGGATGGTTTGAAACATGAGCATATGTGCTATGCATTAATTCCTAGAGTTAGGGAAGAAGAATGCAAAGATACCCCAATAGAAGTCTCAGGTCTATTAGAAGAATTTCTAGATATTATATTAGATAATGTACTAGAGTGTTTTCCACTAGTGAGGAATATCAATCACCATATAGATTTTGTATCAAGATCTAGTTTACCCAATAAGGTAGACCATAGAATGACTCCTGTAGAAAGTGAGGAGCTAAATAGACAAGTCCAAGAGTTGCTAAAAAATGGACTGATTCAGGAGAGCCTGATTCCATGTGCAGTACCAAAGAAATATGGAGAGTGGAGAATGTGTACAGACTTCCAAGCTATTAACAAGATCACCGTAAAATATAGGTTCCCATTGCTAAGGATGGATGACATAATGGACTATTTGAGTGGAGCCAAGTACTTCACAAAGATTGACCTAAAGAGTGGGTACCATCAAATTCATATCAGAGAATGGGATGAGTGGAATACAGCCTTCAAGACCAAAGAGGGTTTGTATGAGTGGTTGGTCATGCCATTTGGGCTAACCAATGTACCAAGCACATTCATATGGTTGATGAATGAGGTACTAAAGGAGTTTTTAGGAAAATTCATCATTGTCTATTTGCATGACATTTTAATATTTAGCAAGACCCTGGAAGAGCATCTGATGCATATCAAAAGAGTTTTTGAGAAGTTGAAAGAGGAGCAACTGCTGATTAATTTGAAGAAACGGTTTTGTGAACGAGTTAGTGTATCTGGGATTTGTTATCTCAGCTGAAGGTCTAAAAATTGACCCAAAAAAAGTGAGGGCTATCATTGAATGGCTACTCCAAGGAGCATAACTGAGGTAATATCATTTCATAGTCTAGAAAGTTTTTACAAAAAAATTATTAGAAATTTTAGTAGTATTTGTGCACCCCTAACGGAAACAATGAGAGGGCATAAAAAAAAAATTAAGTGGACCTTAGGAGTAGATAAGAGCTTTGATATGTTTAAAAATAAGGTCATGGAACAACCTATTTTAGCACTTCCAAATTTTAATAAGGTATTTCAGGTAGACTGTGATGCTAGTGGTAGTGCCATAGGAGCTGTGTTGAGTCAAGAAAGTAAACCTGTTGCTTATTTTAGAGAGAAATTCAATGAATATAGGAAGAAGTATTTTGTATATGATCAGGAGTTTTATGCTATAGTTCAGGCTCTAAATAAGTGGAGGCATAATTTTTTGCCAAATTTTTTTGTTCTATATACTGATCATCAGGCCTTACAGTATATTAATAGCCAAGGGAAACTAAATTAGAGGCACTTAAAGTGGGTTGAGTTTCTATAGTTATACATTTGTGTTGAAGTATAGGAGTGGGAAGTCAACAGAGTTGTAGATGCCTTAAGTAGAAGGCAATTTTTGTTGATATAAATGAAGGTGGAAGTTGTAGGGTTTGACGATTTTAAGGGTTTGTACCCTGAAGATCTTGATTTTTTAGAGGCTTGGAGGGCTTGCTTAGCACCTGTTACTTTAGACAGGACTAAGTGGTTGGATTTTCTAATCCAAGATGGGATGTTGTTTAGAGGAAATAAATTATGCATTCTAAGGAGTTCAATGAGGGAGAACTTGGTCAAGAAGAAGCACAGTGGAGGGTTGGTTGGACACTTTGGTCAAGATAAGACCATTGCCCTCATTAGTGAGAACTACTACTGGCCACACTTGTAGCAAGATGTGAAGAAGTTTATATAGAGTTGCAGAGTATGCCAGATGGCCAAGGGTGTGAGACAGAACACTAGATTATATAATCCGTTACCTTTCCTAGATAGGCCATGGGAGGACATCAACATGGATTTTATTCTTGGGTTACCAAGGACACAGAGGAGGAATAAATCCATATTTGTGGTGTTTGATAGGTTTTCAAATATGGCACATTCTTTTCCCTGCTAGAAAACTAATGATGTAGTTCATGTTGGAGGGTTGTTTTTCAAAGAGATGGTATGCCTACATGGTCTACCAAAGAGTATCATTTTCGACAGGGATACCAAGTTTGTTGGGTATTTCTTGAGGACCTTATGGAAGAAATTGAAGACAAACCTAAAATTTAGTTCTGCATACCACCCATAGACTTTCAGACAAATAGAGGTGGTGAACAGAAGTTTGGGCAATCTACTGAGGTGCTTGGTAGGAGATAAGACCAAGGGATGGGATTTGGTTTTGCCACAGGTAGAATTTGCATACAATAATTCTATCAATAAGAGTAATAATAAATCCCCATTCCATATTGTGTATGGGAGCAACCCAAGGAATGCTTTCGAGTTGAGAAATATGGATAGATGGGAAAAGAGTAGTGTTGAGGTTGAGGACTTTGCAGAGCACCTGAAGAGTCTACATGATGAAGATAAGTAGTATATCAACAAGATGAACACCATATTGTATAAGGCCATATCACATATTAGAAAGAGACCAAATTTTTATGTCTCCACGTATTCTGGAAATCTCAACCCATAAGAGTTGATCAACTGAATCAATGACATGGAGGAATACTTCGAGTATGAGGAGGTAGAAGATCCCGAGAGGGTCAAGTTTGCTAAGACCAAGCTAAAGGTTCATGCTAGCATATGGTGGAATGGAGTGCAGCTAGATAGAAATAAAAGAGAAAAATAAAGGATAACAAGGTGGAAGCGTATGGTGGAGAAATTGAAGAGACAATTTATTCTAGTTGATTACGAGTTGGATCTGCTCAAGAAAATGCAGGGTTTGAGACAATCAAGTAAGTCTATCAAAGAATATACAGAGGAGTTCTATAAGATCCTGATTAGAATAGGCCATTCTAAGGCCAATAAGGAGAAGGTAGCTCATTATATTAATGGGTTAAGTGCTAGTATTTAGGAAGAGTTGAGTTTGGTCAGGATGACCACCATTGAATATGCTTACTAGTTGATGAGGTCTGGAAATGCCTCAATCATAGCATGTTTTGAACATTGAAACTGCCTAAAAACTCTTGTGTTTAATCTGATATGCTAGTTAAGTTGATTTAATATGTTGTGTATTAACTATTTGCATGATCAATGTGTTAGAAATACTATATTCTGATTTTTACAGTTTTTTGCATAGTTTTATGTTACTTTGTCATGACTTGCTAAATGAGAAGTATGCTTAGGTTGATAGCAGCACTTCACTAGTTTTTTTTTTGATGTGTTTCAAGCATTTGTTTATCTAAATCTAGCAAATAGTGCAAGCAAACTATTACTGTGCAGTAGAAACTAGTTTTCCAATGTAAATTCCAGCCAGCTGCCAATGAATGGCAAGGCATGGAATTCACACATGGAGAGAGATGAAGACTATTGCAATCTGATCCTGAGAGCTAACCCACTTGAGAAAAGTAGATGAAATCACTTGAAGAGCACACAATTGTTCATTCTAAAGATATTCGGAATGAGCAGACATCTTCGAAATGAGAAATACAGTCTCTTCGAAATGAGCGGACATCTTCGAAATGAGAAATGCAGTCTCTTCGGAATGAGCCACTTATCTTCGGAATGAGAATAGAAAGTGCTTTTTGACTTGTTGACTGATTTATGATGATGGAAAAAGGGAAAGAAATATTGAAAAGGTTAAGGGAAAATATCTCCCATCTGACTTTGCCATCCTTGCCGACCAAAGCCACCATTTATGGAAAAGATCAATTTTGATCCTCTTCTAGGATAAACCCAGGAAATGTTGCAGCATAATAGGAATAGATATGTAAGATAGGAATGAGATATTCTCAGTTTGTAAGTATATTTTAGGATATCTATAAATATATAGCTCCCATCCAGGTTGAGCTAAGAAGAATGGTAGGGGAAAATAAGCAAGTAGTATAATAATAAGAAAAGTGATCTGTTACAGTCCTATAACAAGGTTTTTAGCAGTAATACTGTAATTATGTTCTTGAATCAATAAAGTGCACTATTTTTATTCATGTTGTTGTGAATGAGTGTGAGTAAGATCTAGAGAGAGAGAAAGACTCATACCTTCTTCTAGACAAGGAGGCTGGCCACTTCCAGACCTAGGAGGAGGACTAACAGTAGGTTTTTATTTTGATTTTGCTGCAACAGAATAAGTTGTAAAACTTGTCATTTCATTTCTTTGTAAATAGCTAACAGTATTTGCAATATTAGTTTATTTCATGATTAGGATAATCTTGTGATTAATGATAAGTTTGGTTGTAATCTCCATTTTCAGCAAAGCTTTCAAATTACTGCAGATTGTCATTTCCAAAATTTACTATTTTTTGCAATTTACTGCATTTTGTGTTTTGTTGTCAACCCCTGCACAGAAGATTGACAACCTTCTATTATAGAGCATTGACAAGATTTAATTTCCATGTTATAATCAGGTTTCCATTGCTGCAAAAGTAAATAGACTTCCTTTCTGCAATCATAATTAGATTTCTAATTTTGCAACTGTAACTAGGGAGTTATTTCTGCAACATAATTAGATTTCATTCTGTAATTGTAATTAGGATTTCATTTCTGTAGTTAGTAATTAGTTTCCATTCTTGCAATTAGATTAAAGTTCAATTTATGCAATTTAGAGATAAAAATGTCCTAAATCCCCCACACAATCGGTTTCACCAATAAGACCTGTTGCTCCCAAATGACCTAAGTTATAGCCCTGTTCACTCCTTCCACAAATAGCCTTGTACACTGCCCTGGATTGACAAATTCATTGAGAATTAATGATGTGCATAATGACAATGCATAATTTTGGCATCATTTTTAGGGAATAGTGTTGCTAGAAGGTGACAACAGTCCAATAGCTGTTAATTAGACTGAGCTGTGAAAATTTAGGATAAAATCTGAATATAACAGTTGGGTAAAGTAACAACTATTGACCTATAATTTATGTCATTCAAGAGTAAACATGAATGAGTAAGCCTAGGGATGAAAAAGGTAGAATTACTCAAAAGGATCCCTGGCTTGTTCCATTAAGAAGATCTTCACGCCTAAGGGGTGAATCACCTGTGTTTGAACTACCAGAAAAATTGAAACAAAAATCACCAGCTTCATCATCATTAGAACATCCTGAGAAAGAAAAATCACCAACTTCATCATCATTAGAACATCCTGAGAAAGAAAAATCATCAGACTCATCATCAACAGAGGATCTTGGACCTCTTGAGAGTGAAATTTGGATAGGTTTAACTGTTCCTAAGGAACATGAAACTATGGCAAAGGGAGGCAATCTAGATAGGGATGGCCAACATGGCTATGTCCATAATGAAGGAGATGATCAGGATATGCCCCAACCTTCCAGAACATTTGAATATCCTATCCATTTGAATCCAACACAAAACTCCCCCATGAAAACCATTTCACCTTCAGTACTTCCAACCTTTCGAGGTGTTGTATCTGAAGATCCCGATCAGTTTTTGTTTGAATTCAAAGTAGTGTGTCAAACCTATGACTATGTAAATGACAATCAAAAACTTAAAGTTTTTCCCTCAACACTCAAGGACTCAGCATTACGCTGGTTCATGAGCTTAGAGCCAAATTCCATCCAAACCTGGGATCAAATGGAAACTGTGTTTTTAGACAAATATCAGGAGTATTGTCATGTAAGGAACAGGAAAGATGAGTTATTCAAGATTAAGCAGGAAGATGATGAAACATTAGAAGACTATCTTGATAGGTTCTCCTTTGTTCAAAGGAGATGTGGACTTGTAGAACCTGAGTTATGCAAAACCATATTTTTGAGAGGATTACAAGATGAATCCAGAGAAGTATTGGATTTGATGGGAAAAGGGGATGTAAATACTCTCAGTAATGAGGAAATTGTGGGTCTCTATAGGAATTACTCTCGCACTAAGTAGGGAAGAAGAAAAAAAGTACAAATGGCACTGATGTGAAGGACCTAATAGAGGAACTTGCAAATTTTAAAACTGATATTCTAGTGCAATTGAACACAACTTTGGGAGAAATGTCTACAAAAGCAAAAACCATAGAACCTTTGGCAATTTATTGCCCAAGATGTAGAAATAAACATGCTTTGCAAGAATGTCCTTTGAATAAAACATCTATCTCAGCCATTTGTAGTATCTATTTGAAGAAGCATTTGACTGATAAATGCCACCTGCTACCACAACTCAAAACTATGTTAGAGAGTCAGACTGAGGAACTCAACTATGTTGGACCAAAACAAGGGGGAAATTTCTCTCAGAACCAAAATCCCCCTCGTTTTCCTACAAATTGGGGGCATAATCCTTGGACTATGCCTTGGGGACAATCGGAACCACCCCAACGTCCTTGGAATTATTCTCAATGGACAAATTCCCAAGAATGGCCACAAACAAGTTGGAGTAATCCAACCTGGAATCAAAATCAGAATAACCCATCATGGAATCAAAACAACCCACCCTAGAATAAGAATTAGACTAATCCACATTGGATGCAAAATCAACCATAGTGGAGTCAGCAATACCAGTCCTATCCAAGGCAACAAAGAAATCAAGGTCAAACTCAGCATTTGTTGCCTGCACCTAATCAAAATTTTCAAGAAAAACAAAATCAACCACAACAAACACAATAGGTGAAACAACCTCAACTTCTAGCTCAACCAAGTCACTAATCCAAACAACATGAGACAAGCATCCCCTGTCTATGTGGTTGAAGTTGAAGAAAATGCTGAAATAAATGTTCTTGATTGTAGTAACATCCAACTTCGTTCAGGAAAAGTTGTACCTGAACCTGTTTCAACTAAAATCAAGGAAAATGAAAAGCAAGAACCTTTGGAACCAGTTAGAGTTAAACCAACAATAGAGAAAGAAGAAGAAAAAATAGAACCACAGGCAGAACAATTACCTTCATCAAGGATAATTCCATATCCTGAAAGATTCAATACCACAACAAAAAATTTTGAGTCAGACTTGGTCAAGGAACTTAGAAAGTTAACTATATCATTGCCCTTATTGCAAGCCATTAAGGATATACCAGTGATTAAAAGTACTATCCAAGATTTGTGCATTAGAAGAGCAAGAAGAAAAAAGAAAGCATTTCCCAAGACTGTTCAGGTTGAAGGAAAGATAGTTGATCTCTTTTCCGAAAAACTAGTACCTCCAAAGTATAGTGACCCAGGGAGTCCAGTTATCATAGTTACCATAGGCTCAGCACCAATATCAAATGTCTTAGTAGATCTAGGAGCTGCAATAAATGTCATGACCAAGGATATAATGGAACAATTACAGCTCAAACATCTTAGTCCCACATTTACAGTTTTAGAAATGGTTGATAGGTCAGTTGCAAAACCTGAAGGTATCATTGAAGATGTCCCTATAGAAGTCTCTTCTTGGGAATTCCCTATAGATTTTTTGGTTTTACAACCAAGAAATTCAGCACATGGATATCCCATCATTCTGGGAAGACCTTGGCTTGCAACTACAGTAGCCTTCATAGACTATAGATCTGGAAAAATGACCATTTCAAATGGTATTGATCTAAAACAGATCTCTCTGTATCCTCTTGCAAGACCCTCTAGCAATTTTTTAGGTCAGTTATGGTTTCCTGACTCAGATGAAGAACCATAAGAGGTTATTTCCACACTAGCCACCTTGGTAGTAAGGGAACACACAAAAGACCTCCATGACATAGAAACTTTAGAGAATGAAACTATCCTAATGAATGTTCTGCATGAACAAGGATTAGAAGAGGAAGCAATAAATATCCATCAGTTGTTAGGGAATGAGGAGAACCAAAATTTTGAAGGTGAGCCATCTGTACTATCATAGGAAACATCAGTTTCACTACCACATGGGTGGCACCATCACCTTATTTTCCCTTCTCACTATTCCATACAAGATATGCTTCCATTAGAAATCAATGAAACAGAAACTTCTTATTTCCTCCCATCTCATCATTGCCCTCTTAACTCCCTAATCACCAAGTATGAAGAAGTGAATTCAGTCCTTCCAAATACAAAACAAATAGAAGTCCATCCAGGAAAATTACTGAACATTAACAACTGGCTTACTAGGGAAGAGGAAGAAAAATTGATAACTATTTTGCAGAAGCATGTTCATGCTTTTGCTTGGGACTACAAGGATATGTCAGGAATTCACCCTGATATATGCACCCACAGGATTTATACTGGAAGAAGTCAAGCCGATAAGACAACCCCGGAGAAGACCGAATCTTGCCTTGAGGGATATTGTAAAGGAAGAAATTGAAAAACTTCTGGAGGTAGGATTCATTTACCCAATTTTTGATAGCCAGTGGGTCTCTCCATTGGTTATAGTTCCTAAGAAAAATGGAAAAATGAGAGTATGTGTAGACTATAGAGAGCTGAACAAAGTAACATACAAAGACCATTTTCCATTACCTTTCATAGATCAGGTGTTAGATACCCTTGCTTGGAAAGAAATACTTTTGTTTTCTTGATGGATTTAGTGGGTATAATCAAATTCAGGTTGCACTTGAAGATCAAGAGAAAACAACCTTTACCTGTCCATGGGGAACATTTTCCTATAGGGTTTTACCTTTTGGTTTGTGTAATGCCCTAGCAACATTTCAGTGAGCAGTCTTAGCAATTTTTTCTGATCTGACTACCAAAAGTGTTGAGATATACATGGATGATTTCACAGTATGTGGACAGACTTTTGACTTTACATTAGAAAACCTTGATAGAGTTTTAACTCACTATGAAACATACCAGTTATCCTTGAATCCAGACAAATGTTTTATGATGATGGAGGAAGGAATAGTTCTTGGTCATAACATCTCTCTTCAAGGGATCCAAGTTGATCCAAAGAAGGTGGAAATTATCAAGAATATTCTTCCTCCTAAAACTTAGACTGATGTCAGAAGCTTCCTAGGACACATTGGTTTTTACCGTAGGTTTATTCCCAGCTTTAGCACAATAGCCAATCCCATGTTTGCCCTATTGACTAAAGATTCTGAATTCTCCTGGACTGCAAGGTGTCAAGAATCATTTGAAGCTTTGAAAGAGAAATTAGTAACTCCACCTATGTTAAGAGGACCTAATTGGACATTACCATTTCACATACAGGCTGATGCTTCCAATACTGCAATTGGAGCAGCATTAGGACAAATTGACAATGGTGAACACTATGCCATCTACTACATTAGCAAGAATTTGATAGGAGCTGAGAAAAATTATACCACAACTGAGAAGGAATTCTTGGCAGTAATTTATGCCATCAACAAATTCAGGCATTACATCATAGGTTATCAAATATTCATTCACACAGATCACACAACCATTAAGTATTTGATGAATAAGCCTATGGTAAGTGCAAGAATTATTCGTTGGTTACTGTTGCTACAAGAATTTGATATCACAATAATCAACAAACCAGGAAAAGCTAATGTTGTAGCAGATTTCTTGTCCAAGTTGCAAAACACAGAGGAAGGGGAATTAGTTGAGGACACTTTTCCTGATGAAAAATTATTTGCTATATCTGTCCAATCACCTTGGTTTGTGGATATAGCCAATTACTTGGTCACAGGGAAAGTTCCTCCACATTTCACTTCAAAACAGAAAAAACAATTGATCAAACAAAGTTCTTCCTTTGAGTGGATTAAGGGTATACTTTTTAAGTGCAGTCCTGACCATGTGTTACACAGGTGCATCCGAAAGGATGAGGTATATGATATCCTTAGGGCTTGTCATGATGAACCCTCAGGTGGACACTATTCTGTAAAAAGCACAATTAGAAAAATTTTAGGGACAGGATATTATTGGCCATCTCTTCACAAGGATGTGAAAAAGTACATCAAGCATTGTGATGCATGCCAAAGAATGGGGAAACCCACTCATACAAATGAAATGCCACTACAACCTCAATTGGTTTTAGAGCCATTTGAGAGGTGGGGGCTTGATTTTGTAGGACCTATTGATCCACCTTCTCAAGGAAAGGTGCATATTCTAGTATGCACTGATTACCTGACAAAGTGGGTAGAGGTGCGTGCTTTCAAACATGCTCGTGAAGAGAAGGTCACCGATTTCTTGTATACTCAAATTTTTCAGAGATTTGGAGCTCCACGGTCTATCACCACAGACCAAGGACCCCAATTTGCATCTAAAGTCATTGAGGCTTTTACAGAATTATATGAAATCAAACATAGGAAATCATCACCTTACCACCCATAAGCAAATGGCCAGGTTGAAGTAACAAACAGGGAACTGGAATGAATCTTGACAAAAATAGTAGCTTTTCATAGGAGAAACTGGCTAGATAAATTACCTGAAGTAGTTTGGGCTTACAATACTGCTTGGAAATCCACTACTGGATTCACACCTTATGAACTAGTTTTTGGTAAAAAGCCCCTCCTACCTATTGAATTTGAGCTACTAACATTGTGCACAACATTGGAAATTGGGATTGAATTGTCATAGGCATAGACGGATAGGATTCTATAGCTGAATGCATTGGATGAACTTCGGTTGGATGCTCTGCACCAAACTAAAGTAATTCAGGAGCAGAGGAAGCTGTGGCATGACAATCACATTCAAAAGAGGAAATTTTAGCAAGGAGATTGGGCTTTGCTGTTTGATTCTCGCTATGAGGACTTCCCTGGAAAGCTGAGAACTAGATGGCTTGGACCTTACCAGATTGAAGAGGTATTTGACAATGGAGCAGCTCTTCTATCTCCTATTGATGGGTCACAGAGAAAGTTGGTAGTGAATGGACATCACCTTAGGGTGTACCATACACCTCTGACTAAAGAGGAATTCTTGCAGTAGCTTGACAGTTTGGATGCACAACAGGTGGAAGAGATTCCCTCTTCCACTTCAATAAAATCAACATGATCATGGATTTCAAGAAAAGCAAAAAAATAAAAAAAAATTAGAAAAAGCAGAAAACAAAAAGATGAATAAATTATGATCGTGAATTCCTTCATGGGCATGATTTCAGGGAAATCATGAATTCCTTCATGGGCATAATCAGAATAAATAAAAAAAAAAATAGAGAGAAAAGGAGAGGTAAAAAAAAAAAAGAAAAAAGAGAGAAAAATGAATAGCTCAGCAGTGAAAACCTTTCCTAAGGCACTACTGAGTTGGTATGCATGAAAACCAGTTTTCTGGCATGCATAACCTTGAAAATTTTTGAATCATCATTGTACAAATTCACCAACTACACTTGTTTTGAAATATTGCAGAAAATCTCAGCAGAACATCAACAGAAGCAGTCATTCTTCAAAACTTGCATTAACTTGTTTTAATCAGGTATATATTTCTTACATTTCTTCATTGTAAATGATTGGTATGTAGTATATAACAATTAACCATTAGCATAAAAGGTATCCATAAGATTTGGCATATTTAAAACATGTTTTGAGAAGGAGAATATTGGTTTCTGCCTAATCTTCGGAAGGAGAATGCCAAAAATAGTGCCTGCTATCTTCTTCAGAATGACTGTTGCACTTTGTCTTCGGAATGAAATTGTCTTCGGAATGACTGTTGCACTTTGTATTCGGAATGAAATTGTCTTCGAATGACAGTAGAATGAATGTTGCACTTTTTCTTTGAAATGAAGCTTTGTCTTCGGAATGAATACTTGTCTTCAGAATGAAACTTTGTCTTTGGAATGAAGCTTTGTCTTCATAATGAGGACTTGTCTTTAGAATGAAACTTTGTCTTCGGAATGAGGATTTGCCTTCGCAATGAAGCATGATCTTCGGAATGAGGACTTGTCTTCAGAATGAAATTTTATCTACGGAATGAGGAATTGTTTTTGCAATAAAACATAATCTTCGGAATGAGCATTCAATAGGATATTTCCACGTGGCATCCAAGAAGGAGGAAAATATACGATCAAGTAAAATTCTTTGACTGCATATGATAAATGACACGTGTCAGTTAAGATGTGATTGTCTTATCTTGTACCCATTAAGGAAGTACCAGAATCACGGGAACATGACCAACACATGCCACCATTATTCGATGCTGATAATCATGCACATGAAAATCTACGGGCGAAACAGAGGAACTAAAACCAAGTGAGGTGGATCTGACGACAAGGACATCTGTGCAATCATTAATGGACAGGTGTTCAGAGAAGAAATAGAAATGCATGCCACCCTTCCTTCCGAAGACATATTTTCTAACGCAAAATGATTATGAGGTACAGTGCCGATATTGCAGTTCATTTCGAAGAAGAAAAATAGGGCAATTGAAAACCTAAAAACAAACCCTACAAGTCTAAAAAAACCAGAAAACAATGATCCAACGGAAGAGTAGCAGCAAAAGTGAGTTTTTTTAACATACCAAAATAGGAAAATGGGACGAAAGACAAATATGGAACCAACAGATACCACCCACCTTCGATAAAATCCAGAAGTGCTACAAATTTTTGAATATGGAGGGCTTATGCCATTTTTGGACAAATTTAATGGGTCCTCTGAAGATTTGGTCGGCATGTTCACTCACACATTCATAAATAACCGGGCACACATTAATGGCATGACAATTGAGGTAACCCCTGAAGTTTTAAGTCAAATTATTGAGCTTCCATTAGAGGGTCTTCAAATTTCTAGATCTAGCAAAAATACACTGGCAAATGTAGTTAGTCAATTTTTGGAAGAAAACGATAGGGAGCCAGAATACTTAATACACAACAACACATGCAAGGGGGTAAAAAGGGCCAGCCTACAAGAACCCCGGGATGAAGTGGCCACATGGGTAGTAAAATTTTTAACCTGTGAAGGGCAATATGTACTTTTATCAGGGCATCATCTCAAAATTTTGAACCACCTAAGACATGGTAGGCAACAACCAGAAGTTAGGGTAAATCTTCCCCTGTATCTGCACCAGGAGTTGAAAAATATGGAAAAATGATATCAAGAAGGAAAAGGGAGCCCTCGCCACCATGGTATTATTAAATTATTCTGCCAGCATCATTTTAGAGGAAACCCTAGAAGCTTTGATAGGTTTTATTCTACTCTGAATGATGTAGTTTTTGGAAACGAGGATGAGGAGGAAGAAGAAATAGATGCTGCCATAGATGTTGTTGTAGAAGAAGAAATAGATACTACCATAGATGCTATTGTAGAGGAGGAAACACACCCAACAGAAGCAATAGAGCACCTTTCTCCAGAACCTTCAACCTCACAAGCTAAGAAACAAAAGAAGAGAGGGCCTAGAACCGGTAGTCTAAAGAAAAAATAGAAGAAAGTTCATTTTTCTGAAGATGTTAATAAGGGAGTGAAGTGCCTAGAAAAATAGGAGAAGAGACAACAAAGGGAAACATAAGCACTCCCACTAGAATCTGAAACTGTCCCCACAACCCCTGCTATCACCAAAAAATAGAGCAAAAAGAAAAAATTTATAGCAGGAACTAGGAGGTCTACAAGACTCCATTTGAGAGAAATAGAAGAACAGGTGATAGAAGAAGAAGGTGGACAAGGTAGTCCAGATGTTACAAAAGTGCAACCAGCCCTTAAATATTTTTTAGAATTCCCTGAATAGATAATTGAGGAAGAGGTTGGGCAAGATAGTTTTGAAGTTGCTACAGTTCAACAGGCCATAGAAAATGTAGATACAATCATAGATAGTTTCATGGAACCTCCTAAACAAGAGCAGATAGCTAAAGCAGAAGATGAGATAGCTATTGAGCCAACTACAGATGATTTATCTGCATCAGATTCTGAATCAAAAATAGAAGAGGTAGACATCACAAAACAACTAAGAGCAACAAAAAGTGTTGTCAAAACACAAACTAAATGGATTGAAGAAAAAGAAAATATCATTGAAATGCAAGAAAAGAAGATTGCAAAATTACAACAGGAAGTGGCAGAATTGAGGAAGAGGCTGTCACAGTCTGAAGAACAGCCAACTATATCTATTGATGAGGATGATTTGGCTCAATTACTTATGGATTTATCTAGGGCAGATGACTCTTTTGAGGTAGACATAGGTGCTCATTTTGAAGCAGTGCCCTTTCATTCTAAAGAAGTGCCCTTCCATTCTGAAGCATTGCCTTCTCATTCTGAAGATGCTCCAAAATTGATAAAGAGCATAGAAAGGAATATTGGAGATGAGTCACAGTAGGAAACACCAGCACAAGAGCAGTCTAAATAGCAACATGAAATTGTTCAAGTAAGTACTCCTTCAAATGAGATTTCTATATTTAAAATTGTTATACCTTCAATCAACGTAGAGGATAAGGGGGTACAAGTAGAATTGTTGTCTGATAACCAACCAGTGGAGATAGCAAAAAAAGGGGTACAAGTGGAATTGTTGTCTGATGACCAACCAGTAGAAATAGTAGAAAAGGGGATACAAGTAGAATTATTATTAGATGACCAACCAGTGGAAGTAGCAGAAAAAGGGGTTTAGGTAGATCTGCTACCCAGATTTCCACCTGTAGTTAGACCACCCAATACTGTATCCCTAGAGCAATATAATACATACATAGCTAGTTGGGTGATCAGATATGAGAAACTTGCCACTAAGGTTGAAAAATTCAAATTGGAAGGTAAATAGTTAGAAGCAAAAGAAACAAAAATCAAGGCATTGAATGAAAAAGTGACTGATTTATGTCAGATTGCTAATTTTTTGGTCCAATTCAGATGGCTGGCCAGATTTTACAGTCTCATTCTGAAGGAGAAATATCTCAGATGGCAGGTCATGAGGATTAGCTCAGGTCTCCCATACAAATTGGACACAACTATAGATTTCTTAGAAGCCTATTTTGACAGCCCTATAGAACAGAAAAACCTCCTATGTGAATTATTTTTACACAGCTTCTTTATTCCAGAAGAGGTAGAGTTTCACCCTCAAATTTACATAGGATATGTTCAACTGAGAGCATTCATGTCCACTTTACAAAATCAGTTTTACTGGGATAAAAAAAAGGTAAAATAAAGAAATTGAATTAAGAGTTGAATTGTTAGTTAGAGCAGTTCAGCCAAATCATCCAATTATCACCAGACAACATTTCACCATGATGAATAGGGAAGATGTAAAAAGGATGTACTTGAGCAATTTGAGGGATTGTGTGACCAAATTCCAAAATTTTTGTAATAACAGTTTTGTTCCAGCATTATCATTTTGCAAAAATAGATGGGCAAAACTTTCCATGTCTTTATAGAAAAGGGAACCTATCTCCCCCATTAACCTAGAATGGTCTAGAAGAAGGGCAGAAGGAGTGATACAACTGATTGAAATCATGCAACATCACTGGATAGGTCTCAGATTTAGGCCTCCAACCATCATTACTCCAGTTCCCTTCTATTTTGACGAAGATCCTCAACCTGATGATCAGTTTGAAGAATGGCTCAGAAACCTTCAAGAGAATAGGGGATATTATATAGGCACAAAATTGTTCTACAGATCATGGAATTTGAATATGGATATATGTGATTCTATAGCCCAATAGAATGCATGAGGACATGCATTAATATAAGTTGGGGGGAAAATGATGAGGCCTGGAAATGCCTCAATCATAGCATGTTTTGAACATTGAAACTGCCTAAAAACTCTTGTGTTTAATCTGATATGCTAGTTAAGTTGATTTAATATGTTGTGTATTAACTGTTTGCATGATCAATGTGTTAGAAATACTATATTCTAATTTTTACAGTTTTTTGCATAGTTTTATGTTACTTTGTCATGACTTGCTAAATGAGAAGTATGCTTAGGTTGATAGCAGCACTTCACTAGTTTTTTTTTATGTGTTTCAAGCATTTGTTTATCTAAATCTAGCAAATAGTGCAAGCAAACTGTTACTATGCAGCAGAAACTAGTTTTCCAATGTAAATTCCAACCAGCTACCAATGAATGGCAAGGCATGGAATTCACACATGGAGAGAGATGAAGACTATTGCAATCTGATATTAAGAGCTAACCCACCTGAGAAAAGCAGATGAAATCACTTGAAGAGCACACAATTGTTCATTCCGAAGATCTTTGGAATGAGCAGACATCTTCGAAATGAGAAATACAGTCTCTTCGAAATGAGCGGACATCTTCGGAATGAGAAATGCAGTCTCTTCGAAATGAGCCACTTATCTTCGGAATGAGAACAGAAAGTGCTTTTTGACTTGTTGACTGATTTATGATGATGGAAAAAGGGAAAGAAATATTGAAAAGGTTAAGGGAAAATATCTCCCATCTGACTTTGTCGTCCTTGCCGACCAAAGCCACCATTTATGGAAAAGATCAATTTTGATCCTCTTCTAGGATAAACCCAGGAATTGCTGTAGCATAATAGGAATAGATCTGTAAGATAGGAATGAGATATTCTCAGTTTGTAAGTAGATTTTAGGATATCTATAAATATATAGCTCCCATCCAAGTTGAGCTAAGAAGAATGGTAGGGAAAAATAAGCAAGAAGTATAATAATAAGAAAAGTGATCACATACAGTCTTGTAACAGGGTTTTTAGCAGAGAATATTGTAATTATGTTCTTGAATCAATAAAGTGCACTATTTTTATTCATGTTGTTGTGAATGAGTGTGAGTAAGATCTGGAGAGAGAGAAAGACTCATACCTTCTTCTGGACAAGGAGGCTGGCCACTTCCAGACCTAGGAGGAGGACTAACAACAAGTTTTTATTCTGATTTTGCTACAGTAGAATAAGTTGTAAAACTTGTCATTTCATTTATTTATAAAAAGCTAAAAGTCTTTGCAATCTTAGTTTATTTCATGATTAGGATAATCTTGTGATTAATGATAAGTTTGGTTGTAATCTCCATTTTCAGCAAAGCTTTCAAATTACTACAGATTGTCATTTCCAAAATTTATTGTTTTCTGCAATTTATTGCATTTTGTGTTTTGCTGTCAACCCCTGCATAGAAGATTGACAACCTTCTATTACAGAGCATTGATAAGACTTAATTTCCATGTTATAATCAGGTTTCCATTGCTGCAAAAGTAAATAGACTTCCTTTCTGCAATCATAATTAGATTTCTAATTCTACAACTGTAACTAGGGAGTTATTTCTGCAACATAATTAGATTTCATTATGTAATTGTAATTAGGATTTCATTTCTATAGTTAGTAATTAGTTTCCATTCCTGTAATTAGATTAAAGTTCAATTTATGCAATTTAGAGATAAAAATTTCCTAAATCCCCCACACAATCGGTTTCACCAATAAGACCTGTTGCTCCCAAATGACCTAAGTTATAGCCCTGTTCACTCATTCTTCCACAAATAGCCTTGTACACTGCCCTGGATTGACAAATTCATTGAGAATTAATGATGTGCATAATGACAACGCATCACCAGTTTGCCTTGAAGGTAGAAGAGAAGTTGAACAAGAGGTTTGAAAGCAAACAGAGAGGAAGAGGTCATGGTGGAAGAACTGGTGGGAGAACAAATGGAGGATGGAATGAGGACCAAAAGAAAACTAGGGATACAAGCAACAGTCAAGACCAGAAGGGAGAAAATGCTTACCGCCCCTGTGAGTAGAATAATAACTACCAAAATAATGGTTACTAGAGAGGAAGAGGAAGGTCTGGACGAGGGTTTGGAAGAGGAGGATTTCATGGAACCTGTTTCCACTATGGAGAAGAAGGACATCGAGCATACGAGTGTCCACAACACCAAGGAGGAACAAATAGGAGGCCTGAAGGTAATGCTCGAGCTACTATTGTTGATGAAGGTGTTGAATCTGAGCACTCTAAAGAAGCAGAAAGAGGAGAAGTACTAATAACAAGGAGAGCCTTGCTGAATGAGGAGAAAGATCCAGATCAGAGGAAGAGCTTATTTTGCACAAGGTGTAAATGTGCAGGTAAGGTCTGTAATGTTATCATAGATAATGGTAGCATGGATAACCTAGTTGTAGAAGGAATGGTTACCAAACTATAGTTAGAGAGGAAGAGACACCCGCATCCATATCGGATTGTGTGGTTGTAGAAGGACCATAGGGCTTTGGTCAGTGAGTAGTGCTTGGTAAAATTTAATATTGGGAATTACTATGATGAGGTCCTGTGTGACATCCTACCTATGGATGCTTGCCATTTGCTATTGGGAAGGCCATGGTAGTTTGATCAATGTGCAATGCACGATGGGCGTGCCAACACTTACTCCCTAACAAAGAATGGAGTGCGCCATAAGTTGAAGCCCCTAAAGGAGGTGGACGAAAAGGTATGTAGTAGCCAAGTTTGTGGGGAGGTTTGGGGTTAGGGGGGGGGGGGAGGGGGAATTGGGGGGCCGGGGGGGGGGGGGGGGGGGGGGGGGGGGAGAGGGGGGGGGGAGGGGGGGGGGGGGGCGGGAAGGGGGGGGGGGGGGGGGGGATGCCAAGGATGGATGACATTATGGACTGTTTGAGTGGAGCCAAGTACTTCACAAAGATTGACCTGAAGAGTGGGTACCATCAAATTCATGTCAGAGAAGGGGATGAGTGGAAGACAACCTTCAAGACCAGAGAGGGTTTGTATGAGTGGTTGGTCATGCCATTTGGGCTAACCAATGCACCAAGCACATTCATGCGGTTGATGAATGAGGTATTGAAGGAGTTTTTAGGAAAAATTCATCATTGTCTATTTGGATGACATTTTAATATTTAGCAAGACCCTGGAAGAGCACCTGATGCATATCAGAAGAGTTTTTGAGAAGTTGAGGGAGGAGCAATTGCTAATTAATTTGAAGAAGTGCAGTTTTGTGAAGAAGGAGTTAGTGTATCTGGGATTTTTCATCTCAGCTGAAGGTCTAAAAATGGACCCAAAAAAGGTGAGGGCTATCATTGAATGGCCTACTCCAAGGAGCATAACTGAGGTAAGATCATTTCATGGTCTAGCAAGTTTTTACAGAAAATTTATTAGAAATTTTAGCAGTATTTGTGCACCCCTAATAGAAACAATGAGAGGGGATAAGAAAGAATTTAAGTGGACCTTAGGAGTAGATAAGAGCTTTGATATGTTGAAAAATAAGGTCATAGAACAACCTATTTTAGCACTTCCAAATTTCAATAAGGTATTTTAGGTAGATTGTGATGCTAGTGGTAGTGCCATAGGAGCTGTGTTGAGTCAAGAAAGTAAACATGTTGCTTATTTTAGTGAGAAACTCAATGATGCTAGGAAGAAGTATTATGTATATGATCAGGAGTTTTATGCTATAGTTTAGGCTCTAAATAAGTGGAGGCATTATTTGTTGCCAAAAGAGTTTGTTCTATATACTGATCATTAGGCCTTACAGTATATTAATAGCCAAGGGAAGCTAAATCAGAGGCACTTAAAGTGGGTTGAGTTTCTACAGAGTTATACCTTTGTGTTGAAGCATAGGAGTGGGAAGTCAAATAGAGTTGCAGATGCCTTAAGTAGAAGGTAGTGTTTATTGATAGAAATGAAGGTGGAAGTTGTAGGGTTTGATGAACTTAAGGGTTTGTACCCTGAATATCCTGATTTTGTAGAGGCTTGGAGGGCTTGCTTAGCACTTGTTACTTTAGATAGGACTAAGTGGTTGGATTTTCTAATCCAATATGGGATGTTGTTAAGAGGAAATCAATTATGCATTCCAAGGAGTTCAATGAGGGAGAATCTGGTCAAGGAGAAGCACAGTGGAGGGTTGGCTAGACACTTTGGTCGAGATAAGACCATTGCCCTCATTAGTGAGAACTACTATTGGCCACAGTTGCAGCAAGATGTGAAGAAGTTTGTATAGAGTTGCAGAGTATGCTAGATGGCCAAGGGTGTGAGACAGAACACTAGATTATATCAGCCATTACCTGTACCAGAGAGGCCATGGGAGGACATCAGCATGGATTTTGTTCTTGGCTTACCAAGGACATAGAGGAGGAATGACTCCATATTTGTGGTGGTTGACAGGTTTTCAAAGATGGCACATTTTATTCCCTATTAGAAAACTAATGATGCAGTTCATGTTGTAGGGTTGTTTTTCAAAGAGGTGGTACAACTACATGGTCTACCAAAGAGTATCATTTCCAACAAGGATACCAAGTTTATTGGGTATTTCTAGAGGACCTTATGGAAGAAATTGAAGACAGACCTAAAATTTAGTTCTACATACCACCCATAGACTAAAAAAAAGGTGGTGAATAGAAGTTTGGGTAATCTACTAAGATGCTTGGTAGGAGATAAGCCCAAGGGATGGGATTTGGTTTTGCCATAGGCAGAATTTGCATACAATAATTCTATCAATAGGAGTACTAACAAATCTCCATTCCATATTGTGTATGGGAGCAGCCCAAGGAATGCTTCTGAGTTGAGAAATATGGACAGAGGGGAAAAGAGCAGTGTTGAGGTTGAGGACTTTGCAGAGCACCTAAAGAGCCTGCATGATGAAGTGAAGCAACATATCAACAAGATGAACACTCAGTACAAGACAAGAGCAGACTAGAAGCGATGAATTAAGGAGTTCCAAGTGGGAGATCAAGTTATGGTTCACTTGAGAAAGGAAATATTTCCTACTAAAACCTACAACAAGTTAAAAATGAAGAAGTTTGGACCATGCAGGTTCAGAGAAATGAGATTCAGGGAATGCCTATGAGGTAGAATTGCCAAGTGGGCTAAATATATCACATGTGTTCAACATTTCAGATTTGGGAGAATATCATGAAGGTGACAATAATGGCGGACCAGTCATAGAATTATGGAGTATTCCCACATCTACTCTAGAGATAGAAGAGATAGAAGAGGTCCTAGATACCCATGTAGGCAAAAGCACAAGAAATAGGCAGTATGCAGAATATATGGTTAAGTGGAAGGGCAGGCCTATTGAAGATTCATCTTGGTTGTCGAAGGCTGAGGTTGAATGCCTTGGTTTTCTTCCAACAACAAAGAAGTGAAGGTCACTTCTCAATTTACCCTGGGTGTCTGATGCAGGAGCATCCAATGGTGTAAAAGTGATCTTGCATCACCCAAAAAATATTGTAATTGTTTAATTTTGTAAAACTAGTAAAAACTAGTAAAACTAGTTTTTCTTGTAGGAGATTTTTAAAGGTCTTAGAGGTCGAATTTGAGGATTTTTGGCTAGACGAGCCTTGGCACAAAGATCAAAGTATCACCCCACTTAGCTCATTTCATGTCATTTCTGAAAATATGTTGTAATAGTCAATCGGGTCAACGAGCGCGAAGTTATGACCTTCGCAAGTTGCCCCAAATTTCAAATTTGAAATTTCAAGTTTTAGGTGGGAAAAAAGGGGAAAATAGGGCATAAGTGGGAATTTTCGAAATTGTAAAAGGGATCTTCTTTTGGGATCCTCATTTTTAGCATGAAAGTAATGGAAATATTTGGCTCCTTTTAGCATTTCTAGTTTTTAGTGGATTGTATGTGTTTTTTTTATGCAACTCTGCTTCAAGTGGTATTAGAGCGAGAGTTCCTGAGTGTGTAAATAGAGCATCGAACGTGAGGTAGTTTACACCAGGATCTATGGTTAGGGTTTGTGGGAGAAGTGAGCAGAATGCCTCCATGAAGAAACCATGGTGGTGGGAGAAATATGGTGCTAGAAGAAGATTTCAGATCTTTGCAGAGGTAAGTTCAAGCTCTGCAAGAGGAGCTGCGTAGAGGGTTTGAGCCAAGGAGAGAAGAAGGGAGTGAAGATGAAGCTGAAGAAGAAGAGGTAGTAGATCCTGCACAAGCCAGATTGTATAAGGCCATATCATATATTGGAAAGAGACCGAAGTTTGATGTCTCCACGTATTCTAGAAATCTCAACCCAGAAGAGTTGATCGACTAGATCAATGACATGGAGGAATACTTCGAGTATGAGGAGGTAGAAGATCCCGAGAGGGTCAAGTTTTCTAAGACCAAGCTGAAGGGTCATGCTAGCATATGGTGGAAGGGAGTGCAGCTAGACAGAAACAAAAGAGGAAAAGAAAGGATAACAAGGTGGGAGTGGATGGTGGAGAAGTTGAAGAGATAATTTATTCTAGTTGATTACGAGTTGGATCTGCTCAAGAAAATGTAGGGTTTGAGACAATCGAGTAAGTCTATCAAAGAATATACAGAGGAGTTCTATAAGATCCTGATTAGAATAGGCCATTCTGAGGCCAACAAGGAGAAGGTAGCCCATTATATTAATGGGTTAAGAGCAAGTATTCAAGAAGAGTTGAGTTTGGTCAGGATGACCACCATTGAAGATGCTTACCAGTTTGCCTTGAAGGTAGAAGAGAAGTTGAACAAGAGGTTTGAAAGCAAACAGAGAGGAAGAGGTCATGGTGGAAGAACTGGTGGGAGAACAAATGGAGGATGGAATGAGGACCAAAAGAAAACTGGGGATACAAGCAACAATCAAGACCAGAAGGGAGAAAATGCTTACCGCCCCCATGAGCAGAATAATAACTACCAAAATAATGGTTACCGGAGAGGAAGAGGAAGGTCTGGACGAGGGTTTGGAAGAGGAGGATTTCATGGAACCTGTTTCCACTATGGAGAAGAAGGACATCGAGCATACGAGTGTCCACAACACCAAGGAGGAACAAATAGGAGGCCTGAAGGTAATTCCCGAGCTGCTATTGTTGATGAAGGTGTTGAATATGAGCACTCTAAAGAAGCAGAAAGAGGAGAAGTACTGATAAAAAGGAGAGCCTTGCTGAATGAGGAGAAAGATCTAGATCAGAGGAAGAGCTTATTTTGCACAAGGTGTAAATGTGCAGGTAAGGTCTATAATGTTATCATAGATAATGGTAGCACAGATAACCTAGTTGCAGAAGGAATGGTTACCAAACTACAGTTAGAGAGGAAGAGACACCCGCATCCATATCGGATTGCGTGGTTGTAGAAGGACCATAGGGCTTTGGTCAGTGAGAAGTGCTTGGTAAAATTTAATATTGGGAATTACTGTGATGAGGTCCTATGTGACATCCTACCTATGGATGCTTGCCATTTGCTATTGGGAAGGCCATGGCAGTTTGATCGGTGTGCAATGCATGATGGGCGTGCCAACACTTACTCCCTGACAAAGAATGGAGTGCGCCATAAGCTGAAGCCCCTAAAGGAGGTGGATGAAAAGGTATGTAGTAGTGCCAGAATATGTTTAGTTGAAGGTAGAAGGTTTTTGGATGGTTTGAAACATGAGCATATGTGCTATGCATTAATTCCTAGAGTTAGGGAAGAAGAATGCAAAGATACCCCAGTAGAAGTCTCAAGTCTGTTAGAAGAATTTCTAGATATTATATCAGATAATGTACCAGAGGGTTTGCCACCAGTGAGGAAGATCAGTCACCATATAGATTTGGTACCAGGATCTAGTTTACCCAATAAGGCAGCCCATAGAATGACTCCTGTAGAAAGTGAGGAGCTAAACAGACAAGTCCAAGAGTTGCTAAAAAAGGGACTGATTCGGGAGAGCCTGAGTCCATGTGCAGTACCTATAGTACTAGCACCAAAGAAATATGGAGAGTGGAGAATGTGTACAGACTCCCGAGCTATTAACAAGATCACCATAAAATATAGGTTCCCATTGCCAAGGATGGATGACATTATGGACTGTTTGAGTGGAGCCAAGTACTTCACAAAGATTGACCTGAAGAGTGGGTACCATCAAATTCATGTCAGAGAAGGGGATGAGTGGAAGACAACCTTCAAGACTAGAGAGGGTTTGTATGAGTGGTTGGTCATGCCATTTGGGCTAACCAATGCACCAAGCACATTCATGCGGTTGATGAATGAGGTATTGAAGGAGTTTTTAGGAAAATTCATCATTGTCTATTTGGATGACATTTTAATATTTAGCAAGACCCTGGAAGAGCATCTGATGCATATCAGAAGAGTTTTTGAGAAGTTGAAGGAGGAGCAATTGTTGATTAATTTGAAGAAGTGCAGTTTTGTGAAGGAGTTAGTGTATCTAGGATTTGTTATCTCAATTGAAGGTCTAAAAATGGACCCAAAAAAGGTGAGGGCTATCATTGAATGGCCTACTCCAAGGAGCATAACTGAGGTAAGATCATTTCATGGTCTAGCAAGTTTTTACAAAAAATTTATTAGAAATTTTAGCAATATTTGTGCACCCCTAACAGAAACAATGAGAGGGGATAAGAAAGAATTTAAGTGGACCTTAGGAGCAGATAAGAGCTTTGATATGTTGAAAAAGAAGGTCACAGAACAACCTATTTTAGCACTTCCAGATTTCAATAAGGTATTTCAGGTAGACTGTGATGCTAGTGGTAGTGCCATAGGAGCTGTGTTGAGTCAAGAAAGTAAACCTGTTGCTTATTTTAGTGAGAAACTCAATGATGCTAGGAAGAAGTATTATGTATATGATCAGGAGTTTTATGCTATAGTTCAGGCTCTAAAGAAGTGGAGGCATTATTTGTTTCCAAAATAGTTTGTTCTATATACTGATCATCAGGCCTTACAGTATATTAATAGCCAAGGGAAGCTAAATCAGAGGCACTTAAAGTGGGTTGAGTTTCTACAGAGTTATACCTTTGTGTTGAAGCATAGGAGTGGGAAGTCAAACAGAGTTGTAGATGCCTTAAGTAGAAGGTAGTGTTTGTTGATAGAAATGAAGGTGGAAGTTGTAGGGTTTGATGAACTTAAGGGTTTGTACCCTGAAGATCCTGATTTTGCAGAGGCTTGGAGGGCTTGCTTAGCACATGTTACTTTAGACAGGACTAAGTGGTTGGATTTTCTAATCCAAGATGGGATGTTGTTCAGAGGAAATCAATTATGCATTCCAAGGAGTTCAATGAGGGAGAATCTAGTCAAGGAGAAGCACAATGGAGGGTTGGCTGGACACTTTGGTCGAGATAAGACCATTGCCCTCATTAGTGAGAACTACTATTGGCCACAATTGCAGCAAGATGTGAAGAAGTTTGTACAGAGTTGTAGAGTATGCCAGATGGCCAAGGGTGTGAGACAGAACACTGGATTATATCAGTCATTACCTATACCAGAGAGGCCATGGGAGGACATCAACATGGATTTTGTTCTTGGCTTACCAAGGACACAGAGGAGGAATGACTCCATATTTGTGGTGGTTGACAGGTTTTCGAAGATGGCACATTTTATTCCCTGCCAGAAAACTAATGATGCAGTTCATGTTGTAGGGTTGTTTTTCAAAGAGGTGGTACGCCTACATGGTCTACCAAAGAGTATCATTTTCGATAGGGATACCAAGTTTGTTGGGTATTTCTGGAGGACCCTATGGAAGAAATTGAAGACAGACCTAAAATTTAGTTCTGCATACCACCCATAGACTGACGGAAAAATAGAGGTGGTGAACAGAAGTTTGGGTAATCTACTGAGGTGCTTGGTAGGAGATAAGCCCAAGGGATGGGATTTGGTTTTGCCATAGGCAGAATTTGCATACAATAATTCTATCAATAGGAGTACTAATAAATCCCCATTCCATATTGTGTATGGGAGCAGCCCAAGGAATGCTTTCGAGTTGAGAAATATGGACAGAGGGGAAAAGAGTAGTGTTGAGGCTGAGGACTTTGTAGAGCACCTGAAGAGCCTGCATGATGAAGTGAAGCAGCATATCAACAAGATGAACACTCAGTACAAGACAAGAGCAGACCAGAAGCGATGACTTAAGGAGTTCCAAGTGGGAGATCAAGTTATGGTTCACTTGAGAAAGGAAATATTTCCTGCTAAAACCTACAACAAGTTAAAAATGAAGAAGTTTGGACCATGCAGGGTCATAGGGAAATGAGATTCAGGGAATGCCTATGAGGTAGAATTGCCAAGTGGGCTGAATATATCACCTGTGTTCAACATTTCAGATTTGGTAGAATATCATGAAGGTGACAATAATGGCGGACCAGTCATAGAATTATGGAGTATTCCCACATCTACTCTAGAGATAGAAGAGATAGAAGAGGTCCTAGATACCCATGTAGGCAAAAGCACAAGAAATAGGTAGTATGTAGAATATCTGGTTAAGTGGAAGGGCAGGCCTATTGAAGATTCATCTTGGTTGTCGAAGGTTGAGGTTGAACGCCTTGGTTTTCTTCCAACAACAAAGAAGTGAAGGTCACTTCTCAATTTACCCTAGGTGTCTGATGCAAGAGCATCCAATGGTGTAAAAGTGATCTTGCATCACCCAAAAAATATTGTAATTGTTTAATTTTGTAAAACTAGTAAAAACTAGTAAAACTAGTTTTTCTTGCAGGAGATTTTTAAAGGTCTTAGAGGTCGAATTTGAGGATTTTCAGCTAGACATGAGCCTTGGCACAAAGATCCAAGGCTTACTTCACTTAGCTCATTTCATGCCATTTTCAAAAATATTTTGTAATAGTCAATCGGGTCAACGAGCGCGAAGTTATGACCTCCGCAAGTTGCCCCAAATTTCAAATTTGAAATTTCAAGTTTTAGGTGGGAAAAAGGGGAAAATAGGGCATAAGTAGGAATTTTCGAAATTGTAAAAGGGCTCTTCTTTTGGGATCCTCATTTTTAGCATGAAAGTAATGGAAATATTTGGCTCCTTTTAGCATTTCTAGTTTTTAGTGGATTGTATGTTTTTTTTTATGCAACTCTGCTTCAAGTGGTATCAGAGCGAGAGTTCCTGAGTGTGTAAATAGAGCGCCAAACGTGAGGCAGTTTACACCAGGATCTATGGTTAGGGTTTGTGGGAGAAGTGAGAAGAATGCCTCCATGAAGAAACCATGGTGGTGGGAGAAATATGGTGCCAGAAGAAGATTTTAGATCTTTGTAGAGGTAAGTTCAAGCTCTGCAAGAGGAGCTACGTAGAGGGTTTGAGCCAAGGAGAGAAGAAGGGAGTGAAGATGAAGTTGAAGAAGAAGAGGCCCAATTCAAAGAAGAAGAAGAAGAGGCAGTAGATCCTACACAAGCCAGATTGTATAAGGCCATATCATAGATTGGAAAGAGACCAAAGTTTGATGTCTCCACATATTCTAGAAATCTCAACCCAGAAGAGTTGATCGACTAGATCAATGACATGGAGGAATACTTTGAGTATGAGGAGGTAGAAGATCCCGAGAGGGTCAAGTTTTCTAAGACCAAGCTGAAGGGTCATGCTAGCATATGGTGGAAGGGAGTGCAGCTAGACAGAAACAAAAGAGGAAAAGAAAGGATAACAAGGTGGGAGCGGATGGTGGAGAAGTTGAAGAGATAATTTATTCTAGCTGATTACGAGTTGGATCTGCTCAAGAAAATGTAGGGTTTGAGACAATCGAGTAAGTCTATCAAAGAATATACAGAGGAGTTCTATAAGATCTTGATTAGAATAGGCCATTCTGAGGCCAACAAGGAGAAGGTAGCCCATTATATTAATGGGTTAAGAGCAAGTATTCAAGAAGAGTTGAGTTTGGTTAGGATGACCACCATTGAAGATGCTTACCAGTTTGCCTTGAAGGTAGAAGAGAAGTTGAACAAGAGGTTTGAAAGCAAACAGAGAGGAAGAGGTCATGGTGGAAGAACTGGTGGGAGAACAAATGGAGGATGGAATGAGGACCAAAAGAAAACTGGGGATACAAGCAACAGTCAAGACCAGAAGGGAGAAAATGCTTACCGCCCCCATGAGAAAAATAATAACTACCAAAATAATGGTTACCAGAGAGGAAGAGGAAGGTCTGGATGAGGGTTTGGAAGAGGAGGATTTCATGGAACCTGTTTCCACTATGGAGAAGAAGGACATCGAGCATACGAGTGTCCACAACACCAAGGAGGAACAAATAGGAGGCCTGAAGGTAATGCCCGAGCTGCTATTGTTGATGAAGGTGTTGAATCTGAGCACTCTAAAGAAGCAGAAAGAGGAGAAGTACTGATAACAAGGAGAGCCTTGCTGAATGAGGAGAAAGATCCAGATCAGAGGAAGAGCTTATTTTGCACAAGGTGTAAATGTGCAGGTAAGGTCTGTAATGTTATCATAGATAATGGTAGCATGGATAACCTAGTTGTAGAAGGAATGGTTACCAAACTATAGTTAGAGAGGAAGAGACACCCGCATCCATATCGGATTGCGTGGTTGCAGAAGGACCATAGGGCTTTGGTCAGTGAGCAGTGCTTGGTAAAATTTAATATTGGGAATTACTGTGATGAGGTCCTGTGTGACATCCTACCTATGGATGCTTGCCATTTGCTATTGGGAAGGTCATGGCAGTTTGATCGATGTGCAATGCATGATGGGCATGCCAACACTTACTCCCTGACAAAGAATGGAGTGTGCCATAAGCTGAAGCCCCTAAAGGAGGTGGACGAAAAGGTATGTAGTAGTGCCAGAATCTATTTAGTTGAAGGTAGAAGGTTTTTGGATGGTTTGAAACATGAGCATATGTGCTATGCATTAATTCCTAGAGTTAGGGAAGAAGAATGCAAAGATACCCCAATAGAAGTCTCAGGTCTGTTAGAAGAATTTCTAGATATTATATCAGATAATGTACCAGAGGGTTTGCCACCGGTGAGGAAGATCAGTCACCATATAGATTTGGTACCAGGATCTAGTTTACCCAATAAGGCAGCCCATAGAATGACTCCTGTAGAAAGTGAGGAGCTAAACAGACAAGTCCAAGAGTTGCTAAAAAAGGGACTGATTCGGGAGAGCTTGAGTCCATGTGTAGTACCTACAGTACTAGCACCAAAGAAATATGGAGAGTGGAGAATGTGTACAGACTCTCGAGCTATTAACAAGATCACCATAAAATATAGGTTCCCATTGCCAAGGATGGATGACATTATGGACTGTTTGAGTGGAGCCAAGTACTTCACAAAGATTGACCTGAAGAGTGGGTACCATCAAATTCATGTCAGAGAAGGGGATGAGTGGAAGACAACCTTCAAGACCAGAGAGGGTTTGTATGAGTGGTTGGTCATGCCATTTGGGCTAACCAATGCACCAAGCACATTCATGTGGCTGATGAATGAGGTATTGAAGGAGTTTTTAGGAAAATTCATCATTGTCTATTTGGATGACATTTTAATATTTAGCAAGACCCTGGAAGAGCATCTGATGCATATCAGAAGAGTTTTTGAGAAGTTGAAGGAGGAGCAATTGCTGATTAATTTGAAGAAGTGCAGTTTTGTGAAGAAGGAGTTAGTGTATCTAGGATTTGTTATCTCAACTGAAGGTCTAAAAATGGACCCAGAAAAGGTGAGGGCTATCATTGAATGGCCTACTCCAAGGAGCATAACTGAGGTAAGATCATTTCATGGTCTAGCAAGTTTTTACAAAAAATTTATTAGAAATTTTAGTAGTATTTGTGCACCCCTAACAGAAACAATGAGAGGGGATAAGAAAGAATTTAAGTGGACCTTAGGAGCAGATAAGAGCTTTGATATGTTGAAAAATAAGGTCATAGAACAACCTATTTTAGCACTTCCAGATTTCAATAAGGTATTTCAGGTAGACTGTGATGCTAGTGGTAGTGCCATAGGAGCTGTGTTGAGTCAAGAAAGTAAACCTATTGCTTATTTTAGTGAGAAACTCAATGATGCTAGGAAGAAGTATTTTGTATATGATCAGGAGTTTTATGCTATAGTTCAGGCTCTAAAGAAGTGGAGGCATTATTTGTTGCCAAAAGAGTTTGTTCTATATACTGATCATCAGGCCTTACAATATATTAATAGCCAAGGGAAGCTAAATCAGAGGCACTTAAAGTGGGTTGAGTTTCTACAGAGTTATACCTTTGTGTTGAAGCATAGGAGTGGGAAGTCAAACAGAGTTGCAGATGCCTTAAGTAGAAGGTAGTGTTTGTTGATAGAAATGAAGGTGGAAGTTGTAGGGTTTGATGAACTTAAGGGTTTGTACCCTGAAGATCCTGATTTTGTAGAGGCTTGGAGGGCTTGCTTAGCACCTGTTACTTTAGACAGGACTAAGTGGTTGGATTTTCTAATCCAAGATGGGATGTTGTTCAGAGGAAATCAATTATGCATTCCAAGGAGTTCAATGAGGGAGAATCTGGTCAAGGAGAAGCACAGTGGAGGGTTGGCTGGACACTTTGGTCGAGATAAGACCATTGCCCTCGTTAGTGAGAACTACTATTGGCCATAGTTGCAGCAAGATGTGAAGAAGTTTGTACAGAGTTGTAGAGTATGCCAGATGGCCAAGGGTGTGAGACAGAACACTGGATTATATCAGTCGTTACCTATACCATATAGGCCATGGGAGGACATCAACATGGATTTTGTTCTTGGCTTACCAAGGACACAGAGGAGGAATGACTCCATATTTGTGGTGGTTGACAGGTTTTCGAAGATGGCACATTTTATTCCCTGCCAGAAAACTAATGATGCAGTTCATGTTGTAGGGTTGTTTTTCAAAGAGGTGGTACGCCTACATGGTCTACCAAAGAGTATCATTTTCGATAGGGATACCAAGTTTATTGGGTATTTCTAGAGGACCCTATGGAAGAAATTGAAGACAGACCTAAAATTTAGTTCTGCATACCACCCATAGACTGATGGACAAACAGAGGTGGTGAACAGAAGTTTGGGCAATCTACTGAGGTGCTTGGTAGGAGATAAGCCCAAGGGATGGGATTTGGTTTTGCCACAGGCAGAATTTGCATACAATAATTCTGTCAATAGGAGTACTAATAAATCCCCATTCCATATTGTGTATGGGAGCAGCCCAAGGAATGCTTTCGAGTTGAGAAATATGGACAGAGGGGAAAAGAGCAGTGTTGAGGCTGAGGACTTTGTAGAGCACCTGAAGAGCCTGCATGATGAAGTGAAGCAACATATCAACAAGATGAACACTCAGTACAAGACAAGAGCAGACTAGAAGTGACGACTTAAGGAGTTCCAAGTGGGAGATCAAGTTATGGTTCACTTGAGAAAGGAAATATTTCCTGCTAAAACCTACAACAAGTTAAAAATGAAGAATTTTGGACCATGCAGGGTCATAGGGAAATGAGATTTAGGGAATTCCTATGAGGTAGAATTGCCAAGTGGGCTGAATATATCACCTATGTTCAACATTTCAGATTTGGTAGAATATCATGAAGGTGACAATAATGGTGGACCAGTCATAGAATTATGGAGTATTCCCACATCTACTCCAGAGATAGAAGAGATAGAAGAGGTCCTAGATACCCATGTAGGAAAAAGCACAAGAAATAGGTAGTATGCAGAATATCTGGTTAAGTGGAAGGGCAGGCCTGTTGAAGATTCATCTTGGTTGTCGAAGGCTGAGGTTGAACGCCTTGGTTTTCTTCCAACAACAAAGAAGTGAAGGTCACTTCTCAATTTACCCTGGGTGTCTGATGCAGGAGCATCCAATGGTGTAAAAGTGATCTTGCATCACCCAAAAAATATTGTAATTGTTTAATTTTGTAAAAACTAGTAAAAACTAGTAAAACTAGTTTTTCTTGTAAGAGATTTTTAAAGGTCTTAGAGGTCGAATTTGAGGATTTTTGGCTAGATACAAGCCTTGGCACAAAGATCCAAGGTTCTTCACTTAGCTCATTTCATGCCATTTTTGAAAATATGTTGTAATAGTCAATCGGGTCAACGAGCATGAAGTTATGACCTCCGCAAGTTGCCCCAAATTTCAAATTTGAAATTTCAAGTTTTAGGTGGGAAAAAAGGGGAAAATAGGGCATAAGTAGGAATTTTCAAAATTGTAAAAGGGCTCTTCTTTTGGGATCCTCATTTTTAGCATGAAAGTAATGGAAATCTTTGGCTCCTTTTAGCATTTCTGGTTTTCAGTGGATTGTATGTGTTTTTTTTTAATGCAACTCTACTTCAAGTGGTATCAGAGCGAGAGTTCCTGAGTGTGTAAATAGAGCGCCGAACGTGAGGTAGTTTACACCAGGATCTATGGTTAGGGTTTGTGGGAGAAGTGAGCAGAATGCCTCCATGAAGAAACCATGGTGGTGGGAGAAATATGGTGTCAAGAAGAAGATTTTAGATCTTTGCAGAGGTAAGTTCAAGCTCTGCAAGAGGAGCTGCATAGAGGGTTTGAGCCAAGGAGAGAAGAAGGGAGTGAAGATGAAGTTGAAGAAGAAGAGGCCCAATTAGAAGAAGAAGAAGGAGATAGTAGATCCTGCACAAGCTAGATTGTATAAGGCCATATCATAGATTGGAAAGAGACCAAAGTTTGATGTCTCCACATATTCTAGAAATCTCAACCCAGAAGAGTTGATCGACTGGATCAATGACATGGAGGAATACTTCGAGTATGAGGAGGTAGAAGATCCCGAGAGGGTCAAGTTTGCTAAGACCAAGTTGAAGGGTCATGCTAGCATATGGTGGAAGGGAGTGCAGCTAGACAGAAACAAAAGAGGAAAAGAAAGGATAACAAGGTGGGAGTGGATGGTGGAGAAGTTGAAGAGACAATTTATTCCAGCTGATTACGAGTTGGATCTGCTCAAGAAAATGTAGGGTTTGAGATAATCAAGTAAGTCTATCAAAGAATATACAGAGGAGTTCTATAAGATCCTGATTAGAATAGGCCATTCTAAGGCCAACAAGGAGAAGGTAGCCCATTATATTAATGGGTTAAGAGCAAGTATTCAAGAGGAGTTGAGTTTGGTCAGGATGACCACCATTGAAGATGCTTACCAGTTTGCCTTGAAGGTAGAAGAGAAGTTGAACAAGAGGTTTGAAAGCAAATAGAGAGGAAGAGGTCATGGTGGAAGAACTGGTGGGAGAACAAATGGAGGATGGAATGAGGACCAAAAGAAAACTGGGGATACAAGCAACAATCAAGACCAGAAGGGAGAAAATGCTTACCACCCCCGTGAGCAGAATAATAACTACCAGAATAATGGTTACCAGAGAGGAAGAGGAAGGTCTGGACGAGGGTTTGGAAGAGGAGGATTTCATGGAACCTATTTCCACTATGGAGAAGAAGGACATCGAGCATACGAGTGTCCACAACACCAAGGAGGAACAAATAGGAGGCCTGAAGGTAATGCCCGAGCTGTTATTGTTGATGAAGGTGTTGAATCTGAGCACTCTGAAGAAGCAGAAAGAGGAGAAGTACTGATAACAAGGAGAGCCTTGTTGAATGAGGAGAAAGATCCAGATCAGAGGAAGAGCTTATTTTGCACAAGGTGTAAATGTGCAGGTAAGGTCTGTAATGTTATCATAGATAATGGTAGCATGGATAACCTAGTTGCAGAAGGAATGGTTACCAAACTACAGTTAGAGAGGAAGAGACACCCGCATCCATATCAGATTGCGTGGTTGCAGAAGGACCATAGGGCTTTGGTCAGTGAGCAGTGCTTGGTAAAATTTAATATTGGGAATTACTATGATGAGGTCCTGTGTGACATCCTGCCTATGGATGCTTACCATTTGCTATTGGGAAGGTCATGGCAGTTTGATCGGTGTGCAATGCATGATGGGCGTGCCAACACTTACTCCCTGACAAAGAATGGAGTGCGCCATAAGCTGAAGCCCCTAAAGGAGGTGGACGAAAAGGTATGTAGTAGTGCCAAAATCTATTTAGTTGAAGGTAGAAGGTTTTTGGATGGTTTGAAACATGAGCATATGTGCTATGCATTAATTCCTAGAGTTAGGGAAGAAGAATGCAAAGATACCCCAGTAGAAGTCTCAGGTCTATTAGAAGAATTTCTAGATATTATATCAGATAATGTACCAGAGGGTTTGCCACCAGTGAGGAAGATCAGTCACCATATAGATTTGGTACCAGGATCTAGTTTACCCAATAAGGCAGCCCATAGAATGACTCCTGTAGAAAGTGAGGAGCTAAATAGACAAGTCCAAGAGTTGCTAAAAAAGGGACTAATTCGGGAGAGCCTGAGTCCATGTGCAATACTTGAAGTACTAGCACCAAAGAAATATGGAGAGTGGAGAATGTGTACAGACTCTCGAGCTATTAACAAGATCACCATAAAATATAGGTTCCCATTGCCAAGGATGGATGACATTATGGACTGTTTGAGTGGAGCCAAGTACTTCACAAAGATTGACCTGAAGAGTGGGTACCATCAAATTCATGTCGAGAGAAGGGGATGAGTGGAAGACAACCTTCAAGACTAGAGAGGGTTTGTATGAGTGGTTGGTCATGCCATTTGGGCTAACCAATGCACCAAGCACATTCATGTGGCTGATGAATGAGGTATTGAAGGAGTTTTTAGGAAAATTTGTCATTGTCTATTTGGATGACATTTTAATATTTAGCAAGACCCTGGAAGAGCATCTGATGCATATCAGAAGAGTTTTTGAGAAGTTGAAGGAGGAGCAATTGTTGATTAATTTGAAGAAGTGCAGTTTTGTGAAGGAGTTAGTGTATCTAGGATTTGTTATCTCAATTGAAGGTCTAAAAATGGACCCAAAAAAGGTGAGGGCTATCATTGAATGGCCTACTCCAAGGAGCATAACTGAGGTAAGATCATTTCATGGTCTAGCAAGTTTTTACAAAAAATTTATTAGAAATTTCAACAGTATTTGTGCACCCCTAACAGAAACAATGAGAGGGGATAAGAAAGAATTTAAGTGGACCTTAGGAGAAGATAAGAGCTTTGATATGTTGAAAAAGAAGGTCATAGAACAACCTATTTTAGCACTTCCAGATTTCAATAAGGTATTTCAGGTAGACTGTGATGCTAGTGGTAGTGCCATAGGAGTTGTGTTGAGTCAAGAAAGTAAACCTGTTGCTTATTTTAGTGAGAAACTCAATGATGCTAGGAAGAAGTATTTTGTATATGATCAGGAGTTTTATGCTATAGTTCAGGCTCTAAAGAAGTGGAGGCATTATTTGTTGCCAAAAGAGTTTGTTCTATATACTGATCATCAGGCCTTACAGTATATTAATAGCCAAGGGAAGCTAAATCAGAGGCACTTAAAGTGGGTTGAGTTTCTACAGAGTTATACCTTTGTGTTGAAGCATAGGAGTGGGAAGTCAAAAAGAGTTTTATATGCCTTAAGTAGAAGGTAGTGTTTGTTGAAATAAATGAAGGTGGAAGTTGTAGGGTTTGATGAACTTAAGGGTTTGTACCCTGAAGATCTTGATTTTGTAGAGGCTTGGAGGGCTTGCTTAGCACCTGTTACTTTAGATAGGACTAAGTGGTTGGATTTTCTAATCCAAGATGGGATGTTGTTTAGAGGAAATCAATTATGCATTCCAAGGAGTTCAATGAGGGAGAATCTGGTCAAGGAGAAGCATAATGGAGGGTTGGCTAGACACTTTGGTCGAGATAAGACCATTGCCCTCGTTAGTGAGAACTACTATTGGCCATAGTTGTAGCAAGATGTGAAGAAGTTTGTACAGAGTTGTAGAGTATGCCAGATGGCCAAGGGTGTGAGACAGAACACTGGATTATATCAACCGTTACCTGTACCAGATAGGCCATGGGAGGACATCAACATGGATTTTGTTCTTGGCTTACCAAGGACACAGAGGAGGAATGACTCCATATTTGTGGTGGTTGATAGGTTTTCGAAGATGGCACATTTTATTCCCTGCCAGAAAACTAATGATGCAGTTCATGTTGCAGGGTTGTTTTTCAAAGAGGTGGTACGACTACATGGTCTACCAAAGAGTATCGTTTCTGACAGGGATACCAAGTTTATTGGGTATTTCTAGAGGACCCTATGGAAGAAATTGAAGACAGACCTAAAATTTAGTTCTGCATACCACCCATAGATTGATGGACAAACAGAGGTGGTGAACAGAAGTTTGGGTAATCTACTGAGATGCTTGGTAGGAGATAAGCCCAAGGGATGGGATTTGGTTTTTCCATAGGCAGAATTTGCATACAATAATTATGTCAATAGGAGTACTAATAAATCCCCATTCCATATTATGTATGGGAGCAACCCAAGGAATGCTTCCGAGTTGAGAAATATGGACAGAGGGAAAAGAGCAGTGCTGAGGCTGAGGACTTTGTAGAGCACCTGAAGAGCCTGCATGATGAAGTGAAGCAGCATATCAACAAGATGAACACTCAGTACAAGACAAGAGCGGACCAAAAGCGACGACTTAAGGAGTTCCAAGTGGGAGATCAAGTTATGGTTCACTTGAGAAAGGAAATATTTCCTGCTAAAACCTACAACAAGTTAAAAATGAAGAAGTTTGGACCATGTAGGGTCATAGGGAAATGAGATTCAGGGAATGCCTATGAGGTAGAATTGCCAAGTGGGCTGAATATATCACCTGTGTTCAACATTTCAGATTTGGTAGAATATCATGAAGGTGACAATAATGGTGGACCAGTCGCAGAATTGTGGAGTATTCCCACATCTACTCCAGAGATAGAAGAGATAGAAGAGATCCTAGATACCCATGTAGGCAAAAGCACAAGAAATAGGTAGTATGCAGAATATCTGGTTAAGTGGAAGGGCAGGCCTATTGAAGATTCATCTTGGTTGTCGAAGGCTGAGGTTGAACGCCTTGGTTTTCTTCCAACAACAAAGAAGTGAAGGTCACTTCTCAATTTACCCTGGGTGTCTAATGCAGGAGCATCCAATGGTGTAAAAGTGATCTTGCATCACCCAAAAAAATATTGTAATTGTTTAATTTTGTAAAAACTAGTAAAAACTAGTAAAACTAGTTTTTCTTGCAGGAGATTTTTGAAGGTCTTAGAGGTCGAATTTGAGGATTTTCGGCTAGACGCGAGCCTTGGCACAAAGATCCAAGGCTTTCCTCGCTTAGCTCATTTCATGCCCTTTCCGAAAACATGTTGTAATAGTCAATCGGGTCAACGAGCGCGAAGTTATGACCTCCGCAAGTTGCCCCAAATTTCAAATTTGAAATTTCAAGTTTTAGGTGGGAAAAAGGGGAAAATAGGGCATAAGTGGGAATTTTCAAAATTGTAAAAGGGCTCTTCTTTTGGGATCCTCATTTTTAGCATGAAAGTAATGGAAAGCTTTGGCTCCTTTTAGCATTTCTGGTTTTCAGTGGATTGTATGTGTTTTTTTTTTAATGCAACTCTGCTTCATCGAATAGGGGTGATGTACATGGATTTATTTAAAGCATTGAAATATCAAGTGGCCTCATCATATTATACAATGACATCCTTCATTATGAGATTCATTAAATGAGTTATAATAATATCATAATATTTGATAAATTTTAAGGAATTTCCAATATTGCATAGTATTAATCATGTGAGGTCCCACTTACGCATCTTCATGAGACATAATGTAACCCAAGTACTAAATCCCATGTACCCTAAAACAATAATTTTATTTCCTAACATATAAATATTTCTTCTGTAAAAGAATGGAGTACTTGTTTAACATGAAGCAAATGGTTTGACCACAACTTACCATGAAATAGGATATCATTAAAAAATATTAATATAAATTTATGAAAAAGAGGATAAAATACAATTCATTAAACTAAAAAATTGGAAGTGAAATTAGTAAGAGAAAATGACATCACCAAGAACTTGTAATTATTCTCATATGTATGGAAAGAAAATTTTGTAAATCCTTCTATCTAAACCTAAATTAATGAAACCCAAAATGTAAATCAAGCCTGGTAAAAATATTTACACCATGCAATTCATACAAATAGTCATTAATAATAGGAATAAAAAATAAATATGTAATCATAATATTTTTAAGTGTGTGGAAACTAGAGTAGATTCACAAATAACTATCCTTATACTAGACTATGAATACAATAGATGAATAAGGACTAGTATTAGAATATATAATACCTTTTTACAACATCTCTTGAATAAATTTATCAATTTTAAACTTCTAGGGTTGAGGGTAGTAGTAGGAATGAATGTTAAGTGGTTTACTTCTAGGCATAAGTTGGATATCATGATCATGATTTAATTTAAATGGAAGACCCTTAGGTTTACTAAATATTAGAGTATATTTATCAACAAGAGATTATATGACATGATTTCTCAGTGTTTATGACTTTCATATGATAAATTTGGGGAAGGAATACTTTGCACCCTTGAATTTATTTCCATATATTAGGAGATGACAACATTGGAAGGCATGGATTGCATACTCTAGAGATGGATGACTTTTTTATATTCTATACATATACATACTACCATTATATATTTAAAGTAGCATACCCCAATTGAGAAAACCATTGATCTCCTAGGATAATATTTGCACTACCTTGATCCATCATATAAAGGTTACCAACCCAAGTGAAATAACCCATTTTAATGTAGATAATAGTACTATGGACCACATATTAAGCCTCGCCACATTGGAAATTAAAACACAAAATTTTTACTTGTCCAAATTATTGATATAACCCTATGGCTTTGGTCATCTAACTATTAATGAAATTGTGATTATTTCCTAAATCAATCAACATATTTACTTGTATTTTTATGAATTCTTGAACCTTGATAGTATTATGAATTTTTAATCCCATGAGGATAAATATGGGGAGCTCCATGGAATTTGTATCTTGCTTAGGCTCACTAAATTTTATTGGTTTCTCATTTTGTGGTAAGGTAAAAAAACACTCCCTCTAAGATATTTTCCTCCTTAGCTTTCATGTGAAAGTTATATTGGTTGTTATATGCCTAATCCCAAGGATGGCACTGTTGACATTTATAATAAAATAAACCATATGGGTGTTCCTCAATACCTTTATTAAAGTAAGATCAACTAGGATTGTAATGACATCATTATTGGAATCAAGAAAACTCAAGCTTATTTTTAGCCATGTCAACTAAATTCCTAGCATATCATGGAGGGAGTACAGATCATGCAGATATATTCCCTACATAATATCATTACTAAGGCTATGAAAAAATATCAATACTTTCATGACTAGATTGACATGATATATATATATGGCCCATGAACTTGATAAATACTTCTCTGTAATGCTTGTTTTTTATCTACCTTAATGAAGCCACATAAGAGGTAGAGGGACCATTATCAAAATAAAAAAGGAATATTTTCCTATACTATGGTAGGAAAATATGACAACTATGATGTATCACTTCTTAAAGAACCCATTGATGAGAATGAATACCTAACTTTGGCCAAAGTGACTCTATCATGTTTAGGAACATGGTGAAAGTATATGAGATAATATATCTTGCATATAATAAGCATTGAAATTAAATGTCTACATATCAATTCTATAAATTGGGACATCATAAGGATAGTCTATAAAAAATATAGCACTTTCTATAATGGAATCAATATCAATAGAAAACTCTAAATTAAGCTCTGAATAACATGTGCTTATCCTATGAGGGGGGGTGACTAGTATAAGATAAAAAAATTTGCTTTTTAATCCATATGATAACATCAGTAATATTAAAGTAGTAAACATTACACAAAGCATCACACACATTAGATCCATGAATTAACGTGGTTCATCCAATGTGGGCTACTCAAAGGAGAAAATATTTCAATAAAATTTTATCAAAAAAATTCTTGGGAATCCTTCCCTATTACAATGTTTATAGACCTCTATCCAAAGAAGAAACCAATACCCTAATCAAGTTCATGGATATCTATCCATAGAAGAACTCCTTATCCTCTATTCTGGATGGTGATCTATTAGAAGACTACTACCTCCACTGCACTGGCTTGTGGATCTCTCTCCACTAAATATCTATGACCTCACTCAAAAGAAATCTATCCTCACTACCCTGGATAATGTATCTCTATCCACTGGAGACTACTGTCCTTTGCTCTATCACTTCCAAAGTCTATTCTAACTCTGCTCTATCTCTATCTCAGATCCATACTAAACATTGTCCTCTACCCTGCACAAATCTACTCAATATCTGTCTCTGATCTAGCATAAATTTTTCCTCAAATTTGCACCAAACTCTATCCTCAAATCTGTCCTCAAGACTTAACACAAAACTTGATCCAATCACAAATCACCTCTGGTTGATGTACCCCAAACCTCAAATCAAGGTTTGAACAAATAAATCACTCAACTCTACTCTCAAATCTCCTCAAAGATTTACCTCAAATCTATCCAACAAGTCTTCACAAATACTTGCTTTAAATCTGCTCGTAAGATTCCACAAAAGCTTACACAAATTTGTCCTTAAAATTTCACAAAATCTTATTCAAATAAAATGCAAACTTGCATACACAACTCAACTCAATCTCTCATAGAAAACCTCTTCAATCCAATAAATAAGTTTCACTCAAAATATTTTTTAACTTACAAAAACATATAGAGAACGATTAGAGACTCAATATGTTTCACACACATAAAAACACTCAATCACTTTCAAAATCAATTCAGAAATAAAGAATAATTTATTTCAAATAACTTGAAATATCACTCCAACACTTTTAATCATGCTCATCAACTTCAACAAACCAATAAATCAATGAAATACAACTTTTTTACAAACCCTAACCACGTGTTTCACTATACTTCCAACCACTCATATTATAAACCTTGACTCAAGATAATTCCACATTCACATAACAATGATACTCAAGTTATTTCAAAAAACCCTAGTTAAAGATAGTTCTCAACTTCACATTCAATTGTCCTAAAAAACTTTCACCAATCATGCATGTGAAAACTCAGTCAAACATTTCCAACAATGCTTATCGAATAAAATATTTTCACTCCAACTTTGCACTTCAGAACATTCAACAATATTTCAATCACAAGGGTGATATGCCCATACCTTTTTTTTTATGGATATTTGACCTCAAAAACTATCTCAACCACAATCAATTTCTTTGCCAATATCAAAGGTTAGATAGCAAAAATATTTACTCAAATATTCTCACTCAATTAATTTCCTCAAAATTAATTCACCATTACAAAACTTTAACAAAACTCAAATACACCTTATTATCTCCAAACTTGTCCAAATACTTCTCAACACATAAAAATAAACTTTCTTTAATAACTCCAAATCAATCAATAAAATACCAAGTTCATTTATAATTTCAAAAATAATATTCAAAAATTAAACCCTTCATATCCTTATCACTCCAACCTTAATTTAATTTTAAATGCCCAAAATAATATAAAATTTAAACACCTTATGACTCCCTACTTTCCAAGGCACTCTAATAATTCATGTGGCCTTAATGCACTCCCCAACCTTGGTGCTAATAATAATAAAATAAAAATTTCAATGCTTATCTTAACACCTTGGCCCACATTCAAAATGGATAGCGTACGCCTTGGTGGTGCCTCGAACCCATGACTTCACTTCTACTGCTGTGCTCTAGTAGTCATTGTGCCACACATTCACAAAATTCTAAAAGCATAGATGCTTCACTATGTTATATCCACAAAATACAATTCTTAAAAAAATACAATAGACCTCCTCAAAATTACTTCACGAGGATTCAAAACCCAAACCTCTTGTCACACAAATGCCTTAACTCTGCCTTAGTTACCAACTGTGCTAACCAGTGTTTGGTTACACATGGATCGTGCCTCATGCACTTAAACATTAGCTTACCCTCCAAAGGATTTAAATCATGTGAATTTCCTTCTATCCTCTCACAACATAGTGCATGATTATTTTGCCTTTGGATACACGAATATGCATGGATAATGAAAATAAAACTTTCACCCCCTTTTTATATCCTTTAGCTTATGCACTTCGATGTCGGAGATTATTTTGAATTTAGAAATTCTATTAAATAAAATATTTTATAACTTGCTTAATGGGTCTTTCAAGGAGTAATTTATTTTTAATTACTCCTTGGACCTATCCTTTAAAACCTATTTCTCCTTCCTTGGATATTCAACCTTTTAGACCATTTTAGGCATATAATATTAAAAGTAAATATTATATCCTATTATTTAAAACCTTTCCTTACCTTTTGGAAAATCCTCTTGGTGACCTTAATGATGGCAAAACTAAAAAAAAAAACTATTGACAACTCTTGACATTAATGACAACAAAACTTGCTCATATTTCCAACAATATCCCCCTTTTTCATTGATGGCAACCCATTTTTCTTTTACCATTTCATTTACCTTTTTCAGTTTTGCTCCCCCTGAGAAACTACTCCCCCTTACTAAATGTTCTTCCCCTAACTCAAATTTCTCCCCCTTTGTCATCCATGGAAAAGGGCCACCTTTGAGGCTTGGGGCTAAGAATGAGACTCTTAGCTTAGCCCCTCTCTCACCTCATCTCTTGAGGTGGTTAATTTTGGGGTTGGAGTAGAACTAATCCTAATTTATTTCTAAGATACTCAAAGGTATATTTTGGAAGTGATTTATTGAAGATATCTACAATCTGCTCTTTTGTAGTAACAGATTCCAACCTGACTTGCTTATCTATCACTTTTTATCTTATAAAATGATACTTTATCAGAATGTGCTTTGTCCTAGAGTGCATCAATGGATTATTTGAGATATTTATAGCACTTGTATTATCACATTATGGGAATAGGGTGATCATGATTTATCTTGAAGTCTTCTAGAGTTTGCTTCATCCATAATACCTGTGTACAATAAGCAACTACTGCAATATACTCTACCTCTACTGTGGATAAGGACACTGATGCCTATATTTTACTTAGCCAAGAGACTAAACAGTATCCAAGAAATAATTCTCCTCCAGTTATGCTTTTTTATCATCAATGTTGTTGGCGCAATCTACATTTGTATATGTTGTGAGAGTGAAACTATCACTTTTGGGATACCATAGCCTAAAATCCATAGTCCCATTTAGATACCTGAGAATCCTCTTTACTACCACTACCTGCATGATATTTGGTCTTGTAGTTGTGACATACAAAAAGCTGCCAATCATAGATCTATATAGTTTCTAATTTTCCTTAGGAGATTCATCATATTTACTTAACTTGCATCCTATAATCATGGGGGTACTCACTAGTTTGTAATCTTCTAACTTGAATTTATTTAGCATCTCCTTTATATACTTGGTTTGAGAAATAAATACACCTTTCTTTGATTGAGAAATATGAAGTCCAAGAAAAAAGGACAACTCACCAAGCATAGACATATCAAATTCATTTTGCATGCTCTTTGCAAATTTTTGACACATATTATCATTGTTGCCTTCAAAAATGATATCATCCACATAAACAACCATAATTAGTAGGTCATTCCTTTCATTTTTGATGTATAAGTTACTATACACTATTCCTTTCTTGAACCCCTATTCCTGAAGGTACTTATCCAATATTGAGTACCAAGCTTTGGGAGCTTCTTTCACTCCATAAAGTGCCTTATTCAATCTACATACATATTCTGGTTTACCTATTAAGTTGAATCCCTCTGGCTGCTCAATATAAACCTCTTCTTCCAAGAAACCATTTATAAAGGCTGATTTAACATCCATATGATATACTTTGAAGAATTTGAAATTTTAGAAGGCTAAGAACATTCTTATAGCTTCAATTCATGAAACTAGAGAAAATATCGCATCAAATCCAATTCCTTCAACCTATGCATAACCTTTGTACACTAACCTTGCTTTTTTTTTTACTACCTGACCATTTTCATTTAACTTATTTCTAAATACCCATTTAGTGCCAATCACATTCTTACCTTTTGGTCATGGTACAAATTCCCAAGTCATACTTTTAACTATCTAATCTAGCTCCTCATTCATTGCCTTAATCTAAAATTCATCTTCACTTGCCTCATTGAAATATTTTGGTTCAATTTTAGATAACAAAGAGAAATTTTCTTGTTGATTTGATTCTATTATCCTTCTCCTTGTCTATCTCTCATCTATATTATCAATGATTTGATCCCTTATATGATTTTTATGTACATACCTGTATGGAGTCTTAGGAAACAGTCTTTGTGTTTCATCTTATTCCTTTTATTATTCACATAACTCTTTTTGATAACTTTCATATTCTTGATACACAATTTCTTGAACTGGTTCTCTTGATCTTATCTTCTCATGAACTATTATATTTATACTTTCTATAATAGTATGTGTCCTTTTTTTTATAGCCTCTATAGGCTTTGCTCTTAATGGAATAACCAAGAAAAATACCCTCATCACATCTTGGGTCAAACTTACCCAAAATTTTCTCTTCCCATCTTATGTAACATTTGCTTCCAAAATTTTTGAAGTACTTTACAGTAGTCGGTCTTCCTTTCCAAAGATCATATGGAGTTTTATGATGGTTTAATATTACTTGATATCTATTGATGATATATGTTGTTGTATGTACTACCTCTTTCCAAAAACCATCTAAAATATTAGACTCATTTAACATGGCTTTGGCCATATTCTCAACTATCCTATTTTTTCTTTTAACTACCCCATTTGTTGAGGATTTATTATTATTGAATATTATCTTTTGATCCCATGTTGTTTACAAAAGTCTATGAATTCATTTGAGGTAAATTATCCTCCTCTATATGATCTTAAAATCTTAATCCTTTTCCCTGTTTTATTTTCCACTAACTCTTTAAAAGCTTTAAACTTCTTAAGAGCTTTTGAATTTTCTTTTAGGAAGGCTACCCAAATCATTCTGGAATAATCATCTATAAATAATATAAAGTAACTTTCATATTGTAAACTCTTTGTACTTGTAGGACCACATAGGTTAGTGTGCACTAGCTTAAATGGCTTAGATGACATGAATTATTTTGACTTAAAACTTGTTCTAGTTTGCTTCCCATGCTGACATTGTGAACAAATTGTGTTTTGTGGCCTTTTTAGCTTTGGTAAATCTCGAACATACTACTTGTTGCTTATTTTTACTATGTTCTCAAAGTTCAAATAACCCATTCTTCTATGCCACAACCAACTTTCATCTTCTTGTGATAGAAAAAACTTTTCCCCTTTAATCTCACTTAACATTTAGAGGTTGTTTGTATTTCTATTTGCATTTACAATAAGTTTTCTTGTTTTAAACTTCCTAATCTCACACCTACTTGGATGAAAATTAACCATATGCCCTTGATCACAAAGTTGGTTCACACTTAATATATTTTACCTCAACCCCTTGACATACAATACATTCTCTATTTTTGTTTTCCCATTATCTAAACTCAGAGTTCCTCTCCCATAATTTTTTTATGATCCATTATCACCAAATCTTACTGATTCTCCCTTAGTTTATTTGAGTATAAGAAATTTACTTTTGTCTCCTGTCATGTGACTAGACCATCCACTATAAAGAAACCATTATTTTCCCTTATCTTGAACATGAAGAGTTGTTTGTACTAACATTGATCTAGCTTTCTCATTCTCTTTTCTCTCTTTCCTAATTGTTGATGTTGTATTCATCTTACTTGACTCAAGAAATACCATTATGCACCATCTAACCTTGTGACCAAATGTATTACACTTATAACATATGATATCATTATTCATAAGAGGTGCAAAAGAATTGAAATTTTTACCAACATCATTTTTAACATAACCAATGCAATATACAACTCTATGACCATATTTGTTACATGAAAATCAATAGCCATGTAAGATATTATGTAAATTGTTTGAATTCCTTGGAAAATATGGTCGAGTGCTCCTCCTTTTGTTGTGATTTACTCTTGTCCATGGTTCTTCTTTACCTTCATAATTCCTTATGTCTTTTCCTTCCAGAGTATGAGTCACAAGCTTATATTTGTTTGATGTCTCTACCTCATGAAATCTTAACTCATATTTCTATTTCTCTAACTTTATGTCTTGTTGTAACTTGGTCTTTTCAACTTCATTCCTTAGAGAAACAATTTTTGCTTCCAATATTTCAAACTTTGTTTCCTTTGCTCTTAACATATATGTCATAACTAGTTTAATTTTCTTTCCATCTACATTTATCTTGAGTTCTGTGAGACTCTATAGAAGTTCTATATTTGCTTCTTCATCCTCTTGAATTTGATTCTTCAAACTTGAGTTCTTCTTTCTAACCTTTTCCAGGTTCCTTAGAGCAGCAAATAATTCCTCTTTTATGTCAAACATGATCTCTTTTTCATTCTATGAAGTTATGTGTGTTTATGATGGATATTTCTCTAAGTTGTTGGTCTTTTCATGGAGAGACCTACTCTAATACTAGTTATAGAACATGTGCTTATACTGAGAGGGGGTGGGTGAATAGTATAAGATAAAACCTTTTGCTTTTTAATCCATATGATAACATCAAAAATATTAAATTACTAAACATTACATAAAGCATCATACACATGAGAGCCATGATTTAATGTGGTTCACCCAATGTGGGCTACTCAACGAAGAAAATGTTGATGGACCTTTGTCCAAAGGAGACACCAATCCCCTAATCAAGTTCATGGATCTCTATCCATAGGAGAACTTCTTCTCCTCTACTTTTGTTGGTGATCTGTTAGAAGACTATTGCCTCCACTACACTAGCTTGTGGATCTTTTTCCATTGAAGACCTCTATCCTTACTACCCTGGCTAATGGATCTCTATCCATTGGATACTATTGTCCTATACTTTTTTACCTCTAAATTCTATTCTAACTCTACTCTCTCTATATCTTACATCTGTACTGAACACTATCATCTACCCTGCATAAATATTCTCAATATATATCTCTAATATGGTATAAATCTATCCTCAAATCTATACCAAACTCTATCCTCAAGCCTTAACACAAAGCTTGATTCAATCACAAATCAACTCTGCTAGATCTACTCCAAACCTTAACTTAAGGTTTTAAAAAATCAATCAATCAACTCTACTCTCAAATCTACTCAAAGACTTGCCTCAAATTTATCCAACAAGTCTTAACCAAGACTTTCCTTAAATCTACTCGTAATATTCTACAAAATCTCACACAAATCTATCCTTAAGCTTTCACAAAATATTATTCAAATCAAATGCAAACTTGCATACACAACTCGACCCAATATCTCACAAAAAATTTCTTTAATCCTATAAACAATTTTCACTCATAATCTTGTTTAACTTATAGAAACATATAGAGAACGGTTAGAGACTCAATATGTTTCACACTCATAAAAATACTCAATCACTTTCAAACTCAATTCAGAAATAAAGAACAATTTGTTTCACAAAACTTGACCTATCACTCCAACACTTTCAATCATTCTTATCAACTTCAACCAACCAATCAATAAATGAAACACAACTTTCTTACAAACCCTAACCACGTGTTTCACTATACTTCCATCCACTCACACTATAAACATTGACTCAAGATAATTCCACATTCACATAATAATGATACTCATGTTCTTTCAACAAACCCTAGTTCAAGACAGTTCTCAAATTCACATTTAATTGTCCTCACAAAATTTCACCAATCATGCATTTGAAAACTCACTCAAAATTTTCCAACAACGCTTATCAAACAAAACCTTTTCACTCCAACTTTGCACTTCACAACATTCAACAATATTTCACTCACAAGGATGATATGCCCATACCTTTTGTTTGATGGATATTTGACCTCAAAACCTGTCTCAACCACAATCAATTTCTTTGCCAATCTCAAAGGTTATATAGCAAAAATATTTACTCAAATATTCTCACTCAATTAATTTCCTCAAAATTAATTCACCATTACAAAACTTAATTACACCTTATTATCTCCAAACTTGTCCAAATACTTATCAACACATAAAAATCAACTTTCTTTAATAACTCCAAATCAATCAATAAAAGACCAAGTTCCTTTATAATTTCAAAAGTAATATTCAAAAATTAAACCCTTAATATCCTTATCACTCCAACCTTAATTTAATTTTAAATTCCCAAAATAATATAAACTTTAAACACCTTATGACTCCCTACTTTCCAAGGCACTCTAATAATTCATGTGGCCTTAATGTGCTTCCCAACCTTGGCACTAATAATAATAAAATAAAAATTTCAATGCTTACCTTAACACCTTGATCCACATTCAAAACGGATAGTGCATACCTTGGTGGTGTTAGGTTATGAAATAACAAAATAATAATTCAAAAAAATTAACCATATATTGATAACAATGGGACTTAAATAATGACAATAGGAAGCTAAAAATAACTTTAGGGAATAATAAAATATATTATCCCTTAACTTAGCTAACTAACGTGCTATGGGTTGCCCCCCCAAAGTCAGCTAACAACTAACCTAGTTACGTAGTCAAAATGACTACAATAACTAACTAACCCTAGGTAACTAGTAAAAGGTAAATAATAGTGGTAAAAAGTAACAATCTACTTTTTACCATGCGGTAAATCAACTCTACCTAGGTGAATATTATAAATTACCTAAATGAGGTAATAATCATAGTTACCAACATAGTAACTCTAATATCCCTCTTATTACATGATTTGGGTAATGTATATAACTATCCCAATACAGTGAAAAAGATGTTGATTTGCTGGTTCTTGCTCTATCACAGTGCTCTGGCTTCTCCTAAGAAACAAGTGGGTCATTCCTCACTTTGTATTCACATCAACGGATGTCCTTATGGTAATCACATCATCCAACCAAATTGCATGGGTAACTAGCCACTGCAATCGCTAGGTGTAGTAGAGTAGATCACTTCATACGAGGTTAATTCATTTACAATATGAGTTTGGAAAATATAAGGTGGCTAAGGTGTCGATTGCTGCCGAAAATGCATCCTTATAAGTTCCCCCCTTCTCATTACAAAACATGTGATTAATTTCTAAAAGAAGTATGACTAAGGTGTTGGTCGCTGTCAAAAATGAACCTTTATAAGTCTTCTTCCATTTTTACAAAAATATTTGTGAGAAAAGAAAGTATATCCCCCCTTATTTGTAAAATATATGCAACTTTAAGAAGCTTTGTGAAGGATTTTACAAATGTTGCCTCCTAGGCAATTTTACACCAAAAAATTCCCCCCTTTTATTACAAATACTTCAAACATTGAGAGTTTGCTATTTATGAATCCTAAAATAGGTACAATCACCCCTTATTGTAATTAATTCAAACAAAAACTTATGCTATTTATGAAGCCTAAAAAAGAGAGAGGAAATGATGCTTTGCTCAAGGTGACACATGTGTTTTCCCTCTACAATATTGTTTTAACAATGAGCACTCCCTATGTTGTTTTTGAACCAGAATCAAAATCAGTATGAGACACTTCACTAGAAACTTGACTTCTATGTTGTGCCTTTGTCATTTTAGTTTTTCTTGTTTTGAAACCAACATTGAATGGTGTCTTGGTTGTCATTTTTACAAGTTATGCAAAACTATGCTTTCTAGGTAATTTTATCAAAAAGTTCACCAAATCATCCTTCCTTATTGCAAGTTCTTCAAGAATGGTTGCTATTATGAAGTCTAAAAGAAAAGGTATAATTTTGATGGCTTCTACTTTTATGATTGCCTTTACAAGTTTTATTTTCCTCTTGTCAAAAATCTGTGTTTTGAAGGAAGAAAGGAATTATCCCCCCTTAGTGCAAAGGATTGCAACTTTTAAGGTTCCTTATTTTAAAAAACTTGTTCTTTCTTTTGATATACCCTAAAAGAGTACCAAAAGATAATTCACTCAAAAAGATATTTAATTGCCCCTACCTAAACACCTTTAAATAAGGATGACCAGTTTGAGGAGTTTAAGCCAAACAAATAAGAGTGAATTAGGGGTCTTTGTTTTATGAGATAATGTCAAGAGTAATCGGCTTTAAATCTGTGTAAATATTTACACAAATTTGTGAAATTTTGGGGTATGGAGTGTTCTTGATTCTATGACTTATAATTGCAAAAATAAATAATGCAATAATCAAACAAGAATGCCCACAAAATTCTTATCACATAGGTGTCAGGCACTGCTAAAAATGCACCTATTTTTCCAATAAAGGTGTTGAGTAAAATTGAGAATGCACATTTTTTATTATGCAAAATAAACAAGTTTGATTTGTTTTAAGTGCTCCTCACTTTGTGTTACAAATTTGCAAAGAAATCCAAATTGCTTGTCTTCCCCCCTTTGATTTGCAAATTTAACAAATAGCACTCCTTTCAAGACAAGTCGACACACGACCCCGCATCTGAAAGGCTTCCAGAACTAATCGACACATGACATAGTTTTTATGGACCCAAGGCTTCAAATTCTTCTCAATTTTTCAAAAAAGAATGTGCAATTTTATGTCGTATATCCCCCCTCAAAGAAAATAAATGCACACTTCGCCTTTTGAATTTTACAAAAAAATTTCAGTCTCCTTGTTGTTTAATTTGCAAAAAGAATTCAAGTTTGACCCTTTCTTGTATGCTAATTTAACAAGGTTGACAAGATTTTTTAGGGCTCCTAATTGCAAAAAAAATAGGTGCTCTTCTATGTCTTATATCCCCAGTTGGAGAAAAAAAAAGCTCCTTTTGATTTGAAAATTGCAAAAAGAGGTTCCCTTTATTTTAATTTTTAAATTTTGCAAAAAATAAAAAATTTACTCAACAAATTCAATTAATAATAAAATAAATTTATTAAAATAAAATCAATAAAATATAAAATTTTAATTTGATTTTGTTAAAACAAATATTAAATGATATTATTAATGAAAAAATTGAACAAATTCATTGCTGATTCATTGCTGATGGAGTGATAACAGTCCACGAGTTGGCTCATTCGGCATATAAAAACAAAAAACCCAATATGTTCCTTAAGCTTGACATGAACAAGGCTTTTAATCGAGTTTCATGGAAATTCCTGTTCAAGGTCCTTGAGAAGTTTGGGTTTCACAAAGAATGGGTTAACATGGTTCGAGAATGTATCTCTACTGCTTGGTTCTCTGTTCTTATCAATGGTTCACCTGCTAGCTTTTTTCCAAGTTTTAAAGGCATTCGCCAAGGGGACCCCCTGTCACCCTTACTCTTCATCCTTTTGGCCGAAACTCTTGGAAGAACCCTTACTGTTGCCTGCAACAGTGGACTCATCTTTGGGATCAAACCTGCCTCAACTACCAAGGCCATTTCCCATCAACAGTTTGTGGATGATACTATTCTTTCCTCTCATGCTCTTGTCCCCAAAGCAAAAATCATTAAGAGCATCCTTGACTCTTATGAAGAGGCGGCTGGCCAGAAAGTCAATTACCGCAAAAGCTAGCTATACTTCCTCAATACTCCCATCCATAGGCAAAACAAGATTGCTGAGATCCTTGGGTGTATCATTGGGATCCTTCCAACTACTTATCTCGGATTACCACTTTTCCATGGCAAATCGGTCTCGGCTATGTGGAACCCTGTTCTAGATCGTCTCAACAAGAAACTTGCAGTGGAAAAGTTCAATGCTCGATCGAGGCGACCAAATCCACTCGGGTCTAGGCTTGCCCGCAAATTATTCCTATTTTCTTCTTATCTATCTTCAAAGCTCCGGCTTCCATCTGCCAAAGAATTGAGCAAATTCAATGCAGATTCCTTTGGGCAGGAAATGAAAACAAGAACAAATTTTCCCTTGTTGCCTGGGACAAGGTTTGTTCCAAGAAAAAGGATGGAGGTCTTGGCTTCAGGGACATCAAGTGGATGAACATGGCTCTCATTACCAAGTAGTCCTGGAGACTTACCATCAACGAAAAATCCACCTGGATTGACATCATCAAAGCTAAGTACCTTCATCAGGTTCCCTTTCTTGGAGAGCACAACCTTCCTGGCGGATCTCATTTCTGGAATGGTGTCACTAAAATAAGGAAGATCATCATGGAATTTTTAAGGTGGTGTCTTGGAAATGGATTGTCCATTCGTTTCTAGGATGACCCTTGGATCCGTGACAAACCTCTCAGTCAAGATCCTCATCTTACTATGCTCAAGACGGTGACCGAAGCTACCCTTGGAGATAAGGTGTGTCATTTCATTAACCCAGGTACTACAAGACCCGAATGGAAACAAATAGCTCTAAATGGGCCTAGACATATCACCGAGGTGCTTAGGCAGCTTCAAAACTTACTGAGGAGCTGCATAATCCCCAGCTCTCACAAAGAAGACTCCATGGTTTGGAACCTTGAAGATTCAGGCAGTTCACTGTTAAATCTGCCTACTACATCCAAGAAGCTCCCAGTGATGGCCGTGACTCCTCTAATCTGGTCTGGGTTCCCAAGATCATTCCCAAGGTTAAATTCTTCTGCTGGTTGGCCATCCAAAACAAAATCCTCACCACTAACAATCTGATAAACAAAGGGCTTCTCATCCCCAATTGGTGCATCCTGTGTAAAAATGCTTGTGAGTCTACTGAGCATGTTTTTTTGGAATGTCCCTTCTCCCTTGCAGTGCTCAACCAGGTTTTCAACACTTTTTCCATCTCTGTAGCCCTCCCTCATTCCATTCCCCTCCTTTTTCAATAGTGGCCCTAGCCTTTCAAAAGCAGTCAACTTGAATTCATGTGGCAAGCTTGCCTTCACATTTTCTTGTGGCAGATTTGGCTTAAGAGAAATGCTAGAATTTTTCAAAACCTTGTCAAGGATAAGAAGATTATTGTTGCCAAAATCTTGTCCCTTGCTATGAAGAATGCCTTTCTCATCTCATCATCCAAACCCCCCTCCTAGACTTGAATTGGATATTGCAAATCATTTCAATCTTCTCAATTTTTCTGCAGCACCCCGCACTTCTGTTGACAGGTCTGTTATCAAGTGGGTCTTACCTCCTTCTGGGTGGCACAAGCTTAACTTCGATGGCACAGCCAAAGGCAACCCTGGAGCGGCTGGCGGAGGTGGAATTCTCAAAAATCACAGAGGAGAAATAATTTTGGCCTTTGCTCAGAACTTAGGAATTCAGTCTAACAATATGGCCGAGGCTCGGGCCTTGTTCCAAAGCTTGATTCTCTTGGAAGGCTTGACTATCAATAAACTCATCATAGAAGGAGACTCATTGCATTGCATCAACTAGCTCAAAGGAACCTCTGTGCCTCCCTGGGCCCTTGTTTCCATCTTCGATGAATGCAAGACACTAATTGGTGTTTATCCAGAATTAATCATTCAACATCAATACTGGGAAGGAAACAAAGCTGTGGACTGGCTTGCTAATAAGGGATTTGACGCAATAGACATTCAGGTTTGGAGAGATTCCTTCCTAATCAGCCTAAGGGACGTTTCTTCAAGTTCCAATGTTTGCACAATGTGAGTGGGTTACTGGTCTTTGGGTTTTTCGGCTACGTTTTGGCATCTTGGAGCATTTTCGTGTCATTTTTCTAAGTTGGTTGCAAAATCTCAGCTTGTCGTGTTATCACAAAATTTCCTTTTTGCTCAGGCCGCGAGGTTGCTTCTTGTCGCTATATCATGACACCTTTCTCTCTATCTGGTGCGGTCTTCAAACTTGTCGCGCTATCGTGACACTTTTTCTCTCCGGGTGCTTTTTTGCAAACTTGTCGCGATATCGCAACACTTTTTCCCTTCGGGTGCTTTTTCGCAAACTTGTCACGATATCGCGACACTTTTTCCCTTCGGGTGCTTTTTCACAAACTTGTCGCGATATCACGACACTTTTGGCCTTCAGGCGTGGTCTTGCTTTTTGTCGCGATTTCGCAACACCTTTTCTCTCTCCAATGGCGGTCTTCCATTCGGTCGCGATATCGCAACAAGTTTTCTCTCCAACAGCGGTCTTTCATTCTGTCGTGATATCGCGACACTTTTTATCTCTGGGTGGCTTTGCGCAAACTTGTCATGATATTGCGACATTTTTTTCTCTCCAAAGGTGATCTTCATTTTTGTTGCGATATCACGATGCTTTTTCTCTCTCCAACGGCGGTCTTCCAGGTTGTCGCGATATCGCGACCTTTTTTCTCTCCAATGGCGGACTTCCATTTTTGTCACGATATCACGACATTTTTTCTCTCCAACGGTGGTCTTCCTTTTTGTCATGATTTCGTGACACTTTTTCTTCTTGGCAGCAGGCTTCCACTTTCGTCACGATTTCGGGGCTCATTTTCTATTTCAGCTGCGATCTTCATTCTTATCGCGATTTCGCGACACATTTTCTCTTCTACAGTGTTCTCACTTCTTGTAGCGATTTCGCGACTCTTTTTTCTTGTCATGATTTTGTGACTCTTCTTCTCGACCGGCTCCAACCCTGCAACTTGTCGTGATATCACGACACTTTGCAACATGTCATGATATCGCAACTTCTTCCCTTCTTCGGCTCCGATGGCGATTCTTGTCATGATTTCATGACTTCTTTTCTTCCTTTGGCTTCAACGGTGCATCTTGTCACGATTTCGTGACATCACCATTTTGGTCGTGATTTCACGACACCTTCCCTAGTGTGGAGGTTTGCCAGCATTCTATTCCTTTCTTCTTGGACCACCTCGGTCGATATGGATTTATTGTAATCTCTCTTGTACAAGGTTCAGGGACCTTTCAAAACCCTTTCTACCAATCAAAAAAAAAAATTGAACAAATTTTAAATAAAGTGCAAAGAAAAAAAATTTATCTTACCTTGGGCTTATGGTTCTGCCTGCTTTTAGCAAAAGTAAAGGCTTTGTGTGCCCGACGGGAGTCAAACTCTTGACCTCCCATCGGGCAACGCCTTCGCGCTTGAACTCGTCACTAGTCGGGATAGCTAGCTCGACTATGATAGGAGTTATGAACTCCTATTTCTAACTGCCCTGAGGCTATTAATTTTATTTTAAAAGAGGGACTTTTAGTCCCACATGAATGGGGTGGAGATGTTTTTGTTGTTTAAAAACAACAACTCCTCCCTTCTTTTGTGATTGCCCTCAGGAAATCACAAAGTTTATTTTTTTTCCCAGGTAAGAGCCCACACGGGACCCTTGGACAAGCACGCTTCCTGATTTTAGCAGAGCTCAACACAAAAATCAAGGTGAAGGCACTAATTTGTCTAGTTCTGGCTCTGATACCAATGTTAGGTTATGAAATAACCAAATAATAATTCACAAGCATTAACCATATATTGATAACAATGGGGTTTAAATAATGACAATAGGAAGCTTAAAATAGCTTTAGGGAATAATAAAATATATTATCCCTAAACTTAGCTAACTAACGCGCTTTGGGTTGCCTCCCCCCAAAGTCAGCTAACAACTAACCTAGTTACGTAGTCAAAATGACTACAATAACTAACTAACCCTAGGTAACTAGTAAAAGGTAACTAATAGTGGTAAAAAGTAACAATCTACTTTTTACCATGCCGGTAAATCAACTCTACCTAAGTGAATATTATAAATTATCTAAATGAGGTAATAATCATAGTTACCAACATAGTAAGGAACCTTAACCTTAGAATTAATCAAGCAAGTGTTTAAATAATACAATATGCTAAACATTAGGAGATATCACGTAATATCTGCCACTAATGTAGCTAACCAACACACTTAATATAATAAGTGCTAACCACTAACAACTAACGTAGTCAAAATGACTACGACTACTAACCAAAATAATATCTAGATATTTACGTAACCAAGTTGGTTACTTACAATGGTAATAAACTAATCTACCATAAGGTAGATACTAGAGGTAAAAAGTAACAGGCTACTTTTTACCATGTGGTAAATAAATACTACTTACTGTAGGGAAAGGGTAAATATCCAAATGATGGAATATTACTCTAACAGCGGTGCCTTGAACCCATGACCCCACTGCTACCATTGTTCTCTAGAAGCCATTGGGCCACACACCCACATAGGTCTAAAAGCATATATGCTTTGCTATGTTATCTCCATAAAATTTTATGCTCTAACAAAACACAATAGACCTCCTCAAAATGACTTTACGGGGATTCAAAACCCCAACCTCTTGTCACACAAATGCCTTAACTTTGCCTTAGTTACCAACTATGCTAACCAGTGTTTTGGTTACACATGGATCGTGCCTCATGCACTTAAATGTTAGCTTGCCCTCCAAAGGATTTAAATCATGTGAATTTCCTTCTATCCTCTCACAACACAGTGCATGATTCTTTTGCCTTTGGATACATGAATATGCATGGATAATGAAAATAAAACTTTTACCCCGTTTTTATATCATTCAGCTTATGCACTTCAATGTCGATGATTATTTCGAATTTAGAAATTCTATTAAATAAAATATTTTATGACTTTTAACTTTGGTGCCCAAAATCTATTTAAATTTAAATTTTAACCTTTAGGTTAAAATATTTAAATTTAAATAAATTAAATTAAATATTTTATAACTTGCTTAATGGGTCTTTCAAGGAGTAAATTATTTTTAATTACTCTTTGGAATTGTATTTATAAACTTGCTTCTCCTTCCTTGGATCTTCAACCTTTTAGACCATTTTAGACATATAATATTAAAAGTAAATATTATATCCTATTCCTTTAAATATTTACTTACCTTTTGGAAAATCCTCCTGGTGACCTTAATGATGATGAAACTAAAACAACAAACTATTTACAACTCTTGACATCAATGACAACAAAACTTGCTCATATTTCCAACAAGCTCATCCATATATATATAGGATATTATATGGTGAGTTAGGTATTCATGGTCTAAAATCTAAGTGGATGAGATATGTCGTTGAACCTCATCCACTATTATATGATCAAGAATTTGTTTTCAATCAACCTTCAAAGAATGTAGGTTCCTTATAAAGCTAACTAAACTAAAATGGGATTTAAGACTAAAGTGTAAAATGAGAAGGGTAAGAAGGGTGTAGGGTTATAAATTAAAATAAAGTTGGTCAAGATTTAGCTAACAACAATAGCTATATAACATAATATTCTTACACTCTCAACCTAATTCAAGGCCTAATAGACCAACTAACATACAATCTTGTAGAACATTATTTAACTCAATTGATATATAGATTAGCATTGCAAATATCAAAAGAATAACAATCAAAATAGCTATACAAATTAGTAGAATAAGGTTTGATAGAATTCACCATTCATTTAATGTAAATACACATAAATATAACTCACAATATCAGATATCCTACAACATTTTCCTGATAGAGGTTAAGCAACACTAATTCTATTGAAAGGTAGCAGTCATCATACAATATAAACAAATTGTAAATGCTAAAGAGTCAACCCTCTATTAAAGGTATGTTGATATATTTATAAATTTACATCCCATTATGTTTTCTCTCATTATCATTACACAATATCTATTTGATATCCTGGTAGGGGTGAGTGTAGGGAGTGGTCATCACTTTTTGGCTTAGCTTGGCCTAACTACCTTAAGCCTAGTGTGCTAATGTGGCTAGTTTTGATCTTCTCCATGAACCTTACACCCATGCATCTTTATAAAATATCATCATCTTCTAATAGGTCATATTTTTATCACTTTTCTCTATTGCAATATCAACTTGTCTAGGGTACTAGCCTAGTTTAATAGCTTTGATATGATTTTTTAATCAACACGTGTGAATTTTATTTATGAATACATGTTGGGGGTTCTCTTATCAATGTTGGAGCTATGAATCATCATCCATATTTCTTGACTATGTTTTCCCATTGGGAACTATGCCTTAGCAAATTTTTGAGCTTGGAAATGTATCACAATGTTGGACTTTCTTTATCCCCATGATGACATTAGTTGTAGAAAAATATTTCCATATTCTCACTCATTTGATTTAACCTAAAATAAAATCCAACAAACTATTGTATGTTGGACCATTTATCTATTTAGGGTGATGTTAGCTCTTTGAATAGTCTTACACTCTTCTAGCCTACCCTAACATAGCCAAATTTTGGGTTTGGTAAAATGTAAAATACCAAACATTTTTCTTCTAATTCTAACATGAGTGTTAAATTTTGGCCTTGTTTTATATTAGGATTGATGCCTTAGAAAAATTTGGAGTCTAGCAATGGTGAGCTACTTGATTTTAAAATTTAAAAAAATTAGCACTTTATCAGCTTAGCTAGCTAAATATTTAATCTATCAAACCCTTTTTCCTTAGAAAATTTTTAGTTTGGAATGTTGCACAATGTTGGAATCTTTGTTGTAGCCAAATTTTAGGACCCACAAAGTGCTACTACATGTATGGATACCTTGTTATTCTCTAACTTGACTTCCATTGATTTTGTAGCTAAATATTCATAGGAAGGCATACCCCAGTGGTCTAATGTTGGACATTTTGAGTAGTTGAGTTGTCATTGATGTCAAGAGTGAGCTTTCATTGATTTCATAATTTATCTTTAGTGAGCAATGCAAGAAGAAGCAGTTCCACAATCAGTGTAAAAAAAAAATTCGGTTCCAGGTGGTCAGATGAGGTTCAAAGAGCATTAAAGAAGCCCAAGAAAAATAATATTATTATATTTTATTATAATAGTTAAGGGGATATTTAAATTAATTTTAATTTAATTTAAATAATTTCATTTTAAATTAATTTAATTAACTTCTAAAGTTATTAATTATAGATTAATTATAATTTAATTATAAAATTAATTTATGTTAATTAAAATAACCCTAAGGTTGGGTTATAAAGGTAATTATTTATTTGAATTAAAAATTCGAATAAGGCATCGACGTCTCTAAGGCATTGGCCTTCATGTATAAAAGAAGGCAAGAACCTTAGCCAAAAACCCCCCATGCATTTTAAAAAATTAATCGAAGCTCTAAAATTCGTGTTCAAGGAAGTGTAAGGTTTTTGTGTTTTAAAAATATTTTAGTGGCAAAGGATAGGACAATAAGATTGGGGCTCCTTTATCCTCACACGGCATTGTGTAGAGCAGTTGGAAACAACGGGTGGCACTAAGACTTGCAGAAGGCTAGGATATCAGAGTTTGAAACCCACTGCGTTCTTTTTGCAAGGAAAGAAAGGTGTTCTATTTTGCACCATGCCGATTGGAAGGGGATAAGAGGAAGGCTTAATCCTTTTCCTTTGTGTGGAGGCTTGTAGCCCATGCAGTGGGCTAGCACCTCAATAAGGCACTCGATTGGGAGTGGAATCACATTCAAAACCCATCGAGACCTTTTTCTTGAGATAAAAGGTATGCATTATTGTGTTGTCAAGGTTGCATGAGGTATTTTAGATTTGCTAAGGTTGAATGAAAAATAAATAATTTTGGAGGTTGATAAAGTTTTTTTTAATTTGGTTATTGAGTATTTGAGGGAGATAAAAGGATAGGCAGTATTATTTTTGTGGGTTTGATTTTTGAGGTTGTTAAATCAAAGATTGAATATTATAAGGAGTAATTGAGTAATTATTTTTATGTATGTTTTTTATGATTGCTAATTCCAAAGGAGTAATAAGGTGTATTTGAGTTTGATTAATTTTTGTAATTGAGAAATATTTTGTGAGAGTGTTAGTGTGATATTTTGTCATCTAACCATTGAAATTGGTAAAGAAGTTAATTGTGATTGAGATAGGTTTTTAAGGGCACTTCCTCATCAAATAAAAATGTATGGGCACATATTTCTTGACAGTGATTGTTGGATGTTATGAATGCTAATTTGGAGAGGAAAGCCTTGTTTGATAAGCATTTTTAGAAATATTGAGTAAATTTTTCATATGCTGGGACTAGGGTTTGTGGAAATAACATGAGTATCATTGTTATGTGAAGTTGTGAACTATCTTGAACTAGGGTTTGTGAAATAACATGAGTATCATTATTATGTGAATTTGTGAATTATCTTGAACTAGGGTTTGTGAAAGAACATGAGTATCATTTTTATGTGAGATTGGTTGGAAATAATTGAGTGAGTGTTCATATGCTTGGACTAGGGTTTGTGAGTAAGGATTGTTTCATTAGGTGATTGATTGAGTGGAGTTTGTTAAGCCTAGTAAAGTGGATGTGTTCAAGTGATAGTTCAAGTTTTGTGAAAAAAAATGTTCCATATTCTAAATTGATTTGAGAAAGAGGTTGAGTGTTTGTGAGTGTGAAACATATTGAGTCTCTAATAATTCTCTATATGTTTCTATGATAAAAAGAGAGAGAGTGAAATTATTTGAGCATTGTTGTGAGTGTGAAGCATATTGAGTCTCTAAAAATTATCTATATGTTTCTTTGAGATTGGACAAGTTCTAGTGAGGACATGTTGAGCATATTTGAGGTAAGTCTTAGAGAAGACTTGTGAACAGATTGGTGTGAGGTTTTGTGAAAGCTTACAATATAGATTTGAGTACAAATATTATTGAGCAGATTGGAAAAGTTCTAGAAAGGACTTGTGGATAGATTGGTGTGATCTTTTATGGAATATTATAAGGCATATTTGAGATAAGTCTTTGAGAAGACTTGTGAGTAGAGTTGATTGATTTCTTCAAACCTTGAGTTAAGGTTTGGGGAATATCTAGCATAATTGATTTATGATTAAGTCAATATTTTTGTTAAGGCTTGTGGATAGAGATTGAGGATAGGTTTGTACTAGATCAAAGGATTGTGTGTAGTGCATATTTGAGGATAGAGTTTGATTATTATTTGAGTATAGGTTTGTGCCAGACCAAAGACATAGATTGAGTAGATTTGTGCTAGACTAAAGGATTGTGTTTAGTGCAAATTTTAGATAGATCTAAGAGTAAGCTTTGGATGTGACAAAGTATAGAGGATGATAGTATCCAATGGATAGAGATCCATTAGCCAAAGTAGTGAGGATAGGTCTTCTGAGTGAGGACAAGAGTCTTCAATGGATAGATATCCATTAGCCAGTGTAGTGGAGGCAACAATTTTTCTAGAATATCACCAACCAGAACAGAGGAGAAAGGAGTTCTCCTATGGATAGAGATACACAAACTTGATTAGAGGATTGGTGTCTCCTTTGGATAGAGTTCCATAAATATTGTAATAGGGAAAGGATTCCCAAGAGATTTATTGAGAAAATATTAGTGAAATATTTTCTCTATGGAGTAGCCCACATTGGGTGAACCACATTAAATTGGTGTCTCTATTGTGTGTGGTGATTTGTGCATTACTTTGATTATTGTTGTTGATATTGTTATTGATACATTGCATAATATTAATTGAAAAAAAAATTAAAAAATGGTCTTATACCGTTCAGCATCCCTCTTAGTATAAGCTTGTGTTCTTCAATTGGTATTAGAGTGGGTTTCTTCGAAAGATTTTAATATCTTGAAGGAAAATCTTACAAGAACATAATGGATTCTAAGAGTGGATCCTCAGATAATTCAACTCCAGTATTTTATGGAAGTGATTATATATTTTGGAGTATGAGAATGAAGATTCACCTAATGGTACTTGGCAATGAAATATGGGAAGTAGTTGAAAATGGATACACACCACCAGTTACTCCACCTACAGATAAATATCGGTAGTTGTGCATGTCATAAACAAATTCTACCATTATATCATTGGGTATAAGGTATTTGTCCACATGGACAATGTGACCATCAGATACTTGATGAGAAAGCTGATCATTGGGAGAATAATTATCAGGTGGCTCTTGTTACTACAAGAATTTGACATCACAATAGTTAACAAACCAAGCAAGGACAACATCATACCAAATTTCCTATCCAAATTGATACCAGTAGACCATACAGTAGTGGAAGACTAGTTTTTGGATGAATATTTGTTCACCATTAGTGAGAAAATCCCATGGTACATGGATATAGCCAATTACTTTGCCACCGAAAGAACCTCACCTACTCTCTCTTTTCGAGAAAAGCAGGTGGTCATAGAGAAAAGTGCATCGTTCCTATGGATTGATGGCCTCCTGTTCAAATAGGACGTGACTAGATTATAAGGAGATGCATAGCAGAGCAGGATTTCTCAGAAGTACTCAAAACGTGTCATGATGAACCATGCAGAGGAAAATTTGCAGGGAAACAAACTCCCTACAAAATCCTACAGACTGGGTACTTTTGGCCCACTATGTTCAAGGATACGACTGCGTACACCAACAAGTGCAATGAATGCCAAATAATGGGCAAACCAACCCATCGAGATGAAATTCCCTTCCAACCTTAGGTACACCTAGAACCCTTCGATAAGTAGGGCATGGACTTCATGGGACCAATTAATCAACCTTCAATAGGGAGGAGGTTTATTTTTATCTGTATAGATTATGTCACCAAATGGGTTGAAGTTCAAGCATTGAGAGATTCAAAAGAAAGAACAGTCACCGATTTCTTATTTTCCCACATTTTTACATGATTTGGGGTCCCTAGAGAGATAACAATAGACTAGGGGCCTCAATTTACCTCCAGGTTGATCAAAGAGCTGATGGAGCAATACAAATTTTGGCACTATAAAACTACACCCTACCATCCATAGGAAAATGGGCAAGTGGAAGTGACGAATAGAGAAATAGAGAACATCTTGACGAATACCATGTAGCAACATAGAAAATATTGGGCTACACGATTGTTGAAGGTAGTCTGTGCATATAATACCATGTGGAAATCCACCATAGGCTTCACACCCTTCCAATTGGTCTATGGGAAGAGTGCGATGATGCCCATTGAATTTGAAATCAAGACATTGAGAACGGCTTCAGAATTGAACTTGAGCTTGGATGGCACTCAAGAATAAAGGATTCGATAGCTAGATCAGTTGGAAAAAATTTGAATGGACACTCTGCAGAGAACGGAAATCATACAAAAGCAAAGAAAGTGGTGGCATGATCACCACATTCAACTGAAGCAGTTCCAAGAAGGAGAATGGGTGCTATTATACGATTTTTGATTCTAGGAAATAAAAGGTAAATTAATGCAAAGATGGATGGGACCGTATGATGTGGTAGAGCTTATCAATAATGGGGTAGTATGCATTAGAACAATTGATGACAACAACATCGTGTTAACGATCAATGGCCACCAACTGTGCCCCTCTAACACAGTTGAAACCTTATAGGTGGAATCCAGGATAGACATGGGGGAGACCCCATCTTGTTAGAACCGGACCAAACTCTTAATAGGCAAAACGATGGGCATGGAGGTGCTCACCAAAAATTAGTTAATTTAATTTTTTCTTATGGTGTGTTTTGCAGGGGCGACGCCTGCATGCAAGTTGGAAGAATCCTAATACAGGACCTAACAAGCACGGAATGCATCTAACTGCCTTTATTTTTCTTTCTTTTCATTTTCTTTTTGCAAGTGGAAGACCTGATAGCATGAGGAATAGGTATCTAGGAAACCAGGCCTGATTCAGCTAAGTATTTCGACACCGGCACTCATAGGTAGAAGCTAAGGCAACATGAAGCGAGACTACGAAGGCTTGATCACCCTTTCCTAGTCAATCGCAAAATTATTTCCAAGAAGGAGCCTTCCGTATGAAGAAGGTGCTCTACCAGAATAAGGCACCTTCCTTATAAATAAGTAACTAGCAAGAACAAGGCGCCTTCCTTATAAAGAAGGCACCTAGCCAGAAGAAGGTTCCTTCCTTATAAAGAAGGCACCCCGCCAGAAGAAGGCACCTTCCTTATAAAGAAGGTACCCCGCCAGTAGAAGGCACCTTCCTTATAGATAATGCACCCAAATATATATATATATATATATATATATATATATATATATACATATATATAGGCGCCTTCCATGGCTAGAAGGTGCCACACAAATAAAATAAAAAAAAAATCCCAAGGTGCCTTCCACATCGGGAAGGCGCATACAGACCGAGGTGCCTTCCACCCCAGGAAGGCACAGGTATTCAGTAGCACCTTCCACATTAGGAAGGCGCACCCATTTAGAAGCACCTTTCATAGCAGGAAGGCACCATCATCAAAAAGGTGCCTTCCACCACCGAAAGGCACATCCAATCAAAGGCACCTTCCACCACTAGAAGGCACATCCAATCAAAGGTGCCTTCCACCATCGAAAGGCACATCCAATCAGAGAGCACCGATAACATTGGGAAGGCACCATATAAGTGCCTTCCACATCGAGAAGGCACCGATGCACCTTCCACCATCGAAAGGCACATCCAATCAGAGAGCACCGACAACATCAAGAAGGCACCACACAAGTGCCTTCCACATCGATAAGGTGCTACATAAGCACCTTCCATATTGGGAAGGTACCAAAGAGTGATTTCTATGTATAGCCAAAACTTAAGTCTCTTGGATGCCTCGATTGGAATGAAATCACCACACAAATTAGTGGCATCGGATGACCATACCCCTCCCCCGTGTCACAAATCAGTGAATCAATGCTTTTCACGATGCATGAAAAACCAAATAAGGTATGCACATACTAACTCAAATATTTATATAATTATTCATAAATTATGCAGTACCAAAAAAATATTGTTGTCATAAAAATCATATCCCCCCATGGCAGGAACCGCGTGCCAATGATATGGATTGAAATGTGTACCCTAAAATTAAATGCTAAGGTTAGGTTCCTTCCCTATAAGAAGGTGCCTTCCTAAAGAAGTAAGGAAAAAAAAATGCATGAGGGAAGGCGCCATGGGAGGAAGGTCAAAGAATCATGCAGTGAAGAAGAATGAGCCGAGTGATATGGAAGGAATCAGGGGGGCGATAAAAACATAGTTCAAGGTCAAGGGATAGTTTGAATATTGTATCCCAGTCAGTTAGGGCCAGGATATAGAGGTAGCCAAGGAATTTGCTGCCTCCTTGAGGGGCGACGTAGCTTAGGTGTGAGGGGTAGAAATTCTAGTCACCCCCGAATACATCTCGTAGGTGACTAGATTACCCCTCACAAGGGAATGCATATACAAAGGCAGACTACTGAAATCATACACTGAATTGCTACTACCAGGGGAAAATATGTAGATAGATAAGGAAGGGCTACCCAAAAGTAGCCTTCCCATGAATCTACGAAAGATATTCGAGCAGGTTGCTCGATTCTTTACATGCATTGGGAAGTATACCTATTTGTAAACTAACCATGTGTAGTTTCTAAATCACTTGGTGCATGGAAGGAAGTTGAACGTGCCCTTATACCTATAAAATACCCTGAAGGACAAAGCAGCTAGGCACTAGAAGGGAGCACCATTCGCCTTGGCCCACCATGGGCTAATATCAACACTGGTTCGCCATGCAAAAGTGTAGAGGCAGAACCCCAATGCAGAGGGAGATGGCAGCCAAGAAATGCAATAGGATGTTGTTGCCAAAATAGGGCAATAAGAGGTAAGCCCTACAAAGGATATGACAAGTATCAAGAAATTGGCATTGCCCTATTTCATTGAATAAATAGGACATTCACAAGTTCCCTAATGCATAGAGGAAAGAGGGCATTCCCTAGTGCATGAGTATGAAGAGGAAGGAGCATCACTTATTAGCAGCAAGGCCGAGTTCTAGCCACCATAACTAGTCCCCAGGAGGAAACACCTATGGTGACTCCTCTCGATAGAAGAAGAATAGAGTAACCATAAAATCAATGTTGTAGCCCAAACCCTCCAGGAATTGACAAACCAGAGCCCACAAGATGTAGCGACTTCTGGGAGTAATGATCAGGTCGACACAACCTTGGAGGAAGTGCTGGAGTGGAAAACCAATTATTGGATGGCCCTAAAAATTTTGGAGGACTATCAGAACAAGCATAAAGGGGAATTGAAAGAGCAAGAAAGACGAATCACCCAAATTGAGTAGCTGGTCCAACAGTTGCGAGAAGAGAACTAGCTACTCTAGGATAGGGGAACAGAAATAAGGGATGCATCGACCCAAACTAACTGGGCAACATAAGTCTCGATAAATTCTCCCACATCTATAGAATGAGTATTTTCTTTGGGATAATTTCTATCGGACGCCCAACAGAGCATCCCGAAAGCAAGGGAGAATTCCTCTATTTTTTGGAGTGAAGGTGAAATAAGTCCCACAACATCCCCTATCATCGTCCTAAGTGATACATAGTAGGATGAGGTCCATCAGCAATATATAGGATCGAGGGATAAGGAAGAACTCCCTGGACTTGAGAAAGGAAGAGAAGAACCTAAGGGGTCAGCACAAGACAAATAGGGGGACGAAGAAGCACCCCTAAGGATGGTAGCACAAAGTGAATAGAATGCTCTAGGGATTGTAGATCAGGCCCCTCAGAGTGAGAAGGCATCCACCAGGGAGAAATAGAAAACCCTTGTTCGAGCCGTCGCATTTTCTCCAGAGGCCAGAGGAAAAGGGCCCATGACAGCTCGAAATAAGGTGAAGGTGACCTTCATCGAGCCAGAATAATATGAGTGGGATATGCAGTCGTTCATGGAGAGGCAAAAATAGTTCAAATGGCTACTCAAAGAGATGATAGTAGCTAATAATACTAGAAAGGCAACCTCGAGGATGCAGGGAGATTCTAGTATCTACATCAATTCGACAGAGGACAACCAGTTCTAGAATATTTACAGGTCATCCTGGGGATGGACCTCCATGATAAGAAGGTATTTTGAATGATGGGAGGTATATGGTCCTGAATTAGAGGCCTCTACCATTGCAAAGGAGATCGTAGGGCTTACTCCTAAAGCAGCCCGATTGTAGAAAGCCCAAGTAGTTCATATCAGGAGGGATAATTCAAATATCCCTCTTACAGTGGTTAGACCTTTGGATGCTGACCTATGGCAAGCTATAAAAGCTACATTTTAGGTAGTAGAGACAATGCTGGTTAGATCACCTTCGATGGTAGGTAGGACAAGGAAAGCATAGCTGACAATAGCACCCTTAGCTCCACGTAGAAAAAGAAGAGCCACACCTCCATATGTCAACGTGTAGAAGAGGCAGACACAGGTCGTAGGTACAGTGGGATCCACTAAGAAATGACAACGATGAGGTGTCAAAATGGCTACCTATAGTTTTGATGCCATAAGGGCATGGCATATGTTAGGCATGGGGGGATGATGAGCATCATAAATGCTCATATTTTGTATACATTTTCTTGATTATTAGGTGGTTTTGTAATAAGGATTGCATATGTTTATGAATAATTATATAATTATTTGATGATATTATGCATGTTATCTAATTCATGTGTTTTTAGTGCATTTTTGTGGAATTGCAGTTGATTTAGTTAGATTTGGATTAGTCGAGGTCTTTTCATGGACCTGGAACTTTTTTCTTTTGGAATCAACGCAGGGAAGGTAGGCGCATTCCTCTTCCAGGAAGGCACATTCCTCTTCCAAGAAGGCGCCAAAGGAAATACAAGTGCCTTACTCTCCTAGGAAGGCACCAATATAAGGCCAGTGCCTTTCTCTTCCAGGAAGGTTCCAAAGGAAAAGAAGCGTCTTCCTCTCATAAGGAAGGTGCCAACAGGAAGGTACCACTAGAATCCAAGCACATTTCTTTCATAATGAAGGTGCCACTAGAATGCAAGCGCCTTCCTCTCATAAGGAAGGCACCACTAGAAGGCAAGCGCCTTCCTCCCATAAGGAAGGCACCGACAGAAAGGCACCACTAGAAGGCAAGCACTTTCCTCTCACAGGAAGGCACCAATAGAAGATAAGCATCTTCCTACTCTAGGAAGGAACCAATGGCAATAAGGCACCTTCTACATAGAGAAGGAACCCGATATACTTAGGCACCTTCCTCATAGGGAAGGTGCCCCTGTTCTTCACCCGTTGACTAGACAAGCACGACATGGACAACAATGACTGGTGCAGTTCCAACTCTATGTCATGTAGAGTTAAATTGGGGATTGCACCGATGTATGAGAATGTCCTACCAATTCCAGGTGAAGCACAAACCAATTAGTGAACATGCCACCATTAGAAATGAATGCCAATTTTAGTAGACGTCGATCACATTTACCAAACTATCTTAGTTTAGTCTAGAATGAATCGACTATTATAACTTCTTTGTAACAGAATATCTATGGGTGTGCTATATAAACACACATAGACCTCTTTGAATATATTGATGATGATTGATGTTTGATCACTCATATGACCCCTCTAGTAATTCCTAGCTAGGTTTGCATAGTTTATTTCTTGCAAATTAATAATTGTAAGTGATTCTCCTTCTCACATGCACTTGTGGGCGCTAGTTATCTTCTAGTTGTCATTTAGGAGTGTTAGTTAGGAAGTTTGAACTCAAAGTAGGAAGTGTGTACTTCAAGATAGCTAAAATGGATCTTATAGTTAGCATTATTCCTGCCTTCTTAAATTAGAAGTTACGTGCATTATCCTTTGCACTTTTGTAGCTTATGGTTCAGCATATTGGATCAAATACATGATTTGATGGGTTTGGTTATGTATTTTGTGCCATTAGAGCCTATATAATGAATTTGTAAATAATATGAAGTTAGTTGGATTTTCAATCCTTTTTATTGGTATCAGAGCCTAGTTTATGTTTGCACTAAGGCTTGTGAGGTGAGACGGTAGGAGATAGATTATTTTTTTATGAGAAATTCTTTCTCATTGAGGACTCGGTTCAAGCTCAAGGGGATATTGAAAACCATTCGCATAATGAAGTTCCTTAGGCATCAAAATCCTCGTTCTAACTTTCTCCGTAAGCTCAAGAAGTATAGGAGAATTTTACCCCAATTTCTTTCTTACAAAAATCCCTTGGCAGGTTTGTATTTCTCCTACGATGAAATGCGAATTAGGGAGCCTTTTGTTCCTAATTTTTTTGCCATTGAGGAGTCTTGAAGACTGAGGAGCATCTATACCAGGTCGTGTGTTGACTTGGGTTCGGTTGCCTTTCAAACGCTGGTCGTGTGTCAGCTAGATCTTGAAAGGAGAGCTACTGAAGGAGTCTTGGTGTTATGCAAGAAAAATTAGCAATTTGTTAAGAAAATTTGAAGGTAATTTACCTTCAAAAATTGCTAATATTTGAAACAGTTTAAGTTTTCAATGCTTTTAAATTAACCCTCCTGGTTAATTTTTAAAAAAAAAATTCTTTGTTTTTACTTAGAAAACTTAAATTTTAATTATTATATTGTTTTCTTTATATATTAATTAAAATATTCATTGTAAAAAAAAAATTGAATTTTTTGTCCCTCGACCCATCTCAACAGGAGTTGAGGGCCACTATTTGCAGGTAGCTCAACTGAGTCAGCACCACCACCTACCAACATCAGCCATCGGACACCCATCAGCCGACAAACACTGCCTGTCGACTGTCGATAGATGTCGGACGATGTACAACAGAGCCGATGGGAGGTCGATTGTGTCACATCATGGCTGACAGGCCTATTGATGTAGTAACACTATTATGAAGCTACTTTATTCATGAAATATGCAAGTATATATAGGCTTACATAGGAATCTCACATAGGTTAAGTGGTTGCAACAATCTGCCAAACATGGCCAACCACTTAACTACTAGTTAACCAAATGCTAACCATGGATGTCCACTAACTGCTAGAAGACAAACAAGATCTCTAATAGTTAAAAACCATCTAAAAACATGCTAACAACATGCTAACAACCTATTTATAACATGGGCATACTATGCCTCATGTGAATACGAAGTGCAAGAAATAGGAATAATAAATAATAATAATAATTAACTTAGGCTTAAGTGGATAAGCCTATGTTATCCTTAACACTCCTCCCAACCATATAAGCATTGGACCCCAATGCTCTCAACAAATGTGGAAAGTCATGGGCCATATCATGGTGAGGAATCTAGCGAGCCATGTGTGGAAAGTGACCGCGACGAGCGACAAGGTAAGTAGTGGAAGAACCCTGTCTAGTATGATGAGTCTTCATCTCGAAAACTCTATTTGAAATGAGCGAAAGCTGACGATCAGGTGCCACTACTACTGTAGGACTAAAAACAGGATTAGGTACCAAAAGAGGGTCCTGAAATGGTGTCTTTGGAAAGTGGCGTTCATCCAAAGGAACCCATACTCTGCCTCCAACCTATAGTGAGTGAGGATTGTGATGCTTTTGCACCACTCCCTGCGGAGTCTCCTGCAAGTCATGTGGTATATTGCCTAGAAGGCTCTTCCTATGCTTAGCAAGGGAAGTAACCTTAGCTTGCTCCTCCATGTGTGCAATGGGAGTGGTCAAAACCAAAGGTAACTTCTATGGAACAAGTGGTTCAGTATTTGTAGGTGTACCCAAAATTATACCAATGGAATCAATGGTATCTTTCTCATGAGTGAGAATGGTGGGTTCCTTAACCACTTGCTCTTGTGACTGTTCATCATGTGGGAGTGAAACTTCTTCCTTTGCATGTTCCTTAGGTGGTGCTTTTTCTTCATTTTGTGTGGGACAAATGCTAGTAGGAGCCAAAATGAGTGCTTGACTTAATGGCTTCCTTACTTGCCTACAACTTAACATCAAATTGGAAGTAGGTGTAGTGCTTTGTATCAAGTAGTTTTTACCATGCAACTCCAATGTGTAGGTGTTCTTTTTAGCATGATAAATATCATTCCTATAAAATTGATAGGGTTTACCTAGCAAGAGTCCACAACAATCCATATCTGTGACATCACACCTAACTTTGTCCACAAACTTGTCACCAAAAGCAAAATTCAAGGTGCAAGTATGGGTGATGTTGGATGTGGAGTCTACATCTTTCCACCCAAGTGCATAAGGTTGGTGATGTGGTTTGATGGGAAGTTTCAACTTCTCCACAACGGACTTCACAATGAGGTTCTTTTGTGATCCGTTATCAATGATACAATCAACATAGAAATCATGCGTCAAGTGGGCTCTAGTGACAAACAAATGATCACACCCCCCTTGAGCAAATGCATTAGACATTAGGGTAACTTTGTTCAGTTTACCCTTTAAAGCAGGATATTATTCTTCTGTCCCTATAGCCAAAATGGGACCATCTTGTGGTTCCTCATGTGTAGGATGTACAATTAGGGATTTCTTCTTCTTAAACTTCTCAAAAGTATAGCATTTGGATTTTACATGTCCATGCTTTTTACAAAAGTCACAATACAATGAAGAAGAAGAATCTTTAGCATGAAAGGAAGAAGAATGTGCTTTAGGAGAAGTGGGAGGAGAAGAAGAATGAGGGGAAGATTGAGAATTTTTCTTCACCTGCTGTTGATGCTGATTCTCGCCTTTGGAAGAGCCCTCCTGTGATGAACGAGACTTTTGATATGCACCAACTTTCTCCTCTGCAAGAATGGCATGATTGAATGCCACATCTAAGGTGAGGAAGACATTGAATTTTATCTCCCTGAAAATCTGATCTTGCAAGCCATGAGTGAATTTATTAATCAAATCATCTTCTGAATCTTTCACACCAAGCAATACCCTTAACCTATTAAATTGGAAAATGTAATCAGAAACTGACATTCCATAGGTTTGCCTCAATCTATACCACTTGGTAGTGAGGTCACATTGGTAGTTTGGTGGAAAGAAGGTGTTTTTCAAAATTTGAGTTAATTCTTTCCAAGTCATGGTGGCATTATGACTCTGTCTTTCTACAATGAGAACTTTTGCTAAACCTGTGAGTTTTAGTGTAGCAAATGTGGCTCTTTCATCCTCCGGAATTTCAACATAAGCAAACCAAGTTTGCATATCCAAAATCCATGCAGATAAGACATCGGGATCCCTAGATCCATCATACATTTTAACCTCACATTTGGATTTTTTTGCATTGTTATTGTAGATTTTGATGTCACCAGGCTTAAACTGCACAACAATGTCTCTCACTTTTTCTGCCAAAATGTCTATTGCTTCAGTGAGGTTTTCCATTTTTGTTCTAATATCTTGAGCCATATTTTGCCTAGTATATGCCAGACTAGGAGGATTACAAAATGGATGCAAGAACTAATCTAGGCTTAGGAACAATTTTAGTTTCCTATGCAGCCAAATTGCCTAGATTTTACAAATTTTGCTCTCAAAATTAGGGCTATTTTAGTGCTTTTACAAAATTAAAAATTTCAATTTTGCAATTACAAAGGTGCACTAAAAATGCTGGAAAATTAGCCCTTTTACAATGCCAAAATTTGGTTAGGAGCAAAAAATATGAATCTGTGGAAAATTTTGAACCCAACGCAAAAATTTGGTCTAAAACGGACCAATAACGAGGAAGATATCACCTCTTGAAGTTGCTCTCCTTTTTGCTGGTTTTGGCGCCAAAAATTTGAATTTAAATTTTCAAAATTTTTGAAATTCTCCCAATGATTGAATTTCCTGCCAAAATTTGGATTTCAAAAATTTTCCTTCCACGTTGGATTTCCTGCCAAAATCTTCCAATTGCGGTCAAACGAATTTGAGAGCCTCCGTCATGGTTTCCCTAGCCGTCAATTAGCTAGTCGACTGGTGTAGTGGCCTGAAGGTCGTGCACGCCCAAACAAAGTGGTGCAGTCGCTGTCTGACAGCCTATGTGACCACTGGGAGGTGATCTCGATATTTTAGCACATCTGCGTGCTTTTAAACTTCTGCTCAGGCCTTCTCCTGCCCGATGTGGGCCACAAAAATTTCTTCACACCTCGGTCACCAGCGTCGGCAAAAGTTTTCGACGACCGAGAACTCAGGCAGCACCGAAAAAACCAGATATCGCATCGAAACGCTACTTTTTTTTTTTTTTTTTCTGGTCACTGGGTAGCGGCAGGGCTGTGGCTACCATTGGCCGGAAAGAATAGTCAGCATCGCTGGCCGACGTCGCTGTCGCTGGCCGACGTCACTGGCCGACGTCGCTACCGTCGGCTGGTAGTCACCGGTGGCCGTCGATGCTCGGTCGTTGCTTCCGGTGCTGGCGGTCGGCTGCCTGGCCAGTGGGTACTGGCTGGCCGGAGGCTGGCTGGCCGGTGGTGCGGCCTGTGGTAGCTGGTTGGCTGCCGGCTGTGAAGTGCTAAATCAAGCACTTTTTTTTTTTTTTTTAAATAATAAAATTAAATATTAATATTAATGACATTAATATTAATATAAAATTTTAATATTTCTTCATGCAAAAGGAGAAAACAATTGTTTGCATGTAGAACTCAAACTTTCCTGCAAAATGAATTTATGCAACAATTTGCACAACTCTTAGCAACTCTTTTGGCAACCTTCGACAATGTCTTTTCTTGGCCACAACTTGGCCTCAAACTGGTGCTTAACACCTGGTGTAGGGGTAATTTCTCCCTCTGTCACCTCAGCTTCACTTGTGTTGTGGGTGACTTCAAGCCAACTCCAAACAACACCTCCTAGGATCTAGCAATGAAGTGGTAGCTCTCTCCTCCTTCCTGCAACTCTCCTGAAGCTAACTGATACCAATGATGTAGTAACACTATTATGAAGCTACTTTATTCATGAAATATGCAAGTATATATAGGCTTACATAGGAATCTCACGTAGGTTAAGTGGTTGCAACAATCTGCCAAACATGGCCAACCACTTAACTACTAGTTAACCAAATGCTAACTATGGATGTCCACTAATTGCTAGAAGACAAACAAGATCTCTAATAGTTAACAACCATCTAACAACATGCTAACAACATGCTAACAACCTATTTCTAACATGGGCATACTATGCCTCACGTGAATACAAAGTGCAAGAAATAGGAATAATAAATAATAATAATAATTAACTTAGGCTTAAGTGGATAATCCTAAGTTATCCTCAACACCTACAAGGCACTGTTAGCCCTACCATAGCTGACAGGTTGGCAGGGCTCTGTCAGACCTACCACGGTTGATAGGCTAGCAGGGCTTTGTTAGATCTGCCATGATTGGCAGGTCGGCAGGGCAGTCCATCCGCCTACATGAACTGTAGGCATAGACGCCAACACGCCACATAACCAATGGAACATTGGTTGTGCCACGTCCACTACCAACTGCTGGCAGGCACTGTCATGCCTGCAAAATCTGACAGGCTTTAGCGTCTTGCTTGGTTCTTGATTTGCTGACAACCTGCAGCCTGTACGTAGCCATGAGGTTGCAACCGTCAGCCTCATTGGGGCCTACTGCTCCTCATCCATGGAAATAATTGTAACAGAAAGCAATAAACTGGGAGTTGACAACTAGCCCTACCTTGGGAAGCATGTAATAGCGGTTTGGAATTTCATGCAGGTGGAGTGCAGTTTCGACAAGACCAAGGGTAAAATTGTAATTTTTTTTTTAATTTTACTATTCTAAGGTTATGCATGTCATTTTTATTTTTTATTAATTTAATTTTTAATAACTTAATTAAATTAATTAATATTTGATTAATTACAATTTAATTTTTAATTAAGTTATTTTTAAATTAATAAAATATAAATTGTAAACCTTAGGTTAGTTTAAATTTTTAATTTTGAGCCTTAGGAGTATTTTTCAGGGCACAACATTGTAACAAGGAATTTCCAATTTTTACCTTGATTTTTAGTGCTTTTTCCTTTTACTCCTGGCTTATACCCGGTCTCACATGGCTTCTGACTTGGCTGCCCAAGTGGTAGAACTTGCACATGTTGTAAATGCTTTAGCAAATAAATCTAATGATACTACCATGGCAGAATTTTTGGGTAACATTGCAATGAAGGTAAATGATATTTCTTTCCACAATGCTTCAACTTCTGCTTAGGATTCTCGCCTAAGAGTTCTTTGTGTAGTACCACTTTATGATGGATCCCAAAACCCTGAAGTCTTGAATAGTTGGATTCTTGACATGAGTTCATGGTTTTCTTACACTCAGTTTTCAGATGAGGATATGGTTCCATATGCTAAGCTAAAACTTTCTAGTTTAGCTAAAGTACTTGTTGAAAGAAAAAGAGGTCATGATGGACTCACCTCATCGGATGAGCTTGCAGACTTTCTTAAGACCAATTTTTATCCTTCCAATTATTCTAAGGAATTGGTCATTAAGTGGGTTCAATTTTGACAAAGTACTAATATGACTGTGTACGAATATATCTTTCAATTCAACAAGTACAGGCTACTTTTGAATGTGGAGGAAGATATTAAAGCTTTGATTCTCAAATTTCAAAGTGGTTTGTTGGAACATTTGTACAGGGAAATTATGTTTATTTCTATGGACACATTGGATTTAGTTTTCAACTAGGCACAACTTGCAGAGGACAATTTTAAGGTGCATTCGCAGGCATTCCGCACACCTGCTACTCAAGTGGTTGCAAACTCATCAAAAGGGAATAGTTCTTTCTCACCAAAAAATAACTTTGCTCAACAGAAGAATTCTTCTTCTCCATATCCTTCTTATCCTTCCCCTTTCGCTTCTACTCCTTCTTCTTCTTCTTCTTCCAAACCTTCTTCTAAAAATTTTTGTAACTATTGTAAGAAAAAAGGTCATGAAAAAGTAGATTGTTTTAAGCTTAAGAAGAAAAGTTTAGTCATCACTACTCAAGAACAGGATGCTTCCAAAGGTCCCCTTGAGTCAGTAGGAGAAAGTAGAGTATACATGAAATTACGAGGTAAGCTCAATGAGGTTACCTTGGTAAATGTAAGTTCATCAGGGAGCACTCGTGATGCTTTGTTCATCACTCGAGCTCATTTGCTTCATAATTTTGCAACAGATTTTATAGTGGATAATGGCTCACAGAAAAATCTAATTGCGAGGTCCATTGTCGAGCGATTGAAGTTACCTATGGAGACTCATCCTCAACCTTATTATTTGGGTTGGAAGGATAGTGGAAGGGGCTCAGAAATCACTCACACTTGTACATTAAAATTTTCACTTGACCCACATTTCATAGATCAAGTCACTTGTGATGTGACTCCTATGGATTGTTGTGGGATTTTGCTTGGACAACCTTTTTAGTATGATAGGAGAGTTGTTTATGATGCTTTCAAAATAACCTACACACTTCAAAAATATGGTCAGGTCTTTCTTATTAAAAGCACCAACACTCCTAACATCATTCTAAATTCCAAGAAAACAAAAAGAGTAATTAAAAAAGGTGGTGATGTTGCTCTAATTTTCATTCACTCTCAAAATACTCCTCCATCCACATACATTCCAAAGCAACACTCTTAAATGGATAAAATACTGCAAAATTAGTCACACATATTTTAGGAGCCAAAGTCTCTTCCTCCAATTCGCACAATTAATCACAGCATTGAAATCATTCCTGGTTCTTCACTACCTAATGCTCCCATATATAGACAATATATTTTGCAAAATGAAGAAATAAAAAGGCAAATAGAAGATTTGTTGTCTAAGGGTTTCATTAATAAAATTACTTCTTCTTGTGCCTCACCTATTTTTTTGGTTCTTAAAAAATATGGCACTTGGAGATTGTGCATTAATTTGCGTGCTTTGAACATAATTTCTATAAATAATAGATATCCACTACCACGCATTGATGATTTATTAGATCAACTCCAAGGACCTAATTTATTTTCAAAAATAGATCTCAATAGTGGATATCATCAAGTGCGTATCCAAGCTAAGGATACATGGAAGACATCTTTTAAAACGAAGATGGGCCTCTTTGAATGGTTGCTCATGCCCTTCGGTCTTACTAATGCTCCTGCAACCTTCATGAGGTTGATGAATGATGTATTTCGTGATGTACTTAACAAATTTGTAATAATATATCTTGATGATATATCGATATTCTCAAAAACTTGGGAGGAACACCTTAGGCATATCCATCATACACTTAATCTTCTTGCAAAGAATCAATTATATGCCAATTCTTCCAAGTGTTCTTTTGGCAATACTTATGTTTCTTACCTTGGTTATGTGATTAGTGAAAGTGGAATTCAGGTATATCCCAACAAAGTTGATGTTTTACTTAAGTGGTCCCCTCCTTCAACTCTCATTGAGTTAAGGAGTTTCCTAGGACTTGCGAATTTTTATCACAAGTTCATTCCTCAATATTCCACTCTTGCAGCTCCATTGCATTATCTCACTAAGTCTAAAGTTCCATTTCATTGGGAGAAAATCCAAGAGATTGCCTTTGAGAAACTTAAAAAGAAACTTTGTACAACACCTATGTTAACTTTACCTGACCTCTCTCAACCTTTTGATATTGAAATGGATGCCTCTAAAGTTGCCTTAGGAGTTTTGCTCAAACAGAATGGTCATCCAATTGCATATCATTCAAAAACTTTTTCTACTACTAAGTTGAACTATTTTACATATGACAATGAGTTGTATGCATTAGTTCAAGCTATCAAGTACTGGAGACATTATCTTTTGGGAAAAGATACAGTAGTACACATTTATCATATGCCTCTAAAGTTTTTACAATATCAAAGTAAAATTGAAGAATCATGACATATGAAGTGGGCCTCTTACCTCCAACAATTTCACTTGGTGATCAAGTACAAAAATGGGAAGAGTAATATTATTGCTAATTGTTTGAGTAGGCCTCCTGCCGCTCTTGCCTTAACAGTTATGTCCACTTCACACTTGGGATTTTAGACTTTGCCTAATCAGTATTCACAGGATCCTGATTTTGGGAAAATATTTGAGCAAGTGAGTAAACCTTCTTCTTCCAATTTGCATCCTTTCCAAGATTTCTACATCAAATAAGGATCCTGATCATCCGTAGTAAGATGGGCAGACTGAAGTGGTAAACCACACACTTGTGCAAATTTTATGAATCTATCATCACACTTCACCAGCCAAGTGGGACTTGAGTCTCACTCATATTGAACATGCCTCAATAGGGCCCTACATTCTTCTATAGGTCACTCACCTTTTAAGGTTTGTATGGGATTTCAGCCCTTGGCACCTTATGAGTTACCTTTGTATTTGCCTTCTCCTATCACATCACATCTTTAGAAAGAGCAAGACAAGGTACACTCATTTATTTAGCACTTGCACAATCTTCAATAAAAGGTGATTATGATTTTGCAAAAGACACAGCAGCAGTAGAAAAAGGCCATGGATCGACATCGCATTCCTCATCCATTTCAGGTTGGTGACAAAGTTTGGTTGCATCTTGACAAGTGGTGTTTTACTGATAAGACTCATAGTAAAATCAAATTGATTCTCTATGGGCCTTATACTATTCTTCAACAGGTGTTTGAGAATGCTTTCCTCCTTGATCTTCCCGCACACTTGGGAATTCATGACGTCATCATTGTAGATCTTTTAAAGTTGTACTTTGACTCTACATTGGAGACTACACCAGCTATCAGTCATCCTATTTACGTGGTTCCTTATTCTCAGTTACCATTGGATTCTGATCAGATCTATGACACAAAGACTCGATAGACTCACCAGGGGTCTACCACCTCATATCTTATGGCTCGACGAGGACAACTTCTGCATCAGGCTCGTTGGATTTATTTTCATTAGATGTCCCGTGACTTTTCTACTCTTCTAAAAGCATTGGAGGCCAATGCTTCTATTGTGGGGAGGCATGATGAGGATTGATGTTTGATCACTCATATGACCCCTCTAGTAATTCCTAGTTAGGTTTACATAGTTTATTTCTTGCAAATTAATAATTGTGAGTCTCCTTCTCACATGCACTTGTGGGCACTAGTTATCTTCTAGTTGTCATTTAGGAGTGTGTGTTAGGAAGTTTGAACTCAAAGTAGGAAGTGTGTACTTCAAGATAGCTAAAATGGATCTTATAGTTAGCATTATTCCTTCCTTCTTAACTTAGAAGTTACGTGTATTCTCCTTTACACTTTTGTAGCTTATGGTTAAGCATATTGGATCAAATCCATGATTTTATGGGTTTGGTTATGTATTTTGGGCCATTAGAGCCTATATAATGAATTTGTAAATAATATGAAGTTAGTTGGATTTTCAATCCTTTTCATATATAGAATATTTTGATAGTAATTATAGGGATATATACAGAAGAAGCATTATAATACTTTGATCATTATAATACAATTGTAAGAGTTTCTAAGTGCATGTTCAGTTGGGAGGAAGCTGCTGGAGCCTAGGCCCACTCCAAGCTAGTATTTCTTCCCCTATTTTTCTTGTGTTTTCTAGATTAGTTTACCTCTTTTATAAGATTGTTTATCACATTGTTATTTCCAGTATTGTAGTAGGTTTACTTCTAGGAATGCATGAATATTTCCTTTTTGTAGATTTAATTATTTTTTTTTACGTAAATTATTGAGGAGTGTATGAATGATTGACGACCATTTGAAACACCCCCCAATAGTAGAACTAGTGGACTCATCTCAAGTGGTAGTGTAAGCAATCTTGTTCAAGACCCTTCACAAGTTTACGAAGTTCCATGGGTTGATAAATTAAATGCATGAGCATGTGACAAAAGCAGGACATAAGTTAACCTTTTTTGGCCCGCAACACATCTCTCATCTGTGTGATGCTTTGTGTGATGTTTACTATTTTAATATTATTGATGTTGTTATTTGGATTAAAAAGCAAAATGTTTTATTGTATATTGTTCACCCCCCTCTTAGTATAAGCACATGTTCTTCATAATCCTACCTATACAGGTTGGGATAAATATGATACCTATATTGTGCCATATCCTATGGGGTGAGAGGTAGTATAACATATTGCTAGGAAGACCATGGATGAGGGATATGGATTTTGTGTCTTCCATAGTACACCAAAACCTAAAATTCACACACCAAGGATAAGTGTATGTGGTCCCCCATGATCCTGATCCATTCAAGTATTACAAAATTTTTGATGAGACATAATAAAAAGTGCCTTCTCAAGATTTCATGGAAATGGTCAACAACAAGACAAAGGACCAGGTGACTCTAAAGAAGATAAAACAAGATGTGGTACAATCAAATATTTCTTCCCCATTGAAGCGGTTAAAATCAATTGTATTAGTCACCCCTAACTCACTTCTCATGTTGCCTCCTCAAGAGCAATAAAAAAGTGTTCCCCCACATTATATTGGGGATACTCAAGCTCGTACAGTTCAAAACTACAAAGTGAAATAGGAACATAAAATAAGTCACAAATATTAGCATGAGAATGCCACTAATAAAGTGGATAATCAAGAAGTGTCCCCCTCATCTCACATGAAATAAATTGGTGATTTTCATATACTTTGGAATCCTGTAGACCCCAATATTTCATTGCCTTCAAGTGAAAACTGAGGTATTGCACTGAGTCATTATAAATACACATGACATCCTTATCAGTTTTACAATCCATTCTAAGTTATATAAATAGAGCAGAGTACCAAATGGATGAGAAAATTGAGGCATTGCACTTCATCATGAACCATCTTGAGAACCTAGAATTATAGAAGCAACCCTCATCTAAGGTCAAACCACCTCCTATGTAGCCATAAGAAAAGCCTCAACCAGAGCAAGTGCCAACTTGACCACCTCAGCACACTAGCAAGTATCCCCCGTTGCCTAAGCCTGCATTATCAATTTTTAATTGATTATGTACCGCAAACACCATCACCCTACCTAAGGTGTTACCTTTATATCTAAATCATCTAAAACCCTAGGTATATGAGGAGAATGAGCATTGTGTATGCCATAGATAGAACAAATATAACATTCATGTATCTCAACATTTTAGAGCTCTAATACACATCATGCTAAAAAAAAAGCAACTTCAAATGGTCAACCAACAAGTGACCATAGTTAGTAATCCACCCCTTGCATTATAAAAATAAGAGGATCCCCCTAAGATAACAACAAAAATACCTATGGCTCAATCTAGTTACCAAGCTAGGCCAGAGCATGCTACATGCTCAAAACACCAACATCACATTTGGACTCCTTTAAATGAGTCTATGTCTAACATTTTTTAGAAGCTTCAGGATGCCAAGGTCATCACCTTACCTGACATCAAACCTTTAGATTCAAATAGAGCTAAACCTAAGGGTTATAGGGAGGACCATTATTATCTCTATCACAAAATAGAGGGGCATGGTATTTGCAATTTCTATGGATTCAAGAGTGTGGTTTAGGATCTCACAGATAGTGGGGATTTTACCATAAATGGTTCATCCATAGTACCTAAAATTTCCAAAATAGAGGTTACATCATCCCAATTGTGATCCTAAGGTCAGTCGTAACATCATAGACCTAACAAGCCACCTCAGTAGGAGGTAACATTTCAGATGACTACTGCAACTTTATTTCAAAAGTTGTACAAGGCAAATGCATTTGTATTGTCCGAGGTCAAGCAAAGAGCACCCAAGCATGGGCCCACTGATGAAAGCCTCTATTGTATGTATCATTGTATACAAGGGCATGACATCCACAACTGCCATTCATTCTATAAGGTGGTCCAAGGTCTATTAGAATAAAATGAGCTCCATGCATATGGTTCATTTATTTCATCTCATCAAGATAGGGGCACCCCATAGAAGTTTATGCCCCAATTGAGAGAGTTAATTGATGTCACTCTTTCTAAGCAAGATGATTACATTACAATGGAAAACATACGCAATGGGGGTCCTAAAGGTAACATACCTTACCCACATTCCACATCAAGTTAAATGAAGCAAAATGAGACTTCTAAAGGTATCACACATTCCTCACTTTTTTTGATTAGCACACACATGGGGGATACCTAACATATCATACCTTACCCATGTTAAAACAATAAAATTCAAAATATCAAAAACATTCAAAATTACAAAAACAATAAAAACATCAAAAAATCCAAACAAATCATAAAATATTAAAATAAAAAACAAAAGGCTCAAAAGGCAACATAGTACCTTTGGTCAAATCACAAAAGGCCTCAAAGGCATCTTAAAGCCCTTTGGTCAAATCACAAAAATCTCTAAAGGCATCTTAAAGCCTTTGGTCAAACCACAAAAAGCTCCAAAGGTATCTTAAAGCCCTTTGATCAAATCACAAAAGGATCCAAATGCATCTTAAATCCCTTTGGTCAAAAAAATTTAAAATCAAAAAGTTCAAAAACATTCAAAATAATCAAAACTCAAAAAAATAATTAAAAGCATTAAAAATACAAAAAAATTTACATTATGCATTCACACTTGCATCCATATAGTTGCATTGCATTAGACACGTTTCATCCATTGCATTTACATTAATATAAATATGTGTTCACAATCCTACAAATGAAACCACGTTTGTACATCAGTCATGCATCTTCAAAATCCACCATCATCCATCACCCATGTGTGTAATTGTGTTTTTCAACACAACCCCTCCTGTTGCTATAAGGAATATACTAGGGTTTTTCGGTCACTTAGCCATACCTAGTGGTTTTATCAAACTTTGTAGAAAATTATCTTAGATTTTAATAGATGAGGTTTGGTTTTGATAGCACTTGGTATATTTCAAAATCCCATCACTAATAAAAACACTAAAATCCTAGTTGGAACAAGGGAAATATGAATGCTGCGAAGCGGTATTAGGTATCCTAAGGTGAAAAGTTTATTTTGATAACTGCCCTATGCAACCGGTTTGGATATTCTGAGAAGTGGCAAAAGTACATGTTCACTCGTACCCAAACAAATCCCTTGCTTTAATCTAAACAAGCAAAAATATTGAACAAATTCAAAAGCAAAATAAAAAGTGATTATCATCACTACATAAATCCCTTGCTCAAAAGAAAAAAACAAATATTCAAAATAAATAGTTATTTTCATCACTAAGCATGAGCAATTATCCCAAATAAATATGAAGAAAAGAAGGGAGTATTGAACTTGAATCCCTAGAATTCTCAGCATGGATGAACTGTAAGGTATCCTTACGCATGATGATATGTTTATCACATTAGCATCGTGCTTTTGTAAAAACCAATGTTTACATGTGGAAGACCTAGATTTAGGTGTCCTTGAAAGCAATGCAAAAAAATGGTGTACCAATATTATGTAAATAAAAATGGATATAGATGCTAAGTCCTATGAATGCGATGAGCAATGCATGAAGGAAATGACGTAGAAATGAGATGTGAGCAAACAAAGTGGGGCCTCCTTTATTGATATTGATTTTAATATTATTAAAATATGTACCCCTTCTAGGTCTCAGAATGTTTGATACAATTTGTTACATCAATGGATGCCCGAAAGAAGTCGCTCTTCCAAGATCGGACGGTACGCTTCCAGCGTCTTCCGCGTGCCCACATTCAAAGTGGGCAGGCTAAAAGTTGCCACTACTTGTGTTCATGTGTTCATCATTCCTTTTTTCCCCTCTAGTATTCCTGGTGGTGAGATCCTATGCACAAAAAGACAACAAATCATTAATAGCATATGCGTATCTAGAAAGACATGCAATCCCCAAGGCCTCTAGTGGATGCTTGTGGGATATCAGTGATAAGGTTGATAAATTGATTACAGAATAATATGGAAATTAAAAGGACAACATCTAGAATTGGTATCACCTAATTTTGCATCGAAGCAGCGTCGGACGGCCCCGTTATGCCCATTTTCCCGTCGGGGGCCTCTCCAAAGCAAGTGCTCCAATGTCCCACCTATGCTTATCCAAATCACCTGAAACTCATGGGTTAGGCATTATATGTGATTTTAAGACTACCCAGATGCTCGAAATCTACCTATCCTACCTAGATTATCCTATATGTGACAGGGACACCCTACGAGCTAGTTAATACATAAAATAATAAAATGACAGTCAAATCATGTTAGAATGAGTTCAAACTTTAATAGAGGCATTAAGATATCATTTGAGACATATTGAAAAAATAATAGTAAGGAAATCATGCACAGATTTCTAATCACTCTGGGGTGGGACGCTAGGGACTGTCATACAACCTGTAAAAAGTGACCTTCCAAATGTCCTACCCAGAGGCCTCCAAAACTCCTGCAAACTTGTGGTTAGACTAAAAAAAATATTTTGAGATGACCCAAAATGTTAGATTTGGCAGATTCTACCTAGGTTTTCTTGTATCCGAAGGCACTCCCTGTAGGTTAGTAGACGCATAAAATGACAGAAACAAGGTCAAATCATGTCAGAAAGCAATGAAATTTGGACAGCAACATAAGTACATTAGATATAACAGAATGCAAAAAAATATTAACAAAATAGCAGTTTGCAGGGCACCTAGGGGTAGGACGCCCACTGTTTGGGACCTAGTTTTGACACCAATCCAAGTGGAATGGGTCCAAAATTTCCTAGGGTGTTGTGTCAATGAGTTTGGGGTGGGATTGTGGTCGATTTATTGGGATTTTGGATCTAGATTGCGTTCCTAGTGTTCACCCGATAACCTCTCTTCCATAAGAGAGAGATTAGGGATGTAGGAAGCACAAAGAGGAATGGGGGTATAGTTCGATAGCACTTCATTGCTCCAAATGCTCTAGATCTGTTTCTTTTTTGGGATGAGGAGGTTCACATTTTTATAGACCTAAGGGTCTCCTTTGCATACACATACGAGGGCACCACTTGGCTCATTATGTCTTTTTGGGGGAGAGAAGACTCCTCCCTGATTAGGGGCTCCTTGATTGAGGCCTCCATGATTTGAAACGTTCCCTCACACTCCCATGCCTTGAAGGTGGAGTTAGGTGGTAGATTTGGGCTGCCATTTGTCAAGGTTTGACTTTTTTCTAGTCAAACCTGCTAATCATCCCACCCTGGAGAAATTTCTGCTAATCATCCCGAGGTGGGACGAATAGGATTCTAATCATCCTAGGGTGGGATGAATAGGGAGCAAAGTACTTAAAAGGTGTAAAACTAACCTTTGACATTCCAAAACTAATTTTGGAGTGGTTAGGACCACTTTTTAACCTCTAGAGGCTACCCTAGGGGGTATATATGCCATTTCAGTCAGTGCTTGTAGTCACGTAATCGGATTGGTGTTGTTTTGGTGTCTACAGATGCCCCTTTTTGGGATGCACTATGTGTGGTATAGTGTTGAGCAAAAATAGATGACAAAAGCACTTAATGATTAGGGTTTCTCAGTAACCTAATCAACTTTTGATGCCCCAAGTATGGAAAGGGCATGCATTCTTGAATCCTTGCTTCTGACGAGCTAAGGAGCTTAACTCAAGTGTAACATTTTTTAGTGAGGTGTACTTGATCTTGGACATTGTTCAGTCATGAATAGGTAAAGGGCAAAACTTGTTGTTTGAGGAACCTTTTATTCATGCTTCTAGAATGCCAAGTGTTTATTTAACTTGTGATTATTGCTTTTTTTCTGCCCCAAGCAGGAGCATGATTGTCTTTGTCAATGATTCTTTGAATGCATGCCATTTCCTTGATTGGGTGTCTATTTGTTGATTGGTGACTAAGTGTGACTACCCCATCAAGTGACGAATTGATGAGGGAATGACCAAACATGAGAAAAGTGACGAGTCACTTGACCCAAGATGACGTTTGTAAGGGTACCTTTAGTTGTTTTTGTTGAACGCTTATTGCAGTTTTCCAACCATTAGACCTATTTTTGGTGGGTTTTGACCCTTTTCTCTTGACGCCTATTGGGGTAGAAATTATCAAAAATCCTCCTTCCCGTGGAGTGGTCCGGATATGCTAGCCTTATTAGGGAGTATTATAGTAAGTATTTGTGAACCCGACGATGATTTTTCATGCCATGAATGTCAGGTGCAAAGGCACCTTTGTTTGGCAAATTTATTGATGTTTTTGGTGCATTTTTTGGATGCAATTTTTGTTGCTTTATTTATTGCTTTGTAATCATCCCAGGGTGGGATGAATACTAATTTTGTAATCATCCTAGGGTGGGACGAGTGGTAACTAGAGCACTCATCCCATGGTGGAACAATTATAGCCCTAATAGCCTATATAAGGAACAAAACTAGGTTTTGGGCTCATTTGCATATATTCTTTTCTTGGGGATTTGGAGCAGTGAGGAGGAGGAATGCGAGTGTGCGTAGCGGAGCACTGCTGAAATTTTATGGACATCATGAGTATAAGAACCGAATATTTGAGTGGATGAGCCGAGGTGAGACCGGTATGATGTTTACTTCTCTCTGCCTATTATTTGTGCGTGTTTTATAAAAACTCACTTATAAAATATTTGTTCGCTTTATTTTGTTTTTAAGGTTTTAAAAACCTAATTTTTTTTGTGCGTGTTGGTTTGATTTTATTCGTATATCAAGTTTAAAACAAAATATAGAAACTTTATTTGCTTTGTTTTTTTGTTGTTACTTTTTGTATATTAAGGTCAAAACCCTAGTACACAACTGTTATCTGTACTTTGTTTGTGTTCGTATTTAGGTTTAAAACCCAAAACATTTTTGTTTTTTTATTTTGTTTTTTTTGTTCATATTAAGGTTGAAACCGTAATATGTTTTATTTCATTTTTTTTTTCCATATTAAGGTTGAAACCCTAATATTTTTTTATTTTATTTTTTTTGCGTTCACATTAAGGTTGAAACCCTAATATGATTTTTTTTTTTTTTGTTGATTGTATAGTTATTTTCATGTATGTTGTCATTGTTGTACAGTTTTATTTTAATGATTTTGTTTATATTAAGTATGTACTGAATATATTTTTTCATTTTATTTTGTTGTTTTAGGTTGTGAAGAGTCGGTACCGCCAGCCGACTATTTTCTCTGATGCTCGGGATGCCCTGACAGTTATGGATTGGGAGTGGCTTGATTCCCTTGGGCTCAAGCATGTGACATGTCTAGAGCCTATGGTGGGAGATCAAGCATATTTGACTGCCCTGATCAATCTATGGGATCCCTGCACCAACACTTTTCATTTCCCAATAGGGTAGATGACTGTTAATCTGGAGGATGTGTATCATATTCTACGAATTTCGATAGATGGATTGCCTATCCGGACAACCCACCATGACCAGCGAACATAGATATTGACATGGTGCTTTGGTTCGATGGTGGAGAGGGGGGTGGAGAGGGCTATGGAGAAGGCAGGGGCTTACTGCCAGATACATGGTATTCTGGTGCGATGGTGGCTGTATAAGGGCGTATTAGGGGTGAGGCATGCTTTGATCATGACCCTCATCTCTAATATGCTACTTCCTAACTCCTCAAGTGTGAGGTTCCATTGAAACCTACTTGAGTTGGTTTTAACTTTGGTTGAGTGTCCTACATCAGCTCCACTTATTATGAGATGGGGTCAGACATTATTGGTGCAGTTGTATGATGAGCTGTACGAGGTCCACTATCAAAAGCGAAAGGGGATCGGGTGCAGCTATCTCTTGTAGTGCTAGGGGTGGTAGCACATAGCTATGGAGCGGTCATAGGGTTTGCCTTGGACCACCCAAGGTGAGATGGTGGATTAGGAAATTTGATGTCGATTTATGGTGGTTAGAGTATCATGGACAGATTCGGTGATGGGTAGGTGATGTAGGTCATTGTACTAATGCCTTCTCTCGTCTAGCACCAAGGTAGGTATTTTAGCAACCGTACCAAGACTATCCACCTTGGCTTGAGGCTGGAGAGTGGCTCTGGAATGTGCACAGGGGTAGATGGTTGATAGGGTGGCATGGGATAGAGTAGGAGTATTTCCCATATGTCTGGGTGACACGATAGTTTGGGGTGCACCAAGGATTTCTTGGTGATCCCTTGATCTATCATCATTACGATGACAGGAGGACTCTAGTCTAGCCTACCTTTGAGTAGCTAGGCAAGGGATCCGATGTAGTTATTGATGTACCCAACATGGACGATGTCGGGGTGACTGTAGAGTATGACCGGTGGTGGATTATGTGGCAATGGTAGAGCGAGGGGTCTCTAGGAGGCATGGATACTGTAGCAGCAGGAGGTGGGGGTGTAGAGGCACTGGTGGAGGGTTGGGGGGCTCCACTTGATGATGCTGACATGGTGGAGGTCGATGAATTCACTAGTGATGGAGACGATTTGGGGGTTTCAAAGCAGCCAAATGTAGAGGATGTCCTAGAGCAGTGGGTGCCATAGTAGGAGGCTATCCTAGAGGTGACCATGCCTCAGGCTATCTCAAGGTATGTGGAGGTTGGGCTTCATGTTGATATAGAGTGATTGGAGGGTCTCCTACGGAGATAGGAGGAGGAGCATAGAGATTATTTGGTGGAGTTAACACAATAGAGGGATCTCCTACGGACTCAATTGTCATAGTGGGATAGTGCATTGGCTATGTATCGCTAATGAGATATGGAGTGGGGTCAGTACCAGGTAGAGTTGGAGACAGAGGTTGTCCACCTTGGTGGACATTTGCCTGTGTTTGATGGAGGTGGTTCATCGCACTGTATGAGAGGTAGTGATATTGAGTAGTCTGCATCATCTCGTTATAGGAAGCTAGGTGAGGGTAGTGTTGGTGGGCAGGGTGCGAGGGCTGACAGCAGCCACCCTGAGAGGTCCTATAGGACCCATAATACTGGGGGTAGTTCCAGTTGCACCAATCATACATGATCATACTGTCCGACTCCCTAGGATTTGGGGATTTTGAGTTTTTAGTTTTTGTGAGGTTGAAGGACCTTCTTATTGTAGCCTGAGGGCATTTTTAATTGATATATATACATGAATATTTTTGGTTTAATTATATACTTGTCATGATTTATTGCTCTTTATGCACATTTATTTATGTTGATGTATGCATATGCTATTGTGACTGTGGATGATTTTAACTATATGATATAGATGTATGCATATGGAATGGATGGAATGATTCTTTTGGTGTACAAGTGGTGGCACCATAGACTGTATAGGATTTACTAGATTTTTGTACTATGTGATTGCTTTATGGAATAAATTTTGCATTCGTAATAATTGTTTTGTATTTTTTGATGGTGATGTAAGTAATGAAATATACAACAATTGTTTTAGAATGTAGTTAAGGTTTTTCTAAGACTCAAATGATTTAACTAACTAGTCAAGACTATACATTATCTTACAAGACTTTTGCATAAATTACGAATCAGACTTGAGTTTGACCAAGTTATTTCACATCCCTATGTGTGCGATTGAGTTCATTTATGTGGTATTCATAAGGATACCGTCAGTTCCAGATAGGCTGTCCACCAAACCTATACTAAGGATCACCTAATTAGCTCCACTAACTCCTTTGTTGTATGCAGTAGGATTAATCTATGGTGCAATCTAGGATACCATAAGCTAGCTCGTCCACATGCAAACATTGGTCTACACACATGCAAAGCTAATATGATAGACATATCATAATGCATTTAGGATATCGCCATTTCCAGGTAGGCTATCCACCAAACCCATAATGAGGATCACCTAAATGGTCTTTCAAATGCTGAGAATTCTAGGGATTCAAGCTCAGGCATCTTTCGGTTGTTCAATTTTTTGGGATACTTTCTCTCACATATAGTGATGAAAATCACTATTTATTTTTAGTTTTTTTTTTTAAGCAAGGGGTTTGAGTAGTGGTAATAACCACTGATATTTTTTATTTTTGCTTTTTGAGGATTTAGATTTTGAATTTTGATTTCAAATTTGAGCTTGTGGGATTTTTGGCTTGTGAATGGCATTGATCCTTTAGGCCTTGGGGATGACTACCCATCCTTCTCAAGGGCATGTAGTACGAATCCTTATGACTTTGGGGATCAAATGTGTTTGGGAATTTTTATGGTGAACTTTTGAAATTTTGCTTTGGAATGGTATTGATCCTTTAGGCCTTGGGGATGACTACCCATCCTTCTCAGGGACTTGTAGTATGAATCCTTACAACTTTGGGGATTAAAGGTGTTTGGGAATTCTAATGGTGAACTTTTGGGATTTTTCTTTGGAATGGTATTGATCCTTTAGGCTTTGAAGATGACTACCCATCATTCTCAGGGACGTGTAGTATGAATCCTTACAAATTTTGGGATCAAAGGTGTTTGGGAATTCTGATGGTGAACTTTTGGAATTTTTCTTTGGAATGGTATTGATCCTTTAGGCCTTTGGGATGACTACCCATCCTTCTCAAGGACATGTAGTACGAATCCTTACAAATTTAGGGATCAAGGGTGTTTGGTATTTTTGATAGTTGTGAAAACCACTATTTATTTTGGGGAATTGGGTGGGGAAGAGCTTGTCATTTTGTCAATTCTTAGCATTCTTGAACCATTGGCACAAGGGGATGAGTAGGATAATTTTTTTTCTCAAGGTACCCTAGACCACTTTGTAGGTTTCGTCTTTCGTTCACACAACTTGGGAATTTTTATGTGTTTTAAGATTGTGTTGGGATGCTATGTAACAAGGCATGATCCAAGTAAAACTCTACCTTGTAAAAATTGATCTAAATTTGTACAACATTTGACTAGAAATATAAATACAGTTGAATGAAGAAAACTCTGAAAAAATTAGAAGACAATAGACTATGATATGGCAAAAATGTGAATGGCATTATTCTTGTTGGATCATTTACAAAATGGACTGAATGTGGAAAATGACAGAATTGCCGAGTAATTAAGTCTATGGTGCATTTGACATGTATGACTAGAAAATATGCAATGTATGTATGCGATACCTAATGCAAGTTTTTTGTGTTTTGATTTTTAATATTATGCATGAAAGTGAGATGCAATTTTTTTGTTATTTTTGATTATATGTTGTTTTTGAATATTCGTTATGGATGGTTTAACCCGAATGGGTGTGGACCAAGTGATTCTTATGGATCCTTGGAGGTTTTGACCAAAGGGATTATAGATACCTTTGGGGCATTTTGGGTGACCAAGCGGTTGTGGGAATCCTTGGAGCTTTTGGTTTGACCAAAGGGATTATGGATACCTTTGGGGCGTTTTGGGTGACCAAGAGGTGGCAAGAACCCTTGGAGCTTTTGGTTTGACCAAAGATATTATGGATACCTTTGGGGTGTTTTGGGTGACCAAGCGATTATGGGAACCCTTGGAGCTTTTGGTTTGACCAAAGGTATTATAGATACCTTTGGGGAATTTTAGGTTGACCAAGCGATTACAGGAACCCTTGGAGGTTTTAGTTTGACCAAAGGGATTATGGATACCTTTGGGGCATTTTGGGTGACCAAGCAATTATGGGAACCCTTGGAGCTTTTGGCTTGACCAAAGGGATTAAATATACCTTTGGAATGTTTTAGGTTGACCAAGAGATTGTGGGGATCCTTGGAGCTTTTGGTTTGACCAAAGGGATTATGGATACCTTTGGGGAATTTTGGGTGACCAAGCGGTGGTGAGATCCCTTGGAACTTTTGGTTTGACCAAAGAGATTATGGATGCCTTTGGGGTGTTTTGGGTGACCAAGCGATTTTGGGAACCCTTGGAGCTTTTGGTTTGACCAAAGGGATTATTGATACCTTTGGGGCATTTTAGGTTGACCAAGATATTACGAGAATCCTTGGAGCTTTTGGTTTGACCAAAGGGATTATTGATACCTTTGGGGTGTTTGTCTAACCAAGTGATTGTGGGAACCCTTGGAGATTTTGGAGTGGGCCATGGCTCTCTAAATTTTGAATGGCCTCAAATGACTGATGTTCAGAGGTTCTAGTTCCTTGATTCCTTCAAGAGAGGTGAGCCGGTATGTTCCAGGTCCTATTTTACTGTTGATTACATAAGGACCTAACAAATTTTCCACAAACTTGTCCCTTAAATGGGGGGGCAAGTTAGAATTTTGTTGGTTCTCTTTTAAGACCAGGTCACCGACCTAAAAGTCCCTCAGGTGAACTTTCATGTTGTATGCTTTCTTAAGTCACTCTTGATAGATATGTAAATGCTCGAGAGCATTGATGCGTAGTTCATTGAGTAACATAAGCTGGTCTAATTGGGCTTGTCGTGTAGTGTCATCATTGATGAACTCTTACATTGATATGCATAGGGAGTGTATTTCCAACTCGAGAGGCATGACTACCTCAGAGCCATACACTAGAAAAAATAGAGTTACCCTAGTGGGCATCTAAATTCTAGTGCGATAAGCCCATAGGACAAGTGGTATTTGGATGTGCCAATCCTTATGACTATCTGTGACCATATTTTTAAGGATGGCAACAAGTGTTTTGTTTGACACCTCTGCTTGCCCATTTACCTACGGATAATAAGGTGTCAAAAAACTATGCTAAATTTTGTGCTTTATCATCAAAGCATGCACATATTTATTTTTAAAGGACGTCCCATTATCTGAGATGATCTTGGATGGAATACAAAAATGACATATGATGTTATGTAAAATAAACTCTGTAATGCAGGGCCCAGTCATAGAGGTAAGCGAAATTGTTTCCACCCACTTAGTGAAGTACTCTATGGTTGTTATGATAAACGTATGATGACCTGATGACGCAGGGGAGATCTTTTTGATGATATCGAAGCCCCACTACAAAAATGGCCAAGCCAATTGGATCGGTTGTAAGGCCTAAGAAGGTACGTGTGTTAAGTTAGAATGGTGTTGACGCTTCATGCACTTCCGCACATATGCGTAACAATCTTGCTCTAAAGATGGCCAATAATAGCCCATGCAAAGAATGTGCTTTGTGATGGCCATACTATTGAAGTGGCCACTGCATGTACCATCATGCGCTTGGATGATCACCCAAGTGGACTCCATCTGGTCCAAGAAACAAAGGAGGATTCCTTCGTAGCTCCAACGGTATAAAATGTCTCTTAGTAAGACATGTTTTGCCACTTTCTATTTGAATCATCTTTTTGCAGTGTGCGACAATCCAAGTGGGAGGCTACCTAACTTGAGATAGTCTCTTATGGGTGTGTACCAATCTTGCTAATCAGAAACCTCGATGGTATGAACGTCCTATCCCTCTTGGAGTTCATCCCTAGCAAAAGCTTAGCAAAAAAGAATTTGTAAAAATAATGTTGTGTTGCTTTTAAGAGGTGTTGGAGGAAACAAAGACCCCCAGTTGGCATGATTCAAAATATCATGGATTCGAGAGAACCTATCCTGAGATGGTTCAATCTGGATCAGGTGGATTCCTGGTGTTATGTCAGAGCTTGCATGCTCCATCATGGATTGCGATAACATTTTGACTTGAATGGTTGTCATATCACTAGAAATGTCTTACGATATTAGTGACCCCAAGGAGGCCATAGTGTCCACAAAATGATTAGATGATCTATGGAGTGCCTCGATGTCATACCATTCAAGCTTTTCTAAGAATTTATCCACAAGGGCTTTGTAGGCCTGCAAAATTAGGCATTTGCATTGGAATACCCCTTTTACTTGGTTGACAATTAATAGTGAATCACCAAAGATATTCAAGCATTTGATGTTCATGGTGATGGTTGTCTAAAGACCTATGAGCAAGGCTTCATATTAAGCATTGTTATAGGTGCATGGGAAATCAAGTTTAAATGATAAAGGCATTGGAGCCCCTTGCGGTGTGAAAAATGATTCTTGTGCCATCCCCTTGCTCACATTTAGAACCATAAAAAAATAAGGTTATGTCAGCCTGTGACTTAGGCTCATCAAAATCTAGTGATTCTGAGACAGAAGATCCCATCATCGGGAAGCTCTACGGTCAGAAGTTGATTGTATTCGAGAGGAGCCTCTACTAGTTGATCGACGATGACTTGACCTTTTATGGACTTTTGTACAATGAATTCGATGTCAAACTCCATCAATAACATGATCCATTTTACCATTCTATTACTATGATAAGTACGACTCATCATGTACGCAATGGATTCTCCTTAGACACAACATACGTCATATTGCTCAACATGTAATGGCGTAGCTTTTTGGTGGCAAATACCATTTCTAAGCATAGCTTCTCAATGTATGCATAGTTAAGTTCATAGCTGGCCAGGGTGCAGCTAAGATAATAATTAGCCTATTCTGTATGTAATTCATTTTTCTGGGCTAGCATGGTGCCTAGTGCCACCTCAGTAGCTGATATGTATAAATAGAATGACACTCTTGGTCTAGGTGGTGCCAATACTGGTGGTGAAGCCAAGTATTGTTTGATATCATCGAATGCTGACTGGCACTCGTCATCTCAATGAAATGCTACCCCCTTATGTAATAATTTATTCATGGGTCAGCACTTGTCAGATAACTGTGCTATAAAGCGCTTGATCGACATGACCTTACCCTGCAAGCTTCTGAATTGTCTGATGGTGGTTGGAGGAAGCATTTCAAGGATTGCCTTGACTTTATTTGGATCTACCTCGATGCCTCATTTTAAGACTATGAAACCCAAGAGTTTTCCAGATGTGATGCCAAATACACACTTCTTGGAGTTAAGCCTAACCTTGTGTTCGATGTGGTGATCAAGGATCTCACGTAAGTCATCTAGATGATTTTGGTACAAAAGTGATTTGGCCAAAAAATCATCCATATAATCTTCCAAAGTTTTATGCATGTGATCACAGAAGATGTATGTCATAGTGTGTTGGTAGGTGGCACTAGCATTTTTAAGGCCAAAGGGCATGACCTTATAACAAAATATCCCCCAAGGCATCTTGAACACCATTTTTAGTTGATCATCAGGATTGATACGAATATGGTTGTATCCCAAGAAACTATCCATTGGGGAAAGCATTTCGTGGCCTCCTGTAGCGTCTACCAATGAGTCGATGCGAGGTAAGGGGAAATCATCCTTGGGACTCACTTTTTTTAAATCTCAAAAATTGATGCATATGCGAATCCTCCCGTTAGGCTTTTTGATGGGTACCATGTTGGAAAACCATGGTGGGTAATCTACGCAAATGAAAAACTATGCATCCAACAACTTTCGTAGCTCATCTTTGACCATTAAGGCCATTGTTGGGTGCATCTTACATAGCTTTTGCTTGACTGGCTTGACTGTCGAATCAAGTGTTATATTATATGTGACTAGTTGTGGGTCTAGCCCCAACATGTCTTTGTAGGACCATGCAAAAACCTCCTTCTTATCTTTGATAAGGGAAATGTAATCAGTTTGCTCTTCGAGGGATAAAATTACCCCCAACTTTATGATTTGTGGATTCGTTGGATCAGAACCGATGTCTACGTCAATCATATCTTCGACTGACATATGGGATCCATCCTCCAACTGGTGTGGAGTTGGGATCAGATGGATATCATTTGCTGAATTTAGATTTGCATTGAGAATGTTGGGTTCCTCTTTAGCATGGAAGATATCCTGAGTCTATCCTGGGGTGAAATGAAACATCTCATCGCAAGGCCAATACTCTGATGGGGATGGTGGTGAGTCAGTGCAATCCCAGTCTATGGCATCTAGGTCTAGATACAATGGTCATGTTGGATCGGTTGGATTGCAGATGGGGGTGGTTAAATCAATGGAGATCATGTTGATGGAATGAATTTGGTCTCCATTTCTATGTGGGTGTTGATTCAGACATCCTTGGTGATCCTTGTACCCTGGATCTGGCTCTGTGGGTACTAGCACAAAAGGATTGACCCTATGTGCAGATAGAAGGATAGGGTCTACCCTTGGCACTGATGGCCCTATAGGATCTCTATGTGGGAGGTGCTCCCTATATGCCCAAAGTGGTGGATGAAGCACTTGGTTTAACTGTACTTGGTTTAAATGCCACCTATGCCTTGGTCCCATATTTAGATGTTCAAACATATCATCGATGTCTATGGGGTATTCCTGTTGTCTCATATGGTTGAGATATGCCATCTCAGTCTCCTCATAGTCGCTATTAGATATCCATAGACCTTCATTGGCTCTGACAACTATGTGCCCCTCTAGCTAGTATAGCCTCCCACTAGGCATTTCTTGATCACTATCCTCACTCTCTATGAAAACCAAAAATCTTGCACACAGGTAGTCGATGTTGAAGAAGATATTTGGATCTTCTTCCTCCGGTGGATCACTTGGTCTTATGGCTGGCATGGGAGGCTCATTTTTTTGAGCAATTTGATTTTGTCCCTTATGGGTTATTTCACTCTCTACAGGAGGGCTGGATTCTCTAGAGGTAGCAATTGCCCGATCAAAACATTAAAGGGGAACATTGCCATGAAGTTCTCCTAATAGTCATCAATGGGTGTCACCTACGAGTGATTGCTATCAGACTCAAAAGGTTCCCAAGGTGCTACCTCATAATCTGACTCATCTTTAGAACATGCCCCTTGATCTTGTTCATATCCCTCTTGGAGGTTACTTCTTGAACTTTTCCCTTCCTCGATCAAAGGGGAGGGGTTGTTGAGGTCAAAAAGGTTTGTTGTTAACAATGGGAGATAATCTCCCAATGTGTATGTCATGTTGGTATTGTCATATGGATCTTGCGCCAACCCATCCCTGTTGCCTAGACCTAGGCCTTACATGGTTTCTATCAAGATGTCAAGGGGAAAATGGTGATTGAACCCTACTCCTAATTTATCATATGGCATCTGGTATCTCGGTTGACATAGAATGTGTGTTCCTTGTTCGTGTCTGCCTAATCCATATCCATGCCAATAATATGGGTCTAGGTATTTCAAGGTGAATTTTGGGTTGGACAAATAGTAAACATTCTTAGAAAATGGCTCTTCATCCTCTTCCTATTGTAGGTAGGGTTCAATGTCGTTCTTTAGGCCACCATCTACAAAATTGGTCTGATTTGGTGGGTAGCCTAAAGGGACGATAGTGTCTATGGGGAGGCGAGGTCTTCCCATGTCCTGCATGGATTTGAGCATGGGTTTTGCCAAAATGTTCTACACTAGATACTACCCCAGGCCTGTATTGGCCATACCAATGGTAATCATCGGTAGTTGAGGGGGAGGAAATGGGAGTTCTCCCTGAGTCCACTCCATGTTGGGTGAACCAGGTGTCTCGACTTCCATTCGGATGGGCACCTCTTCGATAGAGATGTTTGAGACTAATGGTGGTACCTCCTCTACGGGCTTCTTTCTAGTGTCCTTCAATGTGGCCACCATAGGTGGCATCATTGGTGAAGTAACATATGATGAAGATAGGCCAGGTTGGTGAGTTGAGGGAATCAACAATGGGGATGTATGCAGAATCAAACCCTATGTGGAAGGATTCAATTGAAAGTCCAAATGTGTCAATGGAAGGGTCGATTGTGGCATCAACTACACCACATTACAAAAATTAAAGGGCTCTAATTCTACTAGGACAACATGTACTTGCCATTCGTATGTGTATTTGAGGTATTGATGGGCTATCAAATGGACACACTTCATGTCCTTGATCAAAGGCCGACCTAGAAAGATATTGTAGGCCATATCATCCTCAAGGGTGTGACACAATGTAGGAATGGTCTTTTGTCCTACTTGTATGGGCAGGACAATTGTGCCAACCATTGAGCATAATGCGTCGTTCAATGCTCGAAGAGTGTAAGTAGATGCCAAAATGTGGGATGCTAGCAGATTAAGGTGTTTTAATGCCACTGTTGTGATTATGTTGTTGGACGAGCCAGTGTCCAACAACACCCTCTTGAATGGAATCTCGTTGACCCGTGTAATGACATGTAGGGGTGGATCCACCATATCACCAGTCACCAGTTTCAGTTCATCTTTCCTGAATGTTATGATTGGTTATGTGCATTGTCTCACACGTCCCATGAAATTGTTGAAGGAATTGGATTTGTGGGTTTGTATCTCAATGGCTTTGAGTATCTCCATCAGAGCCTCCAATGGGACGATGCTTGTTGGATGAGATCATAAATGGAGAGCCTAGCCGACGTGGTCCTTAAACTTTGAGTAAGTTTAGTCCGAATCGTGGCCACTGGTCTAGGTATGGGAGGTTGCGTAGGGTATTGTGGAGGTTGTGACGTTGATGGAACATCTCCTGTAGCTACAACGGGAGTATCCATGTTTGGGTATCTTTTGTTCCATGTCACGATGCTTATCATCCCTATGTATCCTTGCATGGGGCAGTCTTGTGTTACATTGTTCACTCGTAAAGCCTTTACTTGTGCATCATGGGTAGGTAGGGGGTCTTTGAAGACCTCCATATGTTGGTTGCTCAGTGCTACGGGACTATCTATCGTAAGCATTTTTTTGTCTATCAAGTCTTGCACTAAGTGTTTGAATTTCTAACAAGTGGAGATTTCATGTCCTTTCTATCAATGAAATCTACAATATACATCTTCCCTATAGCCCTTGGTTTTTGTCATGTTGGGGTCTATGGGTCAACTTTTAGACAAGTTTATCAGGTTTGTCATGAAAAAGTGGTCAAACAAGGAGTCTCTAGACTCCATGAATTGTGTGAATTGTCACCTAGGGTGACACTACTAATTTTTCTCTTGTTTATGATTTTCTTTTTCATAGTTATCAAGAGGAACTACCTGATAATTAGCCTTTGGGGGCTATGTCGTTTGTGCAAGCTTTGGTATAGTTATGGCAATCTGATTGACCATGGTGGGTTTGGGTTGTGTGGGCCCAGTTTTAGCATTTTTGGGCCACTCTTTCTTGTGTGGCTTGGCAATATCATCGTCTTGTATTTTTATCTCCTCAATTATCCTGGCTTACGCCAGGGCTTCTTCGAGGGTGGCATATTGCTACAGATGTAATAGCACGAAGATCAACCTTAAGAAACTCTTTGAAAACATTTGAGTCATGTCGACCATGGGAGGGAGGTAAGGCAACTTTGAAAGCAATGACCTCCATCGATTCCCATAAGCAGCTATGGTCTCATCATCATACCACTTAAGGCCAGCTAGGTCACTTAAGGATGCCTTCTTCTTGGTGTTGAAGGAAAAATGTTCAAGGAACGCATCCACTAGCTGGTCTATAATATTTATGCTATGCTTTGGCAACTGGGTAAACCAATTTGAGGCAATGCCTACAAACGTGGTTATAAAAATTCTTAAAAGTAATGCATCGTTGTCCTGAATGCCAAAGCATTGACTCAGGAACCTTGTTACATTCTCTTGGGCATCCTCATCCCCTCTAAAAATTGCCAATTGAGGCACTTTGAAGTGGTCGGGGTATGGGGGTGCCAAAACTAAAGGATGCATAGGGTGACTGCGGAGTTGGCATAAGGTGGGCTTTTGGGGCCCCGAAGTATTAGTCTCCATAGAATCTAAGTGCTCTAGTAGTGCTTTGTATGCATTAGAAGATTTGATTTCCTCTTCTTTAGTTTTTTCTTGTTGTGAATTGCGAGGAACTTGAGGCCTATGTAGGGGTATCCGAATAGCACCCCCCTACCTTGGTAGGGCATTTTAGACCGCTCTTCTTCTCACTCAAATTCCTCATAGGCTTCATGATGAGTTTCTGGGCATGACCTATAAACATGGATGGGTTCTCGAGGAAGTTTCCCATCATTGATTCTAGGAGTGGCCTCCCGATCAGGTCTGGGAGGTCTTGGAGGCAATGCTTGATAAGGTCATGGAGACCTGTCTCGTACTAAGGGGTTGTGCCTCTCATAAATTTTTGTCCTATGCGTGTGAGAGGTTGGAATCCTCTCATGCATAGTTTTCTAGAACAACTCATCTGTCTGGTGCTAAATGCACTCTTTGTTAAGATGATATAGTTGTTCTAACTGCTATTGATCTTGCCCAAGCTACATGATTTGCACTTGGCAGGTGGCATGTTTGACAAATGCCAAGTCAATTTGTTCCATCGTCCTAGGTCTAGGAGGCCTAGATGCCTCCCCTACATATATATCTCGATCGTGGTGATCCGATATCTCTATAGGTCACTTTCCTCTATCAAGGTTAGCAGTATTCATCGAGGCTTTGGCCTCAATAGGTGATCTTTATAATCAGTAGGTGTGGAGGCACATTGCTTCCACATGGTGTATTGCTCTTGAGGAATATACTGGTTTTCCTTGTGCTCCCTTTCGCACATGTGAAAGGGACGGGCGGAGTTGGATAGCCCTATCTGAAGAGCCTTGCACTCTAGATTTGACCTATTAGTTCTAACAGTAATGAGGGGTGGAGGAGGAATGATATAATCATGTGGGCTCTCCTTATGAACCCTATGCTGCTCTAGTGCTTCATCGCATAGTGGCCACTCATAATGAGTGTCTAAGGGCGCCTTCCCATGTGTGTACTCCTCCTGAGATGGTCTGTGTTGAACAGGAGTGCCCCTCAAAGGGGTGCCTCTATAGTCCTATTCTGTAGTGGTATGGTGTGGACTATGTTGTGGGTCAAGCTACCAAGGTGGTATAGCCAAGTATTTGGGGCTATAACAGAGGCGACTTGTGCCTCCTTGCATACTTTCCATAGCTTCTACCCATGATTGGGATTGGCTACGGGTATACACCATGGTGGTGGTTTTTCTAAAAAGATATGTATATTTTTATCTCCTTTACAATTTTTATGCTATACCAAAAAAAAGAGGACCACACAAACAAAGAAATTATTATCTTTTTTATAGATTAAATGTGTGTCCTGGATCTGGTTCAATGTGTTTGATTTTTTTTATGTAAATATTGTAAAGAAAACTTTGTTATACATGAATAATGAGGGTTCTTGTATCTCCAAAATGGTCACCCATTTAATAAACCATTGTTAGGCCGTTATACCAAACCTCTCCATATATCTGCCCTTACGTGAGGGAAACCATTGGTACGCGAGAGCAAAATAGTAAGTGGAACATAGGCGGTACAAAGGGGGGATCGCTTTGTTTTTTACACCTACCTTAGAAGACTTATCCTCATGCATGGGGAATCACCCCTGATACACTTGGTCATCTTTCATCAGGATTTATGTCTAGCAATAGTCATGATCAGGGTATATGTATGAAAAATCCAAGCCAAAGTGGTGATGAAACCCACCGTTGGTCTTGATCAAGTGTTGGGGTATTAAGACCATCTCCTTGATTTTAATTTTATTAGGTGGTGTGTGTGGTTCCTTTTAATTGTGTAAAGAAAGAAAACATACAGCAAAAGATGATTTTCACTAATGCAATGCTTTAAATTATGTTTTATATTTCAGAGACAATTAGTAGCAAAAAGGAAATCACAAAACCTAACTAGAACTGAAACCTACAATGAGGACTTGCCATTTGTGCAAGTATCAAGCAAGCAAACTAGAGAAACAAGCATTCCTAATCAAGTTCCTTCCATTTAATTTACTCTATATTTTTATTTTTTTATTGCAAGAAAGAAAAACAAACTACTTAAGCTTTCTATACAAGTGTCTGAAAATAAAGCAAAGAAAATAGAAAATTGCAGAAACAGAAAGTAGAAAAACATAGAGGATGTTCAGAAGGCCTACCTCTTCTCTGTCTAAACCAGATGCCTCTGAGTTTTTGCTCAAAAAATGCATAGATCTCTAATCGTCCTGGGGTGGGATGAATAGTAGGTCTGCATTCATCATAGGGTGGGATGAATATGTATTCTTCCTAGGGTGGCACCAGTGATCCAGTGCCCGAATGAGTAACACCTGCAAACAAAAACCGTAAAATTTGGATTAGAAAATTGATAATAATAGCATGGGACAAGGTCCCACTGTGATTGCCACTGAAATCAATGCAGAAAAATGGTGTACCAATATGATGCAAAAAAAAATGGATATAGATGCTAAGTCCTACGAATGCAATGAGCAATGCATGAAGGAAATAACATAGAAATGAGATGTGAGCAAACAAAGCAAGGCCTACTTTATTGATATTGATTTTAATATTATTACAATACATCCCCATTATAGGGCTCAGAATGTTTTATATATTTTGTTACATCAATGGATTCCCGAAAGAAGTCGTGCTTCTAAGATCGGACAGTACGCTTCCAACGTCTTTCGCATGCTCACATTCAAAGTGGGTAGGCTAAAAGTTGGTGCTACTTGTGTCTGTGTGTTTTTTGTTACTTTATACCCCTATAGTATTATTTTTGGTGAGATCCTATGCACAGAAAGACAACAAATCATTAATAGCATATGCGTATCTAGAAAGACATGCAATCCCCAAGGTCTCCAATGGGCGCTTGTGGGATATCAATGATAATGTTGATAAATCAATTACAAAATGATATGGAATTGAAAAGGACAATTTCTAGAATTGGTATCACCTTATTTTGCATCGAAGCGGCATCGAACGGCCCCATTATGCTCATTAGCCTGTCAGGGGCCTCTCTAAAGTGAGCACTCCAATGTCCTATCTATGCTTATTCAAATCTCACAAAACTCATATTTTAGGCATTATATGTTATTTTAAGACTACCCAGATGCTCAAAATATGCCTATCATACCCATATTATCCTATATGTGATAGGGGCGCCCTACGAGCTAGTTAATACATAAAATAATAAAATGACAGTCAAATCATGTCAGAATGAGTTCAAAATTTAACAGAAGCATTAGTATATTATTTGAGACATATTGAAAAAATAATAGTAAGGAAATCATGCACATATTTCTAATCGCTTTGGGGTGGGACGCTGGGGACTGTCACAAAACTTGCAAAAGTGACCTTCCAAATGTCCTACCCAGAGGCCTCCAAAACTCCTGCAAACTTGTGGTTAGAATAAAAGAAGCAGTTTGAGATGACCCAGAAGGTCAGATTTTACATATTCTATGCAGGTTTTCCTATATCCAAATGCACTCCCTGTTGGTTAGTAGATGCATAAAATGACAGAAACCAGGTCAAATCATGTCAGAAAGCAATGAAATTTGGACAGTAGAATAAGTACATTAGATATATCAAAATGCATAAATAATAGTAACAAAACCATGCACAAATTTCTAATCACTTCGGGATGGGGTGATTAGGACTACAGCAGTTTGGGGGGTGCCTAGGGGTGGGACGCCCACCATTTGGGGCCTAGTTTTGACATCAATCCTTGTGGGATGGGTCAAAAAATTCCTAGGGAGTTGTGTTGATTAGTTTGGGGTGGGATTGTGGCTGATTTCTTGGGTTTTTTGATCTTTATTGCATTCCTAGTGTTCACCCGATAACCTCTCTTCCAGAAGAGAGATTAGGGATGTAGGAAGCACAAAGAGGAATGGGGGTATAGTTCGGTAGCACTTCATTGCTCCAAATGCTCCAGATCCATTTATTTTTTGGGGTGAGGAGGCTCACATTTTTATATACCTAAGGGTCTCCTTTGCATGTGCATGCGAGGGTGCCACTTGGCTCATTATGCCTTTTTTGGGGAGAGAAGATTCCTCCCTGATTAGGGGATCCTTGATTGAGGCCTCCATGATTTGAAATGTTCCCTCACACTCCCATGCCTTGAAGGTGGAGTTAGGTGGTGGATTTGGGCTGCCATTTTTCAAGGTTTGAATTTTTTCTAGTCAAAACTGCTAATCATCCCACCTTGGAGCGATTGTTGCTAATCATCCCGGGGTGGGGCGAATAGGATTCTAATCATCCCATGGTGGGACAAATAGGAATCAAAGTGCTTAAAAGGTGCAAAAATGACCTTTGACTTTACAAAACTAATTTGGGAGTGGTTAGAACCATTGTTTAATGTCTAGAGGCTGCCCTAGGGGGTATGTATGCCAATTCGGTCAGTGCTTGTAGTCACGTAATCAGATTGGTGTTGTTTTGGTGTCTACATTATTGTACCACCTAGTGGTTTAATCCAACTAATTATATCTTACGATCAAGATAAACATTGGAGGATCCCAAATACAACAATGGTCTCAATGAATCTTGCCTGGCACTAGGGTATGCTTATGTTTTATTTAATATATTCATTTACACATACAAGGATAATGAGTATCTAGGTCTTCATAACATAACTTTATCCTTTATAAAATTTGTATGATTAGTATACAACTTTTTATGGAACAACTAGGATGTTTGAGTCTAATGGAAAACCTTAAAAAACCCCTCATAGCAACAAATCATCCCATTATTCAATCATCAAATTTCTTAATGAGGTTTTGTTCATTAAAGGATGTTCATGAAATAGGATATATACCAAACGAATGTCGGCAATGCTATTTAGATGGTCACTGACTATTTTTGTGCATATCTTTAATTTACAGAAGCTTATCAAGAAAGCACATACACATCACATCATCTCATCTCACATTTGGATGCTTATATAATTAGTTCTTATGCTAAGAATTATTATTTACATTCATGATTGTTATACATTCTGTGGTGTCACCCATTATATTGTTAAACTCATATCACATGCATACCTTTTGTTTTAAGTGATTAAATCATACAATTCCATTTACATTAGATCACCATCATAATGCATTACACACATTTCATTTATCATATCATGACAATATAAGTTAGATGCATACAAAAAAATCAAAATTAAACATGCATTTAACAATAAGTATTGCATCCATGTAGGAATATATCATCATAATGCATCCATACATCTATATCATACCATCTAAAACATACATCTATCATATAGCTAGTGCATGTCACCAATACATTGCATACATATAGCATAATCAAATAATTATCTAAGCATAACATCCATCATTGCATCCATAAAATAAAACCAAAACAAAAATATTTTTAAAACATCAACTAGGGCATTATTGGTATCTTACCTCCCATAACCAACAATCAACTAGTTAATAAATAAATCCAAAAAGCTTCAAATATATCCATAAACCCTTTGGTTAACCCAAAAATCTCCAAAGGTATCCATAAAATCTTTGGTCCACCCAAAAATCCCCAAAGGTAACCATAAAATATTTGGTCACCAAAAAAGCTCCAAAGGTACCCATAAACCCTTTGGTCATCCAAAAGGCTACAAAGGTATCCATAAACCCTTTGGTCAACCCAAAAAGCTCCAAATATATCCATAAACCCTTTGTTCCACCCAAAAAGCCCCAAAGGTAGCCATAAAACCTTTGGTCACTGAAAAATATCCAAAGGTACCCATAAACCCTGTGGTCAATCAAAATGCTTCAAAGGCATCATAAACCCTTTGGTCACCCAAAAATTCCCAAAGGTAGCCATAAAAACTTTGGTCACACAAAAAGCCCCAAAGGCATGACAAGCCATTTGCTCAAAAACAAAAAGGCCCAAAGGTAGCGCAAGCCCTTTGGTCAACTCACAAAATGCCCCAAAGGCATCACAATCCCTTTGGTAAATTCACAAAAAGCCCCAAAGGTAGCATAAGCCCTTTGGTCAACCAAAAAAGTCCCAAAGGTAGCATAAGCCCTTTGGTCAACTCACAAAATCCCCCAAAGGTAGCATAAGCCCTTTGGTCAGCTCATAAAAATCCTCAAAGGCATCACAAGACCTTTGGTCAATCCAAAAAGCCCCAAAGCTAGCATAAGCTCTTTGGTCAACTCACAAAAATTCCCAAAGGTACCACAAGATCTTTGGTCAATCCAAAAAGCCCCAAAGGTACCATGAGCCCTTCGGTCAACTAACAAAAGGCTCCAAAGGCATCATAAGACCTTTGGTCAACTCACAAAAGGTCCTAAGGGTGGCATAAGCCCTTTGGTCAACTCACAAAAATCCCCAAAGGCATCACAAGCCCTTTGGTCAATCCAAAAAGCCTCAAAGGTAGCATAAGCCCTTTGGTCAACTCACAAAAAGCCCCAAAGGTAGCATAAGCCTTTTGGTCAACTCACAAAAAGCCCCAAAGGCATCACAAGCCCTTTGGTCAATACAAAAATCCCCAAATGTAGCATAAGCTCTTTGGTCAACTCAAAAAAAGCCCCAAAGGTAGCATAAGCCCTTTTGTCAACTCACAAAAGCCTCTAAAGACATCACAAGCCCTTTGGTCAATCCAAAAATCCCCAAAGGTAAAATAAGCCATTTGGTCAACTCACAAAAGGCCCCAAAGGCATCATAAACCCTTTGGTCAACTCAAAAAATACCCCAAAGGTAGCATAAGCCATTTGGTTAGCTCAAAAAAAGCTCCAAAGGCATCATAAGACTTTTTTTCAACTCACAAAAAGCCCCAAAGGCATCATAATCCCACGAGGCCATTGTCTTCTTGTAGGGTTGGTGAAACTATTAGGGGTTCCACCTAACAAAATCAACTTCATCTATGGAGGGCTAGACTAGCTTGCATCTCCCATGTCCATGGATGAGGACGATAATGAACCATTCATTGTGAATGTTCATTATCTCTCTAACCCGTAATATGCCATGTGATACTTCGAGTGTTACCATTAGTATGGTTACAGTCTTGAACTATTTTATGAAGGTCGTAGGAGGCCATATGAACCATAGTATCAGTTTCCAAATAATAGGTTCAGGTTAGGATACTATATTCAAGGATAGGATAAACTTCTCATGGTATCTTTAGACCACCTGTATCTCAATTTGGGGGGTGAAGTTGACTTAAATTCTTATCACCCTAATCCTTCCAAATTTTGGAGGGATAACTGGTTAGTGACCTATGTCACTGTAGAGCCACCCAAGAGATACCATGCAAAAATCTTGGTGGAGACCATCCAAATTGGAAAATCATAGTCGTGAAGCTACCAATGATATTGGTATGCACATACAGAGTCTGAACATAGCTATAGATATTGAATCAAAATTTACTTCTAAGGACGTGCATGCAGTATCCATATTCAAAAGTGATGGACCAGACTATGATTATGGAATAGATGACACTGAGTTATCCTCAAACAATGAGCAATTTGAGGATGAAACTAAGTTGGCCTACTTGGGCCCTACACTCTTACATCATATGCTACCCATGGAATAAATGGAAAATATTGAAGAGTGCTTCATAGTTGAGAGTGACTTTGAGAATGAAATGGAGTAGGCCTACCTGGGGCCTCATCTTCCTAATCTTCCAATTCTAATGGGTAGGGCAGATATATTCATGTACGATAGTGATCATGATGATGGAGCTGAGTTGGCCTATCTAAGTCCTCTCAACTTGCATCATATTTTACCTTTGGAATCAACAAGTACGAGCGAAGATCCCCTTGATGATGATTATGGCTATCAAGATATAACCTACATGGGGCCTTATTTGAAGCATCGCCCTATTCTATTAGGTAGATGTGAGTATCCTTATTATGACAGTGATGATGAATATGAAACAGAGAGTCTATTTAGGACTTTCCTACATGCATCATTGTAATACACCATATATTGCTGAGGATATGTATAGAGATAATCAATATCCATCCTCACCTTAGGGGAAGACCACTAAATCTCAATGTGATTTATCACATGGTGTTTCACAGTACACCAATGTACATGGAGCTCCTTGAGCCCAATGATCCCATCCAATAGTCTATTCATGGATAAAATTTGAATATCCCCATACCCCCAGAACCACATATCAAGGATGGAAATTTTGATAATGTTGATTCACATGCACATGGTCCTAGAGACATGATCCATTCCATCAATATGATCTCCATTGATTTGACCACTTCACTCTGTAATCTAGCCGATCCTTCCAAGCCATTGTGTCTTAATGTAGAAGCTTTTGATTGGGACCATGATGATTCACCTTTGGAGCCTAAAGGTTTATTTCCTAATGAGGAAATGTTGCAACCTTTCCATTTTATGCTAAGCTATTCACATGATGTCTATCATGCTGAGGATACTTCAAATGAAGAACCTATAAACCCAACAGATGACATCCACTTGATCCCTACACCTCATCAGCTTGAAGAGGGGTCACATATGTCAGTAGAGGAAACATTTGAAGTGGATATCAATAATTATCCCACTAATCCTAATAAGGTTAAATTTGGAGAAATTTTAACTCTTGATGAGCGTGCCAACCTCATCCCTCTACTGAAATAGATACCTACTCTCTTTGCTTGGACTTATAAGGAAATACTAGGTCTAGATCCAAAATTGGTTACTCATAGCCTTTCGCTAGATCTATCAAAGAATCCAGTCAAGCAAAAACTCAAGAAAATGCATCCAACAATAACATTAATGTTTAAGGACAAATTGCAAAAGCTACTGGATGTAGACTTTGTTATTTCCATTGACTATCCAAAATAGGTATCAAATATGGTGCCTGTATGAAAAACTGATGGAAGGATCTGTATCTGTATAGATTTTAGAGACCCAAATAGGACAATACCAAAGGATTCATTTCTATTTATAAACATAGATGCTCTTGTAGATGCAACTGTAGGTCATGAGATGCTCTCCTTAATAGATGGTTTTTTTTGTTACAACCAAATTCAGATTAAGCTTGAAGACCAGCATAAAACTACATTCATAATGCCATGGGGAACATTCTATTACAATATTATGCCATTGGACTTGATGAATTATGGTGCTACATATCAGCAAGCTATGACATATATCTTTTATTACTACATGCATAAGATCTTAGAAGATTATGTCGATGACTTATTGATAAAGTCATTGCTACGTGAAGAACATGTTGAGGTCTTGAGAAAAGTCTTTGATCGCCTGATAGAGCATAATGCCAGGTTGAATATTGAGAAGTGCATATTTGGTGTAACTTCAAGAAAGCTCTTAGGATTCATCGTTTCAAAATGAGGCATCGAATTTGACCTAGCAAAGGTCAAGGCTATTTTAGAAATGCATCCTCCCACAAACATCAAGGAATTAAGAAGCCTATAGGGAAAAGTAGCATCCATAAAGTAATTTATCACACAATTATCGGATAAATGTCAACACATGAATCAATTGCTACATAATGGGGAACCATTCAATTGGGAAGAGGACTATCAAGTAGCATATGTTGAGATTAAGCAATACCTAGAAACACCACCAGAGCTAGCTCCACCAAGACTAGATGTACCATTTTTTCTGTATATATCAGCGATGGAGTTTGCACTAGGAACCATGTTAGCCCAAAAGAATGTGCAAGATAAAGAACAAGCCATATATTACATTAGCCAAACCTTGGAGAGTTACAAGCTAGGATATATATACGTGGAACCAGTTAACAAAGTAGATATGACCTTGTTCTTTGATGGTTCAAAGTGTGAGCAAGGGGGTGGTATAGGAATAGTGTTTTTCATGCCACAAGGAGCTCCAATGCCCTTGTAATTCAATTTAGACTTTCCTTGCACTAAAAACAATGCTAAATACAAAGCCTTAATTTTGGGTCTCCAAATAGCTATTGCCATGAAGATCAAAATGCTAAATATCTTTGGTAATTCCATTCTCATTGTTAACCAAGTTAAGGTATTATTTCAATATCGATGTTCAGTATTGAAGTCTTACAAGGATCTTGTTGACATTTATCTAGCTCAACTAGAATGGTATAACATTGAGGCAATCCCTCGTTCATCCAATAGATTTACAGACACAATGACATATTTGGGATCTTTAATCCCTTAGAATCCATCTACCAATTTCACTACCATCCATGTAAAACCATTGTCACATTCTGCTATGCAATGTGAAGCATTGGATAACAAAGAGCCAATCAACATGATTCATGTAGAACCAAACCATGAATGGTTCTATAGAGCCAGAGGATTTCTCAAGAGAGCATCCTAGGGGTCTTTGATCTTGCAGGATCTGACGGGGAGTGGTACTACCATTCACCATAAGGTTATTTCCCAGTCTGCATTTGAAAATGTGGAACCATAGGGGGAACATATTGTCTTGTTAGTCAAAGTTGAAGCTTATCATAACTAGATGTCACAGATACATGAATTCTTTAGACTTGGTGTAATCCCTTAGGGATTATCGTATGCCATGAAACACATATTTAAATAATAAGTGACAAATTATGTATTATTAGTAGACATCCTATACCGTAGAAGCTATGATGGAGTTCTCCTTCTTTGTATTGAGCCCCAAGAGTTGGGAAAATTTTCAAGCTTATGATGGTATGTGTGGTGGCCATTTTAGCGGCATGTCTATCATCAAGTGCATCCTTCGCATGGGTTATTATTAGCCCACTATTGAAAATTATTACAATGTGTATGTCAGGAGATGTGTTAAATTTCAAAATCATGCTAATATTACACACCTACCATCACAAGCCTTACAACCCATTCAAGTGGCTTGGCCATTTGCTCAGTAGGAATTTGATCTCACTAGTAATATCTCTCCTCCATCATTGGTCTGACATACATGCACTATTATGGCTACTGAGTATTTTTCTAAATGGGTGAAAGACAATCCCTTAACAAAGACAATTGGAGCGCATATTTTTGAGTTTATACTCACCAATATCATAAGTCATTTTGGGATACCATCCAAGATAGTTTTAGATAATGGAACGTTATTTAAGAAAAAAACTATGAGGGATTTGACATCCAAATATAATATAAAACATAGTTTTATGAGTCCATATTATCCATAAGAAAATAGAAAAGATGAAGCTTAAAATAATATAATGGTTTCCATCTTGAAAAATATGGTACAAGAACACCACAAATATTGGCACATCTAGCTGCCCCTTGCATTATGGGCTTACAAGACTAGCATTCGGACACCCACTGGGGTAACTCCGTTTTCACTAGTATATGGCATTGAGGCCATTATGCCCTTAGAGTTGGAAATTCCAACACTGCATGTTGCATTGAAAGAGTTCATTGATGATGACACCGTGCGGCAAGCTTACCTATATCAATTGATACTACTTGATGAAAGTCATATGAATGCCCTTGAGCACCTCCACATTTATCAAGAGCACTTAAAATGAGCTTACAATAATAAATTCCATCTGAGATACTTTGAGGTTGGTGATATTATGCTGAAAGAGAACCAACATAACTCAAATTTGTTGCTAGAACTACGAGATAATTTTATGGCTAACTGGTTAGGTCCCTATATGATCTTTGAGAATATTGAACCTGGGACATATTGCTTGACATCGTTAGAAGGAATTAAAGAGCCTGAACCTCTCAACATCCTTCATCTTAAAGTGTTTTATGCCTAAAACCATAAAAAGGCTCCAAAGGCATCTGTAAGCCCTTTGGTAAATTTTAAAAAGGCTCCAAAGGCATCTATAACCCCTTTGGTCAAAGCACAAAAGGCTCCAATGGTTTTTAAAATCCCTTGGTCAAAACATAAAATCTAAATATACTCATTTGCACACACAGGGATAATTAACTATTAGGGTCTATCCTATCAAAAGCCTTATGCTTCAGAAGCCTAGTATGGTCATTATAATACTTTTGATAAGTCAACTAGGGTGTTTGAGTTTCATGGAAAACCTCAAAAATTTCCAAATAACAACAATCAATTTTCAATGCAATCATCAAATATCAAATTTCTTTTTATAAGATTTTGTTTATTAAAGACTGTTCATAATATAGGTTAGATATCATATGGATGTTAGAAATGATATTTAAATGACCATTGACTATGTTACACATATTATTTTAACTTACAAAAGCTTATAAATAGAAACAATACATCATTGCATCTCACATAAGGGTGTATAATTTATCAAAATTTTACAAGGATATAGCAATTACAATTCATGATTGTTATACATTTTGTGGTATCATCCATTTGATTGTTAAATATATATTACATTCATACATTATATTTTAGTTATTAAAATATACATTTTCATTTACATAGCATTCATCATAAAAAATTATGCAATACACACATGGCATAAATTATGTCATAGCAGCATAAATTAAATGCATACAAGTGAAGCAAATTATACATGCATTTAACATCAAATATGGCATTCATATACATTCATCATAAGTAGTCCATCTACACATGTATATCATCACATCTAAATCATACATCCATCATATAGCTAGTGCATGTCATCCATACATCACATCATATAGCATTAAATCAACATAACATATAAGCATTACATCCTTGCACATCTTATAAAACAATAGAACACATAAAATATACACATATAATGAGTCTCCAATATCAGATCATATATATATAATATGTATATGTGTGTGTGTACCAAAAATAATAATAATGTGCAGTACATCGGCATGGTCAAAAATTCCCACATGCTACATATATATAGGTCCTCAATCTTACACTCAAAAATGGTACAATGATATCTCTAAGATCTATACTAGCCAGGTCCTACACCCTAGGCTATGAGGCACCACCATCGCCTCCACCCTCCCCATGGGTCCTCCATAAGCTAGCACCAAAAGTCCTCTCTGACCTATGAGTCCTACGACTGGAGCTAGCTGACAACTAGCCTATCTCTCGAGTGTGAGTCCTATGAGACCCTAAATTCATGGACATATCTTGAACCTCATACCCAAGTAGTCCAATCCACTCTCTCAGAGTGGTGATGTAGGTAGAGCTGCATGAGGCATCATCAATGTGCTTCTCAACCAGAGCCCGAAGTCTCCTAATATCTACTCCCTGATCCAAAACTACTACTCCCTATGCTTCTAGTACTGCTAGTGTTGTTGGAATAGCTAGGGGTGCTAGAACAACATGGGAAGATGAGGGACCTAATCCCCCATCCTGGTAGGTGGTGATAAATACTGTTGAAGCATCTACCTAATACTATAGAAGAGTACACTACCCTGTGAGCTTTTGGATATTTGTGTCAACTATAGTGATCCTAGCCTACAGAGTGGTCCTCTCCTCCTCATAGTCATGCCACTGGGCCTACCCTTCTATTAGCCTAGACTGTATATCTCCCACCTTTGCCAGTAGAGTGGCAATGGTGGTGTCCCACTATAGCATCTAAGTCTACAGAGAACCTACCTGAGTCTATAGACTAGCAATCTAGGCTCTAAGCTTCCCAATATCGATGTTAGGCTCTACCTTGCCCTCCTCAAGAGCATTGCCCTCCTCCTCAACTGGTGGGACCTCCTCTACTACACCCTCATCCCATCCACCCTCAGTCCTCTGATGGACTTTGCGCTTGTGTGGATCTACCTCGACACCCTCGTTGCCCTCTATCGCATCGTATATGACCCTATCTAAGGGGCCCTCAAAATCTTGCTATACCTAAAGTGTCCACCATGTGTCAAATGAGGGGGTAGTCCCTCCATATCTCTGCCTCGATTCCTAAAAATCATCATCATCATCACCCAGTGGAGTAATCCTAGGCTAATTCAGGTTCCTCTCTAGATGGAGGTAGCGGTAGATGGTCAGCATATCTGGAATATCCTATCAAATTTTGAACTGTCTTAGGATGTGAGAGTAGTAGAAGAACTCACATACCTTGGACTTACATACGAGGAGCCATATTTCCTTGCATGCTTAATGTAGCCTATCATCAGACTTCACCTAGAGAGGCTAGTCTAAGTAGTGGCTACACTCAATCTGATCGGGCTATAACCCCATGAGCCATACAATATAGTGAGTCAAGTCCTCTGCATGAGACCTGCTCTAGAAGCCCTCCTGATCTCAAGGCCATCATTCAGCATAAAATTGGCATCGCTTCTCAATAGCACAAATCTCCAATGGCAGGCTCATAGGGTGCTCAATCTTAATGTGCTACCACCCCCAAATATGTAGTAGCAAGCTACACCCAATACAAACTCTGCTCCTATAGGTGATCTGATATAGCTCATTATAGAGTTGTGCCAATAGTGAATTACCCCATGAAAATATTAGGGGATGATCAATAGGACTCATGAGGATACCCATAGTTCTAGCCAATATGTTCCAAGGGAACCTCAATCTAGAAGAATAAGGGAGGACAACCTATACAATCAAGTGCATGAATACGGTTGTGCGCTCATTGAAGACCCTTGTCGTGTACCAGTAATCAATATGGACCCCTCTGTGGTTTGAGTCATACTCTACGTCCACACTACACCAACTAAAAATCTATGCAAATACATCCTTCTTCGCCTGATTCGGTGAAGATGTGATGGGCTCACCATCCAGAAGAATATGGAAGATGTGGTAGACATCCTCCAATGTCACTATCATATCACTTATGGGTAGGTGAAAGATGTTGGTCCACACATCCCAACATCAGGTTAAGGTAGTCATGTAGGCCTAGTCAGCCCTAATGGTGGGGAGTTGCAATACGTAGCCAAACCCCATGGCATCGAACCAATCCTGATCCACCAGATCAAGGGCATTATGTAGGTTGTAAAGGATCTCAAACTCCCTCGCCCTCATAGTCAGGGTATAAAATAAAGAAAAATGATGCCAAAATTAATAAAAGATAATAAAAAATGAGGAAAAAACATTTAAAAACAATTTCAAAACAAGAAACAAAGTAAAAAATGTCAAAAGCAAAAATAAAAATAAAAAACAACACTTCAAAAATAAAAAAAATCAATTAATTCTATCAAAAAATAAAAAAAATTGAAAAACTAAAATTTTTGCATAAAATGGTTGAACCACAATTTAGACCCACGGTCAGGATGGCAGTCAAAATTCTGATCGTTGGATTTTAAATCCCACCATGGCTGACAGCCGTGACCCCCAATTTTTTGATTGGGGACTGCGCCTGCCAAATGTGACTAGCAAGGATGACCTTTTCAGGGTCATTCCTTATCTTGGGGTACCCCAAAAATTAAAGCCCTCCCCTCTAAGCTAACCTAAGCTAAACCTAACTAGGGTGAGGTTCATTACCAATAGTTTAGTGAAGTTAATTTGCCTCATTAATTAATGTGGTTAATTTTTAAACTAGTAATGAAAGTGTGGTCTTGGTTTACGTGTTACCTTTGTAACACCAACTCCTCCACTGGTAGAGGCCTGCGGCTGGTCTGCCATCAGGATGGGAGATGAGGTAAGCGGATTGGTTTTTTAGTAGCGTTTCGTGTCAAATTTCAAGTTTTACCTCTCAGAGCTCTTAGATTTTCAAACTGCAATAGGAAATAATGAAATTTTAAATTGCACAAAATGCTTAAATATTTCTAATTTTGGTCCTAATCGTGCCTGACAACCGCGGTCCCCGAATTAGGGTTTTCCACTTGTGAGTCTGACCCGCAGTTAAGAAATTTGACATTTGAGTTGTTGTCAGACATGGTTAACAAGATGCAATAAATGCTCTTAAATCCCATTGTGTGGAGTTCCAAAATGATAACTTCTAAGTACCAACCGGATTAGAAAATTTAAATTTTTTCAAAATTAACAAAAAAATCAAATAATCCAAAAGCCAAATGTGCCTTGTATCTAGTTATTTACCCTATACACTTGGCGGGTGCAGCGAATTTCACTCCATGCAAACCGGCAATATGAGTAAATTACCATAAGGACATTTGGGACAAATTAGTCATCGCTAAATTGTATGCTTCATTTCAATCCCTAAGAAGGCCAAGATAGCAAGACTTCTCCAAGGGAATGAGATATTCATCATAATTCCCCTATGATATTTTCAACAAATCATCGACAATATGATTCAACACAAGCATAATTGAAATTGTTACTATTTTGATTCCCTAAGAAGGCCTTCATGGCTAGACTGCTCCATGGGATAGAAATATACAATTACTATTAACAGTTGCAATCATAGCTTATTAGGCCTTGCCAAGTATTAAAATGCTAAATCTTAATTTTTTAAGAGTCATTCATAGTGGTCAAGTGACTCGTCGTTTAATTTTATTATCATTACCCTAATCGAATCGTCGCTTGAGGGGGTAGTCATAATATCAAATTATAATCAAAGTCAATAGAATATCCCTTGATCATATATCCCTAGATCTTGTCAAATTGCATTCATCTTACGAATCATTGCCAATGACTATCATAAGCTTAACCTATTCTAGAGCAAAAAGCAAATATTATAGTAAGTTAGTAGCTCTCCTCATTTCAGAATCTATATGGTGCTGAAGCCTATAATAGCCCTGAGCTGACCGATAAAAATTGGAGCTTACCAAAGCTTTTTAAAATTTAAGCCTTCCATCCAGTCGAAAGCAATGATTCTAGGATGTGCATCTTCCTTGTAGAAATCAGACATCTAATGTTGATCAAACCAATGATCAGCATCCAACCTACGACATCAATTTGGGAGGTCTATTTTTACTTAGTGTTGTTCGATCTCACAATGCATCTCAAAAGGGGTATCTATAGACACCTAAAACACATCATGTCAATGTGACTACTCATATGGGACATGCTAAAATACCATATGTAAGACCTTGGATAGATTCCAAGGTATAGCAATGGTTTTTACCACTCATTTGGGCATTTTTTCCTAGTCAGTGTTAGCCGTTGCTGACACCCATGGTTAACAGATCTGACTGCACTTGTCAGTCGTAGTCATGACTAAAAATTGGTTGGCCTTTATCCGACCCAAAATTGGATGCAATGGCACATTGGTTGCATATTGGAGTGGTTTGAGTGAAGAAGGTTCTGGATCCTTCCATCCAACAAGCTCAACTACCCAATCTTGTTATTAGCTTCCTCATGAAGCCACCCCTAGCCCTTGTAAAATGCTATAAAAACCCTCCTCCAAATTGGAAAAATATATAGACAAGTCTCGAGTTGAAATGTAGCGAAGCCCTGTCAAATTGCATACTCACTTACATGCATTGAGAGGAACACTTTGGCTGACCAATTGGAGATCACATGCCATGGAGGTCCTAGGAGGCTAGGAGATCCAAGAAACATAAATTCATGCAATCTATGCACCAACAGATCAATTCAACTACCAAATATATCAAAGGAGACAATGGCGACCCTTTATCATAAATTCCTTAATGAGAATTGAATATTGAATGCCAAATTAGGAGAGCAAGAACATTTCAAGCTCAGTCACAGCTAACAATGCTCATCACAAATTAGACCCATTTTTAGGTTGGCATCTTCAATTTCCTTGTTTTCTAGACATAGGATTTGCTTAATTGTATTATATTAGACATATATCACGTTAATTTTCTTTAATAGAAACTTTTATTGGTGCAATTAGATTTTTTAATCATTTTTCTTCAATTTTGCATTTATGGCACTAATGGTTCTTTTCATGCTTCTATGCTTTCAATTTTGTAATCAAGCCAATAGATAGCCATATCTGCTTTTGTTTATATGTTTGCATCAATATTTTTTAGTTTTAACATAATTTTAGTACGTTTCTTATGCTTTCTTGATTTCATTCTAGTTATACTATATTTTATGCAAATACCTCCTAAAAGCCTCATCAAGAGAGGCCTCTTTTGTTGCTAATTGCTTCTTGTTGTTTATTGTACACAATATTAACATGGTTTTGGGATGCAAGGTAACAAATGCCTCTAAGCATGGAAAAGAAGGTCATCGACACCTTGGAGCAGTTCGTGTCCATTTAGAGAGTCTACATATTACACCTACCCCGTTGGGGCTTTCAAATTGTGTTAATTATATAAATATTTGGGTGACCCTAAGAAGGGTATGATTGTAACCGATATTTGATTCAAGATTAATAAAAGAAACTTTCATTCTCTTGTCAAATTCAATCTTGTCTTTCTTTTCACGCTTTAATGATTGATTTTAATTAATGTATTAGTTTAGGTGTATGCTTTCTATATTGGTATAGTAGCATAAGCCCTTTGGTTAACCCAAAAAGCCCCAAAGGCATCATAAGTCCTTTTGTCATCTCACTGCCTATAACAACTAAGCGACCCTCTTCAAGGTTCCAAATCAATCATCTTGGTCTAGTGACTCATCACTTTATTTCATTGTACTTTCCTCATCGACTAGTTGCTTAAGAGGGTAGTAAAAAAATTCAAACAATCATAATCAAAGTCAACAAAGGATTACTCGATCTTGTCAAATCACGTTCATATTACGAATCATTACCAACAACTATAATAAGCTTACCCTTTGCTGGGGTAAAAAGCAAACATGACAGTTAGGTTTGTAGATCTCCTTCTTTTGGATCTATAGTAGCATTGAAGCTACCTGATTGTTTGATGAATGAGTGCAACCTTTTGTAAATTTAAGAATTCCATTTTTTTGGAAGCAATGATTCTAGGATGCATGCCCATTCTCATGACTGGGACATCCAATGTTGATCATATCACAAACCCTACAATGTGGCCTTATGTGGTCTATTTTTGCTTTGTGTTGTGTTTTCCCACAATGCATCCTAAAAATGGGCATCTATAGACACCTAAAATGTGTCATGTTTAGGAGACTACTCATATGGGCATATTTGTAGACCATATGACTGATCTTGGACATTTCCAAGAGCTAGAAGTGGTCCTAACCACTCAAAAAGGGTAGTTCTAGACCATTTAGGCTTGGTATCTATCAACAAGAGTGTATGCCAATCATGGCTGCTCAAGATGAGAGTGACCTTAGCTAGAAACTACTAATGATAGTTGCTAGAACTAAAACAAGAACTGCCTTGAGGGATTTCCCAAATAATAGGTAGTAATGGTAGTTTGCATGCATTTCAAAGGGATATCAGTGAGGAAATCCTAGATTTTATCCTGATTTCCCCTTCCATACCAAATCAAGACTAAATCTTCCCTTTGGGACAGTCAGTTGGCATGCAGATCTAGATATTGAATTCCCTAGGAAGCCAAGCCCTAGATCTAGATCTAAAACCTGGAAGGCTACATATGTAGAATTCTAGGAAGGAAAAATATATACATAGATTTCAAATTGTGTGCAGTGGATCCCTGTCAAAATGGAGAGTCAATCTATGCCATTTTGAGGAGCATTGGAGCACCATCTAATTGACCCACGTCCATGTATCAATATTCATATCCATAATTTCCAATCACCAATCAGTATAGGAGACACAAAAAGCAACCCTTTAATATCAATTAGAGCAAGGAGCATAGTGCTACAATCCCTGGTTTGCAAGGAGAAGATCTTACTTCATGAATGCTATCTTGGGCAGTGGCTTGTAGGCATATTTTAGGGCATTAGACACTATTTCTCATTGTTTTAGCTTAGATCCATTACTGCTTGATTTATTAATTAGTCATAGCTCAGATATGATATTATTAACACATTTACTTCATACTTATTAGCTTTCCATGAATTTATTATTTAGGTTATGCTCATATTTTAGTATTATCATGATAATTTATCTTATTTATCAGATTTGCTAATAAGAAACTCCTTCAAAGAGGTGGCATGTACTACTTACTATGCTCTATTGTTTTCTTTCTCATAGATACAAGTTCACAGGATCGATTCAAAGCATCTAGAGCATGAGATACCTCCAAGAGGAGATAAGGAGGAGTCATCAGTAAGCCCTTGGAAAGTTTTGTGTGTGATATCGAAATACCTACGAAGGCGCACCGTCCCCTTGCGAGGGATACATTCACCGATTATCCCATTTGTAATATGTTGTATCAAAAATAGTATCCCTCAGAGGTATGTACATGTAACAAATATCTAGAAGCATTAATAAAAGAATATTTCTTTGCTCTTTACTTTCATGTTACTTGTGCTTGCCTTTATCTCTTCATTTGATAATAATAATAACATTATAAGTAGGGTAAGTGTGGTGCACACTTCCCAGGGTTGCATAAAAAGTTTTTTGACTAAGCATATAATGGCCCAATTTCCATGTAGAAAACACAACTAAGAAGAGTTTTTCTAAAGGAGTATACTGAGTTTCATAACTTATCAAGGTTTTTATTATGTAATAAATAGCTCTTTATTTCTTATCCTCATCATGTTGCACTAGCATTGCTCCTAATGCAAGTTCTGAGGCATAAATGTATAGAATAAAAGGATGCTTGAGTCTAGGAGGAACGAGTACTAGTGGTGTAAGAAAATATGTCTTAAAATCTTCAAAGGTTCTTTGCATTCTTCATACCATTTAAAAAAAGTATCTTTCTTGAGTAACTTAAGAAAGGGTTGATATTTATCTACCAATTTGTCAATGAAATGAGGGGTAGATTGGATCTTACCTTGTAAGCTTTAGAGTTTTATTAATATTTTTGGTGGTGTCATATCAATTATTTCCTTGATTTTAATAGGATCTATCTCTATTACTCACATAGACATAGTAAATCCCAATAATTTACCTAATTTTACTCCAAAAACACATTTTTCTAGGTTTAAGAAGACTTTATATTCGTAGTCTATTAAAGACTCATCACAAGTCAAGAAAATGATCCTCTTCCTTAATGGATCAAGCTATGATTTCATCTACATAATAATGTAAGATATCATACATCATATCATGGAATACATAGGTCATATCCCATTGATAAGTTGCTCTTGCATTCTTTAAACCAAAGGGCATTAATTTCCAATAGAAAGTCCCCCAAAGTGTAATGAAAGCAATTTTGGGTTGATATTATTATGCTATATGTATTTGGTTATACCTAGAGAATCCATCCATGAGGTATAAAATCCCACTTCCTACTACAAAATCGATGATTTGATCCATATTAGGAAGGGAAAAGTCATATTTAGGACATGCAACATTGATGTCCCTAAAATTAGTACATACTATAATTTTAGTAGTCTCTTTTTTATATTAATCTATGGCCTAAATGAAATCAATGTCTAATAACTTTTGTAATTTATATTTGATAAGCAAGGCTACTTTAGGATACATTTTTCTAAGTTTTTGTTTCACCGATTTAGCATCAGGGTGTACCACTACGTGGTGCATGACGACAGAAGGATCTAAGCCAGGCATATCTGCATACATCCATGCAAATATATCAAGGTATTTCATAAGAAGTGTTGTGTATTTTATTTGTTCTTATTTAATCAACATAGCTCTGATTTTGACCAGGTGAGGATTAATTTCTATTCCAATATTGAATTTCAAGATATCTTATACCAAAATATCTAATTCCCTTTTAAATTTAGGAGGGGCAGGTGAAACACCTATTTATTGAAGTTCTTCTAGGGATAATTTGTCTAACTCTTCTTATGGGGTTACTATGTGAACATGGGATAGACCCATCTAAGAAGAAACCATTCCTCATGACTTCTTCAAAGGAGTTATCAAAAAATACATCTCCTTCTATACACTCATCTGGAGTGGCAATCATTTTTAGATGGACTATTGAAATCATATTGTAGGAAAAATGAGTTTTTCTTCTTCTCTTATTATTCATTATATGTTTTTGGTTTTCTAAATATTCCTCATATATAATTATGTGATCATCGCTATTAAAGGGAAAAGGCTAAAAATTTGTAGGGATATAACCACATCAAGCAGGCCATTCCTCAATCTCAAATGGTTTGAGTATGCCATTTTCAAAATGATCCAAAACTTTACCTAAGTAGCTCATATCATACATAATTTGATTTGATTTTTTATATTTACTGGAAAAGTAGTATTTAGAAAAACTATCTTCATTGAATGTAAATATTATTTGCTTAATATTGATTTTATCGAGAAAAAATCCTATGGAAATAAAAGTGCAACTTCCCACATGATATATGTTTCCCCATTTGAAAGGTAAACCTATCATATGTGGGGATGAAACTAATTGGGATAAGACAATGGAATATTTTACAACAAAATTAGCATGCTCTATAGGTGCTAATATGGTAGATAAGTTTGCTAAGGTTTCATATATGATAGGATATGAGGTGGAAGGATTATCAGTTTTAGATGGTATAGTTGTGTTAGAAGAAGGTAAAGGTTCAATTTTTGGAGAAGAAGACTTAGTGGGAATAGGAATTTATGAAGATAAGGCTGGAAAAAATGAAACATCAATAGGTCCCACCATTGCACATATATCAAAATGTATAGAATCTATATGGATGGTGACCAATTGATTTTTAAACTCAAACTTGACACATTGATGTAGGGTAGAGGGAACTACCCTCATCGCATTAATCCAAGGGTATCCTAGAATGATGTTGTATGATGTTGGACAAGATACAAAAAAATTATATGGGTCTAATATTCTAGGGATAACTTATTAGAGGATAGATATCACTCCACAAGCTTTGTGGGTTTCATCATTAAAAGCTTTTATAAACATTTTGATTCTTCTTAAGTCTTCATTTATGAACCCACCTTTTGAAAAAGTCATAGGTGAAGATATTTGAGGATGATACATTGTTAATTAATACTCTCTTAACGTCTATATCTCTGATTAATGTTGTTATGTACAAGGGATTATCCCTATGCATACTATCTTGAGGTATATCTTTGTCATGAAAGTTAATGTAGTCAACTCCATGAGAAGCTACAACATTCACTACAACAGTTGGTTCTATGTTCTAAGGTACCATCATTTGACTCAAGGTGTTCATGAACTCTTCTCTATGAACTAATGAAGTTCTAAGAAGATCTAAGAGGAAATACTAGCTGTTAATATCAAAGGGAGATTTCTATTGAGGTCGAATTACATTATTTCCCTTATAAGGTGGTTTTAGAACAAAGGGTGGTTGATGTTGGATGTTTGAGGTAATTTGAGGCATTTTATGTTTTCATTGATATCACATGGATCATTGATGTCACATGGATCACATTTGGTTTTGGTGGCCAAAATATTTCATAAATAAGCATTTATGATATTTTGGAAAGCATCGCTATTTATAGGGTTTTTATGAAAACCAAGACAGGAAAAATAAAAGGTTAAAACCATGGTGGGTTTATGTGGAAATAGATTTTATTAAAAGCCAAGGTGGAATTTTGTTTCATCGTAAAAGGACCTCTGGTGATGAAGATATTAAATTTTAAAGTTTAAGTTTATATTAATGGAGGGCCGACCTATGTGCAATTAATGGAGGTTGGCATATATATATATGTAAAGGTTTCAATTTATTTTGGAAAGGGGGCATATTATATATCGTCGGAAAGATTATTTCGATGTCTATTTGATTAAATTATTTAGAAGGAGAAATAAGGTGTGTGTAAAGATATATTTCTGATTTTTCAAAGGGGTTCCAAAAGTGAATTTTTCCTTGTTCTTTTTCAAGAGGATTAATTCTTTCATGAGGTGACAAGGTACGCAATATTGTGATTTATTTTATTTTATGGTAGAAGTTGTTTTGGGAGTGAAAAGGTTATGAAATGTTTTGATTTATTTTATTTTATGGTACAATGGTTTTAGGAGATATAAGGAAGTTGTGCAATTAAATGCCTTGGTGATGATTATTGAAAAGTGGAGTAATGTTGATTAATTTGTGATCTACTAACCCTTGTGAAGATTGGTAAAATAATTTTGTGATCGTGGCAGATTTACAAAGAGGATTTTTCATATTCATAAAAGGTATGGGCACATTATCCTATAGATTATTTATGGTGGTTGATTTCTAAAATATCATTGGAGGGAAAAGTATTGTTTGTGGTTTCCTTTTCGAAAGTGGTTGGTTGAATGCTTCAAGATTTTATGAATTGAGAGTTGTTTCTAAACCTTGTTTGATAAGCATATATTTTGAAGCCCATTGGTTGTAAAATAACTTGAGTTAGAAAATAAAATGAGTATCATTGTTATGTGAGATTTGTGGTTGAGCATTGTTGGAAATATTTGAGTTGGTTGATACATACTTGGACTAGGGTTGTGTGAGAAAGAGTTGTTCCTTGTGATGATTGGTTGAGTTGATTTTATTGAGCCTAGTCAAGTGATGTGTGAAGTGATTATTCAAGTTCTATGAAAACAAACTATTCCATAATTCTATGTTGAGTTGAGATTAAGGTTAGAACATATTGAGTCTCTAACAATTCTCTTTATGGTTCTATAAGACTTGAATTAAGTTGAGGTTGATTTGAGTTGAGAGTGAGATTAGAACATATTGAGTCTCTAACAATTATCTTTATGCTTCTATGAGTTGATTTGAGTTGAGTTGAGATTGATTTGGGTTGAGAGTGATTTTAGAACATATTGAGTCTCTAACAATTCACTTTATGCTTCCATGAGTTGATTTGAGATTGATTTGGGTTGAGAGTGAGATTAGAACATATTGAGTCTCTAACAATTATCTTTATGCTTCTATGAAGTTAATTTGAGTTGAGATTGCCATTCATTGTTGAGTTCATTTTAAGTACTACTTGAGCATGATTGATTGAGCCTTTGAGAAGGCCTTTGGGACAAATTTGAGGATAGTTTTAGGACATATTTGAGGATAGTGTTGGGATAGATTTGAGGGCAATTTGTGGACAAGTTCTTAGTGAGCTTGTTGGAGCAGATTTGGAAAAGTTCTTGATGAGATTTCTAGAGAATATTTGGGTAAGTTCTTGGTGATCTTGCTAGATTAGGTTTGGGAAAGTTCTTGGTGAGCTTTCCCAAGCAGATTTGGGCAAGTGCTTGGTGAGTTTTCTAGAGCATATTTGGGCAAGTTCTTGGTGAGCTTGCTAGCATAGATTTGACAAGTTATGTGTGAGCTTGTTAAGCAGGTTCTGTGTGAGCCTATTGATCAGGTTCTTAGTGAGCCTATTGATAGAGCTTTGGAGGTGACAGAGTACAAAGGACAAAGTCTCAGTGGATAGAGATCTAGTAGGTAGCATAGTTGAAGATAAATCTAAGTGAGGAGTGTTCAAGTGGACAAATTTCCACTAGTTAGTGCAATAGAGAGATAGAGTCTTCTAGAAGATCACATAGCCAGAGCAGAAGGGAAAAGAGTTCTCCTATGGAAGATATCCATAAAAATGAGATTAGGGGATCAAAATATCCTTTGGATAAAGATCCATAAACATTGTAATTGGGAGTGATTCCCAAAGATATTGATTGATAAAGTTTTAGTAAAATATTTTCTCCGTGGAGTAGCCCACATTGGGTGAACCATGTAAATTGTGATGTCTCTATTGTGTATGGTTTCTATGCATTGATTTTATTACTGCTATTGATATTGTTATCTTTACACAATATAATATTGAATTGGAAGAAAAATTAAAAAGTGGTCTTATACTGTTCACCCCCCTCTCAGTATAAGCTTGTGTTCTTCAGTTGATCTTCATTATTTGGTTGAGTTGTAGGCAATCGAGAATTTTGATTTTGAGCTTGTTGTCTAGTGATGGATCCAACTATAGCCACAATTTTGTTTGGTTGATGGAGAATGAGAGGATCATCTTAAACAATTTGTGATCTAGCATTTGATGTTTGTTCTATGAGAAGAAGTTTTGAAGAATAACAGGTTGTTATCATTCTTGGAAATGGTTCCTCCAAAGTAAATGAATTTGTAATGGGTAGAATTGGTCCTGATTCATCTTATAAATTATCAGAATATAAGGAACTAATTTCTACTTCATATTTAGTTTCACTTTCTATATGGTTCAAGGATGATAATTGTATTGTATTTTCTCAAAATTGCTCAATTGTGACAACATATTAAGTAGGAACAAAGGGAGTTTGTGAAATTTATGATGGTAAGTGACTACTAATCATTCCCACATAATGTGTTGGATGAGTTACTATCTTATAATATAGTTGATTTACAGCTTCCTTACCATGGTTTGGCAAAGGATTTTGGAAGATGTCTAGATATTGATTTACGTTTTGTGCTTGTTGATTTTGTGGTTATATTGGTGGGTTAGACCTAGGTGGAGGATTTTCCTCTCCCAATATTCCATTGTCAATCAAGTATTGTACTAAGTTTTTTAATATTTTACAAGTTTTGGTTGGGTGTCGATCAACTTGATGGAAATCATAATGTTGGTCCAGTTTATACCAAGGTTGAGAGGGGTCAAGTTGTCGTATCTCTAGAAATTATATCAACCCTCTTTCAACCAATTACAGTAATACCATTTTCAGAGGTTGATTTAGTCTTGTGAAGTTACTTTGTGGATGTTTTTGGGGTGCTTTTAACACACAATTCTATGCATTTTCTATTGTATTAACATTTGGAGGGGGTCTACTATCTATAACCCCATATCCTACCACATGTTTGGTCTTGTACTAATTTTTGGATGACTTATCTTCATATTTATTTTTAGACTATCCCCTTCTGATTTGGGCTTCTTCTACCCTTATTTACAAGTCTATAGCTTGATCAAAGGATGTTACAGTAGCCATAGCTAACTCATAGGATGATTGCTCTTGTAAGTTCCCAATGAAAATTTTTAACATTTCCCTTGGAGGTAAAGTGAAATGTAGTTTTCCTAGGAATTTTATCCATCGAGCTAAAAATTCTGTGAAGCTCTCTTCTTTTCCTTGTTTGAGGTTGTATAAATCTTTGATTGTGACATGCCTCTCTATGTAAGCACCAAATTGATGTACAAATAATTTCATATTTTCTTCAAAATTTATTAATGAATGTGTTGGAAATTGATATTACCATTCTAATGCCATGCCTCCTAAAATTTTTGGGAACATATTTAATAATAACATATCATCATATGCAATGTCATGAAAGGCTATCCTAAACATATTAATATGCTTGATTGGATCTTCGACCTCCTTATAAATCAGTAAAATAAACATGAGGAAACATTTAGGGTATGGTTTAGCAGAAACAATAGGATCTAATGGTTGTTTTTACATTTCGTTATAGTTGTATGTGGGTCAATAAGGGTCTATTTGATACAATCATGAAGCCAATTGTTTCACTATAGTTTCAAGATGATGTGTTTGTCCATCATGTCTATTTTGGGCTACTATGTTGCCATGTGGAGGATAATATATCTGCTGTGCTACCTTATAAGGAATTGAAATGGAGATATGATTATGCATAGGGTTTGAAGTATAAAGATTTTTGGGTTTATAAGGAGTTGAATTTTATTGAGCATTTTGTCAAGGAGAATTGGAAATTTGCATATTTTATTTTTTTTTAGAAGTAGAATTTTGAATGAATATATGTTGGAAATATTGAGAAAGAAGAGTATTATTATTATATGGAGAAGGTTTATTTTGGGTGGAAGTGGTTGTAGTAGCTACAAAAATAGGTTGTTGTTGCGGTGCCATAGATGTTTGCATTTGAGCATCATATTCTTGAGGAGGTATATTTTGGGTATTATCTAAGGAATGATCATTATAAGTGTCATGTTGTAATGAAACATTTATATGTATCTCAGGTTTTGGGTGAAGTTGGAAAACTGCTTCTAAGATACTTCCATTGAGAAGTCACCTCTTGGAAGTTGATATTCTATTTCCAACACATTATTTATGACAACTTGATTATAGTTTAAAAAATCACAAATGTTGCATGGATTGAAAATGAACATCCGCTTGAGGTCCCAGCTTTGGGTCAATACAGTCTACTGCTTCATTTTCTTTATTTTATTATATTTGTAGTTGTTGTTCTCCTAGAATTTCTTCTATTTCTACATCAAAATTAGGGTTTTTAATTTTTGACTCATGTTCTGAGCAAGTTACCACTTTTTTACCAATCCTAATTTTTTAGGCATCTTTCCTATCGATGCTAATTAAAAGTTTTTAGTTTTTTATTTTTTCTTACTATTTTAAAGAGAAAAAAATTTCAACTCAAGTATTTGTAGATTTTTGATAACAATGCTAAATGGTTTAATATTCCTTGAAAATTTTGTGAATGTCATTAATAGGCTCTAAATCTTCAGGACTCATATAGTGTTCTTCCTCAAAAGAGAAATCATCTACTAGAATTTGGATGAAGTGGAATAAGAGATGGTATATGGGTATCATGCCCTTAAGGATATCCTCACTAGTGCTTGTATAAAGATACCAGGTGATGAGCCAGTAAATGTAGTTGGAAATTTGATAGGCCATGCACAATACCATAAAGTAATAGCAAAGAGCTATGGTCCCACTAAGACTAGCCCAAGCATAGGTTTGGGTGGAGATAGTGATGGCCAAAATGGAAACTATCATGATATCTTGCTCAAGAGGAGGGGAGCCACAAGGGTTGTCCCTACAATAGCACAAGCAAGAACCAACACAATCACAATCTTAGGAGAGATGGAGGCACTATGAGCCATAGTGATAATGATGTAAGTGGATATGAAGTCCATCTGCAGTGCACTAGACCATGCCTTAATGTAGTAGGACATGAAATAGATGGAGGCAGAGTGCATTAGAGGGGATATGAGCTGATAGACCCAAGCATAGGAGGTGGATATCATCGTGAGAATCCAATAGAGTGATGGAGGCCATCTACTATTGATAGAGCTATAGATGAGGGAGTCATATGAGATAATAGTATGGATGGTGTCCTACTACCAGATGGTTTATTACCATATCATACCAACTGATTAGAGGATCCCATAACCATCACATAAATGGTTAAGAAGTCACATGTCATTATGGGAATGATCTAATTCTTGATCTATGAACATGAATCCTACACTGTATTTAGCAGCTAGAGCAAAGGGAGTTGAATCACATGGCTAGGGATAGGATTAGGATGACATTTCAATTTTGATTATGGCATGCATCCCTAGGTATGATTGAGTGTTATAAGATATCTATTGTGATACATTGATCGATGAGCATGCACTTAGTGGTATCGAGTAATACTAGCTACAATTATTTATGTTTTTGTGCAATTAAAATGTGTGTGCTTATGTGTGATTACTTTTTATTTTTATGAAGTATGTATGATGATCATGAATATAATATATGCAATGCATAATGGACTTAACTAAATATATGGAAGAATTAATCTAAATAATGCAATGCAAAGTGGAATGCATAGATGAACAACATGAAGAATAAATGAAAAAATAAGAGAATAAGAAGAGGAGAAAGAAATTAGAAGAAACAAACAAAGCTCCAAAGGGTCAAAGAAAACAAGAAAGGGCAAAGGAGTGGAACCTTGTAAGGATGTATGCTCACAATTACTAATATGGATGTTTCTCCTCATGTGTGGATATGAAGCTATCCTATAAGGGTTGTATGCTCACAAAAAATATGGACAAGTGTGGAGCGATACCTACTATAGGTGTAGTGCTCACTAAGATGGTCATAAAGAGGAAGATATTCTCCCTAGGATGTTGGTTCACAAATTACTAAGATGGAGGCTACCCCTTGAGTGTGGCCATGAAGGTTATATTGTATGGGGATATGAGAGAGTAGATTAATTTGTTTAGTGAGTACTATCTGATAGGGGTGTGGTGTGTGCAATATGTGAATGGTCAAAAATAGTGGAAGTGTGTGTGTGGTAAAAGTGAAGAAATAAAGAAAGAAGAAAATAGAAGCAAGAGTGTGTGTGTGTGTGTCCTTCATGAAATTTTGAAAACCAAGAGGTCTATGTAAGATAGTTAGTGGCCATATGAACACCAAAACTGATGGTCACGTGTTATTTATCCTATCTTACAAGGACCCCAGACCAAGAAGGAAATGTGTAAGAAACAAAAAGAAGAATAGAGATAATAAGGAAAATATATCTTGGAGAAGAGAATATTAGAACATTCAAAGGGCAAACGATATACGCAAGAAAAGAACTATATCCTTGACTTGGAAATATAGAATAATAAAAACTTTCAAGGTCAAGGAATATAAAGAAAATAAGAAGAGAGAAGAAATGGGTGAATGCAATGATGAATATGCACATGGATGGGCCTATGTTGGGTATTGGCTAGGCATTAGAGCCCTAGTGAGAGTGCAATGCATGTGAGCTATGACCTAACTAGGTGTCATCACTTGCAATTGTTATGGATCCTCAAAAATCTATATGATTAAGTAGTCATGCAAATATTAGAAATAAAAATACAACTATGACAAGAAAAAATGAAAGTGGAACAAATTTTTAAGTGAAACATGGAAAGTATGACAAAAAATAATGTAGTATGAACAAGCAAACAAAATGCAATATGAAACTATGCTAAATGAATAAAAATGATGTATCATGCATAAAATATTGTAGATGCATTGTATTCATTGGTTCTTTAAGTTATTTACCATATAAAAATGCTAAAAAATAGGCCCTTGAGCCAAAGTTAGTTTTTATGAAAAAGGGACCTAACCAATTGGGCTGAAACTTGACCTATAAGCTCAAAACAAGCACTGGTGTTCTTTTGGTTTTCTTTGAGGAGAAGGTTCCAAATCTCAAAATAATGTTTAAAAATTTTCTTAGAGTAAGATAACTTGAGCCTATTTTGATAGGCTCACAAATGCTCTAAGGCATGAATGGTCTTTCCATCTAGTAGCTCTAATTGGTGCAAATGATCTAATCAATACTCATCATTGATCAAGATATCTTGAAATAATAAAGGAATCTCCAACTCAAATGGAAATAATACCTTAGTCCTATAGACAAAGACATATGGATAAGTGCTTATGTGAGTACACATGCTAGTACAATAGGTCCAAAAGGTAGGATAAAGTTGGATATACTAGTCATGACTAGTCTTACAAACCAACTTCTTCAAGATCTTGATCAAAGACTTGTTGGATGCTTTGGATTGTCCATTACCTTGAGGGTAGTATAAAGTTGACCACCTATGTTGAATCTTGTACTTAGCACAAAGTTTAAGGACATCCTTATTCTTGAAATGAGTTCCATTATCAGTGATAATCATCAAAAGAATCCTAAATCTACAAAGGATCTGGTTGAAGATGAACATGGAGACTTGAAATTTAATCACCATAGCTAGGGGTATGGATTTGACCCATTTAGTGAAGTAATCAGTTGTTATAATCATAAAATTATGACCATAAGATGATTTTGGGTTAATATTACCTATGATATCCAATCCCCACAAGGAAAATGGCCAAGGAGAAGAAATAACCTAAATGTTTTGAGAAGGAGCATGGACAAGATTATCATGGTATTGACACTTTTTACAACATCAAACATGGTCACATGTATTTTTCTCCATGGAAGGCCAATAATAAACCATCTAAATGAGCTTATTGGAAATAGCATTACCACTAAATTGGTCTTTGCAGGAACCTTTATGAGCCTCACTAAGAGCTAACAAAGCTTTATCAGAGTTAAAACATCGCAAGAGGATGCCTTCGAAAGAGTATTGATACAAAGTATTGATAATTATAATAAATTGGCAAGCTCTTTTATGCAAAAGATTATTTTGATTATGATATAAACCATTAAGCATCAAACCATACTTAAGTAAATTAAATATATCACTATACCATGGATTAGATGGTCAAAATTTCTAACAAAACAAGATAAGAACCAAGTGATGTGGGTTCTAAAAATTTTCTAATGATAATCGATTATTGATCATCTTCCAACTCCAAAGTAAATAAGGATGTAGTAGAGACCATGGCATCCTATGGTTGTTGGAGGATCTAGGGATAAACTCTATGGTTACAAAATTGAACATGAATAAAATTTAATGACAATCTCCTTGTAAGGTTTTATCTTATCACCTTAAGTCTAATAAACATCGTTAATATGATTGACCACAAGTTGAGAGTCACTAGATATTGAAATGAATCTAACCTACAAGGATAAGATTACTCTAAGGACAAGTATCAAGGCTTCATACTCCATAGTATTATTCATGCAAGATAAATAAATATTGAAGGAAAGGAGGACGAAATAGTTTTATGGGGTAACCAAAACAATTCCAGCACTAGCACCCTTTAAGCATTGGGCTCCATAAAAAAAAAAAACTCTAAGACTTTGGGTCTTCAAATTTTATTTTGAAGCACTCATCGAGGAACTCAACAACTACAGGATGGGCAACTTCTTGGGGAGTACAGTTTAACTGATCAATAATTACTTGAATCCTGATAGCCTTTTGACCTATGAAGGTTAGGTCTAAATCACTAAGGGCTAAAAATCACTTAGAAACTTGACCTAGAAGGTGGGTATTAGACATTAAGTGGTGCAAATGATAAAAATTTGCAACTACAAATGCATTATGGTTGAGCATGTAGTGCCTTAACTTCTAAGAAGCAAATACTACAACAAGGAAAAATGTCTCTAGGGGAGTGTACTCGATTTTATAGCTAACTAGAGTTCTACCAATATAGTAGATAGCTCACTCTTTGTTTTTATCATCATGTTGAACTAAAATAGCTCCCAAAGTATGATATATGGCTGCTATGTAAAAAATAAAATGGTTACCAGGAATAGGAGGAACTAAGACAATCAAAAAAGTGAGATACCATTTGAGGTCATTGAAAGCTTATTGGTACTCAAAATCTCACTAGAATATTACACATTTTTTAAGAAGCTTAAGAAAGGGCAAACACTTAGTAGCTAAATGAGCTATGAACAAAAATATATCTTAAAGCTTACCTTGCAATATAAGCAACTCAATTAGGGTGTAGGGAGGAGGTATGTTAGTGATAGTCACTATCTTAGTAGGGTCCACTTCAATACCTCACCTAGAGATGATGAATCCTAACAACTTGATAGATGTCACTCCAAAAACATATTTGGAGGGCTTAAGGCAAACCTTGAACTATAAAAGCCTTCCAAAAATTCATCTTAGATCATGAACATGATCCTATCGATGTATGGAATGACCTAAAATATCATCCACATAGTCCTATAAAATGTCATGCATCATTTTATGAAAAATATAATTCATAGCCCTCTAATATATGGTACCAACATTATTTAATTTAAAAGGTGTAACTTTGTAATTGAATCTACCCTATTGTGTGATGAAAGTTATCTTAACCTAGTATTTATGTCAAACCATGATATGGTTGTATTTGGAGAAACCATCCATGAGCAAAAGCATGCCACATGTGGGGGTGAAATATAAAATATGATCTATTTTTGGAAAAGGAAAATTATCCTTGGTAGATTCTAAATTAATGTTCCTAAATTTGATACATAATATAACTATCCCTACCTTCTTAGCCATAGGAACAATGTTGGAGATCCAATAAAAATAGTTAATAGCTTTTATGAAACTCATATCACAAAGTTTTTGGAGCTCCTTCTTGACTAAAAGGGTGACCTTAGGATGCATATTCCTAAGTTTCTACTTAATAGGCTTAGAACTAGTGTAAAATACCAAATGATGCATAACAAGGGAGGGATCAAGACTTGGAATTTTAGCATATGACCAAGTAAAAATATCATGAAAATCTTTCAACAAATTGGTCAACTACTCCTACTTATCCATGGATAAGGTTTTTCCTAGATTAAGGATTCTAGAGTTCTCCTTAGAACCTATGTTCACATATAGGATCCCCTTGATGATAATGTTGGAATCATCCTCAAGAGGAGGTAGGGCAAAAATTACTCCTAGTTGTTCAAGGTCCTCAGGAGACATGGAACCAAAATTCCTCTTAAGAACTAGAAGATTCAACTTGTGCAATGCAAGGGACTAATACATCAAAGAAGTAATTCCAAAGGACATCCTCATGAGCCATGTTATGAATAATATTACCTTTAGCATACTCCCTTGGGGTCACAACTAACTCAGGATGCACCAAAGTAACTTCATTATAAAATAGAATGTCAAAGGGATAAAGCAAACCCTCATTTTCAACACTCCACTCCAAAACTTGATGATCTAAATATTCAATATAAGTAATAAGGTGATCATCATCATCAAAGGGTAAATGTTGGTTCTTGTTTGGTATGTAACCTATACCACATATTCTAGGACAAATATCAACATCCAAAGGCTCTTGAATGTATTTATGCCATGGCACCAAACCTTTACTGACATATCTCATACTAGATATGATCTATTTAGGGAGTGGGTAATCATTGGATAAGTAAAAATAAACAAAATAACACTAAATAGGGAAAGGATTGCTAAAAAAAAATATTTTCTTTGAGGGAAATACCTACAAATATAAAAGGTACATGTTCTAATATGTATAACTTCATCCTTCTTATGAGGTAAACCCATAGTCCTAAATGAATGTGGTAGCTTAGCAAGATCTAGAAGAGGGTTTTGAAGAAGCAGATTGACCTGATCCTAGGATGAAACATTGATGATTGGTTCCTCACTCACTTTTAAATTTTTGAGTTCTTTAATTATTTGAGATGAGGAAAATGATGGGCAAATATTAATATCTGATTGAGCTTTCTCAACCGCCAAAAAATATTTGAATGGTTGAGGACCATCCAAAATGGTGACAAGTTGATCTTTGAACTTGAAGTTCAAATATTAGTGAAAAGTAGAAGGGAAAATCCTCATCGCATGAATCCAAGGTTATCCAAGAAGAAGATTAATAGATGTAGGACAAGGTACCACATAAAAAAATGTATCTAAGATATTAATTCCAACCCTAATGAGGAGAGATACAATGCCAGGGGCCTCTTGGGACTCATTGTTGAAAGCTTTTATTATGACATCGGATTTAGTGAAATCCTCTTTTAATACAAAATTTTAGAAAATTTGATAAGTGCATAGATTGAGGGAAGAACCATTATCAATCAAGATTTTCTTGATAAAAGTTTCCCCAATAAATTTTGTGATGTAGAGGGAAGAATCCCCTCATAATTATGAGGAAGGAATATCATCATCCAAAAATGTGATGTGATATAGCCCAAGAGATCCTACAATATTAGCTATAGTGCTAGGTGAAATGTCCTAAGGAATAGATTGTTGTCTTAGAAGTTTCAATAAAGTTTCCCTATGAATAGGAAAAGTTTACAAAATATCTAAGAGGAAAATATTGGCTAGGATACTAGCTAATTATTGTTGAATATCGAAGGAGACTTTAGGTTGTGATTTCAACACTAAAGGTGGGTCTTCTTATATTGTGCTCCTTTTTTGGGTATTATTCAAAACTAAGGGTGATTTTTAAGGTGGGCTGAATAAAGAACTCATTTCATGCTAAGAATGTTTAGTTAGTTGCATTTGTTCTTGTTGCTTTGTAGTTGTTTCTATCATACCAACCATATTATCATAGGAAGGGAGTACATTATGATATGACACTTTATTAGTTGCTTATTGACCATGATTAGGTAGGGAATCTTAGAAGATCCCCATGTCTTGATTAATTATGGATGCTTGTTGAGTAGGAGGTTTATTTTTTGTTGGAATATTGGGTTGAGGACCTTTTATAACAAGGTTTTCTACATCAATGAGGTCCTAAACCACATGTTTAAACCTCTTACATGAGTTTGTCATGTGCCCTTCCACTCCATTATACTCATAGTGTTGACCCGACTTATATCAATTAACTATGGTATCATGTTCAATTTCAAAAGCTATTTTAGGACCACCATCATAAGCATGTGGAGTCTTGTAAAATTCCTTTGTGAATGTTTTTGGGGTTGGTTAAGAATAATTTTTTATAGGGTGTTAACAACACTATTAATAGTCCTACTATTTTTTACCCCATCACCTACCACATGATTTTTATTATACTTTGTTTTAGTGGTCCTATATTCTTTAAATTTTAGTTGAGATCTTTTGATAAGGGCTTGCTCTACCCTTATTTCTATATATATTTCTTGATCAAATGAAGTTATGGTTGTTGTTTCCAATTCATAAGAAATATGTTCTTGTAAACTTCTAATAAATATCTCAAGCATATATTGAAGAGGTAAGGTATATCTTAGTTGCCCAAATAAACTTCTCCAATGAGCCATAAATTCTCAAAAACTTTCATATTTTCCTTGTTTCAACTTATAAACATATATCATAGCCACATTATTTTCAACATAATATCTAAACTATTGAACAAACAATTCAATTGTTTCTTAAAAATTGCTCAAAGAATGGTTGAGCAATCAATAATACCATTCTAATTCCATTCCATAAATACTCTTAGGGAATGGCTTACCAACAACAAGTCATCATATATAATATCATGGCACATTGTCCTAAATATTCTTAAATGTTCAATTAGATCATTTGTTCCCTTATATATAGGTAAAATCGACATTGGACAATTCTTAAGGTGGGAACTAGAGGCTATGATAGGGTATAAAGGCTGATTGCACATTTATCTATAGTTGTAGGTGAAACTAAGAGGCTAAATCATGTCCACTCTTGAAACCAATTGTTTCACCACATTTGCTAGAATTTGCATATCAATATTGTTGTGTAATGCCCCTAGATTACCTAAGGGAGGGGCATAGGTAAGTTATTGAAAGGGAAAATGTACTATGTTGGATGTATTAACACTATTATAGTATGGGTTATGATATATGGTATATTTCTATGGAGGATAAGTTACCTTTGGTGGAACATAACTAAGAATGTTGAAATTAGCGATATGAGGAGAAAATTGAACACAATCTTGAGTGGCACTACTAGTTGTAGGAACTTGATGAATTCTTCCAATGTTGGTGGTTGCAATAGTGACATAAGTTGGTTTATGAATATGATTACCATGATGATAATATTCAAATAAAGGGTTATCATAAACATTTATAGGGGAAATGGTTGGAGGAGGAGGAACCTCACTCCTTGTGAGTTGAGCTTCCTACTCCATAGCCTTGAGTAAATACCCTTTATACCATTTCATGAAACCCCAAATATGTTCAAATGATGTAAAATTGAAGTCACCATTATGCCCCTCTAAGGGATCATAGTTTTGTATTAATTTCAATATGCTCTCACTCTTCTACATCTAGATTAGGATTCTCTCTATCAATTTGATCATCTTGTCAAAGAATTTGATTAGATTCTATATTCCTTTGCTAACTCCTAAGGAATGGAGCCATTAGGAGAAGATAAGGGTTGGAGGAGAAAACTAACAAAATACACACATACGATTTAAAGTATTTTTAATGTTATGCTAATTCTAAGAAAATAAATTATTGGTCTTGTTTAAAAAATTCAAAAAAAAAGAAAGAGTATTCCTAATTTGGCCACTAAAGCATGTGTTCACATCAGGTTCACTAAATATGTAAAAGGTGAAAACAACACACCATGTATGATTATTAATTGGATCCTTTAGGAGCTGAGGTGATTGTGATGACTGTTATAATCTATACACTTGATGCAAGGTAAAGAGTTAACTAGGAATGGTTTTAGGACTCATTTCAATTTTGGGTTGGAAATGTTTAATGTATCAATTAAGCATAAAATAAATTATAAAATTAAAGAACATTGTAAAACATACAAGATGTAATAAGAAAAGGACTAACCCTAATATAATTCTTTGATTGAATGACATCTAACCCTAGGTTTGCAAAAATAGTCTTTTAGCAAGGGCCCAAGGGAATGCGTAAACAAGATGAAAACCTTAAATGCACACTATGTGATTTTATTCTTTCAAATTCCTAGAAATTCAACCAAGTATTTTTCCTTCACATATGATCTAGGTTATGAACAAAAATTAATTTAAAGGAAAAGCAAACGATCTAAAGATATACTAGGGAACTTATCTGATTTGGCAATTGATCCAAGATTTATATTGTGTCTAGAATATTCAATAGCTTCAACCTGCAAAATATCTTCATAAATCCTAGAAAATTTGATCAACATTTGGGGTCCTACATAGGCCACTATATGATTGAGCTTGGAGGCATAACAGTCAAGCCCACTTGGTCCTTTTAGTTAACCATTTGAAAGTAAAATGATATTTGACCTTTGGAACACACACAGAGATTAAAATAGAAATGTAATAGAGAGATAAAATGTATATAGATTGACACACCAAAAAACTAAAATGCAAAGTGCAAATTAGGGTTTTTGGGTGTGAAACTTGCCCTCAGGCCCTAATTTACTAAAATTATGTTGTGTAAAAGGGGAGTATGAATATGGATCAATACTTTTTCACCCTATATTTATGGGGCATGTATTTGGTTTAGATGACCTTTTAGGTCTTAAAACAACAAAAAAAAGCAATGGAAAATAGAAAAAAATAGATCTAAAGACTAATAATGCAACCAAAGAACCTGATGAGCTGATGGAGAAAGCAAGGAGCAATGATGAGGTGGAATAAACACTTCAATATGGTAGATCCCTCCAATAATAAATACTCCTCCACTTAATACCCAAGGGTAGCCAACACCAAACCACAAAACAAAAAAGCAATAATTCATAATAGAAGAGCACTTGTTAGCAGTAACAAATGAGTGAGTTGACAACTTAGAATCAAAATTTCTCTTGATGGATGTAAAGAGGGAATACAAACTCTTATTCATAAGAGGTTTGGAGGGTAAAATAGGAAAAAGGATAAAAATTCAATGCGGGAAAAGGCCAACCCCAAAATGGGTTGACGAGGGAAGGGATTTTAGGGAGAAAAACCCCTAGAATTCCTAATCATGCCTTGTCATTATAGGGTGCAAATATCGTAAGCTAAATTAATGTATCATATGGACCATGCAGAAAATTTGATAAAGCTAAGGAAATAGGACAAAGAGAGAGGGGTAAAGGGACTTAAATTTGCACTTGGCATGTTTGGGTGGCTAGCTATGGGTCTAAGGAAGAATTTACTCATTTTGATGGGCCAATTTTCCATGTCTACATATAGTACCTGGATGATGAAGAACTCTAAATTCCTTCTAGTTTTATCTAGTATTGTATTTCAAAACTCTCTTTACCTTTTTACCTCATTATTTAACTACAAATATAAATAAGGTAAAAATTGTGAAGCATTCCCCTATGACTGAGGTATTCTTCTAGGGTTAATATCTTATTGTCCTTGCTCTATTTTAACAAGTTCCATAGATTGACAATTTGTTTTGTTTGTTTGGTCTTTAACAACATGTAGAGATACATGCCTTATAGGATCCCACCTATTGAGATAAAAATTTCCCCCTTTTCTCTTTATCCTTGGGCTTCACTCTTTTGGTATAATTTTGGTGTTTTTAAGGAAGAGTAAAATCTAACTACACAAAGGGTGTGGTTATTCGTATTAGTCCTCATTGTAGGGCAAGAGGGACATAGAAATTTTTATGGAGGAGCACCTTTGGCGAACACTATAATGGTTTTAGCTAGCACTAGGATGGATTTAGGTAACTCTAGGATTGTTATTGTCATTTCATCAAGGAGAATGCCTACCTTAGCTAACACTAAGAAGGATAAAATAGATCATTCTTCATCTCTAATGGTTTAGTGATTTCTCATGGCATAGGAATTTTTAGGTCCATTTTGAAATCTTCATCTAAGGCCATTCCTTATGCACATCCCTATCATCCTTTCAACACTTAGCAACCTATGAATAATATTGTAATACAAAATAATTTAACCCTCTCAAGCAATACAATGCTAAAGCAGAATGTTTCTTTATATAGCCTCCTCAATATGAAGAAACCACCAGTTAACTACCATGCCTATCCTCCTTTTCTTCAACTTAAGTCCTACTAGCTTGAAATAAAGAGCATTTTCTATGTAATTAATTTATCACCCTTCATTATCATATGCCCTAATTCTCTAGATCCTATGCACATGATATTCCTAGTGCTCTTTTCAAGGCCCTACCTATGTTACTAAACTTTTATTTTACAAATTATCTTATTTTTAGCTATAGATTTATGGTTATATACATAAAATTTTGATGTTATTCTTTATGCAACTAGTGTTGAGATTTAGTTTATTAAAATCTATAGTGGATTGATCATATGGTTCTAAATTTGTGCTTCTCTTGTTGATTAGATTCTAAAAATATGTAGCTCATTTGGAATAAAAGTTATCATTGGATTAAATTTAGGTAGAGCTCATTTCCAAAGCCTATCTAACATATTGCATCAAGAATCATTGTAGAAATCTCTCTTGGAGAATATGAGTCTATAGCCATGTTTTCAAAAAAAACTAATCTATGTACTATATGGATACCCTATTGTTAAAAAATCCCAAAGAATGCGAGGATCATTGTTTTGAAATGTAGTTCAAAATATCCTTCAATTATGTGTGACTCTTTAGGTAGCTACCTCATATACCTTGTAATTGCTCACAACTAGTTTTTATATTGTTCTAACTTCCCATGTTTGAAAAAATCACTACTTTAGAATTACTTAAAAGGAGCTTATTCCACATGATATTTTGCTTACCTTATGGTAATATATTACCTCCACCTAGGGCTTCTTTACAAATTTTACCTCCATCTCTTCCTTTTGTTCTTCATATATTTTGATATTATAAGGTCAATTTTTTTTATCATAAATCCACACAATCTTTTGTAAGCAAGGAATGACCATGTGAGAATGATATAATGTGAGGCATACCCCTAATTTCTCTAGAAACTCTTTTTAAAGGCATATCCTAAATAGTGGTGGTAAGTCAATCACTAAAACATCTTGAAAAATTGTAAATTTTGGCAACTTATGTAGCAATATTGGAAGTTTTTCTATGAAAACCATTGGTTGCACTTGTATCCCAAAATCAATCTTAGCATACTTTAAGCTCATGGAATTATTGATGGATTGAGGCATGATTTAATAGTAGATTCTAGATCCAATATGCAATTATGTAATACCCAACCTTATAATCATAATGACAAGTAAAAGTGTGGAGAATTGATATTACCCATATCAAGGAATGGTTATTTATTTGCTAACTTGAAATTTTTAAGGGCAATTATACTAGGCATAAAGCCTTTCAAAACTACTTCAACCAAATTTATCTACTTAGAAAATAGTAGAGTCTATTATGTCCTTTTTACTTTTTTCACAATGCTCTCTCTAATTGCATTTGGTAGCTTATTTTCATCCTTACTTAATTGTTTGATCAATCCTTGATATAGTTAATCTATTTCTTCTCTTTGCTTTCTAGTTATATTTGGGTAGTACATCTCCCGGTAAGCCTATTTTCTTTGGCAATATAAAAAAAATGCTTTTAGGTTATTTTGCTTTGATATTTATTTTGGCTTCTACTTTTTTGGATTCTATCTTGGTGAATTTATTGTTACATATTCCAACTCATCCTATTCAACCTATTATATGGTTTTATTTATTCTCTATCTCATGTTTTCCATACTTTTGGTCATTTGATTATATGCTAGTAAATAACTATGTCCAAATATAGTAGGTATATTGATCAGACATATTATGGAGGGTCCCTTGGTTGTGAAATACTATTCTAGATCCATTGTAAGAGCTTTGAAAGCATCTAATTCCTAAGATACTATTTGGTAGAAGTATGATTAACAATCTTGATAAGTGTTACCATTATAATGAATATCAAATGTTGAACACATAAGCTTGACTAGACCAAGGAATATTCTTTGTTCTTGATTTTTGGTAATGCAAATATGTTATTCACTGAATTCACCAATGTGCATTATTTGGTATTTTATGGGAGACACGTTTTGAGGATGTGACTCAACTCCTATTTTTGCATTCTATCAGTCCATAATATTTGGCTCATTAGTCAAGTATTGGATCACAACTCGTAGTTCTTTAACTATCCAAGATTATGGCGTGATAATAGTAGGTGCATTATTTATCAAATATCAATAAGAGGAATATGATTTTGGCAACACCTCTAGTATTAAAAATGATAGATTAAAAAAATAAACTTGTGAGTTCATATGATGAATTTGAGGTGTGTCCAACTTGGTGGTTCTAGAATTCTACTAAAATAAGCATATTCTCTATTGTGATGGCTACTTGCAAAATATACAAGAACATTTTTTCATTGAGCTATTGTATTAGAAGACTTATGTCCAGGGTAAGAGCATGAAGGTAATAAATGTAAGATTTGTCTTGGGATGGAATTATTTATTAAGGGATCCTTTTCCAAGTTCTTCTAAACTAAATATTAAAATTAGTCATGCTCTCCTAAGGATTCCTTTGGATAAATAAAATTGAGTGAGTAGCAAGAAATAATATCTTAGGTCATAAAATTCTAGTATGAAGGGAGTATATAGGTTGGCCCAAGCCTTAATGCTATTTTCCTCTGAGTGATACCATTATAGTAGTTTACCATGGAAACACCGAGCAAGAAGTATCACCCTCACATCTTTAGAGGTGATATTATAAATTATTTCTAAAGTAGCAACATTTTGGTAGTGCTCATAAGTCATTTTCCCCTTACCATCATAGCAAGGAAAAAAATCCAATGCAACCTTTGAAATTTCATGGAGATTTGGAATATTAAGTAGTCCAACATAATTCCATGCTAGATAGATTTGTCCAACCATGAGTCTTTTTTATGGGTAATTTTTTCCAATTGCAAAACCACACTCACCCTTAGGATTTTGATAACAAAACCCTCTCTTCCAAAGAATTTAAAAACAAAGACAATTTCTCCAAGGTTTCGCTATATAAGCATTGCACATGTGTATTAGTAATTTTGTAAAAATGTATTAAATGAGTGATAGGAATACCTTAGTGGTTTGCAAGTAACTGTTAACAAGGGGCTTGTGTTGGTTTATTTTATCTTGCTATGCTAGTAACTATTAATGAAACTTAAAATAAAAGGAAAACATGATTGACCCTAATATGACCATGATATAAAGCCTTAGTTCCTTTTATCTTGGAGTATTTTAGGTAGAATTTATCTTCATTTGATTAAGTCGATTTTAGACAAGTTTTATCTTGCTTAAACCTTGCTTTGAACAATGAAATAGAAGATTAAAATCTATCTCTAAATTTGAAACTTAAATGATGAAAATGTTCACTTGATGTTGCTTTGAACATGAAAATGCCAATAGCCTTTAATATAATAAATAAATTACCCCTCTTTTATGAAATTAATTTTTATAAAGAGACGTCAATTTATTGCTTTAAAATAATGGCCTTAAAATATCATTATAAATTATCCCTCTTTAATGAAATCATAATTTTCATAAAGAAGAAATAATTTAATGCTTTCAAAATAATAGCCTTTGATATAATAATAAATTACCTCTCTTTAATAAAATCAGAATTTTCATAAAGAAAAGATAATTTATTACTCTAAAAAGGGTAGCCTATTGAATGCCATATAAATTATACCCCTTTAATGAAATTGTAATTTTCATAAATGGAAGTTCATTTATTGCTTACGAATAAAAATGCAAAGCTTAAAAAATCGATTTGCCTTCAAAATATAAAAAAATGTGAAATTCCAAAATTATAAAAATCTGTATAAAACAACTTTAAATAATTTTTATAAATTTGAAATGACTTCAGAATGGGATCAAAATTGTTTAGAATGAAATATTGAAGCTCATTCTTCACACCCATGCATTTATTTTTTGCATTTTAATTTTTTTCGATTTTTATTTTAATCAGCGAAGTTTAAAAAAAAAAACCTGCAAAAAAGAAGTTAGAAAAAAAAAAATTAAATCTGGAAATGGACAAAAATGCTAAAAATATAAACATGCAAAGCCTTGAAATATGATTTGCCTTAGAAATATAAAATAATGTAAAATTATAAAATTATAAAAATCCCCATAAAACAACAATTTTCAATTATTTTTATAAATTCAAATGGCTTCAAAATGTGATCAAAATTATTTCGGATGAAATATTTAAGCTCATTCTTCACATATCTACATTTATTTTTGAAATTTTTTTATTTTTTATTTTTATTTTATTTTCCGACTTATTAAAAAAAACTTCAAAAAAAGAAGGTTAGAAAAAATAAAAATAAAATCTAGAAATGTTAAGAGCAAACTACTCTCAGTCTAATGTCACCCTATCTTGCAAAACCGGAGATGTAAGACTTTTTGCATGTAACAAAATTTATTCCAATCTGCACGCACGGTTCAAAATAAATTAGGTGCAATATTCTAAGGAATAAAAATAAATTCCGTGCTTCTAAGCCTTTGATAATGCAACCATTAAAATTCATTTAACACTATCTATAAGCCAAGAAAACATGGAAGAAAAGATAAATCGTTAGCTCAAACATGCAAAAAAAAAAATCTCCTCCCATCTTGCTAACAAAGTGCAAGTTTCTGAAATATTTGCATAAAAATAATATTTTGTTTTACAACCAGTATTTTTAGCTTCTTCCAAAAAATATTCTAGCCCTTGTTTATGAGCTTCAATGGGGTTTTAAAGATTTCCAACAATGGCTATCCATTTCTTTTTCCAGCTCTTGGCTTTCCAATGTTTTCTTTTCTTCTTAAAATTTCCAACATTTGACAATTTGTTTTTTTTTTCTAACTATTGACTTTCCAACATTTTATTTTCCATTGACATGATAAGTGACAATTATCTTCTTGAGTGTTGCCACTTTTTTCTTTTCTTTTCCTTTTTTTTAAATAGTAACCTGCAATAAAGAAAAAAACATGAATTAAACTTTCCAAAATAAAACTATTAATAAAATTTAATTAAACCAAAACTAAAAATAAAAAATAAATTAAACTTTTCCCAAAACAAAACCATTAATGAAATTAAATTAACTTAAAAAAAAACATTGATGGTTTTATTTTTATTTTATTTTCATGATTATTACTTATTTATTTTTGGTAATTATTAATTCTAATTAATAATGGGTTTTTATAGAGGATCCCAAAACCTTATCTACAAAAATAGCCTAGCCAGATGGTGTTTCATGCCAAACGACTGTGAATGTAAATCATAATGAGGAACTTCCAGAGAAATTGAAGGACTGGAGCCGGTTCCAAGGCCAAGAAGTGGCAAGATTCACACTCAAACATTCCCAAGAAATATCGAGCTTCCCACACTGCAACGACTCGACAGGGTAGAGATACTTGGAACTTCCACCTTTGGACAAAGGAGAGGAGTGCAAGGAGCATGGGGAAACAACTACCTCGTCATGGAGGAGACGGGAGCGTCGATAACCACTGTTGCACCAAATCAGACTAGCCTTGAAAACATGGGAATCACCATCTTTGAAAAATGGAGTGCGAACGATGAGGTTGAGAGGGCCCACCTCCCGACCTTTAGAAACTTCGAGAAAAAACAACTGACACAAATCAATCATCATGGGGTAATGTTCGTCTTGGCCAAGCTATCTAGCTCGGATGGGAAATAAGATTGCTAGATCATTGGACATGTGGTCGCAAGGCCCTTGTTGGCCAAGTGGTCTGGAACTCAGTTGCCTTCTCTGAAAATGTGCCCTGCCTCCCACCTGGCACACCAAGAAAGGAGAATTCTAGCTTTGAGGATGTTGCAAACCCGCCAAGACGGGTCTTTAGAGCCACGAAGATAGTTAATGATGTTTAACGAGTTGCCTTCAATAATGAGAGGTCTGGGATCATCCTATAGGACCTGCAAGCCTTTCAAAACACCTCGGGATTCAAAAAAATGATTTGTCTGAAGCCCCAAATCTTTGCAATAAGCCAAAATTAGCTTACCATCATGATCTCACACAACACCTCCGGAACCCGCGGGCCCTGGGTTGCCTTTTGCTGCCCCATCGAAATTGATTTTGATCCACCCCATGGGAGGTTTGGACCAAACGACATGCCTCCATCCAGACACAGAATCTACCTCGGAAGGTGGGCAGATATTCAACCTCTTGAGAATAAACTCTTCCCCAGGGAGGTGAGGGCGGGAGCTGGGAATAATTATTGAATTCTCAATAGCAAAGGATAAAGCTCTTTGGGTGATAGAGAGTGCCACCCTGGGGGCTTGCCAAAGATACGCCCATTTCTCTCGAGCCAAATCTGCCAAATGGAGTGGTGGAAAATGACTTCAACCAGAAACTGGAGCTTAGGGTTCTTGAAAGGGCTGGGCCATTGGAGGAAGCCATCTTTGAGGGATTGGGAAGAACACCACAGGATATGGAAGGATGACAACACAAAGTTGAGAACCGATTGGGAAAAGGGGCAATGTAAGAATAGGTGATCCAATGATTCGTAATCAGCCAAGCAGAGATAGCACCTGTTGGGAATTACAAAGCCTCTCTTATGAAGATTATCAATGGTTAGGGGTTTATTATGAAAGGCAATCCAGGAAAAAAAATCACCTTAGGAATAATCCCTTTTCGCCAAACCGCCTTCCATCGGATATCCACATTTCCAGACTTAAGAAGGTCATAGGCGAACTTAATAGAAAAAAGACCATCCTGAGTGCTATGCCAAATAATTATATCCTTCCTGATAACCGAAGGAATTAAAATAGATTGAAGAATTCTAGATAAAAAAGTCAACTCATTGTTGAAGTTTTTTACACCCGGAAGCTTCCACCAAGGAGGAAGAGAGCTCCGATCGATGAATTTCACTACCTTGAGCTAACAGTTTGGATTGATTAGGGTCCACAAACCAGCCAAGTCCGCTTTTGACTCAAGGGCTTCATCACCAGCCCATCTGTCTCTCAAAAATAAGATGGATGATCCATCACCCAAGATCCACTGGGTGCCCCTAATGATTAATGAACGAGCTTGAAGCACTGATTTCCAAAAGGCCGAGGCATTGTTCGGAGGCCCAACTTCAAGGAAAGAATTTTTCCCAAGGTACTTCCTCTTAACCAGCTTGACCCATTCCACCGGTTCGTTAGTGAGGATCCTCCAAGCATGTTTTGCAATCAGTGCCATGTTCATGAGTTTGGATCTTCTAATTCCCATACCACCTTGGTCTTTCCAAAGGCAGACTTTCTCCTAGGCCACCAAAGGAATTCTGGATCTGTCTTCACTACCGGACCACAAAAAATTCCTCTGTAACTTCTCAATATTGGAATGAATAGTCTCAAGAATCATGAGAATAGACATGAAATAAGTGGGAATTCCTTGCAGACATGCTTTGGTGAGAGTGGCCTTCCCAGCTTGGGACAGCAATTTACCTTTCCATGTGCTGAGTTTCTTATGGAGCCATTCCAATATCATGTTCCACATGTTTGCACCAGCACACCCATTGCAAGCCAAGGGTAATCCCAAATATTTTGCAGGAAAGGAATCAATGGTGCATTCTAGAATCTTAGCAATGTGAATCTGCCTGCATAAAGGAGTATTGATAAAGTAAATTTTGCTTTTGATATAATTCACCTTTTGGCCAGCAACCTTCTCATACCAGGATAGGATGCGCTTAATAGACTTTGCCTGGATGACAGACGCTCCAGTGGAAATGAGCGTGTCATCTACAAACTGTTGGTGAGTGACAGGATCAACTCTAGACGTAGGCAAAACACTGAAGATCTTGTTTCGTCGGAGAGCATCATTCAAGGACTAGCTTAGAACCTCTGCCAGAAGAATAAACAAATAAGGGGACATAATATCACCTTGTCTGATACCTCTAGCACTTCGAAAGAAGCCATCCGGGGACCCATTAATCAGAACTAAAAATGAAGGATAGGAAATGCAACTGCTCACTAGGTCAATCCAGAGAGGGTGGAAGCCAAATTTGAGGAGGACAACACAGAGAAACCTCCTATCGACCCTATCAAAATCTTTATTCATGTCTAGCTTAAGGAAAAGCACAATGTTTTTGGAACATTGGGTAGAGTGGAGGGTCTCATGGATTGTGATGACACTGTCCAGGATGTTTCTACCCTTAATGGTGCTACCCTATGCAGGACCAACCAAGGAGGGGAGGAGGGATCTCAGATGGTTGGCAATGGTATTAGAAAGAATTTTGTAGAAGACATTGCACAAACTTATGGGCCGATAGTCAAAAAATATTTTACAGGCGAGAGTCTTGGGAATGAGATCCAAGAAGGTAGAGTTGAGTTTTGGGTGGATGGATCTGGCGGCTTGAATTTCTAGAATAGCTTCACAAACATCAGACCCCAATATCCCACATAGCTTGAAAAAAATGGGGGAAAAACCATCGGGCTCGAGGGCCTTATTCGACTGCATGGAAAAAAGAGCATCCTTAATCTCGAAATGGGAAAACGGTTCCAGGAGCCTGATACTCACCTCATGGGGAACCTTGGTGGGGAAATTAGCTAGCAAAGATCTTTGAACATGGAGATCACTGCCAGGAGGAGCACCCAGTAGATCCTGAAAGAAATTTACAGCTTCACTATGAATTTCATCAATCTCCCTAGTAGTATGACCATCCTTGCACACCACCTCCCTGATCTTATTGGCCCCCTGTGCCTCATGGTGGACGCGTGAAAAAATCTCGAATTTGAGTCACCATTCTTTAGCCAGAGTTCCCTGGATTTTTGATGCCATAAAACTTCCTCTCTAGCCAGGATGGAATGGTAATCAACTAAGAGGCACCGTTCCTCCTCTCTGAGAGCTATCGAGTACCCTTCGGCTTCCATATTCTCCTCCAGAGCCTTTAATTTCTAAGAAATGGACTTTTTAGACTCGAAAATATTGCTAAAAATGTCCTTATTCCAAACCTTCAAATTCTTTTTAATCAAATTGAGTTTTAGAGCCAGTATTTTGGATGTTGAGCCTGCCAGCATCACCTTCCACCAAGCTGAAACCTTCTCTCTGAAATCCTCATGGGAAATCCACATGGATTCGAATCTGAAAGGGGTCTTATAACCAGGCCCGTCAGTGACCTCCAAAATAGTAGGATTATTGTCAGATCCGATCCTGGGAAGGGCAAAGAGAGTTGCATCGCTGAAGAGGGGGATAACTTTGTGAGAAATGAAGAAACGGTCCAACTTGACCTGGATGAGATTGCTTCCAATCCTCCTATTGCTCCAGGTGAAGGATGCTCCTTTAAGTTCAATATCCAACAAATTATTAGTAGATACAAAATCTCTGAACTCCTCCAAGCTGTGACTAAGAAGTTCAGTGCCTCCCTTTTTTTGTGAAGGATGAAGAGGGCAATTGAAATCTCCACCTACAACCCACGGGAGGTCGCTAAAATTGTCTCTCATCTAAGAAATGGATTTCCACATCTCTACTCTCTCCATAACAAAGTTTGAAGCATAAACATTAGTCAAAATCCACGAGGAATTATCTACCTTGGAATGAAACAGAATGTTCATAATCCTGCTAGCTACTGATAAGAGGTTGCCTTCAACAAAATTAGGGTCCCACATTACCATGAGGCTGCCTACAAAACCTATTGTAGGACTGGAGAGGAAATAGCCCTTGGCCCAGATGGACTTAGCAGCCTTAGCAAAAATGGAAGCATCGGACTTAGTTTCTTGCAAAATGAGGATGGAGGGATTAGACTTCTTTCGAAGATCGGCCACAACCCTGCGTTTGGCCACTCCATTAAGGCCTCTCACATTCCATGAGAGGACTTTCATCTGGACAATTTAAGGAATTTTTTACCCCCATTTCCCTGCTGGATGGGAGGTTTTGGGAAAAGAGAGTCACCCATCAGGGAATCATAATACTCTTAAAAAAGAAAACATTGAGAACCATTTGCAACATCTGTTGCCGTCTCCTTATCCCTCCTAGTGTTTGAAGGGATGATATTGCCAGACTGCTCGCCCCTCCTACCCATTACATAATCTTCTTGTAGGTTTTAGGCCTCGAGAAGGTTCTGATTATGGAGATTTAGTAGACCAACCTGCACGGGAATAGGGGGTGGGGGCTGTTCTTTTTCCATTTGAGGTTCTGGCTAGGGGCTCACACCACCATGAGTGGCACTCGAATGGGAGATGAGACCCTTATCAGGGGTGGAAGATATAGGGAGTTCCCTTAAAAGGATTGATGATGTATCCTCTATCGCCACAGGGTGTTCGGGTTGCCCTTCACCATGGTCTAGGGGGTTGCAAGATTCCCCTCTTTTTTTTCTTGGCTTTTGAAGAGGAAAGCTATACTGAAGATGCCCCTAAGAATTACAATGAGGGCAGTAAGCAGGCCTATTCTCTTAAAAAATTGCTTCCTTATGAAGAAAATACCCTCCAGACCTCAAGGTAATGGAGTCCGAGAGGTTTACCTCTAAATCTGCCAAAACACAGAAGCGAGCCTGAACAAATATGGTTTGGGCTTGGGTAGGAGGGTCAATGGTAACCAGCTCCCCAATGGAGCATGCAATACCTTTGATGACATTTTCATGCCAGCAAAAGAGGGGAAGGTTTGGAAGCCTAACCCATATTGGGGCAATATTGATGTTTTATGTTTTGGGATTGAAATCCATCCCCCACTTCTTGAGGAAGAGACTCCTTCATCCCAAAAACCAGGGACCCCCAGCCAAAATTTTACAATAATCCTCTACGTTATTCAGTATTATTGTGAAAAAACCCCTGGATAGGGCAGCCAACTCCATGTGGCCCGACGTTCACCATTTTTGCAGCTGCCCACCTATAGATGGTCTCAATATTAGGGCATCCCCCAACGAACTTACCCTCTAAGGTGAATTTTTTGAACTCTACAAAACTTGAGAGGACTTCCTTTGGGATATCCAGTTCATCTCTAGACGAAAATAGGTCCTAAGTGAAAAAACCACCAGGGGTTTCCGAAGTCGTTGCTTGAGCATACGTTATCTGTTGGCCCAACCTCCGTTTATCAGGCAAATCCTTCCCACGGTTAACATCATCTTCAAACAACTCTATAGAACCTCCATCCTTAGACTGGCCTCCCCCCATCTTGTTGTGTCCTTTCGCTTTGCTGATGTCTTGGTTCGTAACGCTGGTGCGCCCACTCCCAGCCCCTCCCGACACGACCTTCCCACTCTGAGACATATCCCCGATTATTACTTATTTATTTATTTATCCTTTCTCTTTTTATTTATTTATTTTTTTATTTTATCCTTTTTATTTTACTTATTATTATTATTTTTTAATTTTAAATTTGATTTAATTAGTTTCAAATGTTTGAATTGGTTTAATTCAAACATTAAAATTAACCAAAACAATAAAAACAATAAAGAAGCTAATCAACACACTAAACAACAGAAACTAAAAGGAAACACTAATCCACACCCAAACCTTGGAACATATATTACAATCTAAACAATTATTTAGTGATGATCCAAGAAGGTCGGGGTAAACAATTTTGAATAAAAATAACTAATCCATCTACCTTTGCTCAGTGTGTGTAAAGTGATTAGTTTTGTATCCTTGATAACCATCCAGATTCCATTACCTGACTTGCATTAGGCTATAAAATATTGCTCATAATATTTCATTTTGAATAATATTTTGCAAAGTCTTTTTTGAGCATAATTTGTTCAGACAGAGCCCCACTTCCAGTCAGGTATCCATAGCCTTGATGGAGATTTTTTGAACTAGGTGATTAATTTGATCAAAATTTTCAATGTTTGTTTTTTTTATTTATTTAAATCAATCTTTGTCTATATAGATCCCCACTAGTAGTCAAACGTATATAACACCAATGGAGTTTATCTAAACTTGGTGATAGATTTGATCAATATTTACATTGCTTGTATTATTCTTTTATAAAGAACTTTGCAAACCTCTATGTAACACTTGAATTTGAGCATGTTAGAATTTAGCCTTAATTTACAAACCAAGATAACTTCATCTTTTAGGACTTCTAGAAATACCCTTTAAAACGTGAGTTATATGTGGAGCTTTAGCAAAATGTTTCATTGTTCCACTCTCCACCATTTTAGTCCCAAAATATGAGCATGATCATAAAATAATTCATCCCCATTTTCTCATGTTCATCTACTTTCAAATTAGGTATTCCAACCTACTTAACAAAGGAACACAAAAAATGGGTAAAGGCCATAAATTAGCAACCACAAAACATCACCTCAAAACAAGGGAGCAACCCAAAATACTAAACTATTAGCACACTTTAATAAACACATATCATGATAAGCATGCCAAGCTCTACAAAAATCCAACCCAAGTAAGATTAAGCCATAAAATACAACAATCATTGTTTTGTTTATTTCACCCCACCATTTTAATTTATTTCCATTAGTAATCCCATAGTGGAGCTTCAAGTCCTAAAATTTATAAGATAATAATTGATCTTTAATTATTTCTTGTCTATTCCTTAAGATGCAAATTTCACAATTCAATTCATTATCTAAATCTAGGTTTTATTTTTCAAATATGAGATCTTTCAAGTAGGAGCCTATTTTTAAAATTTTTGAAGCCATGTTATTGTTTACATCTTTAGGCCAATCATTCTTATGCAATAATTTAAAAGCATCTAAGATATCTATTAAATGAGGATCATTATAGGTTTTTATCCTAGATTCCAATATCAATTGTTGATGATTTTGATTCAACAATTTAAGCACATCAATTTCTCTTTCATTCAACAAAGAAATATCATTAGTGGTGTGAGTATAAATTAACTTTAGTTCTTCATTCACCTCCAATGGCATTTCATCATGAATAACATTTGAATCCCATAAGTAATTAGGTAAGATTTGACCTGAAGTTCGCATGGTTGAACATAACAAATGAGATTCTAAATTTTGTGCATTTTCATTTACCAAGGCTTGGTGAAGATTTGCAATTTATTCTTCTTCATGGTATTTATCATATTCATCATCTTTTAGTCCTTCATTTTCATCCATGACCTGTTCATAAAAAATATCAAAATTAGGAACATAATCAAAATCATGTCCATCCTTTTCAAAACATAACTTTTGTTGATCAAGGGATGTGTCAAATAACAAATCTCCATGATCAATTACTTGAGTTGCTTCGAATAAAGCAACATTTTTATCATTTGGTTCCCATTCCTTGTTAATCATCCATGATATTTCTTCCTTAGAATCTTCAAGAAAATCATGAGAATTTATACCCATGTTTTTAGCATCCTGCATGTCAATAGAAATTTCATCAATGGGGGTGTGAAAAACCAATGATTCTTCATATCTTCCCCAACCATTATACAAAATTTCATCTAAATTCATGGGATGAGACTCTAATGTGTCTTTGGCATGACATTTAGATTCCTCTATCAATTCTTTTTCAACTTTATCCACCTTAATTTCAAAAAGTTCATCTTCTCTAGATTCATGCTCCTCAACTTCAAGAGATTCATATTTTGGTGGGTCAAGGGTTTCTTTAGTGGGATCAATTCTTGTATTTTGAACTTGATTCACACTTAAGGATTATGGTTGATTTTGAATGGTAGGTTGAGGTGCACAAATAGTTGGGTGGGTAAGAGAGGTATTAGATGATTACGAATTATATGATCCAAAATCCACATCACAATTTTGATCACTTAATTGTTGTTCAATTGCCATTTCTTGAGTATAAGCTTGGGATAAAGATGTGATTTTAGGCATCCCTCACAAATACATAGAAATTAGTGGGTCAATAGCATTGAAATACACTTGGATAGAAACTCCCTATGGAGGAACATAGGGTACCACCAATTGAGCATATAATCAATGGAAACTTTTAGTGAACAACTCCAAAGATTCATTTGGTCCTTTACGGGTAGTGGAAAACTGATTATACATAAGGATTGGATCAACTAGTTTTCCAAAATACCTAAGAAAATTTTCTTCTAGTTGAGCCCAAGAAGTGATAGAACCTGCAGGTAAACTGAGGTACCAATCATAAGCCAATCCATCTAATGTAGATGAAAATGAATAACAAGCAAAATCTTCATGGAAAATTTACCATTGAATTAAAGTGTTCTTGTATGCCTGAATATGTTCCTCAATCGATTCTATTCCATCATGCCTAAAATGAGGTAGATGATCCCAAATATTTGTAGGTATATGATGTGAAGACCTAGGTACATTTAAAGGACAACCTGCCATCAAATAAGCAAGGAATGCCATTAGTGGACCTTAAAGAATACAACTTTAATACCGGTTTTGTTAGTCAAAGAAATATCTTGCAAAGAAGCATGAAATAACTAACAATACTCGAATATCTCATATTTAAATCATCATGTATATCAATAAAAATATATGCATCAATTAAACCATGACATTAGAGAATATTCTCCAATTTACAAAAAAGGTTAGCATTAATGCATCATCAAATAGAGAATGTTAGAATCAATGAAAGTAATCATATGGAAACAAAACCTCATTGGTCAAGACCAAAATAAATCTTTCAAGTAACATGAAAAATTTAGCATCTAAATAGCAATAAAGTAAACCAATTTAGGCCCTCCTTCTAGTGCCAAAATGTTGAGTGGTAATTTTTTCCAATTGCAAAACCACACTCACCCTTAATATTTTGATAACAAAACCCTCTCTTGCAAAGAAGTTAAAAACAAAGACAACTTCTCCAAGGTTCCACTATATAAGCATTGCACATGTGTATTAGTAATCTTGTAAAATTGTATTAGTGGTTTGCAAATAACTATTAACAAGGGGTTTTTGTTGGTTTATTTTATCTTGCTATGCTAGTAATTGTTCATGAAACTTAAAAGAAAAGGAAAATGTGATTGGCCCTCATATGACCATGATGTAAAGCCTTAGTTCCTTTTATCTTGGAGTATTTTAGGTAGATTTTATCTTCCTTTGATTAAGTTGATTTTAGAAAAGTTTTATCTTTCTTAAACCTTGCTTTGAACAATGAAATAGAAGATTAAAATCTATATCTAAATTTGAAACTTAAATGATGAAAATGTTAACTTGATGTTATTTTGAACATGAAAATACCAATAGCCTTTAATATAATAAATAAATTACCCCTCTTTGATGAAATTAATTTTCATAAAGTTAGACGTCAATTTATTGCTTTAAAACAATGGCCTTAAAATGTCATTATAAATCATCCCTCTTTAATGAAATTATAATTTTTATTAAAAAATAATAATTTAATGCTTTTAAAACAATAGCCTTTGATATAATAATAAATTACATCTCTTTTATAAAATTAAAATTTTCATAAAGAAAAGATAATTTATTGCTCCAAAAATGGTGGCCTATGGAATGTCATATAAAGTACGCCTCTTTAATGAATTTGCAATTTTCATAAAGGGAAGTTCATTTATTGTTTATGAATAAAAATGTAAAGCTTAAAAATCGATTTGCCTTCAAAATATAAAAAATGTGAAATTTCGAAATTATAAAAATCTATATAAAACAACAATTTTATTAACTTTCTTCAAAATGGGATCAAAATTGTTTCGAATGAAATATTGAAGCTCATTCTTCACACCCATGCATTTATTTTTTGCTTTATTTTATTTTATTTTATTTTTATTTTAATTGCCGAAGTTTTAAAAAATCAGCAAAAAATAAGTTAGAAAAATAAAAAAAAAATCTGGAAATGGACCAGAATGCTGAAAATATAAACATGCAAAGCCTTGAAATCTGATTTGCCTTCGAAATATAAAATAATGTAAAATTCTGAAATTATAAAAATCCCCATAAAACAACAATTTTCAATGATTTTTATAAATTCGAAATGACTTCAGAATGTGATCAAAATTGTTTCGGATGAAATATTGAAGCTCATTCTTCACATCCCTACATTTATTTTTATTTTTATTTATTTATTTTTTTATTTTTTTATCGACTTTAAAAAAACTGCAAAAAGAGAAGGTTAGAAAAAAAAAAAATTGGAAATTTTAAGAGCAAACTACTCTTAGTCTAATGCCACCCTATCATGTAAAACTGGAGATGTGAGAATTTTTGCATGTAACCAAATTTATTTGAATCTGCATACACACAGTTCGAAATAAATTAGGTCCAATCTTCTAAGGAATAAAAATAAGTTTCATTCTTCTAAGCCTTCGATAATGCAACCATTAAAATGTATTTAACACTATCTATAAGCCAAGAAAACATGGAAGAAAAGATAAATTGTTAGCTCAAACATGCAAAAAAAACATCCTCCCATATTGCTAACAAAGTGCAAGTTTTTGAAATATTTGCATTAAAAATAATATTATGTTTTACAACCAGTATTTCCAGCTTCTTCCAAAAAATGTTCCAACCTTTGTTTATGAGCTTCAATGGATTTTTAAAGATTTCCAACATTGGCTATTCATTTCTTTTTCCAACTCTTGGTTTTCCAACGTTTTATTTTCTTCTTAAAATTTCCAACATTTGGCAATTGTTTTTTTTTTGCAAATTTTGACTTTCCAACATTTTCTTTACCATTGAAATGATATGTGACAATTCTCTTCTTGAGTGTTGCCACTTTTTTTTTTTTTTTTTTTAAATATTAATACAATAAAGAAAAACACATGAATTAAACTTTCCAAAATAAAAGTATTAAAAAAATTTAATTAAAACAAAACTTAAAAAAAAAATTAAATTAAACTTTTCCCAAAACAAAACCATTAATGAAATTAAATTAACTTTCCAAAAAAAACACATTGATGGTTTTATTTTGATTTTTTTATTTTTATTTTATTTTCATAATTATTATTTATTTATTTGCTTATCATTTCTCTTTTTATTTTTATTTTTATTTTTCTCCTTTTTTATTTTACTTATTATTTTTTAATTTAAAATTTGATTTAATTAATTTCAAATGTTTGAATTGGTTTAATTCAAACATTAAAATTAACCAAAACAATAAAAACAATAAAGAAGCTAATAAACACACTAAACAACTTAAAAGAAACTAAAAGGAGACACTAATTCACACCCAAACCTTGGAACATATATTGCAATCTAAATCAAAATTTCTCATAACATCCAAAAACTAAAAAATAAAAAGGTGGGTCTCCAATTACGGGGCTATTTGTGGAATGGCCATAACAAGTGTAAGGAAATATAGTATGATGTTTGTAGAATCATTATTATGACTGGTATGCAATGGTTATCTTGGCTTTTGGTCCTAATACTATGTGATTTTAAGCTCTTCTATCGGTGGAGCTTCCAATTTCTCTAGGTTTTAAGTCAATGGAGTCTCTAAGTGAATATGTATTATTATCTTTTGAGGTCAATACTACACCACAATATTGATTCATCTAGATGAATGGGATGAATATAGAGCAATTTGTTGCATCGAGCATGCCAAAACTCTTGATCATGCATATTGGATAATTTCTTCCAATATTTCAATATGTTCTTTGTGGGTGGCATGCTAATTAATATTGGTCTAAAATCCATCTAAGTTGATGACATGTGCCCTTAAATCTCATCCAAGATTGTATGACCAAGAATTTCTTTTCAATCAACCTCTAAAGAAGGTTGGTTCCTTATAATTCCACCTAAATTAAAATGGGGTTTAAGACTAAATTGAGAAATGATAAGGGTAAGAAGAGTGTAGGGTTAGACATTAAAATAAAGTTTGCTAGGATTTCACTAACAATGAGTTATACCTAGTGAGATTATTACACTCTCAATCTAATTCAAGGTCTAATAGATCAACTAATATACAATCTTGCAAAACATCATTCAAATCAATTCATCTATAACATAGTATTCTAAAGATCAAATGAATAACAATTGAAATAGCTATCTGGACTAGTAGAATCATATTTGATAGAATTCACCATTCATTTAATGTAAATATAAATGTACATAAATTTAACTCACATTATCATATATCCTACAAAATTTTCTAATAGAAGCAAAACAACACTTTGATTCTATTGAAAGGAAATAATCATCATATAATATGCACAATTTGTAAATTCTAAAGAGTTGATCCTCTTTCTAAGGTATGTTGAGCTATTTATAGATTTAATTCCAGTATATTATCTAGCATTATTATTATATAACAGTTTTATGCAATCTTGACAGGGGAAAGTGTAATGAGTAGGTATCACTTTTAGGCTTAGCTTGGCCTAACTACCTTGAACCTGGTATGCCAACATGGTTAGTTTTGATCTTCTCCATGAGATTAGAATCCACACATCTTCACCAAATCACATAATCTTCTGATAGATCTACTTTTTGTCACTCTACTCTATTGTAGTGCCATCTTGTCTAGGGTACTAGCTTAGATTGATAGCTTTGACATTGGTAACTAATCAACACATGTAAATCTCATAATTGGAGATATGTTTAGGGTTTTTCTTCCCAATGCCATAGCTAGGAAGTATAATCAAGATTCCTTGACTATGCTTTCCTATTGATCCCTATGCATTAGAAAACTTTTTTTTAAAGCAAAAAACCCCTTGCGAGGCTGCCTTGGTCTAAGAGACCACGAAAAGGGGGTTCTACACCGTTAAAGTCACCTAGGGGTCGCACCTAGACCTACCCACACCAACATTATCAATTGGATTTTGGGTACCCAATTTAGCTTTTTGGTAGGGTGGAGATTCGAACCTGGTACCTCCCTTGGGGGATTGCCCTCTCCTCTCCAACTCACCTAAAACACCTGGGTGTATTAGATTTTTTTTTAGCTTATTAGTGTATCACAACATCAAACTTTATTTATTTCCATGATGACATTAAATTCAAAAAATTGACCCTGTTCTCACTCATTTGACTTAGTCAAAATTTGAATCTAGAAAACTACTAGACATCAGACCTTCTAGCTATTTGAGGTAATGTACGATATTTTAATATTTTGGTGCTCTTATAGCCTATCGTAACCTAGCAAAATTTTGAGTTGGTAGGATCTTAGATTATAGAAGCTTTGTTCCTAACACTAACATGAGTGGCTTTAGAGTCTGGCCCTATTTTATGCTAGGCTTAGTTCCTTATAAAAATTTTGAGTCCAGTAATGATGAGCTATTAAACACAAAACTTTAATATCCTAAGTGATTATGTCATCCTTTAATAAATTCTAGCCCCATTTTAGCTCAACCAACTAAATACTGAATTTGTCAAACCATTTTGCCTTAATAATTTGTTTAGCTTGGCATGTAGTGCAATGCTATAAACTTTATATTAAATAAAATTTGGCACTAGCAAAGTGCTACTACATGTCCAACTATCTCTTTATTAACTATCTTGACTTCCATTACTTTTGTATCAAAATTTCATAGGGAGGCATAGCCCAAAGGTTCACTTATGTAAAAGTGATGCTTCTAGTCAAGCTCTTGTGTTGTTTCTTTAGAAAATTTGGATAAACACTTTAGGCGAATCACAATTTGTTTGATTTTGAAAGGACTTATAAATTTGCATGATCACATTGACCCATAGGTATGCATGTGGGAAGTATAGGAATAGTCAAGATATTTCTTGAAAGGAAAATAATAGCATAATATTGGACCCTTCCATAGGTTATTCATTAGTATTACCTTAGATATTGACATATGGCCCATATAGTGGTCATTGGAAGTGCCTTGATCCTTATACTAAAAATTATTGAAAAGTGAAGTGTCATTTAGAGGAATCAGAAATCCCTTCTACTTTTCTTTTTGTTACTCAAAGGATACTCATTGTAATTTAATCTCCAATGAGTATGCAAAGTGTAAAATTCCTTGTCATGCTACTCAATTAACTGACTAAACATTATTTTGATGTGATTAGAAGGTCTAGAGTACCCTTTTGAGTATAATTGAGGGTATAGATGTGATCATATAATATATGGTACTTAGCCAAAAAATACTCAATTACACTAGATAAAAGGTTTTAGGAAGGGTCAAATATGAAATAATATTACTAAAGAGGATTGGGAGGGGACTCATGGTGTTGCTAGTAGAACAAGTGAGAGACTCAAAGCTATTTTTACACTCCGGTATATTAGGGTTCTTGTTTGGGTTTCTTACTATACTATTATTTTGGCTCATATAAATATAATTATGTGGATTTGTATGCTACAATAATCATCAATTCATTCCTAACTAGAGGGGAAAAGAGGCCCACATAATCTACCAATTAATAACAAAATTCAAATATTTTTTTGACCACATAAGAAATAAGTGTTATTGGAGATATATCTTATTTTGATCAACTCAATGATATGATCTACATGATATAGACCTCTCATAGAAATACAAATGGTTTTACCTAAATTATAATATTATAGAAAATCATTGTATTAGAAGTCAACAGTATAAAAAATAATAGAAATTACATAATTAGAAGGCACAATTTAGATGAAAGAGGTTTTAGTATAGCTTTCTCTCACCTCTATCAACTTTTCTAGCCAAAAGTAACAACATAAATTCTTACTCTAATACCATTTGTAACAAAGAATATTCTCTACTTGTCCATTTTCTCTAAGGTGATATGAATTTAATGAATATAAAATCTAGAAATCAATTATCAACTTCTTGATAGCCTCATTAACAAAGTGACCACCCTTATCACTTGTTATTTGTAGTGGAATTCCAAATCTTGTGATTACTTGCTCATATAATAGATGGAATGTACTTTTTATTGTATTATTTGATAGCACCCTTGCTCTACCCATTTGGTTAGGTATTCTATTACTACCATGATATATGAACAACTCTTTTATGGGTTGTTTTAAGTGGTTCAACAAAATCCAAACCTTGTATCTCAAACAAATCTCGAGTTTGTAATGAATGTAATGAAATAAATTCATGATGTAATGTTTTTTCTACTCTTTGATAGGTATCACATGCTTTCACATATTCATTTGCATCATGGTATAACATAGGCCACCATAATCCTGCCAAGAGTATTTTACTTGTAGTAGCATCTAGCCCCATATCCTCCTACCAAACATTCATGAACTTATTTTAATTCTATTTTAACTTCATCTTCCATTATGCATCTTCTCAAAATTCTATTTATGCCCATTTTTTACAACAATCCAGCTACCAACTAGAAAGGTGTTGACTTCATTATTACTTTCTTCTTCTTTGTTGTTGCAATATTCTTTGGGTAATTATCCTATGGTTAGATATTTTCCAATTAGCTTTTAACATGATGGTATGATGTTGATTGCAAACAATTGAGCATCAAGAAATTTATCTGATACTCATGTTTCCATAGGTTCTTATGTAAATTCTAGATAATTTATCTGCTATTACATGTCTTTTACTAGGTTTTATCACCACCCAAAATAAAAATTTCTACAAGCTAAGGAGCCACCTGCTAACTCATCCCTATATTTTTTTTTGAAAATTTTGAAAAAAATTGTATTAAAACAAAGATCAATTACAATTTGGTAAGAGACACTTCCCAGTCGAAATCAGAGAGAACACATGCTTACAATAGTAAAAGAAGATTTGCAATGGAGCCAAATCTCTTGAACCATTAACTATCTAATAGGGGGATCGATTTGGTCTGTTGATGCAACTTGTTGCGATATCGCGACACTCTTTCCTCCTCATTTGGCAACGAAAATGCAACATGTCACGATATCGCGACACTTTTCTCCTTTGGTCGCGAAAATGCAACATGTCACGATATCGCGACACTTTTCTCTTTTGGCCATGAAAATGCAACATGTCGCGATATCACGACACTTTTCTCCTTTGGCCACAAAAATGCAACATGTCGCGATATCGTGACACTTTTCCTCTTTTGGCTGTGACGTTGCATACTATCATGATATTGCGACACTTTTTCCTCCTTTGGCCATGACGAAGCAACATGTCGCGATATCGCGACACTTTTTCTCCTTGGGCAGTGACGATGCAACATGTCGCGAAATCGTGACACCTTTTCCTCCTTTGGCTGTGACAAAGCAACATGTCATGATATCGCGACACTTTTTCTCACTTGGCTGCGATGTTGCAACATGTCACAAAATCGTGACACTTTTCCTCTTTCGATCGCGATGAAGCAACATGTCACGAAATCGTGACACTTTTTCTCTTTCGGCCGTGATGAAGAACATGTCGCGATATCACGACACTTTTCCTCTCTTGGCCGTGATGTTGCAACATGTCATGAAATCATGAAACTTTTTCTCTTTGGGCCGCGACGAAGCAACATGTCGCAAAATCGTGACATTTTTCTCCTTTGGCCGCGATGAAGCAACTTGTCACAAAATCGTGACATTTTTCTCCTTTGGCCGCGACAATGAAACATGTCACGAAATCGTGACACTTTTCTCTCTTGGTCGTGATGATGAAACATGTCGCGATATCATGACACTTTTTCTCTCTTGGTCGTGACGATGCAACATGTTGCGATATCGTGACACTTTTCTCCTTTGGCTGCGACGATGCAACATGTCGCGATATCGTGACACTTTTTCTCCTTTGGCCACGATGATGCAACATGTCATGATATCGCGACACCTTTCCTCCCTTGGCCACGACAATGCAACATGTCACGATATCATGACACTTTTTCTCCTTTGGCCATGATGATGCAACATGTCACGATATCGTGACACCTTTTCTCCCTTGGCCGCGATGATGCAACATGTCATGATATCGTGACATCTTTCCTCCATTGACCGTGATGAAGCAACATGTCATGAAATTGTGACACCTTTCCTCCCTTGGCCGCGATGAAGCAACATGTCACAAAATCATGACACCTTTCCTCCCTTGGCTGCAACGAAGCAACATGTCATGAAATCGTGACACCTTTCCACCCTTGGCCACGATGAAGCAACATGTCATGAAATCATGACACCTTTCCTCCCTTGGCTACGATGAAGCAACATGTCATGAAATCATGACACCTTTCCTCCCTTGGCCATGATGAAGCAACATGTCATGATATCGCGATACCTAACCTCCAGTGACCATGATGGTGCAACATGTCACAAAATCGTGACCCCTTTCCACCCTTGGTTGTGATGGTGCAACATGTCATGAAATTGCAACACCTTTCCTCTCTTGGCCACAACGAAGCAACATGTCACGATATCATGACACCTTCCCTCCCTTAGCTTTTTATTTGATCATTAGCTCAGGGACCTTTCAAGACCCTGCCTAATCGCCTCATCCTCAATAGCCATGTCACTGTGCAACTGAACCCCTATCTCCTTCTCAGCACCCATCTTAGCCAGGAAGTCGGCCACTTTGTGTAAATCTCTACTCACATAAACTGGAATCACATCATCTAATTCCCTCCATAATTCCTTAATTTGAGTGATAAGAATCCTCAGCCTCCATGCTTTCAAGGCAAAGTTCCTCATGCAATCTAGAGCTCCAATCATTATTTGAGAATCTGATTCAAGAATTATCCTCCTGTGGCCCTATTTAACTACCCAAATAGAAGCATATTTGATATCTATGGCTTCTACTTCATTGTTTATGGCTCTTCCCAAGCCTTGTAGTTCCCAATAGAGCACTGTTCCAACATGATTCTGGCAAACCACTCCAATTTTGACACTACCCAGATTGCCTTTTGTAGCTCCATCAGTATTAATTTTAATACAACCTTCTGGGGGTGATTTCCAACTAGCTCTGTCCTATCCCTATTGCACTTCAACTCCCTCTTTCATTGCCCCAATAACAACCTGAGTTTCCTCTTTAGCATAGATAGCCACAGTTTCTGTGACTTTGCTCTAGATGACCTGGCAAACTCCATCTAACGAGGAAAAATTTTCTCTAAAAATTCTAGCATTTCTTTCCAACCACACTTGCCACCAAATGAAGTTTAATCCAAGCTCCCAACCAATACGAAGAGCTTTAGATTTAAATCTACCCCTATTCCATCTTTCCCAGATATTAATCTGATTCAAGTCACCATTAACTTGAATTTTATAACATAAAAACCATCTCTTCAAAATTTGGCACGTGAAATGGCACTCAAACATCAAGTGATCAGCTGTTTCCTCGCTCTTGTAGGATAATACACATTGAGATGGATCGATGATTCCTCTACATCTAAGATTATCAAAAGTGAGAATTTCATTGTTCATGAACTGCCAGGCAAAAAAGTTTACTTTCTTCCAACCCTTGGAGTGCCAAATATTTCTCCAATCCTTAACTTGATATGTATGAGGGAGAGGCTTTGGAAGGATCTTGTCATATTCGTCCTTCACTGTGTAGACACCAAGGCTCCCATAGCCCCAAGCTAATTCATCCTCCTCATCTCTACCTGTGAGAAATCTTTTTGTCAAGATTTTAGTCATGATGGGTGCCAAATCCGGAGGGATTGAAATTGGCCACTCATCCAAATTCTTAAACTGCTTAAACTTATACTCCCCCAGCTGACTAGTGGTGAAATAAATTTCAATTTGGACCCATCCCTTAGTTTCTATGGCTATTTTTAGTGGTTGCAATTCAAGAAATTCAACAATGATAGGTGGGTATTGATCCCATGAATCTGTCCAAAATTGTGCCTTCTCCCCTCTCCCTACTTTCCAAAATAATCGATATTTTACTACCTGAGATCCTAACTTGAGAGCCTACCACACTAAGGATATAGTACCATCCAAAGGGAAACGGCCCACCTCATTGGGGTTAACATGTCCCAAATATTTACTAGTTAGGATTCTACTGAATAAGGAAGTTGGTTGGGAAATCCACCTCCAGTAAAGCTTTCTAGCCAAAGCTTTATTATTTATCTTGGATCTTCTCAGTCCCAAACCTCCTTTTACCTTGGGCTGGGTTACTTTGTCCCAACCAACTAAGGCCCATTTCCTCTCTCCTTTTACTCCTTCCCATAAAAATTTTCTAGCCATCTTGTCCAACTCTTTCCATATAGTATGTGGGGTAGCCAGGATAGAGAATTTATAAATTGGCATGGCCTGAATTACTAAATGTAAAAAAGTTAATCTACCCCCATAGCTTAACCATTTGTGAGACCAATGATTCATTCTATCCTTGATACAATCCAAAATATTCCTCCATATATCTATTTTTAGTTTTTTAAAATGCAAAGGGACCCCCAAGTAAACCACTATGAGAGAAGTCCTTGTGAATCCCAAGATCTCTAGAACTCTTTCCTGAATCCTTTGATCAAGATTGAGAAAGACCACTTTGGATTTTTTATCATTGATGACTTGGTTTGAAGCCCTAAGGTAGACATTAAGAGTATCTTTGATCATTCTTGCTTCCCTGAAGCTGGCCACTCCCACCAATCCTGTATCATCCACAAACTGTAGGTGAGTCAAAACTTCCTCACCCACCTTGATACCTGTTAGCAAACCTTGTTGTCTTCTCCTCAAGAAAATTCTACCTAATCCTTCAGCCAAAATGAGAAAAAGATAGGGAGAGCAAGGATCCCCTTGAATAAGGCCTCGAGTGGCTCCAAAAGGTTACGAGGGAAGACCCTTGATTAACACTGAGTAAGTTGGAGTGGAAACACAACTCATGACCCATTCTATCCACTCCTGAGAGAAATCAAAGGCTACCATCATCTTTGATAATAAACTCCACTCCACCCTATCATAAGCCTTTTACATATCTAATTTTATCAACATTCCTTTATTACCAGATGTTTGCATTGTATGGATTGCCTCCTGAGCTAGAACCACCCCATCCAAGATCTGCCTACCCTCTACAAAACCCCCTTACTTTAAGGAGATAATGTTATGTAAAAGAGGTTTTAGCCGCTAAGCCATTACCTTTTGTGATTATTTTATATATCACATTTTATAAGGCAATAGGTCTATAATCTGAAATATGTACCCCCTCCTCCCCTTTTGGAATTAAAGTAATGAAGGTATGATTTAATGCTTTAAGCCTTCTTTTATTACCTCTATACTCCTCTATAAAAAACATTACATCATCCTCCAAGTTATCCCAAAAGGCCTGAAAAAACTCAATTGGAAAGCCATCTGGACCTGGAGTTTTTTTGGTGCTCATTCCAAAGACCACATTCTTTAGTTCCTCTCTATCAATGGGTTTAATAAGGCTCTAATTTTCTTCTTCAAATATAACAAAATGCATGACAACAATAACGTCATTTTAAGCCTCTTCATCTTGCACCATACTTTCCTTAAATAGTTTAGAGAAATAATCCATTGAATGGGAATGCATACCAGGAAGTGTATCAAAGGAGTGTCCATTCTCATCTTGAAGAGCTTCCATGTTATTCATCTATCTCCTAGCACAGGCAGTTCGATGGAAAAATTTTGTATTTCTATAACCAAGTGGTTCTTGCTCTCTATTTCCAGTAGGTCTCCTCTTGGTTGTCATTGTCCTTAACCGCTTTATGCAAAGCATCATCCTCGGCTTTGAGCTGATATGTAATTTTTCCTTACCTAAAGTGTTTTTGAACCTCATCCCATCTAGCCACCAAAGGAGCTGTTTGGACTTGGAAGTCTATTTTGTTAGCTCGCCTCCAATGTTTCAGTTGAGATTTGACATAATGAAGTTGTTTGTGGAATCTAAACATTGTTGTCCCATATCTTTGGGTGACCTTCTTCCCACCACTATGGAATTTTCTTTTGAAGTTCCTCTTTTTGTAACAAAAATTTCTCAAATTGAAAAGGTTTGTGATGCTGCCCTGTCTTAATCCCTCCTTCCAAAAAAATGGGAAAGTGATCTGAAACTAGACCCTCCAAAATCTGAAATTTTGTATTCCATTTTACAAATGCCTCCTCTGAAACAAAAAAATGGTCTAAATTTACCTTCCTGCTATGTGGCTCCCTCCTCTTATTAGTCCAAGTATAGTTGGTTCTAGGGCATTTAATATCCACTAAGTGAAAAGCCTGGACTTGGGCAATCATAAATCGATCCCCTGGGTCCAAAATTGGGGTTCCCCCTTCAGGATATCTAGAAGATAATTTACCATTAAAATCCCCAGCAATAATCCAGTCTAAATCTTCCCTTGAGATTCTCATGTTATGCACAGCTTTCCATTGAAGCCTCTAACCATCAAGGTTTTGAGCCCCATAAAAATTTGTGATTAAAACATGTTCATATGTGACATTATTCCTAAAATGTGATGTGAGAACACCCCTCCAAGCTATATTTTCTATTGCAGTCCATTCAAGAGAGTTCTAAAGAATAACAATCCCCCTTGAGGCACCTTGGGCAGCCACTTCCATATGACCAGCACCCCTCCAAATTCTGTTAACTGTTTTACACATAAGATCTAACGACATTTTTGTCTCCTAAATAAGCAAAAAATCTGTTTTACATTTTTCTAAGAGTCTTCGAACAGTAGATTGATTGGTTCTATAGTTTAAACCCCTAACATTCCATGATTGTATAATCATTGGTTACCTTGAGAGCAGTAAGAATCTATTGGCCTCACCGATCCTCCAATGATTATTTTGTCTCCTTGAACTGCTAGCAATTCCTTATTTGATTTTCTACCCACTCCTTGAGAGTTGCTATTTTTTTATCTCTTTTCCACCTGAGTTATCCCTAAAGTTGGCCTTTCTCTGTTCTTTTCTACTATTCCCATGCTAACATCCTTAATTATTGGCTACTCTTGGTTATGCACTATCAATGCCCCTGCACTCTCTAACTGCGGTAACTCAGTGTACTCAATTACCTATTCTATGATGGGGGGAGATGAAAGAGGAGCTTGAACATGGATGTTATTATTTTCACTAATCCCATCAACTCCTTCCATGAATTGATCCTCTTGGTCCACTAGTGTCTTAAATATCTCATACCTATTTGCGGGCTTGAGTTGGGTTTGCTCTTTACCATCTTTTTTCTTTTGCCTTCTCCTTCTTTTGGGCTGTTCAAAACCATCTCTCTGAGCTTCTTTACCCTGAGAAGTATTGGTTGGTTCTTTTTTTATTGTTGACTTACCCTCCTTAGGAATATTTGACATTCCTAGCAGAGCCTCCATTTTTGTGTTCATATTATTTGGGAAAAATCGAGCCAAATGCCCGTATTTGTGGCAAATTATGTATCTGAAGGGTAGAACCTCATAATCAAGTTGTTGAATCCAAGATAGTCCTACCAGTTCAAGTTCCACCTCTACCGGTAGAGGTTGGCTAAGATCCATTTCCACACATATTCTTGCATAAACAACTGTGTTTCCTTCTATTGTGTCTTTGGAGACACCCAAATGTCTTCCAAGGGAATTATCGATAATTTCCAAAACTTGCTTACTCCAAAAATCCATTGGAAGAGCATACAAACGGATCCAAACTGATACAGCAGTGGGTTCAATTCAAGGATCAAATCCCACTCTCCAGGGTTGAACAAATAATCCTGTTGGACCATGATTCCTCTTTCTGATTTAAAAGCCCTATTTCTATCGGCCAGAGAAGAAAAACTAACAATAAAATACCTATTTCTAATAAACCATAAAGAGGACTCACCATGAGGCTCCCAGTTTTTCCGGACCTAGGAATGCAAAAAATTTAGGGTAGGGCGAATACCCATGAATTTATAGATCAGATCGTGATTGGCTCTGTATAAGACTATTTCTTCGACCATCCTTGGCTCAATGACAATCTTGGGCCTTGATTCGAACTGCGGAAGGCATCCATTAACTCGTTGAGCTATTGATCTCTTTCTAGCATTCGTAAAGAGCATTTTAAGAGCAGTTCTTTATGCTTCGTTAGTATTGGATGGAGATTTATCTTTTAAAAAATCTGCATAAGAGCTATTTCTCCCTATAAGAGGATCCAGAGGAGTCCCCATTGGACCCTCCTGGGGTAGCAAACTTGCCTTTAGATCCACAGTAACCAGAAAAACACTTCGGCAACCCACCTAATGCCCTAGATTTTCCCAAGCTCTAGAAACCGTAGTTCATCGCTTCCCACCTGCTCCTACTCTTTTCATTAATGAATATTAGTTGTTAATTAGTTGACATCATCAGAATCCACACATCTTCACCAAATCACATCATCTTCTGATAGATCTACTTTTTGTCACACTACTCTATTGTAGTGCCATCTTGTCTAGGGTACTAGCTTAGTTTGATAGCTTTGATATGGGTAACTAATCAACACATGTAAATCTCATAATTGGAGATATGTTTAGGGTTTTTCTTCCCAATGCCATAGCTAGGAAGTATAATCAAGATTCCTTGACTATGCTTTCCTATTGATCCCTATGCATTAGAAAAAAAAAATTAAAACGAAAAACCCCTTGTAGGGCTGCCTTGGTCTAAGAGACCACAAACAGGGGGTTCTACACCGTTAAAGTCACCTAGGGGTCGCACCTAGCCCTACCCGCACCAACATTGTCAATTGGATTTTGGGTACCCAATTTAGATTTTTGGTAGGGTAGAGATTCGAACCTGGTACCTCCCTTGGGGGATTGCCCTCTCCTCTCCAACTCACCTAAAACACTTGGGTGCATTAGATTTTTTTTAGCTTATTAGTGCATCACAACATCAAACTTTATTTATTTCCATGATGACATTAAATCCAAAAAATTGACCCTATTCTCACTCATTTGACTTAGTCAAAATTTGAATCTAGAAAACTACTAGACATCAGACCTTCTAGCTATTTGAGGTAATGTACGATATTTTAATATTTTGGTGCTCTTCTAGCCTATCGTAACCTAGCAAAATTTTGAGTTGGTAGGATTTTAGATTATAGAAGTTTTGTTCCTAATGCTAACATGAGTGGCTTTAGAGTTTGGCCCTATTTTATGCTAGGCTTAGTTCCTTATAAAATTTTTGAGTCTAGTAATGGTGAGCTATTAGACACAAAACTTTAATATCCTAAGTGATTATGTCATCCTTTAATAAATTCTAGCCCCTTATTAGCTCAACCAACTAAATACTGAATTTGTCAAACCATTTTGCCTTAATAATTTGTTTAGCTTGGCATGTAGTGCAATGCTATAAACTTTATATTAAATAAAATTTGGCACTAGAAAAGTGCTACTACATGTCCAACTACCTCTTTATTAACTATCTTGACTTCCATTACTTTTGTATCAAAATTTCATAGGGATGCATAGCCCAAAGGTTCACTTATGTAAAAGTGATGCTTCTAGTCAAGCTCTTGTGTTGTTTCTTTATAAAAATTTTATAAAAACTTTAGGCGAATCACAATTTGGTTGATTTTGCAAGGACTTATAAATTTGCATGATCACATTGACCCATAGGTATGCATGTGGGAAGTATAGGAATAGTCAAGATATTTATTGAAAGGCAAATAATAGCATAATATTGGACCCTTCCATAGGTTATTCATTAGTATTACCTTAGATATTGACATATGGCCCATATAGTGGTCATTTGAAGTGCCTTGATCCTTATACTAAAAATTATTGAAAAGTGAAGTGTCATTTAGAGGAATCTCAAATCCCTTCTACTTGTCTTTTTGTTACTCAAATGATACTCATTGTAATTTAATCTCCAATGAGTATTCAAAGTGTAAAATTCCTTGTCATGCTACTCAATTAACTGACTAAACATTATTTTGATGTGATTAGAAGGTCTAGAGTACCATTTTGAGTATCATTGATGGTATAGATGTGATCATATAATATATGGTACTTAGCCAAAAAATACTCAATTACACTAGATAAAAGGTTTTAGGAAGGGTCAAATATGGAATAATATTACTAAAGAGGATTGGGAGGGGACTCATGGTGTTACTAGTAGAACAAGTGAGAGACTGAAAGCTATTTTTGCACTCTGGTATATTAGGGTTCTTGTTTGGGTTTCTTACTATACTATTATTTTGGCTCATATAAATATAATTATGTGGATTTGTATGCTACAATAATCATCAATTCATTCCTAACTAGAGGGGAAAAGGGGCCCACATAATCTACCAATTAATAACAAAATTCAAATATTTTTTTGACCACATACGAAAGAAGTGTTATTGGAGATATATCTTATTTTGATCAACTCAATGATATGATCTACATGATATAGACCTCTCATAGAAATACAAATGGTTTTACCTAAATTATAATATTATAGAAAATCATTGTATTAGAAGTCAACAGTATAAAAAATAATAGAAATTACATAATTAGAAGGCACAATTTAGATGAAAGAGGTTTTAGTATAGCTTTCTCTCACCTCTATCAACTTTTCTAGCCATAAGTAACAACAAAAATCCTTACTCTAATACCATTTGTAACAAATAAAATTCTCTACTTGCCCATTTTCTCTAAGGTGATATGAATTTAATGAATACAAAATCTAGAAATCAATTATCAACTTCTTGATAGCCTCATTAACAAAGTGACCACCCTTGTCATTTGTTATTTGTAGTGGAATTCCAAATCTTGTGATTACTTGCTCATATAATAAATGGAATGTGCTTTTTATTGTATTATTTGATAGCACCCTTGCTCTACCCATTTGGTTAGGTATTCTATTACTACCATGATATATGAACAACTCTTCTATGGGTTGTTTTAAGTGGTTCAACAAAATCCAAACCTTGTATCTCAAACAAATCTCGAGTTTGTAATGAATGTAATGAAATAAATTCATGTTGTAATGTTTTTACTACTCTTTGATAGGTATCACATGCTTTCACATATTCCTTTGCATCATGGTATAACATAGGCCACCATAATCCTACCAAGAGTATTTTACTTGTAGTAGCATCTAGCCCCATATCCTCCTACCAAACCTTCATGAACTTATTTTAATTCTATTTTAACTTCCTCTTCCATTATGCATCTTCTCAAAATTCTATTTATGCCCATTTTTTACAACAATCCAGCTAACAACTATAAAGGTGTTGACTTCATCATTACTTTCTTCTTCTCTATTGTTGCAATATTCTTTGGGTAATTATCTTATGGTTAGATATTTTCCAATTAGCTTTTAACATGATGGTATGATGTTGATTGCAAACAATTGAGCATCAAGAAATTTATCTGATACTCATGTTTCCATAGGTTCTTATGTAAATTCTAGATAATTTATCTGTTATTACATGTCTTTTACTAGGTTTTATCACCACCCAAAATAAAAATTTCTACAAGCTAAGGAGCCACCTGCTAACTCATACCTATATTACTAGCGTTTTAATCAAGTATATTAGAGCTTGATGATCCACATAAAAGTAAAATGTTTTTTCCAATAAGTAATGCCTACTTTTGCACCACATATACCATTCCTAAATCCTCTAATTCAGTTCTACTATAGTTCCTCTATACCATTAATAGTAGATAGATTGCAAAGCAAATAGATTGATACAACTTGAATTTCTCTTCATGAGCAAATGCACAACCTATTGCAAAATATGATGCATCAATGTGAACATAGAACTCCTTATCCCAATATGGGAATACCAAAATAGGGATACATACAAGCTTTGCCTTTAACTCCTCAAAAGTTCCTTGATGCTCCTCTGTCCAACTAATTGGAACATTATTTTTTGTTAATGAATCCAATGGATAGGACACATGTGCATAATTCTTTATAAACCTTTGATAATACCTTGTGGATCCTAGGAAGTTTTTTAATGAGCTCATGTTATATGGTTCTTCCATATTTAGAATGATGCAAATCTTATCACTACATACTATGTGTCCCAACAACTTTCCATATGGTACCATCAAGAAACATTTTCTTGGATTCAAGGATATATGCATATTTTGACAATTTTTATACATTCACTTAGGGCACGTAAATTATCCTTATTGGCATATATAGACCAATCATTTAGGAATGCCTTGAATTTTCCTATTTTCAATTGATCAAGTACACATAAAATAATTTATTAAAATGTGGTAGGGTCATTACATAGCCCAAATGGCATTCTATTGTAATCATAAATACCATTTTCCATAATAAATTTAGGTTTTAGCTTATCTTCTTCTACTATGCTAATTTTATTATGGCCAGAAAACCCATCAAAGAAAGAGTAAATATTATGTCCTACTACTTCCTTCAAGATGGAATTTGTAAATGGAATGGGAAAGGAATCCTTAATTGTGTTAGATTTTGATGGGATGGTAGTGCAATAAATGCAACCACAAAATATAAGATAAGTAATATGAGATAACTATAAACTAATGGCACAATAATATACAAGAAAATAATTAGATGAACTTTTGCAACTAAATAAAAAATATGCCATTAATGAAACTCATGAAAATAGTACAATGGTAAATAATGGAGGACATGAACACTCCATGAATAGATATAAAAGAACTACATTGTACCATACTACTAAACTATGCTACACACTTTCTATATTCAATACTACATTGAAATCACTCACTATGAGGCCTTTATATAGGAAGATAGATTCCTTGGCCCTTACTTTACCTATCTATCTTATGTACAAGTGGACTCCTTTTACATTGACACTTATGCATTTATAATAATACTTGAAGTAACTAACTTTACTCTAAAGTAAAATCCTACTCTAGTTATGTACCAAAGGTGTTGCATTTACATGATCCAAATAATGAAATATACTCTCACACCCCTTGTATTACATTATTTGGGTATTAGACTTTAGTCTTTAATATAGATCTTCATCTTGGTTTTGGAGATTGTATTCTCCTTGTTTGCTTTTTATGTCATGTTCAAGCAAGTAGTTAGTGTCTTCACAAAATGTTATCTTTAATGATAGATATTTAACTTCATGTCCCTCTATAGGTTCTTCCAGTTCTTTAATTTTTTGAATCCTTTGATCTAAGTATCCTTTCTGATTCACTTCTTGATATTCCAATTGAGGATAATTGTATAAACGCTAGAACTATTGTTGATGAGGATTATTTTAAGCTTGATATTACCTTGGTTGGAATGCCTTGTTTGGTTGGCTTCCATAGTTTATCTGATTTTACTAGTTCTTATTTTTGGGATTGAATTTGCAGTAATTAGTGCTATGACTTTTCTTTCTCCATTCATGACAATACCTTTTATTCCATGGTCTTTCTACTTTTTAATATGAGGCAATGTTTCCCTGTGGAGTATCTTTTGAAACCAATGCAATGTTAGTCATTTCATATTTCATTGTGTTTTCTACCTCATATTATTGAATAATTTTTATTAGTTCATCAAATGATGTATCTTTACTTAGAACCTGTAAAGATGTAACTAGATTCTTGTAGCTATATAGAAGAGCTCTAATGGTTATTTGAACAAAAAAATTATCTTTAACCTCTTCTCCTAAAGTTAATAATTTTCCTTTAATATTTGCTACATTCCTTAGGAATAGTTCTATATTTTCACCATTGTTCATTTTCATGGAATGCAATTGAGTTTGAAAATTTAAGATAGTGGCTTTATTTTTCACTTCAAATATTTTCTCTAAGGTTTTCCCAACTTTTGTATATGTTCTAATTGAACTAATGTAAGCTTGTATTTTATTTGTGATGGTAAAATTTATTAACATTAATACCTTAGCATCACTTTATTCAAACTTCTAAATCTTTGTATCACCTGAAGTTGGTTTAGTTTCTATTCCTTTGATAATTTCTCAAAGTTTTTTAAATATCAAAATAGCTCTCACTTTGTTTTTCTATGAGAAGTAATTTGGACCTTTAAGTATTGATATTCTGTAAGGATGAATTTGTTTGTAGTGATGATGGTCCTTGTAGGCTACCTTATAGCTCCATAGTTATTAGAGTAAGCTATGAGCTTGATAAAGTGTTGGGCAAGTAATAGTTCAACTTTTGGGTTGATTTTGTAATATTTTGAGAATGACAATAATCAACTCCTATTTCACCTTATTTCTCCTATGAACTATGCACTTATCAATTTAATGTGGTTCTATATGGTTGGATTTATTTTATCCCTTTAATGTGACTATGAGACAAGAATGAGCAATAAATTCCAACTCAATTAACCAAGCAATAATTTCCTTCTCTATCCTTAAAATTTTCAAATATTTAATTTTCTAAATTCTAATTAATTAAAGTTTGATCTAGCACTCCTTATATCTCCCTAATTTTTAAATTTTATAAAATAATGATATTTTCAATAATAATTCATTTCCAAATAAAAAACCTTATACCTCCTATGATATTAATTGCAAATATTATATTCCAACTAGAGTGAGTTGAAATGAGATACTATTTAAGGATAAGAATATAAACTCCTTGATTTGCTTTAAAATCTATTAAGGTTGATTTTACATATAACTTTAAATGCAAATGATAATAATAATTCCAACCTTATACTATCCCTTATTACTCCTTATGAAAGCAAATAATCAACCTATATGAAATAATATCTTAGTAAGGTTTATGGGCACTATGCTTGAATTCAAACACCCTAGAATGCGTTGTATCTCCTTGCTGGTTTATGATAGGATTGGTGGATGTCATTTTATGGTAGACTTTAATGCGCCTTTGAATCCTTGACTTCGTGCTTTCAATATGCTCTCACTTAATGCAAGATTAAGATGTACTTCACTCCATGAGTGCTCATTTTTATAGTGGCTACAAATATGATTCTACCTTCGTGATGTGTGTGCCAAGTGGCACAAGGTGTTACAAAGATCCTATTATCTCCTCCTTGAGTGGTGTTGGTATTTGAAGAGCATTAGACAATTTAGAGTGTGTTGAATACCTTCTTGGTGAGCATTGAATATTGTTGTGCATTAAGGCTATGGTGGAAGGTGTTACATAGATGAGCACCTTTCTCTTTAGCATTAGATATGAGAGGGTGAATATGCCCTTTGTACCAAGTTGCACAATATTCCTTCCACCTTTAGGAAAAATGTAGACATATCCTTCTAATGCACACTCTTTCCAACATACCAAAAAATAATCTTAAGGTTTTCTCAATGCCTATTCGTGCCAACCCTTTGCAACCTTGTTCGAATCCTTTGAAATTGAATGATTTTTCATTTTTGCAAGTTATTCTATTAGTGATGATGATGTATTTCAAGTTTGTCTCTAGATGTGATGATCCAAGGGCATTGAAATGGAGGTTCTATGGAGCTCCAATGATAAATTTTGGTACTTTCGCTCGACTGGTGTATTTGGGTATTACACCTTCATTTTCTCCCTTGTATCTTATCCTTTTAAATTCACTATATATTGTCCTTGGATTTATTCATTATGTAGATATTGATATCCTCTCCACATAGACAGTTTACGCTATTTTCTATGTGGATACCATGTGGATATCTTGTGTTGTGATAGCTCCTTTACATAGAAGTTTAGAACCTTGTGTTGCAGGTTGGCACTATCGTAGGTGTTGGATGAAGTGCTGAAAATAGGGTCTTTAGTCACCCAAAAAACCAACTTTGTGAGACCTTTGTTGGCTCTCTACCCTACTCAAATTTTGCTCCTAAAAATTTAGTTATGTGGTTGCTTGAATACCATATCATGTTGCTTGTAATAATGTATTTAAGATACTCTTTATTTATCCAATTTTATTGTAACTTGAAAGGATAAAATTGGTGTCAATGTAATGCAAAAAATCTTTACAATTGATTAGGATGAAGTACTATATTTTGCACAAATTTTTTCTCCTATTGAAGCTTTCATTGATTCTTAGATATGGTGGCTCTCTGCTAGAGCAAGATGTATTGTATTGTTGCCTTCCTTACTAGACAACACTAACCTATAACTCATTTACTTGGATAACTTAGTAACAATGAATCCAATATCTTAACCATGTAACTAATATGCTATTGAGAGGTTTTAAATTGCACTAATGTTCACTTTAACTAAAAATCCTTAGTGAACTTTGAATAATTAATATAATGCAATAATAATTTTCCCCTATTACTCATGTAAATGATCCCTAAAATTATCTCAAAATATGAACTAATATTCATTGCAACTTAAAATACTTAGTACACCTTACAAAATCTTTAAGAATAACTAGTATAGTGAAATATCTATCTCACCTTATTACTCCTTCAAATGAACCTTAAATCATGCACTAGTAACTATTCCTAAATGCACTATAATCTCTACAACTTAATGTAGTCTTCTTTGTTGTAACTAGATAATAGGAAGATGATATGTTTCTTTCTATCAAAGATATCTATCTCTTCTTTTAATGTGTAGGTATATAAACCTTAAAAGAAACTCTCTTCTGCACTCCCTTGAAGACTATAAAATGAACCCACTCCTTGCAACTTTTAAACTCTAATATGGTATGTAATGAATATTAATAAATTAAAAATCTGAAAATCAACTAATGAACCTCTTTACACCCAAGTTGCTTAACTTTAAGATCTTTGAATATGGTATATGACTTGGTGATATGATTCACCAAATTGTTACCTTTAACTGGATGAACTTGTAGCTCTCCTTGGTTGTCCAAAACAACTCTCTAACTCACCTATTTGCACCTCTAAAAAATATTCTAACTTGCTACCCTGTATATATAGTAGATGACTTCAATTATTCTTTGGTTTGCTCCTTCAAACTTTGAAATCCAACAACTATTGATACTACCCAAGTTTATACTTTCTTACTATCCTCAAATCTAAAAGATTTCATATTGTAAACCAGTCAATATTTCTACTGAAATGTTGTTCTTGAATCTCAAAAAATTTGTAGGGAATTCCTCCAAATCATAACTAAGATTTCCTTTAAGTATCCTTTAGTATTCTACTATAGATTCAACAAACCCCTATCTCTGAAATGTTTATTTTAGATATCAAAGGTAATATTAAAATCTCTTGGATTTGGTAGGATCCTTTTGTATTCGATCTCCTTCAACCTCCTTATTGAAATTCAAATTCAATTTGGGCCTTCTTCTCAAGAATTTGAATGTATTGAGTTCTTCACTAATTTCCTCTAATATTTAGCAAGATCCTTTCCAAATTCTTCTCTCTTGGTCTTGTTTTTGGATGGTGAAAATTATCCCAATCTTTTTACTATTAGAAAATTCTCCTTAGTAGTAAATTTCTCCAATTATTTCTCCCAGGAACTCCTTCAATGGCCTTCTTCGACTCTCCTTCAATGATACTTTCTAATTATTCTTTGAAACTCCTTGAGACCTCTCCTAGATCTTCAATATTGTAGCTTGTATGGTATTCCAAATGATACCTTTCCTTCAACCTTATACTATGGAAGTGTTACAATGAGATATCCTTTTCTGATATATGAAATCTATTGCTACTAAAAATTAGAACAAGACCTTGCTAGTCCTTCTTCACACTATAAACTACAATATTCAATGGAGATCAGCACCCTCTAATATTTTAAAATTAGGAGTTATTTAATAGGACATTCTATGGGTCTCTCCAACTTCTTCAAGGTGAAGTATTCAAACTACAATGGAGATCATCAATCTCCTATCGTCACTGAGACTCTTCTATGGAGTCTCTTCTCAAATTTGTAATAAGGCTACTATGGTGTTTTATTCTTCTACACTATGCAGGTCTGCAATCTCTATCAATGGGAGATTTTCTATAGGCCTCCAAATATTTGATCTTCCATTTATTGATTTTGGTGTTGGATTTATTATAAAGAAGATATTCTTCCTAACTCTCTTATAGGAAGCTTCCCAAATTTCGTTAAATCTCCTTTTCCTAGAACAAAGTATTAGGATTGTAATGGAAGAAACCCTAAATCTAGATATGATTAATATTCACTAGTTGATTTGTCAATATAGTGGAATCTACACTAAGTCCTAGTCTTCACGAGTTTTCTTATAACCTTGTGGAAAGACTCTAGCCAACTATAATTTCCAAAAAAAATTGAAACTAGGATTTCTTGAATTCTCTCAATATCTCTTGTGGATTTCTCACTAAATCCTATCTGATCTACCATAGCTTTGATACCACTATTAGATTTTGATGGGATGGTAGTATAGGAAATGCAACCATAAAATATGAGGTAAGTAATCTAAGATAACTATAAACTAATGACACAATAATGTGTAGGAAAATAAGAAGATAAAATTCTACAACTAATTTAAAAATATACCACTAATGAAACTAATAAAAATAGTACAATGCTAAATAATGGAGGACATGAACACTCCATGAATAGATATAAAAGAATTATATTATACTATACTACACACTCTCTATATTCAATACTATATTGAAATTAGTTACTATGAGGTCTTTATATAGGGAAATTGATTCCTTGGCCCTTATAGATTTATTGGCCCTTACTTTACCTATATATCTTATGTACAAATGGACTCCTTGTACATTTACAACTTGCACATTGTGTTAGGATCCCATATCCTAACTCTATTTATCAATTATTATTAATAATATCATTAATTATTATATTAATAATAATATTAGATTTAGGATAGCTATAATAATTAATTATTAATTAAATTATTAATTAATTATTATATGAAGGATAGTATAGTTATAATAATTAACATATTAATTATTATGAACCATCATATTGAAGTGACGTAGGGTTAGGGTTAGGGTAGATATAAATCATTGTACAATTGATCATTTGAAGGTATCCAGGAATTATTAAAACATATATTTAATTGAAATCATTTGAGGGACCCCCTATCAATGAATAGTGATTCAAACCCTAAAGTGATTCTTTTTAATGTTATTTTATTCATTAATTTATTAACTATTTGCTAGAATATTTAGGGTTCTACCATATGTATCCAGAGCAAATGGTTATGGAAGGGCAAACCAACCCTAAAATGGTCGATGACACCCTCAAGGAATTCATCTAGGAGATTCACCAATGGATGGACCAATTTACTAAACAATTGTTAACGAGGCAGGAATTTGACCTAATAAAGGAAGTTGCAAGTGAAGAAATTACCCATGAAGAAAAAGAGAAAGTTGCATGTAAATAAATTGCTCCTAACCCTAATTTTTTTCCCTTCGGAGGATCTCATAGCCATGGAATTCCAAGTGGTACCTATTGCACTTCCAGAGAAAGAAAAAAATATTTCAAACAAAAAAAATTATGAACTAAAGTCGAGCAAAAGCACAACTTCCACAATGCAAAATTTTGGTTATCCAAACCCTAAAATTACAAAAAATTTAAAAGAAGTGTATGAGAAAGAAGAAAATAATACAAAACCTAAAAAAGGTTCAATACAAGAAATAATTACAGGTAGTTTGGAAATTTGGTATGGTGAGAATGCCCATTTTGCTTGGAATTCTTGTGCTACTGCAAGAGCATTTTTGAAATCTGCAGCTAAATCTAAATCAAATTCAGAAAATCACACAAGAAAATTCTCTTTAGAAACTGGTCAGCAACACTACAAAGGTTTACATAAAAATAATGATTTTAAATTACCCTATAAGAGAGATTCTTGGTCCCATGCACAATCTAGTGAAGTTGGAAATGTTTTACCTAATCAGGAAGGATCAAATTTTGGAACTGCACACCCTTGTCAAGTTAAGAGATGAGGAGTGGTGGAGGAAGTGGAGGAAGCAAAGGAGGAGCAAAAATGGCAGGCAGGAATTTTGAACCAATGGAAGGAGAAGATCTAGAGGTAGGGAAGAATGTTGTAGCTGGAAAGGAAAAGGATTCCCTGTTTGCTTAGTTTGAAAAGGCTAAAGGTACAGATACTCCAGATAAACCCTTATACAAAGGGTCCCACTGGGGTTCGAGAGCTGGCAACAAGGGCCCAACATTTTTAGAAATGTTGAAAGGGAAAAAGAAGGAGCCAATCAGTGAACTACTGCCCTTAATACTAAACAATAACAGGTTAACTACACCACTAGATATTATGGTAAGATTCTTGGATATGGAGGCATCATCCTTAGTTGGAAATTTTTTGGGAGGAAGGCCATACATTGAGACTATTCGCTCATGGGCCGCAACAAAGTGGAAAACTTTAGGAAGCTTAGAAATCATAGCCATTTCAAGAGGTTTTTTTATGATAAGACTCAACAACAAAGATGATGCAGAGCGCATTTTGATATGAGGACCCTAGTTTCTAGGAAGGCGTAGCCTCTTTCTGAGGAAATGGGGAGAGTATTTCAACCCTGAGAAGTAGAACATTAATATAGCACCCATTTGGGTCCTCTTACCAAACCTCCCAACCCATTTTTTTAATGAGTACTAGCTTAGTGGTATGGCAAAGATGATAGGAGAGCTCGTGGCAATAGACCATTCAACCCGAAAAAGGAATAGACTGACGCATGCCAATATCTATGTAAATTCAAACATGGATTATGATCTACCTTCTCAGGTGTAACTAGCATATGGAGATTTTCTAAGGATTCAGCTTGTGGAGTATGAGAACAAGTCGGTATTTTGTATCATGTGCAAAACCCAGGGCCACCTTCAAGTCCAATGTCTAACAATAATTGCAAACAAGGAAGCCATGAACGAAGGTTTTTTTGGGAAAGCTAATGGGAGAGGGATCCCAAAGTTTCAAGGACCGCGTCTTAAATTGGAAGGATATAGACAAGTTAAGAATAACTAAGCTGACCAAGCCAACACAGAACTAGAAAAAATCCAGGAGAAAGTAAAGCAACATAATGAGGGAGGAAAAAATCATAAGGTATGTAATAAAAATCCCAGCTTGAACATGTTTGATATCCTAGAATATCTAGAAGTTGAAAAAGAAAACAGTAAGGATGATACCATCAGTGTCAAGTTTCCTGAAACCCTAGACTCCCCATACAAATTGAGACCATCCATAGCTATGACAAAAAGCCCCAAAAGCTATGCTCAAAATGAAGAAAAATTGCCAGGCCATTTCAGTTTAAACATGGAAAAAATAGAGTCAAGAGTCGAAGTTGTGGAAACAAGAGCCAAGAATGTAGCTCCTAATCCGATAGTGGAGCAAATTATCCCTTATCAGATGAGCGCAACAGTAAAATGTTCCTTGAAGGAAAGCCCTCTGTTTAGGAACCAGATAGGAGAGGTGAACCAAAACAAGGTTGAGGATGAAAAGGGAATTGAAAACCCCCAAAATGAGGAAGAAGGTTCAAGCCCTAGACTATCACAGTATATACGCCCTCATTTTAGTCCAAAATAGACTAGAAGCACTACCAAGCCTCCGATATATTATGGAAGTGAAAGAAAGAAAGGGAGAATATCTACAACAAAGAACTATAGAATGAGAATCAATGAAGAAATTACAAACAAAAAGCAAATAACATTGTCACAGCAAGCTATTCTTGGCCAAGATAATAGCAAAATTGACAAACCCCCTTTGGATCAAGGAATGGGGTAGGGAAAAAATATCAAACAATCTAAATGAAGGTTCTCTCATGGAATGTGAGAGACCTAAAAGGCCCACCAAAACAAAAGATGGTAAAGTCTATAAGGAAGGATTGGAATCCTACTATTATTTTTCTTCAAGAAATCAAAACAGATGCGGCACAATAAGCACTTATAGCTAGAAGGATTTGGAAGCAAGGGGAAGTGGCCTTTCAACAGGCTAGAGGAGCATCTGGGGGCCTCACGATCTTATGGGATCCTATTAAAATAGAAGGAAGTATTATTCAGGAAAATGAAATAGTCTTAAGTGTATTATTTCATGATTTTGATACTAATAATAATTGGATTATGTCAAATGTTTATGTCCCCACATCTATCCAAGGTCGGTCTAAACTATGGGAGTTTTTGGGGCATTTGAGCCAAGATTTTAAAGACATTTCTTGGGTGATTGGGGGAGATTTCAATACCCCCCTTTACCCATATCATAAGAAGGGAGGATCTGGGTTACCCTCAAGGAGCATGGAGGACTTCAATGAATTCATTAACACAAATGAATTGATGGATGTAAGACTAAAAGGAGCCAAATTTACATGGATTAACAAGAGGATAGGAAGTCAGATGATTCAAGAAAGGTTGGAAAGGTTTTTTTTATCCAAGGAAGCTACAGCAATGTTTGGTGATTTAGCGTTACAAGCCCTTCCTAAATGTGCTTCAGACCATAATCTTATTCTATGGGAGGCATTTCAGGCTAACTCCTTTAAAAAGCCATTCAGATTTCGTCAATGTGGGTTAAACATCCGGAATTCAAGAAACAAATAGAGGAATGGTGGCAGCAGCCTATCCAAGGGAAGTGCTTCCTTCAAACTATCTCAAAAAATTAAGATGGTGAAAAACAACCTTAGAATATGGAATAAAGAAGTCTTTGGAAATATTTTTGAGAATAAGAGAGTAGTGGGGGAAAATTTGAGAATAATAGAAAGCAAAATCCAAAATGGAACCTATGATGAGGCGACAAATACTGAAGAGAAGGAAACCCTTTGTGAGTTTTATAATATTTTAGCTTGTGAAGAGATGTATTGGAGGTAGAAATCAAGGGCATTATGGCTAAAGGAAGGGGACTCTAATTAAAAAAATTTCCATGTTACCACATTGAGCAATAGAAGCAACAATAATATTAGAAATTTAACTAAGGTGGATGGATCCTCAACTCAAAACATTCAGGAGATCAGGAACGAGGCTATTAATTTTTTCAGTTCATTATTGGGTGAAGAACGGGCCTGTAATGCCCAAGCAAAGAACTCTCTCCTTCAATTCATTCCACAACTCATTGATGAAATGATTAACGATTCTCTTACAGTAGTTTTTTCAGATGAAGAGATCAAGGAGGCTTTGTTTAACATGGATCCTGACAAAGCTCCTAGGCCGGATGGGTTTTCACCGTGATTTTTCCAAGTTTATTGGGATATTGTTGGAGCAGAAGTTATTGCTGCAATCAAGGAGTTCCAAAGTTCAAATCATATTCCAAGGGGTTTCAATTCAAATTTCATTGCTTTGATCCCTAAATGCACAAACCCCAAGACTATGGCTGACTTTAGGCCGGTTAGCTTGTGTAATATATCCTATAAAATTGTTTCCAAAGTTTTAGCCAACCGTTTGAAGAAAGTTCTACTGGTTATCATTGATCCAAGTCAAGGAAGTTCTGTACAAAGAATATCAATCTTAGATGGAGTTATTACTGTTCATGAGGCTCTTCATACAACCGCTTAGACCAAAAAAGCAGTCATGGATTTAAATATAGACATGAACAAAGCTTATGACAGGATAAATTGGGAATTCCTAGAGGCAGTTTTATTAAAATTTGGCGTCAACATGAAATGGGTCAAGTTAATAAGAGAGTGTATTTCTAAGCATTGTTTTTTAGTTTTGGTTAATGGGTCTATAGCAGGTTTTTTTCAAAGCAAATGTGGTCTAAGACAAGGAGATCCCATAAGTCCTATGCTATTCATCATTGTAGCTGAGGCCTTGGGAAGAACCATTAAGGCAACAGTGGTAGCTGGACTCATATCAGGTATCAAGGCCACGTCGCTAACTACCCCGGTGACACATCAGCAATTTGTTGATGATACATTGCTACTGAATTTTGCTTCTGTGGTTGAGGTAAGAAGGATTAAAAATATTCTCATAATGTATGAAGAAGCGACTGGACAGAAAGTGAATTTTGATAAGAGCAAACTTTATTTTATCAATACCCCCATTCCTAGGAAAAATAACATAGCAAGGATCATGGAATGTCAGATTGCATCCCTTCCCATCTCCTATTTAGGTCTTCCCCTATTTATGGGGAAAACTGAAGGATCAATGTGGAACATAGTTCTAGAGAGGATCCAAAAAAAGCTAGCAGGTTGGAAAGGACATCTGTTATCTCAAGCAGGCAAAGTAGTTTTAACTATGGCTTCACTTCAAAGTATACCCGTTTACTTCCTATCAATATTCAGAGCTCCCAAAGAAGGTGTATCACAAAATTAAGCGACTTCAAAAAAAATTTCTGCTGGTCAGGGACTGAGGATAAGAAAAGGATCCATTTAGTAGGTTGGAACAAGGTTTGCAAACCTAAAGCTGATGGGGGGTTAGGATTGAGGAGAGTTGCTCATCTCAATACAACTCTGTTAGCCAAAAAAATGTGGTGGTTATTGCCTAAGGTCGATAATGAATGGACTGCCATAGTTAGGAGGAAAAACCTCCAAGGAGTGAACTTCCTTAATGACAACTTAGCAAGCAGGGGGTCTGCTTTTTGGCAGGCAATCCTCATGAGCAGGTATCTTGTCAAGAAAGGTCTTAGATGGATTCTAGGAAATGGGTAAATAATAGACTTTTGGAAGGATCGATGGGTGAGAGCTGAGGAGATATCCCAGAATCCTCGTTTGGATAGGATTCAAGAGCATATGGAGCAGCATATTGGGAAGAAGGTTGCAAATTATATGTAGCAGGATATAAATATCAACAGGTGTAAACACATCAGAGTATAGGGTTTTGAAGCAAAGTCTAAAGAGATTTATAACATTTTAACTGAACAAATTATTCCCTCTGGAGAGGATGAAGATCACATTGTTTGGGTTGAGACTGAAAGTGGTGACTTCACAGTTAAGTCTGCCTATAATTTGCTTCTCAATGTGGAAGGTCAATAATTTCAACCAAGTTTGGTTTGGATCAAAGGCTTAATTCCTAAAATATCCTTTTTTTCATGGCTGGTGATTCAAGGAAAAATCCTCACTATGGATAATATGTTTATCCAAAGGTATGGTTATTGCTAACTATTGCTACATGTGCAGGGCAGGATGGGAGACATCCCAACACTTGTTTCAGGAGTGTCCGATAGCGGAGTCCATTCTGGATGAACTCTTCCAAGCCTTTAGGATCTTGTGGGTTAAGCCTGCTCTTATATCCGAAGTGTTCCATCAATGGCCTCAACCCTTTGTTAGCCTAAAACTTAAGTACCTATGGAAAATCTGTTGGCATCATTTTCTTTGGAAGATTTGGCTAGAAAGGAACCATAGAGCCTTTAAGGATACCATTCACAACCCAAAAACCATCCTCAATAGGATTATTTTCTTTGCGAAAGAAAACCTTAGCACCTTAGTGGATGAGAACCACTCAATTCATCCCCAAGAAAAACAATTAGCTCGGGCCTTAGGTATTGAGGACAAACCTTCCATTCCTTTGCCCAATCCCAGAAATGGGATTTCTTGGGAGCCACCCCCCAGGGTTGGTTTAAACTAAATTTTTATGGTGCAACCAAGGAGAACTCGGGAAGAGCTGGAGCTGGAGGAATAATTAGGGATCATCAAGGAAATCTGGTCAAGGCCTTCGTTGAACCATTGGGAATCAGAACTAATAACGAAGTAGAAGCTAGAGCCCTTTGAAGAGGGTTGCAAGTAGCCCAAGAAACTCAAGGTAACTTGTTGATTGAAGGTGATTCTATGAACATTATCAACCTGTTAACCAATGGCAAAAAACCTCCATGGAGAATCGAGGGAGTCATCCATGAAGTGAGGATCCTTTTTGCGGCAAGATAGAATAGGAGGGCTCGTCACGTGTACCATGAGGCCAACAGGTCAGCTGACAAATTAGCCAACATAGGTGTTGATGTTGGTAGTTTGGTGACATGGACACAAGGTGTGCCACGTGAAGTGGAAAACATTATTAGTCATGAAAAGAAACCTACCCGTTAAGGAGAAAGATGAATGGGTGTTCTTTCCCCATGGAGCTGGTAATAACTATGGGTTTTCCCTTTAAATCATACCAAATTGGAAATGAAGGTACTAAGGTGTAAGCCTTGGAAAATTCCGACAGAGAATAGGAAATGGGCAAGCAACAGGTTTCACAAGTGCAAAGTTCCAAACTTCAATTCCTGTCAATGTAAGTAATGTTTACAGTTATGTTTAGGTATAGGTGTGCTTTGTTAGTAAGGTGTTGTAGGGGATTCAACACAATTTCTGGTAAGAAAGTTTCAAGGATGACTAGGATCTACAATCTCAGCAGAAGGCTGGATATGGTAAGAGGTTTTGGGTTAACCTGCAAAACTTGGTAATTAATGAAGACTTTTATTTACCAAAAAAAAAAATTGAGAGACTATATTCTTGAAAGTAGGTCACCTCCATGGCCACATCCTCTAAAAACATGACAAAAGCTTCGTCACCCATTACATGGTTGAATTTCAAAAATAAGAGTGGCTGCTAATTGATAAAATGATATGCCCACAATCATCCTTGTGTTCAGTCTCCAATTTTAGTGTACATTCTAGAGCAGGGAACATCATTTCCAATAATGATAGATTGTAGAACGAAGGCACCGATAGTCAGTTCCCATTCTCACTGGGCAAAATATGATGCAAAATAATGGCTTATGTTTAGGTCCAACCCCTCCCTCCTGCAAATACTTGCTTGAGATAACTTTTCTCTAAGTCTAGATTTAGGCTTATTATCTTTAGCAACATCTATGCCAATTTGAAAACATCTGATCGAAACTCTTCCATGATTTCGCTGTCACATACACCCATTAAAATTAGCCGCAAGTTTGGTTATAAGAAAAATTTAATGATTTGAGTTTCTTCTATATTGAATAATGTTCATGCGGTCTCCGATCTGTGTATACGTACATCACAACATAAAAAATAAAAAAATAAAAATTGCTTAAACTCCACTGTCAAATATAATTGGCTTGTGGTAGTTATTTATTCTCTACTCTTCGATGGTTTCTCATGAATAAATTAGACTTCGAATTCTCTGATGGTTTCTCACGTTCAGACCGTGCAACCTTGCGAAAGCCTTGGAAAATAGACCGAATCGGCGCTCCTCAGATTCGATCCTTAAAATGTTCTCTTCGTCTTCTTCGATGTCCACGTTAAGAACTCTGGACATGTCCTCCGCGGCTTGCTTGGCGTTATTAGCCACTAGCGCCGTGAAGCGGGCGGTCTCCAGCTTGATCATTTGCTAGTAGTACGTGACGAGAGCTAGAATTAGTATTCCACATTTTTACGTGAGAGTCTATGAGGACCATGACAACATGTTAATCACCTATTATTGTTGCCCTAAAGGCTAGTTTAAATTCCTACGAGGAGTTGTTATTCACAAGTTTATCTTGAGAAGATTAATTTCACGAAGCTTTTAGGAAGATATGTTAATTCACGTATTGGAAATCAATCGAATTTATAAGGTCACGTGGGATAAATCAACTTTAACAAATACTTATTTTTGGACCTAGCGAGCATCAATTTGTCCTTTTGGAAGCCTCTGGGCTCTTTGACAAGCCTGTTTATTATCGAAAGATATGGTTTAACCTTAATGTATAAAAGGGAAATTGAAAATTTGGATAACCGAAGACTTGGAAGAGCTTCATGCAATTGAATAGGGAAGAAATATTAAGTTTTCAAACTACAAGAGTAGGAGAAAAAATTCTTGCATAGAATCTGCACCACAAATTGAGCCATATTGATGGCGTTTAGATTTTGCTTGTGGTGAGATTCACACGGTAATGAATGTAGTTGGACAAGGGTATACCTGGTCTCCCATTGTGAAGATAGGAGGAAAATGAAAGTCACCATCTTATTGGAATGCATAATTATAATTCTGATAAAATTTAGCAAATATTTGAAATGGCATACCATCGATGGCAACTCTGAGAACCCAATATCTTGTACAACAACCATGGCAGTAACACTTTTGACGTACATGTCTACGCCCAACAATACTCCATCAAAAGTTATATTCATCTAGTTGTACATCCACACAACAAAGGAGGTTAAGCTATCCATTTAATATTTGGTAAGGAATACAGTGTAAGCGCCTTCTACAACAAATAAAAATGATTCACACTCAAGTGCAATCATTCATTGCAAAACTCCATCAGATCAAATAATTCAACTCCAATTAGAGAAAAACAAATGCAAGTAATGGGGATGACATTTGCAGCAAAGGCATTGTCCTTGACAAAAAAAAAATCCATGAGGTTTACACATGAACGAGTCAATATTTTGATCCACTAACTAGCAACAGGATACCCTCTACATTCATTCTTCCAAATGTCGTTATTCACTGCTCTTGCAACCACACCAGATACGTCAGATGAAGGAGAATCCACAGGTGGCAGAATTATATAGTTTAGAAAAGATAAGTAAAGCTCTTGTGAAAGATCATCATGAGCTGTGAAATTGTTTGACTGCTCATCAAACACCATTTGTTCACTGGCAGTTACTATGAGAGCATCTTTATTTGTAGTTACACTAGGTTGAATCAGAGATTCAGATTCAATCACATAAAAAAATTTCTATATACCACGTGAGATAACGTCTTGTAGATTTGCCTTCTATAAATGAAAAATTAGAACCAAATAAAAGAAAAAAAATTGACCTGGTCCTATTTGAAAAATTTATATAAAATGAGGACACGAACCAAAATGTGTTGCTGATAGTTTGAAAATTTAATATTTGTTAGTGAGTTGCCGACAAGACATTGTATGAAAACATATAAATACACCCCACTGTATCCACATGGAGAGTAGAGGTGATAAAGTCGTTCACCTAAAAAATTATGGAAATACTGAAATGGATATAACCTACCACAACATAACTTTACCAATAAGACCAATAACATCCAACACAATCAATGAGACATGCTATAATTTAAGACTGCCTGACAAACTTTTCTAGTATAAAATGGTTCAAGGACCAACATCAATGATATTACTGATTTTACACATGAAAAATGTGCACTAGAGGGCTTTTATGACGATAAGAAATACACACTCAACCAATGCCATTGGCACACCCCTGCTGAGCATATCGTAGATGGCAGGTGATATCCCTTAGAAGATGCATTTGCTGCTATACTGGGAGTATAACAGCTACCTTGTGTGTAATTAGTGCCTTGGTTATGTCAAAATTATGCTCTATAACTCTTTGACATGGCTGTCCACCTTAAATTGACCCAGAGGGTACGTAACATTAACTTGTAAATTTGGGATAGTAACTTCAGATCTGCTCGTTTCCTTGTGATCATTTTCTTCATTGTCTTGTGATCCAACCCCAACAATTCTGATACCTAAAGTCATGATATCTAGTGACATCCCCTCCTCCTGATCCATATTCTGAGTTGAAATCGTCCTTCCCCCTACCAACACCCAAATTCCAAGATAAGCCAATACGCATATAAATCAGCTTACTAGATTTCTTCACTAATTCATTAAACTGAATTTTGGTGGTTGAGAGTGAAGAAGGTTGATAAAAATTCAACTGATGAACTAAGATGAAATGGTGGATTTTTAATTCCCAACAAGATATCCTAAAATGGTCATATTTGTTCAGCGTTAGAAAGAATTCGGGAATGAAACAAAATCGATCATATTTGTTCAGCTTTAGAAAGAAATTCACTCTTATGAGGTGATGTTCAAATCGGACGGATAACAAGTGTTCAAATTTTTGAAATCCTAAAGGGAATGTCTCACAGCTTTGTACACAAATATTAACTGGCGGAGATAGGACATGCCAAATTTTGAACACGGCAGTGATTTCTCTAGACAATGATTGAATGGTGAACCTTACCACTATATTTCAATAATGCTATCATTGCTTTACAATTGGGACATCACCTAAATAAGATTACCTTCTCCATATGTGAAGAGTCATGCCACGAAAAGCTATACTGTATAATCATAACCAGAGTTGTTAAATAAATAAATCACAAAGGGATCTCATTGAATATGACCTCAAGTTGTTTTTACGGGTCATGCTAAAAATGTGTGTCCAACTCTACATGATGGATATCACGTGCACTTATCACAAAAAAAAAATGATTCGTACCTAAGAAATTACATGATCATACAAATATTCAGCTACATAATTAATATGATTGTCGCTGTAGCGACCCCGGGGAAGCGGCATGCCGGCCCCGCTGACCTTTCCTACTTGCGATTTAATTGAATCTATTAATGTTTTAAGCATGCATCTTAAATGAAAGGCGTAAAAGAAGACACAACCAGAATGCAAAGAAATAAATGAATGAATGCTCTTGTATTGATATTTCCATGGTCCGATTACATATAAATCCCTCTAAGGGATACCCTTCGTTTGATACATGATTTTACACAAGGAGGGCAGCAGATGTATAAAATATCCCCCTCGCACAGGGGTGGCGTGCTTATAAAAGGCTTCTCGGTGATGCACACGGAAATGTATGAGGGCTTACAGATGCCTCCTTCTCTGGGTCTGTTTCCTAGAGGGATCCTCTTGCTTCGTATGTTGTAGATGCACCTGTGGCCCTGTAAGCAATGAAACAACAACACACGCTTAGATGTCCGAGATTGCCTCCTCGTATGAGGTTGTTAGCAATGAATGAGCTCAATAAATGCAATGAAACTAGTACTATGCAAGTGAATAACTGAAATAAAGCTTATGCTAATGAAATAAAAGATAAAGCAAAATAGAATAAACTAACACCTAAAACCCTAGACTAGGTTACGGGCCACTGTCTAGGACAGCGGTCGCTAAGGTGAAATCTCTCTCTATTGATCCAATTGCTATGGGCTCAAGTATGCTACTAATGTTAAAATGATTACCTTATGTGTTCAGATTTACCCTCCAATCCGACAGAGCTCCGCTACAAGAGATGATCTCCAAGTCTCTAGAAGCTCTCCTCGATGATCCAACCTATTCAAAGTTTCGATGTATGATGTTCCCTCTCTCTGATTGAAATATTGATGAAATAAGGTCTCAGAAAGTCCCTTAATTGATCAAATAAGGTCCCCTAGTGCTTTTAGGTTTGCTCCTTATAAAGTGTGAAACCCTAGGTCTATGTTCAAAACCCTAGGATTGAATTCCTCATGCGTAGTGAATGTTAGCATGAGAAGATTTTGTCTTTTCTATGTTTAAAGACCAGTTAATTGAAGTCTAAATTCAGACTCAAGTCTTCCATGTGGACTGGTCATGAAGGGGAATGCAAAGTTACTCCCGCTCACCTTTATTGCATGCAGACTGCCACTTCCACCCTTGATTAGGCCTGTTTGTTGACAAAATGCTTTTTATGGCTTAGTCACTGTCATCTGTAGCGACTAAGATTTGGCCACTATCGATCTTGAGTGGCCAAGGTCCATTTGAGCTTGAGCGACAAGGTCCACCATTATAGTGGCTAAGCTTGAATGGGCCTAGAATTCCCTAGATGAGTGGTGAGGACCACTTTTGATACTTGGAAAGTCCAAGGTTTAGTCACATGGCCTATGAATGTGCCTATGTAAGTAGTTCTCCTAAACATGACATGTTTTAGGTGTCTACAGATGCCCCTTTTTGTGATGCACTGTGTGGAAAACACAACGCTGAGCAAAAACATAGACTGATCTATTTGTAGGGTGTATGATGATCAGTAGTCTGATCAATGCTGGATGGCCCAATCACGCAAGATGGTGCGCATCCTTTGAATCATTGCTTCAATATTTGGAAGGCTTAACTTAGCTCAGTGGCTTGCACATGTTCGATTGCACTCATTCCTCAGACTCAATCGGGTAGCTTCAGCTGCTACAATCAGTTCCGACCGGTAGGAGAGCTACAAATTGATAATGTCATAGTTTGCTTATGACCCCAACAAACAAAGGGGAACTTTGTAATTGTTGTATGCAATGATTCATAGGACGAACATGATTTTGATATGATCAAGTGATCTTTTGTTGATTTTGACTATGATTATTTTGAATATTTGAACTACCTCCTCACACAATGAATTGGTGAGGAAATGACAATGAATAAAGCGACAAGTCGCTTGACCAATATGACTAATTTGGTCCCTTTCTAGCATTTGTTCTTTTAATGGGCGAGACCCCCATCCAAGTGTGATTCCAATTGTTTATGACAATCATCCATCCCTATCCCGGGGAGCAGTCTGGCTATCAATAGCCTTCTTAGGGAGTTAGGAGGAGTGATTCTATTTATGCTCATATTGTATCACTTTGGCTCAATGTTTTTGATGTCATAAGGGAATTAGGATGATTCTATCGCACCCGTGGAGCAGTTCGACCATCTTGGTCTTCTTTGGGATTGAAGGAGGCCCATCGTAATTCCTAAATGAATGTTTTGCCCCGAGTAGTCTTATGGTAACTTACTCATCTCATCGAATTGCATGGAGTGCAAGTCGCTGCAATCACTGAGTCGATAGAGTAAGTAACTGAATACGAGGCTTACTCAAGAATTTGCTTTTATGTGAATTTTTTTGTTATTTTGATCATTATGATGACCATGAGCCATCAAAATGTGCTTATTTGATGTTTTTGTTGCTTCTCATGGAGAGAACTCTGCTAGTTTTTGCCTAGGATCTTGGCCGTTGTCAGGTCCAACGACCCCCAAATGCCTGGTCATGGCCGCTCTCATCTTGAGCGGCCAAGAAATGTGGGTCGCTAACGACAGCAACGGCCAAGGCAAAATTAGGGTAATATAAAAATGAACTAGGGTTTTGACTTTTCACTTTCATTAGCTGTCAGTTTTGCTTTTCAGAACTTTTGGAGTGAAAGTGACCTTTGCAACTTGGAGTGCTTCTACGACTTGGAGAATCATGGTTATGCAGGGGAGAGGTGTCATCGAGCGGAGGAGCCGGAGCTTCTCGGGTACTCTCCTAAACCTTAACCTTGCTTGTTTTTGTTTGGGTAAAAATGAACCACATTAAGTAATCGACAAATGAACCTCATTAAGCTCATTGGTAATGAATTAAACCCGTAGTTAGGCTTAGCTTAGAATTTAATGTGGTGGGCTTGTCCCCATTTTTTGTTTTGTTATATTTTTTTGGTGTTTCTGGCCTAGGGTAGATGCTACTATCACGTTGCCCATTGGCCGTTGTTGATTAGAGTGGCCAAAATGGCCTACAACTTGGTCGTTGTCACTGGTAGCGACCAATTTGAATCCCAACGGTCGAAAATCTGACCATTGGAGCTTGGCCGCTCTCAGCTTCAATGGCCGATTTTTGGCCGTTGTAGGCGACAATGGCCAAGAACCCTTTAGGAAATTTTTTATTTTTCTGTGCATGATTAACTATTTTTTTTTAATTTTTGACTTGCTTTTGAATTTTTCTGCATGATTAGGTGCCTTTATTGCTCTTTTTCTTAGCCTTTCAGACTAGCCTATCATTATTTGCACCATTTTCATGTTTTATTATGATTTATGCCTTAGATGCATTGTAGTTATGCTTTATTTTTCCTTTGCTATTAGATTCTCACTGCTCGGGCTCAGGACCCAAAGCTCATGAATGACCTTCTACCCCTCTTGGATGATATAGACTGGGCCTGGCTCAAGGCCCGTGGGCTCTAGTATGTCACTAGGCTACCTCACATCATGTCAGATCAGGCCTACCTTATGGCTTTGGTCCATCGGTGGGACCCTCGAACCAACACCTTCCACCTTCCTACCGACGAGATGACTATTATGTCGGAGGATGTGTATAGGATTTTTTGGCTTCCTTTTGATGGAGTGGCCATTGTCTCTTTGACCACTAATGATCGTGATGTTGTCTTTCTTCGAGTGTTTGGAGGGCGCTCTACGGAGGCCTTCAGGGACACCAAGTCTGGAGGAGTGTCTATCTCGTAGTGGTATGAGGAGAAGGTCTTCTCTGAGAGGCATGTAGTGTTGTTGATGGTTATCAGCAACATCTTGATCCTAGATTGCTCAAGCTTGAGGTTCCCATGGAACCTCCTTGCGATGGTTCAGGACCTGATGGACAATGAGGCACCCATCATCTATGCATGGGGGAGGTCCTTGTTGGCCTAGTGCTATGATGAGTTGTACCATATCCATCGATGAGGTCGCATCGACATTGCTTGTAGCTTGCTCTTACAGGTTTGGGGATGGGAGCACATCAAGGTAGATCACCCTAGAGGGCTTCCTACCGAGATTACAGTCATAGAGGAGTGGATGTAGTGCTATGCTACTAGATGGGCTCGAGGGCGTGAGGGGTGCAAGAGCCATCCTCATGTAGGGGAGCTTTCCCACTACACTGCTACTTTTATTGAGTTGAAGGCTGGAGATGTCATGTGGTGGCCATATCACGAGTGCCCGGCTTGGGATGATCCTACTAGTTTTATAGCTAGGATGCGGCATGAGCGGTGGCTCATTGACCACAAGGTTGGCATCCAAGAGCATTTATTCTACTCCCGAGTTCTTCTTCAGTACGGGTTACAGTAGGATGTTCCTCTTGTTCTATTTGTATACAGGCACCTCACAATAGAGGGAGATCTTCCTCCATCATGGATCACAGAGCTATCAGATGAGGAGGATGCCCCAACGGTTGCCCCAAGAGTTGTTGGGGGAGTTACAGAGGTATTTGCTTAGTGGTGGGGGGATCAGATGTGGCATGGTGATGGTAGCTTAGGTCATGAGGATGATGGTAGAGGTGATGGTGCAGATCCGATAGGGCGTAGAGTTTGAGCCAAGACTGAGGCATGGGGCCAGCCAGTAGAGCAGGTGGTAGTGGAGGAGCAGGAGGCTCCTAAGGAGGATGAGGAGGAGCTAGAGCTCGAGGAGAGAGATTCTCCTTTGAGAGCATAGTTGCATGAGGTCGAGGTTGAGCTCCAGTCGACCAAGATCTAGGTACAATAGTGAGATGCTACCATAGCATAGTGGGATGCCACCATAGAGCATCTCACGCTATAGATCTAGGATTTGCAGGCTACTATCGAGGGTGGTGCTGCTAGGATGCAGTTTGTTGTTCCTCCTACTCCATAGGGTGATACCGGGGTAGATCCAGGGATAGGCTTAGGGGTAGAGGTTCTACGCTTGTAAGCATTGCTAGATGAGTACGAGGGGTAGATCCAAGGGCAGGTTGGTCACATATAGCCTCTCTCCAGATGCAGCTCAAGAGGCATAGGATTGTCCCTAGGGAGGCACCAGGTGTAGGTGGCTCATAGGTCAGTAGGTGCTCCACCTCTGGGTAGTCTTCCATCCATCCTAGCCAGAGGACTCGGACTCACACAGAGAGACCAGTAGGGTCACATCACTCTACGCATGACACAACCATAGGGGGAGGTGATGCTAGGGGTACAAGCCCTATGTTTGACTGATGATGCACTTTGATTTATCATTTTTGAGGTCTGCCTGACCTATATGACTGTAGCCTATGGGTGATTTTGTACATCCATACTTTTGACACACATATTTATATGACCTCTTTATGTTCTGACTCATTATGTGTATCATTTATTGCTCATGTTTTTGTTGTTATTTGTTTTATGATGAGATGTGATGATGGCATTATGATGATTTGATGTATATGATAGATGATAGATGATATTTATGATGATGTGGATGTTTATATGGGTGTTTATGTAGATGAGATATGATCTAACTATTGTGATATGATGTGATGTATCATGTAGTGATCTAATGATGGATTTTATGATTTTTAGATATGCAAATTATGATGTGATTTTTAGATGTGAATGGATGAGTTATGATTTATGTATTTATGGATGCAATGTCTATTGTTAAATGCATGTTTGATTTTGATTTCATTGTGTGCATCTAACTTATGCGATGATATGGTGCATGTAATATGTAATACATTATGTATGTGATGTATGCAATGTGTAATCTAATGTGAATGAACTTGTATGTTTTAATCACTTAAAACACAAGGAATGCATATGCTATGATTTTGACAATCTAATGGGTGATACCACAGAAAGTATAACAACCATGAATGTTTAATAATCATTCTAATAATAAGAATTAATTATTTTAAACCATCCATATGTGCGATGTAATGATGTGGAATGAATGTATTTTCTGGATAAGCTTCTGTAATTTAAAAGATATAAAATAATCAGTGGCCGTCTAAATATCATTTCTGACATATGATCGATTTTTAGTTTATTTTATTAATACCCCCTAATTTATAGAAGCTTATAAAGAAAGTTGATGATGTGATTTATGATATGTTTTGTTGCTATGTAGGAATTTTTGAGGTTTTTCCCTAGAGACTTCAAACACTCTAGTTACCCTATCAACAGTTATGTACTGACCATACAAGACTTTTGAAAAGCAAGGCTTTTCACCATGTACCTGGATATTCATTCTCTCTGTGTGTGCACATGAATATATTTAGATAGAGCTCAGGCATTTCCTCCGATGTCAGGCAGGATTATTTCAGCCCATTGCTAAGATCGGGGATCCTCGAGAGTTCATCTTATCCTTATGTTGGACTTAGTTGGACTATACCACTAGGCAGTATTGGGTTACCTAAGCTAGCTCATCCACATTCAAACATTGGTCTACACAAATGCCAGAAGCTTATGTAATAGACATATCATCATGCGTAAGGATTTCTCCTTCCAGTTTTGTATGATGTTGAGAATTCCAAGGATTCAAGCTCCATTCCCTTCTTTTCTTCATTTCATTTGGGGTACTTGCTCATGTGTAGTGATGAGAATCACTATTTATTTTGATTGATTTTTTTCTTGAGCAAGGGACCTATGTAGTGATGATAATCACTATTTGCTTTGAACTATGACTTTGAAAACTGGGTTTTGAATTTGTGCTTTGTTTCAGGATTTTTGCTTGTTTTAATGAAAGCAAGGGATTTATGCAGTGATGATAATCACTCATTTTTGGGTAGGGTGGAACTTGTCCTTTTGCCAATTCTCAGCACCTTTAAACCGGTTGCACAAGGGGATAAGCAAGGAAGATCCTTTTTGCTTAAGGTAACCTAGACCACTTTTGCAGTTTTCATCTTTCCCTTGTACCAACTAGGATTTTAGTGTTTCAATTAGTGATGGGATCCTGAATATCCAAGGTTTTACCACAATTAGACCTTACTCTCTACTGATCAAGGTGGCTTTCTACAAAAGCTGATAAGACCACTAGATATGGTTGAATGACTAGGAAACCTCAGTATATTTCTTATAGCAACATGAAATGGTTGTGTTGAGAAACACAATTACTCACATGGATGCATGGATGAAGGTGGATTTGATTATTGTGATTGAGATACAAACTGTGGCATCATTTGTAAGAATGTGATCATAACATATGTGAATGCAATGGATATGTATGTTATAATGAAATGCAACTATGTGGGTGCAGATGTAAGATGCAAATATTTTGTATTTTTTATTTTTGCATTGTTTTTTATATTTTTGATTGACTTTTTTTTTTAGCAAAGGGCTTTAAGATGCCTTTGGAGCATTTTTGATTGATTTGACCAAAGGGCTTTAAGATGCCTTTGGAGTCTTTTTATTATGATTTGACCAAAGGGCTTTAAGATGCCTTTGGAGCATTTTTTATGATTTGACCAAAGGGCTTAAAGATGCCTTTGGAGCTTTTTATGATTTGACCAAAGGGCTTAAATATGCCTTTGGAGATTTTTGATTGATTTGACCAAAGGGCTTTAAGATGCCTTTGGAGCCTTTTTGTGATTGATTTGACCAAAGGGCTTTAAGATGCCTTTGGAGCATTTTTATGATGATTTGACCAAAGGGCTTTAAGATGCCTTTGGAGCCTTTTTGATTGATTTGACCAAAGGGCTTAAAGATGCCTTTAGATAATTTTTATGATGATTTACCATGTTTTTGACTTTATGAATATTTGAATGTTTTTTATTTTATGAATATTTGAATGTTTTTTAGATTTTATGAATATTTGAATGTTTTTGATTTTATGAATATTTGAATGTTTTTTATTTTATGAATATTTGAATGTTTTTGATTTTATGAATATTTGAATGTTTTTTTATTTTATGAATATTTGAATGTTTTTTATTTTATGAATATTTGAATGTTTTTGATTTTATGAATATTTGAATGTTTTTATTTTATGAATATTTGAATGTTTTTTATTTTATGAATATTTGAATGTTTTTTATTTTATGAATGAAATACCTTCAAATGAATGATGTTGAGAGGTTCAGGCTCTTCAACCCCATCCAATGATGTAAGGCGATATGCTCCAGGTCCAACCCTTTCTAAAATTATGTAGGGGCCTATCCAGTTTACCATAAATTTGTCTCGCAAGTGCGGCGGTAGGTTTGAGTTCTATTGGTTTTCTTTGAGCACAAGATCCCCAACTTTGAATTCCCTCAAATGGACTTTACTATTGTATGCTCGTGCAAGGCGGTTCTGATAAATGCAGAGATGCTCCAAGGCATTGACTCGATATTCATCAAGAAGCGTTAGTTGATCAAGGTGGCCTTGTCATGCGGTGTCATCATCTATGAAATCTTTCAAGGCTACTCTCAATGTTGGAATTTCCAATTCTAAGGGCATGATGGCCTCAGTGCCATATACAAGTGAAAATGGTGTTGCCCTAGTGGGCATCCACACACTAGTCCTGTATGCCCATAATGCGAGAGGCAATTGCAAGTGCCAATCCTTATGATTATCCTTCACCATCTTCCTCAAGATGGAGACAATGGTCTTGTTTGAGGCTTCTGCTTGCCCATTTGCTTGCAGATAATATGGTGTTGAAAAACTATGTTGAATATGGTATTTGTTCATTAAAGCACACACATTTTTGTTCTTGAAATATGGTCCATTATCCGATATTATCTTCGAAGGGACCCCAAAATGACTTATGATATTGTGGAGTATAAACTCCGCAATCCTTGGTCTAGTTGTTGATGTTAAGGGGATCACTTCGACCCATTTGGTGAAATACTTTGTGGTCATTATGATGAATGTGTGTCGGCCTGAATATGGGGGAGAGATTTTCCCAATCAAGTCTAGTCCCCACTACGAGAAGGGCCATGCTACCTGGATGGGTTGCAAGGCTTGTGATGGCAAGTGCGTGAGATTTGCATGATGTTGACACTTGACGCATCTCTTGACATACTCACAATAATATTTTTCCATAGTGGGCCAATAGTAACCCATTCTCAAGATGCACTTAACGATGGCCATGCCACTGAAGTGGCCACCACACGTACCATCATGAGCTTGTAAAATTGCCCAAGATGCTTCCTGGGGCTCAAGACAATGAAGGAGCACTCCATCATAGCCTCGTCTATAAAGGATATCTCCTAGAAAAATGTATTTTGTCATATTTTGTTTAAATGTTCATATTTCGGCATGCGACAAGCCTTGTGGTACCATTCCAAGCTTCAGGAAGTCCCACAATTGGGATAGCCAATCCTGATAAGCCACAACTTCTATGGATAAAACGACATGTTCTTCTTGTGATCCAGCATTTGTGAACACAGATTGGGAAACAATCCTGTGATGAATGGTTGTTCCACACTCTGTAGGACCTTGAGATATCAAATATTCCCAAGGGGCCATTTGCAAGAAAGCTCTAACTTTGAAGGACCAATCCTGATTTGGTTCATTTTGGATCATGTTGACTGACTCTAGGTTGTCAATAACCTCATGTTGTATTGCTAAAAATATGAGCACTTTCACATGAATGGTTGTGAAATCATAAGATGGATTCTGAGGGATTAAGGATCCCAAATATGCCATGGTGTCTGCAAATATTGTTTGACGTACGAGGGATTGCCTCGATGTCATACCATTCTAGTCGGGCTAGATAAGTGTCAACAAGTTCCTTATAAGCTTTCAGGAGTGGGCACCTACATTGGAATAGGCCTTTGACTTGGTTTACTATGAGCAAGGAGTCACCAAATATGTTCAATATTTTAATGCCCATTGCTACGGTTGTCTAAAGTCCCAAGATCAGGGCCTCATACTCTATGTTGTTATTTGTGCAAGGGAAGTCTAGTTTGAATGATAAGGGCAATGGAGCACCTATGGTGTGATAAAGACTATCCCTACTATGCCCCCTTGCTCACATTTTGAACCATCGAAGAACAATGCCATGTCTCTTTCTTTCTCAGGTTCTTCGAGTTTCGATGGGTCTGATAATTCTAAGACTGCATCATCAGGCAACTCTATGGTGAGAGGCTCATTCTCCTGGAGAGGTGCCTCTGCTAATTGATCTACTATGACTTGTCCCTTGATGGACTTTTGGCTTATGAACTCTAGATCAAATTATGTCAATAGCATGATCCACTTTGTCATACGTGTATTGTGATATGTCTTGTTCATCATGTACTGCAAAGGATTTTGTTTGGATATAACGTAGGTCGTATGGCTCAACATGTAGTGTCACAACTTTTTGGTTGCAAAGACCACTGCTAAGCATAACTTTTCTACGTACGCATATCCCATCTCGTAACTCACCAAGGTGCGACTAATGTAATATACGACTTGCTCTTTGTTTTGTGCTTTTTTTGGGCTAACATGGTGCCCAAAGCAAAATCAGTAGCCGATATGTATAGCAAGAATGGTATGTCTGGCCTTGGTGGAGCCAATACTAGCGGTGTTGCCAGGTATGTTTTGATCTCTGCAAAGGCTTGTTGGCACTCTTCATCCCAATGAAATGGGACATCCTTGCATAGCAATTGGTTCATGGGTCAACACTTGTTTGATAATTGAGCGATGAACCATTTGATTGATGCTACCTTGCCTTGTAGGCTTCTCAACTCCCTAATGTTGGTAGGGGTGGCCATTTCCAATATAGCCTTTACTTTTGTAGGATCGACTTCGATGCCTCTCTTTGAAATGATGAATCCTAAGAGCTTACCAGAAGTTACGCCAAACACACACTTCTTAGGATTCAATATGACATTGTGTTCAATGAGGCGATCGAAGACCTTTGTAAGGACTTGAGCATGCTCTTGTCACAATAAATATTTGGCTAGCAAGTCATCCATGTAGTCTTCCAAGATTGTGTGCATGTAATCATGGAATATGTATGTCATGGCCCATTGGTATGTGGCACCAACATTCTTAAGACCAAATGGCATCACTTTGTAACAGAAAATTCCCCATGGAGTAATGAAAGCAGTCTTGTGTTGGTCTTCAGGTTTAATCTGGATTTGATTGTATCCAAAAAAACCATCCATTAAGGAGAGCATCTCATGACCTGTGGTGGCATCAACAAGAGCATCTATGTTTGGCAATAGGAATGAATCCTTTGGAGTTGCCCTATTCAAGTCTCTAAAATCTGTGCAAATGTGCACTCTTCCATCGGGTTTTCCCATGGGCACCATGTTTGAGACCCATTTAGGATAGTCGATGGGAACTATGAAAATCGCCTCCAATAGTTTTTGCAATTCATTCTTCACCATCAAAGCGATGGTTGGATGCATTTTCCTCAACTTTTGCTTGACTGGCTTCTTTAGGGGATCCAATGAGAGGTTGTGGACCACTAACTTTGGATCAATTCCTGGCATGTCTTTGTAAGTCCAAGAAAAAATATTTGGCCTCTCTTTAAGGAGAGGGATTATGATGGCTTGTTCCTCTAGAGATAGACTTTCTCCAAACTTGACTTTCTTTGGTTGAGTAGGATCATCACTGATGTCCACCTCAAAAGTCGTTTCTATAGCCATATGTGACCCATCCTCCAACTGGTGGGGCGTGGGTATCAAGTGAATGTCATCGATGGGATTTATAGGTCCTACTGACTCAGGATCCAAACCAACATGGAACACATCATATGCACAACCTGCTACAAAATGGAATGGTTGTAACATCTCTTCATTAGATAAAATATCCTCAAGCTCTATGGGTGAATCAGCGTGATCCCAATCAATAGCCTTCGTATCAATACACAATGGTTTTGTGGGATCGGCTGGGTTATGAAGTGGAGTGGTCAAATCAATGGAGATTGTATTGATGGATGGAATGAAATCTCTAGGACCACATGGGTGGAATCTTGCCTCAGAGGTTTCCCTTCCATACTCACGATGAGGCTCTAGAGGAAAAGGAATCTCTGGATCTGACCTATGAGTAGGATGGATAATAGGATCATTGGGCTCTAACCGCTCTCTGAATATAGGTGGAGGGGGATTGACCATCTGGTGAATGGTAGCTAAGTCAACAAGTCTCCCTAAAAACTGCAAATGAGGGTCTATGGCATGAAGTGTGTGCATATCTCGACTAATGCATTAACTTGATACAAATGGTGAGGCCCAAGATAAGCCATCTCGGTTTCATCCTCAAAGTCATCATCACTTATCCAAAAACCATTAGCATTGGTATGCGGCCCCAAGACAAGAGGCTCATGTCTTGACCCTAAGTAGGCCATCTCTATCTCATCTTCATATTCTTCATCACTTATGAAGAAACCATTTGCATTAGTCTCTTGACCCAAGATTTTAGGCCAATACCTTGATCCTAGATAGGCTCTCTCTGTTGAATCCTCTGACTCATAGCCACTCTCATCCGATATGTATCCACTCTCATTGTGGATGGACCAAGTAAATATTTGTAAATAGTGAGGCCCATGATAGGCCAAGCCCTCTTGTGCTTCATCATCACTTGCCACATACCCATTTTCTTCTTGCTCTTCATCCCATGAGTTGTATCCTACTGGGATGGCATCTATTGTGAGTCTTGGATGATAAATTTTGGGTGGTGGTATGTTCACCACGACCACTTGCCTATTGCTCATAAGTCTTGAACTTAGTGGGTGATAAGGAATAAAATCGATGTCTTCTCCTAACCCCAAGCTCAATATATCCAAGGCTGCTACTAGAGAGTCATCTTGACCTCTGATGTGATAGCCTAACCCAAACCTATCAATGGGAAGCTGGTATTGTGGATCGTATGGCCGCCTTTGCCCTTGCTCATATATACCAAGATCGTAACCATGCCAATGACAATGTTCAAAGTAGCTTAGAGCAAACTCTGGATTAGAGAGGTAATGAACATTAATAGTGAATAATTCATCATTGTCCTCTTCTACATCGATAGACTTATGGGCATAGTCTAGTCCAGCATAGACAAAGTTTGTCTAGTTGGGAGGGATTCCAAGCGAAACCATTGTTCCCACTGGTGGTCTTAAGTCTTTTGGTCATCCCATGTCTTGTGCAGACTCTATTATGGGCATGAATGTTATGTTCTACACAAGGTATTCTCCTATCCCTGTACTTTCCAAGTGTATAGTCGCATGCAAGGTGGATGACCCCATGGATGACACTGGAAAAGCGGGGTGGTAGTCATTGTCTTCGACTTGATCTTGGAGATCTTCTTCTTCCATGGGACTTGGACCTTTCTTAATGGCTATGGTTAGCACTTCCTTGAGCTTCCTTTCCTCACCCATGGGCGTCTTTAGCTTCTGATTATCTTTTGGCTTAGACATTGATGGTTTCTTAGAAGCATTAGTCATGTTGGGCGCTAAATGAGGTGTTGATGTAGATGGGTCCTTTTGCAACCCTTTGTCTTTATCATTCAATTGCATAGCCAGAGATGAAGGTCCAACGTACAAGTGGGAAGAGGGAATCATAAACTCTCCTAGACAATCCACTTGATGGACATATTTTAATGGATCGTCATCAACCAACACCATGTAGACTTTGTTTTTTTTTGGTAAATTAATAATTTTATTAAAAAATAGGGCATTTGAAAGGTGCCCCAATGCCTTGTACATCAAAGGAGCAAAAAGGAGCAGACGAAAAGGAACCACAAAACTGCTTGCTGAAACAAAAAATTACAACCTCAAACTAAAAGGAGCAAAAAGAAGCAGCCTTTGACAAAAAGGAACAGAGAGAAACAGGCAGAAAGATGACAGAACCCAAAAAGAAGCGATCCTCCACCACAGAGGAACTCAAAAAGAAGTGATCCTCCACCATAGAGGAACCCAAAAATAGAGGAAAAGCCTTCAGCCATCAAGGGGAATGTCCATCTGCATGAGAGATGAAGCAGCACCTTCCAGGCCAGCGTCTTTTGCATCTATTTTTGAAATCTCTTTAGTACTATCCTTAAGGATAGTGGTACAAGCATCCTTAGCGATCTCCATTACATCTTCATCATTGACAACATCTTTGATGTCAATTTTGGTATCAAAGGATACCTCAGCATCGGCCAAGACTGGAACATTATCAAAATTGTCACAGAAAAACAAGAGGCTTAGTGCATGGCGCTATTCTTTGAGAGTTGATATCGCCTTTCCAATGGCCAAATGAGCAGTTTCAAGATGATCAATGGTGGCTGAAGTTGCATGCACAACCAACTTGTGAAGATACCTTTCAACTAGGTCAGGAGAATTAGACTTATCCTTTGGAGTTTTTACAGAGGTGGACGGAGGGGTTTTGGCAATTTCTTTGTGTTTCAGCCTCTGGGAACTACGGATAGGGGTCATTTCAACTTTGGCCTTCTTCCTGGCGGAAAAATCAGAAAAGGATTTACCCCCTTTGTCTTTTCTTTTGGATCTGGTATTTTTTGGACTCGGGGTTGAGGAAGAATTCTCTTCCTCAGACTCAGGGGCAGGGAGGTTACCTGAAGGGAAATGCAGAAGGAGGAACTTGTATAGGACTTTAAAAAGACCCTGGTGACAAGGTTTGGCCTCATATTTCTTGGAACGATTGGTAGTGATAGTATAGTCCATGGACCAGAATAAGGCGGTAGGAATGTTCATCATTTTTGAGTCCCGAAAGTGATTTACAAAGGCTAGATGATAACAACATAGTTGGGACTCGGGGTTGTCACAAGTAAAATATTGCATTATTGGCTTTAAAATTTCTTTCCAGGGCATTGACAAGTGATGACGAAACAAACCTTTTTTTACCTTCTTGTGGATAGGTGAATTTTTTTGAAGTGTGTCAACTCCGCCTCCCAGTTGTGCTTGTTTCTTCTGATAACTTTTCCGTCCAAATCTTGCCCCGTCAGGTCCGCCAACAACTCGAAGGAAATCTGGAACTGGATGCCATGGATGGAAACAAAGCCATTGTCCCAAGTTGTCATGAAAGCCTTAGTAACCTCCTCATCCACACCGTAGAACATGTTGAAGAAATCAATGATTCCTTTTTTATCTTTAAACATATCAGTGGAAATAGAATCCAGTTCAAGAGTCTCAGGCTCAATGAAAACAACTTTCCCTTCCTTCATGGTTGCAAAAGGAATTAAGGAAGGAAAGAAATTGAAGGTAAAAAAACACAGGCCCAAAGGAACAGAGACAGAAATATGCATCCACTGATAAAGCCACAACAAGAATAAATAGAAAGTAATGCTTGGCCAAAAAGGAAAAAACTGCCAGAAAGGATAAGATTGGTTAGGGCAGTAGGCACGACACAAAAAAGGGTGATAAAGGTGGGTAGGAGCAATAGGGAAAAACACCATCCCATGGAAAATGGAGCTTCTGGTAATACTCATGCAATGAAGCCAATGACAAAAGTAGGCACGATAACCAGAAAGGATTGGGATGCTCATCCTAGGAGGCCTCGGGAGAATGCGAAAGACAAAGCATTGAGAGAGGGTTCTCAAAAAGGCAAAAGGACAAACATCATTCCACACGAGAAAGAGATGATTTAAAAATAAGGTGGACCTAACATCGGGATTCCTCATGGAAACAATTATCAAAAAAGAAGGGGCATATATGAGAGGCGGCGGAGAACTTGGAAATATAAACATAGAACCCCTTTTCAAAGAAAGATAATGCAAATGATGAATAAAATCTCCATTTTGGATTTTTTTTGGACTTTGGACATGGACCCAATGAATCATGGAAAAAAGGGAATCTTGGGCAATGGAAGAATCAAGGATTTCAAGATTCATCACGACTGATAGTATTTTGATCACATTTGACCAGCTCGACAACTTCATTGGGGAGGACATCCATCCAAGTCATCAATCCTTGTACATTAACGCCAATGTTGGCCAATTTTTCAGCCATAGAATTGCCCTCCCTGAAAGTGTGTTGAACCACAACATTGACTTGTTGGCGAAGAATTTGCTTGCTTTCTTCAACAAGATTCCTGATCCTCCAACTATTGGGTTTGGAGGTTTTTAGGTAATTAATGATATTAAGAGAATCTCCTTCAACAATAACTTTTTTGGGAATATCTTTTAAGAACTGAAGACCTCTCCACACCACTTTAGCTTCAGTAGAATGATTGGACAAGATTCCTAATGGTTCAAAAAAGGCAAAAATGGAATTGCCAAGATGATCACGGAGGATTCCTCCAGCTCCTACGATGCCAGGATTACCTTTTGTAGCACCATAAAAATTAAGCTTAACCCACCCCACTGGAGGAGGCTGCCATTTAATGTTGGTCCTAGATGAGGAATGATTAGCAGGGCTTGGGATATCAATGAAAATATTACAAGAATTCAGGATAACCTTCTCAAAAGGTGAACAAGGAAAAGGATCAAAAGGAGCAGCAAGGGCATTCTCCTTAGCATAAAGGATAATTTTACTAGCAACAATGTTGGCATCCAAGGCTTTCATGTCAAAAATTCTTTTATTGCATTCTAGCCATATTTTCCAAAGGAAATGTTGCAAACAAAACTTCCAAAGTCCTCTGAGCATAGGATTTTTGAAAGGATTTGGCCACTATTGGAACAAGTCGACAATGGAAGGAGGGCAGGCCCAAGCGATCTTGAAAGTGAGGAAAAGTTTGTTAATCACCATTCTTGAGAAGGAACAAAATAAGAAAAGGTGAGAGGTAGATTCCCAATCAGAGAGGCAAAGATGGCATCTGTTAGGCAAAAGAATGCCCCTTTTTATGAGGTTTTCCATAGTTAGGATGCGATCTTGGATGCATAACCAAGAAAAGGAGGTAATATTGGGGATCAAATATTTGGTCCAAACAAGCTTGAATGGGATAGGATTTTCAATAATGTTGAGAGAGAGCAAATAGGTTGACTTGACAGTAAAATCTCCAGAATCAGTAGGTTCCCAAATAGGACAATCAGGTTGGTCATTTAAAGGAATTCTGATAGAGGAAAGTTGATTATACAAACAAGATATTTCATTATCATGATCAGGGACAACAATCCTTCTCCATATCTTATGACCATTGATACAAGAAATGAAATTTACCACTAAAGGTCCAACCAACTGATTAGTAATGTTCCTCAGCCTTTGAAACATAGGATTCTGATTAAGAGGTCGGTCCCCAATCCATTTGTCATCCCAGAAAGAAATAGATATGCCATTACCAAGTTGCCACCTTAGACCTTTGATCAGGAGGGAACGAGCTTCACAAATAGACTTCCAGAAAGCAGACCCGGAAGAAGGGACCTCTCCATGAAGGAAATGGGAGTCCTGAAGGTATTTCCTCTTTATGATCTTGACCCAATGAACATTCTCGTTAGAGACCAAATGCCAGGCTTGTTTGGCAAGAAGAGAAATATTGAGAGGAGAAATTCTTCTGAGCCCTAAACCTCCCTGATATTTAGGCTTACACACTTTATCCCAAGCAACCAGATGAAATCTGTGTTTATTTTTAGATCCTATCCAGAGGAAATGTTTTTGGATTTTTTCTATTTTTTTGTAAACACTCACAGGAGCTTTGAACAGAGAAAGGAAGTAAACAGGAATACTCTGAAGGTAAGCCATGGTGAGAGTAATTTTCCTCGCTTGAGATAAAATATTACTCCTCCAAGTGGTGAGTTTTTTTGTAGCCTCTCAATGACATTGTCCCATAAACTATCTTTGACATTCCCAGTGAAGAGTGGTAAACCCAGATAAGTTGAAGGTAGAGGAGCTATGGAGCAATTAAGGATGTCAACAATGATGTTCTGTCTTCTTGGAGGAGTGTTAAGGAAGTAAATTTTACTCTTTTGAAAATTTATCCTTTGACCTGCAACATGCTCATATAGGAAGAGTATCCGCTTGATGATCTTTGCTTCATTGATAGATGCAATCGTAGACAGCAGAGTATCATCAACAAATTTTTGATGTGTGATAGGATCGCATTGAGAAGTCATCTGGATTCCAGAAAGGAGACCAACATTTTTTTCTGCAATTATTGATCTTCCTAAAGCCTCAGCAACAATTATAAATAAGAGAGGAGATAAAGGGTCTCCTTGCCTTAGACCTCGACTGCTTTGAAAATATCCTGCAGGAGAACCATTGATGAGGACAGAAAACCAAGAAGAAGAAATACATCCTTTAATTAGAGAAATCCATTCAGGATGGAAGCCAAACTTGCTCAGGATAGCAAAAAGGAAATCCCAGTTTAGTCTGTCATAGGCCTTGTTCATATCCAGTTTGAGAAGGAAGGCAACTTTTTTGTTGATTGAGACTGAGTGAATTGCTTCATGCACTAAAATGATGCCATCCAGGATTGATCTACCTTTGATAGAACTTCCTTGGCTCTGATTAATAATCAAAGGCATGACTTCCCTCATGCAAATGGTGATGGCTTTTGTTAGAATCTTGTAAATGACATTGCAAAGACTAATTGGCCTGAAATCATTGAAATTACTTGCATTAGGATTTTTTGGTATGAGCGCAATGAATGTGGAATTGAAACCCCTTGGAATGATTTTGGAGTGTTGGATCTCTCTTATGGCTTTGCAAACATCCCTGTTGACAAGATCCCAAAAGGCTTGGAAGAACCTAGGGGAAAAGCCATCCGGGCCAGGAGCCTTGTCAGGATCCATGGAAAACAAAGCATCTTTAATTTCCTCATCAGAAAGAGTAGCAATAAGTCTGCTATTAATATTATCAGAAATAATATGAGGAATGAATTGAAGGAAGAATTCCTTTGCCACCTGGGAATTTGGTCTGTTCTCTGCCTGAAGTAGTTGCATGAAATGGGAAACACCTTCATTCCTGATTTCTTTGATATCATTGATGATCTCTCCATCCTGGATACGGATTTCTTTAATTTTGTTATTGCTTCGATGTCTCATGGTAGAAGTATGGAAGAATTTGGTGTTAGAATCTCCTTTTTGGAGCCATAAGTCATGGGATTTTTGTCTCCAGAATATTTCTTCACATTGGAGAATATTGTGATACTTGGCTAACAATTCCTTCTCTTCTTTTTTTATCTCAGTAGTATAATCACCATTCTCCTGATTATTTTTTTCAATCAAAGATAACCTCAACATTAAATCCTGCTTATTGTGGAAAAGGTTGCCAAATATATCTCTGTTCCATACTTTGATATTCTCTTTAATGATTTTGAGTTTTTGAGCCAAAATAAAGGAAGGTTTTCCTTGAACATCAGTTTGCCACCATTGATTGATTCTTTCCTTGAAATCAGGATGCTGCATCCACATTGCTTCAAACCTGAAAGGGGTTTTGTAGATTTTTGGATTATTTGTGTCTAAAAGAATGGGACTGTGGTTAGAGCCAATTTTAAGGAGTGATTGAAGAGTGGCATCTCCCCAGTTGTCAAAAGCTTCCTGAGAGAACAACACCCTATCTAATTTAACTTGAATTAGTTGGGATCCACACCTTCTATTTGACCATGTGAACTGATTGCCTTTTAAATTAACATCCATCAAATTTTGTGCATTGATAAAATCCTGGAAGTCCTCCATACTCTTAGAAAAAGAACCAACTCCTCCCCTTTTATCAGAAGGAAACAGAGGGGTGTTGAAGTCACCAACGAGAATCCAGGGAAGGGTAGAAAAAGCACTTCTGATTGAAGATAAAGTATTCCACATATGAAATCTCCCAGAAATGGAATTGGGAGCATAGATGTTAGTCAGAACCCATGAACAATTGTTGTCTTTATCAAAAAAATTAATGCTCAAAATCTCATCATTGGAATGGATGAGATTTCCTTCCACAAGAGAAGGATTCCATAGGCATAAAAGACCTCCAGATGCACCCCTGGCGTTGCAAGCGCAGAAATCACAATTTTTCCAAATAAAATTGTAGATATTTTTATCAAGAGGTTCACTAACCTTGGATTCTTGAATCACAAAAATAGTCGGTCTGATTTCTTTCCTTAATGATTTAGCTAGCCGTTGCTTAGCTATGCCATTAAGGCCTCTCACATTCCATGAGAGGATCTTCATTTGGAGGATTTGGAGATTCTTTTGCCTCCCTTTCCTTGTGGTTGGGGAGGTTTGGTACACTTTATTTCTTCCTTAGAGATATTAATTCCAGTAGAAAATAGGGTTTTATGTACACCATTAGCAATGTCCTCATGTGCATCTTGGTTCCTTTGATCAGAGTGAGAAGGTCTTCCTCTTTTTTTTCCATTCCACAATCTATGGGAGACTTCTTTTGACTCCGAAGGATTTTGGGACTGAAGGTAGAAGTGGAGATTCTCTGAATCACAGGACTCACGGGTTCAAGAAAGGATGATGGAATAGAAGCATCTTCAATCATAGGTCATTCATCCTTTAGAGTAGTTGATAAGAAAGGGTCCTCGGTCAAGGGTTCAGGGTCCTCAATCAAGGGCTCAGAAGATGGTTCTTGAATAATTTCCTTTGGGTCCAAGGGAGGATTGGAGTTGGAATTTGGATCATTATTCTTATCAAAGACATCCTCAGTGTCTAGATCTGCAAGAATTTGAAATTGATAAGGGTGAGCAAAGAGACTAACCTCATTAGACGCATTTGCCGAAGAAATATTTTTCCCCTTATCATCAGGAGATTTGATGAAAGGGGCATTACTATGACCTTCTTTGATTCTATACTCTTTGGTGGGCTTGAAGCTTATTCCTCTAGATGGAGGAAATTTTCTCTTATCCTTCCTTGACGATGCCTGAAAAGCATTCTCCTTGGCCATGGGAGTAGAGTCATTCTTTCACTCAGAAGAGGCCACGTGTTTCACGAGAGTGGGACAATGAGCACGAAGATGACCCTGAGTTCGGCATTCAATGCAGAAAGGAGGTTTGTTCTCGTACTCAATGGCTTGTTTGAGAAGAGAAGTTCCAAGTTCCAATTCCACAAAGGTAGGAAGTGCAGAATCAAGGTTTGCCATAATGCAAAGGCGGGCAACATGCATCCTTGATCTGGAGAGGGTTACCTTGTCGATAAGAAGCAAATATCCAATAGTCGAAGCCATGGATTTGAAAATAGATTCCCACCAAAGGTGCCAAGGTAATTTTGGAAATCTAACCCAGATAGGAGTAAAGTTAATGCTTTGCATTTGAAGTCCAGATTCCATTTCATCAGAAAGACACTCCTTGACCCAAGGAACCAAGGTCCTCCAAAAATAATTTGAGCAGCATCTTCTTTAGTGTTAAGGCGAACTCCAAAAAAAACCCTGGAGAGGCCAACTATTTGCAAGGTCCCTCAAAATTTCCATCTGGAAAAATCCCAGTGCCTGATAATGTCAAGATTAGGATTACCTCCAACCACTTTCCCGACCAAGGAAAAGGATTCTTCAGCAATGAATTTTTCAGCAATGTCAGCAGGAATCTTGACCCTGTTCCCAGAAACCTCGAATGGGGGGGGGAGAAAAGGTAGAGGAGGAAGGGCCACCTAAAACCTTTGCGAAGGAAATTTTGGGGGATGAAGGAACACGATCCCCCCATAAATGCTCAACCTTGTCAGAAGCAGCATGAACCTGATCTTTGATATTCTTAGTGGTTTTGAAATATTCCTCCCGTCCTGAGGAAAAGATATGATTCTCGGTAGTCTAGCCATCGAGAAATCCAGTGGAGCCCACAACCTATTCAGAGGAGGAAGAAATGCCAGCTAACGTAGAAGTGGGACCAGCATTGGGAGCAACCTCTTTTCCTCCAAAATTTTGAATGAGGCCAATTCCATTCTCGAGGGAACCAATGGAGCCCACCTCCTGAATGAAGGACAGGGAATTGTCCGCATCAACAGAGAGGGAACCATCCTCTCGCATTTCGAAAATTTGAAAAAAAAACCTTCCCACCTTCAACAGTTTGAAATCCAAAAGCACCAGAAGCACCATCCATCAATTCACCAAAAATATTCTAACCATATGTACCATGTAGACTTTGTTATCATGCACATACTTAACACATTGATTTAAGATTGAAGGAACACACTTCATGTCCCTTATCCAAGGTTTCCCTGAGAGGATGTTGTATTGCATGACCCCTTCTAATACATTACACATAACAAGGATGGTCTTATGTCCCACCTTGATATGTAGGACTATCATTCCCATAGTATTGCATAAGGTATCATTGAAATCCCTTAATTTTAGGCTCCCGAAATTATATGAGACTTGGGGATCTTAAGGTGCTCTATTGCTATTGTTGTGATGATGTTGATTGATGAACTTGTATCGATCAAGACTTTCTTAAAATGTAGATCATTGATTGATGCCATAATGTGCAATAGAGGGTCTGGTAAGGTAGTGGGCACTGTCTTAATATCGTAATAATATAATCATATTATAGGTTCTTGGCATTATTGTACTTGTCCCATAAAATGGGTCAATGCATTTGGATATTGTGGTTGGAGCTCGATCAACCTTAAAATCTCCATAAATATCCCTCTATGCTTTGGGTACTATTGTATGAGTTCATATATGGATAACTTAGTCAGAGTCGTTTGTAAGTTTTGCTCAAGTCTACTCTGAATATTCACCACATGTCGGGTTGGTGTACCTAGAAGGTACTTTTGCCCCTACCTCTACCTAGGTGCAGTTGGGACATTAATGGGAGCTATAGGAGCTTGTGGTTGACCATACCGTCTACTCTTGGTTGCTATATTGACAATATCAACCATCCAAATGCACCCGTGAGTAGGTATATCCACTCGAAGTTGATTGAATTGGGCACCTTGCCCTTTAGGGGCCTCATGATTTGGCAGTAGTTTTTTGTAAATGCCCATATATCTATTGTCAGGATCTAATGGTGCACTTGGTGCTTAAAACCAATGCAAACCTCAATGTTATGCCCCGGTATCCTAAGATGAGGGCAAAGTTTATCTTCTCTATATCCTTTTGGCTTAGTATGTTTGGGATATATAAGAGGTATATCAGGGAATCTGATCTTTCCTACATGATCCAATTGGTTGAAGATTGACTGCATTGATTATGTTAATGGTGTAAAATTGCAAGGGGGTTTATGTTCTCTATTTTGCCCTTGATTATTTTTTAGATCATAATTGGCTAGTGGGGGTTGTGCTTGATAATTTTGGGGTTCTTGTGCAGCCCCATCCTTAGGTACAACCAATACCACTTGATTAACTGGGGTAGGGTTTGCCTGCTTCTGCTTATTTTTGCCATTTTTGTTCCACTCCTTGGTTCAAATTTTTATGGTTACCTCATCTACTTTTATGTCCTTAATGAGTTTGGCTTGTGCCAAAGCTTCCTCAAATGAGGGGTATTGCTATATTTTTAGCAAGAGGTAAATTTATTTGGAACAACTCTTGGTGAACATCCATATGATCTCTTCTGTGGAAATGAAGAATCATAATTTTACCATGAATTTTCTCCATCTATTCCCATAGTCAATTACTGACTCATCATCATAATATCTCAAATTGGCCAGGTCTAAAAGGTTCACATTTCTCTTAGCACAAAAATAGAAATGCTTAAGGAAAGTGTTCACTAGTTGTTCAAATTTGGATACGCTATGCTTGGGCAGCTGGTTGAACCATTGAGTGGTCGCACCCAAAAATGTCATGATAAATATCTTTAGCATAAGAGCATCATTGTCTTTGAGATGAAAAAATGCATTGATAAAGTTTGTAACATGCTCTTATGCATCATATTCACCCTTAAACTTATCTAGCCTAGGTATATCAAAGTGCTTAGGATAGGCAGGGCTAGTAACTTATGGGTACAATGGTTGGTTGTGTATTTTGCTCAATGTTGGTTGGTTCCCATCCATATCTTATCTCTCAAAGGACTTCATCTTTTCAACAAGTTCTTTGAATGCCTTTGAGGTGAGGATTTCCTCTTATTTTAGGCCTCCTCATGGTGTAAATGGAGGTAGCCCTCTATCCACTTTATTTGCTCTATTTTCATCCCTCCTACAAGGGGATTTAGGATGTGTCTGATCTAGATCTATTAGGTTTACCCTTTCCACACCAGTTGAATTTTTCTCATGATTTTGCGGGTGGTTTTGTTGCAAGTTTCATTCTTGACTAGTGCACCCCTCTCTTAGTGATTCAATGCATTTCTCTCTTTTATGATCATTATCTTTTGCTTTTTGGTTATCATGAGCTAGCTGCTCAGCTTGCTCCTTTAACCATTGCTCATGTTGGTGCAACAACCATTATCTTCGTTTATCATGTTTGAGAGCTTCTACAAGCTCTCGATCTTTATGTAAGGTATTCTCTAGCCATCACATGCATTTAATTTGCATTTTCATGGAATACTAATGCTTGTCTAATCCTGTTCTTGTGGTCTTGACTCATAGATTCTTCAAAGAGGTTTCCACTGTTTCTTCACTCTTGCTAGCTAGTGTAACTTGTTCAGTGTATTGTTGGGTGTCTCTATGATATGACTCTATATTATTACTATGGGATCACTCTGAGGTACCCCTAGTCTGAGAAGTGTTCGTAGAAGTCACAGTTCATGAGCTTATAGATGTAAAACTTTTTATAGCTATAGTTTTTGGAGGTGGCCTCGAATAAATCCGATCCAACTCATCTAACTGTATTTTTTTCCATGGATGATCCTGTGGGGTGCCATTTATCCCAATGAGGTAATATTCTATTGGAGTACTTCCTCTTGTGTTAAGGATATCATCTATTTGATTTCTATGACTGGATGTATCTCTAGTTTCCTACCCCTTAGTGGGCTGATCTATTCTAAGTGTTTCAGAATGTTGGGATGCCGTAACCCCTATGTGTCCTTTTGATGATGAAATATTTGTGGTCACCTTATTTCTCCATGAAGATGAAAGCATGGAATCCTCATCATCCCTATTTGAATAATGGTTTTTAGACCCTCCCTTATGTCCATGCGGGGAGGAAGCTCTTGAGGCCTCCTCATGTCTTTGAGAGGTTTTTATGTGTTTAGAGGAGGCCTTTGAGGTCTCCTCATGCCTCCTTTATGAGGATGGCCATGAAGCCTCTTTATCCTTATGTGATGTAGTTATATGATGTTTCTCCCTATTTGGGTTTTCTTGAGGAGATCCCCCAAGGGTTGAGTTATCACCCCTTAGACTCATAGAACTGCGTCTCATGATATTACGGGTAGGTATTTCAATGTTACTACAACTTCACCTAAGAGTGTGAGTTGCTTCAAATTCCCATTCAGTATCAAAACGAGGATTTTTACTTCTTATTTTGACCATTTCATTTTAGGACTTTAGTTTTTATGTTGCACTTAAATATAACCAAAAAATATCAAGCAAATATTCATCTTGATTATGAATTTAAGTGTGCCCTTACTGTTTGCTATATTTTTGTGATTTGTTGTTTCTTTGAATTCTTATTTTGCTTTGTTTTGAGAATTAGGAGACTCATCTATAGTGATAATCAAGCACACTTATTCCAAACATGATTTCTCAAAATATACTAGCGTACATCGCTTAAATCCCAGTGGGGAGTTAACCTAGATCTTCCACTTTTAATCAATGATTGTTCCAATAGTGGGAGACAGTTTGAACACAAGTAACTTAGTGTCACTATAAGTAAGTTACTCAATCTGTTTCTAGGAAGCTCTAGGGGATAAACTGGTGGAAAAATATGAATGCCAACATCACCGGAATGAATTGAGGGTTGGTGATGAAATCCAACTCCCCAATTTTTAAATGATGCATGTGTGTGTGGTGTTCATTTTAATTTTGCATGAATAAGAATGCATCATACAGTAGCAATGAATCTTTCCTATATGCCTAATTTAGAATGTTTTTCAATTTTAGAAATATGCATAGCTACTATGGAATTAATTAATGCACTATATTAGGTGCAAGTATGACCTTTAGAAAGGCACCAAAGAAATAAAAAAACACATAGTTCCTAGCACATTGGATTCTAGTGTGAAATTTACAGATAAAAGCCACTGTTCCTAGCAATACCTAGTGAAAAATCCAAAAGGAACCTAAGATGTGAAAGATGCAAGTTCATTATTCTTTCATTATTTTAGTTTTCCAAATTGAAACATATCTTAATTATAACTATTTTTAAGAAAAAAAATAGTAAGAAAACCTAATGTGTCAAAAAATTTGTACCGACCTTTAATCCAACTTAGAGAATCAATGTTTTGACCTCTGTTGCACTCCAGTTATGGCCATTGTCGACCAGAGCGACTAATTTTTGGCCACTATAGAATAGAGTGGCTGACTCTTGGCCATTGTAGACCAGAGTGGGTAACTTATTGTCACTGTAGATCAGAGTGGCTAAACCTGCACACAAAACCAAGTTAGTATCTAGGATGAGAATGAAAAATTAGTGGAAGTCCCACCGTGATTGCCATCTATAGAGACCCTAGGCAAGCGACGTGTTGGACTCGCTGAAATTTCCTACTTGTGATTTAATTGAATCTATTAATGTTTTAATCATGCATCTTTAATGAAAGACGTAAAAGAAGACACAACCAGTTGGCGAATAAATAAATGAATGAATTCTCTTGTATTGATATTTATATGGTCTGATTACATATAAATCCCTCTATGGGATACCCTTCGTTTGATACATTATTTTACACAAGGAGGGCAGTAGATGTATAAAATATCCCCCTCACATAGGGGTGGTGTCCTTATAAAAGGCTTCTCAATGATGCACACGAAAATGTATGAGGGCTTACAGATGCCTCCTTCTCTAGGTCTATTTCCCAGAGGGATCCTCTTGCTTCGTATGTTGTAAATGCACTTGTGGCCCTATAAGAAATGAAACAACAACACACACTTAGATGTCTGATATTGCCTCCTTGGATGAGGCTATTAGTAATGAATGAGCTCAATAAATACAATGAAACTAGTACTATGCAAGTAAATAACTGAAATAAAGCTTAATGAAATGAAATATAAAGCAGAATAGATGAAACTAACACCTAAAACCCTATACTAGGTTGCGGGCCACTATCTAGGACATCGATCGCTAAGGTGAAATCCCTCTCTATTGATCCAACAGCTATGGGCTCAAGTATGCTACTAATTTTAAAATGATTACCTTATGTGTTCAGATTAGCCCTCTAATCCTACAGAGCTCCGCTACAAGAATCGATCTCCAAGGGAAGCTCTCCTTGATGATCCAACCCATTCAAAGTTCCAATGTATGATGTTCCCTCTCTCTCTTATTGAAATATTGATGAAAAAAAAAGGTCTCATAAAGTCCCTTAATTGATCAAAGAAGTTCCCATAGTGCTTTTAGGTTTGCTCCTTATAAAGTGTGAAACCCTAGGTCTATTTTCAAAACCCTAGGATTGAATTCCTCATGCATAGTAAATGTTAGCATGAGAAGATTTTGTATTTTCTATGTTTAAAGATTAGTTAACTGAAGTCTAGAATTCAGAATCAAGTCTCCCATGTGGATTTTTCATTAAGGGGAATGCAAAGTTACTCCCATTCACCTTTATTGCATGCAGACTACCACTTATGCCCATGATTAGACATGCTTGTTGGTAAAATACTTTTTATGGCTTAGTCGATGTCATCTGTAGCAACTAAGATTTGGCCATTGTCTTCTACAGTGGCTAAGTTCTTACTACCCTGATCTTGATCATCCAAGGTCCAACTACTTTGGTTTACAACAACTAAGCTTGAATGGGCCTAGAATGCCCTAGACGAGTGGTGAGGACCATTTTTTATACTTGGAAATTCTAAGGTTTAGTCACATGGCCTATGAATGTACCTATGTAAGTAGTTATCCTAAAAATGATATGTTTTAGGTATCTACAGTTGTACCTCAAAAATTTCACACATCGTGCAATGCTATTTGTGATGCTCTACAAGCAATTGCCCATCACCAAGGAACTACATTTTTCTTGTTTCTAACTGCCCAAAGCATGGCAAGTCAGGCATTCACCTAAATATTGCACATCCATTTTTATTTCCTAACTCCCTAAAAATCCATGGCTACTCTCTCATCTACAACCACAATAAATACAACTACCTACAAAAGAAGCTATGAAGGTGAATGTGTGATTTTTCTACAAAGTTTAAAAATTAACATCTCTCTCAGGGAATCCTGCGCAACTCTTCAAACAATGCCTTTGTGGAGCATGGAACTGGCATATTTATGTAAAAACATGAACGCTTGCCCATCACACATGGAGCTTAAATACAGAATCTATGGTAACTATCATCATCAAAGTCCAAAATGTTGCCATCTACCCTACAAACCAATCCTTCCAGAAGAATATGCTTAAGGAACTATGAAGACTATTTTTCTAGTCTTTCTAAACTTTGAGGACAAAGTTTTTTGAGGAAGGATGACATGCCAGGATCCCACATCCTAAATCTATTTATCTATTATTAATAATAATATCATTAATTATTATGTTAATAATAATATTAGCTTTAGGATAGCTATAATAATTAATTATTATATGAAGGATAGTATAGTTATAATAATTAATTATTATATGAGGGATAATATAGTCATAATAATTAATATATTAATTATTATGAACCGTTATATTGAAGTGACGTAGGGTTAGGGTTAGGGTAGATATAAATAATTGTACAATCGATCATTTGAAGTTATCCATGAAATATTAAAACATATATTTAATTGAAACCATTGGAGGGACCCCCTATCAATGCAATAGTGATTCAAACCCTAAAGTGATTCTTTTTAATGTTATTTTATTTATTAATTTATTAAATATTTTCTAGAACCTTCAAGGTTCTACCACATTGACACTTGTGCATATATTAATGAATATCCATCAATTCCATAACCAAACATGATCATCCAAAAATTCCAAAAAAAATTAAAATGCAAATTAACCAAGCTATATATATATATATATATATATATCATCAGGAAGTATATATACAATATAATATTGATTGATATGCTACAATATCTATCATCGATATATTTAGCCATAAAAAATGCAAAAAAAGTCAACTAGGTCATCCCTAGACCTCTCTCGAGTCTCTAGAGTTCGTAGCATCATCATATTTGCTAGGTGGTGGTGGTGGTGGTCGAAATGACCCTCCCACTATATTTATTCTAGATGAGGTCACCCTAGAAGTATATCGAGATGATGAGCCTATCTGAATAGGACCTGAAATACATACAGGCATATCCTATCTTTGGTCAACCGATATAGCCATAAAATATAAATTTTGATAGAACATGGTCTATCGTATAGACCGTACTAGCTCAGCCCCTGAACCACTCCTAGAGTGAGTCACTTGTGAAGATTTAGGTGCAAGAACCATAACTCCCTAAGCTCCACCTCCATGTCCAACCTATTCCTAATCCTATGCTAGTTCAACCTCCAAAGTCTCAATCCTAGTCTTTTGAGAGATAGTATCCTCTCAACCTGGTAATATTAGCTTGTAGATTGGCCATCTCACTACTCTCTCCATCCTCCATAACCCACTTTCCTTTCTTGGGTAAGTCAGGTCTCACCTCCTACTAAGGATATGCTCTTCCCTCTTATGGAGATGATGCCCTCCTATCATCCCGATATTACCTCCTCTATGTTATGTGACCACCTCTAGTGCGAGGTCCTTCTCTCCTGAAAGGAACCTGAACATATCTCATCTTATGATGTTGCTAAGCTACTAGATAATGCTACTGCATCTGGTCATAGCCTTGCTATACTATAGTCCTAGGCCTAGTAATCCTCACTAGCCAAATCTAGGTATACCAAACTTGATAGCTATTAGTCACTCTAGTGTCATCCCTAGCAACTGTAGCAATAACCTTATCGTCAGCATCTAGGTCCATGAACCATACCATATTAGGAGCACCACTAACTGTGGTCTTATCCTGAGTCAACCTAGAGAAGTAGAAATCCCTAATTCTAAGAATGTCCTATGATAGCCCAAACTGACGTAGAACTCGGTCAATGTGATGTAGCTCCATGTCACCCTTATCCATCCTTAGCCAAATCACTTGCCTTGTGCAAGCCAATTGATATCCATCCTTTGGCCAACTAGGATAACCTTTGTATGGTCTCCATGTGAGGCTATCTATCATCAAGTCATCCAAGATTCTACTCACTATGTCTACTAATATCTGACTTCCAATAGCTCTACATGGACACCAATAAAAATCCCTAGGCCTCTCTATGATTAATCCTATCAAAGGTAATCCTATTTGTCTCTGGATAGAAATATTCTTCCATGCCCAAACCTGTAGGAAAGAAGTGAGGGGCAACACCATAGTGCCCTTGTATACAACCTTGAATAGGTTCCTATACAAATGACATAGCATGAAATTCCCCCAAGCAACGATAATATTCGGGTCTCTTATATCGATGATGAACTCTCCCAGAGTCCATGGTAGAAGATGGCCACTAAAATAACATAGAAGAAAGCCACAAAAAATCCCACTAAGTACAATAGTGAGTTGAGAAAACCTTGGTCTTTAAATCAAAGCTCAACCTCAATACCCCCACTAGCCAAAGGAAAGCTAGAATCATCGTATAGTCTTTGAAGTATCTACCTTTGGTTGCTAGACATGACAACAAACATCCCTATGATAGATACTCTGAGTATTCTCTACATGTACTCTAGTGTGGGAGTCATCTCCCATGTTGGTAACTAAAAGAAAGAAGAGCTTGGATACCATTGCTCAGCCAATGCGGTTAGTATCCGCATATCAATAGGCACCTATGGCAACTATGCCATGTGTCATAATTCTATAGTGTATAAGATATCCCTATCTGCTGCTATTAGGACATTCAGGTCATCCTGGAATACCTTGTACTGCCATTCCCTGTTCTTTAGATCCTTTTTCTACTAAACAACAAACAAAAAATCAAAAATTCAATTAATAACTTAATAATAAAAAGTGTCATAAAATCGGTTAGCTTTTTGTGATATCGAACATTTTAATCGATATCGTTGTGTTTTTTATGATATCAAATATTTTCTTCGATATCGATGTGTTTTTCATGATATCGAGCATATTTTGTTCGATATCGGGTGATATTCTATGATATTAGTTCATTTCCCTAATATCGGTCAATTTTTTGATCGATATCACTAAAATAGAGTCAATATCATAGAAATCGACCCGAATTTGCTGATGCAATGAAAACGCGACAGTCGTGCCCTAGAAATAAAAAATTAACTTAAATTAAACATCAAAATCACAAATTACAAGTTAAAATATCCTTACCCATATTTGGCTAGTCCTTTTATGCATTAGATCCACTCGGTTAGGAACCTCCACCATATTCTTCTCTCCAGAGCTAAAAACAGAGTAACTGCGTAGTTAAAATGAATTAGAGTTTTACCTTAATTTTTTTATTTTATTAACATTCACTCTAATCAAAGATGCAAATTTTGAGTTTTTTCACCAAAATTGGAATTGGTACAAAAACTTGAAGGGGGCATCATATATAAAATATTTTAATAGCAAAACTTGAAACTCAACAAATTTGCAATAAAAAAATTTATTTCTCGTAAAGCATGCCATTTTTTATCTTTAACACATTTTTTTTCAAAAATACGCTAAAGAGGGGGAAAAATGTAGCACCCTAAAAATGACTCACATTAATTAAAACTAAGGTAAAAACATTTTGAAAAATCAAATTTGTCACCCCTAATTTGTTACCTTAATTTTCATGCCTGTTACAAGTTTATTTTTAACCTCTGCACGAAATCACATGTTAGAATATTTTGCACAAAATCGGGTTACCCGATTTTGTCCAAAACTAAAAAATGCCTACTTTAGCAAGGTGGAAAAATAAGTTGTAACTCCTTGTCTCTATTTGGGCAATTGCATGGCAGTTGCAGGATCGGTTCACCCGATTTTTATCGGATTAGAAGAAGTTGCAACCTTTTCCATTTCTAGCCCAATAGCTCACCTGACTCCCTTATTTTTAATCCAAGCTCCTCACCTTAGATTCTCCCTTGGAACTCTTGCATACTTTCACACCATAATTTTGCCTTTTAACTATGTTTTTGTAGGTTCAAATTGTGCATCAACTGGATTTAAGCGATATCGGGTCACCCGATCGCTATATCGTTCTGCTCGATTTTGAACAAAAGTGTAATTTTGCTTGTAACACACATTGCTACAATTTAACCAATTGGGGGCATCTAGATCTCATAGTTTGCATATTATTTCTCCATTCCTCTTTTTTATAATTATATTTCATATCTATTACATCAATTTCAATTCATTACCATTATTATTTTGGATTTAATAGGCATATTTCTTCATGATATCATAAATATTCAAGCATTTAGCATAGATATACATATGAACATCCTTCCATTATTATCTTAAGATCATTTCTCATTATAATTTAGTTCATTCATATGCATTTTCCCTTTCAAATTGTATTTTCATCATCCAATTATAAAACTACAGCTTTTAGTCAAGATGGGTTGGCTTTTCGCATAATCGGGCCACCCGATTTTGCTGGATTTTGATTGATATTGCTTGCATCAAAAATTAGAATCTTCTTCAGACTTTCGGATATAAGTAAGTGTTCTAAATCACTTTTTAAGCACTACATTGCCTATTTAGATTCTATTTTTTGATTTTTGTTTCTTACATATAAATCAAAATTGCATATAGATTAGCATAGTTGCATATTGGCATATTTGAGAAAAGTAACACATAAAAAAAAATACCAAAACCTAGGCTTGGAAACTGCCATAAAATATTTCCTGGTGAACCCACCCAATTCATCAAAAAATAACCATAAGAAGGTATGATCAAGTATCTCTCTTCTAAGGTGTAGACCATCCATTCTCCCATTCCCCTCTGAAGCATGGATCCATCAGCCTTGAGGAAAGGAGTGCGAGAATTTTTGGGCTACACCTAGTAAATAGTTGATTGAAATCAAGGTATAAATTAGTTTCCCTCAACATGGGGGTCTAGTCAACTATAGGGAGGGGTGCTTCATTATTTTCTCATGTTTGAACTTTTAATTTTAGCAGGTTACCTGCCATAATATATAGAAACAATTAGTCTAAATATGATGGGTAACAAAATATTTCCTTCTCTTTTAGCTTTAGGGTGGTCAATTGACTATAAAATTGGGAGCTTAAAACTAGACCCGAACAAATAACAAATGTGCATTCACATTGGTATAGACACATTAGTATCTACATAGGCCATAACTACTTGGTAGTCATATACATATTGGTTAGTATCTAACCCAAGGATGATAGTTATATAGAAAGTAATTCCTAATGGATATCACTAAATGCTATGGGCTTACTTGGCTATTCTAGGAATTTATACATGGGTTTTCTTATTTGTTTATTTAACCAAATTCTAACATTATCTCTTTTACAATGCTTACTTTGCTTCTCAATCCTAATTATTTTAGGACTTGTACCTAAGTGAGCTACCACCATGAAAGCCCTCATGATAGTTTTAGTTGTTATATCAAACAACTTCTACCCTATTGTAGTGCTTATTACTCTAGACTCTAGGTCATAATTTTATATGATTGTTTTGACTAGATTTAGGTAAGGGTGGACAAACCTAAGCATATAAGATAATAGGAAAGAGTTCCATGTAGTTGGTTGCACCATTTTAGGCAAGAATTTTCACCATTTTTCTTCTACTCCATCTTTGAAACTCTTGAGATTTGATTTAATTGTAATTAAGGGATTATGAATTTGGCTTAATATTTCCTAGAGCTCCTTAGAGGTCCTCTACACCTTTTATCCCCTTCTTCCTCATGCCATGGCTATGGGGTTGGAGAGATTTGGTATAAAATGTATTCATAGACAAGAATATAGCACTTTAAACCTTCCCATGAAATAGATCTACAATTATATTACTCAAATATGCATAGTACAATCCCAAGTCCTAAATTTATAGCTTGAATTTGGCGGTAAGCTTAATCATCTATGCATTAATTTCAAGGATTTCATGTGTTTAGATTTTTTATCAAAATATTTTCTCAAAATAATTGATAGTTGCAAACACTTGGGATGTGTACCAATATAAATATCTCCTTTCTGCTTGAGAATATTTTTAGATGCCATAGTCAGTTGAGTTAAATACTCTGTGGGATTAAGAAGGGTTTGATGGAAAGGATCAAGAATAGTTCAAGCAGTAACTTTGAAATTCAAAATTTTGGAGGTGAAAAGGATGGTCACAAGGAACCTAGTTTAGGGATTGACTTAGGGAATCTAGAAGATGCATGGGATGGTCAGGGAAATGTTTTTAAATATGTTGAATGTATTTGGGTAGAGGAACCACCCGATAAAGTGTCCCTTCCCCAAGGCACTCATGAGAATCCCAAGGTTTTATCATTTATTGAAGTTGTCACTAATGGATGGCACCACACAAAGAAATATTACTCAACCCTTATTTACAAAGATATAAAATTATCCATTCCTGAGAGCATAATGTCCAACTATATCTCAATGGATACCTTTTGTCTCATCAAGAAATTCATCGAAGGAAGGCCTGCCATGGAAACCATTCGAATGTGGGCCTTTTCAAAATAGAATAATCTTGGTAACATGGATATTATGGCTCTTTCCAAAGGGTTATTTACTATCATATTAAGTAAACATGATGATGTTAGTCGCATCCTATCAGGAGGACCATGGTTTTTTGGTAGAAGAAGCATTGTTCTTCATATGTGGGTTAAATATTTCAATCCTAAAACTTAGAGCATTAATTTTGCTTCCATTTGGATTTAGATGCCTACAATTCCCTTTAAATTTTGGCATAAGGACATACTTTAACGAATTTCTAGATTTTTTGGATATTTGGTTGCTATTGACCCTGTAACTTTAGTTTGCACTTGAATGATTCATGTAAGGTTTTGTGTCAATGCAAATTTTGACTCTGAACTCCCTACCTTTTTTGATCTTGAGTATGGTTCCTATTTCCATCGCCAACCCTTGGAGTATGATAATAAACTCACTTTTTACATGGAATGCCACAACCAAGGACACCTCAAAAATCAGTGCCCAGTTCTTAAGTCTCTAAAATCTAAAAAGATAGACCTCAACAAGTAGCCAGGAAAAGACCTTCCTAGGAGGGAATTTCATCCTAATCAGTTTCAAGGGAACAAAAACTTGATGTCTAAAGGGTGCACCAAATAGTTTAGAACTAGATAGGCCTTCAACCATAAAGGTCCTTGGCAACCACCTATAGGAATGGGAAGCCAAGGCCCTATCCATTCCACTTATAAATGGAAATATGTCATCACCTCTCATTTTGTGAATGATCAAGAAAACGTATGCTCACTATTTGCCTTCTCCAATAGATTCCATATTCTTTCTAATTTAAACATCCTTGACCAAGAAGATAGGGATAACCTTCTATTCCATGAATATGAATATCCTAGCTATAGGAGATACAACATCAATGATTCTCCATCAAGGTCTAGACCATATCATCCTCCCTTAGAGTCTCCCACTAGGAACCATAAGGAAGTTTAGTTTAGGAGTCCTTACCTTATCCTTGACTAGTTCATCACTGGGATTGCTGGCCATATGTTAGAATAGATTGCTCCTTAAAAATTCAGTCCTAAACAAATGAAAAGTTCCAAAAAGTCCCCCATAGATGTTGAGAGCAATTAAAAAAGAGTTAGGACTTTAGAAACTAAACAAAGGAGAAGGGACACTAAGGAGGATATTGCAAATGGAATCCATAAAAACATCTTTCCCTTAGTGTTGATTCATCCAAAAGGTGAAAGCAAAAGCACCAAACCTCCACTATGACAAGGAATGGTGGGAAAAAAATCTTCTAAATATTCCAAATGAAATTCCTTTCGTGGAATATGGGAGGGATTAATGGACTAGCCAAATAGAGACTTACTAGTTCATATAGGAAGGATTTAAAACCTATAGTTTTCATTATGCAAGAAACTAATATTGATGAGAATGATTCCACAAAAGTAGCCAAGAAAATTTAGAAGCAATGTGAAGCTACCTTTAGTCATGCTAGAGGCTCTTCCAAAGGTTTGATGTGTATTTGGGACCCAACCAGGATTGAAGGTATATTGATTTACTCAACTCACATAATAACTAGCATCTTATTTCATGACAAGTACCATGACATCATATGGATCCTATCCAATATCTATACTCCCAACTCACCTTCGGGTAGAGCTTGCCTTTGGAGACTTTAAGAAACCCGAAGAAGTCCTTTAATATTCCTTGTATCTTGGTGGGAGGCTTCAATACCCCCATCTATCCTTCAGATAAAAAAGGATGAAATGGCATTCCCTTAAAAATAATGGAATATTTCAATGAATTCATTAATTCTAATAAACTAATGGATGTTTACCTCAAAGGTGCAAAATATACCTGGAGCAATAGAAGAAGTGGTCACCATCACATCCAATTTATTGGATAGATTCTTCTTCTCTAAGGAATTTGTTTTTTTGTTAGTGGACACAAAAATTTAGGCCTTACTCAAAATTGGTTTTGACCATAATCCTCTCCTACTAGAATATCAAAAGAAAAATTCCTTTAAGACCCCTTTCAGATTCGACGGTATGTGGATTCATTATCCTAATATCAAAAGCAGAATATCTAAATGGTGGTAACAAGACATTCAAGGAACTCACTCTTTTAAGCCAACCCAAAAACTTGGCATCATTAAGGAAAAACTCAGGATCTGGAACAAAGAAGTCTTTCGTAAATTATTTGAAAATAAGCCATTCATCAAGGATAAGCTAGAAGTAATTGAAACCAAAATTCAAAATGGGTAGGTTGATAACCAAATCAGGAATGAGGAGAGGAAATTTCTTTCAAATTTCCACAACATTCTAAAGTGTGAAGAAACATTTGGGCGATAGAAATCTAGATCCATTTGGATTAAAGAAGGATATTCCAATAAAAAAAAAAAAATCATGCTTGTACCTTGTGTAAGAGAAGCATAAACAAAATCAAGAAACTTTGGAAGGATGATGGCTCATCCACTAAGGACATTCTTGAGATCATATCAAAGGTTGTTTCTTATTCTAGTTCTCTCTTAGGTAATCTCGATCCCTACTAAGCCCTAGCTAAATATTCCCTTCTTCAGCACATCCCCCATGTCATTTTCCCTAACATCAATTCCAAGTTTATCTATCCTTTTTCTAAGGATGAGATCAAACAAGATATTTTCTCCTTGCATCTTGATAAAACTCCTAGTCCTGATGGGTTCCCATCAAGATTTTCTCAATATTTTTGGGATATAGTAGGCCCTGATGTTTTTTTATCCATTAAGGAGTTACAAATGTCCAAATCCATTCGTCGTAGGTTTAATTCCACCTTCATCCCTCTGATTCCTAAAGGACCTATTTCTATATCTATGTTTGACTTCAGACCTATCAACCTTTGCAATGTGGTATATAAAATCCTTATAAAAGTGATGGCCAATAGAATGAAGGATGTTCCTAGCACCATTGGTACATGTCAAGGAAGTTATATTAAAGGTATATCCATTACATATGGAATAAATACCATCCATGAAGCTTTGCACTCTTCATATCAAACCAAGAAACCTGCTCTTATTCTCAAACTGGATATGAACAAAGCCTATGAAAGAGTCAATTGGGAATTCCTCTTGGCCATCCTTTTGAAGTTTGTTTTTCATATGAAATAGGTCAACCTCATAAAAGGATGTATTTCCACTCCTTGGTCAATGGGTCTATTGCAGGTTATTTTCAAAGTGCTATAGGTTTGAGACAAGGATATCCCTTATCTCCTTTTCTCTTCATCATTGCAATAGAATATTTGGGCAGAAAAGTAGCTTATATAACAGGTCTTATTTTATGTATCAAAGCAACTTCGTAGCTTAATCTAGTGATCTACCAAAAATTTGTGGATGACACCTTAGTGTCTACACAAGCCTATATTTTTAGGCTAAAGTCATCAAATACATCCTTCTCATTTATGAACAGGTTGTTGGTTAGAAGGTAAATTTCCACAAAACCAAGGTTTACTTCCTTAATACTCCTCCTCAATGTTAAATAAAATAGCTCAAATACTTGAGTGTGTAGTAGCTTCCATTCCTACTATTTATTTAGGTATCACGTTGTTTGTGGGAAATCCTACTAATTCAATGTGGAATAATGTGATTGAAAGGATTTAAAAGAAATTGGCAGGTTGGAAAGGAAACCTACTATCCTAGGTGGCCAAAGCTACTCTTACAATGGCATGTCTCCAAAGCATCCCAGTTTAATTTATTTCTATTTTCAAAGCCCCTTCCTCCATCTACTCCAAAATTGAACAAACCCAAAAAATATTTCTCTGGTCAGGGTCTAAAAATAAATAAAGATTCCATATTGTCTCCTAGGAAAAATTTTGTAGATCCAAAGCCCATGGTAGAATTGGGATTATAAGAATGCAAAATTTAAATATCACCATGATGGCTAAATAGTCTTAGAGAATAATTTTTAATGATAGATTAAAATGGGTCACCATAGTAATGAGAAAGTATTTGTAGGATTTTAACTTCCTTGATGAACTAGTTCCAACCAATGGGTCAGCTTTATGGAAATCTATGATCCACACAAAAACTCTATTGTGCAAAATTTTAATATGACAACTAGGAAATGGAGAGAGTAGAGTCTTTTGGAATGATAAATGGATTAGAGGAGAACCACTAATTGAAGATCCTAATCTCTTTGTCCTAAAAAAATTCACAAATTCCTTACTGGAATTAAAGTTATCTAACTTCATAACCCAATCCCACAACAGACATCGTGGAGATCATTCATATATGACTCATCCTAATGAGTCAGCATCCCTTATTTCACTCCTCAATTCTATGATTATTCCTACTGAAAACATATTAGACCACCTCATTGGGGAGCACTCTAAAAGTGGGAAATTCTTTGTCAAGTTTGCCTATGATCTATCACTGCCCATTGAGTCCTCTTTCTCTTGTCACCCTGTTTGGCCCAAATATTCGATTCCCAAAATATCCTTATTTTCATGGTTGGCAATCCAAGAAAGGATTCTTACCACTGATAATTTAATCAAAATAGGTATCATAATTCCCAATCGCTACCACATTTGCCTATCTTCTTGGAAATCCACTCATAATATTTTCTTGGGTTATTCATTTTCTTCTACCATCCTTGATAATTTGTTTCAATCCTTTCATATCACATGGGCCAAACACCAATTCATCATTGATATTTTCACCTAATGGCCTTCATCCTTTCGTAACTCCCACCTCAATTCCATCTGGAAGTTTTACCTCCACCATTTCTTTTGGTAAATTTAGCTTGAAATAAGGAAAATAGTTTTCTCCAATGATTGCAAGGATTCTACCTCTTTAACAAACAAAATAATATCCTATACTGAAGAAAATGTCTATCTTATTCCTTACACCAAAGCCACCATTTCAAGATTCAGATATTCCTTGCTGACTTCTTCAAACATTCCCCTCCAATATGATTTATCTTCTTCTCCCCCCAAGGTCAGACTTAACACCAAATGGATCCCTCCTTCAATTGGTTGGATGAAGCTAAACTTTGACGGTGTAGCCAAAGAAAATCTAGGATCTGTAGGGGCAGGTGGCATTCTCAGAGACCACAATGGGAATGCTATTATTGTTTTTTGTCAAATATCTTGGTTTCCATTACAATCATTTTTTCAAGGCTAAATCTCTTTGGAGAGGGTTGTCTCTATTACCGCTAAGCTTCAATAGGTTGATTATCAAATGGGATTCTCTCAACATCATCAATTACTTGAGGAACATAAAAAACCCCTCATGGAAGGTTAAGGGTTGTGTTGAAGAATCCAGGAAAATCATAGAGCATATGCGAGAACCCATTATTCAACATTATTTCATGGAAGAAAACAAGGTGGCAAATATGTTGGCCAATTATGGCACCAATATTAATGGTCTTGTCACCTGGTATGAAAATTTTCCCCAATAAATCTTTGATGTGGTCAATGTGGATAAAACATCCATTCACCAAAGACTTAGTGGTCAATCCTTACCTTTTAATCACTGTTGCAATACCCAATTAGAATATTCCAAGATTGATCCCCAAGATCATGTCTAAATTACCTTGTTTTTTGGGTAGCCTTGTTAGCACCTTAACTCTATCCTCTTGGGATGACTAAGACTATAATATTTGGCTTTTACAAAATCTATCTTCAAACCTAGTGTAACATAGTTATCTTTTCCAATTCCTGTCACCCTTGCATGTCCCTATCCTTTACTTTTTTAAAGGAATTCATTCATTGTGTCCTTCCTCGTGCCTTATTCCACATGACTATATCATCACTCATTTCTCCATGTAAGATCCTAAGCCTAAGGTCACTAGTGTCATGGGGAAACATGGATGTAAGGATACAATGAAAGAGGGAAATAAGGATACAGTGTAGCTACTAACTATTGGGACATTATTGAGGATGCTACTTGGGATGGTCCCTGGGATGCATTTTTTGTAAGCTTGATGAGATATGGGTGTATACCTATTTTCTATGGTTTTTCTAGTGTGGTCCACTGACCCCTTTGATCTACTGGTTCCTCTTCATAGCATGCCTTTATGTTGCTTTTGTAACAAGATTTTGGTATCCTTTCAAAATATAATTTAATAAAAATTTTAGTTATCAAAAAATATCTCCTTTCCCTTTATCCAATAGAATCAATAGGAATTCAAAACTTGGTAGCTACGAGGTTTCTATTTTGGCCAATCAGTTTCTAGCCACTCAAAACTACCATGACCACTACTTGCATATTTACATGTGTTACTATTTATATATGATATATCTCAGGTACACCTTTTGATGCATAAATTTTTAAATATTGGTCATTTAAAAAAATTCACAAAAGGAAGTCATCCATATCTATCAACTCATATGCATTTAAATCATGCCTTCCCAAGATTAGGTATGTTTCAGACCATAATAATTCTAGCTTTTCATGCTTTCTTTGTTTAGATCTATTTTGTCCCACTTTAAAACTAAGTCACCAAATTAAAATAACTTGGGGAAATATTTTTATATCAAACCATCTCTTAACTACCACTTGGTGTTGTTGAAAGATATTAAATATTTTTCCTTTTTTCTCTTCTACCAAGATAAACCCCATTATTCTTCTTTCAACTAAATTTTCATACTCTAATTATGTTTAATCCATAATATTCATAGCTATAAGTTCTAAATGTAGTGGTAGAATAGTTTCCTTCCCATAGACCAAAGAATCTGGAGTAGTTTTCAAGTCCTTTTTTACAATTATTATATCCAACCATAATGCTTGATTAAGCATTAAGTATCAACTTATTTTATTATCCCTAATGTTTCTTTTGATTATTTTCATTTAATTCTTGTTAGAGGATTTAGCTAGCCCATTACCCTATGGGTATTAGTTGGAAGATGTTTTCCAATAAATACCATATTTGCTAGCAAAATTATTGATTTTAGTACATATGAAAGTTGGACCATTATTTTTGTAAAGTAAAAAATGACAATGCCAAAGAAATAGATAATAGAATCAACATGAAAAAATTAATTCACAATTGAAGATAATAATATGATGATTAAAAATATGATGTTACAATATGAAGTTGTATTGACACAATGATTACAAATCTAGGGTTTAAAAATCCTTATTCAAAAATAAATATATGGTGTCTTCTACATTGTCTTTGCTCCAAACAAGTGCGTGGGTGGGTTTGTGTATCCGTATAGGACCACCCTAGATGCACCAAAGATGAATCCTACACCTATAAACAATAAACAACATAAAAGGATTAATAGTACCTATGAGGGCTCCATTGTGTGAGGTTCTCTAAATAGATAAAACACATAAAAATCCTAAATATTGAAATGTTAAGCTGCAAAAAGAGAATACATAAATATAAATAAATGCAACAAATATATTACCTTATTAATGCTAATGAATGCTATTTTTTCTATGATTGAGAGTCACACAAATGATTGGAAGCATCCAAGGGATTACGAAATACAAATAGGCTATGGGAAATACCCAAAGGCATTTAGGGATGAATACAAATGCCCAACTATATTCCAGAAATGCTCAAAAATATTCTATGAACTCTAGGAGGCATTCGGGGGTCGATGGGAGCGAAGAAAAACTAGATCTGGTTATTGAGGGTTTTGCAACAGCAGAAGCATAAGGGGCGATGGATGTGGTAAGGAATAATATGATAGTGAAATAGAACATTTGTGGATAATTTTTGTGGACCTTGATTCATCAAAATGAATCATATTTTATTATCTACCCTTGATCATGGTAGGTTTTTAACGACACTAATGGATGATCAAGATTAAAAGGGTTGAGGTTGAACTTGATCATGTGACATGGATTAGGATAGTTGGATGGTTTAGATTAAGTTGTGGTGGATGGATAGGATTTATTCACATAAATACATATATTTTATTAAACATATAAATATTAATATAAAATATTAATATTTATGTATATATTAAATAAATACATATATATAATGAATGGTTATGATTTGAGGATATGAATGGATGACAAGTGGCTAGATTTTGGTGTCTACAATACCCCTTTTTGTATCATGTTGAGTTAAATATAATGCGGTGCAAAAAATACAAGACACCTAGTTTGGTGTGATGAAGTAGCTTTCTTTCCTTAGAGCGCAAAGAAGATCTTGAAGACAAAGATTTTTTTTGGTGTAGCTTACCCCTTCAATTGATGAATGAGAGAAAAATGAGTCTCACAAGCCAATTTATAGAATTTTGGGTGAAAATATAGTTGAATGGTGTAAGTGCAAGTGTTTGATGTAAATGCGAATGATATCAATGATGTAAATTGATGTCATTTTTTTCCCAATGAAGAAAAGGGTTTTTTATAATGTAAGTGGTTGTTTTTTTTTGCCCCAAAAAAGAAGGAATTTTTGCCAAGTGTGGATGTAAATGAATTCTATTTTTGTCCCAACAGAAAAGGGATTTGTGCCAAATGCAGATGTATGATGAATGATGTAAATGAATTCTATTTTTGCCCCAACAAAAAGGGGTTTTTTCCAAATGTAGATGTATGATGAATGATGTAAATGAATTCTATTTTTCCCCAAAAAAAAGGATTTTTTGCCAAATGTAGATGTATTATAAATTATGTAAATGATGTATCCCAATGTGGGAACTCAAAATCAAATTTAGTTACCCCAATTTTGGGGTGATTCCATGCTATTGGAAAACATACCAATTGGCATCATTGAAATGCAAAGTGATGAAAATACAAAAAGAAAAAGAGTCAAATCCTGGAGGGATAGCTAGCAAATTTAGGATAATTCCCTCAATTGGAACCAATCAACCTAGGTAGGGCCTATATCCATGATGCCTTTCAATGTAAAAGAAATGTTGAAATGTGATTGTGCTCATGTTTCAAGCCCCACGGACAAGGCCATAAATGCGAGGTTTTTGAGAAAATTAACTTGGGCATAGTCTCACTCAAAAAATGAGTAACCAAAAATAATTTTTTGTTTGAACAAGAGGATGTTGAATGAGGTTGGTCAAGTGTCCTTATGGTGATATATTCATCTTACCAAATTGCATGGACAACTAATCACTACAATCGCCAAGGAGATAGAAATTGTATGTGAACTTGGTAAATGTTTAATGCAACTAAAATTATTGATGGATTTGAAATGAGAAAGTGTTGATGAAGAATGAATTAATGATTGGTTTGCATGATTTTGTGAAATTTTGCACTGTTTTGAGGTGTTTTTAAAGCAATTTTGGATAATTTTATAACTTTTTGGTTCCAAATAAATTTTTAACCATCAAAATAAATCCATGTTATCATAAATGTTAGTCTTACAATGACACTGATAGGGGGGAGTGAATCAGTGTAGCTCTTTTAATCTTGAATTTACAGCTCTTAAAACAGTAGCAATTAAAACTTATGACAAGATACAACAAGAATAACAAAAGAGCATCACACAACACAAGATTTAACGAGGTTCACCAATGTGGCTACTCCTCAAGAATGATAGCTTGGACTACCATCCAAATCTAGCCTTTACAAAGCAAAAACTTTACAATCACTTTACCAGCACCCACTAGAAGGAGCACCAACCCCTTATTTATCTACACCAATAGAAAGGAGCACCAACCCCTGATTTACCAGCACCTATTGGAAGGAGCACCAACCGCTGATGCCAAGCTGCAACCTGGACTTGAATTATGAATCTAGAATATTAATAGAATGATACCTCCACTTTTACAAAACCCTGACTATTCTGATTCACCTTTGCAATCTCTACGCACTTTGCTCTCTCTACAAAATTACTTTGCACAATCTACTGCGCCATAGTCGAACGATCATCTTCTCCATTTTGTGCACTCTGATTCCTTTGCAAATTTTGCACTTAGCATGATTTGATACGACTTGCACTCTGCGCTCTGTGATCAAACTTCACGCACATCGACAACCACCCAAATCTCCAAATAGCCCTCCTTTTATAACATAATATTTGAGATGAAAACCCTAATCTTAGTCGATTGTAAATCCTCATCTTAGTCGGTTTTCATGACATCTGTAAACCCTAATTTTAGTCTACTGTTCATCGGTCTTCATCGGCTTCAACTTAACCACGAGAATACATGTCGTGATATCGTGACACTTTTTCTCCTTGCTATTTCTCTTAGCTTTGACCCACAAAAATACAACATGTCGCGATATCGCGACACTTTTTCTCCATGCTCTTTCTCTTAGCTTTGGCCCACGAAAATACATGTCATGATATCGCGACACTATTTTCTCTCTCCTCTTTCTCTTTGCTTTGGCCCACAAAAATACATGTCACGATATCATGACACTATTTTCTCTCTCCTCTTTCTCTTTGCTTTGGCCCGCAAAAATACAACATGTCGTGATATCGTGACACTTTTGCCTCCATACACTTCATCTTTATTTTTGTCGTGATATCACGACACTTCTGCCTTCTAAGTCTTCTTCTCTACTTTTGTCATGAAATCATGACACTTCTGCTTTCGTACTTAGGTTCTTTGCTTTTGTCATGAAATCACGACACTTTTGCCTTCGAAGTATTTTTCTTTGTTTTTGTCATGAAATAACGACACTTCTACCTTTGAAGTCTTCTTCTCTACTTTTGTCGTGAAATCGCGACACTTCTACTTTCAAAGTCTTGCTTTCTGCTTTTGTCACGAAATTGTGACAGTTTTGCTTTCATATGCTTCCTCTCTTTCTTTTGTCGCAAAAATGTGACATGTCGCGAAATCGTGACACTTTTTATTTTGCTTCCTCCCTAGCCTTTCCTAGTCGTGAAATTATGACATGTCACGAAATCGTGACACATTTTCTTTCTTTTCCTTCCTGGCCTTTTCGAGTTGCAAAAATGTGACATGTCATGAAATTGTGACACTTTTTATTTCTCTTCCTTCCTGGCCTTTTTGAGTCATGAAAATGCGACATGTCGTGAAATCGTGACACTTTTTCTTTCTCTTCCTTTCTGCGCTTTTCGAGTCATGAAAATGCGACATGTCACAAAATCATGACATTTTTTCTTTCTCTTCCTTCCTACACTTTTCGAGTCACGAAAATGTGACATATCACAAAATCGTGACACTTTTCAAACTTTACTCTCTTTCTTTGAACTTGTCGCAAAATCGTGACACTTCTTCCTGCTTTCTCTTTTTCTTCCAACATGTTGTGAAATCGCAATAGTTTTTCCACTTGTCTTTTTCTCAGCCAACATGTCATGAAATCATGACAGTTTTTCCACTTGCCTTTTTCTCTTCCAACATGTCACGAAATTGCGACAGTTTTTCCACTTGCCTTTTTCTCTGCCAACATGTGAAATCGTGATAGTTTTTCCACTTGCCTTTTTCTCTTCCAACATGTCACGAAATCGTGACAATTTTTCCACTTGCCTTTTTCTTTGCCAACATGTCACGAAATCACGATAGTTTTTCCTACTTCTTCTCTCTCTTCCAACATGTCACGAAATCGTGATAGTTTTTCCAGCTTTTTCTCTCTCCTCTAACATGTCGCAAAATCATGACAATTTTTCTTGTCTGCTGTATATGTCGTGATATCGCGACACTTTTATTACTTGTATTTTTCTTTGATCTTTTGCAAATGGGCCACTACGGTCTTCCTGGAAACTCACTATCCATACTCTGAATAACCTTTGAACTCCTGTCTTCTGCATCTAAATAGCTTTTGAACTTCCTATCCACTGAAACACCAGATCTATCTGACTGTGTTGACAACAATGACAATACTGTTGCTGCACCTTGCTCAACAATAGAGTGATGAAATGATAATATGGATGATTAGAATAATGAATGTGGTCTTTTTTTTGAAATTTTTGATTGTTTTGGGATATTTTGAAGTTTTTAAGGTGATTTTACAACTTTTTGGTCACAAGCAAAAATTAAGCACCTAAATCAATTTTTGGTTTCACAAAACATGATATGATGATGAAATGAATGCATGGATGCAATGTGAGGTGATTTTGTGGACGTAAGCTATATTTTAGAGTATTTTGGTCTTTCTAAAAAAAATTGAAGCCAAACTTCGGCTAGCATCCACATCGTACACATATGTCGACAAGAACTTACCACTCTACAAATGCTGGTCAACATTTCAATGTGCCATGTGAATGCCCATGGGTATTTGAGTACACCAAAAATAGCTATAAATAGTCTATAGAGGTAAAATCAGATTCATTCTTGAGTTCACAAGTTCCAAAATTTACATCTAAATAAGTGAGTGAGTGGAGTGTGGTGGAGTGAAGGCCATAATGATGGAGGAAGTAGATGTTGTAGAAGCAAATATGCAGGTGGCTAAGGTAAGTGCCCTTGGCACTTTTTTTTGGATTTGTGCAATTTTTTTTATGAATTAAATAATGAATTTGGAATTAATGTGCTTACATTATGTATGTGTTGTGCTACATTTGAGGATCTTGGAGGCTCGACATTGATTCTCGCCCCTCATACCAAGGGTGAGAAAGGCATTGCGAGAGGAGTAGTGGGAGTGGTTGGAGATCATGGGGTATACTGGAGCAAGCCAGATTGATGTGGTGAGGGTTGATGAGGGGTATCTCTCTATCTTGGTAGAGATATGGGATCTAGATAGGGGGACCTTTCAACTTCCTATTGGTTACATGATAGTGACACTCAAGGATTTATACCATATTCTCTGAGTGCTAGTGGAGGGGTTACACATTGAGGTTGGATGTGATAAGGACCATGAGATGAGTCACATGTTTGGGGACCAATGGAGGAATGTGAGTGTGAGGGATGGATAAATTAGGTATTTGGCTATGTATGCTAAGAAGGAGTTGGATGCATTTCCCACCTTGGGCATGTTCCTATTGGCCAACATAGTGGCACCAAACAATATTGGCTATCAGTTCCCATGGAACATGATCAAGTTGGTTACGATATGATCGATGAGCCTTAGATGTATGCATGGGTTCCTAATTTACTTGCTCAGATATACCTATATTTGTATGAGGTGAGGAGTTAAGAGCAAAATTTTTTAATACGTAGTGTATTATTGTAGTGTTGGGGCTAAGAGCACTTTAGTGTGGCTCAACTTATGATAGTTCCTAGTAAGTCATGGGATGGGGAGTAGCCCTATGCTTTGATATGGTGGGTATTTGAGTAGGTTAAGTCGAGTCATCCTAGCCATAGTGGCTAGGAGTATAAATATATATGGGTAGGACTGACACCTAATCAAGTGTATTGGAGACCATGGTGAGGTGTTGGGTGGAATAGAGATAGGGAGTAACTATGAAGATTTCAATAGGCTATATAGATGGCTGGATGACATGGAATTGAAGTGGATTTGATCCAATTATCATGGATGCTATTATAGTTTGGGATGCAATAAGGGAAACTTGAGGCACTAGTGTTGTATAGGTGACATCAAGATGAGATTAACCTACCTTGTACTAAGGTATGATGGGTGACCTATGAGGATTATGAGGAGATATATATCCCTGATGTGGATGATGTAGGGACCACCATTGAATATGATGTATGGTTTGTTTCATAGACACAATGGGTACCAAGTCAAGTAGTGTATGATGATAGTGAGGATGAAGATGAGGTAGAGGTCGAGGAAGAGGAGACATGAGGCTCCTAGATATAAGAGACATCATCAATATAGCAGTCAAGGGAGGTGAGCGAGAGATGCAGTAGAGAAACTTCCAAATATTAGAGGTGATGATGGTGGCTAGGATGACATGGAGGAGTTTCTTGAGAAGCCTCTAGGTTGGGGTAAGTAGGAGTAGACAAGGCTTGATTCTAAGTGATATCAACTCTGACATATGGTGGTAGAGTGAAATGCATATATAGCTTGACTATAGGTGGAGCTAGAGGTACAAATGGCTACAGGTAGAGGTAAGTATAGGATCATGAGGATCCAAGTAGAGCTAGAATAGAAGGATAATTTTTAGAGATATGATGTATTATGATTTTGATCTTTAGAAGGATACATTCAATATTTGGAGGATCTATTGATGCAACACCACATTGGGCTACCAGATCGACCCTCTTCCTCCCTATCTAGGACTATTAGGCATAGTGAGTCTAGGCATAGTGGCTCTAGGTCTAGGGATCCATTAGGCTTATAGGGGTGTTCCTATGGGTGTTAGCTAGTTATTAGATGCACATTTTTTAATGAGCCTTGGTGGTCCATTGTATATAGCCTTCAGGCATTCATTGTACATGTGATATATATATATATATATATATATATATATATATATATATATATATATATAAATAGATTTTACTTTTATGTTATGCTTTTGTTTGAATGTATGTGTATATGTATGATGGATGATAATGCAATGATAATATGTATGAATGCAAATGAATTAATGCTTTAATTATCATTCATAGTTTATATTTGACCATGTATAGGATTTTTGTTTAATCAAGGGCACCAAAATGGTGGTGTGAAACATGGAAGACTCATGTAATGATATGGATGTTGATATAGATTTTGATATGGAAGTTAATATGGAAATATGATATGGATGTTGATATGGAAAACTATTTTTTTTTATAGATACTTAGACATATTAGAATATCAAACAAACTCATTAATTTTTTTCTAATTTCTCAAAGACCAAATGTGTGTGTAGTGAATTAATTTACTGAATCATGAGTATGGTAATGACTCAAGGAAATCAACAACCAATATGTATGCAAGTGAGTTTATTGACCCATCTTGAGTAAATTGAGATAAAATTTATCATGGAAACCAATAAGCTATCTTGTCTATATGTGAGATTAGAGGTCTCTTAAAGAGAGATGTGTCACCACGCATGAGCATACTCCATTTCCAATCAAGCATATATAGCCCCAATGGAGATTAGATCCATAGGCCAAGAATATAATCTTTAATATTTAGGGATTCATACCAACTAACCTTCTTATTGGAAATGTAGTTCTATCCTTACAACTTGAGGATATCTAGTGTGTGATGTGTAAAATATTTAGAGCTTTGGAGAATCATGTTCTCAACTGAAGTGTGATGAAAATTTTACCCTACCCTTACTACTCATTATTTTTTTTGGAATTAACTATGATAGTGGTGTAAACCACTATTTTTATTTTTGGACTATGTGCATAGTGGGACAAGCAAGGTGTACCTTTCACTTTGAGGTTTAACCCAATCATGGTGTTATCCCTCTTTAACACAAGATGTTTTTAAGATGTGTGATTGTTTTTGGTTCAAGAATGTTAGAGTCAATTCCTAGAAGTCAATATTTTCTTAGTGAAAATTTGTATTGGTCATAAATAAAACTTGACATGTATTGTAGGTTGCTAGAAACACTAGGGGTGGTTGAGTGACCAAAAATACATAGGTATTATGAACGTTTGGTTTGCAAATGAAAATTTTACTTTATGTAATGGTGAAATGACATGGATGATGATTTGAAGGTGTCATTGATTAAGGCAATGAAACTTTATTGGAACAATTATTATCTGAACTGAATATATGACCCCTTAATATGAAATGCAATGTGTGAAGATGATGGTGTGAATGTAATGTGTGAAATGCAAATTGTGAAATGTAATGTGTGTAGTGCAATGTGTAAAATGCAATTTTGTTTTTGTGTATTACCCATGTATATATACATATATATAAATCACATGGAGCATAGAATAATCTCAAGTAGATGATGTTAAGTGGTTAGGGCTCATTGAATCCCTCTAATATAGCAAGCCTATAAGTTCCTTGATCCATTTTTTGAGTGATAATGTATGGACCTAGCCAATTAGTTGTGAACTTATCATGAAGGTGCGGTAACACATTGGTGTTTTGTTGATTCTCCTTAAGAACAAGATCTCCTACTTGGAATTCACATATATGAACTTTGGTGTTGTAATCACACTTTAGTAAGTCCTAATAAAATCATAAATGCTCTAAAGCATTGACCCACTTTCCATAAAGAAGTGTGAGTTGGTCAAAATATGCTTGTCTAGCAATATCATCATCTATGAAATCTTGTAATAAAATTCACAATGAGAGGATCTCAAGCTCAAGAAATATAATTGCTTCAACTCCATAGACCAATGAAAATGGTGTTGCCCTAGTAGGAATGTAGATGCTTGTTTGATAAGCCCATAATTCCAAGGGATTTTAGTATAGCAATATCTATGATGTTCTTTGTGTTAGAAATAGAGTCTATTCCATCATTTGGGTTATGTAAATGTATCTTCCAAGGTACATACTTAGATTACTTTAGGGGCAAGTTATCTAGTTACTTCATGCAATGTAATAAGTGCACAAGTGTCAATGTGCAAGTTGTACATGTGCAAGTTGTCCCTTGCACAACTAGATAGAGTGTTGGCCAAGTATCCTATTTTTCCTATATAAGGATGGCCTCATAGATAGATATATATAGAGTCATAGACATAGAGAGTTGGGGGACATAGTGTAGCTTAGTTCTATGTGTGACACCATCCATTGGTGATGGGTGTAATGTAGTTCAGTAGATTTATATTGGAGTGTTCATTTCCTCCATAGCTACATTGTAATATTTTATATCATTTCTATTTATTGCATATTTTAGTCATCTAGAAGATTTACTTTCTTTCATATTATTCTACATCTTGTGATTGCTATCTCCTAGTGCTTGCTACATCAAAATCTAATAGTGGTATCAGAGCTATGGTAGATCTAGTCTATGTAGGTCTATAGGAAAGCCACCATTATCATTGAGCCTGAGCATTTTGACAAACTGATGTGTCATTGGACCAACCACTATCAAAATCTCTCAGAAGAATCTAGGTGGTAGAATTAGGGAGAGTCACGAGTGAGGATTGAAAGAAATATTAGTTCTAGGAAATACTAAGATTGCAATTGACTAGAGTCTTTCCATAGAGTTTCAAGAAAAACTCATGAAGACCAAGACTCAGCATTCAAGCCACTAGATTGACAAATCATTCAATGAGGATTATCTAAGATATCTAGAATTTTCTAACTAGTGCCTAAAGTTTCTTTTGTTTACAGAAAACTAATTCTTATAGGATTGGGACTCCTACGATAGAAAGCTAGGAGACTCCAACTTCATTGCCCGAAGGTCGGTGTACCCTCATAGTGCAGAGATTGGTTCCTTGTGTAAGAGAAGAATACTATGAAAGAAGACTTCTAGTGAAGAGTTGTGGTGAAGTCAGGAGACTGAAGATCTCTATTGTTGAATCAAAGAACTTCACAAGTTGAAGAACAGGCCATAGAAGCCTTGACATAAAAATGCCATAGAATCCTTGAAGAAAATGCCATAAGATCCTTGAAGGAGAAGCCATAGAAGTCTTGATACCAAAAGGCCACAGGAGCCTTGGTACTAAAAAAGGCCACAAAAGCCTTGATATTGAAAAAGGCCATAGAAGCCTTGGTACTAAAAAAGGCCATAGAAGCCTTGGTACTAAAAAAGGCCATAGAAGCCTTGATCTTGAAGAAGAATTCAAAGAGAATATATGATTCAGAAGTAGACTAAATATTTTAGTACTAATACTTTGTTGCAGGGAAAGAAGATTCAGTGAGTTGGAAAACTTCCTACAAGAAATTTAGGAAGGGTATCTTCTTTAGAATCAATTTAGCACCTGAAGCAAAATCAAAGAGATCAGGAGAATATCTCATTGTAGAACTTCTAATCAAGGAAGGAGAAGGAGAATAAGGACTAGGTGAGTCTTGCTCAAATCCAGAAGTAGCAGAATCAGAGATCCAAAAGTAGATCTCATCACCAACACTTCCAGGAGTAGAAGGTTGAAGAAAAGGTCTCAAGGAAGACCATCAGAAGCTATCAGATCAGAGACCTTGGGAAGGTCTTATCGAGCATCCAAAAAATTCTAGGAGAGCCTTACTAAAGATATTCTCAAAGGAGAACTCATTGGATAAATCCACTACCAAGGAGAAGCCTCTGATAGTGAAGGACTTAGGACAATTATCACCATCCGACAACAAGCCCAAGAGAAGAATAATTTGGAAAGGAGTGCCAAATCCAAGAAGAATAATTTGGAAAGGAGTGCCAAATCTTAGAAGATCTTGCTTGAAGTCAAAAATCGATAAGATGACTTGAAGACAGAAGAAGCTCACCAAATCTTGAAGATTTGAATATTACCTCTCACAAAAAGAAGGCATCACTTTAGAGACAAAGACTTCTCCAAATTTGTAGCAGAAGGAGGAGAACAGAAGAGGAGAACAAGCCATCAAATCCTAGGCTCATAAAAGAAAGGTCAAGACCATCATTTGGTGAAGAAGGAGCTATTCAAGATAGTCTACAAAGAGCTGCAAGGACATTATCATAGTAGCAACTTGGTGATTCTAGACACCAAGATCTACATCCTCTATAGAAGTGATAAAAGAGCTACTACAAAAAAAGGTATGCAACTTTCTGGTGCAAGTAGGTTCATTAATTCATTTACCTATCAAATTTGTTAGAAGCACCTGAATTTGGATTAAAGTTGCAAATAGAAAATTGGATTACAGTCTTTGAAAGTGCAAAAAGAAAAAGTTTTTTTTAAGGTTCATTTGCACTTTTATTAGGAGTTGATTAGATTTCAAAATTGCTTCTATCAACTACCTATTATCTATTTTGGAAAAATAAAAAGAAGACTAAGTCCTACAATATTAGTTGTAGTGAAATTGTAGAATAACTCTTAAAGATTCATTTTAGGTTATTCTTGATTAGTTGCAGTAAATTCTTAGTGCATTAATTTGAGAGTTGATTAGAGTGATAAGGTGTAATATTAGTGCATTAAAAGTGAAATACTTGTACTATTATACTACTCTCAAAAGAAATTAGTTTTGTGTTCTTGAAGGGCACAAAATCTGATTTGTATCAAGTGTCTAAAGACACTATTGAAGCACAGAAATCTGCAACTCGTAGTGGCCAAAAGAAGCCACCCAAAAAGGTTAGAATCCTCCAAAACCTGGAGAAGAACACAACTAACCAAAAACAAAAATAGAAGCTTCAAAGATTGAGACTTGGTGAGTCTCAAATCCAAAAGCATTACAAGATTGAATGCAAGAAAAGAAAGTGCAGAAAATTGCATAAATTAAAAAGCTTCTATCTACTATTATCTAAGCTTGGAGTTGTTATCTAAGTGTCCAAGAAAAAAGGGGAAGGTGTCTACTCATAAAAGACAACCTCAAAACCCTTGTATTGCAGGAGAAAAATCTGCCATAAAACCAAAATTTTTGATCTAAAATAAGAGTGCAAAAGAAGGTGCATCAAAGGAGGTTTATGTACATACTATAGTACATTTTATAGCACCATTTTAATATGGTTTTTTATAGCCCAAAAGCAGATTTGAATGTGCCCCAAAAAGGCACAATATACACAGGAAAAAGTAGCCAAGAAAGGGTCGAACGTAAGCACTCTTCCCAAGCAATAGGAGCCACTCAAAGGGCTCATCTTGGATGGTCGAACCTGTAGAAGACAAGGCATAAGGGGGAGATAAGGCAGTGTAAAAAGAAGAAGATAAAGCAAATGGACTTCTAAGAAAAGGAGAATTTTTATCAAAGAAAAAAAAACATTAAAGCAAAGGATCACTCTTATCAAAGCAAGCTACGAAGCATTTCTACCATAAGTGAAAGCTAACAGTGGAGTGAAGCATCAAGGAGTCTTCATCCAAGCGCTACCATTTAGACTCCATTCAAGGGCCACCAAAGCTACTCCATATCTCCACCAAAGATCTGCCATATCTCCACCACAACTCAACCATTAGCTTTGCTTGGTTGGAGATATTTCAGCATCTACATAAAACAACAAAGATCAAGGTGGAAAACGCATTGGAGAGTCTTCAAGTAAGCGTTGATAAAGAGAAGGGCATGCAACTACCACTTGTCATCCTATGAGATATCCTCTATAATGCTCACAAAGAAGATGTTACATTTCTTGGTGCCCATACTCCAAACAATGGAGTTATGTACAATAGCTTGACATACGTTACAACAAAGAAAGCTTGTAGACATTGAGGAAGGAGCATTTCTTGGACAATGCTCAAGAGAGAATAAAAATTTTTCAATCCAAAGGTGACATTTGTCACAAATAGTGGAGTGAGTTTGGCACCTCCACCAACCAAGTTGAAGCTTCCATGAGCATTCAGAAACTTATGTCGTGATACTTGTCACTCATCCTATCACATATTAAAGATGCCTTGGACCATGGAAAGGAAGCGCAACAATTGAAAGTGATATGAGCAACAGTTTGGAAGCTACTCAATAGTGGATTGATGAAACTTCGAGATATCAATGCTAGATGCTCGATAATAGTTCGGGTGTGATTTTATAGATCAATGATAGATGCTCGATAGAAGTTCAGGCATGATTCGATAGGGATCTAAAGCAAGTCAGGTACAGTTGAAAAGACTCTCGATCAACCAGCATTTACGAAGAGCATTAAAGCCTTGGGGAATTCATGCTCAAGAAGGAGAGTTTACTGCCATATTCACCCAACGTCATAAAGGTACAAAGCCTTAATTTCTCATCCAATTTGCTTTCATTTTAAAAAGGGAGTTATAAGGTTATAAGATAAGGTTGATATATTAATTGAAATCAATCTTTGTTTGAAAGCAAAACTTAGGGAAAATTAATATAATATTTGCAAAAATATAACTTAGGAGAAATAAGGGATTCTACTTGGAATTAATCCATTTAATGTTTGCAAATATTAATGTGTTCTAGTTTTCCAAATTTGGGAGTGATAAGGGTTACAACTTCAAACTATTTTTTGGAAATTAGAAACACTTGAACAAATTCCTAAGGGTTTCAAAAAGGGGTTATTAAAATATTTTATCAAAGTTGGAAATTTATATTCTTGTCTCAAAATATTTCTCTTTAGGGATAAAAGAAATCCAACATTAAAACCTCTTCAAAAAATAAAAAGTGCTTAGTTCAATAGGAGTATTAAGGAGTTAAAGAAGTTGATTTTTGATCCTTACAAAACTTGTACAAAATCAACCAAAAATTGAACTATATCTTACAAAAGCACTATATCATACTCCAACAAACATTAGGGAGTCATAAGGGATTCTACAAAACTTGATAATAATATCCATCAAAAATTTTCAAGTTGTGAAGATATAAGCTTTCTTCAAAAACCTAAAATTAGGTGTTCATACTCTCATTACTAGGGAGACATAAGGAAGCCTACAGGACTAATAAAGGTTTCATCAAATCAAGCTTATATACTTCAATTAAGGAGCACATATCCTAAGACTAGGGAGCTATATAAGAATGTCTACTTCTACCAATAAGTGCTTCAGAAAGGAAAAATCCAATGCCATAAAACTTGGGATCATGAATCTACTCATGAAATCAGAAGGAAGGTTAGATCTAGCTTCAAAAGTAATCCATAGTGAAGCTTTAGAAGATAATTTTGATACTATGGAATGCTATCTTCAAACTCATCTCAATGAAGCAATTGACAATGGAAAAAGTGATATTTTACTTTCCTTAGACTTTGCAAGCATATTATACATGACACTGCTCACATATAAACACTACAAGGTAGAAAATGAAGAACAAAAAGGATTGATAGAATTACTCAAAAAGAAGTCAGAACTTGATGAATCATATCTAGAAAAGTTTTTCAATCCTCATGTAGCATCAACTCTTCCTGTTCTACTAACTCAAAATATTATCATGATGCCTTAAGTAGTTGTTCAAAAACTTTTTACAGATTAAATATAGGAAAGGAGAATCATCTTCACAAGAACCTGGTAGCAACTCGACCTCCTGTGAGAACACAGAAACTAGAATCAAAGGCAAAGCCAAATATGAAGAAGAAAACACAGTAGATAAAGGAGGAATACAATGCAAAGTCAATTGAAAGAAGAAGCCTCAGCTCCAACTTACTCTGCATCATATGAAGACACAAATTACCTACTGAACCTAAACACAAAGAATGCAGAGGAAGAAGACAAAAAGAAGAAGAAGATCCATATTGAAGACTAAAGTCTTCAATACCCAAATAATGTAATACAAGGGGGTGTTAGAAATAGATTCTATTCCATCATTTGGGTTATGTAAATGTATCTTCCAAGGTACATACTTAGATTACTTTAGGGGTAAGTTATCTAGTTACTTCATGCAATGTAATAAGTGCACAAGTGTCAATGTGCAAGTTGTACATGTGCAAGCTATCCCTTGCACATCTAGATAGAGTGTTGGCCAAGTATCCTATTTTACCTATATAAGGATGGCCTCATAGATAGATAGATATAGAGTCATAGACATAGAGAGTTGGGGGACATAGTGTAGCTTAGTTCTGTGTGTGACACCATCCATTGGTGATGGGTGCAATGTAGTTTAGTAGCTTTATATTGGAGTGTTCATTTCCTCCATAGCTACATTGTAATATTTTATATCATTTCTATTTATTGCATATTTTAGTCATCTAGCATATTTACTTTCTTTCATATTATTCTGCATCTTGTGATTGCTATCTCCTAGTGCTTGCTACATCAAAATCTAACACTTTGACTAGTTTCTTGAGAATAGAAATTAAGGTCTTATTGGTAGCCTCAACTTGTCCATTTGTTTATGGGTTGTAAGGAGACGAGAAATTGTGTTGGATATTATATTTCTCACAAAGTGCTCAAACATCCTTATTTTTGAAATACTTGTCATTGTTAGAAATGATTTTTGAGGGAATACCAAAGTGATAGATAATATGATGAAGTATAAACTCCATAATTCAATATCATGTTGTACTGGTTAAAGGAATTACCTCAACCTACTTTGTAAAGTATTTAGTGGTTGTAATGACAAATGTATGTTATCTTGAGGAAGGAGGTGAGATTTTTCCAATCAAATCAAGTTCCCATTGTGAAAATGGCCAAAGGCTTTGAATAGACTATAATGATTGTGATGGCACATGAGTTAAATTAGTATGCTCTTGATATTTTTGACAATGCTTTATGTAAGTGCAACAGTCGCATTCCATGGTGGGCCAATAGTAACCCATGAATAGAATGAACTTTGTAATGGCCATTCCACTAAAATGACCACCACAAGAACCATCATGAGGTTCAACTATGGCTCTTTGTGCCTTTGCAGGCTTGAGATAACAAAGGAGGATTCCATCATAACCATGTCTATACAACATGTCTCCCAAGAGAGTAAAACGAGCTACATTTTGCTTTAAATTGCATTTAGAAATCCATAACATGTCTGATAGGAGTGTTCCAAACTTGAGGAAGGCTATTATTTGGTTGGACCAAGGCTCATACAACTCAGAATAGATAAAGCAAACATGTTTTTCATCCTTATATTTAGCATGAACAATTGTAGATTAAGAGATTGTTGTGACAATGAGTGGTTGTACCTCTCCTACAGAGTTATTTGGAATCAATAATTTGGGATAGTCCATCACATATACAAATCTATTAGTCGAACATGGCCAATTATCAATTATATACCAGTAAAATATCATTACTACTTCATGGTAAAGTTTTAATTTTGATTCCTTGCATTGGTATTCTTTGTTTATTTGATGAAAAACAAGTTGGGAGTTACTATTTATCCTAATACACTTTATGACCATAGTTATGGCTACTTGAAAATCTAATATTAAGGCTTCACACTCTACATTTTTTTTTATGCATTGGTTGTCAAGTTTGAAAGATAAGGGAATAGGTACCCCTGTGGTGTATGAAACATGACTCCAACACCTTGACCCTTTTTGCACTTAGAACCATCAAATAATAGTGTGATATCAACATCTTCCTTTAGAATGACATCTTAATCTTGTTTAATGACAATGAATACCAAATCATCTAGGAGCTCAATAATCAAGGGTTGATCACTAGGAAGTGGAGCTTCCACAAGCTGATCGATTATGACTTGACCTTTAATGGATTTTAGCTGATGAACTCAAGATAAAATTTAATGAGAAGCATTATCCATTTTGTGGTGCGGGTGTTATTGTAAGTGTGATACATCATGTAACGCAAAGGATTTTTATGAGCTAAGACATATGTGGTGTGACTAAGGATATAAATATTGAGTTTCTTAGTGGTAAAAACCACTTCTAAGCACAATTTTTATGCATAATCATATTTGGTTTCATAGCTTACCAATGTTTGACTAATATAGTAGACACCACTTTGTTGATTATTTTCATTATGTTGTGCAAGCATTGTCCCTAACACAAAGTCTATTGCTAAAACATAAATATGGAAAGGTACCCTTGAACAAGGAGGATTTAAAACTGGTGGAGAAGCTAAGTATTTCTTGATATCATAAAAATATTTTTGGAACTCATCTATCCATGAAAATATCACCCCCCTTTTGTAGCAGGTGATTGAATGACCTACATTTTTTAGAAAGTTGTGTAATGAAATGATGGATCGACTGGATCTTTCCTTGTAAACTATGCAATTCCTTCAAGTTTTTTAGGGGAGGCATCTCTAGTATGGCCTTGAATTTTTTTGGGTCCACCTCAATGCCTCGTTTGGAGATAATGAATCCTAGTAATTTTCCTAAGGTAACACCAAAGACACAATTTTTGGGGTTCAACCTTGCATTATTCTCTATAAGTCAATCAAATACCTTTTCCAAGACACCAATGTGCTCTTGTCGAGTTTTAGATTTTACCAAGAGATAATCCACATAATCTTCGATGACATTATGCATGTAATCATGGAAGATGTATGTCATGGCATGTTGATAAGTGGAACCTATATTTTTTAGGCCAAATAGCATCACCTTATAACAAAAATTTCCCCAAGGTGTAGAGAATGTTATTTTGTGTTGGTCATCAAGATTGATTCAAATATGGTTATATCTTGAAAAACCATACATTAGAGAAATAATTTTATGGCTAGCACAAGTGTTGACAAGAGTATCAATGTTTGCTAGAGGAAAGTCATCATTAGGACATGTTTTATTAAGGTCTCAAAATGCAGTGCAAATGCGTATCACCCCGTTAGGTTTGTGAATGGGTACCATATTTGAAAGCCACTTAGGATAATCAATGGGGAAAATGAAACCAAAATCTAATAACTTTTGAAGATCCTATTTGACCATGAGGGCAATGGTAGCATGATTTCTCAATTTTTTTTTGAATGACTTAGCGTCAGAGTGCAAGGTGAGATTATAGAAAACCACGTTAGGGTCAAGACCAGACATGTCTTTGTAGGACCATGTAAAAATTCCCTTCTTCTTGATGAGAGAAATTAATTTCTCTTATTCATCTACGAATAAAAATTTTCCAAGTTTGATGATTTGAAGATTGTATATGTCTGAACTAAGGTTCACATCAATGGTATATTCAATGGACATATGAGAATCTTCCTCAAGTTGATGGGGCATTGGGATCAGATGAATTTCATTAATTACATTATCAAAATCTTTTGACTTATTCTTGTCTATGTCTACCTGGAAAACCTCAATATATAAAGGAGAAGGTGAAGGTGAAGGAGGAGATGACAAAGAAATGTAGTTGGCTAAAGCCATTAACAATTCCTTAGAAAGGATGAACTCAAAAAAGGATGGAGGTGAGCAAATCCAGTCCATATCAATAAGGCTCATGTCAATTAGAATTGGCTTTACCAAATCATATGGATTACGAAGTGGGGTGAATAAGTCAATAGAATTAATGTTAACTTAAAGGGAAAATTGGTGGTTGAAAATGTGAAGGATGGATAGATCCTATCTACTAGAACTGATGTAAGAACTCTGGGAACCTAAACAATAGTGAGCAACACAAATAAATACAATAGAAAAAAATCCATGCACATGCAATGCAATGATGATTTTTTTGAATTTTTGTGTGTTTTTTATTTTTTTATGTACATATATTACAAAATTGGTCAATGAAGTGGAGGTAGTTCACCAGTTGGTTCAACTCGCTCCCTAGGGAGAAGTAAAAAAAATATGGGTTGATGGATGGTAAAAATTCTAAGGTAATCCTCATCCTATTTAGTGAATGTAATGATGGGTGTCGATTCCTCATTAGATTCATCAAAATATATCAACATAACATTGTATTCTTCATAAATTTCCTCCTCAAAGTTATTGGTATGATGGGTTTTTTCTTCTAAATTCAAATGGATATTTTGAAAATATTATTCAAAAGAATAAGTGGAAGAATGGGAGTGATAGCCTAAACCTGAATGGTCATGAATTTCTTGATATGAAATATTAATGATATCATGCATTCCCTATTAATTTTGTCCTAGGCCATATCCTTTCCAATTGACCTAATGAAAGTATTATGATGGAAAAACTGACATGTGTTGTATATGGGTAAGGTTTGGTTGTTTGAATTCATCTAAGTAATATGGATTGAATGATGAATCAATCCCTCAATACACAAAAATTGATATTGTTAGGCATTGAAACCATGTCATACACTGCTCCTATGAATAAGGGTGGTTTGTTTCGGTCAGCATAATCCCTAGTGGTTTGGATGCTAAGCAATGTATCAATAATTTCTTTGACCACATATTCACAAATGCCAGGACTAGTGAGGTGGACCATAACTTGGTATGATGTGGAGGTGTATGGAGTAGATGTAGATGTGTAAAGCTCATGGTTGGCTTGTGGCTTCGATAATGGGAGAGGTGTGGTCTAGAATGGCATATCACAATCCATTAATTCATCTTGTGATACATTATCTGATGTGGATGAAAGTGGATTTTTCTAAGGTTTTTTATGAATGGATGATGATGTAGAAGGATGGAGGATGTTGATTTTGATGATGTGGATAATGTGGATTGGGCTCGACCACATGTACATGTAGTGTATGGTGATGAAGATGGGGGAATTAAGGTGAAACCTTTATGTGGGATAGTGATGGGGAGCTTCTTAGGAATAAGACATTTGGATGAATATATGGATGGTGTGGTTGATGATGTGGTTGATAGGATCAAGAAAATATGAGTGGATAAAAAATTATATTCATAATGATTTGATATGAAATTGCAATACTTAAATGGTTTGATGTTTGTTAGTATGTAATGAACTTATCCCTTGTGTACATATTTAATACATTTATGAAGTATAAAGGGGACACATCTCATTTCCCTCATCCAAGGACATCCAAGGAGTACATTGTAAACCATGGATTCTTACAAGATGTGGAAAATTGTATGCAATATTTTTACTCCCACTTCGATGAGTAAAAAAATAGTGCCAACTATGGAACAGAGAGCATCATTAAATTATTTCAAGGTGAGGGAATATTTGGTGATATGATATGGTGGAATATCAAGATATTGAAGGGAAAATGTGGTGATAATATTGATGGAGGAATTGGTATTAATCAAAAATTGTTTCAATGGCTTCCTACCAAATTTGATCCATGATGTGTAATGGAGGATCCACTATTTTTGATGATATTTGTTTGATTTCAAAATCATAGAATGTAATGGAAGGCTCCATGTATGTTCAAATAATCCATATTAAATTGCTAAAGGAATTAGTATCCTGATATTTGAGTTCAATGGATTTTAAAATCTCCATTAATACCTCGTAGTGTGGGGGAGATTATTGTATTAGCTCATAAATAGATAGTTTGGCTAAAACCATTCAAAGGCTAGTGGTTAGTTGGTTACTCAGAGAGATTATTTGTCTTTGTGGATGATTGGAAAGATTAGTGGATGGAGGTGTATGGATTGGAATGTGAATTTGGTGGGAAGAATTGATGAAGAACTGAATGGGTGATGATGAATTGGCAGGTTGAGGAGACACACTTTCTTGAGGTTTTATGGGAGATTGGATAGTTTGTTGTTGTGCATTTTATTTATTGGTGTTTTATTGACCTCAAGCAACTACATGAATAGCACCCACAAAACTTGGTATTGTTGCACATGATTAACCTGATTAGGAGTCTTTATATTTAATTCTCTAGTTGTTGGTTGCACCTCCTCATGATGAGGAAGTGGTATTTGATAAATGCTAAGGTTTTAATTTTGATGATCCAAGGGACTATCAATCTTGATGGACCCTAAGTCAATTAGGTCTTGCACTTTATATTTTAATTGATAGCAATCGTTAATGTCATACCCATTCTATAGATGATAAGGGTAAAATAAATATTTCCTATAGCTTTTGCTATGCTTGGTAGGATCAACTAATTTAACCTCAGGTAAGGCAAGCTAATTTGTTTCATACAACCTATGAAATATGGAAGCATATGACTTATACAAGGGTGTGTACTGGTGATTTTTTCAAAAAAATTATCGATGTTGATGATTTTCCACAGTTGGAATTATGTTATGAATTTGTTGATGTGGAGGAACTGCTTGATATGAAATTTTTTGTAGTTGTTGTTGCATTGATTGTTGTTGTTGAGCCATTACCAGCTAACTCATGGTCATTTGATTTACTTGATTCAATTTGGGTTAAACAAAATAAATTCCTTTTATTTGGCCATTTTTCTTCCATTCTTTCTTCTTAGGATTTAACACACCTTCTTTGATTTTTATTTCCTCAATTATGCTAGCTTGGGTAAGAGCTTCCTGGAATGAGTTGTATTGTTACAATTGTAATAACTAGGAAATGGGTTTTAAGCAACTCTTGATGAAAGATCAATTTAAATCTTCCATTGGTAGGGAGAATTACATTTTTGTGATAACAATCCTCCAATGGTTACCAAAATCATAGACTGACTTATCATCAAATTTCTTAAGGTTATACAAGTCAGACAATGTGATTTTAATAAAAATATTGAGGGAAAATATTTCTAGGAATTGGTTTACTAACTGTTCAAATGTAAAATACTATTATGAGGTAGATGTTTATACCACTCCACGACATCTCCCACCAATGTCTAAGGAAATGTTATAAGCATTAAAGCATCTTGATTTTGGATTTTGAACCATGAGAGAATGAATGTACTTACATCCTCTCTAGGGCCCTCAATTCCTTTAAATTTATCAAATTTTGGAATTGTAAAATCTATCGAATATGATGGTGATGGTACCAAATAATTAATGGGTTGATTGATTAGCTATATTAAAGTAGGATTTTGGTTCATCATACCAGGAGTGTGTTGTATCAAGCTATCAATATGTTGTTGCATTAACTAAATTCTAGGATCTTCCCAAAGTATGTGGAAGCCCTGCACTATTTGGTGACTGTGTGGATATGAAGTGGTGAGATTTTGGGGTGTGATGAGATGTTTATGGCTTGATGTATTGGATTTAATTTGATGATGTTGGTATTGATAAGGGAATTATTACGAGTGATGGAATGGAGATGATTTTTGAGGACTATGAATGTGTTGACTTGTGGGAATGGAATGAGTGTGGGCTAATGGAGGTGTGGAGATGGAAACCATAGAATATTGTGATATCCATGATGGATTTGAGGTAAAGAAGGTTGGCTTGGTGGAAATGGGCTAGGGCTTGAAATGTATCACCTGTATATGTTGTTGGGGATAAGAATGAGCATTTTGTCAACCCATAAGCAATTTATTGAGGTGTTTCCATACTTGATGTATGAAAATGTTTGAGGTGATGGTGTAGGTGTGGTGGAAATGGATGAAGTTGATGGAGGATACATTGCAATAGGGATTGCAACTAAATGGGAGATATTAGTTGTAGTGGAAACTAGCATTTGTGAATCAGCATTGACATGTGCTTCATACAATGGATTACCATAGGTGGTGGTATAGGATGATGGAATGGAATTTCTTGGCCACATTATTGTTGTGGGAGAGATAAGTGATGGGAAGGTGGAGATGTTGCCTCAAAAAGAGGGTTGGTATACACCTAGCTAAAGATGGAAGGATGGGATCAGGAAAGTTCTTACTAAATATTATGCCTAGGTGGGCTATTAATTTTCTCTAGAACATAGTTAGTGGATCTTAGATTAGCTCAAAATTTACTCATAGACATGTAGGTGATTTTAGGGTTGGTAGGGGATGATGGTTCAATTTATGGAATGTGGTTATTAATGGCTCTGTGCAACACATCAGTATTTGAGGTATACACAATGTGTGAGGGTCCCACAGACAAACCATAATAACTTGTCTATATCAAACTTACAGGATTAACCATAGAACTAGCAGGGAAAGATGTGGAACACTCCATGGATGAAGTGGTTTGGATAATAGAGGCTTGAATCAAAATATTTGCTTGGATTTGAGTTAAAACCATAAGCTAATGAATCAATTGGGGGTTGTGAATGTGTGGAATGTGCAAAAACAATGCAATGGAAATCACACAAAATCAAACAAGCAACTCAATCCTATATTTTGCAATGGATTTTTCTCTTTTTGTGGTATTTTTGTGTTATATTGTGCAAACCTAAGTTAATATGCAAGGTGGATTCTAAGGATGGATGGAAAATGAGAATATTTTTGGTGATGAAATCTAGAAATATTGCTCATGGGTCACTATGGCTTCTATGGGGTGAGATGATGGATTAAAATGAAGCCCACCATCAACAATATTGAACAATGGTTGGTGATGAAATCCAACTCACTATTTTTAAATGTGTGATGTGCAAAGTGTGTAATTCATTTTTAACATTTATGTTGTCTACAATGTTTAATCAATGTTAAAAATACCCTATTTCACCTGTCTAATCTAGAAGCCAAGGACATTAAAACTATAGCACGAGTGGAGTGTAGTGTTCTCAAAGGGGGATGTGATGAGAGATATTTAATATAAATTCTAATTATGTACATATAATATGGCCAATTATGTACAGTTCACAACTGTACAACTCTTTAAAATGTACTAGAGACTATACAAACCCAAAATGTACAGTTGTACAGTCATAACTGAACACTTGTACTATTTATCCAAGAATATTGGAATTGATCAAATCTCACTCACTTTGCCAGGATTCACTTGGAAATCACTTGATTTACCTTCAAAATATTTAAAAGTACAATTTTAGGCCAAAAAATCATCAGATGTATGTAATTACAAACCCTTGTATAGTTTGGTCATGTCATTGTACAATTTGGTAAAAACCCTCATTTTGCCAAATCACTTGACTTAGAAAAATACCCATTTGCATTTTATTTCCAAAAAAATCATTTCCAATAATGGGTAACAACCATTAACCTGATTTTCTACTTATTCCTATATTTCACATGAGAGCACATGGATTGTTGTACGTTTTCTAGTTATGCAAATCTACCATAGATCTAGACTCCAAAATACTTGCAATATCAATAAAAATTCCCCAATAATATAATTATTGATATTTCTCTCAGATCCCCTAATACATAAACAAATTTTACTAAAACAATGATATATATTATTCTGGCATTGTACACATGCAGTGTACATTACAACATAAACTGTAGTAGTAAATCCCTCTTCTCAACTCATGAAATGCACATGAATGGTACCCATGAACAATAATCATCCACCAACAACCCATAAATTTGAATGGGGGGCTTATAATGAATTTCTAGGCTATTCTAAAGAGGTTCCTAAGACAGTTCATTATTTACAATTGCCCATACATTAATAACTTTAATTAATGTTTACTAAGGTTTAATGTAATTTATATCAAATTACATTTCATCCGCATGTCATTTCATTTCATTTAATTTTACATGCATTTTACCTTTATTTATTTCTTTAGTTATTTTTCTAATTGTACAATTCCACCCAATTGATCGTTTTGCTTGTTAATTGTACAATTTATACCAAGTTGTACATTGTACATTTTTACTTTATCAATTGTACTATCTCACCAAATTGTACATTCTTCTTGCCAATTGTACTATCTCACCATATTGTACATTTTATTTAAAATTATGCAAATCTAGCTTTATTATTTCTTCTTCCTTTCAAGATGTGGATTTTCCTGCCTACATCTTTCCCCTCCTCTAAAATGGTCGACATCCTCGATGACACATGATCTGGACATTGGGGATAGAAGCACTGCACAATGTATTGTGTGCATTTGTCATGCTCTTTTTGCTTCCTTTTATTCAAAGGCCCTCAATAAATAGTATTACTACCATATGCTTCTCATAGTATATTATATTCAGACTACTCCCTAGAAGTGCTAGAATTAATTGCAGCAACATCATCAACCTGACCATATTAATAAAAATGAAAAATATCACCTTGATGATGAACATGATCCAGATGAACAACCTCATTACTATGTTGGACAAAACCCATTTACACCTATGACGGGTTCAAGGGTGTGGGATACCCCTTGTGGGATCATGGGATAGCATCCCTTACAGGGCCAAGAGACAGCATCCCTTGCAGGGTCAAGGGACAACGTCCCTTGCGTGCTTAACCTGCTTAAATAGCTCACCGCCAACTCCATTTTACTTCTCTCAAGTTCTGGATGACTTGATCTTAGCCTTGAATTACCCTACCTTAACCACTTCTAGATGTTCTCCTTTTATGATTTTTATTTGTAAACTTTCACATGGTACGGTTCCATTTTGTATGATTTCTCCTTACACGAATTGCACTTGTACAATTTCACCCTGTAGGGACTGCACTTGTATGATTTCATCATGTACGAAATGCACCTGTACAATTTCATCTTGTATGGATTGCACATGTATGATTTCATCTTGTACAGACTGTACATATACAATTTCATCTTGTACGGACTGTACATGTATGATTTTATCTTGTACGATTTCCAAATTGTACCATTATTCAATCCAAATTGTACAACACCCTAAAATGTACAATTTATCACTTGCAATTGTGTACTCACTATCACTTTTATGATTTAATTCACTAATTATATGATTTGGGCCATTTGTACGATTTCAACCAACCTTTGTTCAGTTCCTTCTTGTCAAATATTACAATCATGTTCTTATTTGGTTAAGTTTGCTTGTATGACACTTCGCTCAATTTGAACATCTTTCAATTTTACAAGTGATTGTTCCCTATGGACAACATCCTCCATGTTTACCATTGATTGTTCCTCTTGAATATCATCCTCCCTTTGTGTAATTGACTGTTCAACTTGAACAACTATCTCCAATTGTACAATTGGTTGTTCCACTTGAACAAGATCTTCCAATTGCATATTGACTACACTTTCATTACCTTGGATAACAATCTTCTCCACTTTGTTCCCTTGTATGGTAGCATGTTGTTCTTCCTTATCATAAAAAATCACTTCCTCCTCCATTGAAATCAAGTTCACTTCCTAACTTCTAAGCATGCTTCTCAAGTTCACCTCCACCTCCCTTATTTCTTGGTAAGGGCTAGAACTTGTCTCTGATGCTTCAAATTCTATATGCATCACTGGTTCATCCTTATTTGTAGTTCTATCATAGTCATGTGCAAAGTTTCCCTATAATTGGCATTACCAACATTGTGCAATGGGTCTACCATCAGTGTCATACTATATTTTTCTTCTTTTATCTCTAGTATGATTGTCACACCCTGCATCACCACTAACATTCTTCCTTTGTACAAGCTTGATTTGGGTTGCATCTACTTGTGGTGATGATATTGCACTCTCTATGTTACAATCAACATCAAATTCATCATTATTTTCTTTGGAGTCATTTTATTTCTTGACTTCTTGACTCCAATACTTGGAAAGGGGACTACTCTCCTGCATAAAATCAACACTTTTATTGTCTAATTTATCTTCAATGTTATATTCACTTCATACTCTAAGATAATATCCTCCTCATTAACACGATGCCACTTCATTGATGTTGCTTTTGCCTCACTTTCCCAAATCAAGGCATAATATATAGCTTCTTAGTATGTGTTTGGAGGGAAAATCTTCATCTTTGTTTGATACATAGGAAGAAGTCCATTTATAAACCACATCCTATTCAATGTCTCAAATTGATCTTGCTCAAAATGGTCAAATAACCCACTTAGCTTTCAATTATAAGAACAAACAGACTCATGCTCACCCTATTTCATTCTATAAATTTCAATAAGAATCTCATCCTCATTATCATATAACTGAAATTCTTTTACAAATGCATCTCGTAATTCTTCCCATGTTTGGTACTTGTCTTCTGGTAATTTCATATACCAGTCTATTGCATATCCATGAAATGTTGTAGGAAATAACCACCTCCATTTTGCCTCATTGGTCTGTCCAATCCCTTTTCACATTAGGCAACAAAATTTCCAATGTTAAACTAGATCTTCTATTTATTCTCTATGAAACAATGGATATTTACATGATATGCCTAAATTATCCTTTGGTTTGATAGGTTGAATTTCCGTAGCCTAACATACATCACCCTGCAATTGCTCTTCTACTATACTCCATTTCTTCTCATTAGATAACATTCCACACTGCAGTTGCTTTGATTTTGGACTCCCATCCCACTCACCATTGAGCACACCCATCTGTAGATTTTCTAGTGCCAAGATCACCTCTTGCACACTATTGGATTTTTCATCGTCCATTGGCACCGATGTCAGACTCTCATCCTGCTCACCATCGTGCATCACTACCAACAATTATTATGGTATCAAACACTCTTTCCCAACCTTCAATTTCTTACTAGTATTTCTCATCAACTTTGGTTGAACTTGACTTGTACACTTTATTAGCCCATTTGTATGGTTACATGTACTTATACTATTTAATTGGCAATTGTACGGTTTACCTTGCAACTGTACTATTTCATTGGTAATTAGAAAATTTACTCTCTCACTATATGGTTTACATTGCAAATGTACTGTTTCATTGGCAATTCGACAATTTACCTTCTCATTGTATGATTTATCCAGCAATCATGCAACTTTCCCTCTTGCTATATGGTTTTCTCTAGTAATCGTGAACTTCTTCCTTGGTTGTACAGTTTCCCCAAACCATCATACAATTATTTCCAATAATCACATACTTTTTGCTTTTTCGTATGTGGCTATGTAATTCTTTCCTCCATTCTCATGGTTCTCTTTGGATGATGCACATCAACTGAACAACCTTGTAATTCCTGTAAATTACAATCCTTTGTATAGTTATCAACTTTAAAATTATACAAACCCTCTACAATATCACCATCAACTCCATTTTTCACATCATCCATATAAATTTCATTGTGGAGCTTATCATCCACATAAAAAAATTATCTTCCATATCTATGACTTTAACTAGATGCCATGGTATTTGTTGTACATATTCCCAAGCAACTTTCTTCTCACAAATCCATGTCATAAAGCATACCCCCAATTCATAGATAAAAAATCTCCAAGATGTAGAAATGGAATGCAACATACTTTCTCACATATTTGACAAATTAACTATCATCTACTTCTCTACAAACTCATCTTTGCAGACTTGTATCTATCATCCACACCAATATTCTTCAATGCTATAGCAATTACTGAGCCTTTGTCATTCTCAACAATGACAAAATTAGTTCTAATCCACACGGTAACAACCAATAAAATGATAATGGGTCCATCCACTATGGCAACGACATCAAATGTAGCATGAGTGGAGTGCAGTATTCCTGGAGGGGGATGTGATGAGAGATATTTAATATAAATTCTAATTAATTGCACATAATCTAGCCAATTCCATACATTTCACAATTGTACAACTCTTCAAAATGTACAGCTGTATAGTCATAACTGAACACTTATACTATTTCTCTAAGAATATTTGAATTGATCAAATCTCATTCACTTTTCTAGGATTCACTTTGAAATCACTTGATTTATCTTCAAAATATTTAAAAATACAATTTTAAGCCAAAAACTCATTAGATGTATGGAATTACAAACCCTTGTACAGTTTGGTCACATTGTTGTATGATTTTGTAAAAACCCTCATTCTACCAAATCACTTGACTTAGAAAAACACCCATTTGCATTTTATTGCCAAAACCATCATTTCCAATAATAGGTAACAACCATTATCCTGATTTTCTACTTATTCCTCTATTTCACATGAGAGCACATGGATGGTTGTACGTTTTCTAGTTATCCAACTCTACCACAGATCTGGACTCCACAATACCTGTAATATCAATAAAAATTCCCCAACAATACAATTATTGAGATTGCTCTCAGATACACACACATGCATAGACATATTTGACTAAAACAAGGATTTATATTATTCTGGCATTGTGCACAGGTAGTGTATATTACAACATAAACTGCAGCAGTAAATCCCTCTTCTCAACCCATGAACTGCACATGAATGTCAGCCATGAACAATAACAATCCATCAACAACCCAAACATCAACCAACAACCCATAAATTCGAATGGGGGGATTTTAATGGCTATCCAAGCCGTTCCAAAGCAGTTATTGAGATAGTTCATTATTTACAACTACCCTACATTAATAACTTTAATTAATGTTTACTAAGGCTTAATGTATTTTTTATCAAATTATATTTCATTTGCATGTCATTACATTTCATTTAATTTTACATGCATTTTACCTTTATTTATTTCTTTATTTATTTTTCTAATTGTACAATTCCACCCAATTGTACGTTTTGCTTGTCAATTGTACAATTTATACCAAATTGTACATTGTACATTTTTACTTTGTCAATTGTACTATCTCACCAGATTGTACATTCTTCTTGCCAATTGTACTATCTCACTAGATTGTACATTTTATTTAAAATTATGCAAATCTAGCTTTATTATTGCTTCTTCCTTTCAGGATGTGGATTTTCCTACCTACAAAAACCAAGTTTCTCAAAAGAACTTAGGGTACACTGCTTAAGATCCACCCTGAATCATTAAGTGATTCTAACAGTGGAGGGTTTTCCCAGTTATTATAACCTGAACCATAAAGTGATTCTAGCAATATGAGTGTACTTAGATATTATGAACTTGTTCCAAATTAGAAAAGTAAAAATGGAAGCCTTTAACCCTAGTATGCAGTATTTATGCTTTTTTCATTTCAATTGCAAACAACATACAAAATAGTAAATAAAACACCATAAAACAATAACAATTTGAATCAAATATGATGATGCAACTATAGTGAATGCATAAATGCAACTCTACCCTACATGCAAGCTATATGAAATATGCAAATGCCTTAAAAAAAATGCAACTACTTTTTAAAATATAAAATAAATATTTTCCTATTATTTTCACTATTAAAAATCAAAAAAATAAAGACAAATGGAGTTAGGGTTTGAACCAGGCTTACTAGGAAGCCTACGTATTTCTTCTCCACTCTTCTAAAAACTGACCAGAGTCTCTTGAACACTATAAGGTGTATCTTGAATGTTGTGAGGTACTTTATATACTCTTTAGGGCATCTCTTGAATGTTGTAGGTCATATGTGCAACCACTGATCGAAATCTACTGCCCAAAAATTCTAGTTTTCATGATTTTTCCATGATCAAACTTCTAGAAACCTACAAAATAGAAACAAAAACCTAAATAAGTGATAATTTAAATCAAAATTAGGAACCCTTTGGGGGTCCCACCATGATCACCATTTTGTAAAGTGAAAAATGATAATTCCAAAGCAATAGATAATAGAATCAACACAAAACAACTTATTGCACAAACGAACACAATAATATTGATATTATTATGGGAGGGAGCCTTGATCTCCAATGTTAGAATATGATGTTGTATTGATATAATTATTACAAATCTAGGTTTTAAAAACTATTATTCATAAATAAATATATGGTGTCTTATGCATCATCTTTACTCCAAACAAGTGTGCGGGTGGGTTTGTGTATTCATATAGGACCACCCTAGCTACAACAACTTACAAAGATGATTCCTACACCTATAAAAAATAAAATACATAAAAATTTTAATAGTATGTACGAGGGATCCATTGTGTGAGGCCCTCTGAATAGATAAAATCTGCAAAAACCCTAAATATTGTAATGTTGAGCTGCAAAGAGAGAATACAAAAACATAAATAATTGTAATAAATATCTTACCTTTTCAATGTTGATGAATGCTCCTAAATATGTGATCGAGAGTCGTGTGAATTTTTTAAAGCATATTGAGGGCTTATAGAGTACAAATAGGCTACGAGAAAAATCCAAAGGATTTTAGGGATGACTGCAAATGCCCAATAGCATTCCAAAAATACTTAGTAGGGTTCTATGAACTCTGGGAGGCATTCAGGGGTGTATGGGAGTGAAGTATAACTAGATCTAGTTCATGAGGGTTTTGCCATGATAGAAGTGAAAGAGGTTATCGTTGTAACGAGGAGGAAGATGATGGAAAAATAGAACATTCGTGGACAATTTTCATGGATATTGATTCATTAAAATGAATCATATTTTATAATCTACCCTTGATCATGTTAGGGTTTCGATGACACCAATGGATGGTCAAGATTAAAACATGAGGAAGGGTTGAGATTGAAGTTGAGCATGTGACATGGATTAGGATGGATGGATGGATGAGATTAAGTCATGGCAGATGGTTAGGATTTATTCACATAAATACATATATATTTATTAAATATATATAAATACAAATATAAATATAAAATATTAATATTTATGTATATATTAAATAAATACATATATATATATATTGAATAACACAGGCTTATAATGAGAGGGGTGAACAATATAAGACCAACTTTTACTTTTCTTTTCGAAATAATATTATCCAATATTATCAATGGCAATATCAATAGCAGTAATCAAAGCAATGGATAAATCATCACACACAAGAGATACAAATTTAACGTGGTTCACCCAATGTGGGCTACTCCATGGAAAAAATATTTCTTTTAAATTTTCTCAACAAACTCTTGGGAATCAATTCCCTATTAAAATATTTATGGACCTCTATCCAAAGGAGACACTAATCCCCTATGCTTTGATTTGTGGATCTCTCTCCACAGGAAAACTCTTTCCAATTTTCTGTAGTTCGTGGATCTCTTTCCATAGGAGAACTCTATCCCATTGCTCTGGTTTGTGGAATTTGTTCCATGAGAACTCTATCTCCTCAACTAGTTCGTGGATATCTCTCCACAAAAGAACTCTATCTCCCAAACTGGTTCATAGATATTACTCTACGGGAGAACTCTTTCCTCTTGCTTTGGTTCATGGATATCTCTCCATAGAAGAAATATTTACCCTTGCTCTATTTCATGGATCTCTCTCAATAGGAGTGATGAGCACCAAAAATGCTCATTTTATATACATGGTTAAGGAGAATTATCACTGGTTCAATTAGCATATGAGATGTATTTTATATAAATTATGCATATATTTGATAGAAAATCTGGTATTATGCTTGATTGGTGTTTTTAGTGGGAAATATGTATAAATGCAGGTTTTATTACTAATATGGTGTTTTCCAGTCTACATCCACTTGGACCTAGCATACTTTTGCTTACAGAGACTAAGGCAAGAGAGCAAGTGCCTTCCTCTTCAAGGAAGGTGCCTAATAGAAATAGGTGCCTTCCTCTTCAAGGAAGGTGCCCAATAGAAATAGGTGCCTTCCTCTTCAAGGAAGGTGCCCAGTAGAAATAGGCACCTTCCTCTTCAAGGAAGCTACCCAGTAGAAGTAGGCACATTCCTCCTTAAGGAAGGTGCCCAGCAGAAGTAGGCGCCTTCCTTATAAGGAAGGCACCCCCAACAGAAGTAGGTGCCTTCCTTATAAGGAAGGTACCCAAAAAAAGTAGGTGCCTTCCTTATAAGGAAGGTGCCCCCAACAGAAGTAGGGGCCTTCCTTATAAGGAAGGCACCCAACAAAAGTAGGCACCTTCCTCATATGGAAGGTGCCTCCATGCCTTCATACTTTGCAAGATTTACCAAGTCAAATTTGACTGGTTGACCAAGGACTATGGAGGAGGTTGCATGTGAAGACAAAGGAGATCTATTTTAATCATGCATTTATTAAATAGAATAAAGTGCTTGTTATTATTATCAATCAATTGGTCGGTTGACCTTGTAAAGCTCTTAAAGAATATTATTATTTTTAGGATGTATTAGTTTAGGGTTTGTTGTTACGTACACCTAAGGATGTTTATATTTATCCTTCTAGTGAATGAACATACTTTAAAATAGAATAATAAAATATGTTTAGAATCAATTGTAACTAAATCACATCACGTGATTAAAATAGACTTATTTGTTATTGTAATGAGATCTAATTGCGCTTTATATAAAGACGCAGTCCAGATGAACAGAAGGGGATGAATGATTAATTTTACATAGAACTTATTTTATTTTACTGTTTAATTAATTAAGAGTGCAACTCCTCTTATTCGAGCAAGTTCTACGTAGCTATCCGGGTGAACTATCTGTGGGAGCTTGGGCCCACTCCCTATAGTAGTCCTCCCCTGTTTAATTTATGCATTTGCTTTCTGTAGATTAGTTTACTAATTTATTTAATTTTAGTTGTGTGTGTTTATTTCCTCATATTTTATTTCCACATTTTATTTCCAACACTTTAATTTTTTTTTATAATTTATTTATTTCATTTCCCGCACTTATTTTATTTGGTTTGGCTGGAATCCAATTACACAAACCTCCCCACCAAACTAAATAAGGTACAACAAGATTTTTTCCCCAACACTGCAGGTGTGCATGACACTCATAAGTTTACGGACTTATCGGATTGATAATTTATGGAAGAGAAATGAATGTTTTTCGAAACATAATTTCTGCCCACCATTTTCGTGTCATTTCTAGGGAATTTCTAAACTGTAGTGTTCTAATTTACAGGTCAGATAAAAATTCTATTTAAAATTACCTATAGATATTTTACCTGAGAAGTGTGAGTCCACCGTGGGCCTTTTTATAAGGCCAAAAATAGTCACCGGAAAAGTCAGAGCTAAATTCCATTGGCAACTGTTTGCATTTTTTAGCTTCTCAAGTAAACGTGGGAATGAACTTGATGTACCAAATTAAGTGTAGAAGTAGGAGTTGTTGAAAAAAAAAAAAATTAGAAAAAATATGGCATTGAAGGATTTCCATCATGTTCTAAATGGTTTCAAGAAATCAAAAGAAAAAGCACAACCCAAGTCTGATTGAAAATTTTTAGGGACGTGTTTTTATACAAAAACCATTGAAAAATTGTGCCTCTAAAAGCTTGGTTTTAAATTAAAAAAATTTACAGGCTTAAAATTTTTGCAACATATTGGTAAATGTTTTTTATGATGAAATTAATAATGCAGGGAAAATGACAGAGCATAATTTAAAGAGAATGCCTTGTTATGGAGTATGCTCTTCACTTGCGCTTAAGGTGACCTGGTGAATCAGAAACTAGCATGTGTTTTTAACAGACTGTTATGCCATGTTTTCTTCAGGTTGCTAGCTTGTAGATAGTCATTGGCTAGCCTGCACACTTTGCCATTACATTGAAAGAAGTTTGGTTGTGAGGCCATGAAGGAAAATACTCTTCTCATGCTACAACATATTAGACTCGTTGAAAAAATAAAAGAAAAATATTTCGAGAAGACTAGTTCAGATGTAGGCATGGGGGAGACCCCACCTTCATCAATGCCGCCAACAACACAATGAATGCTATTTATAGTTTTCACAAAAAAAAAAAGAGAAAAAATAAATCAACTGATGAAAAGGATCCAAGTTAAAGAGAAAATCAAAAATAAAGTTTTATTTGACTGCTTGTTGAAAGAGAATATCCTCTTTCTCGAGGACTAGCTTGGTCCAGAAGGGAAATGAGAAATCTCCAACCGGTAGCTAAATAAAAAATGGAAAGATCTTGGAGGAGATCAGATTTCAAATGTCTGCACAAAGGCCACATGGTGCTTGAGCACAAAAAAAAATGTGTGAATGGAGCTCAAGGTGGCTAGAAAAATAATAGCACATAAATCTCATCGAGGCATTTTATGAAGGTGTCACACTTGAACACCCGAAACATGTTGTAGATTATGGAAAATATTTGTTTTTATCCTCACTTTGAGAAATAGAGGATCGTAGGGCCACTCTAACTCCACTTGCAATGTAAATAATTCAAAGTGGGAGATTATTCAGATGCACATGTGTCAGGATTGTGTAAATATTACTTAATTGAAAAAGTGATGCATTCAGGGGCACACGATGATAAAATAGTGCACGAAGATTAATCCCTACAATGCATACGGAGAGTCCAATACTTTGGATATGCATTAGAGTAGGATTAAAAAAAATTATGTGCTAATTGAGGAGGAGCTTGGTGTTTCAAAAATGTGAGTTGTTGGTTGTCATAAAATCCTTTCATAATGGTACATGGAATGTAACTTTCATACAGTAGGTTGCATAGTTACCTGACTCACACAGCCTCCACTTTTGAATGCACAGTACCAAAATTACAGTTTTTATGGTAGCATTCTCATTCTGTCAAAATATGTGAAGAAAATATACAAAAGAGAGGTAGAGTCTCACTATGATGGAAGATAACATCAACTTTGAGATGATCTGAAACCATGGAGAAATTTGCTTTTCACAAAAAGTGTGAGGGCAAAGATGTTTCAGTACATGGCACATTTTGCCAAATTCTTATGATGGATCATTGACAAACCTCTAGATGTGAAAATCACCATCTCAAATGGTTGAAGTTGACATTCTGTTCTTTGATGCAGATGATAAAAAAAATGATAATTCAATATTTGTTCTGGTCAAGGCAGAATAGACCCAAAAAAAAAAAAAAACATTGAGAAAAAATTTAGCTAGAATTTTATTTTAATGTCATTAGTTTAGATTTTTCTTTTATATTTTGCAGAACAACATGAAGTGTGATGTAGAAAAATAAGGTGTCTGTGAAGATTTTGTGAATTGATATTTATACATGGAGTTTGTAATAACACTATACGAACTATCTTGTGTACCTAATCATGTAGCATCCAATCTAGCAGGTGAAAGCTAGCAGAGTTTTACCTTGCCAACATTAGCACCAAAATACAGGCTAAGTAACCCTGATCATGTGAAAGGCTTCCAGTCCAAGGTGCTTATGAAACTTTGGAAAAGCTTTTCTACAAGGTGTGTGACTGTTACAACCTGAGTAAATGATGAGCGGAGTCAAATATGCGACACCACGTACAAAGTAGAGTGCCGAGACAATGCTCAAGTAACGGTCAACAAGCTCCATTAACAATCACCTCACATTTGCAAGAGTGGATCAGACATCGGCATGGGGGAGACCCCATACCATACCAGTAGCTTGGACGAATGTTCAATCATTCGTTAAAAAAAAAAGAGAAAAAAAAGAGATAAAGAAAGAAAAGAAAAAAAAAAGAGAAAAAAAGGGGGGAAGGATACATGAAAAAAAAAAAATGATAAAGTGAAAGATGCCTTGATCATCAAGAAGGTGCCTTCCACATCAAGAAGGTGCCATACATTGGAGGCACCTTCCGCATGAGGAAGGTGCCATACATTGGAGGCGCCTTCCGCATCAGGAAGGCGCCATACATTGGAGGCGCCTTCCACATCAAGAAGGCACCATATATTGGAGGTGCCTTTCGCATGAGGAAGGTGCCATACATTGGAGGCGCCTTCCACATGAGGAAGGCACCATACATTGAAGGCACCTTCCGCATCAAGGACTTCCACATCAGGAAGGTGCCATACATTGGAGGCGCCTTCCGCATCAGGAAGGCACCATACACTGGATGCACCTTCCACATCAAGAAGGTGCCATACATTGAAGGTCCCTTCCATAGCAAGCAGGAACCTTCCATAACAAGTAGGTGCCTTTACATCTAGGGTGCCTTGATCCATTTCCCGCACCTATGTGGTTCGATGGCACAAGGAAAAAAAAAATTAACGAGGCACCTTGATGGCATACAGTAGAGGTGCCTTGATCTAAAAAAAACAAAAAACAAAAATATTATTATGCAAATCCTCCCAATGAAAAAAAAACATAGAACATGTCCTGCTTAGTATAAAAAATTCTTTCTTATTGCTTTGCAAGAAATCATGAACTGAATGCAAGCTGCAAGCATCCTGAGAGCTAAGGCCTAACAGGAATGGAGTCATGACTCCTGTTTTACTACTTTCGTGTGTGTAGGTAATCATGCCCAATGATTGCAATCTAAAGGCATCCTAAGAGCTAGGTCCTTAGGCATAGGCCATGATTATTGTTTTCTAGTTTTTGTGTGTATAGTTTCGCAGTACACAACCATGAGCATGATCTATAGGTAGAGCTAGCTTAAACTAGGCCTAACAGATGTGACATTTTGTGCCCTACAATTAGGAGTGCAGCAAAGCAGAAAAGACACTTACTTCCCACCAGGAAGATAGTGCCTACAATCAGTCCAATACAATAGTGCCTTTTTCCACCTGGAGGAAGGTACCAACAAGCAATTTGTTTTCTCCCTTGGATGGGGGTACCTATTGTTCAGTGTGGGACCTGATGATCAGAGGGCTATAGACCTATTGTACAGAGGTACCTGACACTGGTGACAAGGGCATCACCAATTTAAGTGGGGAAAGATGCGGGTGAACCAGAATCTCCCATAAAAAAAAAATTCTATTGTTTGAATCCCAATTGAAATGCAAATTAGAAACAAAGCTTTTATAGGAACACCAACAGAAGAAGGCTCAACCTCAAAAAAAAAAAAAATGGGAGTTCGGATGGCTATTGTCATGAGGATGTGACAATTTTTAGACATGGGGGGAAAGACGCCTTATTGTCGGTGCCTAACTTACTCCTATGAAAAAAAAAAACCCTTTTGTTGAAATAGCTCCATGATGAAATGCAAATTAGAAGCAAAGTTTTATTTTTGTTGCCTGTTGGAAGAGAGTATCCACTTTCCCGAGGACCAGCCTGGTCCCGAAGGGAAATGAGAAACCTCTGACTAGTAGATAAATATAATGGGGGAGGAGTTTGAAAAAAATAGATGTCAAATATCTATTTCCTTCGGAATCAATGCATGGTAAGTAGGCACCTTCCTCTTCAAGGAATGTGCCAGAAGAAGGTAGGCGCCTTCCTCTTCTAGGAATGCACCAAGAAAATATAAGCACCTTCCTATTCTAGGAAGGCGCCAATAGAATTCTAGCGCCTTCCTCTTCCAAGAAGGCACAAAAATAATGCAAGCGCCTTCCTTTCCGTAGGAAGGCACCATAGGAAGGTGCCACTAGAAGGCAAGTGCCTTCCTCTCACAGGAATACGCCCACAGGAAGGCACCCACAAGAAGGTACCATAGGAATGCGCCGACAGGAAGCCACCATAGGAAGGCACCAATAGGAAGGCGCAACAAGAAGGCATCGACAGGAAGGCACCATAGGAAGGCACCAATAGGAATGCGCTGATAGGAAGGTGCCACTAGAATGTAAGCGACTTCCTCATAGGGAATGCACCCCTGTTCTTCGCTTGTTAACTAGACAAGCATGATGTGGGAAAAAAAAATTGGTGCAGTTCCAACTCTGCATCATGTAGGTTAATTTGGGGATTGCACCAACGAATGAGAACATCCTACCAACGCCAACATATATAGCACATGCATCTCAGCAATGCACCTGACAGATGCCATGAATGATGAAAGAAATATTGTTTTTCCTCACTCCAAAAAACAAAGGAATGCAGTTTTGTTCCAATTATGCATGTAAAAGAAATAATTCATAGGGGAGATCATTTTGGACGCACACATGTCAGAGGATGAAAAAAAAAAGGGAGAGATTCAAGATCTATTTTTTTCATGGCAGAATAGATAAAGATACATATAAATAAATAAATAAAATCTCCAAGAGCACCAACGTGAAGATGTCTCACACCACTAGCATCATATATATCATATTCTATGAAATTCACCCGGGTATGTACTGATTTTCTTGTTAATTATGGGTATAGTTATTTTAAAATCATTTATATGCTAATACTAGTTGATGCCTCCATAGTTTTTCAAAATCTCCCATTATAATTCAAACACATTATCTGCCTTAAAAAAAATATAATTGACGAAAAAAAAAGAGAGGCTATGGAATCTACATGAATAAATTTGGCATCATTTTCATTGCTGCCTCCTGACAATGGTAGTCATCTTAAGCGAACATATATGGTATGACATCGAGGCACTCCCTCAATCATCGAATCGTTTTGCGGATACTATGGCCTCCTTGGGGTCACTAATCCCGCAAGACCCTTCTGATGATATGACAACCATTCAGGTTAAAACATTATCGTAATCCATGATGGAGCATGCAATCTCTGACTTAACGCCAAGAATCCACCTGATCCAAATTGAACCATCCCAGGATAGGTTCTCTTGAATCCACGATTGTCTAACTTGAGCCAACTGGGGGTCTTTGTTCTCCCTGACCCCTCTTAATAGCAACATAACGCTATTTTTACAAGTTATTTCCCGCTCAGCTTTTGCTAGGGATGGACTTCAAGAGGGATTGACCGTTCATACTATCGAGGTTTCTAATTAGCAGGATTGGTACACACCCATTAGGGATTACTTCAAGCTAGGTAACCTCCCACTTGGATTGATGCAAGCCGCGAAAATATTATTTAAACAGAAAGTGGCAAAACATGTCTTGTTAGGAGACATTTTGTATCGTCGAAGCTATGAAGGAATCCTCCTCCGTTGCTTGGACCAGTAGGAGTCCGCTTGGGCGATCACCCAAGCACACGATGGTACATGTGGTGGCCACTTCAGTGGTATGGCCATCACAAAGCGCATTCTTTGCATTGGCTATTATTGGCCATATTTAGAGCGAGATTGTTGTGCATATGTAAAGAAGTGCATGAAGTGTCAACACCATGCTCATTTAACACATGTACCTTCTCAGGCCTTGCAGCCAATCCAATCAGCTTGGCATTTTTCATAGTGGGGCTTCGATCTAATCGAAAAGATCTCCCCTGCATCATTTGGTCATCACACGTTCATCATAACGGCCACAGAGTACTTCACCAAGTGGGTGGAAGCAATTTCGCTAACCTCTACGACCAGATCTCGCATTGCAAAGTTTATTTTGCATAACATCATATGTCATTTTGGTATTCCATCCAAGATCCTATCATATAATGGGACGTCATTCAAGAACAAATATGTGCGTGCTTTGACCACAAAGTACAAAATTCAGCACAGTTTTTCAACACCCTATTATCCACAGGAAAATGGGCAAGCAGATGCGTCAAACAAAATGCTAGTCGCCATCCTCAAAAAGACAGTCACAGACAGTCATAAGGATTGGCACATTCAGATCCCGCTTGCCCTATGGGCTTATCGCACTAGCATTCGGACGCCCACTGGGGCAACTCCATTTTTTCTAGTGTATGGCTCTAAGGTAGTCATGCCTCTTGAGTTGGAAATACCTTCCCTGCACATTTCAATGCAAGATTTCATCGATGATGACACTGCATGGAAGGCTCGGTTAGAACAACTGATGTTTCTTGACGAACGATGCGTCAATGCTCTCGAGCATTTGCATATCTATCAAGAGCGACTTAAGAAAGCATACAACATGAAGGTCCACCTAAGGGAATTTCAGGTTGGTGACTTGGTCTTAAAAGAGAACCAACAAAATTCTAATTTGTTGTCCCATCTAAGGGACAAGTTCATGGCAAACTGGTTAGGTCCTTATGTCATTAACAGTAGAATAGGACCTGGAACATACCGGCTTGCCTCTCTTGAAGGAATCAAGGAAACATAACCCTTGAACATCTGTCATTTGAGGCCATTCCACATTTAAAGAGCCATAGTCCAACCAAAAGCTCCAAGGATTCTCATAATTGCTTGGTCAACCCTAAATACCCCAAAGGTATCTATAAACCCTTTGGTCAACCCAAAAGCTCCAAGGATTCTCATAATCACTTGGTCAACCCTAAATGCCCCAAAGGTATCTATAAACCCTTTGGTCAACCCAAAAGCTCCAAGGATTCTCATAATCGCTTGGTCAACCCTAAATGCCCCAAAGGTATCTATAAACCCTTTGGTCAACCCAAAAGCTCCAAGGATTCTCGCAATCACTTGGTCAAACCAAAATGCCCCAAAGGTATCTATAAACCCTTTGGTCAACCCAAAAATTCTCCAAAGGTATCCATAAACCCTTTGGTCAAACACCAAAAGCTCCAAGCATTCCCATAACTGCTTGGTCAAAATAGATATTCAAAAACAAATAAAAACAATAAAATCATCAAAAAATACAAACAAATCACATCTTAATTTCATGCATACTCATAAAAATCAAAATACAAAAATATAGGTTGCATTAGGCATCGCATCCATACATTGCATATTTGCTAGGTCATACCAGTCAACAGCACCATAGACTATCATTACTTGGCAATTCCCTCATTTTCCACGTCAAATCCATTTTTTTAAACACATACAGCCAGAATAACACCATCGCCATTTTTAGCATAGTCAGTTGTCTCCTAATGTATATAGGGTTTTTGTCACTCAGTTGTCTTTAAATTTCTAGTCAAAAATTGTACATAGTTAAATGAATTATACACGAGAAAGTTTTACTTGGATCATGCCTTGTTACGTAGCATACCAACACAAATTAAAACACAAAATAATTCCAAAGTTGTGTTAATGCAAGAGAAACCTACAAAGCAGTCTAGGGTACCATAGGTGAAAGATTAGTCTGTTCATCCCCCTATGCGAATGGTTCTAGAATGCTGAGAATTGACAAAAGGATGAGCTCTTCCCCATCCATTCCCCCTAATAAACAATGGTCTTCACCACTACCCAAATCCCAATCACCATTGATCCTCATAGTTGTAAGGATTCGTACTACATGTCCCTGCCAAGGATGGGTAGTCATCCCCAAGACCTAAAAGGATCGATGCCATTCAAACACAAAATTCCCACAAGCCATAATCACGACCATCTCTAATCACCTTTGGTCTCAAAGTTGTAAGGATTCGTACTATGCATCCCTGAACATGATGGGTAGTCATCCCCAAGGCCTAAAATATTCATGCCCTTCCTTCATAATCTCCATCATCCCCTTGGCTCCCAAAGTCGTAAGGATTCGTACTACACATCCCTGAACAGGATGGGTAGTCATCCCCAAGGCCAACAGGATCAAGGCCATTCATAAGCCACAAACTTACAATCTTAACCTTACAAAGTTCAAAAATCCAAAATCAAATAACAGTGGTTATCACCACTATTCAAAATCCTTGCTCAAAAAGAAAAACACAAAGAAAAATAAATAGTGATTTTCATCATTATGTATACGAGCAAATATCCTCAATCGTTGAGCAAATAACAAGCCTGGACTTGAATCCTTGAAATTCTCAGCATTCAAAAACCATCTAGGTGATCCTCATTACGGGTTTGGTGGACAGCCTACCTGGCAATGGTGGTATCCTAAACGCATGACGATATGTCTGTCACATTAGCTTTGCTTGTGCACAAACTAATGTTTGCATGTGGATGAGCTAGCTTATGGTATTAGATTATCCCATGGATTAATCTTACTAAATACAACAACGGAGTTAGTGGAGCTAATTAGGTGATCCTTAGTACAAGTTTGGTTGATAGCCTATCTGGCATTGGCGGTATCCTGACAAATACCACATAAACGAACTCAATTGCACACACATGGATGTGAAATAACTTGGTTTAAATTCAAGTCAGATTTATACCTTGTTCAAAAGTCTTGCGAGATAAATGTACAGTCTTGGCTAGTTAGTTAACATATCTGAATCTCAAAAAAGCTTAACTACATTTTAAAACAGCTGGCACATTTCATTTCGTACATCACCATCAGAACATATGCAAAATACAAAAATAAAGTTTTCACATGCAAAGTCATTCCACAAAGTCATCCCATTAGTACAAGTTAGTCAAATCTTGCATAGTCTATGGTGCATCGACAAGTTATCAAACAACTCATTTCATTCATTCCATATGCATACATCATATAAATTAGAAACATCGCATTCATAATAGCATATGCATACATCAATGTAAATACATGTACATAAAAACAAACCATGAAAAGTGCATAAACACCAAAAAAGAGTCATCTGTATATATATCATCAAAAATTCCCACAGGCTACAATGAACCGGTCCTCTAACCCCGCAACAAAATCCAAAAACTCAAAAACCCCCAAGCCTAGGGCATCGGCCACCATGATCACGTAGGATCGATGCGACGGGAACTACCCCCCATGGTGTGGGTCCTATGGGACCTCTCAGGGTGACTGCTGCTCACCCCTGCATCATGCCCACTAGTGCCCCCCTCATCTAGCCACCTGTGATGGGATGATGTTGACTGCTCAGTATCATTGTCTCTCATCCAACACGAAGAGCCACCTCCAGGGGGCTCAGGTATCCACCCACCAAGGTGGATAATCTCTCCCTCCATATCCATCCGATGTCGATGCCACTCTACCTCCCACCGACCCCACTCTACCTCCCGTCGATGGTAGTAAGCTACTACGTCATCGCACTATGCTAGCTATGCCCATAGGAGATCCCTCTCCCGTGCAGCATCGGTATCCCCCTCCTATCGGTGGGACGCAGCCCATGCGTTCTCCCGCTCTGCCAGCTGAGTCCGCAGGAGATCCCTCTCCTGCAAAGCCTCTCCCAGCTCCCCATATCATCTCCATAGTAGGTCCTCCAATCGCGCTATCTCAATGCCATGCCTTGCCTCCACATCCTTCAAACCTGCCTGAGGCCTCAACGAATCCGGGATAGCAGCCTGCTCTGGCTCCCACTGCTCTAGGACGTCCTGCATCTCCGGCTGATCCGGCACCCCAAACTCCCCTCCAACATCCTCAACCTCCACCATGTTTGCATCATCACGCAGAACACTCAAACCCTCATCTGGTGCCTCTGCACCCTCATCCCCTACTGATGTCGCATCTACACCGCCTAGAGGCCCTTCGCCTCACCATCACCATAGAGTCCACCACTTCTCATACTCGATAGTAACCCTGACATCATCCACATCTAGGATGTCAATAGTCATATCTGAATCCTCGCCAACTGGTGCAACGACTGGTCGGTCCAGAGTCCTCTCATCCCCCCGACATCGATAGACCATGGGCTCAATAGGCATCCCCTGGTGCATCCCAAATTGTTAGGTCACTCAACAATATAGTAAGAACTCCTGCTCAGTCCCATGTCACCCAATCATCCACTGCCTCCTCCATACCTGTAGGGGCACCAGAACACCTCCCCTAGAGTAAGCCAAGCGAAGGCATTGGCATAGTGCCCTACGGCACCTGCCCATCGTTGACTCTGACCCTGCTCCTTCGACATCTGCCACAGTACCCCGTATCCAATCTCCTGGTCTACCATCTCCACCTGAGTCATCTAGGGTAGCCCCACTAGCCTCTCCACTACTATGTGCTACCAAGCCCAGCACTACAACAAGAAGCTGTAACTAATCCCCTTTCGCTTCTGGTAGTGGACCTCATATAGCTCATCATAGAGCTATGCCAGCAGAGTCTGTCCCCATATCATAATCATCGGTGCATCTATCGGACACTCCACCAACCGGAACACCACCTCTAGCAGGTTCCACGAGAACCTCACACCCGACGAGTCGAGAAGCAGCATGTTGGAAATGAGGCCCATAAGTAGTGCATGCCTCACTCCCAACACACCCCTCTCTAGCCACCATCGAACCAGTATGCCACCAATCTGGCAGTCGCTCTTCGCCCTCTCCACGGGGCTCTCCACACCCAACTCCTCCCCATGCCCAAAATAGCGTATCAATATTGTTGTCCTTCGATCCCGCGACGTCGTTTAGATCGACAGTCCGTCTATTGGAATTCAAAGAATCCGATAGACATCCTCCAAGGTCACCGTCATCTCCCCTGTTGGGAGATGGAAGGTGTTGGTCCGAGGATCCCATAGGTTGATCAGGGCCATCAGATAGGCCCGATCCCCAACCACCGGCTCCAGTCGAGTCACCTGCTTGAGCCCAAGGGCATCAAGCCAGTCCTAGTCAGCCAAATTCAGCATCGCATGCGCTTCAGTGAAAATAGTGGGCACCCGGTATCGGCTCTTCACAACCTGCAAAAGAAAACAACATAAAAACATTAAAACAATAAAAAAATTGTACAACACTAACATGAATATACAACAATGCAGCAAAATGTACAACACAAAAACAAAATAGTAATAACAACATTCAAAAACCTAATTTGTCAGATCTAGGGTTTTTAACTCTAACTGATAAATTAACAACAAAAAAAATTAAAAAACAAAAAATCATTTGTCAGTTCTAGGGTTTTAACTCTAACTGATAAATTAACAACAAAAAAAATACAAATTAAAAAACCTAATTTGTCAGATCTAGGGTTTTTAACTCTAACTGATAAATTAACAACAAAAAAATACAATTAAAAAACCTAATTTGTTAGATCTAGGGTTTTTAACTCTAACTAATAAATTAATAACAAAAGAAATTACAAATTAAAAAACCTAATTTTTTAGATCTAGGGTTTTTAACTCTAACTGATAAATTAACAACAAAAAACAAATAAAAAAATCATTGGTCAGCTCTAGGGTTTTTAACTCTAACTGATCAATTCAAAAACAAACAAAAACAGTCACAAAATAATTTTTCAGACCTAGGGTTTTTAACTTTAAACTGGAAAATTAAAAACACAAAAACAACAAATAACTAGGGTTGAGCTACGTTTTTACGTTCAATTTTACCCTACATTTCTCACCTAAGTTTTGAACTTTGTTCAATTCGGGTTAAGCGAGGTTTCAAGTTATGTTCTAAACTAAGTTTTTTTAGCTCAGTTTTCAACTAACTTTTGATCTTTGTTTGACTAGGGTTATACTAAGTTTTAAACTAAGTGTTAATTTTGATAGACTAGGGTTTCATTTTTAACCTTAAACAACAAAATAAACAAAAAAACAAGAAATAAACAACTTGCAGTTTTCAAATTGCAACACAAAATAATAAAGAGGAAGGGCACTCACTGGTCTCGCTTCGGCTCCACCGCTCGATCCGGTGTGTGAACTCATGGTCGCAAGAAAAATTTGGTAGTGCTTCGCTTCACAGAATTGACCTCCTCCTCCTCAGAGCTCCAAATTGCCAAGAAAAACAAATGCAAATGAGCCCAAAACTTAGTTTTGGCCTTTAAATAGGCTTTTTGAGCTTGTAATCGTTCCCCCATGGGACGAGTGCTCTGGTTAGCACTCATCCCACCCTGGGACGAATACTAAACAGGAATTCGTCCCACCTAGGGACGAATACAGAGCAAAAATTTCAAAAATAGCAAAAACTACACAAAAATGCACCAAAAACAAGCCCTAAAAGTGTCCGATAAGAGTGCTTTTGCACTTGACATTTCGGGCATGCAAAATAGATGTCGGGGTCACAAATCCTCACTATCCTACTCCCTAAGAAGGCTACCATAGCCGGACCGCTCCACGGGAAGACGGATTTTCGAGAATTTCATCCCCAAATTACGTCACCAAAAGGGTCAAAACCCAACCAAAAATAGCAATAACATTGCCGAACGAAGGCACCTTTGCGCTTGACATTCTTGGCATCCAAAATAGACGTTGGGGTTACAAATTTTCACTATCCTACTCCCTAAGAAGGCTACCATAGTCGGACCGCTCCACGGGAGGACAGATTTTTGACAATTTCAGCTCCAAAATGCGTCACAAAAAGGGTTAAAACCCACCAAAAATAGGTCAGAATGTTTAGAAATTGCTTTCGCATTCAATGGTAAACAACTGAAGGCACCCTTACCTAAGTCATCTTGGGTCAAGTGACTCGTCGCTTTTCTCATGTCGGTCATTCCCTCATCGATTCGTCGCTTGAGGGGGTAGTCACACTTAGTCGCCAATCAACAACAACATACCCAATCAAGGAAATGACATGCATTCAAAGGATCATTGACAAAGACAATCATGCCCTTGCTTGGGGCAGCAAAAAAGCAATTATCACAAGCTGATCAAACACTTGGCATTCGTGAATCATGAACTCAAGGTTCCCACAGACAAAAGGTTGTGCCCTTTGCCTATTCATGACTGATCAATGTCCAAGCTCAAGTAACACCTCACCAAAAAAGGTTAACACTTGAATTAAGTTCCTTAGCTCGTCAGAAGCAAGGATTCAAGAATGCGTGCCCTTTCCATACTTGGGGCATCAAGAGTTGGTTAGGTTACTAAGAAACCCTAATCATTAGTTCTTTGGTTATCTATTTTTGCTCAGCGCTGCGCCTTGCACAGTGCTTCCCAAAAAGGGGCATCTGTAGACACCAAAACAGCACCAATCCAATTATGTGACGACAAGCGCTGATCGCATTGACACAAACAGCCCCTAGGGCAGCCCCTAGAGGTTAAATAGTGGTCCTAACCACTTCCAAAAGTAGTTTTAGAGGTCAAAGGTCAATTTGGCACCTTTTTGGCACCTTGCTCTCTGCTCGTCCCACCCAGGGACGAATACAAACTGGAATTCATCCCACCCAGGGACGAATAGTAGCATTCGCCCCAAGGTGAGGCGAATAGCAAGTTTGACTGGCAAAAAGTCAAACCTCGGCAACTCCGCCAGTTAACTGAGGCTTCAAGCCATGCAATTGCGAGGAATAGCTTTTAATCAAGAAGAGAGACTTTTGTCATGCATGTCTTTATTTTAGAGACCTCATGCAAGGAGATTCTAAATCAGGGAATTAGCTTTTCTCTGAAAATAGGACAATTAACTCAAGTGGCGCCCTCGCATGCGCATTTCAAACAAGGAGACCCTAGGTCTATAAATTGGTGAGTTTTCTCACCCAAAAGATATACAGAGAAGGAGCATTTGAGCAACGAAGTGCTACCAATTTACATACCTACTTGCGATTTGTGCCTTCACATCCTTAATCTCTCATTCGAAAGGGAGGTTATTGGGTGACTATTGGAAGCACGAATCCCGACCCAAAACCTAATTTTTGGCCACAATATTCCACAAAATTTGTCAACAACATCCCATAAGGAGTTTTGGACCCATACCAAGTATATTGGTGCCAAAAAAGTGTCCCAAACGGTGGGCGTTCTGCCCTGGGGCACCCCCCAAACTGTCACAGTCCTATTCACCCCACCCCGAGATGATTAGAAATATATGATATATTTCTTTGGTTTTTCTTTTGCATCTTATTCTAGATATGTTAAATATGTTGCAGTTTAAATTTCATTTCATTATGAGCAATTTTGACCAAGTTTTTGTCATTTCTCGCCTTTACTAACTTGCAGATGGCATCAGCAAAATTTGGGTGATAGAGGCCAAATTGGAGAAATCTGACCATCTGGGTCTTCCCAAAACACCCCCAATTAGCTAACCCCAACTTTGTAGGTCATTTGGAGCTTCCTAAGTAGGACATTGAAGAGGGTGCTTTTTGACAAATTATTGCAGGCTTATTCGTCCCACCCTGGAGCAAATAAAAATCTGTGAGGAATTTCTAGACTGTTCTTTTTGCAGTGGTCTTCTGGTAACATATTTATGCTTTTGTCAAAATTTTAGGTCAATCCGAGGTCATTTGATTATCGTTTTAATATTTTCATGCATATATTGACAGTAGGCCTTGGGAAATACATGCTTTATTCTATCTGCAGGTGCTACTAATATTTTCTGTTTCTTTGAATGCAATTTTTTGACATCATAAGAGCAGGAAGGAGTGAAAAATCATATACACAAGTGGCGACGATGTTTTGGTCCGCCCATCTTACATGTGGGCACGCGGAAGAAGGATCGCTATCATGGATGTGATCAAGAACATATTTAACGCTCCTATCCCCTAAAAAGGAAGGAGACGTATTGTAACACGACTTTGAAAGCACATCAATAAAAAGGACCTTATTCCATATTGCTTTTATCTTGTGTCGATTTGCTCATGTTCTTTCCTTTTTATGCATTCTTTCAATACATAGGCTTTTGGCGTTAAGTTTGGTTTAAGACGCATCGTATTCAACATATTCCTTTTTGTTTCCGTATCCTCGTGCTTTCAATACAAAGCCTATACATGTTTTTTTTTACCATGGAGAAGTGAAGGTTTTTCCATAAATAGTGTCATATATACCAAGCATTATGAAGTGTTCAAAACATCTTGGTTTCTAAATTGGTATATGCTTAAAATAACAAAGATAATGGTCTATTGGTATATTGTTTATTAAAGATACTATGTTTGATATATGAACATTCTATTTAAAGATTATATGTGTTTTTTTTTTAATTTTATTGGTTAATTTTTTTAAGGAAGTTGCACAAGTTCTCTAGAGCTAGAGGGAATATTACCTAGTGTTCATAATGTTTATAGTTTAACAAAGATACATCAATCCCTTAATTATTGTTAGCTTCATTTTATTTTTCCTCTTTTCAAGTAGGAGTAGCCTTAACATTCTCTATAATTTTAAATAGTGTGCCAAAGGAGGATATTCCTTGATTTGGTGTACTTAGAATTTTTAGAATCTTCTTAATTTAGGTCTTATTTTCTATGTGTTTTTAAAGCTCATTGGAGTTTTTGCTTCTATTTTTATGCTCATGACACTAATTACTATCAAAGCAAACTTGTAGTTGTGGGTTCCACCCCAATATTATATGATTCTTTCTTGTTCCCAAGCATGAAGGTTTTCCATGACCTTAGTTATTTCCAATTACAAGGAAAACAAAAAGCTTAAAATAAGAGGACTAAAAAAATTAATTAACCATAAAAATTACTAAAAACACTATTCGACTTTATTAACTATACCTCTTTATAGCTCACACAATTTATTGCTTTAAATTATTGTGAAAATGAAAGAAACGCGGCCCTGCAACGTCAAAAATTAATGTTTGAATTACGTGTACTGTTTGCGTTTCCACAAATCCACCCTGCAACTTCTGCCACAACTCGTTGGCCTTCCATCTACCTGAAAAAAAGACTTACATTGACAACATTGATGGCATTGAAGAAACCGCCAAAGGTCACTCTACTAATGAGCAGTCAAACCCACCCCCAAGATCGGTGGAACGACCCATCTTCAACAATTCGTGTGGGACGTCTCTTCTACATTTATCGCAGAAATAAGTTTGCAAAGTTCTTCTTCAATCTTATTTCTGCCATAAACGTAGAAGAAACGTGAAACGTGCTTCCGAATGGTTGAAGATGCTGGTTCCACAAATTTTGGCGGGTGGCCTTGTTTCTTCATTGCTATCAATGTTGTCAATGTAAGTCTTGTTCAGTAGCACATGGAAGGCCAGCGAATTGCAGTACAAGGAGCAGGATTTGTGGAAACGCAAACATTCCACGTAAATTCGAACAGTAATATTTGAAATAAATAAATAAATGTATTCCAACGACCATTTTAAACCATTTATGGGTAGACTGTTTATAAATGTAGAAGAGACAGCCTACGAATGTTTGTTTGGCCTGCTCTAAAGTTTTATTCTGGTTGTTGAAAATGGTCCTTGGAATACATTTATTTATATCTGAAATAAATAAATGAATGTGAAAGCGACGTTTTGGTTTCTACTTTTGAAATAACGGGCGGTTTATCGATATTTAAGTTACTTAAATTTTTCATGCAAATTAAAAAGATAATTATAAAAAACATTGGCTTAATTCTCAAATAAATGTGAAAATATGTGCTTGACATATTCACGCCAAACTTTTTTCTGCATAAATGTTGAAATGAAGGCTTACTGGAATGGTTGTTCTACAAATCTTAGCGGTTGTTCTTGTTTATCAATGTTGTCAATGTAGGCCTTTTTCAGCAGCAGATGGAAGGTCAATTCTTTTTCAATCTTATTTCTGCCATAAACGCAGTAGAAGAAACGTCCTCCGAATGGTTCAAGATGCTGGTTCCACAAATCTTGGTGGGTGGCCTTGTCACATCATTGAAATCAACTTATAGAATATACTAATATAATGTCTTGATAGGGATTACATAACAAAAAAAAAAAAAATTATTAAACCATTTTTTATAATTTTGTAAAATGGTTTGGAGATTTTTTTAAGCATAGAATTTTGCCCATGACTTAGGTCTATCTAAAAATATTTAATCTCTTCTTTGATAATGGCCAACTACTCTCTCCTCTCATTAATCTTAGTATTGGATATCAAAAAGCTGAAAGAGAAAAATATATATATTTTTTAAATGTGAAATAAAAATAGGTTTTTAAAAAACCTCAAAATGTTCAATCTTTGAACTAGATTATCTATTTGGTTAGAAAAATTAACAAAACAAGATCGAATGTCAAAGCAAGAAAATTAAATCTATTAATCAATATTTATTTTAGAGTAAATTTGTTGATTTGAGTAAGATCTTCATATTATGTCAGTCAACTTTCAAAAATTCTTTTTCACAAGCCCCTAAAAAAACTGTCTTCAAGAGAAGCTAGAAGACAAATCTTTTGTCGATAGAAGCAATTGACTAATGAAGATTCATGACTTTAATACCATGTCAAATTTTAAAGTATTTTTTAGATATGAATGGAATCAATCATTGTGAAGTATTACTTAACAAAAGAAATACACAACATACAAAACACAAAATATGATGGGGCACCCTAAACACTAAATGATCTTTCAAAGAGAATCAAAATTACACTTTGACTGATATTTGAATTCGTAAGTGTAGGTGTGGTTGGGTACTTACCAAGAAGAGACCTAGGTTCAAACCTTGGATGGAAGCCAACCCTTTGCAAAGGTAGTAGTTTGCTCTCAATCCTATGAGTGCGCGTCAAAACGATAATAACGGTACGAAATCCGAGTGATTGGTGGTCCCCATCTCACACCGGTTCAACAAGAACAAGACAAATAGGTTGTTTTGAACCCTACTCTGGCTAGTTACTAAAAATAGAGGTTGTAACCAACTCTCCTATGTAATCAAAAAATAAAAAAGATAATCAAATAATTGGTGAGAAGAGGTATTTATACCCAACTACATGTTACCTTTAGGTCAAGGTTATGAGGTCGAAACTTAGGAATAAAATAATAAAAATTAAAAAAAATAACTTTTTCAAGGTTTACATGGGCCTAAAGGGTAAATATAACAAATAGTCAATCATGGCCACAAGATAACCTTAACCACCACCCATTCTAAAAATTATACATTCAATCTTCCATCAATATTAACCTTAATATTATTTTTTGGGTTATATAGGAGAGTTGGTTACAACCACTATTTTTAGTAACTGGTTAGCGCAGGGTTCAAACCACAGGGACTGCTCCCAACAAACCTATTCTTCTCATTCTTGTTGACCCAACATGAGATGGGGACCACCAATCACTTGAGGTTCGTACCATTGTCGATCTGGCATGCACTCAGAGGATTTAGAGCATACTACTACCTTTGCAAAGGGTTGACTTCTCCCCAAGGTTTGGACCCAAGTCTCTTCTTGATAAGTGCCCAACCAAACCTGCACTTACCAATCCACCTAGCCCTTAGGGGTATTAATCTTAATAGTTTGACAAATTAAGATTCATAATGTTCCAAATATTAGGTTAAAGTCTTAACAAGTATAAAAATCCAAGATTCCAAACCTATGGATGAATTAGCGAAAATGTTTGACTCAAAAATATCCTATTAAAGTTTAATTTTATGGGTGTTATAATAATTATTATTTTAATCTACATAACCAGTTAAAAATATTCACTTTAAATAACAACAATTATATATTTTTTGTTTTGTATTTATATATATTAATAAATTGTAGTTATAATATTTCTAGGTGAAAAAAATAAATTGTAACATTGCTTTTAAACTTAAAATAACAATAAATCAAAATTTATTTTGTAAACATGTTATCCACTTTAAATTAGTAGAAATATTGGACATAGTTTAATAGAAGAAATGATAATCTAAAAGTTATTATCATTATATAAATGTATAATTAAAATTAAACTTTGTTACAACTAAGGAAAAAATGATTAGGAGAAAAAGAGCATCATAATTAAATCTAAGGATCTAATCTTACGGAGAGGCATTTTGTAAATTCAAAAGAACAGATATGTTAAACTTATGGAAATGCAAACACCTAGGGTCAACTGATCATAGATATATGGTTAAGTGTAATCATATCGTGGATGCAATTCCATTTTTATGTTTTTTATAAGCTTTACTTTCATATTAACTTTCATTAAATTTCATGTTGTAATCTAAGGTGCCAATTTCATAAGTAGAAACCTTGTAAATCCATGATGATATCCAAAAATAAGATCAAAATTATTGACATATGTTATAGATCCAAATCCAGAACTCATGTTTGCTATGATATTTTCCCTAATGTTATCTCTTAACATTTTAGTCTAATCGGTTTATGGTAAGTGATGGGAAATAAGAAGTATCACATCACAAAAAGAGGAACCAACCTTATGAATGAATTTTAATATTTATTTTAGTGGATTTAAAACAAGCATGAAAAAGGGAGAGTGTTCTAGTTCAAAAACAAATGAACTAATGTCTTGTAGATCTATATCAACGCTTAAAGCTTAAAGGTAAAGATAAAACTTATGGTAAGGACGGGCCTAAGGTTGAGTGGCCAAGGACCTAGGTTTGTGTGTGCCCACGTTATGATTCTAATCCCTTTCATGTTCTTTAAGATTTCTACACTAACGTGAACATTTATATTTATAGTTCAAGATATCATAGAGCAATTATAAGGTTGAGTGGCCAAGGATATTATTCAAATTAACCAAATACCCTATTAATAAGTAAAATTAAATTACTTGACTATCCTATGGTTCTAAATAGAAAGCATTACCTCTCAAGTTATGTTATATGGAAATGTAGTTGTTTTTGTTATTTTTCATTTTTATTTTTAAATGAAAAATAAAAGAGTTCACAATAATTTGTGTTGTAAATATGCAATCGTTAGAACAATGTAATAATTAGTAACATATGCTCTCTTCTCATGGATATATATAGATGAAATCAAAGTAAAGTAGTAAAATGAAAATAAGTTAGGTTTTACCCTAATTCTTCAATTTATTCAATTTTACCCTAAAATTCTTTACTTTTTAAATGAAAAACAAAAGAGTCAACAATAATTTGTTATATATATATATATATATATATATATATATATATATATATATATATATATATATATATGTGTATGTATATATATATATATATATGTGTATGTATATATATATATATATATATATATATATATATATATATATATATATATACTTTGATTTCATTTATGGATCTTATGCCTTAACCCATATTTTTTATGCATATGTGGTTGCATTTTGATATTTCTATGCTTACATATGTTGAGGAGAAGTGTTTATGTTGATGCATAATGCCTAAAGCTATTATGTGGGGGATCTTATTTGATTTTTGTTGCATGACCACCTTTTTAGCTTAGGATTTTTTCTTTCTATTATGTTTGTTTTTCTTTATCTTACCCTTTTTTCCAAACTATTAGAATAGAAAGTGTGTTCCTACGATCACATCTTATAAAGGAGTTGATCTTTTTAAAAAATTTAGAGGCCCTCGACTGAGCCAAACTCTGTTCTCTCAAGATTGGCCCCATTGTTTTTCTCTACATGAGGTGCACTTTGCCCCATCTAACTAGTCCACACCAAATCTGATGGTCAAGACAATTAGAGAGGATAGTAGCTTAATGGCATGCCCTATGGGATCTCATTAATCTACCTTTGATCCCACAATTGCTGCAACAAGTTAGGCTTAGACTCTAGTGAGAGTCTCTTCCTATTCTACTTGTTGGAGAACATCATAATTCACCTAGCAAATCTACTAAAACAATCCAAAAGAAGCCACTTTTTTTATTGAAAGTGACTTGATCTTATTAAAAAATAATAATAAGAGTACACAAATCATAAATAAAATGGGTGGTATGAAAGCACACCCTAAAATCCTATGCAATAAATTAACCTAGGGTCAAAAGATCTTAGGATAACTATAAAATAGTTAACATATCAAAAAAAGAAAGGGAAAAAGACTCGTTAACTTTCAATTCACCATAGGAGTAGCACCAATGGAGGTAGGGGGTCCTTATCTAAAGGATTTACCCATATTATGGGAGGATTAGGGTTTGTTGGAACTAGGTCCCACCTAGAACATTCACCTTTCATTTTTTATGTGTTTCTCATGGTCTAAGGTAGAGTGTTAGCTCATTCAGATGATGAGTCCCATTCTTTATATTTTTTGTAGGTGTTGTAGCGAGTAGAATCCCTACCTAGAATGTTAGTCCTATGTGCGAGGGATATGAGTAATCATATTCCTTCCTCAATATCTCTTGCAACCTTGAGATTTGTATTGAGAAGAAGAATGCCTTTGGTGAGGTGGTGAGGGTGGAACCAAGCCATAATGTAGGGAGCATTCACCTAGTGATCCAACAAAGTCAACAAATATTGAACCTCAAGGAAAACCTTGTTTTCTTGATCTTGAATCTAAAGTAAAATATGGAACAAATTATATATTTTGAATACATGAAAAATCTAGAGATGATCTTTGAGTAAAAAAATTGTTTTTACAAATTTTCCATGTATCAAATAAGATATCAGCCCTAAAGATATGATAATTTTTTGTTGTATTAACTAGAATTTGGATTGTATCCCAAAGAAGAATCATAGTCTAGGAAAAGGGTTATGGTCTAAAGAGTTTTAAAAATTTATGAATCCATTTCTAAGCTGCTTGGGCCCTAGGAAAATACCAAAATAGGTGTTTAATGGATTCTATGCAATGATAAAAAGAGCATTTGGGGATCCGTATCCCTATATTAAGAAAGTGTTCTCCTATAGGAAGGCCCTAAAAAAGGAGAAACCAAATAAAATGGTCCACTTTAGGCTCCAAAACAACATCTTAGAGTGTGAAATTGGTTATGCCAATCTTTGTTGGTTGACTAGATTTTCCATCTCTCATTTAGCTTGGGGACCATGGGAAAATGTGGTGAGAGCCAAATGGACCCTTTGCCTAACTTATAACTCTTAAAAGGAGTGTTAGGATACCATTTCCTTTTCCATACACCAACGATGTAGGGTTTGAACCCTAAACTTATGAAGCATCTCACATAAGCTTGATTCTTGAATCACTTAAAATATCTCTTTATCAACATTAGAGAGGCAAAACTATGGTTTACATTATACCCATGAAATATAGTTCCTGGTCCATTTGGAAATGATATTAGAGATAAACCAGATGCATGGAAAAAATAAAAGGTATGGAACCAAGGTATTTTAGTTAATGGTTGATCTTGATAAGTGAGAATGGGGGACCACCAAAGTGACTGTTGATTGATAGAAAGCAAAGGAACCAATATTAGAGAGCTTTCCAAGATTTTTAAATACTCTTGGAAACAAAAATATCTTGAATTTGAACTTGCATATTCACCACCCAAATGGAATTCCAATCCCCCTATAGGTATTTCTCCCATTAAGGACACCAAAGGCTATGCAATGCAAAAGAAAGTGTTTCCTAGCTTCATTTTCATGCATAAGATGAATGATCCATTTTACGCACAAGATAGTACCCTGGTAAAAGGCATCAAGGAGCCCTAGCCCTCTTGACTCTCAAGGGAGATAGTAGTAATATCACATAACTCTATGGAAACCCTATCTTTTTTGTAAAGATACCCAAAGAAAATCATGGATAAGCTTCTCCAATTTATCATCGAAATATTTTTAGGGTACCCAACAAGAAGAATAATAAACATGCACAATAGAAAGTATCTTGGAACAAATTTAAAATTTTCTTGCTAAATAAAGTGATTTGGGAAACCACTTCTAGAATTTCTTTTCCACTCTATCAAGAACATATTTCTAGAGATTACCAAATGAAGCCTAAACGACAAAAGGGATTCCAAGAAAGTGAAATATCTTACCATGTTCAATCCACTTCCACCTATAATGGTTAAGGTATGGGGTGTAGGTAGAAAGGAATACCTGTAGCACTAGGCTTTCTACCATTAAATTATTGAACTAGAAGCCAAGCAAAATATGTCTAAGCACTTAAGGGCATGTGACACATTTTCCTATTCCTCAATCAGGGTGAGAAAATAATCATCGACTAAGTGATCATTAACCAATTATTGGGAATTGTTGGGGAGTGAGATCTCTTTCACACGATCCTTGGTAATATCATCAATAAGAAGGTGTCCAAAGCTCTCAAAAACTAAGATATAAAATTGAGGTAAGAGGACACCCTTGTTGAATAGATCTATATAACCCAAAAGAGGAATATTTCTATTCATTGATAGTAATGCATTTTGAAGTAATTGTAAAAGGTATTTTGACAATGCCTAAAAATTTAGAACCAAAACCAAGGTCTTGCAATGTGATCAAAATAAAATGCCACTCAATCCTATCATAGGCTTTGGAAAAATCAATCTTAAGAAACAAGGTTTTGTATTAAGATTGAATTTCCTATTGCATTCCCTTCTAGACAACTATGATGTTGTCTAGGATATATATGCCCTTTATGAACCATGTTTGCTTTAGCAAAATTATAAGAGGCAAGATGTATCATAGTCAAAGAGCAAGGGTTTAGCAATAATATTGTAAAAGACATTGAGAAGACTAATTGACCTTCAATTATAGATGTCCTCTAGGTTCCTAGCCTTGGGAATGAGCTTGATATTACCCCTATTGATCTAGAATCCCAAGGTGTATGTACTAAGGGCTTCCAAATAAATTGATGCAAGTGTAGATCCATTGTGTCCTAAAGTGATTTATAGAATTCATAGGGTAATCCATCTATGCTAAGAGCTTTGTCATTTTCCATAGAAAAGGTTACGACTTTAAGCTCATTCTATGACAAAAAAATCTCACAAAGGGTTTATTGAGAAGTAGAGAGCTGGCATGACACAAATCTTAGACTTTATTGCATAGCAAGAGCCTGAGTAGGGGAGGGATCATGCATGGTGAATGTTTTTTGATAGTGATGAATGAAATCATGTCCTATATCCATGTTGTCTAAAATAACCCATTGTCCCTCTTGGATAGACTTGATAGTTTGGGTTGGTTCATGGCCTCTGATCCAAAGAAAAAATTCTTTGGATACTTTATATCCCCATGTGAGCTAGTGTGGTCTAGCCTTGAGTTGGGTGCCTTGAGTTGCATAGGTGTTAGCAATATATTGTTTATGCCTCAAATTGACCACCTCTAATTAGAAATAGGTGGAGCAAGGGTGAACTTGAAGAACCATGATGGATTTTTTAAGTCTATAGGAAGTGGTAGTATAAGATCATCAATAAAATAGGGCTAGCTAGTGATCATATGTGCAAAGAAAATGTATGGTATGTTCAACAGAATTGTTCCATCACTCAATATAACCATTATTATAAAGAGGGCATGGTGCTAAAGTCCATACATGGTGAATGTGGTCCAAAGAGGGTGTGTGATAAAGCAATGATGTGTTGAAGTATAATTGACTATTTAAAACAACATGCCCACTATATGGCCAATAAATAAGGAATAAGATGTGGAAATAGTCTAAGAGGATGACCTTAGGGAGAGGTTCCATTGGGAGGTAAAAATCATTGCCAAAATAAAATGTGGGCTACTATAAAAAAAATTCTTAAAGAAGCCATTCAAGGATTCTATCAAGGATGGTTTGCATATTGGATAATATGAACCGAGGAAGATGTGTCTATGACTACTTAGTATTGGGATTAAAAAACCTCAAGTTTTGGTACATGTAGAACCAAGTAGCTCTTTTTCTAGATATCTAGTGCATGTGATGCCCACTTTGCTTGTTTGAGTCATTTTCAATCATATTGAAGTCACCACATAGGATTCATGTGATAGAAGGTAGGACATCTACAATTCAAAGCCAAATATGGGATCTTTATATGGTTTTATTTGAGGCATATATTAATAATCCCCAATGCATGGTTATTAATGTGGAAAATGGTCCATAACACTCTATTGGTGGGGTCACAACCATGGTCCACCAAATGGGACTATCATAATGCCACCATGAAGGTGGTAATGTTGTCATGACATAGTTCATTCTTGCTATGAAAAGAAATGCTATCTAGCCAAATGCCATGGCATGCCAAAGATAACAAAAAAATAAAAACATTTGCTTCCTATAAACATAGGATTCCCAAATCTAGAAAGTTTTGGTAGACTTTGTAAACTAAAAATTTATATTAGGAGTTTGCTAGACCTCAAACATTCTAGGAGAGGAAGTTCATTGGGGGAAGGAATCCATTACATATTTTTGTTATCAAGATACTCCAACAAATTGTAGCTATTGGATAAATTAGGAACATAGATACCCAACTAAATACTGAACATATAGAGCTACTTCTTTGGGTGAAATATTCAATTGTATACCCCCTTCATGGGTTGCAATAGTACCTTATACTAACCAAGGGGAATTTTTTATAGGGTTGGATGGTGGATCATATTGTAATGAAATAATGGTTGCTACCATTGGGGTACAAACTTGTCAAGCCCGAGGAGCCTCTTTGTTGGTAAATTTAGTTAGGGGACCAAATTTTTACTAGTCTTTCCCCTTTTCCATTGGATTTGAGGCAATTTTCAGTTTTGACCATGCACCTTTAATGGCATCTAAATATGTATTTTTATGCCCATCCATAGTCATCCAACCATCCTCCTTGAATTGAAGAGTGGATGCACTAGGTGTGATGGGACTCTGCTTGTCCTTGTTATGAGGTATCAAGGGATAATATTTGATCTTTTTTTTTTATGATTGGCATTAAAAATAAGTATTTTCAAGTTGATTTATAATACCCACTAAGACATCATAGTATGATAAATATCAACCTCGATTCAAATATACTTTTATAGGTATTTATGGAAAAAATTGTCCACCTCAACCAAGATGACATGACCCATAGGGGTCATTATGCAAATCAAAAAGGTCCATAGAGGTATAGAGAGTCCAAGAAATTCTACCCATATAGGGACCTTGGTAGTATTTTTTTTTCAAAAATAGAAAAATCATATGTCCATGGTGAAAAAACAAACAAGGATATCCTCATGTATTAGGAGGCATGATTATAAATCACCTTAGAATGGGTAGATTCTACAAAGTAGAATACAAATAATCTCTTAATAAGGATTTTAATCATCATTACCTTAATTTCATGAGGATTCCAAGCTCCATTAACCCAAGACCAAAGGAAAGACTCATTGGGAATATCCCACAAAATACCGAACAAGTGTGAATGACTATGCCAAGAATTGTCAAAATTAGGCAAAGGAATAATTACATTAGGGGAAGGAGGGTTACCTCATGGACCACCTTTGGAACAAACTCTCATAGTTTTGAAGAGGATCCATCTTCACATTCAATCCCATCCATGGTGCTAGCTGTATTTGCTAGTTTTCCAGGGTTGGGAACCATATTAATACGATGCAAGAACACTCAAAATCCTACCCAAGCAAAAATAAACTCATGTTTTTGATCAAACAACTAAAGCACTCTAACTATTTGAAAATGCCTACACTCTCTTTCAAAAATAATCCACTTTAAGGATACTATATTGAGGTTTCTATGAAGTCCCAATCTATCTACTTCCAAAGTAGATTCTACATTCACTTGGTGACTCTGTTGCAACCCAAAGAACCCATAGGTATGCAAAAAAAAACTCATTAATAAATATTTTGTTTCTATTATTAATGTTTTTACTCCCTAAGGAGAAATATCACTAAGCTAAAGTATAGAAACCTCACCAAATAGATTATCCATGGATTAGAATAGTGAGAACCCACTACAACCACTAAAGCCACAAATTGTGTGGGAAAAACTCAGAAATTTGATACTAGAAATACTACCAAAATACATTAGTAAAGGTTCAACAACCCCACTTGAGCATCTATAAGAGATGGTATTTCTATACAAAATTTATAATATTACAAAATAAAATGTGACCCTCATGTTGTTAGTAGTATCACTAAAGGGTGAAGATCAACAAAAATAGAAGTCTCCCCCCTCATATTCAATCACATATTAGGATCAAATAGTGTCCCTACTTATGGGGGCATTAGATATGAACGTAGAAGAAAATCGTATTTGGGTTAGAGATAATCTAGTCTATAAATAAAAGACTTATCCCAAATATCTTGCAGGTCAATCCCCTAGTAGCCAAGCAATAAATGATATCCAACCTATCTCTTATCAAAAAGATATTGTAAAACAACTTATTATTTGTATCAAGGAAAACATATAGGGGTAATCTATTCAAAAAGAAAAGGAGAAAACCCCACCCAAATAAAATACCATAATTTTTGAACTCTAGGTAAATTGGGATGAGGAGTAAGTGAACTCTAAAATAGAGGAAGCAAAAATACCAAAACAAGACCAATCTAAGGATCTTCCATTCCCATTTCTACAAGCATATGAAAATACACTAGCCTACAAGAAAAAGGGTAACTATTTTATGGATGATTCCTTAAATTTGAGTTGTCAAACTAGGCATTACAAAGACATAATTTGGGAGGTAACACTTCATCTCACAAAGAAATTGTTAAAATTTGATCAAACACATGTAAGTAAGGAAGAGTTAACCAAGTTGGAGGATCTGATAGACAATTGTTCCCTCATCCTAGGAAAGCAAAAGGACCAATTGGAAATTACAATATGGTATGCCAACCCTCATAAAAATTATAGAGTTAGAGGCACTAGTTAAATGCAAAGCAATAGCCACGTCTTGATCCATTTTTGAGTCAAAAAATGCATATATATATATATATATATATATATATATATATATATATATATATATATATATATATATATATATAAATATATATATATATATATATATATATATATATATATATATATATATATTATATTCGTAGAATGTAAGGAGTTCTCATGCCAAAAGAAAAGATCAAAGCATGGCTTAAAGCACATTCCAATAGAATTGGCACATGAACCAAGGCCACCCAACTACAAATAAATAATGGCCAAAATTCAAAATCATGACTACAGGGGTGCCAACAATGCAAAGGGTCAATCTAGAAATCTAGTTAGTAGCCAGTTGTAAGGAAAAATAGTGAAAAATCATACCAAATTCTTTTCTGGAAATGTGCACCAACAACCACATGTCAAAAACATATTAAATTTCATGGCTAACTCCCACTCTAGTTGTATTTAGGTATTGGTAGAAAGATCATGAGAATAAATATGCCTTGACTAATATGTGCATTTATGAAGATGTTCTATAAAGGTTTGTTGAAGGAAGTGACTATCCTCCTCTAGTAATCTTAGTAATAAAGAGGAAATAAATGCACACAATCCAAAGGATATACACAATATTTATGAAGAAAAGAAAAACAATTATAATTGTTGTAGTTTGGTACTTTCCATAGTTTACAAAGCATTTTAAATTCCCTAAGGTAAAATTTGGAAAGGGGAATATAGAAGAAAAGCAAAAACTCAAGACTTACAATTACTATTAGAATGGAGAAGGAAATATAATTCAATCATGAAGTGACCTCTAAGTCCAATAATCCCAAGATAAAGGTTCCCATGCATCAAAGACTCCAAAGATACATATGCCTAACTATTCCTCCAGCATAAAAATATTAAGCAACCTAGTTGTGGATTATTTAGACCCAAAGAACTCAAAAAGAACAAAGAATCTAAGGGTGGGTAACTTTGAGAATTTCAAAGTTAGTAATCCTATAGGCTTTGGGGCAAGAATCTAGACCAATTACATGGATCAATATATAGTATATAAAGTCCATTGTTATGAATTTGTTGTGACATGTGTAGAGTTCTATGAATGTACTACCTAGAAAATCTAGTCTCTGAGCAAAGAGTTCATAGTAAAAATTGTTGGTACTATTATCCAAAGAATATTGTTCTTGTAAAAATATGAAGTATACATTAATTAAAAGGAAGAGAAAAATTACTTTGAGGCACTCCTAGACCAAGAAAAAATGGACTTCTTAATTTTAGAATGTAAAGGCATAAGCCAAAATGACCTAGTTCCACAAGATTTTTTACTCATCAACATGTTTGAAGGTAACTCAAGATATGCTCTGAGCATCATGTATTTCCTTCTATGTATGGAATATGACAAGGATGTCAATACAACCCAATTAAGGATTTTTTACAAGATGAGGTGGGAGCCAGAGACATTGGATTTTTTTGAGCTAGTTGTCGAACAAATAAGGGAAGGCTTGGGCCATTTTGTAGCAACCCAAATATTTAAGAACTCATAATTACTAATTTACTTAGTTCTATTCTAGAACCCAAAGATGTTCACAAGTATATATATATAATGGATGGATGAAAAATCAAATGATATGCCAATTTACTCTTAGATGAGAGACTTGGTAAAGGGTTCCTCTTATTAAATGTTTTTCAAGAACTTTTGGAGTCCATCTATTACATTGTTAAGAGAATATTAGATAGAGTGTATCTCACAAGACTATAAATATTTTGTGGAAGAAACACTCCCTGGAGATTGGTACTTTGTCAAATAAGGGATAATTTTTAGGATGTATGGTTTTAGTTTTCCCATTTGCCTACTTTCTAAATATATCCCTAATCGATTATTTACCCTAGAGGCTTTTAAACAACTTGATATGATAGACTTTAAGTATGAAAGTGGTAAGGCAAAAGTGTCATACTATAACAAACCATTTTATTGAGGAGGATTGAATTTGCATAGAAAGCTATGGGCTTCTATTGTAGAGAATAAGTCGAAAGAGCTAGGATTGGAATAAATTATGGATCGATGGGATTGTGATCCTCAGAAAAATATTGTTGCATATCTAAAAGAAATTAAAGGTCCAAAGTTCACCCATGAACAAAGTCTTAATATTGAGAATCTCAAGAATCATGAAGATGAAACAAAATGTGCCCTCTCAACATACTCACCAGACCCCTACCAAATTTCAAATCATATGAGTCTTTCTATGAGAGAAGGGGTAAGATCAATCCACAATATAATATAAGTAAATATAACATAAATGAGATAAGGGGATTACATTGGAAGATGCCTAAAATGGAAGCATGGTGGAGAATGAAGAAACTAATTGGAAAAAGGAAAGAATATTTGGGCTTGATACTCAAAAATTTTACATTTAGCAAACTATAAAATGAGGAGCATCCAAATGCATAAAATTCAAGGCTAGAGCAATATAGTGAGGAAGAAGTTAGCATTGAGACACTTTACACGATAAGAATGACCAGCATAACAAAGGAAAAAATGGAAAAAGAAATTTGAATTTCCAAAATAAGGTTTGGATATTCCCCATCCCTCTAAAGAAACATCATTGTCCATACCAATGTACTACACCTCTTTGTGGGAAACACCAAGTCGAGTGGTTCTAGGAAATAATTTTCATAAAGAGATGATAATTCATTACTTTGAAATAATGACCTTAAAATTTCCTTATAAATTATCTCTCTTTAATGAAATCATGAGTTTCATAAAGAAGAAATAATTTACTGCTTCAATAACAATAGCCTTTGATATAAAGAGAGGTGAATTTATTGCTCCGAAAATGATGGCGTATGAAATTTTACTGCTTCAATAACAATAGCCTTTGATATAAAGAGAGGTGAATTTATTTCTCCGAAAATGATGGTGTATGGAATTTTACTGCTTCAATAATAATAGCCTTTGATATACAGAGATGTGAATTTATTGCTCCGAAAATGATGGCATATGGAATGCCATATAAATCACTTCCCTTTAATGAAATTAGAATTTTTATAAAGGAAATTCCATTTATTGCTTGTGAATAAAAATGCAAAGCTGAAAAAATTTGATTTGCCTTCAAAATGTGAAAAATGTAAAATTTCAAAATTATAAAATCCCTATAAAACAAAAAATTTCAATAATTTTTATAAATTCAAAATGGCTTTGGAATGGGCTCGAAATTATTTTGAATGAAATATTGAATCTCATTATTCACACCCATATATTTATTTTTGGCATTTTAAATTTTTTCAATTTTTATTTTAATCATCAAAGTATGAAGGGTTAAAAAAAATAAAGTAAAAAAAATGAAATAACAAAAATGCTCCAACCATGAATTTCTCCATAAAACCTGCAAGCATGAGTATTCTACACAAAAATCAACATTAGTGTCACCCGAATTCACGTAGTCAAACAACTAATGCGGTGTAATCTTCTAAGGAAATGGTGCAATATGTAGAAAATAAAATAGATTTAACCATAAGCATGCATTAGAACCTGAAATATCTCTATTATATTGCAGAAAAGATCTTCAATATTAAACATTGTGTGCAGAAAAACTTTGCCCCAAAATAGGCATCATGTGGTGAAAAACAAAATCCAACAAGATGGCAAAATCAATCCAGCCATGGCTTCCAAAATGGTCAAGCCTCTGGCCTGCAAAAATTCTAGCCTCTTTTCCTCCTTTCGAAGGGATATTTAGCATCTTCCCCAAGGATCCTTCGTTTATGTTTCCTATTCAATTAAATCCATTCGTTTAAGACAAATAAATGAGCAAGAGGTAGAATTTTGTGTGAAAAGACAAAATATACAAGAGTAGAAGGAAAAAATTGAACAAAGAAACAAAATGGAATAGCAACAAAGAACATAAAGCTTGATCAAGGAAGTTACTACCACCTATTGGGACCACATTGTTAATATGGCTCATCCACTCTATCAGGTATTCAGATTTATCAAGGCAGGGGTTGAATTAGGAACCCAAGTCAGGCAAGATATTGAATTCATCATGGCTAACATCTCCACTAGATTAACATAAGCCAAGATATGTTAAGAAAATTTGAAACTGATGACCCAAGGTGAGTTGGAGGCTCTAGGAATACTTGACATAGAGGCACCAATGCAAAAAATAGTGGCCCTAATCCATAAGGAGAAATTCACACATGCATGTGAAGCCAAAGCTTTGCTATTGAACAATGCTATGGTATGGTTTAGAGATGAAACTAATATATTGTTACAAAAGGGACTCCCTTCCCCTTACAATAAAAGTAATGAGATAATAATGGAACAAGAATATATTCAACTCCTCAAAGAGTGCAAGGAAATTAGTTTATGCTAAAAAATGGTTAGAACCTATCATGCAAGCAGTTGAACCATTTCTCGATATTAGAACCTGGACATAACGAATCACTATAACGATCACGAGCCTCCCCATAAAGAATATGATCAAATTAGAAGTTGTGTCTAATTATTTAAAAAAAATCCAATACCCATCATAAGAGGAATGGGTAGTAGTTAGGTAAACATTGGAGATGCTTCCTACCTTAAAACCCTATTTTATTAACATTTATTTTATTTTTTTATATGTTTCTATTATAGGGGTCATGAGGATTTTTTAACTCCAAGCTCAAGGATAAAGGTAAGTTTGAGTTCTCCTTCGAGTAGGCTCGAAGGTCCCTATAAGCCACCAAAACTATAGTGATTCCTCACTACTTGCTCATGTCTAAGGCAAAACTCCAATCACTGGTTTTTGTAGTTTTGTGTAGCTTGGAGGAGAAGAGGCTGAGATAAATTTTGATAGTTAAGATTTATGCAAAAATTTCTTAGCAAAAGTCTCTATAGATAAGTGAAGGAGCATTAAAGGATCTCGATATTGAAGATTTTACAATCCATGATGAAGAACCAATGCCAAAAATCCTAACTAGTCTATAAGATGACCCAAGTTTCAAGAGGAATGCCAAAACTCAAGCAAACATCGATGCTTAAGTTAAACCAAAGATGACAGAGGTAGATGGACTAAGTTAATGCTTACTCGACTTAGGAGATAAACACCACCTACCAAAGCATAGCTTGAGTAAATAGCTCAAACGCTCATTTAAGATAAAAATATGGCAATGATAGTCTTAGGCCTAATAGTTATTATGGTAAAAAACTACTTCATTCAATGACTAGAATCCCTAGAAAAAGTAGGTGAGGTTTTCAGATATAATTGTAGATAATTTTTTAGGGAAATATTTCCATACTATAAATTGTAAATAATAATGATATAGATTGTAGAAAGGATCAACAAGTTTGCAATTGCATTCTTTTGTAAACTTTTCCTTTATTTATTTTTATAAAAATAGTGAACTCTTGAGCAGCTTGTGGTTAATATTGAACCTTCGGTTCTAGTACAATCTTTGTAAAATATCACTTGTATATATTTTACATAGAAGCCTATGCTAAATTTTCAATATAGCCATTTATGGCCTCCTGTTGACCTATTTTTGTGTGTATGTATTTGTTTGTGACCTTTTACCTATTTTTTGGATTGTATTAAGTATATGTATAAATGAGGAACCTACATCTATTTTTGGACCAATCACTTATTTTGGCTCTCCTACGAGACCTTCCTTCTTATGTATGCATATAACTAGTAACTCTCATTTGTGCTTCATTGTGTCGAGGAGAGGAAGTGTTCACCGTTGGCACATAGTGTTTAAGCCTATTTTTGCAAGAAGATCTTAGTGGATCTCTTGGAGCAGTGTCATCCATTTTTCTTTGTTGTGTTGTTTTATTTTTATCTCTTACACCCCATTTTCCCTTTTTTGAGTCAAAGTGTGCCTTGAAGATCACATCCTAACAAGGATCCAACCTTGTAAAAACTCTTAGAAGCCCTTGACTGAGCCAAACCTCGCACACTCGGCCATAGCCCTATAGGGTCACTCCTCACAAGGCACAATTAGCCCCATCGATGACAATCAAAGATAACAACAAGAGGTACTATCCCCTTGGGCTAGACACATCTCCCCCATGCAGGACATCTTGTTGTAAGTAAACAAGATTCACAATCAAAATGAGGTTCTTGGACATCTCATCAAGAAGATCCATAAATTATGGAACTAAACCAAAAGCACAACAAAAGCGATGCTATTTTAGAGCTTCATGTTTTGTCGTAAGATGTCTACTATGGAAGAGTGGTCTTGTGATGTTCCATACATTGAGGTGGTAGCCCAAAATTTAAATCCACCATAATTTTTATCAAACTATTGTATGAAGAACTACTAGTAATATGTTGGATATTATTTTGCTTGGTCATCATTTTTATTAAAATGCATGATAAACTATTACCTTGAGAGATCTAATTAAATTACGCCCAATACTAACTCATTTTATGTATAAACTTAAATACATTATACTTTTATTATTTTTTGATCTATAAAAAATGAGATAAAAATAAAAGTAAACTAGATTTTAAGTTTACATGGCCATAAATTATATAAAAAAATTCTTAAAAAATTATTTATTTAATAAAAAATTATCCAATCATATTCCAATTATTTAAACTTATCCTATTCAATAAAATTCAAATTCTTGACCCTTATTGCACGGCCTAAGACCTTACGGCTTCTTTTATAGAAAGGATAAAAAAAAACTTTTGTGGCTGGTGAAAGGTCCACATCATATTAACTATTAAAAAAGTCCGACTGATGGAACCCTGCATTGATAACAGACCAACATGTTTCATGTGATGCACTTGCTTCTAAGAGCACTAAATGGTTGATGGTTACAGTTGAGCGGAACCAGGTGAAGATTTGCACTTGCTTCCAAGAGCACTAAATGATTGATGGTTCCTAAAGATTCAGAAACTTTATTGAGGTTCGTTATTTTATTATTGGAGATTACATGTGGATCTCTAGATGCAAGCATGACGTCAAAAGATGATGTGTGCATTCATGACATCATCTAGATGCTTGAATTTAATGCCAAATACGACCTTATCTACAACCAAGGTAAAAATAAAAAATAAATAAAGCATATTTCGCTCTTTAGAAGATCAACGTTGAATTTAATGCCAAGTACGACCTTATTTACAACCAAGGTAAAAATAAAAAATAATTAAAGCATATTTCGCTCTTTAGAAGATCAACGTTTATTCATTTATTTACTGCTTACCCACATGTACTCTTTCATAACATCTGCGAGATAAGACTTAAAAAGTAAAAATTAAAAGTAGAATGCAAGCAAGTTTAAACCTCACACTTTGTTTCTATAAGTGCTAGTAAATTCGTAGTAGTGATTTGTACATACATGTTACTGGTTTTAATAAAGTGGTAAGTTACTTGCTCCGAATTTCTGTCCAATACATAACCAGTTCTGCTATTCCAAGAAAGAATTTGACCGATAAGGAGGCAATATGCTTGAATCGTTGGAGTAAGTTCAAATAATATTCACCATATAAATTGGAAATGTGGTAAAAAGTTTTTTTGGGTTACAGGAGTGATGGTTATAACTACATTATTTTTAATAACTGAGAATTTAAATTATGGGTTGTTCTTATCAAACCTACTTCATTTTATTATTGTTGACCTGGTTTGAAGGGTTGTTCCCAATAAACCTACTTCACCTCTTTATTGTTAACTTGGTTTGAATGTATCTAGAGATTGAAGGAGACCACGGGTAGCACACACTTAAAAGGAATCAGATCAGACTACTACCTTTGCAAACAGGTTACGTCTTCTTGATAAGTGTCTGACTAGACAAGCACTTACCAATCCATCTAACCTTAGGGACTCAAAAATTTTAGGTTAGAAAAAAAACCTCGAACATCCATTTTAGGTGACCGAACAATACCATCCCGTCAGGATCTTAGGTGTTAGGTAATCTATTCCACTATCTACAAGAAAACCTTCCATTCAATAGTACCAGACTTAAAGACCTATCTTATTGGAATATTGGCAGCACAATTAAAGATTTTTTCAATTGAATTGTGTTTGTGAAACTTGGTAAATCAATCGCAAGTTATTATTTTTCCACATGGTGGAGGTGGTGAATTGATAAAATATCTTGAATACATGGAAGAGGTACCACGATCAAATCTGGACCCCTTCTCAGTGTGTCAAGAAAATTATTCTCTATAACTTTTTATTTTCCTTTTGGACAGCCTGACTACCACAAGCGTAAGTGCCGAGCGGTTGTAGATTAGAAATATGCCAAAAGCTAGCTGGCAAATGAAAAAAATCAATGCCAAAAGCTAGCTGGCAAATGAAAAAAATCAAAGCAATCTATCGTACTCTGCTGTAAATACAAAGGATCTATCGTACTCTGCTGTAAACCTACTTCTCCTCCCTTCGCGAAAGCACTCCTACTTCTCCTTTCTGAGGACTATTAATATTCTTGTGAAAACATAAGGGCTTATATCATCATCTCTGTGCTACTGCTACTGCTCTCCTTTGTTGTCTGTCTTTTTATTTTCTGAAAATGGGACGTTCAAAGCAGTCCTCTCCGCCAGGGGAAGTGCTTAAGCTGTTGGCCATGTCAATAGGCCTCACTTATTTCATTGGGCTCATCTTACTTGACGCGTGGAGGTCATTGTGGGGTAAACCACGTATACACTGGATCCCTGCAAGAGCGCTGATTCTCACTGCTTTGACTCTTCAAATCCTTACTTATGTCGACCACAAGAATGTCAGTATTCACGATGAGCCCGACTATAATGAAGCGAAGAAGTTGCTTAAGAATCAGTTGGTGCTTGACAGTGGAAGGCTTGTAATGTGTGTGTTCATTGGCTATTTGTTGCCACGAATGGCTAATTCTGGATCTGCAACGCAGTGGGTTAATCTTGCGGCCTTGAACGTCAGTGTATTCATCGCCATCGTCTCCGAGCTTTACTACGTACGTCATTCCATACGCGACCCCTACGATGAAAGTTATCAGTTTTTTTGGATGTTGATCTCAAAAAATCTATGTTCTTAAAAAATTATAGTTTACATGGCCATAAATTATATAAAAAAATTCTTAAAAAATTATTTATTTAATAAAAAATTATCCAATCATATTCCAATTATTTAAACTTATCCTATTCAATAAAATTCAAATTCTTGACCCTTATTGACCTTACGGCTTCTTTTATAGAAAGGATAAAAAAAACTTTTGTGGCCGGTGAAAGGAGAAAGGACCACATCATATTAACTATTAAAAAAGTCCGACTGATGGAACCCTGCATGGATAACAGCCCAACATGTTTCATGTGATGCACTTGCTTCCAAGAGCACTAAATGATTGATGGTTACAGTTGAGCGGAACCAGGTCAAGATTTGCACTTGCTTCCAAGAGCACTAAATGATTGATGGTTACAGTTGAGCGGAAGCAGGTAAAGATTCAGAAACTTTATCGAGGTTCGTTATTTTATTATTGGAGTTTACATGTGGATCTCTAGATGCAAGCATGACGTCAAAAGATGATGTGTGCATTCATGACATCATCTAGATGCTTGAATTTAATGCCAAATACGACCTTATTTACAACCAAGGTAAAAATAAAAAATAAATAAAGCATATTTCGCTCTTTAGAAGATCAACGTTGAATTTAATGCCAAATACGACCTTATTTACAACCAAGGTAAAAATAAAAAATAATTAAAGCATATTTCGCTCTTTAGAAGATCAACGTTTATTCATTTATTTACTGCTCACCCATATGTACTCTTTCATAACATCTGCGAGATAAGACTTAAAAAGTAAAAATTAAAAGTAGAATGCAAGCAAGTTTAAACCTCACACTTTGTTTCTATAAGTGCTAGTAAATTCGTAGTAGTGATTTGTACATACATGTTACTGGTTTTAATAGAGTGGTAAGTTACTTGCTCGGAATTTCTATCCAATAGATAACCAGTTCTGCTATTCCAAGAAAGAATTTGACCGATAAGGAGGCAATATGCTTGAATCGTTGGAGTAGGTTCAAATAATATTCACCATATAAATTGGAAATGTGGTAAAAAGTTGTTTTTTGGTTACAGGAGTGATGGCTATAACTACATTATTTTTAATAACTGAGTTTAAATTATGGGTTGTTTTTATCAAACCTATTTCATTTTATTATTGTTTATCTGGTTTGAAGGGTTGTTCCTATCAAACCTACTTCACCTCTTTATTGTTAACTTGGTTTGAATGTATCTAGAGATTGAAGGAGGAGACCATGGGTATCATCATCATCGATGTAGTAGCACGCATTTAAAGGATTCAGATCAGACTACTACCTTTGCAAACAGATTGCGTCTTCTTGGTAAGTGCCTGGCTAGACAAGCACTTACCAATCCATCTATTACATTGTTAAATGATTTTCAAGCACTTTTGTAGTCCATCTATTACATTGTTAAGAGAATATTAGATAGAGTGTATCTCACAACACTATAAATATTTTGTGGAAGAAACACTCCCTGGAGATGGTACTTTGTCAAATAAAGGATAATTTTTAGGATGTATGGTTTTAGTTTTCCCATTTACCTACTTTCCAAATATATCCCTAATCGATTATTTACCCTAGAGGCTTTTAAACAACTTGATATGATAGAATTTAAGTATGAAAGTGGTAAGGAAAAAATGTCATACTATAACAAACCATTGTATTGAGGAGGATTGAATTTGCATAGAAAGTTACGGGCTTCTATTGTAGAGAATAAGTTGAAAGAGCTAGGATTGGAATAAATTATGGATCGATGGGATTATGATCCTGAGAAAAATATTGTTGCATATCTAAAAGAAATTAAAGGTCCAAAGTTCACCCATGAACAAATTCTTGATATTGAGAATCTCAAGAATCATGTAGATGAAACAAAATGTGCCCTCTCAACATACTCACCAGACCCCTACCAAATTCTAAATCATATGAGTCTTTCTATGAGAGAAGGGGTAAGATCAATCCACAATATAATATAAGTAAAGATAACATAAATGAGATAAGGGGATTACATTGGAAGATGCCTAAAATGGAAGCATGGTGGAGAATGAGGAAACTTATTGGAAAAAGGAAAGAATTTTTGGGCTTGATACCCAAAGATTTTACATTTAGCAAACTATATAATGAGGAGCATCCAAATGCATGAAATTCAAGGCTAGAGCAATATAGTGAGGAAGAGGTTAGCATTAAGACACTTTACATGATAAGAATTACCAACATAACAAAGGAAAAAATGGAAAAAAAAATTGAATTTCCAAAAGAAGGTTTGGATATTCCCCATCCCTCTAAAGAAACATCATTGTCCATACCAATGTACTACACCTCTTGGTGGGAAACACCAAGTCGAGTGATTATAGGAAATGATTTTCATAAAGAGATGATAATTCATTACTTTAAAATAATGGCCTTAAAATGTCCTTATAAATTATCTCTCTTTAATGAAATCACGAGTTTCATAAAGAAGAAATAATTTACTACTTCAATAACAATAGCCTTTTATATAAAGAGAGGTGAATTTATTGCTCCAAAAATTATGGTGTATGGAATTTTACTACTTCAATAACAATAGCTTTGATATAAAGAGAGGTGAATTTATTGCTCCAAAAATGATGGCGTATGGAATTTTACTGCTTCAATAACAATAGCCTTTGATATAAAGAGAGGTGAATTTATTGCTCCAAAAATGATGGCGTATGGAATTTTACTGCTTCAATAACAATAGCCTTTGATATAAAGAGAGGTGAATTTATTGCTTCAAAAATGATGGCGTATGGAATGCCATATAAATCACTTCCCTTTAATGAAATTATAATTTTTATAAAGGAAAGTCCGTTTATTGCTTGCGAATAAAAATGCAAAGCTGAAAAAAATTGACTTGCCTTCAAAATGTGAAAAATGTAAAATTTCAAAATTGTAAAATCCCTATAAAACAATAATTTTCAATAATTTTTATAGATTCGAAATGGCTTTGGAATGGGCTCAAAATTGTTTTGAATGAAATATTGAATCTCATTATTCGCACCCATATATTTATTTTTGGCATTTTAAGTTTTTTCAATTTTTATTTTAATCATCAAAGTATGAAGGGTTAAAAAAAGTAAAGTAAGAAAAATGAAATAACAAAAATGCCTCAACCCTGAATTTCTCCATAAAACCTGCATGCATGAGTATTCTACACAAAAATCAACATTAGTGTCACCCAAATTCACGTAGTCAAACAACTAATGCGGTGTAATCTTCTAAGGAAATGGTGCAATATGTAGAAAATAAAATAGATTTAACCATAAGCATGCATTAAAACTTGAAATATCTCTATTATATTGCAGAAAAGATCTTCAATATTAAACATTGTGTGCATAAAAACTTTGCCCCAAAATAGGCATCATGTGGTGAAAAACAAAATCCAGCAGGATGGCAAAATCAATATAGCCATGGCTTCCAAAATGGTCAAGCCTTTGACTTGCAAAAATTCTAGCCTCTTTTCCTCCTTTTGAAGGGATATTTAGCATCTTCCCCAAGGATCCTTCGTTTATGTTTCTTATTCAATGAAATCCATTCGTTTAAGACAAATAATTAAGCAACAGGTAGAATTTTATGTGAAAAGACAAAGCATACAAGAGGAGAAGAAAAAAATTGAACAAAGAAACAAAATTGAATAGCAACAAAGAATACAAGGCCTAATAAAGGAAGTCATTACCACCTATTAGGACCACATTGTTAATATGGTTCATCCACTCTATCAGGTATTCAAATTTATCAAGGTAGGGGTTAAATTAGGAGTGCAGGTTAGACGAGGTATTGAATTCATCATGGCTAAAATCTTCACTAGATTAGCATAAGCCAATATATGTTAAGAAAAGTTGAAACTGATGACCCAAGGTGAGTTGGAGGCTCTAGGAATACTTGACATAGAGGCACTAATGAAAAAAATAGTGGCCCTAATCCATAAGGATAAAGTCACACATGCATGTGAAGCCAAAGCTTTGCTATTGAACAATGCTATGGTATGTTTTAGAGATGAAACTAATATATTGTTACAAAAGAGACTCCCTTCCCCTTATAATAAAAGTAATGAGATAATAATGGAACAAGAATATAATCAACTCCTCTAAGAGTGCAAGGAAATTAGTTTACCCTAAAAAAATGGTTAGAACCTATCATGCAATCAGTTGAACCATTTCTCGATATTAGAACCTAGACATAACGAATCACTACAAGGATCACGAGCCTCCCCATAAAGAATATGATCAAATTAGAAGTTGTGTTTAGTTATTTAAAAAAAATCCAATACCCACATAAGAGGAATGGGTAGTAGTTAGGCAAACATTGGAGATGCTTCCTACCTTAAAACGCTATTTGATTAACATTTCTTTTATTTTTTTATATTTTTCTTATATAGGGGTCATGAGGATTTTTTAACTTCAAGATCAAGGATAAAGGTAAGTTTGAGTTCTCCTTCAAGTAGGCTCGAAGGTCCCTATAAGCCACCAAAACTATAGTGATTCCTCACTACTTGCTCATGTCTAAGGCAAAACTCCAATCACTGGTTTTTGTAGTTTTGTGTAGCTTGGAGGAGAAGAGGCTGAGATAAATCTTGATAGTTAAGACTTATGCAAAAATTTCTTAGCAAAAGTCTCTATAGATAAGTGAAGGAGCATTAAAGGATCTCGATATCGAAGATTTTACAATCCATGATGAAGAACCAATGCCAAAAATCCTAACTAGTCTATAAGATGACCCAAGTTTCAAGAGGAATGCCAAAACTCAAGCAAACATCGATGCTTAAGTTAAACCAAAGATGACAGAGGTAGATGGACTGAGTTAATGCTTACTTGACTTAGGAGACAAACACCACCTACCAAAGCATAGCTTGAGTAACTGGCTCAAACGCTCGTTTAAGATAAAAAATATGGCAATGATAGTCTTAGGCCTAATAGTTATTATGGTAAAAAACTACTTCATTCAATGACTAGAATCCCTAGAAAAAGTAGGTGAGGTTGTCAGATATAATTGTAGATGATTTTGGAGGGAAATATTTCCATACTATATATTGTAAACAATAATGATATAGATTGTAGAAAGGATCAACAAGTCTGCAATTGCATTCTTTTGTAAACTTTTCCTTTATTTCTTTTTATAAAAATAGTGAACTCTTGAGCAGCTTGTGGGTAATATTGAACCCTCGGTTCTAGTACAATCTTTGTAAAATATCGCTTGTATATATTTTACATAGAAGCCTATGCTAAATTTTCAATATAGCCATTTATGGCCTCCCGTTGACCTATTTTTTTGTGTGTATGTATTTGTTTGTGACCTTTTACCTATTTTTTGGATTGTATTAAGTATATGTATAAATGAGGAACCTACATCTATTTTTGGACCAATCACTTATTTTTGCTCTCCTACGAGACCTTCCTTCTTGTGTATGCATAAAACTGGTAACTCCAATTTGTGCTTCATTGTGTCGAGGAGAGAAAGTGTTCACTGTTGGCACATAGCGTTTAAGCCTATTTTTGCAAGAAGATCTTAGTGGATCTCTTGGAGCATTACCATCCCTTTTTCTTTGTTGAGTTGTTTTATTTTTATCTCTTACACCCCATTTTCCCTTTGTTAAGTCAAAGTGTGCCTTGAAGATCACATCCTAACAAGGATACAACCTTGTAAAAACTCTCAGAAGCTCTTGACTAAGCCAAACCTCGCACGCTCGGCCATAGCCCTATAGGGTCGCTCCTCACAAGGCACAATTAGCCCCACCGGGGACAATCAAAGATAACAACAAGAGGTACTATCCCATTGGGCTAGACACATCTCCCCCATGCATGACATCTTGTTGTAAGTAAACAAGATTCACAATCAAAATGAGGTTCTTGGACATCTCATCAAGAAGATCCATGAATTATGGAACTAAACCAAGAACACAATAAAAGTGATACTATTTTAGAGCTCCATTTTTTGTCGTAAGATGTCTACTATGGAAGAGTCGCCTTGTGATGTTCCATCCATTGAGGTGATAGCCCAAAATCTAAATCCACCATAATTTTTATCAAACTATTGTATGAAGAACTACTAGTAATATGTTAGATATTATTTTGCTTGGTCATCATTTTTATTAAAATGGATGATAAACTATTACCTTGAGAGATCTAATTAGATTACGCCCTATACTAACTCATTTTATGTATAAACTTAAATACATTATACTTTTATTATTTTTTGATCTATGAAAAATGAGATAAAAATAAAAGTAAACTAGATTTTAAGTTTACATGATCATAAATTATATAAAAAGATTCTTAAAAAATTATTTATTTAATAAATAATTAGCCAATCTATTCCAATTATTTAAACTTATGCTATTCAATAAAATTCAAATTCTTCACCCTTATTGCACGGCCTAAGACCTTACGGCTTCCTTTATAGAAAGGATAAAAAAAACTTTTGTGGCTGGTGAAAGGAGAAAGGACCACATCATATTAACTATTAAAAAAGTCCGACTGATGGAACCCTGCATGGATAACAGCCCAACATGTTACATGTGATGCACTTGCTTCCAAGAGCACTAAATGATTGATGGTTACAGTTGAGCGGAACCAGGTCAAGATTTGCACTTGCTTCCAAGAGAACTAAATGATTGATGGTTACAGTTGAGCGGAGCCAGGTGAAGAATCAGAAACTTTATCGAGGTTCGTTATTTTATTATCGGAGTTTACATGTGGATCTCTAGATTCAAGCATGACATCAAAAGATGATGCGTACATTCATGACATCATCTTGTTTAGATGGATGCTTGAATTTAATGCCAAATACGACCTTATTTACAACCAAAGGTAAAAATAAAAAATAATTAAAGCGTATTTCGCTCTTTAGAAGATCAACGTTGAATTTAATGCCAAATACGACCTTATTTACAACCAAGGTAAAAATAAAAAATAAATAATTAAAGCATATTTCGCTCTTTAGAAGATCAACGTTTATTCATTTATTTACTGCTCACCCACATGTACTCTTTCATAACATTTGCGAGATAAGACTTAAAAAGTAAAAATTAAAAGTAGAATGCAAGCAAGTTTAAACCTCGCACTTTGTTTCTATAAGTGCTACTAAATTCGTAGTAGTGATTTGTACATACATGTTACTGGTTTTAAGAGAGTGGTAAGTTACTTTCTCGGAATTTCTATCCAATACATAACCAGTTCTGCTATTCCAAGAAAGAATTTGACCGATAAGGAGGCAATATGCTTGAATCGTTGGAGTAGGTTCAAATAATATTCACCATATAAATTGGAAATGTGGTAAAAAGTTTTTTTTTTTTTTGGTTACAGGAGTGACTATAACTACATTATTTTTAATAACTGAGAGTTTATATTATGGGTTGTTCTTATCAAACCTACTTCATTTTATTATTGTTGACTTGGTTTGAAGGGTTGTTCCCATCAAACCTACTTCACCTCTTTATTGTTAACTTGGTTTGAATGTATGTAGAGATTGAAGGAGACCACGGGTATCATCATCATCGATGTAGTAGCACACACTTAAAGGATTCAGATCAGACTACTACCTTTGCAAACAGGTTGCGTCTTCTTGATAAGTACCTGGCTAAACAAGCACTTACCAATCCATCTAACCTTAGGGACTCAAAAATTTTAAGTTAAAAAAAAAAACCTCGAAAATCAATCTTAAGTGACCGAACAATACCATCCCATCAGGATTTTAGGTGTTAGGTAATCTATTCCACTTTCTAAAAGAAATTGTGAACCTTCCATTCAATAGGACCAGATTTACCTTCTTTTCTTTAAAGACCTATCTTATTGAAATATTGGCAGCACAATTAAAGATTTTTTCAATTGAATTGTGTTTGTGAAACTTGGTAAATCAATCGCAAGTTATTATTTTTCCACATGGTGGAGGTGAATTGATAAAATCCCACGATCAAATCTGGACCCCTTTCTCACTGTGTCAAGAAAATTATTCTCTATAATTCCTTTTGGACAGCCTGACTACCACAAGCGTAAGTGCCGAGCGGTTGTAGATTAGAAATATGCCAAAGGCTAGCTGGCAAATGAAAAAATCAAAGCAATCTATCGTACTCTGCTGTAAATACAAAGCATCTATCGTACTCTGCTGTGAACCTACTTCTCCTCCCTTCGCGAAAGCACTCCTACTTCTCCTTTCTGAGGACTATTAATATTCTTGTGAAATGTTGAACGAGGCATAAGGGTTTGTATCATTATCTCTGTGCTACTGCTACTGGTATTGCTCTCCTTTGTTGTCTGTCTTTTTATTTTCTGAAAATGGGACGTTCAAAGCAGTCCTCTCCGCCAGCCGAAGTGCTTAAGCTGTTGGCCATGTCAATAGGCCTCACTTATTTCATTGGGCTCATCTTACTTGACGCGTGGAGGTCATTGTGGGGTAAACCACGTATACACTGGATCCCTGCAAGAGCGCTGATTCTCACTGCTTTGACTCTTCAAATCCTTACTTATGTCGACCACAAGAATGTCAGTATTCACGATGAGCCCGACTATAATGAAGCGATGAAGTTGCTTAAGAATCAGTTGGTGCTCGACAGTGGAAGGCTTGTAATGTGTGTGTTCATTGGCTATTTGTTGCCACGAATGGCTAATTCTGGATCTGCAACGCAGTGGGGTAATCTTGCGGCCTTGAACGTCAGTGTATTCATCGCCATCGTCTCCGAGCTTTACTACGTACGTCATTCCACACTCGACCCCGATTACGATGAAAGCTATCAGTTTTTTTGGGATGTTAATCTCAAGAAATCTATAAAAGTATGGTTCGCTGCATCCGCGATTGTTGTATTGGTGGCAACAGTAATCCTCATAGTGCTTCTTATGTCCTCAGTTTTAGCTGGAAAGACTATTCGCGGTTTGGTCACTCCAAGGATCACAGAGTGTATAATTGAGTCTCCCAGAGTCAAGTCATCAAAGGATAAGTCTCCCAGAGTGAAGTCATCATCTTGGGATGAGTTTGATGAGCAGATAATGAGGAAGTGGCTCTTGTCTCGTGTCGGTCAGCCTCAATATGCCATATCCAGGTCAGTGCTTAGCTCCCTGGCGGGAGTGATGGTCACGGTTTGCATTGTATTGTTGGTGGTTAAGGCAATAGTGCTGAAATCTACGACTATTATTGCTTATCATGATTCTTGGGATTGGCTAAGATATCTCACCTTTAACCTTCAGTGTCTCTTTTGTCCTCATGGGATGGGTCATCATCTTGTGGAGATGGTTCTGCGGTGTAGTTTATTTTCCAAAGTTCTCTTCTCGGCCTAAGAGAGCTGGGCAGATGCGGGGCCCAAGATGGTGTATGGAGGACTTTTGGAGGAGGAGCATCTCTGAGCTGAGAGATGTGTTTGTGTTGCATAATTGGCGCCCGAGGCTGGACCGGCAAAACAAATTGTGGGCGGCCACGGCGTCGGCAGCAAAGAAATGCGAGATATATTTGCCTGTGCATTTTCTTTGGGTACTGCAAACTTCGGTGGTCTTCTTCAGCAAATGCAGCTCGTTTTTGTCGGAGAAGGTGTTCTGTTCCACACTTTTTCGTAGGTGTTTGGTCCAGCTTAGCAAGAATGGCGGCGACCAACAATTTAGAAAATACGAGGAAGCATTGGAGCATGTCTGCATGCCGGGAGAAAATGCAGAAGATCTGTGGTTAGCCAATGGAAGAATTTTCAACGAAGCAAAGAATCGACTGGAAAACGGACGTGTCAAGGGTCAGGGCTTCGAACAATTGAAGACATTACTTAACGAGCGCTTTGATTCCAGTGTCAGACCTAAAATGAGGTTTGTAAATCAACTTGAATCATTGCAGCTTGTTAGGAAATATTTTCCATTTTTGAATGAAAACTCTTGGAAGATAAGTGCAGTCTCATTGCTCAAGATCATCGACACAGTCTCCCCTCCCGACATGCCATGGTATCTAGAAGCTTACCGGCAAGCTTGGAAGCTGATGACATTTGTTGAGAGCTCCAACGTTGAACGACCTTTCGATGTAGAGGTTGATCGAATGAGTTTAGCTGCAGACAAAGAATACAAAAGGCTGCTAAGGCTCAGGGATCCTTCTTTGAAGAAAGAAAGTGATCCTTCTCTGAAGAAAGACAATCATGAGACAGGACGTGAAGCTGTCGTCAGGTTAATGGAAGAAGCCCTGGAGCAACTCAAGGCCCATCTGATACCGCCACCAGCCGAAGAAATAAAAAAGAAGCCCCCAGGCCAGGAATTAGAAGAGATCCCCCCAGGCAAAGACATAGAACAGGGGGAAATACAACCAATTTCTCAAATCAAGGAGGAGGAAGCAGGGGGAATCCAAGAAGTTTCCCAAGCCGAGGACGAGGACGAGGAAGAAGAAGAAGACTCCCAACAAGTTTACGGAGGCGAGGACGAGGACGAGGAAGAAGACTCCCAACAAGTTTTCGAAGGCGAGGGCGAGGAAGAAGACTCCCAACAAGTTTTCGGAGGCGAGGAAGGCGAAGAAGGCGAAGAAGACACGGAAAAACGTACTGACCAGCCGTCTTATCGTGGTCGTCCTCATCTGCAGGATTCAAAGGATTGGAATGTGGTAGCATCAAATTACAACATGTACAGGGTATGCAAACGAGTCCTCAGCAGGATTCCTAGTGATAGTGATGAAAGGGCATTGGTTGATGAGCTGCACAAGTCCCTGGCTGATGTCATCGGTCACTGTCTGCTACAATTACCTGACACACTGGCAAGGCAGTGTACACTCTGGACAGTGAAATATGAGGAGGGGAGGATCTGGGAGGCAATTTCCATAGCTGGCAAGCTTAGAGGAGTTATGGAGGTTAAGTGGACGCCTCTTCTTAAAAAACTAAAGATATCCAGGTTCAAGTGGACTTTTGAAGAGAAAGAGATCCAGCCTGCTTGATAATCGTAGAGTAGAATAAATTGAGGATTTGGTTTATGGCTTGTAATCATATCCTTAGTTTGGAATATCTGAAGTGTGTAAGTGGTAAAACTTAGTAGTTTGATCAAATATAGATCTTTCCCATGTTCAATGCATCTGGTTATGGCTTGTAATCATATCCTTAGATTGGAATATCTGAAATGTGTAAGTGGTAAAACTTAGTAGTTTGACCAAATATAGATCTTTCCTATGTTCAATGCATCTGGTTATGGCTTGTAATCATATCCTTAGATTGAAATATCTGAAGTGTGTAAGTGGGAAAACTTAGTAGTTTGATCAAATATAGATCTTTCCCATGCCCAATGCATCTATTGTGCAAGAAGGCATGGACAATAAGATACAATTAGTGTGGTGAATTTATTTGAAGATTGGATAAAATTGTATTCATAAAATCTCGATGGTTCTTTGTTTTCCATGCTTTGGATGACAGTGGACGTACGACAGAAAATAATTTTATTTTTGTTGAAGGTTGAAGGCCTAGAAGAAAAAATGTTTGAATGGTTTATTTAATTTAATTTTTTAAATTAGTTATATAAGATTAAAAGAAGTATTATTTGTATTATATTAAATTTTATAATAATAAAATAAAAAGTTAGCATCATATAAATATTTTATTATATTTACTTTTATGTAATTATAAATTAAGGATTATTTATCAAAATCATGGAAAGTGGACTGAAGGATTTGATAGAAGTAATTAATTAAATATCATATTACAATAAATGATACTGTTTGGCTTGATAGGTCATAAATATGATAAGCCTTTAAAGTATTAGAATATCCTATATGTATGCAATGATAACTCTTTGCAACAACATTGTCTTATTTATCTCTGGGAATATGAGCCAATGCATCTATACCAAAGATACAAAATTAGGAAACATTAGACTTATCTTCTATCACAAGATGTGTTATACCTTAGATTGTATAAGTTGGTAGCCTCTTGATGATATGTGTAGCACGATTCACTATTTTACCATAGAGCTCGGGCTTCATCTAATTAGCATATAAAATACATCTAGCCATCTCCATAATGACCATGTTATTTTGTTCGTCAACCCAATTATGCTTGGAGGTATAACAAATATTCCTATAAAAAGAAAATTCATGATGAGCCAAAAAATCACCAAGGGCATAAATTACAGATTCACCTTATCCATTAACCTTAGACACTTGATCTTCCTCCCAAACTAATTCACAAAAGCTTTAAATATTATGAATTTTTCAAATTCATCCTCCTTATTACAATTCATCTAGATCCACACATACCTTGGGTAATCATCAACAAAATAGAGAAAGTGCATATTCTAAAAAAATATAATGACAACCCAACATTCCATAAATATCACTATGAATAAGTTCCAATAGTTGAGTAGCATGTAAAGGTTGTTGATGGTGCTTGCCCAAAATACACCACTCACAAACACCACAAGGGGAGTTAACAAAAGGAAGGTCCTCTACCATATAAATTTGATTCATGTGCTTTAGGGACCCATAGTTGATTTTCCCACGTCTATATTGCCAATGAATGTTGATGTCATCTTCCTTGACCAGTATAACAAGAAAGCCTTTCTTCTGGGAGAAAGAAGAAAAAGGTTGTTCACCAAGCTACTATCTTCACAATAACTATTGTAGTTTATAATATTATCTTATAATTTCTTGCTATCTAAACCAAGAAGAAGAAAACTCATCACAATACCCTAAGGATGTTATCTTAAGACAATCGTCAATGTCCTTACCACCCATATATTAGGCCAAAATTCAATCCTTTTGTTATATGAGTGATATTGTAAATAAAAATAAGATTACAACCCACAAATGATACATGGTATTTCTTGAATAAAAAGAAATCAAAAGTCACCTTCCAACAACCATCCACCTACAAATAGTCATAATTAGTAATGACCACATGCTAACAATGATGTTATTCACTATAATCAATCAAAAATGGTGATGCTTTATCATTTGTCATTTTTTTTCTAAAATTGTAATCCATTCCTTCAAATATGTGAAGGTCAAATAGGCTTAATGAATAACATGTGCATGTGAGGTTTCATATTCGTGTTCATCCTTATCTTGTGAAAAGGAAAGAGAAGTATCACCACCCGCCTTCTTGGTTGTTTCCTTAAGCTTCTTGATCCACTATTGACAAAATTTTACCTTGTGTACCTCCTTGCAAAATCTAAAAACTAGCATCTTGAGGGGTTTTTGGCTTTTTATTATCCTTATTTTTGCTTCTTCTACATCTTCCTTGAGTACTTACTTTGTATGAGCATGCATAGAGAGATAGATCCACTCATTATATACATCTTCCTGGCTTGTTAGTGGAGAAAATAGGTAAACAAATCTTCAAGTTTAGGAACTAGATGAGAAGTAAAGTACATGTAAACCATATCAAATAATGTGGCTACCATCTCATAAATTTTATAAATATTTATTGAAGATCATATTGAGATAATGAACTTCCTCATTCTTTTTCTTCTCATCACTTTCTTTTACAAAAATAGATATATTTTCATACATTCCTAAAATGTTCTATATATTCTTCAACTTTAAAAAAAAATCCATATTCAAGGTAATAGGCTTTGCTTCAAAATCACTTATCTATGTGGATTCAACAAGGTCACACATATTCTAAAATTTATCGAACAATTTCCTTGGGTCATAAGTATCAGTAATGTGATTGTCATATATTTATCCATATAAAGAGCTATCATATTAATGTAGAATCAATATTAGCTTAACCATCATTAACACATTTTAGGAGTCCCTTGATACACAACAAAGCTTTTATTTAAATTTACTAAGTGGCATAGCTTGATCCATTGAGAAAATATACATATAGATGATGGTTCATTATATTCTTACAAAACTAAAGTCTCGTATGTTTAATTCTATCTAGAAATAATATTTTCTCAACCAAGAGTTCAAAAAATTATATGAATTTAAAAAGGGACAAAAACTCTTCTATATAGAAAAGTTATAGTGCACCAAACGTTGGCCCCAAAATCACATAATATACCACTAAAACTTTTTAAAAAATTAAAATTTTCAATTTACCTTTAACAAACGTACCATTATCATGTGTCATTGATTTGATGGACAAGGGGGTGCCACCTATACACATGTTATGCATACCATTGGGAAAGGAATTAGTGATCTACTATTGCGAAAGTGTTGCTAATCTACAAAGCAATGGGTACCACTTATGTAATGAATAGGGAAGCCACTAGGTAGGGAATAAACCAATCTACTACTACCACATGTTATTGATTATGCAAATGAAGAAGTGTCACATGTTCATTGACTCTATTACTAATTATACAAGTGAATAGGTAAATGACAAATAATCATGTCAATGTGGCTTTTGATGATTATTTTGTCCTTTTTAGGTAAAATTTTAGGTTTGATGCCTCTAACTAGGATCCATGTTGACAAATAAACTTCCCACATTGTCCACAAAATCTTTAGTAGGGATAGGCATTTCAACCCTAGGCCCTTGGGGTACCAAGGCTTTATGTGTCATCCTCTATCCACAAGACCATGGGAAACATGAAATCAATTTTTTTCAATATGTATATAAGAATTTCCACTATAGGAGTAAGGAGTTCATTAGACCTTCTTAGCACCTTCTATGCATCATTTTTTAATAATCATGCCATCAACACACTACATTGTACCCACATAATTCTTGAAAATAGCACATGATACACATCCTTTATAAAAGGTTTCATGTGGGATCTAAAGCCATGCCTACCATGCTTCAACATTCTTAATTTGGTCCTATAAACCACTACATCCATGATATCATTGGGCATACAAGGGAACTCACTTTATTTTAAATATTATGTTCTAGTAGAGTGGGGAGCTTGTGCATCCACATGCCCTCACATGGCCCTCAACAATTATCAATAAATGCATCCCCATCATTAAAAATATCTACATGCCATAGAACACATTACGAGTGGGCATCATGACCTTAGAAAAGCAATGATTTATCAAACCAACAACCTATCATTTAGATACAACTTATAATGGGGGTTGAGCTCCCCTTAATTTTTTTCATCAAATATGTACCAAAAGTGCCAAGCCCACATCACATGCCTCTACTAACTACCAAAAAAGAAATTCTTTGTATTTGAAATTCAAAAGTTCAAAAATTAGAGGTAAAAGAAGGTACTTGATGAAGAAATCATAAAAAAGTGCTAATTTAGAACCCCTCATAAATGTTTATAAAAGAGTCCAAAAATATTAATGTTTCATCTATATTTGTCGTAGTTTACATTCTACAATCCTTTTTTTTGGAACATAACCCATCTAGCCATCCTCTCTTTTTGAATTAATAGTAAAATTGTTGCACCATTTTGACACCATTATCAAGTGGATTAGAGGTATTTTCCATGTACTAATGTCTACCCAAGACATTTTGGCAACTAGTGGTGACTAAAAATCTTTGAATATTTTTTTAATGTTTACAAAATCATGTAGAGTGCTCTCTCATTTGTGCTATATTGGTGCCAAAAAAATTGAAGTAGCAAATAAAATATTTAAATAAATCCTTAAAAGAAAATAAAAATTTACAAACAAACTCAAAAACAAAATCCACTATCTTTCAAGAAAACTACATATCCATTATCTGGAGAAGCACTAAAATAATCTACCATGTGTAATTAATTAACCAGAATAATTGAATTCTAAAAGTGAAATATATAATGTACCTATTGATGAATATTTTTTTGGAGCCATCCAATTGTTGTGATATAGAAAAATCCTCACAATCCAAACTCCAACTAGGGTTTTTTATTTTTTTGTGAAACCCTAAAAAAATATTAGAGACACAAATATTCTACAAATTACTTCTAAAAATTTCATTTTGCTTCTAGAATTATTGTAGAAAAATTTCACCAAATTTTAAGGTTAAGTAACAAAGATTCATACCTACTTTGATACCATGTTAAATTTCTCAATATATTCAAGAACAAATATATTCAACATATTGCCATCAAAGAGAAGATAAATCTCATATAGTCATAGCACTATATAAAATGTGCCCTTATATACCAAAAAATATCACTAACAAAAGAATAAACATTTCCAATTGGTGAATAAATGTTTGGTCTTATGTGGTATAAATAGCCAAATTACAAGCAACTTTTTTTTTGGTAAGTTAATAATTTTCATTAAGGGGGCATTTGAAAGGCGCCCCAATGCCTTAGAACAACACAAAATAAAGGGATGCGGGGAGAAACAAAAATGCATCCTAGGGAAGCAGAAAAGAGAAGAGGATGCGAGAAAAGTCCAAAATGCATCCTTAGAGGAACAAGAAAAAACACAAAGACTAACAAAGTAAGACCAAAAGGTGAGGAAACCCCAAAGGGTCAACAACAATAGCAGGGAAGGCAATTACTCCATGGTAGGTGCTTCAGCAGTTTCCTGTTCGCCTTCCTTGGTTTCATCCTTGGGCACTTCCTTGAAGACTTCCTTTGTGATTTCAACGACATCATCCTCCTTTGCTTCAAATTTTCTAGCAGTAGTAGAACTCGCAGGGGCTTCCTCATCGAAGGTGTCATAGAAAATAACAAATTAAGTGCATTTCTCTACTCCTTCAATTGTGATATGGCTTTCCCCATAGCAATCCAGGAAGTCTCTATATGAGAAATGGTAGCATATGTTGTTTGAATTACTAATTTTTGCAGGTATTTTTCAATGGGGTCACTGGAGTCATCCTCATCCTCTTCCTTAACCTTATCAGGGCTTTGAGAAACTTTTTTATTTAGTTGTCAAGAACTCCTTGTGGGAGTAAATTCCACCTTAACCTTTTTCTTAGTACTGAGACAACCCTGGAATTTAACTTCCTTGCCCTTTATTTTGGTACCTCTCATATTAGAGGGAGGTGTGGAGGAAGTGTCTTCCTTTGTGTTTTCCTGAATGGTAATATTTCCTTTAGGAAATTTTTATAGTAGATAAGCATAAAGGACCTTGAACAAGCCCTGATGAGAAGGCCAAGCTTCCTCCTTCTTGGCATGGGTTGAAGTTATAGTGTAATCCATGGATAAATACAAGAATTCTAGAATATTGAGAAATTTTGCATCTCTGAAATGATTCACAAAAGAAAGGTGGAAACTACAGAGTTGTGACTCAGGATCATCTACAGTAATGTATTGCATGACTGGCTTCATTACCTCCTTCCATGGCATAGGCAAATCCTTGTGAAATAAACCCTTCTTGATAAGCTTCCTGATTGGTGATGAAGGTTTGAACTAGTTGATTTCCACTTCCCAGTTGTGTTTGTTCCTTCTCACAGTGTGACCAACAACAAGTTGTCCTATCAGTTCTACAAGAAGCTCTACATTTACCAGGAAATCAACTCCATGAATGATGACAACTTTGTCTTCCCATGTTGAAGCAAAAGTCGTACTAGCATCCCAATCAGTCCCAAAAAACATCTTGAAAAAAGGAACTAATCCTCTATCATTGAGGATAGCTTCGACGATGGGCTCGATGGAATAGGTGTTTGGCTCAACAAAATACATCCTAACAACTCTCAGAATATTGAAACTAGGGTTTTCGAAAATAGAACTGAGGATAAGAGGAAGAGCAGGAGAAGACCATAATATAATCTTAGCAGAGCTTATAAAGCACCAAAGCGAAAGTGAACATTTTAGAAAACCTTTCGCAAGACTTCTCACACAAGATCTTCGTCTAGGGAAGCTAAAAAACCAGACATAACAAATCAAAAGGTTACAGATTCTACAAAGGAAGATTTTTTGATAGGCAAGATCAATGGCAAAAATAGAAATATGTGCTAAGATAAATTACAAGTGACTTAAATCAAGTTTAATTACATGACTTTAAGGTTTATTATTACAATATTATAATAAATCCAAGTATACAAGATGTATAATGTATTCAAAATGTAATCTAGCTTGTTCCAAAGTTGACATTGTATGATGTAATCTTGTATAGGCCTAGGGGTAATCATTGTATAATGTTTTTTTTTGTAATATTTAATTATGCAAGCCCTATAGGATGAAGTTAACTTTATTAATGATATAATCCATCTTATAACTTGTAATTAACCTTAAATCCCTCTTGTTATGTTATCTTAGGTTAAACCCATTTATGTATTTTGAGAATTAGGTATTGGTGTTAATACCCCGAACCACTCCATCCATTGTATCAAAGTGTTGTGATTCTTATATATGGATAATACAGTAATTATTTATGGCGCCTATGGGTTCCAACTATATCTTTCTCTTTACATGATTTTGATGCTTTTTATATAATATTTGACTGGATGGATTGCTTCTATTATATCCTAGAAGTAGGTGTGAGTTCCAACATGCTATTAGAGTGATTATGGAGTAGCATTGCTTTGTAATATAAGAAGTTAGCTCAGAGCCTTTTATTATTCTTCTAATCGCTTTAAAATATTATCCTCCAAAGTTTTATAAGTCAAATACAACATAACAAGCATTGATGGAACATTTTTTTATTTATCTCCTTTTGATAACCACGTGTATAATTTCTTTGATAAAAAGAACATATGTGGAAGTGGAAGTCAAATTTATTTTTTTGAAAATGGTACCACCAACATTGTTTTCTCCATTTGTCTTCTTCCTCATAGTAGATCTTTCCTTAATAAAGCATGCAAAACTAATGCAAAATTATATAATTTTGGAGGCTTTCAATTCTATTGTTTTTAAGGGAACTTGACATCACTTGAGTGATGCCAAAACCATTAGTGTTGCTAAGTCTTCTACATGCAAGGCATAGATTAAGATTTAGTCTTGTCATTTTTGACATGTCATGCATGTTTGCACATGCCATTCTTAGGGTAAAACTAGATGTTATATGCATGGGAGATCACTTCCAATCAATTATACTGCTTTCTAAGATGGATAGTGAAAGTATACATGGTTTGTTTCTTAGATAAGATGGGGGTTCAATCCCCACTCCCTAATTTTCACCTAAGCATAGATTTTTTTACTACATTTTATTTCACTAGAGAATATCCTCAATGAGGAATTAATATAATAGTTTCATCCAAAGTAATTAAAGAAATGTTATAAGGGAATTGAAAAAAAATCTTAGAATCAAGGTATAAGGTTTGAAACTCCCTATGTGGAGGGTTTTTTGTTGCATCCTATATTACTGAGGAACATATTCAAGGACATATTTGTCCAATCTCCTCATCCAAGGTTGTTGGCATATTGGTAGATAGGTATTGGAAAAGACTAATTGTGGAAAGGGACAATGTTCAAAATCCTATTTTTGTACATTGAGGGTACACACCCCATAAAAATCAAAGTTATTTTCACCCTAAGGGGTGACTATAGTGATTTATTCTTAGCATAAAGGCATAGAAATTTGGCTAGATAATGTTGCTTAGAACATTTACCACCTAGAGGTATGATCAAATTCTCTCTACAATTTTGGGTGATTGCCATTTCTTACTTGATGTTTGACTAAGGTGGAAGCTAACATAACATTTAAATGGAACAAAAAAATATATTTTCTACCTATTTATACAATCACAACCAAATAGAGGACAAATATCACAAATATAGCAATATAATGCCATACAAGTGGTGTGGACTCTATAGAAGATACCAATAATTGAGCAAGTGATAATTGGTGTGTTACAATTAGATATTACTTACCTAAGGTTTGAGACTTCAATTTTTGCTTTTTTGGGGGCTATTTGGAAAAATCTTTCAAACACCATAACTTTTGCATATGAAAGTTTTTTAAGCCCATTTTTTCAAATCATATGATTTCTTAGGCTCTATGCATTAGTAACATCAATTAATAGGATTTGTTATAGTGTTAGGGGCCAAATTGTGTAGAATAGTTCATAAGCCCTTTAACCCTATTTTGAAAGGGAAGGTCTACCATAACTTTCTACCCAGTAACTAATTCATAAATTTCTAGAATGAAATTTAGCTTAGCTTACAAGATGGAAGACTTGGAGGTAATGATGGTATCATCGATGAATTACTAGAGGAAAATATGATTAATAGTGGAAATAGGCCTAATATTATCAATCTTTCTTTCCATCACAATACTTGAGATAGACTTCCCCAAGGCCTCAGCTACAATAATAAAAAGATAAGGAGATAAGAGATCTGCTTGCTGAAGGCCTTTCCTTCTATTAAAGAAACCAGTAGTTGACCCATTCATTATAATAAAAAGCACAACAGAGGTGAAGCAAGCAAATAGAAGGCCAATCCAATCCTAATAGAAACTAAATATCCTCAAAAATATAGAAAGGAAATCCCATGAAACTCTATCGTAGATCTTATTAATGTCTAATTTAAATAGCATCCCCTTGTCCCCGCTTTTATCGATAGAGTGGATAATTTCATGAATAGTAATTATGCCATCTAAAATTTGACCCCCTTTTATAAAACCTCTATGCTAAGGGCTTATTATAACTGTGAACACCGTCTTAACCACATCAATGATATACTAACCTAGAATATGCCTAAAATGTTGGAAGAAACCAACTAGGAAGCCATCCGATCCTAGGGCTTTATCCTCCTTCAAGTCAAAAAAAACTTTTAGATTTCCTCATCATTGAAAGGAGTTAGAAGGTAGTCATTCATTTGATCATAGATCAAAGAAGGGATATTCTAGATCATAGAGTTCATAACCTCTTAGTAAGGAAGCATAAGGTTTGTAAAGAATTGAACTACTTCTATCCTAATCGTCATTGGATATGATACTTTAAATATCATATTTTTCATTTATAGCTATAAAAAACCATAATGATTAAATATTGAAGGATGAACTAAATAACTAAAAGTAGTTAAACTTATGCATATTAAAAATATCATCAATGTTTTTAAACAATTAAAAAAATAACACATTATTATAAATGTATCATAGTGTTGGCTTGGCTTTCATGCACACCCTGTGAAGAGTAAATAGAAAACACAACATTTAATGGAAATAAATTTCCTCTCACTTTAGGATCTCTACTGGTTATCCAAGGTGTGAGTTACAGATTCGAGTCGAATGCTCTCACTCTTTTCCACTTATGGAATAGTTTCAAGTGGACTATCTATATACCTCCAAGGGGGTTCAACCTTCATTCGTTGTTGTATGAAGGTGATTTGTTAAATTTAGTTATCAGGTTTGCATTAGTGGATTGATCTAGCTCTTCAGATTTTAGCATATTAAAATAATAAATAAATTTAAAGAACATAAAAAATGAGACCTTTCAGAAATAAAACAAAGAGAGTAGGGTAGAGCAGAAAAGAGAGGATATCTAATCTAATTATAAATTACAACCATTAAATTCAATTAGACTGCTTGGCTTCACAACAAAACAAAATCAAATGAAGAAAGTGTCCAGCTTTCTAAGATCACCTTCTACCTTGAGCATGGGACAAAGCAACGAAGGATGAAAGAAAATTATAAATAGAAGGGAGGCAAGCATCAATTGGTATTTCCCACCAGAATTCAAGCTCATGCAGTGAGAATAGAGTAATTAAAATATAGACCCAAACCCTAAGCCTTTAATTTCCTTTATATGCACATAAAACATAATGAAGCTTAACATCATAATATAATCTTAATAGTCATAGGTTTACAATCAAACTAAATAAATCCTAAGCGAGACGAAAACAAAAGATAATGTACTTATCACAACCCAAAAAATATTAGGCACTTGGCCACGCTATTCCAGAAGATGTCCACACACCAACCTTAGGTACAAAATAAAGGATTCGAAGCAAGTTTTACTAGAAATTGCAATAAGTCTTTTATTTCCAAGTTTTCACATCCGGATTTTACATTCAAAAGAAGTATATATAGACTCAGGACATACCCTGATCTTTTCAACAATATCTTCTTCCAAATATTTAAACCCTATTACAAAAATCCCACCATTGGGGCCTTACATGATAAAACATATTTTAATAGCTTCATTGAATTCCAACCACTTCTGAAAATCCGCTCAAAGTACCTTACCATAAATGGCGAAGAAAGAATTTGATCTTATCCTCATCAAACTGCGATTGTATGTAGATGCTTTCATTTTCCATCTAGTTGCAACCGCACTTCATTAAATGGGCACTCCCTCGACCATGCCTCACCAAGTCTTTGTTTGTGGCGGGCTCTGCAAAATCTGGGTGGATTGTTAACTTCCCACGTCTTCTACCTCTACATAGCCACATTCACCCACTTTTGCATTGAAGTTTTATGTCTACCATCACATCTTCCATTACTCCTACCACTAGCAAATTTCCTACAAAAAAGAAATAAAATGACAAATATTAGACAATTAATAGAATAATTAATTTTATTTTTCTAAGGTTTAAGCTTTTAATTTTTAATTAATTAATTAATTATTTTAACTATCCCTAAGGTTTAAGCTTTTAGTTTTTAGGGCAAAAATATAATTAAAAAATTAATTTCTAATGCCTTCTTCTTCAATTGTGAAAATAGGGTAATGAGCGGAATAGAGCAATAAGAAGAATGGAGCAATGAGCGAAATGGAGTTGGTTCTACCCTGCTAAGGTTAAAGAGCATTTGAGAGCATGAGAGAACATGAAATAAAATTAAATCTCCAAAAAAGTCTGCATGTTCTAGTCCGCTATGATTAAAGAGCATTTGAGAGCGGGAGAGAACATGAGATGAAATTAAATTTCCTTTGAAATCCGTAATTTGCCAAGGAAGATGCTCTAGTCCACTCATTTGACTTCGAACTTCTAATGTTGACCATTTTGACGAGCAAAATGGAGCAATGAGAGAAATAGAGTAAACTTTGATTTTTTTAATTAATTAAAAGACTTAACTCTTGCAGAATTTCGGAGATGATTAAATTGGATAAATTGGCAATTGAAATCCAACAAGCTTTCACTAGTGGAATAGAACATGAAATGAAATTAAATTTCTTTTGAAATTCATAACTTTTCCAATGGAGATTGTTCAATCCCACTCATTTGAATTATGACTTCTAATTTTGACCATTTTGATGAGCAAAATGGAGTAACGAGTAGAATGGAGCAAGATTTTATTTCAAGGAAGATGTTTCTAGCCCGCTATGATTAAAGAGCAATTGAGAGCGACATAGAACATAAAATGAAATTAAATCTCTTTTGAAATCCACAACTTTTCCAAGGAAGATGGTTCTATCCTACTATGATTAAATAACATTTAGGAGTGAGATAGAGCATGGGCAGGATTAAAACGAAATTAAATCTCCTAATAAATCCACAATTTTGCTAATGAAGATGGTTCTATCCTACTCATTTGACTTCAAAATTCTAATGTTGACCATTTTGATGAGCGGAATGGAGTAGAATTTTATTTCAATGAATATTTCTCTAGCCCGCTATGATTAAATATAAATTGATATTGGAATAGAACATGCCTTACCCAGACCACAACTTTACTCTCGAACCCTAATAGTGCAAATTAGGTGAAAAAACAACATTATTATATTAAGATGAAATTTTTCACACTTGTAAAAAACCCAAATGGGTATCCAAATCTGCAAATAGAACATAAAAATTCATATTTTATCAAGAGATATTGCATTAATAAGATCACAAATTGTAACAAGAAACTGCTATTTTTGGAAATTAAATTACGTCTAACTTCTAGTAAATTTGGTACCATTGGAAAGAGGAGATCAAGATATTCCACCCAGAATTTGAATCACTTCAAATGGATTTCCCAATCAAAAGATATGTTGATTTCAAATTTGATGTGAATTTAGGGTAAGATGAAGAATTGAAGAAAACCCTAAAATTCGATTTTAATAATTTAGAACTTAGGAAAACTATTGAAGATTAATTTTTCTGAAATAATATCATTGAAGTGCAAATATTCGGATAAATTCAATTGAGATCAATACTTTTAGGTAAGAAATTGTGAGACCTTGATGCGAGCAAAATTTAAAACCTTGACGAAAGCAAAATTTGGAAATAAAATCAAAATACTTCAAGAGGGTCCCCTTGAAGAAAATTTTAATTATCATAAGATTAAAATTTTATGATCAGTGGGGTGTGTTGCTTCTCAAAAAATGACAACATCTATAGGAAAATAGTAACACTATTTGTAACCCAAAACTCTCGTTTCAAGACAACTTAAATCATGTACCATACCTTACCACAAAGATTTTCAAAACATTTTAATTGTTATTTGCCAATCTATAGAAATTTCTCAGTAACATACTAGGTTGAATCATTCAAGAAAAAATCTGGTGTGTGATTACAAGTGTATACGTTGTTCCTCTTAAGATGACCATGGCATAGAATTCTTACTGAGGATTAACCAAACTGTTTAGATTGCATGGGATTATTTGAGTAGAGCTCTGATTCTAGTTTAGCCTTTTATAGCCCCGAAAAAGTTACTCTTAACTTTATTTTTAAGACCTTGGTTCACAACCATAGAGCATCTATAGTTCTGGTGAACATGTCTAAAATTTATCTTTCAAAAATCTCAGCTATCTCTCTTTTATTACGGAACCATTTTTTTTGTAGAACTCATTTTTCTTTTATTTTCTTCTCTTTTCTTTTTTTGATAAAGACTAGATAACCAAGAAATCTTACTGAAGGTTCAAAAGTTGTATTTGCCTTGATATTTCATTAACCAAATAGTTGATCAACTAACCATTTCAGTTTTCAGACACCAATAGCCTCTTAAAAGTCATTAAAAATATTTTTGTGAATCAGAGTCCTATCATAACTAACTTTTCTTGGATTTCCTGGGAGTTCTTCAGCTAGACAACATAACAACTCCTTTATAATTAAAATAATTATGGCAAGCAAGGTACAAAATCTAAATTGCCTCTCTACTATCATCCTAGATAACAAGCATTACCACTTCCTTCCCACTTAGAATATCCTTTTGCCAAAATCACCCCGCTTTCACTCATGAAATCGAGACAAAGACCCAAAAGAAGAAAGAAGATGAAAATTTGGAAAACCAAAACCAACTTAATATTAGTAAAACAAATTAAACAAAAGCACTAAACTATTTTATTTTATATATACATATGTACAAAGGCTTCTATTATTACTCGAATGATGTAGCAGATGGAAAAGCAGAGAAATAATGCTTCAAATATTGACCATTGACAGGTAAGTTTAGGAAATTACCTTCTAGGTTCTATAGAAAAAATACATTATTACATAGAGTTTCTACGATTTGGTATGGCCTTATACATAGAGGCTATAACTTGGTGTATTTACCTTTCTTTTCATGGGCTTTTTTCCCATAGAAGTACTAGGTCTGCAAGTCTAAATGCCTTCACTTTTACTATTTTATCGAACCAACGCTTTACCATCTCTTGATGCTGAATAAAATGCTCTACGGTCTGAAGCCTTTCATCCTACAGATTAATCAAGTCTAATATGTGGGCTTTTGCATCTGCACTATCATTAAAATAATCTAAAGCAAATTGATATGTGGGCAATTTTAAAGAGATGGGGACAATAGGTTAAGTACAATACAATAAATTAAATGGAGAAGTTTTAAGAGTCTCTTTGTACCTTATCCTATCAACCCAAAGAGCATACTTTAGTAATGTATGCCATTGTATAGGTTTATCCATAGCAGAATTCTTAATGACATTAATAAAATTCTTATTTGTATATTAAGTCTGTCCATTTCTATGGGGATAATAGTTGGATGAAAATTTGAGGACTATCCTCTTTTGGTATGCTCACTCTGCAAATTCCAATGATTGAAAAGTTGTCCCATTATTGCAAATCAAATTTAAAGGAACTCCAAACCTAGTTATGATATTTGATTCCAAAAATTTAATTACCTCATGGGTTGTACTCCTCATTATGGCTACTGCTTGAACCCATCATGTACAATAATCAGTGGTTGTTAATACATACTTATACCCTATTGATGAATTTGGGTTTATCACTCCCACAAAATCAAGTCCCCACTGCATGAAAGATTTATCTATTATAACAAGTTATAATGGTAGAGCTCGGTTAGCCTATTTGGCTGCAAATATTTGACATTGATGACAAGTTCTCACATGATGATGCACATATTTAAATAATGTAGGCTAGTAATAGCCTACTCTTAATATGCTATGTGCAGTAGTTGAACCCAAAGAATGTCCTCCTCCTAACTTCTCATAAAAACTAGACATTACTTCATCCACCTCATCTTGAGAAATACATCTTAAGAATATGTCGGCATAATTTTCTCTATATAATTTATCCCCTTTGAGTAGAAAATGAGCAGATTTTAACTTTAGTGCTCTTCTTTGAGTTCTATTCAGATGAGGTGGACAATTTCTAGATCTTAATAAATACGTGATATCCCCATACCAACCATCCAACTTGGAGTCTATTTTGTTGATTTATATCCTTGTAGGTATCTCAGCAATATGTTGGGATAGACCAAGTCCTCTAATCAATTTTGTAGGCCGAATCTCTAAGTCAAACTCCTATAATTTTGTAACCCAATTACCTCTTAGTTCTCTTAGTTCATTTTGACTTAACAAATACTTCATGACTGGGTTAGGAACTATGGCATGGACCTTACTCCTTAAAATATAATACCTGAACTGCTTAACTACTTTCACTAAGGCATAGGCTTGCTTATCCAAATGAGATTACTTCAATTCAACACCCTTAAAATTAGTACTTTTTAAAGCAATAGGGTGCTCCCTTGTTTCCCTTCATTGAGTTAATACTGCAACAAGTGTATACTTAGAAGCAAAAGAGTACAAGTAAAAATCTGCACTAAAATCTAGACTTACCAAAATTGGGGCTTATTGGATAGAAGATCTCTTGAAAAGCTATATTGGCTTCTATTGGACAGGAAATATGAGAAGTCTCCTTTATCATATCATTGAGTGGCTTGACTATTTCAACAAAACTATAAATAAATTTTTCAACAAAGTTAATCTTCCCAAAAAATTATTTCAACTCTTTCTTAGAATTAGGAAAGGGCATCTTTGATATGGCTTTAGCTCTCTTGGGATCCATATAAATGACATCTCTAGTTATTAAGTGACCAAGGAGTTTATAATCAGTTACACCAAAGACACATTTCTTTGGATTCAAATAAATGCCAAATTCTCTACACTTATCAAAAACAAACTCCAAATGTTTGACACGATCAAATCAATATTTATAAAATACTGTTAAGTCATCCATGTATACCACAATACACTTACCAATAAGACCTTTAAAGATATGATCCATTACACGTTGGAATGTGGCTCCAAAATTTATCAATCCAAATGATATTATTTTGTAAGAAAAGGTCCCCCATTTGGTCATGAAGGCAATTTTCATTCTATCTTCCCTACCCACCAATATCTGGTTGTACCCAGAAAAACCATCCAAGAAAAACATCATATCTGAACCATTTACAATTTGCAATACATCATCCATGGAAGGTAAATGATAATTGTCTTTTTCAGAAGCCTTGTTCAAGTTTCTAAAATCTACGCAAAGGTGAATTTCCCCATTCTTCTTTCTAACTAGCACTAAATTAGCTACCTAGGTAGAATTTCTAATAGGAAAAATGATGGCAGCACTCAATAATTTTTCTACCTCCTTCAAAATAATAGGTTCCAATAAGGCGTTAACATGCCTCTATTTCTGCTTGAAGGGTTTACAAAACTCTTTCAAGGGTATAGTATGTGTAAAAATGTTTGGATTGAAAATATTCAAGTCTTTATATGACCATGCCATAACATATTTAGACCTATGAAGCAGCTTAGTAATATTTTATTTTATTATGGGGTCACAAGATTTAGCTAATTGAATGTATTTAGGATCCTCTTCAGTCCCTACATTCAATTTCTCAATCTCATTTCCTACTGCATCAATAGCATTTCCAAAATTTGTTCTTTGTCTAATTTGATAATTGTCAACTAGCCTCTCAAGTTCTACCATTCCCCTGGGGATTCAATTATTTTTAACCTCATTACTACCCTATCATCATCAAAGTATTCAATCATAGTATCCCTTTGACCATCATCAATTATAGTTTTTCAAATGCTTTTATATTCTGTAAGAAATTTATAATTTGTTGGTCATCAAAAAATACTTGAAATGTATCTATGTTATTTGGAACATAATGACAAGAGACTAACTCTATTGAAATTTTTTCCATTTAAATTTTTCTAAGGGTTTCAGATTTGCAACTGATGAAGCTAAAACATCTGCAAGTGAATTTTTTTCTCTAGGGATATGTATTAGATTGAAAAAATTAAAATCCTCTATGAGATCCCAAGCTCGATGTTTGTACCTATTTAGGTAAGAGGCCTTGCATTGAAACATACATTTAACCTAATTAGTTACCAACTCTAAGTTTGAAAAAACTTGGATATTTTTCACAATTTTATCTAAAGCAAATATCAATCTTGGAATTAATGCTTCATACTTAGTCAAATTACTTGTACAAGGAAATTGCAAGTGATAAGACATAAAAAATACCTGATTGTGAGGTCTCTTGAGAACTACCCTTGTACCAAAACCTTGCTTGGATCTCCCCATTTTGATGGGGGTGGATTATTATTTAGAGAAGAATCAAGGGGAACACTGTGAGAGTTATTGGGAGGTGTAGATGAAGTGTTGAGCTCTAGATTTCTACTCCTGAGATTATAACTATCTCTTCTATACTTCTAAAAATCCTGCACTTCATCCATGGGTACTTTTGCAATATTTTTGACTCATATGGAAAAATGAATAAATCCAAAACCATAGCAGCACTATATTTGGATGAACTAGAACCATTAGCATTTCTTTGATTCTCAGAAAAACCGAATTCACCAGATAAAGCCTCAAAAGCATTGCAAAACTCTAAATAGTCTAACTCCCCATGCCGGTATGTTCCATGAATATTGCACCAATTAAGTAAGGCCAAGTCACAAATGTTCACCTCAGGCCCCTTTCCTTTATTATAATCCTTATTAGGTTCATACAGAGGTCTAGAAAATTTGTTCTATTGGTAAGGAAAATTATTTGAATTTTTACCCGTAGAAACTTGCCTTTAAAACTCAAGAAGTTGTTTACCATTTTTTGGACCATCTTTGTAACTTCCTCAACCACAGGTTTATCTGATTCTTTCTCCACAATCTACACATGCCCAATGTGTGGCACAGTCAATGGATTTTCTGTAGATGGAGCTTGCCACATTGGTAATACTATTTTATGTGGAATGCGATTCAGAATAGGAATGCTTTGCATAACAAAGGGTATTAAAGGAGTGCTTAGATATTGAGGTCCCAACTATCTCTCAAGAACCAAAGTCTCCTTGTAAGCTTCTATCAAGGTTGTGATATTTGTGTCTCTCTTGAGGAAAACAGAGGTTACTGGATTCAAAGAATTCTTGTATATTTCTAAGGTTATATTTGCACTTGGCACGTAATGACCAGTCATTCTACCATAAGCCTTATGGAATATCACATTGAAAGACCTAACATTTTCACTAGATTCTCTTTTAATGCTATAAAACTGTTGATATAGCACACTGGGATCAATCACTTGATCGAATTGGGACACAAAAACCTTTTCCAAATCATCCCAATTGGTGATAGAGTCATTCGTAAGATTAAAAAACCAATCATACACTCCCTCATAGAGAGTGAATGGGAATAGCCTACATGCTACATCTTCGTCCTAAACATTTAATAATTTTAGAGTATTCTTAAGGGCCACCAAGTGTTCTTATGTTGTCCTAATTCCATCATGCTTGTAGGTGGAAAAATAACTCTCAAGATTTCTAGGTAAAGGTAGGATTCTGAGTCACAACTGGAGGAAGCACTAATGGAGATAGAACTATACTGGATAGAGATCTATATTTCCTAATATTACTTCTCCTTGGGATTTCCAACTTAGAAACAAGGTGCTCTCCAGCCCTTGGGTGAGACCTGGTTACTCTAAAGGAAGAATCTAGCCTAAGTGATTATCTTAAAAACACCAAGCATAAGTTTAGACCCTCCTAGTGCCAATCTATGTTGGCTCGACTTTCATGCACACCCTGTGAAGAGTAAATATGGGAATAAATTCCCTTTCACTTTAGGATCTCTACTGATTATCCTAGGTGTGAGTTATAAAGTCGGGTCAAATGCTTTCTCTTTTCCACTTTTGGAATAGTTTCAAGTGGACTGTTTGTATACCTCCAAGGGGGTTCAACCTTCGTTCATTGTTGTATGAAGGTGATTTATTAAATTCAGCTATCAAGTTTACATTAGTGGATTGATTTGGCTCTTCATATTTTAGCAGATTAAAAGAATAAATAAATTTAAAGAACATAAAAAGTGGGACCTTTCAGAAATAAAATAGAGAGAGTAGGGTAGAGCAGAAAAGAGAGGATATCTAATCTAATTGTAAATTACAACCATTAAATTCAATTAGACTACTTGGATTCACAACAAAACAAAATCAAATGAAGAAAGTGTCCAACTTTCTAAGATCACCTTCTACCTTGAGCATGGGACAAAGCAACGGAGGATGAAAGAAAATTACAAACAAAAGGGAGGCAAGCATCAATTGGTATTTCCCACCAGTAGTCAAGCTCACGTAGTGAGAATAGAGCAATTAAAATACAGGTCCAAACCCTAAGCCTTTGATTTCATTTATATGCACATAAAACATAATGAATCTTAACAACATAATATAATATTAACAATAATAGGTTTACAATCAAACTAAATAAATCCTAAGCGAGACAAAAACAAAAGATAGTGCACTTATCACAATACATAAAATATTAGGCACCTGGCAATGCTATTCCAGAAGATGCCCACACACCAACTTTAGGTGCAAAATAAAGGATTTAAAGCAAGTTTTGCTAGAAATTTCAAGAAGTCTTTTATTTCCAAGTTTTCGCATTCAGATTTTACATTCAAAAGAAGTATATATAGATTCAGGACATACCTTGATATTTTCAACAATATCTTCTTCCAAATATTGAAATAACAATCCCACCATTGGGGCCTTACATGAAAAACATATTTTAATAGCTTCATTGAATTCCAACCACCTTTGAAAAATCTGCTCAAAGTACCTTGCCATAAATGGTGAAGAAAGAATTTGATCTTATCCTCATTAAACTACGACTGTATGTAGATGATTTCATTTTCCAGCTAGTTACAGCCGCACCTCATTAAATGGGCACTCCCTCGACCATGCCTCACTAAGTCTTTGTTTGCGGTGGGCTTTGCAAAATCTGGGTAGATTGTTAACTTCCTGCGTCTTCTACCTCTGCACAGCCACATTATCCCACTTTTGCATTGAATTTTTATGTCTACCATCACATCTTCCATTACTCCTTCCACTAGAAAATTTCCTGCAAAAAAGAAATACAATAGTAAAGATTAGACAATTAATAGAATAATTAATTAATTAATTTTATTTTTCTAAAGTTTAAGCTTTTAATTTTAACTAATTAATTAATTTTTTAACTATCCCTAAGGTTTAAGCTTTTAGTTTTTAGGGCAAAAATATAATTAAAAAATTAAATTCTAATGCCTTCTTCTTCAATCGTGAAATAGGGTAATGAGCAGAATGGAGCAATGAGCGAAATGGAGTTGGTTCTACCCCGCTAAGATTAAAGAGCATTTGAGAGCAAGAGAGAACATGAGATGAATTATTTTCCCTTGAAATCTGCAATTTGCCAAGGAAGATGCTCTAGTTCGCTCGGACTTCTAATGTTGACCATTTTGACAAGCAAATGGAGCAAACTTTGATTTTTTTAATGAATTAAAATACTTAACTCTTGCAAAAATTTTGAAGATGATTAAATTGGATAAATTGGCAATTGAAATCCAACAAGCTTTCACTAGCGGAATAGAACATGAAATGAAATTAAATTTCTTTTGAAATTTGCAACTTTGCCAATGGAGATGGTTCTATCCCACTCATTTGACTTTTGACTTCTAATGTTGACCATTTTGATGAGCGGAATGGAGCAATGAGTAGAATGGAGCAAGATTTTATTTCAAGGAATATGTTTCTAGCCCGCTATGATTAAAGAGCAATTGAGAGCGGCATAGAACATAAAATGAAATTAAATCTCTTTTGAAATCCATAACTTTGCCAAGGAAGATGGTTCTATCCCACTATGATTAAAGAGCATTTAGGAGAGAGATAGAGCACGAGCGAGATTAAAACGAAATTAACTCTCCCAATAAATCCACAATTTTACTAATAAATATGGTTCAGGAGCGAGATAGAGCACGGGAAGGATAAAAAATAAAATAAATCTCCCAATAAATCCACAATTTTGCTAATGAAGATGGTTTTATCCCGCTCATTTGACTTTGAAATTCTAAATCAAAATTCTAAAGTTGACCATTTTGATGAGCGGAATGGAGCAAGATTTTATTTCAAGGAAGATGTTTCTAGCCCTCTATGATTAAATATCAATTGAGATCGGAATAGAACATGCCTTACCCAGACCACAACTTTACTCCCGAACCCAAATAGTGCAAATTAGGTGAAAAACCAAAGTTCTTATATTTAGATGAAATTTTGCACACTTGTAAAAAAGCCAAATGGGTATCCAAATATGCAAAGGCAACGCAAAAAGTTATTTTTTATCAAGAGATATTGCATTAACAATATCACGACTTGCAATAAGAAACTACTATTTCTGGAAATGAAATTAAGTCTAACCCCTGGCAAATTTGGTACCATTGGAAATAGGAGATCAAGATCTTCCACCCATAATTTGAATCACTTGAAACAGATTTCCCAATCAAAAGATATGTTGATTTCAAATTTGATGTGAATTTAGGGTAAGATGAAGAATTGAAGAAAACCCTAAAATTCGAATTTTAATAATTTAAACTTAAGAAAACTATTGAAGATTATTTTTTCTGAAATCAAGAGAAATTCAATTGAGATCAATGCTTTTAGACAAGCAATTGCGAGCAAAATACTAAACCTTCACCAAAGCAAAATATGAAAATAAAATCAAAATACTTCAAAATTTTAAAGTACAACACAATATTATGCATTTCTAGGAAAGTTAAGTGTTAACATAATGAAGAGAATATAATATAATTTCAGCACAACTGGCGGTCAAGGAGGCAGCATGTTTGTTAGTTATTTAAATTCAGTGAAAACCAAAAGTTCATAAGGGTAAAGGTAGTAGTTTGACTTGAGTTAGTATCAACCCTAAGTCATCACGAGGCGCGTTTTACGGAGGAAAGGTAGGGGTTATAGAGGCAGCTTGGGTTTCACCAAAGCAAAATATGAAAATAAAATCAAAATACTTCAAAATTTTAAAGTACAACACAATATTATGCATTTCTAGGAAAGTTAAGTGTTAACATAATGAAGAGAATATAATATAATTTCAGCACAACTGGCGGTCAAGGAGCCAGCATGTTTGTTAGTTATTTAAATTCAGTGAAAACCAAAAGTTTATAAGGGTAAAGGTAGTAGTTTGACTTGAGTTAGTATCAACCCTAAGTCATCACTAGGTGCGTTTTACGGAGGAAAGGTAGGGGTTATAGAGGCAGCTTGGGTTTCACCAAAGCAAAATATGAAAATAAAATCAAAATACTTCAAAATTTTAAAGTATAACACAATATTATGCATTTCTAGGAAAGTTAAGTGTTAACATAATGAAGAGAATATAATATAATTTTAGCACAACTGGCGGTCAAGGAGGCAGCATGTTTGTTAGTTATTTAAATTCAGTGAAAACCAAAAGTTTATAAGGGTAAAGGTAGTAGTTTGACTTGAGTTAGTATCAACCCTAAGTCATCACGAGGCGCGTTCTACAGAGGAAAGGTAGGGGTTATAGAGGCAGCTTGGGTTTACCCATAAGAGGCAGAAGTTATAGAGGCAGCTTCAATAATTTAACTTATGTGGAAGGTAGAAGTTATAGAAACAGCTTCAATAAAACTTATGTTAGGAGACAAAAACTTTTGAAAGAATATCTAACCCCTTATCTAATTATTAAAAAGGAACAAATGTTACTATTCCCCTAATATATAAATAAATAAATAAATAAACTTACTTTTGTAACGTCATTTAATCAAATCGAACACATCACGTTGTACTCTTGGACATTAATAGGGATATTACCTCTCACCCACTAATTGAACACATCACGTTGTACTCTTGGACATTAATAGGGATAGAAAGAATGAAGACTTTCCTCATTACCTCTCACCCACCAATGGAACGCATCACGTTTTACTCTTGGACATTAATAGGGATAGAAAGAATGAAGACTTTCCTCATTACCTCTCACCCACCAATGGAACGCATCACGTTTTACTCTTGGACATTAATAGGGATAGAAAGTATCAAGACTTTCCCCATTACCTCTCATCCACCGATCAGGAATTGGGGTCCGTTCTTACAAAATTTGACATATCAATAAATAGGTTGATATGTGACCTGTCTTTAGAAACATAACACCACCGCAGAAAATGGTTGTTTTCGCGAGGGGTTTGTTCAAAGATATAAACGAATTATAATTGTAATGGCGCTTCCCAAGGTTTGTTGAAATATTTTAACGAATTATTATTGCACGGCACTTTACTTGAAAATAGCCTTCTAATTAATTCGAGAATGTACTTATTGTCAGGTCTGCCAGCCGACCTCAAAACATTAAAAATCACAGTTTAAACAATCTAAACTAATACCCAAATCTACTGACACAAGATACGATCCGGTAAAAATCATCAAAGCATGTAAGGACCCCTCCTCCCTGCTCTTTTTGTCTGACCCTCTCCAAAGGGAGAAAAGAACAGAATTACTAAAATAATTAACCTGACCCTATTGGTCTTCTTGATTACCTCACTTACAACAATTTAGAAATTAAAAAGCAAAAAATAAAACACAGAGGGAATATTAACTATACTAAAATGGATGTATTAGTAAATCAGTAGTTACAACAATATTAAAATGTTTGCCTAAGGAGTACAACTTCTCTAATTCAGTAGTTACCATAATATTAAAATGTCTGCCTAAGGAGTACGACTTCTCTAATTTTGAAGATCAGTGTGAACAGAAATTCTGATTTGATGTAGGCCACCATTACAGATAGTGTCTGTCGTTGTCACCATTACAATGGGCCATCATTACAGATAGTGTCTGTCGTTGTCACCATTACAATAGGCCACCATTACAGATAGACCACCATTAAAGTACGTGAAGATAGGTCACCTGTGCACTGAAAGCATCTATTTACCTTCCGCGGGGCAGGCTAAAACGAAATTCCTTCCTTCAGGAAAACACTTTCACATTTCCTTTACAACTCCTATAAATGTTTATAAGATTGGACGAGTAACACGGCAATATTGAAAGATACTGCGAGCCTTCAGCTTCCGCTCTGCAGCCCTCTCCTGTCTTCGATTTCCTTTGATTTTTATTTTTATTGTTTAGAATGGCATGTCCGCCACCCCCTACTTTGCTATCTTTGCCGGGAGACACCTTCTCAGTTGGGGAGGTGATTAAGCTGCTGGCCATGTCCATTGGCCTTGTTTATTTCAGTGGGCTCATTTCTTACGACCTATGGACTGCACTAGCAAGTAAAGCCCGCATTCAATGGATCCCAGCAAAAACCCTTGTTCTAACTGCCTTGACTCTCCAGATTCTTACATTGCTAGAGCTTAAGGATGTCAGCATGCCTGATAGTCCCAACGAGGACGAATTGGTCAATCTCTTTAACAATCAGCTGACGATTGACAGTGGAAGATTGGTATTGTGCGTCTTCATTGGGTATATGCTGCCAGGAATGGCTGGTGCTGGAGCTGAAACTCAGTGGGGTAATATTGCAGCCTTGAACGTCTGTGTATTCACCGCCATCACTTCCGAGCTTTACTACGTTCGTATCACCAGAAGAGTTTTGAAGAATTTCCAAATTGTCTCTTCGTGTGCACTAGCTCGAGATCAAGTGCACCCAGCTTGTGCATTAATCCCTCAGGCGGCGTACGAAGAGATTTACTACTATGTTTCACTTTGGGCTGTTAATGGCAGCAAAGCAATGCATTCATGGCTCGTGGGATCCAGTGTTGTTTTTTTGGTTTCAACGGTAATACTCATTTTGCTCCTGATCTCCTCAGTTTTAGCTGGCAGCACCGTTCGCAATCTGGTCACTAGAAGGATCATCTGTCTGATGGAGTCAACCAAAATGAAGGGCTCGGGGGAGGAGTTTGAAAAAGAGATACTACAATCGTGGCTTTTGGCTCATGTTGGTCACCCTCAATATATCATATCCAGGTCAGTGCTTTGTTCAGCAACCGGAGTGATTGTCACAATTTGCGTTATATTGTTGGCGTTTAAGGCAATTTATCTGCATTCTATGGATATTGTTCCTCGTCGGGATGGATGGAATTGGCTGAGGCACACCACCTTTAGCCTTCAGTGTCTCTTCGTCCTCGAGGGATGGGCCGTAGTCTTGTGGAGGTGGTTCTGTGCCATCTCTTATTTCCCAAAGTCCGCGGCCAGCACTGGCGTGGCCGTGAAAGATCTGACATTGTGCCGGAAATGTTCAATGGAGGACTTTTGGACAAGGAGCATCCGTGATCTGAGAGAGTCGTACGAGATGCACAAGTGGCGCCCGACTTCCCCCAACTCCAATAAGAGGCCCCAAAATAGGCGCAAGAAATTATGGGCTGTCATGACGTCCGCAGCCATGATATGCAAGAAATGCAAGATATATTTCCAGCTGCATTCTCTTTTGGCAATGCAAACCTTGCTGGTCTTCTTCAGCAAATTCTCCTCGCTTTTCTCAGAGATGCTGTGCAGGTGTTTTGTCCGACGCCCCAAGTATGAAGATAGCGACCAAGAATTTCAAAAATACCGGGAAGCATTGGAGCACGTCTGCATGCCAGGAGAAAGCGCTGAAAGTCTGTGGTTCGCCAATGAGAAAAGTTTTAATAAAGTAATGGCCAGCATGCAAAAAGGGAGAGAAGACGGCGAGAAGGAATGCCAGGATTTGAGGGCACTACTTGTGCAGCACTTTCAATCTAATCAATCCACCAGGTTTGTAAATCAGCTTGAAAAATTACCACTTGTCCAAGAGTACTTTCCCTTTCTGGAGGAAAATCCTTGGAAAATAACTGCAGTCTCTTTGCTTAAGATCATCATGGCTGTCTTCCCTTTCTACAAAGATGTCGATTCCCATGCCGAGACGAAAGCGGTAGAAGCTTACCAGCAAGCTTGGGAGGCCATGACATTTGTTGAGAGGTCCCACGTTCAAGCACCAGCCAGTCTTTATGAAGCGAAGGTTTTAGAAGTAAAGGTGGAGCGAGTGAGTATAGCTTCAGACATAGAATTCAAAAAGCTGCTACGTTTGCGTGATTCCTCTCCCAGCAAAGACAATTTTGCCAACGCACGTGAAGCCATTGAAAAGCTTAAGGCAGAAGCTGAGGAGCAACTCGAAACTCAGAAACTGGTATCGCCAAGGGACAAAACACATTTGAGGGATTCAAAGGATTGGAATGTGGTAGCAACGAGTTACAGCATGTACAGAGTATGCGAACTTGTCCTCGGTAGTGACACCAATGTGAAGGCATTGTTTCCTGAGTTGCACAGGTTCTTAGCGGATGTGATTGGCTCTTGTCTACTAGAATTACCTGAAGCACTGGTAAAGCGGTGCAGGGAGTGGGCAATATTATATGAGGAGGAGAATATCTTGGAGGCAATTTCAATAGCAGGCAAGATCAGAGGAGTTATGGATGAAAAGTGGACGCCTACACTGAAAAAACTGCAACCATCCAAGTCCAAATGGGTTCTTGTTGACGACCAACCTGAATGACAATCTTACTGTACTTATATTGAACTAAGTGTGGAGTTGGATATAAGTCTAAGTCTATCATATATTGTCATGTCTAAGTATTTTGAGTGGAAATAATAATAAGAAAGAGATTATCCATGCAATCAGCGTTTTGGTTTTTATTTTTGAATAATCAGGTTCAAACTATTGGAGAACGTGGTGTGCATGCATGTTTCAAATCACTGTAGAACTTGGTGTGTATGTGCGTGTATTTATTTTGGGAGACCCACGTTCAAATCACCACTGTAGAATGTGGTGTGTGAGTGTCTTTATTTTGAGAGACTTAGGTTCAAACCACCACTGTAGAACGTGGTGTGTGTGAGTGTCTTTATATTGGGAGACCCAGATTCAAACCACCACTGTAAAACGTAGTGTGTGTGAGTGTTTTTATTTTGTTAGACTCAGGTTCAAACTACCGTGGTGTGTGAGTGTCTTTATTTTGGGTGACCCAAATTCAAACCACTGTAGTGGTGTGTATCTTTATTTTCACTTTGACAGATCCAAATTCAAATCATTGTAATATATGCATATATGTTTTAAACCATATGTATATGCAAGTGAGTAAATTTAAAATAAATAATAAGACTGTTGACTGTAGCTACGTGATCCCTTTAGCTATAGATTTAGCACGTCCAAAGCAATTGCTCTGAAAGGCATGCGAGATAAGATCTGTGTGGCGAATTTGTATTTCGTAAGTTATTCGTAGCTTAGTTGCTATTTATATGGTGGAATTGGGCCCAATTTTAAGAATGTATGAGCAACTTCATCTTGTTTGTGTTGATGTTGGAAGACCACCACGCTGTATGCACCCAAAAATACGCATTAAAAAATAATATGTGATATGGATGTCATAGAACATGACAAATTGTTTCTAGCTATTCCTTTTATTTTCCAATGATGCTGTGTACACCTATTCGAACAAAAGCCATTTGAAATATTGAATATCAACAACAATCGTCTAGTTTGTTAAAATAGAGTAATAATGTTTTTTTTTAAATTATTAGTAACGGGTTTTACAAAGGATTCAAAATTTTATATACAAGTTGTAAAGAGGATTGGGCCAAACACATGGTCCATAAGCTAAAAAACAGTTTAGATTATTACAGCACTGCCTATCGGCACAAATAGAAAGTGTGAAGTTCTACAGCCTGTCCTTTTGTAAGTGTCAATGTGCCACCTTGGCATATCAGTGTAATAAGGTCCCACAATTCGCCTTCCATTGTGAGCCATTGTGAGCCTTGACATCGTGGCACTATTCAACATTAGTAACTGCAAGTTCACTACAAGAATCAACGATGCATTGGGGAAGGTTGCCTTACCATGTCACCAGGGATTGGACAATTAACCCAAAGTTTGCCATTGTATTTACTGCCCGATTGTCTTCCCTATACACGTGTTGAATACACCTGTTGTTAATCGCCTTTAATTGGACAATGGACTCTTCGGTGATTGGCTGCACGTTCCAAGGTGGATGCAAGACCTCTTCCAAATAATTTATAGTGTTTAACGAGTCTCCCTCGATTATCAAGTATTGGATATTGAGCTCGATAGCCATTTGAATGCCTCGGAAAGCTGCTCGAGACGACCTCTGTCATCCCTGATTACGCCTTCACAACTCGCGTCATCGGGGTTGCCTTTTGATGCACCATCAAAATAGAGAAGGAAAATAGAAGCAAAGGAAAACAAAAGTGGTTGATGAGTCATCAAGGAGGAAAATCACAAGCATTAGTTATACGCATACATCCCACATTGCAGGTATTTATAAAATAACAGGTTATTCCAAAGAATTTAGACCAAACAAAGTTCTTACTTCAAAGGTGGAGACTGCCTTGCACAGCTAAGTGGTCGAGGTCAGGGATAAACTAGGAAATTCCCAAGAAAATAACAAAGGTCCCTCATAGGTTTTAAAAGAAAGTTTTAATTTGTTCTAGGTTGATACAACAAGCTTAACATATATCAATTAGGAAACTAAAATAAAAGCAACACAATACTTCATTTTGTCAACTAGCTACACAAAAGCAAATAAAAAAACTTTCTGATTTGATTCATTCTTGGGGGCGGTGGTCTTCCCATTTTTTATCCTCCACATAGTCCTCCCTTTCTCTCTGTGAATTCTCTTCCTCCTGGCTCTTGTGAATCAAACTTTTTTTTTTCTACTGAATTCAGGGTTTATTGGTCGAATTTATTTTTATCCTAAATATAATTTTGAAAGATAAATAATTTTACCTTAACTCTAAAATTCAATATTATCAATTTATAGAACTCCATTTTTTTAGTGTGATAAACCTATACACTTGACACATAGGGCTCAACAGTTCCCTCTTAGCCATGAGTCCTCATAATACCTAGAGCTACGCCTATAAATAAAAGATTAACACATAGCCCCCCACACTTGTTGCGGTTTAAACCTTCGACCTCTTGAAAAAGGAGCCAAACCCTGAACAATGACCCTATGCCCTTGGACTAACTCCAAATTATTTGTATACTATTTTCATACTATTAATTATTTTTTATTTTTTATTTTTTTGGATTTGGTTAGTATGAGAAACCCATCCGAGTGATGCTCAGGGTTAAACATCGTAAAGAATTCCGAATTTTATTTAAAAATTCAACGAATTTGATAACTAAGGTAGTATCATTGAGGCTTATGTATACATCAAAGGTTTGATAAATTTGAACAATCTTCTATTCACATAATATTTTTTAGTATGATTATTTTATTCCTAAAAACTATTATAAGGTCTTAATTGTTTATAAGGTCATATTAAGAAGTGTATATATTTAATATATTAATTTTTTCAAACAAATATTCTGTGAGAGTGTTAGGCTCAAAGATGAATTTTTCAATCGATTAGATTTATTTATTTAGTAGTTATATACTTATTCATATTTAACATAAAAATATTTATTCTTATCAATTTTGTTCAAACTTAAAGTGATAAAAATATTAGTTTGCATATAAAACCATAGGTATCATTTCTATTTTTTTTTATGACCTTGTGCTAATGTGAAAAGCATAATATTATTTCTACCAACTATATTTATCAGTTTTAAGGGTGAATTGTAATTTTAATTTGAAACTTTTGACTATTAAATTCATCATTTTTTTATAATATTTGACCTATGGTTTAAAATAAGTTAAATTGTATAACAAAAATCTAAGAGAAAAATATGTATAGTAAAAAAAATCAATAAATATAACAAACTATATATATAAAATAGGAAATTACCACAAGAAGAAGGTTACCAAAAAATGAAAAGAGGAGTTGGAACATGATTCGATAACTTAGGACCCAAGAAATAGAGAATAGTGTCGAATCTCAAAGATCCAACACGATAAAAGACAAGCTAAGGGTTAAACGAACTGAGAGATCCATAAATCTATCAAATTTGACCCCCATAAATTTCTTGCATTGACCTCAAAATTTTGAAATTCAACATTACAATACAACTTCCCGCCCAAGCTAGGAAACACAGGCCTACACTCGAAAAAGTCAAATTTGAAAAAATAAATTCTTGCCTATAAAGGAAAAGCACTTCCCTAGGGGAACACACAAATGAGCTAAGGATTTTCTAAAATAAAAACTCCCACTCAAATATTTGTAACACATCTAGATCTAGCTTTCTCAGAACATCAACCATTGGGTAAATAACTAGGAACCACCTGTTCAACTAACACGATATGGAAAACAACCTGACCAAACCAACCATTGTTGTCGATAACTCACACACAGCTACCAAAGCGATTTACAACATTTCTCAGTCTAACACAGGCTAAAAAGGGGGAAATTTTTCCAAAATAATAAGACCCAGGGAACTGTCATCTTGGAACTCAAATAGGACTACCAAAAACTTGCATATCTAACTTTGCAACTAGTAGAAAGATAGCAACTTGGAGAAGATATCCTAAATAAGGACCCAAAATATCCTCTCTGAAATGGAATTTTAACATGAAAAATATCCAACAAAGTAAACTTTGCTCAAGATCCATAAAAGGACCCAACAACTACAAGATCTGGAAAAGCTCTAGATCTGCATAAGGACCCTTAAATCCAGTCAAAGCAAAACATGAGCCAAAAAATAGAAATATCGAGGATCTCTCTTCCAACTAAAAGCAACCATGATCCATAGCTTTTGAACCCTGACCAACAACAAGACCACCATCATCAGTGATTGTTGAACCACCAAAGACCACCAACATGAACAATAAAACTGTAGCCCAAAAAAACATGGGCACTACTACAAAGATCTCAAGGGTATTTCAATCCTAGCCTGGTAGTAGGAAGAAAAATCTTTAGATCCTTAAAAAATGGGTAAGAACTCTCTCAATACCTATGGGTTCTAACCCCATATGCACACAAAAAATAAAAATAGAATTGGACCCTTATAAAATATGGACACCAAGCCAAACTCTTGGCAACTCCTAATGGAAAGATTGAAAGCACAAACTATGCACACCACCAGGCTATTCAACATCACCAGTTAGGTGATCCAAGAAAAATCTAGAAAATAACAGGTCCAAATCATAAGATCCAACACATAGATTAGAGCCACCAGAAAAAAAGATTCGAGTAGGGTATGCAAATTTGTACCCCTCTAAGCTCCTCTTCCACCAACAAAATATTCTCACTCTATGTCATATTGCTTTGCACTTAGTATCCATAAGGATCAAATCTTCCCAATTTTGAGTGTAATTTGTATCTTGTGGTCTTCATAATCTTCCACTTTAAAAGGGCTTATGGTAGTTAGTGTAATTTAAACTGGAATAAAAAATATATTTAAACTAAAAGAAACACAAATCATTGATGACATAATTATTACATGTGATAAAGCATATTAGGCAAGAAATATTATGAACAAATCCATAGAGCTTTGTAATTATTGTTAAATGAAGGAAAATACAAACTAAATCTTATTATATGGAAAAATATAAAGTACTTACAATCAATTTGACTCTTGTTTAAATATATCACTATTATGTACTGATTTGAGACTAGTTATTTATTGAATAAAACTATAATTTTCTTATTTTTAACTTCAATTGGCCTAATAGCTATGACTTTAATAAATATGAGGTCTAAGGTTTGAATATGAAAATGGATAGGGTTATAAATAAAACTTCAACATGTGTAGATAAATACTTGGATAACTATGTCATCCCATGTGGTCTATAACCTAATGAACATTAAAGACTACTTCACATTTACTTCATGTCTTTGCAATTTGGGAGTAACTGATGTTTCTTTATTTAAAGTTTTTTTTTTTAAGTATAAAGGTTTCTAGGGTAATGTGTCACACTTTTAAAGCATCATGTTTGTCTTGATATTTATATTTATTAAGTTTGTACATCCAAAATATGCCACATTATTCGTCATATTAGTAGCTTCTATGTCATACTACTTTTAGAATTTTATAAACCTAAAAAAATTGCTTTAAGTTATTTTATAATCCATTTGAGACACAATACTAATATCCTAGTGTAGAAGTTGAACTCATTTGGATCTTATATTATTGAAAATTCATGACTGTAGAATAGAAGTGATAAACATATACATCTTTTTCATACAATTATAGCATACATGGTTGTTAAATATTTGTCTCACCAAGAAAATGAACCATGTAATTTGTATTGCATATGATTGAGTTACACCAAAAATATGACTACCTAGTTTCAAGTATTTTCACTTTCTTTCAAGTATCAAATATTGAGCACAATATAGTTATATACACTTGTATTTTATGATCACAATATTGAAAATCATGTCTTCAAAGTTCTTTTTGGGTGCTACCTTACACTAATATGTATATATAGATATTGATGTAGCCTTGATGCTGTACCAAAATTTAATAACAATAAGCATCTTAGTCGTAAATTCCTATAAGGTACTACCATAACTTTGAATGTTAGTTTTTCAAAAATATAAAATTAAAGTAATTATTGTTAAATATATAAAATATGAATAACTATTTAAATAATATTTATAATATTATAAGTTAATCTTTAATTGGGCATGCCTTAATATTATATAATCATAGGTTAACTAAGTGTTGCACAAACTACATTAGCAAATATGGCATAAGTTTAATATTTACCTAATAAACACTTGTATAATAATATTAATAATAATGAATTTTAATATAATTAAATTAATATATATATATATATATATATATATACATATAATATATAAAGATATAATCATACATGTTGACCTAATACAGTGGTAAAGATCATCTTAGTTAATACTCATATAGGTTTTAATGAGAGGGATTAGTAGTCACATCGATATCCATAGCATGTGTGGAGGGTCCCAATCACCATCACTAGTATTGCATCTATCTCTACTATCTCCACACTAACTACTATTTTCATCCCTATCATTGTCTTTCTCCTTAATGGACGTATTAGGTATAACAATAGAGCACTCTCCTTGTGTTATTGAACTATCATTTTTTTGAACTCTTTGATCTAGCCACCATCCTCTTCATAATTAAATATAAAATTCTCTTTATGATATAGTCATTGTCCAATACCATGATAATGTCAAATAACATGTTTTCACATAGACATAAAATAAAAATGACTAAATCAATTTAAAATTGAACTTTGACTCCAATATTAAAATGCATACATTTGGGTAGATCCCTTGTTTTTTTTAATTTATTTACATGGTGGAATCGGTAGCCGCCACGAATCTGAGCAGGCTGTCCAGCTTTTATGGCTGCCATAGTATTCTGCGCTGTCTACCCCAGAAGCCACCACACAGATCTTCGCGCAGTCCGCCCCTATAACCACCATGCCACAATCATTTTAAACCTTTTAAACCACTGAAAGCACCAGGAAAGGGACAAGCGTTCAATCCGGCGAGGCCCGAGATTTGAACCTTGGACCTCCGCCCCCCTTATGGGGTTTGGATGAACCAATTGGTCTACACCTCGGACCTAGGTAGATCCCTTGTTATTGGGTCATTTTGTAAAATTCATGTGTCCCATATCTCTTAGTATTATTTTTTCGAGGAGTTATTTGTTTAAGGTCCCTTCCTTTGTGCTAAAAATACAACTTTTATTTTGCTTAAAATACATATTTAATAGATTAACTAGCTTTGCATCTGCATTATAAAATTAATGATGCATATTTAAACAATATCATATACAAGCTTATGAGAAATTCTAATTTCTATTAAACAAATTTTAATGTTAGAAGAGGACTCTTGATAGCTATACCAGTAACAAATCAAGATTTATATATGGAACAATCACAAAATGCTATGTTTGATACAAAAATTAAATCAATGGCTCTAACAAAGTCTTTTGTGCTTTCCCAATTAACAAATTTTATTTTATGATAAAATATTTAGATTTTCCACATCAAAAAATCTCCATGGTAGTTCATCAAAGAGGCACAAGTCTCTTAAATATTAAGGTTTTTTCATGCAAAGTTGATATTTACTTATGAAAAATTTCTTTTAGTGTCTATCCAAAATCTAAATTTGATCACCAACAACACCTTAATAGTTAATGCTTGTTCATAAGTAGCTAAACCTATCAAGAGAAAACTCATTCATCCAAAGGATATAATACTTAAGGTTTAATCTATTAAGGATAAAATATATATAGAAAGAGATTCATTAGAACCTTATTTATGTCCTACACTTGGATACCAAAAGCATCCATACAACTAGAGTTTGCATGAGTGAAGCCAAGCTCACAAAAGGTAAGTTGCTTATAAAAAATAAACATTGTTACAAAAAAGTTTGTTCTAACATTATAAAAGTTCGTAACTTGCGTATCAAAAATAATGAAGTATAAAGTTGAACTTATTTAGAATGTGGTCCATTTAGGTGAATTCAAAGTTATGTAAGACAAGGTTCATTAAAACCAAAACTATCTTGCTTAGGAAAGAACTCATTTAAAACTTGTTAGGTTTAGATTTCAAGTGATGTAATAATACTTAAAAAATAGTTGTAACCCTAAGCTTTTCTTTTAGGTTTAAAATCAAATTGTAAGGCTAAAGGGTGGACACATGTTAAGCATGGACCCTATCCAAGATATGAAATTAAGTGCTTATATCTAACCCAACTATAAGTTAGATTTAGTTATTTTTTGAGTCTAAAGTCTAAATTGCAAAAGGCTAAAAATTCAAGGTTTAAACTCCAAAGCTAAAAATTACAAGCATAAAATATATGAGTTTGAATATAGATTTTTGGTTATTTTTTGTTCAAGATTTGAAGTTTGAAGTTCAAAAATTCTACTATCTTGCTAAGGTAAAAGAGATCCATAAATGACTTGGTTAGTTTTTCTTGTAGGATTAGCCTAATATTGTATTTAATCATAATGACTAATAAACCATTAAAGAGAATATATGAAATCATTTATCCATTGATGTTAATGTCCTTTTTGTACTTAAAATGACAAGCTACTAAAGGGAATTAATGTTCTAGTCCCATTATTCTACCTATGTAAGGCTCTAAAAACAATAAATTTAGGAACAACATTCCTAAAAAATAATAGCTACCTAGATATATTTAAGCTAAATCAACATAGGAATAAATCCTTTTAACTAATTGTATGGTAATTTAGATCCAAATCCCAAAGACCAATCCATTGAACACAAAAAGGGAAAACTCAAAGTTCAAAATTTGAAAACCTAAATGGCACATTTGTTCAAAATATACCCATGTTTCAAACATGGATATGATGTTTAGCAAATTATTCAACCACTTGTCAATGATTGATGTTGTAAAGTTATAATACCAAGTACCAAATACCAAAGGTCAAAAGTAAAATTTTAAAGTTTACTAGGATGATACCCATGTTTTAAATGTGGGTATGAACTTTAGCCAAGTTTTTGTACACTTGTTTCTCACATAATTCTTTTATTTTTGTTCTAATATTGGATCAAATACTTTCATAAATCAAATTGCCCTTAAATGCTTCAACAACAAAAAATAGAGGAATCTTGAGACTAGATGAAAATGATAACTTTCCCCTATGAATAAGCCCATGAATAATTAAAGACTTCTATAGGATATGTTTTATTCATATACATGTAATATTGGAAATGATTTTTTGGGTAGGTTCAATAAGTCATGCTCAACTTCAATTTTGAAGTAGGAACACATAAATGATATTCTAATCTCTAGTTATTATTTTTTCTAGGCCACTATCACCTTTTAAAACATTAAGGCATGGAATTAGTATAACTAGAAGACAAAGTTAATTCATGAGGTTATCAATATGCTTAAGCAATGTGTAAGTTCTACCTTCATCATTTATAACATATAATTAAATCAATTTTCCACTAATCTATTTATGCATTGAAGAAAATTAGAAGCTAGTATCTTCTATTTTTTCTTAAATTATAAGATAGTGTTTTTGTTAAATGCTTCAACAATGAAAAATAGAAATCTTGAAACTAAACAAAAATCCTAACTTTTCCCTATGAATAAACCCATGACTAATAAAATACTTCTATAGGATATGTTTTACTCATCTACATGCAATATTGGAAATGGATTTTTGGGTAGGTTCAATAATTCATGCTAAAATTCAATTATGAAGTAGGAACATATAAATGATATTCTAATCTTTAGTTAGCATTTGTTCTAGGCCACTATCACATTTTCAATTATTAAGGTAAGAAATCATCATAACTAGAAGACAAAGGTAATTCATGAGGTTATCAATATGCTAAAGCAATCTATAAATTCTACCTTCATTCATTTATAGCATGCAATTAAATAAATTTTCCACTAATCTATTTATGCATTGAATAAAATTAGAAGCTAGTATCTTCATAGTCATTATATTTAAATTTACAATATATACACATGAACTATTCATTCATTTTTCTTGTACTACTTAAATGAATTCAATTCTATCTCATAATATTGTTTTATCACTAGAACTTCCAAAGAACTCTATTATGTAAATTTCCAACATGAATGAATAGACAAGTGATTAATGATAAAATACTTATAGTTACATCAGGGGTTATGCATAAGGGGTTGGACTCAAAATGTACTTGTAAAAAAATGGTGAGTCCTAGTCAAAATCAAGGTGAATCAATATGAATCCGAAGCAAATAAAATCAATTATCTTCACACCAAAATTTGGGGCATTTGAAGCCCTAAAAATTAATGTCATATTTGGGGCCAATTTTGACCTATTAAAACAAATTATAGCCATAAATATACCACCATTAGATCTGTATTGAAAAGAGATTTCGAACGAGTACAAATATGCCTATGTTTGGATATATATATATATATATATATATATATATATATATATATATATATATATATATATATATTATGGCAAATTGATCCTAAGAAAAAATTGGTCTTGAAAATTTTAGGCGAATGGGCCGACGTCGAGGGTCCTCAAATTTTCCAATTTCCAATTTTGGAAATCCTAATATTCAACACTATGCATAACCCTGAGTTACATGAACTTAACCAATTAGTACATAGTCCTATAAATTTTGTTCATCCTTTTATGCATCAAATAATAGAGACTCTTGATTTGATTATACAAGATAATTATTTATGTAAGATCATTAGGTTAAATGCTTATATATTAGATCCATCCATATTAGAAATTATCATGAGACAAGGCTTTACCATTATACCTTTGAAAAACCCCACAAATATTTCAAAAAGAGGATAATATAAGGCTTTTATTTACCATCTTACCAAACTAGAAACTGAATCACATGAAAAATACAATGCAATAACATTCACTTATAATCAACAAACATATTACATGATCACATGAGCAACACAGAGGCATAAGAAGAAACCGATAACATGTTGATAATTTCTTTGTATGAATTTATTTTATCATATTTAATTTAGTGCACATCATTAATTTCATTTGTAGTTATATGGAAGTCCCAAATATAGAAATAATTCTAAAATTTAAGGTTCTATTAGAACGTATCCCTATAATAAGGGCTTCATATTCTATGGTGTTTTTAGTATAAGAGAAATTTAGCTTGAAGGATTAAGGGATTAACTTCTATTGAGGAGTGACCAAAATGATCCCACCCTTCCCAAATCTGGTCAAATTCTAGTCATTCGTGAGGAATATCTAGTAATGAGATGGGTCACTCCTTGAACCATCAAATTATAAGGTCCAAAAGTCTTCTTAGTCTTTTTATAGATTGAGGTTGAAGACTAACTCATTAAGAATGTCTACCAATGAAGGTTGATTTTCTTTTAAGGGTGTAGCTACAAATTATTTAGTAGTTATTTGATATTTCCTAGAATTTTGATCTATAAACTCTTAGATCAAATTAATTAAGAGCAACAACCCACTTAGTGGTTATTTTCAAGAATTAAGGCTCGAACATAAGATAATACAATGGGTCTACCCTTGTGATGACAAAGATTTATTGCTAAGCATATACTACCTAAGATTTTGGGATGCATGCATTAAATTTAGGTAGATATCCTGTAAGGGCATGTATCTAACTTTGTTATTAACCAAACTATGGCTAACATAGAACATATCCATTTCTTCATCTCAAAAATATTATTGGATTTAAAGAGGAGATATAACTAGAAAAAGTCAAGGCATAAAAACCTTTGCCCTTATGTTAGGTTTTATTTATGTATCTTATTTTTTTTATCATCATATTCATTAAAATATCATACTTGCATTAGCATATATGAAGCATATCCATGGAATTTTCTTAATTATTTGATATATATTATTGATAAGGAATATATGTGTTGAATGCTAGAATGGTGTTTTGAGGCTATGAGACTATGGGATCTTGTATTGTGAGATACATTACCTAATGGCAATAGAAATTATAATTTAAAAAACACCTCAAAGTGGTTGTGAAAATAATGTTATAGCCTAAAGGACACAATTATTTTTAACTATTATAGATTAAATGATATTAATCATATCACATTAATCAACACCTATAAATTTTATGATATTACTCATTATTAATAGTTTAACATAGCAACTTTAACATTTAGAAAATATTTTAGTTATATTTTATAGATAAATTGGTATTTTATCTATCAAAATAAATATTTAATTAATAGGGATTCAAGGATAGAGGGATAAACTAGCCATCATTGTAATAAAATAATTCCAAAGGAATAGTAATAGTAATATCAATTCAATAATGTGCAAAAATAATCATTCACTATTACACTAAATTATATTCAATGCTAGAGAATGAAAAATGTAAATAATAAAATTCTAGATTTCAAATGAATACAAATCCTAGCCACTTAGAGAGGACAAAGTCTCATAGATAGTTAGATTGTGTGAAATATCATATTTGTAATAGAGGCAACTAAATCAAGTACAAAAGATATCCTAAATACAATATAACTCTTCCTATTCAAATACTAAATTAATAATAACCCCAAACCTAATACTTAAGGACCAATTACTTTATCCTAGGTCCCAAACTAACAATAATAAAGATAATTGATGTGGCTATATTGGAGTTTTTATGTGGATCTCCCCTAGAAAGCTATATTTTCAAACTTACAAATGACTAGAAAATGCTTTTAGATTTCTAGATTGCATCTTCTTCTAGAAGATATTGCCACTTCATGATAAACTCTTAAATATTACAAAACTACAAATTATATACTCTATAATGCAACATCATTTTTGTTTGAAAAACAATTTAGCTTTCTTCATTGTATAATGGAAGCTCCATATATAATTACACATTTTAGAAAATAAACTATATATGACAATAAATATGAAAATGCAAGGTGGATGTATAAATATAGTGGGAGTTCCAAATGATATACCACTTCACCAATTAATTGAACCACCCTGTAGTGGTTATAAAAATAAGGAACCACCTTCTTAATAGACTAAGTTTTCAAGATAAATTGTTTACAAGGATGGAAGCATGAAAATACCATATCACCCATGACAAATTGCTACTCAAATATATGGTATTTTTCAAGGGGTAAAAGACTCAATATTCCTCATATAAACATATTTTAATATGGAAGGTGGAAATTCTCAATATCTACCTCATTAATGATATAAGCAGTGTTTGGGATAGAAATGCATTCATCCAAAACCTAAGGGAGAGGACTAGATATGACATTGATAGCAATAGCATATTTATGTTTTATGAAATAGAACATCAACCACCACACTCTCCTCCCCCTCTTATACTCAATGACTAAATCATATATCAATATCTCAACTAGCCATTTATTCTATTTAGGCCATGAGGTACACTATTATAGGAAATTCTTAAGGTTTCTATAGTTGATCTTGATGGTGAAGTGTTGTCCCAACAAGTAAGGCCACAATTTCCCTATGAAATATATAATGACTATTCTTTCTTTATCATAAGCGGATCAATTCATATTTTTTCTAGAGAGTTGATTGCTTTTAAGGACTAGGGGATATCCTCCCTATATAAAAATAGCTCCAATGTTAGTACATGGATCATCACATTTAGTAACAAATTTTTTTCTAGAATTAGGAGTAACAAAAATAAAGTTGATACGCATAGCCTCCTTCTAGGTATGAAAGGCTTCAAAATTTACTTTAGACAAAAATAATACATCCTTATTAGTGAGATAAGTGAGAGGAATGTCAATCTTGTCATATTTGTGGATAAATTTACAACAATACTCAGTTAGATCTAAAAATCCATGGAGCTACTTAAGGGATTTATGTAAAGAAAAAATTTACATGGATTCAATCTTGTTAAGATCCACCTTGATCCCTTCTTAAGGTACTATATAATTAAATGTTCTACATCATGGATTCAAAAGGAACACTTAAATTTTTTTTACAAATAGATTTTTCATTTGTAATAGGTGGATAAGTTGAACTATATAAACCAAATAAACTCCTCAAGACTTATAGGATAATGTGTGCATTTAGAGGTAATACCTATTGGTTCAATAAAGATATCCACATAATGATCCAAAATATTTATAATTTTATAGAAAGAGCTAGAAGAAGAAATTTTGAAGACTAAATTTCCATGAAGTTGACTTGGGAAAATAATGCATAACCACATTTCTTAATATCTTCTCAATGTTGTGGGAATTAGCCACCTTGGAAGGAGGACGCTAGATTCCTTGGAGACAAATTTTTTTGTCATATTTCAACCAATTTACATAAAGTCATTGTAGAATAATAGTAATATTATCAAGCCAAGGTACTCATTATGCTCCAAAGATGATATCTACACTACCCCTATTCATTGTGAAGATATAGCTAAATGAAGTATAATCACCTACCTAGGTGTTAATTGTAGACATTTTACCCACACACTAAGTTGTATCCCTATATGTAATTAGTAATTAGATGTTTTCATGGATCAAAGTATCAATATACAATCCTAAAGATTTTTTTATTATTATCAATAAAGTTATGCATGCTACTTGAATCAATATACATATTAGCATGCTAACATTTTATGAATATTTGGACCTTTACGGTATGGTGAGCCTAGCACTCCACTATGAAAAACATAGAGAACCATGGTATCAGCCTCATGCTTTAGATTTGGTACTTGTTGGCAATTTTGCTACACTAAAATTTTGCTTGTAAAATTTTGAAAAGAACATAAATGATGTAGTTGTGTTATTTTTACTATTTCAATATTTTCTTTCATTGTAAGCAATTTCATTACATAAATGATTGAGTTTATTTCTGAATATGCACAGTAAATTTGTCAATAAAGAGAAATTAATGATGCTCATGTGTGAAAATGTAAAAGAAAATAGATCAATGCAAGGAAATTTTCGGGATAGTTTCGGGGCATAAATATTAATGGAAAATTAATTACGACTTTGGCAGTTATTTTTATTTTAAGTGAAGACGTCGAAAAAGAAGAAAAACATTTTCACCCCAAGAAGGGGTGAAAATCCTTTGCACCCCTTCTTCAGGGTAAAATTACCTTGAAATTTTTTGTTCGAACAAAGAGGAAGAGAAAAATTTACAAGTGATGGGTCAAAGTCAAAAGCATCTCTAGAAAGGGTTAAAAATTATTTTCGCCCCTCTCAGGGATAAAAATCCAATTAATAGCTTCTTCAGGATAAAAATAGAAGAGAGAGAATGTTGGACGCATTCAAAGTTAAAATCACCCCTCGATAGGGGTGAAAATCATTTTCACCCCTCTCAGGGGTAAAATCCTAGTAAAAAGCAGTTTCAGAGAGCAGACATGAAGGTGATGTCATCCAGACAAAAATATAAGAGTCAAAGTCAATGTCGCCCCTTAGAGGGGAAAAATCATTTTTGCCCTTTTCAAGGGTGAAATCAATTATTTTTCACCTCCTTCCTTCCAAAAGATGTTTTTTATTGTTTTCGAGGCAAAATCACCCAGAAAAGGGGTGAAAGCATGTTGAGGGGCAAAACTTCCATTTTTTCCTGTCATTCAAAAAAGAAGATTTCATGGGATGAAATCAGTTAAAATGAAAGGTTAAATTCTAGCTATGACGAAAATCATCAACTAGGGTTATTGTTTGAAGTGATATAACTATAGATTTTTTGGGAAAGGACAAAGATTGATAAAATTTAATGCTTGGGGCAGTAAGAGCGACAATCCAATTTTTTTTTTTTTTAGTTGTCAAGATTAAATGCTACATCTTCAAATTTGGGATGATTTTCAAGTGCTCTCTATGGAATTCTTTCCTTTTTAAGGTAGAATTAAACTTCGTTGATTCCCATTGGCAAGGGTAATGTTTTGAGGCATAAAAGAATGTAATGGCACCCAAATTTTAATTTTTGAGCTACTGTTTGCCATTTGACTTTGCTAAGTCTTGATGCACCAATGCTCAAAATGTTTTCTCCTATCGACCATATTTGCATGTTTCCTAGGCGCATTCCATGAAAACTGGATCACTGCTCCTTGAAGAATGATTTGATCTGAGCATCATCATTATCGAGGAGAGAATTTTTGCTACTAATTTTTGACTAGCTGACATTTTAATTTAATATGAATTCAATGAAAGAGGCAAAATCCTCTATAAATACTAAGTATCACAATATTATGGAGGATAGACACTCTATAGAAAAACACTTTAAGTTTTCTATATAAATAAAAAAACGTTCAACTTTTGTGTCCTTGAGTAGTATTGTGTTTGGTTTCTTTTTGCTTGTCATTTTTGATCAAGTTCATGTCATTTATTTGTTGATTTTAAATTCTCCATCTTGATTTAATTACTGCTTATGAGGGAGTGAATACTAGAATGCTTTTTGGATGTTACCTTAGTAAACTATGAGTGGTTTCTATGCCTAGTTTTTTGTTGTATGCTAATCCATGATTATTGTAAAATTTTGTTGTTAGTTTATCCTCAACTTTCATATTTGGCTTATAGTCACATTTCCCATTTCTTTCTATCATTTCCAATTTATTTCTTGCTACCCTAAGCTATAAAACAGTTGTTATATTTAGTACGGGAACCATACCTCTCTAGATATTATCCTGAATGACATCCCTTTCCTTCAACCTTTCAATGTTGGTCAAGTCTAGGGTGCACAAATGATATTTTTTACTTAGGAAGATTCGTTACCAATAATATTTAGCATGCCCAATGGGACTAACCGTCTCATGATCAGTGGGACCAATAGTCTCCATAGTTTAAAGGAGCACAAGTTAGTGAATCTCTGGCTTGCATTTATCTGGTAAAATCACCACTAGTTCCAACAGTTCTAGCACACTTTAAAACATATTAAGGTTTGATGTTTGTCCGTGTACTGTATGATTAGAACATATGGCAACTCAAATTTACCCAAAAGCCTCTGAATGTAAAGTAAGAAAAATTTTTCTTCATGATCACAAGATCGAAGGCCAATAATCCAAAAGATCATGTTGAGTTTTATGAACTTGACACCCAAGTGCTATGAGAACACCCTAGGTTGATCACTCCAACTAGCCCATCAAGTGTAACATCTTCTCAGTTAGCTGGTGTGTTCTCTGTTCCTTCGATTCTTGCTAGCACAACTACTAGTTTTCTACCTCCCCAACCACATACTCTAGTTTACATTGCCAAAAATCCACCACCACAACCACCAAGGTAGTTTCTAGCATGGAACCACTCTGGACCTCTAAATATGCAAGCTCAAAACTTGATTCCACAAGCAACAATGAAGGCTTTACCTACTTATGATAGTACAAGGAATATGGCTTATGAGTATGTTCAAGATGTAGCTCTCTTGGCAACGATCCACAACATCATATATGAGGATATAATGGTAAGATATCTTATACTCTCTCTTCTAGGTAAGTTGTTTTATTAGTACTGATTGTTACAACCTACCACCATCACCACCTGGGACCAATGGGCTGAATTGATGATCAAATGTTTCAACGAACAAGTGAACCCGTTATCTCTATTACATCAGTTTACAACCATTTAGAGGCATCCGTAGGATGAAATTATGGAATTTAATGTTAGGTTCACCTAAACTTGGCATAGAGTTCTTGATGGTATTTGGTTGTGTAGACACCTAAAATGCATCATGTTGAGGCGACTACTCATATGGGACATGCTAATAGACCATATGAAAGATCTTGGACAACAACAAGGTGAAGTAATGGCTTTAACTACTCAATTTGGGTAGATTTAGCCAACTAATCCTTAGCCACGAATGACATCTAGATTGAAAAATCTAGCTATGCCTTAGAGCCACGACTAGCCCTAAAAATATTTTGAATCTTAGGCTGAGCCAAATTTGGTTACAATAGACTAGGGAGCAAGATTCAAATGGTTTTAGACAGATAATATTAAAGATTTTTCCTCCCAACTGATCCAACCTCTTGGATATTTATCTTGGCTTCCAAAGCAAGTCAATATTAGGGATTAGAAGTCATATAATACCCCCCTCCAAATTGGGGAGAAGTATAGAATAATATTGAGTTGAAATGCAATAAATCTCTACCAAAACAAATAGCAAATTGATAACCCCTTGAGGAGAGCCAAAATACTACCAAATTATGGAATGACAAGCATGAATCCATCAATGGAGCTTCCAAATAACTAGAAGCACAAATCACAATTCAAGTCAATCAAACGTGAATTCCATCAAATCCAACCACCAATCCATATTGGGACATAGAGTCAACCCTTGATCATTAATTCCATAAGGGGAATTAGAGATCCAAGCCCTGATTACAAGAGCAAATATATTTACACCTTAGCCACGGTTGTTAGCCGCGGCTAATAGTGCCAACTGTGCCACAGATCCGCAATGAGGGTTTGATATTTTGTTTCCTTTGTTTTAGCATTATATTCACATATTTTAGTTATGCAATTAGCTTAATCTAGCATATAATAACATTGTAGTAGAAATTTGACCGATTAATTTAGGAATTAGAAGTAGACTTGTTTCATTTCCTTACAATTATCAATTTAGACTAGTTTCTTGTAATTTCATGCTTTTCAAGTTCTAATGGTTAATTAGGCTTCCTAATTGGTATATTTCATGCTTTCCTTTACATGATTTGTATTAGTTTGATGATGTCCTGCATATATTCATATATTTACATACTTTATTGCGTTCTTTATCATAAATTTATGCAATTTTCCATCAAAAGCCTCATCAAGAGAGGCCTCATTTATCATTAAACCCTTTCATATTATTTCTTGAATGCAAGGTTTATAGGACTTTATCACTTTTAAGACATTCAAGGTAGCATATGCCTCTAATCATGGAGAAGATGACTATCCTAGGTCTTGAGCAGTTTGTGTTCCTTCTAAAGAGACTGTAGACACCATCCCCTCATTTAGAGGGTCTTCAATATTGTATTAATTGTATCAAAATTGAGTATCCCTAATAGGGATGTATATGTAATCGAGTTTAGAATTTTTTATAATAAAAGAAACCTTACTTTCTTGTTAAATTTATTGTTGTCCATTATTTATTGCTTTAATACTCAATTTCAATTGATGCACTAGTTAGGCATATGCTTTTTAGATCGATACAGATGGAGATCATGATGAAAACACTACAAATTCCATGATAACTAAGGGATTTTTGAATTTTCTTATTACAGGTTTCAGCCATGCTTGACAACTATGATGCACAATCTCCATTGTTCTTCACAACCGTGGCTAGTAGTAGATTAGAAAAGTAGGCAAATATTAGACTATCTCTCCATTAGATGAGGAATCCAACCCTGATCCTCTGTAATATTTCTATTTTGTTATTTTTAATACTGTAGGTAATTAAATCACTTAGAAAAGCAACAAATTGGAGAATTTCCATGAAATTTCTGTCTCCTATCAACCATGCTTGACAACCATGACTAGCTCTGTTAGCTACACCTATCAAACATGGCTAGTTTCTTGGCCTACAACTCTATATCTTGGCAAGCACTATTACCTATGATTGTATCCCATGGCTAATAGTTAGAGTATGTTTATAGAATATGCCTGTTGTGGCCCAATCAGAGGCCTATTATAACATTTAATGTGTATTCTCTGAAATAGCATGTAGATTGTGTAGATACATATTTTTGAAAATTAAATAAATTTATCATTAGAAATTTAGGAAAGAGCATTGATTGCTTGGTATTGCATTTTACTTTCATGTAAAATCTAAAATGAACAAATACACACCATGCACTATCTAAACACTGGTGAGTTGAAATTCATATCCAACCAGTAGTAAAGTTCAATGACAGTGGTAGTGATTTCCATCCATTGGCCCAACTCCCTCAAACCCTATTACTAGACCAATACCAACTCCAAGATCCATCATAGCCCATGGAAAATCTGCATGTATTTCTCTTCAAAGAGGTATATTGCTGACTGTGAGTGAAATAGGTGAGGATCGGGAGGACTTGTGCTCCTTGACCATATGTGGACTTCATTACCACACGTTATAGGTTGGATTACGTGGCATGGAATTTCATTTCCAGTTTGTCGAGCTACGAGCATATAGGTGAAAACCTTAAACTATTGACCATTATATCAACAATTTCAAACACGTTGAGAGTAGTTTAAGTTCAACAAATCTCAAAACACATCAAACTAGTTAGAGCTCATAAAGAACATTTAAAGAGATAATCATTCTTGTTTGCTTTGTTTGCTTTAAAATATACATATGAGATAATACTATATAATGGTTAAAACAAAGAGAGTTCAATATTGAAATAGAACTGAGGTCGAAGCCAAAGCTCCACCTGATTCACAACACAACATGGAGAACCATCAATCATAAGATCCTCCTGAATGATGTTTGACGAGCATTAGAGGGGATAACTTCATGCGCGGAGGTTCTCATCAGAATACCCCATTTAAAGAAGGCAATGTACAAGCCTTGCAAAACATATTTGAGTATGGAAGATCCCAACATGGGGCCTTCGAGCATGGGAGCATATATCACGATTGTACACCTCATGGATCCATTGGATCTATTGAAGAGTATATCATTGAGGAAGGAACAGTAACCAATTTTGTTCCCATCCGTAATTGATATAAGGGTGGCTAAAGGCCCCTACCAGTTCAAAATAGATAAGTATAAAATCCACCCATTCAGGGGTAGGAAGAGAGATACACTTGATATGTCTAAGGTTGGAGTCAATGGTACACCACCACATGAGCTATGGTGCACTAGACAATTAGATGGTCTAGATAGAGTCTTGTATCGCTCCAAATTTTTCACACCCTTACCTTCAGGCTATAGGATCCGTGCCCGGAAGGGGGATGTGAAAAGGATGGCGCGGTACCTCGGACTGAGAGGCCTTGCGAAGGTCCCGCCTCTCAGGGGAGGTGTATTATGGTGATTTTTCGATGGATGGTGGGTTCACCAGGAAACGTTTGAATGGCAGTTTCCACGCCTAGGTTGGGAATGTGTTTAATGTGTTCAGTTTTATCTTTAAACATTCGAGTCCTAGGTTTGGCCAAATGAATCTAAGTTGTACTATTATGAAAATGCAGGCTAAATGAAATACAAAAAATAGATTTTAAACAGAAAACAGAGGGAAAAAGCTAAATTACAGAGCCATACCTGATCCGGATGTCTGATGGAGATTCTGATTTTTGAAGCAGATCCAGATCGTCTGGAATTTGACGAGATCGTCTCCGACCTGCGGGATCGTCTGAGATCTGACGAATTCATCGGATGAATTCGTCGGAGACCCGCAAACGAGAGAAATAGACACAAAATACAAAAAATACGACAATGCTAATAGAGGATAAAGATGTAAAATGACAATAAAGACGTTAACAGATAATCCTAAATAGGAATGCAAGCAAATTACAATGTTTTAATAATTAATCATGATTTCATTATGCAATTAAACTACATGGGTGAACTCCAAGATGCAGAATAGCAAAAAATAATAAATAAACTAACTAAATGCAGAATAGAACAGGAGATGAAAAGAGAAAAATGCAAACTCTGGGCGATGATTGCCCCCAATGCAGACTGCAGTCGAAATCATCTCGGATTGGTACGAAATCGTCTCGAATTGAACAGGATCGTCCACGACGAACTGAGCTTGCTCCGGCTGAAAAATACTAAGGTTCCTGCAACAAAATTTGGATAGGACAAGTGCAGATGGTAATTCAGAATGTTTTAATGCGTGTAAAGTCGATTTACAGGAAAATTCAGCCAGGGTAGGTTAAGGGGAGGGCCTAAGTTTAAATAGGCTTAGGAGGGAGGTTAGGAGGTTGGAGATCATCCCAATTTGGGAGATCTCCAACGGGGAGGGTCTCTAACGATGTAGACACGCTTACGCCCGGATTAGAGACGCCGTTGGAACAGAGGCTAATTGAGAAAAATTAGTTTTGGGACAAGATCGTCCGGACGTCCTAGTCCAGACGAAATCGTCCGATCTGAGGCGATATCGTCTGATCGGCGACGATATCGTCAAACGGTCAAAACAAACTCTAAAAATGGCACGGGAAAGGAGGAAACGGGTTAAACGACGGTTTGGGAGCGGTTTTGGAGGTTGAAATTTGAATTTGAATATTTACTAGAGTAATTGTAATTATTAAGGTTTTACTGCGCCAATTTTAGGGTGCTACATTTTGCCCCCTCTTTAGCGAATTTTCCGAAGAAAATGCGTTAAAGATGAGTTCTTCTCGATCTACGAGAAAGCAAAAATTATTCCCATTTTTAGGCGACGATTCTTGGTCGAATCGTACGACAGCTTACTATGGTGCCCCCTCCGTGTTTTTACCCAAATCGAACGTTTGAGGTAAAAACACGGAAAAGCAAAATTTTAAAATGTTTTTAATTGTTTTTTGAATAAAATTAAGAAAAATAGGGTAAAACCCTAATTCATTGTTACTGTTCATTTTCCTAGTTTTCTGGTTTTTAGAGCTCTGGAGACAAAAATGGTCGAGACAGCACAGATCGACAGAGGTCCGGCGCGGGCTACGGGTAAGGGTCTAAACTTAGTTTAGAATGCTTTACTGTAGAATTTAATGCTTTTTAGACTAGATTTGCTTGATTTTTGAGCATCGCGGCCATTTTTGGGCCGTCGACGTCGTCGAGACGAAATCGTCTCGATATCGCCGATTTCGTCCAGAGGCAAAATCGGTGAAATGGGGACGATTTCGTCAAAAAGGGGACGATTTCGGCTGGCAAAATCGGAGACGAATTTGCTCAAATTGGGGACGATATCGTCCAATTGTGGACGATATCATCATTTATAAAATTGAACTTATTTTAACTTGCATTTTTTTATGAATGATTTATTAATGATTTTTATTGTTGATTTTGTTTATGTTGCAGAGAGGATTACTAAAGAGCAGAGAATGGAAATATGGCGGGTTGAGGGATGACTTGGCCGCCCTATCGTAGGCAGAGCGAGATCAGCTGGCACAGGTCGGCTTGCAGCACGTGGCAGACATGCCACAAGTTTCTACAGATATGGGGCTATTGACAGCCCTAGCAGAGAGGTGGTATCCGGGTTCTTCCTATTTTTGGTTACCGACAGGGGAGATGACTCCCACACTGGAGGATGTATGGAGGATTTTGAGGATCCCCATACAAGGACGACTGATCACTCCCACGGCCAATCAGGGCCACGCGATGATGCGACTGTGTGGCGATCCGAGCTTCGCCCTGGAGAAGGGCGGAGTGAATATCGAGTCGCTACGCCAGATGCCTGGGGCATCGAGACTCACACGGGTTTTGGCTGGGGTGGTAGGTGGACTTCTGCTGTGCCACCAGAGCGGATGTAGGGTACCATGGGTACTGACAGATGTGGTCTGCGACATGAGAGACCACGGATACAGATTTGCTTGGGGGAGCTTTGTACTCTGTCGGTTGTATAGGATCCTTCATGGGGTCGTATACAAGGGCGGTCGATGTCTGGTTATGACATCACTACTATAGGTTTGGTGCTAGGAGCACATTGCGGTGCGAAGGCCGGTAGGGCTCCCACTGATAGGGATTGATGGGGAGAGGCCCCGAGTTTTCTATTGGTGGCTCCGGAGAGGGGCACAACGGTGGATAGATCTACCAGTGTCCCGGAGACTACTAGATGACCTCGTCTCTGACCAGATCACCTGGAGGCCTTGGAGAGATCATCCAGGGTGGGCCGAGGATGGACAGGAGCTGGCTCGCATCAGGCGAGTCTGTTGGCTGAGGATGGAGAGGGGAGAGGTGGAGCTCCACCGGTATGACCGAGTTTTGAGGTAGTTCGGTCTACAGCAGGGGATTCCATCTCTGAGAGACTACGAGTTTTCTTGGACTGTCTGGGATAACACTACAGTTAGTGGGGCTCCAGATATGCAGCGATTCTAGAGTCAGGACGCAGATGATGCCCCCATTCAGCCAGTGGATGGGGATGATGCTAGGGTAGCCGATGGCTATGATGCCTGGTACACAGGCATCCGCCCTCCTCGGATGACGAGGGCTTAGGGTTCGATTCATGTAGTTGTGCATCGGATGGGGAGGCGGCGCTAGGCGGCCATTGAGGTGGCACAGGGTCACGGTGGGAGAGAGCAGAGGAGACCAGAGGCACAGTAGAGGCCACGACAGCAGGAGAGGAGGGAGGAGAGACCCCCTTCTCCATAGAGAGAGAGGCCACCATCGCTCGATAAGGGCAAGGGTGTTGACACTAGGGAGAGCAGCGAGACAGCGACTCTCCGAGCGGAGACAGTCCATCTCCAGGCATAGGTGTAGACATTGCAGGATGAGGCTGCATGCCATCGAGCTGAGGTTACACAGCTCAGAGATGAGATTGCATGCCTCAGAGCACGGGGTGGAGGAGCGAGCACTCAGGAGCTGGCATGGTCGATTGCTCAGACCGTGTTCTACCAGGGTATCTACTTCTAGATGGTGCCAGAGGGTCAGAGGGTACAGCTGCCAGTCGGCATTGCTGACCCGATCAGGATTGGGTCATCGAGGACTTCATCTCGATCGACAACTAGGACTCGTAGTACCACACATACTACGATGGGGCCACCTCGTCCACCTCAGGGTGGGGGAGGAGATGAGGCTGAGAGCTCGAGGGGTTCTCGAGGCTAGGCTACTGCACTGTACAGATTGATTATATGATTTGAGAGGATTGAGTATGCCAAGATGTAGATTGTGGCATACCAATCTATTTTTGAGATGATGTACATATATTTGATATATATATAGATGAGATATTTTTTGATCATATGACTTGTCTTATGCGTTTGTATAATGCTTTAATGTTTGAAGTGTGATTGATTTAATAATTCATGTAATTATGTCGTTGGAAATATTATGGTTGAAATGTCATGCTTGAAAAATTTAAATGAAATAATCTGATGTAACAAATTGGTTGTTTGTGATGTGGTGATTTGATAAAAATAAAAAGACTTTTAACAATAATTTCAAAGGACATTGTCGCTATTATAGACCATTTCATGGAGTCACCGCTCACTCGGTCGTCAAGCTAATCCCAGTATAGAAATATTGTTAAAAAGTAAAAGAGTGCTTAAGAGACTGTCTTAAGACTTTGGTGCAATGGTGCAAATGATGATGATGATGGTGATTTGTTTTTCAGACTTCCATGAAAATATTATGCATGAAATAATGTTAAAATGATTTTTGCTAGGCATAAATTCCTAAGTGTGATAAATTTTTTGGATAATTCCCTAGGAATTATACCATCATTGCAAAATTGAAGGTTGACATAATGACATGAAATAGTGATAATGTGCATGCTTTTTGTTTAAAAGCATAATTGTATAACATAATGATTTAAGTCATATGGTTTTTATGATTTGATTTGAAATAAATGGAGAATAAAAATTGGTACAATGGTTTGCGCTAGGCATAGAATATGTAGGTATAGACTTATACCATCATCGCGAAAATCAAAGAAGAAAATAGATAGTTTTATTGCATGGTTGATTTTTAATTTTTTGAAAATATGAAGATGAGGACTTGCGCTAGGCATAAAATTCCAATTTTGGTTTTGGAACTATACCATCGTCGCGAAAGTCGACAATATATATATATATATATATATATATATATTTTTTTTTTTTTTTTTGTGTGTGTGTGTGTGTTTTTTTTTGTTTTTTGATTATTTTCTATTATGTATGTAGTTGTCTTTATACTAAACAACTATTCTCAAATAAGAAAATGAAATTATTCCAAACAATTTGCAAAAAATATTTCAAAGTATCTTAAAGACAAAAGTTAGATTTATAAGGAATCCCATGTGCATATGTGAGTTCATTTCCAATCTTGATTTATCATAATGATACACAAAATCTCTCAAATACAAAATGTGTGTGCAATTGCTATGTTCGTTTACCAGTTTTGAGCAAGATAATATGATACAAGTGATTTGAATGAACCAAATAAGTGTTCATTAACCATGATTTAGATGCATATAACCATACTAGACTACTATGTAAGTCGGATTATCAAGAGCTAGCTAATCCATAAGCGAGACATAGGTCTGTACAAAAGAAGGTCGCTAATGTGACGGACATATCGCCACGCTAGGAGTTACCCAAGGCCAAGCGAGGTTGGGCACAAACCACCTGTTATGGGGCTTACCTCACAGTTTTCGAATAATTGAGAATTCCAGGGATTCAAGCTCATCAACCCTTCTTTTCTTTTCAAAGGGTAGGGAAAGGGATTTTATTGCTTTTGCTTTTGCTTTCTTTTCTTTTCTTTTGTATTTCTTTTGTATTTTTGCTTGATAATGCTTGGAACATTGCTGTAATGATATAAAATAACATTTTTCTTTTTCTCTTTTTCTTGAACTTTGCTTTTTTTTTTTCTATGCTAGGGATACTTGCTCGGATTAGGTGTAGAGCAAGGGATTTTTATTCTGGGTAGGGGTGAGCTTGTCCTTTTGCCAATTCTCAAAGATTCTAGACCATGTGCATGATAGGATAGCAGGGGAAACTTTTCGCTCAAGAAACCACTTCTACTATGTAGCATAGCAAGGACATTACAAATATAATCATTTTATTGTGAAAGGATGTGCTTGGTTTAAGTAAATAACAAGATCAATTCTCTGTGCTCAAACTTTATTTAATTGAATTTTGTGGACTTTTGATATAAGAGAGATTAGTAATCATGCCAGATAAAAATCAAGATATTTATTTTTGTGTTTGTGAAAGTGAGGGATTCCAAATAAATGCTAATTTATCCAAAATAATTTGAAATATATAACTGCAACATTTGTAAGAAGAAATATATATAAATACTTTTTGAGAAGTTTTGAGAATGTTGACTCTCTCTTTCTTCTTTATTTTGTTTTGGTTTCGAAAGAGTCAAGAATATTGTTGTTTTTATTTTTATTATTTTTGTTTGTTGAAAGATTTAACAAGAACCATAAAAAAAAAAAAAAAAAATTTTGAATATTTTGATGATTTTAAAGAATGTTTTTGATATTTTTGATTTTTAAATTGAAAGAAATACAAGATAGTGCATTTTGAAATATTTTAAACAAATATATACAAGGATGAAATGACTAAATTTTGTTAGCATAGTAACGTTTAAGATGCAAAATATTCATAGGTTCTTTAAGTTCTTTACCATCTAAGGTAGATAATTTATATGCTCCTGATTCAAATTTAGCAGTGATAATGTATGGTCCAAGCCAGTTGGGCTCAAATTTACCTTTAAGGTCTTTAGTTGCATTAGTATTTTTTTGATTTTCTTTTAAAACAAGGTCACCGATCTCAAAGGATCGATGACGAACTTTTTTAGCATATGATCTTTTAAGCTTGTTTTGGTAGGCACGGAGATGCTCCAAAGCATTGATGCATTTTTCATCTAGGAGTTCCAGCTGACTGAGCCTGCCAGCTCGATATTCATCTCCTACTTCGGTATCTTGAAGTAGTAGAGCCAAAGAAGGAACTTCTAATTCAAAGGGAAAAACGGCTTCAGCACCATAAACCAAAACAAAAGGTGAAGTTCCAGTGGGAGTTCGAACACTAGTTCGATAGGCCCACAAGGCTGGATATAACTGAATGTGCCAGTCACGGCCAGTTTTATTGACCAATATTTTGAGAATTTTGATTAAGGTTTTGTTAGATGCTTCTGCTTGACCATTACCCTGAGGATAATAGGGAGTGGACCAGCGATGTTGAATCTTATATTTTTGGCATAATTTCTTGACATCTTTATTTTTGAAACAAGTTCCATTATCAGAGATGAGATTTGCAGGAATTCCGAACCTACAAATGATTTGATTAAAAATAAATTTAGAGACTTGTGTGCCAGTGCGGGAAGCTAAAGGCATAGCTTCAACCCACTTCGTGAAATACTCGATGGCGGTTATGATGAATTTGTGTCCATCAGATGACACAGGATTGATTTTGCCAATAATGTCTAAGCCCCATTTGGAAAAGGGCCAAGGAGATGAAATAGCCTGCAGTTCTTGTGCAGGCGCATGGACAAGGTCAGCATGTTTCTGGCACTTGTCGCAATGGCGCACATACTCATGTGCATCATTCTCCATGGTAGGCCAAAAGTATCCTATCCTAAGGAGCTTTTTAGCAATGACACTACCACTGAAGTGTCCTCCACAAGATCCATCGTGGGCTTCACTCAAGGCTGATTTGGATTCTTCTAGATTCAAACATCTCAATAGGATACCTTCAAAAGATCTCCTATACAAAGTATTGCCAATTATTACAAATCGACTTGCTCGTCTACGTAATAACCGATGTTGGTTTCTATTAGAATTGGCAGGGAAAGTCCCATTTTGAAGAAAATCAAATATATCTGTATACCAAGGTGCAGGAGTAGTTTCATTGATTAGAAACACATCCAAAGGTTCTAAGCATGACTTATTTGAAGCGGGTTCCTGGAGTCGACGAATAATGATAGTGGCATATTCGTCATCTAACTCCAAGGGTAGGAGAGATGCAGCTGCGGCCATAGCATCAGCTGCACGGTTGCAAGTTCGAGGAATAGCTTCCAAGGTAACTTGATCAAATAGAGACATTAATTGTAAAACATAGGCTTTATATGGGCACAGTTTATCATCTCTGGTCTGATAAACTTCATTAATTTGGTTTATGACAAGTTGAGAATCACCAAAAACTAGCAGATGTTTAATTTTTAGCGCCAAGGCAGCTCGTAATCCAAGGATTAGAGCTTCATATTCAGCAGTATTGTTGGTGCAAGCAAATGTTAATTTGAAGGACGAGAGGAATAAGATGTTTTTGCGGGGATATTAAAATAATACCCGCACCAGACCCACTCATGCATCGGGCTCCATCAAAGTATAAGGACCATTGTTCAATATGGTCTGCCTCTAATTGAAGGCATTCATCGGGAAACTCAATGATGAGGGGATGGGTAGACTCTAAGGGTGCAGCGACTAATTGATCTGCTATGATTTGACCCTTAACAGACTTTTGTCCTATGAATGTGAGGTCAAACTCGCTTAGAGCAAGAACCCACTTGGCTGTACGACCCGATAAATAAGGTCGACTCATGAGATACCTCAAGGGATCATATTTAGCAATGACATAAGTTTTTTGACTAAGCATATAATGGCATAATTTTTGCGTAGCAAACATGACTGCTAGACATAGTTTTTCCAACGTTGTGTAGCGGGTTTCATAACTGATGAAGGTTCGGCTAATATAATAATTAGCACGTTCTCTCTTTTCATCATCAAGCTGAGCTAACATAGCTCCTAAGGCAGAATCTGAAGCTGAAATATATAGGAGAAATGGGCGATCAGGTCTAGGTGGTGAAAGCACAGGTGGGTTAAGGAGGTATTGTTTGAGAAGTTCAAAAGCTTCTTTACATTCGTCGTCCCAATTAAAAGGGACATCCTTCTTAAGGAGCTTAAGAAAGGGACCGGTTTTGTCCGCCAACTTATCGATGAAGCGACGGATAGCTTGAAGCTTACCTTGTAAACTTCGTAACTCAGATATATTGGTAGGTGCGGGCATATCAGTGATAGCCGCAATCTTAAGAGGGTCAATTTTGATACCACGTAAAGAAACTATAACCCCTAATAGTTTACCGGACTTAACTCCGAATATGCATTTGGCTGGATTTAATCGAATAAGATATTCTCTTAATCGATTAAAAACTTTTCTCAAATCATCTAAATGATTATCTTCATTAATAGAGCGAGCTATAATATCATCTACATAATCATGTAGGATATCATGCATCATATCATGAAAAATATAAGTCATAGCTCGTTGATAGGTTGCACCTGCGTTCTTTAAGCCGAATGGCATCACTTTCCAACAAAAGGTACCCCAAGGGGTAATAAAGGCTGTTTTAGCCTGATCTTCAGGAGCTATCCTGATCTGATTATAACCGGAGAATCCATCCATTAAGGACATCATCCCACTCCCGACAGTAAAGTCAATGATTTGATCCATGTTTGGAAGAGGAAAATCATCTTTAGGGCATGCAACGTTAATATCTCTAAAATCTGTGCAAACCCTAACTTTGGTAGCTTCTTTCTTGGTGACTGGAACTACATTTGAGATCCATTCAACATAATCAATAGCTTGTATAAAAACAACATTCAAGAGTTTTTCTAACTCCCCTTTGACTAGCAAAGCCACTTTGGGATGCATTTTTCTAAGTTTTTGTTTAACAGGTTTAGCATCCGGATGGACTACTAGATGATGCATGACTACGGAAGGGTCCAGACACTGGCATATCTTCGTATGTCCAAGCGAAGACATCTTCATATTCTTTAAGGAATGCAATGTATTGCTCTTGTTTTTCTTGACTTAATTCTGATCCAATATTGATTATGTGAGGACTATCCTCAGTTCCAATATTAATTTTAATGACGTTTTCTACCTCCATGTGTAGATCTCTTTCAAAATTAGGTGGGGCGGGTGAGACGCCCAATTCTTGTAATTCTTTTAAGGTTAAGTTGGATAATTCATCTTGAGGATTAGTGGTCTCAAGTTGGGCTATAGTTGGTATAGAACCATCAAAATAAAATCCATTGTGTAAAATTTCTTCAACGGAGACATCGTGGAAGATATCTCCTTCCAACTCCTCATCGGAGTCAGCAATCATTTCAGGGTAAGCTATGGATAGCATGTTACATGTAAATGGCTGATTTTTTAGAGGCAAATCATCATGCCTATCCAAATAATCTTGATAACATATGAGTTGATCATCATCTTCAAAAGGAAAGGGTTGACCCTTACTAGGAAATAGGCCCACACCACAGCGGGCAGGCCACGGTTCTACCTCGAAAGGTTCTTTCATGCCATTTTGGAAAGGTCCCAAGCCTTTCCCTTTATATCCCATTTTAAGCATTATGGGTTTAGCTTTAATATACTCATTAGTAAAATAACATCGAGCATATCCATCATGATGAGTTTTGATATTTCGAGGTATTCTTCCCCAGTCATATCCTTTATAAATGAAGGCACAACTCCCGACTTGGTAAGTACTTCCCATAGGTTGTGGGAGGCCCAAAGTACGAGGAGATGGTGGCAAGTTATTTAAAAGAATTGAATCTTGCATGAAAGCATTTGTTTTTTTGATATTAAGATTGTGGATAAATCTGGTAAAAGTTCATCAGAAAGAGCATAAGATGTAGAAGGATCATTCCCTATATCTTTAGATGTGGAAGGTATGATAGATGTTGATAATGTGGAGGTATTAATAGATGGGTCTATAGGTTTTGAAATTATAGGGATGGAACATGAAGGATTGGTTGTGGATTGAAGATCTTTTCGAGGTTCTAGAGTGGTTTGTTTAGAAGATTGTTGATCTATATATGAGGATGAAATTAATGGAGGAGAAATAGGTGAAGCTATGGGTGTGTGTTTCACAGTTTTAGATGAAAAATAAGAATTAGGATGTGTGGATGACAGAGCAGGGCAAAATTGCACTCCAACAGGCTCTGCCAAAGCACACATATCAAAGGGTCTAGGATCACCATGGATAGTGACCAACTGATTTTTAAATTCGAATTTAACACATTGGTGTAAAGTTGATGGGACAACCCGCATTGCATTGATCCAAGGACGACCCAAGAGTATATTGTACGATGCGGGGCAATGTACAATAAACACGGTGGTATCTAGAGTTCGAGGACCAACTTGCAATGGGATGGTAATAACTCCACACGTTTCTTGTGTTTCGTCATTGAAAGCTTTGATAATCATGTCAGTTTTCTTCATTTCATCACTTCTAAAGCCAAATCGTTGGTAGAAGTCAAAAGTGCAAATGTTTAGAGATGAACCATTATCAATCAGGACTCTTTTAACAGCTACATCTCCAATTAGAGCAGTAATATATAAGGGATTATCCTTATGTAAACTGTGTTGTGGGATATCTTTATCCCGGAAGTCAATACAATCGACTTCTCTAGTGATGATAGTATTGGCCATGGCTTCAGGTTGAATGTTTTGAGGTACCATCATTTGGCTTAATGTAAGCATCAACTCATCCCTATGGGTAGGAGAAGATCTTAATAAATCCAAAAGGGAAATTATGGCTGTAGTATTAGATAATTGCTCATTAATATTGTAAGGGGGTTTAGGTTGAACATTGGGAGCATGATTCCCTTTATTGGGATTTTTCAAAACAAATGGAGCTGATCCATCATTCCGGTTTGGTTCTTGTTGAGAATTTTGAGCTCGTTGTTGGGTAACGACTCCGATGGTACCTACAATGTTATATTGAAGATGCTGAACTGGTCTCGGTTGAGCGTTTATGGCTTGTTCATTTGGGAGGAATTGATTAGAAGAGGGTCGAGTAGTAACTCTTCTAGGAAATGGTTCTTCTGGAACCATAGCATCTATGATGGGTTGAATAGGATCTGATTCATTTTCAGAACTATTCGATTGGTTTGAAGTGATTTCCATGTCACTTTCAGTATCTGATTCTATATCACTAGGATCTGGAGTTTGAATATTATGTAGGGGCCTGGTTGTGACCATGGATAAAGTTGTGTCAAATTTTTGTAGATCATGATTAGGTAAATGTCCGCTAATAGTTCCTACATATCGGGTAGGAGGAGGAACATTATGATGTTCGATTTGATTGGCCACCTCTTTACCATGTCTTGGTAAAGGGTGTTGAAATATGTCTAATGATTGATTAGCATTTTGATTTTGATTTTGGGGAATGTTCTTTTGAGGATTATTAGGAGCATTTTGTTTAGGTTGGAAGGCTTGCACCTCCATTTCATTATTATCAATCAGATCTTGTATTTTATGTTTCAACCTTTTACAAGCATTGGTAGAGTGTCCAGGTCCTCTATGGAAATCACAGTGTAAGTCAACTCTGTATCCGGGTATAGTTGGATCGGGTTCCCGGATAGTCGGTAATTGGATCAAACCTCTTTCGAGTAATTGAGGTAAAATAGTTGATAATGGTTGATTCAATCTAGTAAATTCTCGAGGAGGTTTATCAAGAGGTTTCAATATAAATTTTTTTGTTGTTTTCGTTGCATTGATATTAGCAACATTTTTGCTGTCAGTGACTCCGTCACCTACGACTTGTTTGTTTTTATATTGATTTCTGGAGGTTTTCTCATCATCTTTCTTCCTAAGTTGGCCTCTCCTAATGAGGGCATCTTCTACTCTTCGAGCTAAATCTATAGCTTGATCGAAGGTAGTTAAAGTAGCGATTGATAGCTCATAAGATATTTGTTCTTGCAAATTATTAATAAAAATGTCCAACATTTCCCTATAAGGTAGCACAAAGTGCAGTTTTCCTATCAACTGCCTCCATCTAGCTAAGAAATCAGCAAAACATTCATCCTTGTCTTGTTTTAAGTTGTATAAATCTTTAATGGTTACATGCCTCTCGATGTAGGCACTAAATTGATGGACAAAAGATTCAGCTGTTTCTTCAAAATTTCTCAAAGAATGAGTGGGTAGTTGATAGTACCACTCTAATGCCATTCCACCTAAACTTTTTGGGAACATTTTTAGTAATAGCAAGTCATCATGTGATATATCATGACATGCTATCCTAAACATGCGAAGATGCTCTATGGGATCTTCGGTTCCTTTATATATAGGCAGGATGGGCATGGGAAAATGCTTAGGGTACGGTTGTGCTACAACTATGGGATCCAAAGGTTGACTACATATCTCTCGATAATTGTACGAGGGACGGTAGGGATCTATCTGGTCCATACGCGAAGCTAACTGTTTCACCATGGCTTCCAGATTACTAGTTTGCCCACCATATTGGTTCGGTAGGGCATTGATATGGGATTTGTGAGCATATGATGGAGGGACATGGAGATTAGATGCTATATTGCTATTGTGTAAATTGTTGGTAGGAAAGGTGTTATGAAGGAATTTTGAAGTTGTATTATGCTTGTATTCCAGATTGTTGAAAATTGGTGTTTGGCTTCATTTTAGGTTTTTGTTTACTTGAAGCATATTGATCAATAGTTTGGCGAAGTAAAGCAGTGAAGGAAGTTTTCTTTTGTGTGGGAATTATTTTAGGCTCAATAACAGGTTCCTTAGGAGGTTGGGTAACCTGTTGTTTTGGCATGTTTTGAATCATAGTGACCATATCTCTATTGGATGGTCCAACCTTATCACTTTCTTGATCAATGAAAGACAAGGGATTAGTGTGCACATCAAACATATGTTCCATGGCTGCTTGAGTGTCACTAATTTGCCCTTTATCAATACGAACTGCCATATTAAGAGCGCCAATGTTATTATTGAAAAATTTCCAGAAATGATCTAAGTTATCAAAAGCAATAGTTCCATCCGGAGCTACTCTAGGGGATGAGGATCCATCCTCTTTAACATTTTCTTCTTGTTCATTGTCTTCACCTAGGTCATCTTCTGGTTGATCTAGAGTTTCTCCTTCCGGAATTGGATCCTCAGGAAGGACATTTGGGTTTCTAGTTTTATCTTCTAACCAATCTTCTTCTTCTCCTTCAGTTTGTTTACCATTCCTAAGTTTAGGCATTGTGCTTAATTTAGATTTCAGAAAATATATATATATATATATATATATATATATATATATATATATATATATGCAACAAGCTTAAGAGGTATATATTAATTATATACCTACTACAATATTTAAAATGAAATGTTTTGGTTTTTATTATGTTTTTTTTTAGTTTTTCTTGTTTTTGTAATAATATTGTAAAGATAACAAACAACACAATAAATGCAAGAAATAATACTGAAAGTAATGATCTAGTTTTCTATAAATAATTTATAAATGTCATTAATGGGCTCAAGTTCTTCAGGAGTCATGAAGTGTTCTTCTTCAAATTGAAAATTTTCTTTCAAAAATTTAATGAAAAGGGCTATAGTGATATTATCTGTCTCAGATTCTGGTTGATAGAAGTAAAGCTCGTGGCAATACTCTCGATATAACATAGCTCGAGGAACTCTATTCCATATTTCCCTATCCGTAAGAACGACCTCTTGGTCTTCTACATGACCTAGGAACTGGTGTATAGTGGCTGCGTTCTCGAGGTATTCCTCGAAGGTGAACAATTATGAAGACACAAGAGCTCTCCTATAAGCTAACCATCTATGGCAGGCTCTCTGAAGTTCATGATAAAAGATGAGTTGATGAGGATCCAGGATTCTATCTAGGACAAGCCTCTTGATTTGTTTAAGTTTTGTTGACCTAGATGAAATGGCACCTAGTCTTCTATCAAGTTCGTCCCACAAAAGTTGATTTCTATCTGTTTCAGGCACACTAAGCACATAATTGATTTCTATGGCTGCTAATTGGTTTTCAACATTTATAGTAACTTGCTAATATTTTCTTAGGAGCTACCATCTAAACATGATATGCAACTTATTAATTTTAAATGATTTGAAATGCATCTATGTTTTTGGTTGTTTTATTTTTTTGTTTTGTTTTCAAAAGGTTTTAAATGCATTCACGTCGGGTTCACCAAAATGTATCGCTCCAAATTTTTCACACCCTTACCTTCAGGCTATAGGATCCGTGCCCGGAAGGGGGATGTGAAAAGGATGGCGCGGTACCTCGGACCGAGAGGCCTTGCGAAGGTCCCGCCTCTCGGGGGAGGTGTATTATGGTGATTTTTCGATGGATGGTGGGTTCACCAGGAAACGTTTGAATGGCAGTTTCCACGCCTAGGTTGGGAATGTGTTTAATGTGTTCAGTTTTATCTTTAAACATTCGAGTCCTAGGTTTGGCCAAATGAATCTAAGTTGTACTATTATGAAAATGCAGGCTAAATGAAATACAAAAAATAGATTTTAAACAGAAAACAGAGGGAAAAAGCTAAATTACAGAGCCATACCTGATCCGGATGTCTGATGGAGATTCTGATTTTTGAAGCAGTCCAGATCGTCTAGAATTTGACGAGATCGTCTCCGACCTGCAGGATCGTCTGAGATCTGACGAATTCGTCAGACGAATTCGTCAGAGACCTGCAAACAGAGAAATAGACACAAAATACAAAAAATACAGCAATGCTAATAGAGGATAAAGATGTAAAATGGCAATAAAGATGTTAACAGATAATCCTAAATAGGAATGCAAGCAAATTACAATGTTTTAATAATTAATCATGATTTCATTATGCAATTAAACTACATGGGTGAACTCCAAGATGCAGAATAGCAAAAAATAATAAATAAACTAACTAAATGCAGAATAGAACAGGAGATGAAAAGAGAAAAATGCAAACTCTGGGCAGTGATTGCCCCCAATGCAGACTGTAGTCGAAATCATCTCGGATTGGTACGAAATCGTCTCGAATTGAACAGGATCGTCCACGACGAACTGAGCTTGCTTCGGCTGAAAAATACTAAGGTTCCTGCAACAAAATTTGGATAGGACAAGTGCAGATGGTAATTCAGAATGTTTTAATGCGTGTAAAGTCAAGTTACAGGAAATATCAGCCAGGGTAGGTTAAGGGGAGGGCCTAAGTTTAAATAGGCTTAGGAGGGAGGTTAGGAGGTTGGAGATCATCCCAATTTGGGAGATCTCCAATGGGGAGGGTCTCTAACGGTGCAGACACGCTTCTGCCCGGATTAGAGACGCCGTTGGAACAGAGGCTAATTGAGAAAAATTAGTTTTGGGACAAGATCGTCTGGACGTCCTAGTCCAGACGAAATCGTCCGATCTGAGGCGATATCGTCTGATCGGCGACGATATCGTCAAACGGTCAAAACAAACTCTAAAAATGGCGCGGGAAAGGAGGAAACGGGTTAAACGGTGGTTTGGGAGCGGTTTTGGGGGTTGAAATTTGAATTTGAATATTTACTAGAGTAATTGTAATTATTAAGGTTTTACTGTGCCAATTTTAGGGTGCTACAAGTCTTTAGGTAGCTAGGGTATAAACCCTTAGTTGTGCACTCTCATTATATGCATTCTCATAGTTAGAGCACATGTAAGATCATCAGAGAGCTAGGATAATGCTCTAAGAATTCTCATAGTATAATTGCCCTATCGACCCATGTGGGCATAGAGTATAGACAATACCAGAACACAAATACCATCTAAATAGACAAGGGCAAGAGAGTGGAAAATATGTATGTCAGAGGTCGTATCGATAAATTTGCTAAAATAGAAAAAGTACACCAAATACCACATATGGTCAATATTATAGATCAATAAAAAAAAATGGTGTCATAAAAATAGTAGCATATCTTCTAAGATTAATTGGAATATGTCCGCACAGAGCATGAGCACCTCAAAAATAAGGATACTTAGAGATAGAGGTTGCTTAGGCAATATATTTTTGAGCAACGCATGCATGAACAATGCATCCTTGGTCAAAAGGAGTGTGCTGGGAGAGAGGAGTGATTGGCTCATACCAAATTGCCCCCTCAAAGTGAGTACAGGGAGTGCACTCATAGACAAGCTACGTCATAGCTCGATCTGCACCCTGAACATATTGAAAACTATACTCACCACATAGCCCAAGACATGATGTAGCATTGAGTGCTTGAATATTAGGGATGCATATAGTATGAAGAACTTGTAGGAGATGAAAAAGAATAAAAATATCCTAAGATCTCCCTAGTTGACATGGAGGATGATCCCATTCCCCCACCTCGAATGAAGAAGGATTTATTTCCAAAGGCTCCTCATGGACCTCTCAAATAAGAGGAAATTCTATCTTCGAAGGCCTATTAGGCCTTGAAAAACAAGCTTTGAGCTATAGAGAAGCAAGGAACTACTTATCAAAAGATAAAATTGAACAAAATACACAACGAACCTCTATGCCCTTCGGTGCCCATTCCAGCATATCCTAAGCAATTTGAGATGCCAAAGCTGAAGAAGTTTCAAGGAGAGGAGGATGCTTAAGAACATGTTATGAGCTTTATGGATATGTGCTTTCAAATAAAAATCAATTATGCTCTGTTGTTGAGAACCTTCATGACAACCCTTTTAGGCCCTGCCCAAGAGTGGTTCAATCAACTCAAAAGGTACAACATAACCAACTTTGAATAGTTGGCTAATGCATTTCTTGAATGCTTCTCCTTTAGAATCAAGAAGAAGGCATACAATTTTGTGTAGATAGTACGATTTTGCTTTGAGATCACTTGGGGGTAATTTTTGATACTGGTTTGCATTTTCTAAAATTTCATTCTTCATATTTAGCATCATTTGATCATTTCCATTTGCATAGGGTATTAAATTTAATTATTTATATCCTTGGAGTTCACCAAATCTACATATAATTACACATTTCACATAGCTTCGATGTATGCATATGTTAATATATGTTCTTGTAACATGCAATATCCGACATATAACTTTATTCATGCTTAGAAACATCATTTGCATCCTATGTTCTCTATATTCTGCATTTTATCCCTAAAGTTGTAGGTTTTCATCAAAATTAGATCATCCGATCTCTGATCGGATCGTACGATATTGAATCGTATTCGTACGATCTTGCTTTTCTCGTACGATTTTGCTCTGTTGCATACGATCTGGACTACAATAAAAAATCAGAACCTCCATCAAAATTTTGGATACATATAAGACTTTGTTATCACTTTTCAAGCATTGCATTATCCATTAGGATTTTGTTTTTTGTTGTTTGCTATCTACATATGAATCAAAATTGCATATAGGTTAGTGTAATTGCATATTGGCCAAAACTAGGTGTATGCGAGATTTGATAAAAGGAACACATCAAAACAAATCCCAAAACCTAGGCATGAAAACTACCACAAAATATTTCCTAGTGAACCCTAAACAATTCATCGAAAAATCACCATAAGAAGGTACAATTAAGTGCCTCTCTTTGAGGTGTAGATCTATTATTCCCCCACTCCCCTTTGAGGCATGGATCCATATTCCTAGAGGAAAGGAGTGCACGAATTTTAGAGCTACATTCTTTGGTGAACCCGACGTGAAAACATTAGGCATCTTTCTGATTCATAAAACATAAAAAGGCATAAAAAATTACAAAAAAAAAACCATTAGTTAAACTTGCACACTTTAGTGAAATTCATAGATGGTAGATTACAATAGTAGAAGAGTTGTACTTATAAATGTTAAATTATTATTAGACACATAAGAAATTGCTCAAATACTTGGACCTACTAACATTTTCTCCTTACAACAGTGGAACAAACTTTGGAAAAGATTAGACATCATAAAATATCACGAACCTGAACTTAAGAAAATCATAAGGTTTGACTTGTCTAGAATCTTGGATCCCGATAGTGCACCTTTCTACTTTGACCTTCAAAGAGCATGTGATAGGTGGCTAGCAGATAAGAGAGCTCTCATTTCCCCAAGTTTTTACTCCTTTGAAGATTATCTTGATGATGCAATAACGGTACATAAATTTTTATCACGTGTGGAAAATCGAGAGGTTGTCTTAGATGATAAGAGAAGATTCAATAGAGTTCCCAGAGCTGTGGTTTACCAAGAATATTGTCATGAATTATACTTTTATAGGTCAAACTGTGAAGTCGATTGCATCACTATAGCTCATTTCATAAAATTCTTAAAAGCCAACTTTCAGTTTGAAGAAGAACACTACATGACCCCTGAGGAATTGGAACCTATTAATGATATCTATAGGCTTTTCCAAGAAAATTAGAGTATAATATCTATAATACTATAGTTTCTGTTCTATAGGTCTTTTGTTTGCAATCCAAAAACTACAAAACCCCAAAAACATAATATAATATATATTAGGTATATATATAGCATATATACCTTGAGTATTAAGCACATATATATAACTATGTATATCTGCAAGATAAAATATTTTAAGTGACAATGCCTAAATTAAGAAGTGGAAAAGAAGTAGAACCTGACTATATGGGAGAACAAGATCAAGGAAATTCTGAAGATGAAGTTCGAGTTGAGGATTATGTATCATCAGAATTAGATGGGGAAAATCATGCTAAAGAAGAAGAAGTTTTCTATCATAAACCTCAAGTAGATGAAACGAGGTAATCTTACTTTTACCAACACACATCATTTCACTGAATTTTTAAAAGACAATATAGATGTCATCAATCATGTAATACAAATAGAAGCTCAACTTCCTATGGGAGATTATTCAATGGAGGCTTCCATAGAGGCTGTTCTTCGATTGAATGGGAATCCATTAACATACATGAACAAAAATACAAATCAAGTTGATACATCTCAGAATATAAATTAGAATGTAAATCAGAATGTAACGCAACCACCACCAGAAATAGCTGCAAACTCTAAACAAAAACAACCAATTTATGCCTCACAAAAGGTAGCACAAAGAATTAAGAAGATGCATAAACTTAGTCAAAATCAGAAAAAGGTCCAACAAAACAAAATTCCATATCAGCTTCATAATAATCCTCCTAGTAACACTCTACATAATAGTGTTTCAGTTGGGAATCAATATACAACAACACCAACGTATTACCCAAGATACAACAACAATGTGATGCAACAAATTCAAGTTGGTGGACAACAACAGGGACTTGAAGCCCTGGTTAAACAATTAGCCTCAAGACTAGATCATATGGATCCTTACCATCCCTCTTATAGTTACAGAGAGATGTGTAGCCAACCCTTGGATCCTATTGTAGTTGCTCAACCCTATCCTAAGCATTTCCCTATGTCTGTCCTCCCGATATATAAAGGCACCAAAGATCCTATTGAGCATCTTTGCATGTTTAGGACAACATGTCATGATATATCTCATGATGACTTGTTGTTGCTAAAGATATTCCCTAAAAGTCTTGGAGGCATGGCTTTAGAGTGGTATTATCAGTTACCTACAAACTCTTTAAGGAATTTTGAAGAGACAACAGAGATGTTTGTCCACCAATTTAGTGCCTACATAGAGAGGCATGTGACTATTAAATATTTGTATAATTTAAAACAAGGAAAATATGAAAGTTTTGCTGAATTCTTGACTAAATGGAGACAACTCTTAGGTAAATTACATTTTGCATTACCTCATCGTGAAATGTTGGATATTTTTATTGGAAACTTACAAGAACAACTATCTTATGAACTTTCTACTGCTACAACAACCACCTTTGATCAAGCAATTGATTTAGCAAGAAGGGTAGAAGAAGCCCTTATTAGAAGAGGTCACTTTAAGAAGAAATATGAAGACAAAAATTCTAAAAATCAATACAAAAATAAACAAGTAGTGGGTGATGGAGTTACTGATAGCAGGAATACTTCCATTGTCAGTGCTATAGAAAAATTTGAGAAATTCTTATTGAAAGTTCTTGATAAACCACCAAGAGAATTCACAAGGTTGAATCAACCCTTACATATGATTTTACCTCAATTATTGGAATGAGGTTTGGTTTCGATTACCTGAAATAAGACAACCAGACACTACTACATCCGGATATAGGGCTGAATTGCATTGTAATTTCCATCAAGTAGATGGAAACTCCACAAATTCTTGTAAAATATTAAAACATGTGATACAAGATTTGATTGACAAGGGTAAAATGGAAGTTCAACAATTCCCTGCAAATAATAATGCTCAAAATAATACTCAAAAACAAACAAATCAAAATGCAAATCAAAATTTAGATATTTTTCAACACCCCTTACCTAAGCATGGTAAAGAAGCAGTAAATCAAGTAGATCATCATAATGTTCCTCATCCAACTAGGTATGTGGGAACCATTAGTGGCTTCTTACCACAACAAGAGTTTCAAACATCCCCATCTGTGGTCACAACTAGACCAATACAACATTTTCAAGTAACATAGAAAATAATATGGAAAGTGACACAAAAAGTGAAACAAGGAGTGAACTAGAGATTACCTCATATAGTTTAGAATATGAATCAGATCAAATCACCCCTATTATGGATTTATCAGTTCCAGAAGAGCCATTTCCAAGAAGGATAACTACTAGACCATCATCTCAACAATGGCTTTTGAATGAGAAAGGAGAGAATGCTAGACCCCACTTTGGTGACCCTCGATATAGCAATATTGTAGGCACCATTGGAGTAGTCACAAGACAACAAGCACAAGTTCAAAATTCACAAAATCAAAGCCAAAATGAGAAATCATCTCCATTTGTATTAAAACCCCCTACTAAGGGAAATAATGTATTAAATTCACAACAAAGATCTCCATATGATATCAATGAACAATTAGCTACCATCACAACAAGGATTTCTCTCTTGGACCTCCTAAGAACTTCCCCCATACATAGGGAAGAATTAATGAGAACCTTAGGTAAGATGATGGTACCTGAAGATATTGAACCTAATGCGGTGGTAAATGTTGTAACTTTGGATGAAACAAATTTCATAGATTTTCGTGATAAATATATTCCTCCTCAAAGTATGTATAGAGATAACCCTTTATACATTATGGCATTGATTGGAGACGTAGGAGTCAAAAGAGTTCTAATCGATAATGGATCATCTCTAAATATTTGCAGATATGATTTCTTTCAAATATTTGGATTCAAAAAGGAAGATATGAAAAGTATTGAAATGATTATTAAAGCATTTAATGATGAAACTCAAGAAACATGTGGAGTTATGACGATCCCATTGCAAGTTGGTCCAAGAATTTTGGATACGACTATGTTTGTTGTACCTTGTTTTGCATCGTACAACATTCTTCTGGGTCGACCTTGGATCAATGCAATGAGAGTAGTACCTTCCACATTACATCAATGTGTCAAATTTGAGTTCAAAAATAAATTAGTCACCATTCATGGTGATCCTAGGCCATTTGATATGTGTGCTATGGCGGAACCTATAGGAGTTTTGTTTTGTCTTGCTATATCTTCTTCTCATCCTAGTCCACCCGCATCATCAAGAACTTTTAAATCTAAATCATCATCACCTTCTAAATCCACATCATCAAAAGCATGATCTAAATCACCAACAAATTTTAAGTCATCATCACCTTCTGAACCCATATCCAATCCATTTCCAAAATCCACATTATCAAATCCACCTCCTGAGTCTACAATGTTTAAATTCACAACATCTAAAGAACTAGTTAAGGAAGATATTCCATCTACTTCATACGCTCTTTTGGATGAAGTATTACCAGACTTATCTTCAGTACTTGCAAATTTAGAAGAAGTTAATTTTGCTACCCAAGACTCCTTGGTGTTATCTAAGTTACCTCCATCTCCCCAAACCTTGGGCTTGCCAAAGAAGGGAAGCATTTGCCATATTGGGAGTTGTGCTTTTGTGTATGTAGGGTATGATTGGGGTAAAATTTTAGTTGTAAAAATTACAGTTGATCAAGATGGATTTGCTAAATGTTATTTTTCTGATGAATATATAAAATCAAAACCTATGATGTGTAATATGGGTTATAGAGGTAAAGGTTTAGGACCTCATGAAGATGGTATGAAAGAACCTTTAGAAGTTGAAGAGTGGCATGCCCGATGTGGTCTTGGTTATATTCCTACAAAAATAGAACCATTCCCATATGAAGATGATGACCACCTTATAACATATCAAGAATATATGGAACAAAAAGAACTTTTCAAAAAGATACATACTTGTAATATGTTAACTGTAGCTTATCCAGAAATGATTGCTTCTCCAGATGAATGTTTAGAAGGTGATATTTCTCATGACATATCTCTTGAGGAATTTTTAAGGAATAAATTCTTCTTTGATGGATCTATGCCATGTATAGCTAATATTGAAGCAATTACTCCTCAAGAAGAACTAGCCAAATGCACATTAGAAGAATTACAAGAAATGGGTGTTTCACCCGCACCACCCAACTTTGAAAGAGACTTAAACATTGTTGTAGGAGATACTTTAAAGGTTAATATTGGAACAAAAGAGAACCCTCGCTTAGTCAAAATTGGATCAAAATTAAGTGAAGAAAAACAAAAACTATATATTGAATTTCTCATAGAATATGCTGATGTGTTTGCTTGGACATACGTAGATATGCCAGGCTTAGATTCTTTTGTAGTTATGCACCATCTAGTAGTGCACCCTGATGCTAAACCCATAAAGCAAAAACTTAGAAAAATGCATCCTAAAGTAGCACTACTAGTCAAAAGTGAATTGGAAAAACTTTTGAATGTGATTTTTATACAAGCTATTGACTATGCTGAGTGGATATCAAATGTTGTTCCAGTAACTAAGAAAGAAGCTACTAAGATCAGAGTTTGTACTAATTTTAGGGACATAAATGTTGCATGCCCTAAGGATGATTTTCCTCTCCCTAATATGGATCAAATCATAGATTTCATAGCTAGGAGTGGGATGTTATCCCTTATGGATGGATTTTTAGGATACAACCAAATCAAAATAGCTCCTGAGGACCAACCTAAAACAACTTTTATTACCCCCTGGGGCACCTTTTGTTGGAAAGTAATGCCTTTTGGGTTAAATAATGCAGGAGCAACCTATCAAAGAGCTATGACATATATCTTTCATGATATGATGTATGATATTTTACATGATTATGTAGATGATATTATAGCTCGTTCAGAAAAAGAAGATGATCATATTAATGATTTAAGAAAAGTATTTGATAGACTAAGAGAATATCTGATACGATTAAATCCTGAAAAATGTGTATTCGGAGTTAAATCAGGAAAATTATTGGGGGTTATAGTTTCTATGCGAGGTATAGAAGTAGATCCTCTCAAAATTAAAGCTATCATGGATATGCCACCTCCTAAAAACATTTTAGAGTTAAGAAGTCTACAAGGAAAACTTCAATCTATTCGTTGTTTCATTGATAAATTGGTGGATAAAATAGGACATTTTCTTAAATTACTTAAGAAGAACATTCCCTTCAATTGGGATAAATAATTTCAAGAAGATTTTGAGAGTATTAAACACTATCTCCTTACTCCTCCAGTGCTTGTTCCTCCTAGACCAGATCATCCATTCATTTTATATATTTCTGCTTCGAAACTTGCACTAGGAGCTATGTTGGCTCAAATTGATGATGAAAAGAAAGAACGAGCCACATACTACATAAGTAGAACTTTAATAAGTTATGAAACTTGATATACTCCATTAGAAAAACATTGCTTAGCAATTGTGTTTTCTACGCAAAAATTGCGTCATTACATGCTTAGTCAGAAAACATATGTTATTGCTAAGTCTGATCCATTAAGGTACTTGATGAGTAGACCTTACTTGTCAGGACACACAACTAAGTGGGTTCTTGCTCTTAGTGAGTTTGAACTCACATTTATCGGCCAAAAATCTATTAAAGGCCAAGTTATAGCAGATCAATTAGCTATTGCACCTTTAGAATCTACTCATCCCATGAACATTGAATTTCCTGATGAGTGCCTTAATCTAGAAGAAGATCATTCCGAAACATGGTCTTTGTATTTTGATGGAGCTAGATGTATGAGTGGTGCAGGTGCTGGTATCATATTGAAATCTCCCCAAAAGCACCTTATACCTTTATCTTTTAAATTACAATTTGCTTGTACTAATAATACTGTAGAGTATGAGGCTCTAATCCTTGGATTACGAGCGACTTTAGCTTTAAAAATTAAGGTTTTGTTAGTTTTTGGAGATTCTTAGCTTGTGATAAATCAAATCAATGAATTTTATCAAACACGAGATGAGAAACTCCATCCCTATAAGGAGTATGTCCTTAAGCTTATATCATTGTTTGAGAAAGTAACTTTAGAAGCTATTCCTAGAACTAGCAACCGTGCTGTCGATGCTATGGCTGTGGTTGCTTCGTTGTTGCATTTAGAGTTGGATGATGAGTATGCTACCATCATTATTCACCAACTCCAAGAACCTACTTCCTCTAAGTCATGCTTAGAACCATTAGATGTGTTTTTGATTGATGAAATTACCCTAAAATCTTGGTATGCAGATATCTTTAATTTTCTCCAGAAAGGGACTTTCCCTGAAGGATTAGATAGAAACCAACGTAGGCTATTACGTAAGTGAGATGTTCGCTTTGTAATTGTTGGTAATACCTTATATAGAAGATATTTTGAAGGTATCTTATTAAGATGTCTCAACATAGAAGAGTCTAAAAAAGCCTTAAGTGAAGCTCATGATGGGTCCTGTGGAGGACACTTTAGTGGAAGTGCCATTGCTAAAAAGCTCCTTAGAATGGGATATTTTTGGCCTTCCATGGAGAAAGATGCTAATGATTATGTGCGTCATTGTGATAAGTGTCAAAAGCATGCTGACCTTATCCATGCTCCTGCTCAAGAACTTCAAGCCATATCCTCCCCTTGGCCCTTCTCTAAATGGGGTTTAGATATTATTGGTAAAATCAATCCTATATCATCTGATGGTCATAAATTCATAATAATAACAACAGAATATTTTACAAAGTGGGTTGAAGCTATGCCTTTAGCTTCTTGCACAGGAGTTCAAGTTTCTAAATTTATTTTTAATCAAATCATTTGTAGATTTGGAATTCCATCTAATCTCATCTCTGATAATGGAACATGTTTTAAGAACAAAGATGTTAAGAAATTATGCCAAAAATATAAAATCCAACATAGATGGTCCACTCCTTATTATCCACAAGGTAATGGCCAAGCTGAAGCATCCAATAAAACCTTAATAAAAATCCTAAAAATATTAGTTAATAAATCTGGTTGTGATTGGCATATTCAATTATATCCTGCTTTGTGGGCTTATCGAACTAGCATTCGTACTCCTACAGGTGCTTCACCTTTTGTCTTGGTTTATGGTGTCGAAGCCATTTTTCCATTTGAATTAGAAGTTCCTTCTTTAGATCTTCTACTTCAAGATGTTGAAGTAGGAGATGAATATTGTGCTGGAAAATTTAGTCAGTTGGAACTTCTAGATGAAAAGTGCATTCATGCTTTAGAGCATCTTCGTGCCTATCAAGAAAAACTTAAAATATCATATGCAAAGAAAGTTCATAATCGATCCTTTGAAGTTGGAGATTTAGTCTTAAAAGAAAATAAAAAAAAATTCAATGCCATCAAAGATCTAAAAGGAAAATTTCAACCTAATTGGCTTGGGCCATATGTCATCACTACTAAATTTGGATCAGGTGCATATATATTGGCTTCCTTGGATGGGAAATATCTCAAGGAACCCATGAATATCATGCATTTGAAGAGATATTATGCATAAAATCAAAAAATTCTATATCTGTACATAATTGTAAATAAAATTTCTTCATCATTTGTAACCCTCATATTATCAAAATAACAAAAAAATTAAAAAATATGAAAATTTCCAAAATATTTCAAAATGTTCTTGCATCAATGTGTGTTGTTTTCCAAAAATCAAGTTATATTTTATTTTATTTCAGATAAAAATCAAAATTTATCTTGAACCATGCACTTAATTTACATCTTTCATAAATTTGATTTGCTCGTTTTGATTATAAATCTCTCTTGTATTGAAAAGCACCATTACTTCATTAAATAAATTTTGAGTTTTGGGACAATGATCTTGCTACTTCTTGAACCAAGAACACTTTCTCACATCTTAAAAATGATTTGTTGTAAAATTCAAAATTAGATACTACATAGTAGTCTTAGTTCCATAAGTGAAAAGTTTCCCTTGCTATCCTATTATGCGCATGGTCTAGAATATTGGGAATTGGCAAAAGGACAAGCTCCCTCCCTACCCGAATAAAATCCCTTGCCCTACGTCTAATCTGGGCAAGTATCCCCAAAAGAAAAGAAAAGAAAAAAAAAGAAAAAAAAGAAAAAAAAAAAAAAAAGAAAAAGAAAAAAAAAAAAAAAAAAAGCAAAAAAAAAGAAAAAGAAAAGAAGAAAAGCAAAAGCAATAAAATCCCCTTGTTCAAAAATAGACAAGAAATCCCTATTCCAAAAATTTGAAGAAAAGAAGGGGGTAGTGAGCTTGAATCCCTAGAATTCCTCAATTATTTGAAAATCATGAGGTAAGCCCCATAATAGGTGGTTTGTGCCCAACCCGCTTGACCTTGGGTAATTCCTTCTCACGTGGTGACATGTCTGTCACATTAGTGACCTTATTTTGTATAGACCAATGTCCGCTTGTGGATTAGCTAGCTTATGGTAACTTGACTTACATAGTAGTTCTGTACACTGGCATGCACAAAATCATGGTTAATGAACATTTCACTTGCACACACATTGGTTCATAAAAGTTTCTTGTATCATTACCTTACTCAAAATTGGTAAATCAATTTCACAAGCACACACATTTGATCCTTGAGAGATTTTGTATCATTATGTCAAATCAAAATATATAATGAACCCACCCATCACACACTGGTTCTTGATAAATCTGATTTTGTCTTAGAAATAAGTTAAAATATTTCTTTGAAATTTGTTAGACAACTTTTTATTTCTTTCATAAAACAATTTCAAAAATAAACTCATAATCCTAAAATCACCTATCATATTACATCTTGACTTCACGATGATGGTATAATTCCTAGTAATTGTTTTCTCAAATTTCCCACTAGGAATTCTATGCCTAGCGCAAGTCATATTTATTATTTATTCATGTTTCAAAATTATTTCATATACCACAATGATTTGTCATACAAATAAGTTCATATCATCATACATTGCATTTTGACTTCGCGATGATGGTATGATTCCTAGAAATTATTTGTCTCAAAATTTCCACACTAGGAATTCCATGCCTAGCGCAAGTCTTACTTCTCAATTTTTAGGTCTAAAAATATTTCATATTTATTACTATTATTAAACCTATGTGATACGATGGTTTGCTTCATATTAATTGAATTTTAAAAGAACAAATAATTTCATATTATCATGCATTACACTTTGACTTCGCGATGATGGTATAATTCTTAGTAACTATTTTCTTAAAATTCCCACTAGGAATTCTATGCCTAGCGCAAGTCATCCTCCTCAAATTTTCATGCTTAATCACAACCAATAAACCTCATTAAAATATTCTTTAAAAATCAAAATTTTCCCACAAACAAAATCAAACATTTTTCTATCTAAGCCTCAAGATTATACTTGAGCACCACAAAAACAATCCTAATTTTTAGCAATATAAAATTCCTCACAACAGGATCCACTTCGTGACCTAGCGAGCACAGATCTCCAACAACGGTCACATAACAACACAACATCCTTCGAGGAATATTGCTAATCCATTTATTCCATCATACTACAAAACATCTTCTTCAAAAACATATTTACACAAATCAAATTTCATTTTAAGCATGATTAAAAATATTTAAATCAACAACATGATTCTAAGAAATTTAAGCATCATAAACAATTTTCAATTGAATATAATCAAATCATACAAAATCACATAAGAAAAAGAAGATCATTATATATATATCAAACATCCATGTACAAAATAAGGTTAGACTGGTATGCCACAAATCCTCAAAAATTGGCATACTCAGTCAATAGATATATACAAAATATCTAAGATCACCCCCTAGATCCCCTAGAACTTTGGGCATCATCGACTTCACCAGGGGTGGCGGTGCTCAGAATCCTCCTGCTCTGGTGGTAGTAGTTGTCCTGGTAGCCGAGCATGACCTCGAGCGACTTGACAAAGATGAAGGCTCATACATCACAGGCAGTGGTTGTCTCTGTCCCTTAGGAACTACTATAAAGTATAGGGCCTGGTAGAAAGCTGCCCATCCAATAGCCCTAGACAACTCCTCCCCTGAACCACCCCTAGCCTGTGAGGATGAAGGGGCTGGAACTGCAACTCCCTGAGTCCCAACACCCTGCCTCGCCTATGCCCTAGCCTATTCTAACGCTGCCTCTAGAGTCTCGATCTTAGTCTTCTGGGTGGCATTCTCTGCCCTCAACCTAGTGACCTCTACCTCGAGGTCCCCTATCCTACTGCTCTCCCCTACCTCTAGGATCCTCTTGCCCTTCTCGGGTGAGTCAGGTCTCTCCTCTTGCTGAGGAGACACTCCTCTCTCCTATTGGGTGATGCTCTCCTCTCCTCCTGATGGCCTCTCCTAGGTCGGTCCGATATCCTATGAGGTTTATGGCCACCTCTAGTGTGAGGCATTCCTCCTCTAGAGGGTACCTGTATCCTCTACCATCATTGACTAACTAGATTATCCACTTTCTCTAGAGCACTCCATAGACGAGTCAATATCGATGGGAAAATCCCAACATACCACTAAGGGTACCTATCTATCATAATAGCATAATCCCTATCTATTGACTACATAGGCTTATCATCTGGTGTTGGATCCAAAAATATAGACATACTTAGTGCACCACTAATGGTAATGTGGTCCCGAGTCACCCGAGGATAGGAAATATCTCCCCACGTAGGGATATCCTGTTGTAGCCCAAACTGTCATTGCACCCGATCAAAATGGTGCAACTCTACCTCTCCTTGACCCATCCATAGCCAGATGGTCTGCCTGATGTGGGCCAACTCAAAAGCATCCTCATCCCACCCTGGTAGACCCCTCCAAGGTCTCCATGTGATATCCTATGGCCACAACTCATCTATGAGTCGCCTCACTACATCGAGACCAACTCGTCCCCTATGCCCTCTCAATAGTGGCCAATAGAAAATCCTAGGTCTATCATCCTCTACCCTAGGTTGACCATCTATGGATTGAATCAGAGGAAGTCCTATAGGCCATCGGATAGCAATGTGCTCCCAACACCACACCTATAGGAATGAGGTCAAAATGAGTCCCTTTTTGCCCTTTTAGACTACCCGATGTAGGAATTGGTATAATCTACAAAGAAAGAAAGGTCCCCAAGCAAAGCGCACCTCCTAGTCGCACATATCACACACCACCTCTACCAAAGTCCAAGGCAAGTCCTGTCCACTGAGATGGCTCAATAGTAAGCCACCCATAATGCCACTCAATAGAACTGTCAGTCTGGAGATGCCCTCTAACTCCCCCAGTCTATCAATAACAACTCCACCCTGCTTCAACAAGAAGCTAGGGTCTCCTATCAACCTCCTCAATGCCTAGCCTTGATTTCTAGATGTAGTGATGTGGACACCCCTCAATGGTATCCATAGGATCCTCCAGACATCCTCTAGCGTGGGTGCCATCTCCCCTATAGGCAGTCTAAAGTAGGACGACTCTGGATACCATCTCTCTACTAGAGTCGTCAATACCCTCATATCTATTGGGATATGTGGCATCTCCGCCATGTGTCGTAATCCCACAACCTCTAAGCAGTTTCTCTCATCCTCCGTGAGAGCACCCAAATATTTCTACGTAGAATGTCTCCACTCCTGGTTCTTTAATTTTTCCATATGTTAATAAAAATAAAGCAATAAAATTTTTGTCAGTAAATCATATCAAAAATCAAAAAATCGTATCAAAAATTTCAAAATTGTATCAACAATTTCAAAATCGAATGTCAAAATCATAGCATTTTTATGATATCATATCGATACGATATCAACCTATTGTATCGATTTCGGTTGATATCATACCATACGATTTCGGTTGATATCGTACCATATGATATCGTGAAATCGATTAAATTTTGCAAAATCGATACGATTTTGTGAAATCGATTCAATTTTGCAAAATCGATACGATTTTGTGAAATTGCTACAATTTTGTATTTAGGGTTGCACACGACATCTGTGCCCTAAAAATTACAAATTTAATTATTCAACTTAAAACAGGAAAAATCTAAGCTAAGGAAGTCAGAAATCCATACCCGGAGTGACCCATCACCAACTCGAACCAAATTAGCATGATGTGAAGTGTCTGCCATGTTTTTCTCTAGAGCTCCAAATAGGTAAAAGGTAAAAATGCAAATGAATTAGTTTTACTTTTTATTTTTCTTATTTATTCATTTTACCCTTCATTTTTGAATTTTTACCCAAACATCAAAATTTGGTGTAAAAATTCGAAGGGGGTATCATATATATTACACCTTAAAACAACTTGCATTAAAACTTGAAATCATCAACAAAATTTGCAATAAATTTTTGCTTTCTCAAAAAGTGTGCCATACTTTTCTTTAACGCATTTTCTTTTGAAATTGTGCTAAAGAGGGGGAAAAATGTAGCACCCTAAAAATGACTCATTATAATTTGCACTAAAGACAAACAACCTATAAAAATGAGCTTCTAGCTGATTGCCTCAATTTTTGTGCCCCCTAGCGAAATCGAGCAATCGAGATGATCTTGGATCGTATGATATGATCTTGAATCGTATGATACGATCCTTGATCGTATGCATACGATTTTGCTCAAAATTGAAAGGCTTAACTCAGCAAGGTGAAAAATTTTGTTTTAACATTTTTTATCTCTATCTATGCAACCATACGATGGTTGTGGGATCGGATTCATCTGATTATGCCCAGATTGGAAGGAGTTATAACCAAATTATTCCTAGCCCATTTTGGTTGATTGAATCATCCTATTTAATCATACACTCCTCCTCTCTGATCCCTCCTTGTGCAAGTGGTATTCTAACCTCATTTTTGCATTTGAAATCATAGTGTTTTTGCATTAGTCCTAGGCATTTTTATGTTTCATGCAGGATCAGAAGGTTACGATTGAAAATCGGATGATACAATTTTGCATCGAAGGCATACGATTTTGCATAGATAGTATGATTTTGCTTTGAGATCACTTGGGGGTAATTTTTGATACTGGTTTGCATTTTCTAAGATTCATTCTTCATATTTAGCATCATTTGATCATTTCCATTTGCATAGGATATTAAATTTAATTATTTATATCCTTGGAGTTCACCAAATCTACATATAATTGCATATTTCACATAACTTCGATGTATGCATATGTTAATCTCTATTCTTGTAACATGCAATAGCCGACATATAACTCTATTCATGCTTAGAAATATCATTTGCATCCTATGTTATCTATATTTTACATTTTATCCCTGAAGTTGCAGGTTTCTATCAAAATCGGATCATCCGATCTCCAATCGGACTATACGATATTGAATTGTATTCATACGATTTTGCTTTTCTCGTACGATTTTTCTCTATTGCATACTATCTGGACTACAATAAAAAATTAGAACCTCCATCAAAATTTTGGATATAGATAAGTATTTTTTTATCACTTTTCAAGCATTGCATTATCCATTAGGATTTTATTTTCTATTTTTTGCTATCTACATGTGAATCAAAATTGCTTATAGGTTAGTGTAATTGCATATTGGCCAAAATTTAGGTGTATGCGAGATTTGATAAAAGAAGCACATTAAAACAAATCCCAAAACCTAGGTATAGAAACTACCATAAAATGTTTCTTGGTGAACCCTAAATAATTCGTCAAAAAATCACCATAAGAAGGTACAATTAAGTGCCTCTCTTTGAGGTGTAGATCTATTATTCCCCCACTCCCCTTTGAGGCGTGGATCCATCTGCCTAGAGGAAAGGAGTGCATGAATTTTAGACCTACACAGATTATAGAGGACAACAATCTTTAGTGGATAGAGGTCCATTAGCTAGGGCAGTGAAGATAGGTCTTTTTAGTGAGGGCAAGAGTCTTCAATGGATAGATATCCATAAGCCAATGTAGTGGAGGTAGCAATTCTTTTAGAATATCACCAACCTGAGTAAAGGAGAAGTTATCTTGTGTATAGATATCCATGAACTTAATTAGGGGATTAGTGTCTCCTTTGTATATAGGTCCATAAACATTGTAATAGGGAAGGATTTCGAAAGATATTTGTTGAGAAAATATTAGTGAAATATTTTCTCCATAGAGTAGCCCACATTGGGTGAACCACATTAAATAGGTGTCTTTATTATGTGTGGTGATTTTGTGCATTGATTTGATTACTGCTATTGATATTGTTATTGAAACATTGCCATTAAATGTTTCTTGGTGAACCTGAAATAATTCGTCAAAAACTCACCTTGAGAAGGTACAATTAAATGCCTCTCTTTGAGGTGTAGATCTATCACTTCCCCACTCCCTTTGAGACATGGATCCATATTCCTGGAGGAAAGGAGTGCATGAATTTTAGAGCTACACAGATTATAGAGGACAACAATATTTAGTGGATAGAGGTCCATTAGCTAGGGCAGTGAAGATAGGTCTTTTTAGTGAGGGCAAGAGTCTTCAACGGATAGAGATCCATAAGCCAATGTAGTGGAGGTAGCAATTCTTTTAGAATATCACCAACCTGAGTAAAGGAGGAGTTATCTTGTGGATAGAGATCCATGAACTTAATTAGGGGATTAGTGTCTCCTTTGTATATAGGTCCATAAACATTGTAATAGGGAAGGATTTCGAAAGATATTTGTTGAGAAAATATTAGTGAAATATTTTCTCCATGGAGTAGCCCACATTGGGTGAACCACATTAAATAGGTGTCTTTATTATGTGTGGTGATTTTGTGCATTGATTTTATTACTGCTATTGATATTGTTATTGAAACATTGCCATTAAATGTTTCTTGGTGAACCTTAAATAATTCGTTAAAAACTCACCTTGAGAAGGTACAATTAAATGCCTTTCTTTGAGGTGTAGATCTATCACTTCCCCACTCCCTTTGAGACGTGGATCCATATGCCTGGAGGAAAGGAGTGCATGAATTTTAGAGCTACACAGATTATAGAGGACAACAATATTTAGTGGATAGAGGTCCATTAGCTAGGGCAGTGAAGATAGGTCTTTTTAGTGAGGGCAAGAGTCTTCAATGGATAGAGATCCATAATCCAATGTAGTGGAGGTAGCAATTCTTTTAGAATATCACCAACCTGAGTAAAGGAGAAGTTATCTTGTGGATAGAGATCCATGAACTTAATTAGGGTATTAGTGTCTCCTTTGTATATAGGTCCATAAACATTGTAATAGGGAAGGATTTTGAAAGATATTTGTTGAGAAAATATTAGTGAAATATTTTCTCCATGGAGTAGCCCACATTGGGTGAACCACATTAAATAGGTGTCTTTATTATGTGTGGTGATTTTGTGCATTGATTTGATTATTGCTATTGATATTGTTATTGAAACATTGCCATTAAATTTTTCTTGGTGAACCTTAAATAATTCGTCAAAAACTTACCTTGAGAAGGTACAATTAAATGCCTCTCTTTGAGGTGTAGATCTATCACTTCCCCACTCCATTTGAGACGTGGATCCATATGCCTGGAGGAAACGAGTGCATGAATTTTAGAGCTACATAGATTATAGAGGACAATAATATTTAGTGGATAGAGGTCCATTAGCTAGGGAAGTGAAGATAGGTATTTTTAGTGAGGGCAAGAGTCTTCAATGGATAGAGATCCATAAGCCAATGTAGTGGAGGTAGCAATTCTTTTAGAATATCACCAACCTGAGTAAAGGAGGAGTTATCTTGTGGATAGAGATCCATGAACTTAATTAGGGTATTAGTGTCTCCTTTGTATATAGGTCCATAAACATTGTAATAGGGAAGGATTTCGAAAGATATTTTTTGAGAAAATATTAGTGAAATATTTTCTCCATAGAGTAGCCCACATTGGGTGAACCACATTAAATAGGTGTATTTATTATGTGTGGTGATTTTGTGCATTGATTTGATTACTGCTATTGATATTGTTATTGAAACTTTGCCATTAAATGTTTCTTGGTGAACCTTAAATAATTCGTCAAAAACTCACCTTGAGAAGGTACAATTAAATGCCTCTCTTTGAGGTGTAGATCTATCACTTCCCCACTCCCTTTGAGACGTGGATCCATATGCCTGGAGGAAAGGGGTGCATGAATTTTAGAGCTACGCAGATTATAGAGGACAAAAATATTTAGTGGATAGAGGTCCATTAGCTAGGGCAGTGAAGATAGGTCGTTTTAGTGAAAGCAAGAGTCTTCAATGGATAGAGATCCATAAGCCAATGTAGTGGAGGTAGCAATTCTTTTAGAATATCACCAACCTGAGTAAAGGAGGAGTTATCTTGTGGATAGAGATCCATGAAATTAATTAGGGGATTAGTGTCTCCTTTGTATATAGGTCCATAAACATTGTAATAGGGAAGGATTTTGAAAGATATTTGTTGAGAAAATATTAGTGAAATATTTTCTCCATGGAGTAGCCCACATTGGGTGAACCACATTAAATAGGTGTCTTTATTATGTGTGGTGATTTTGTGCATTGATTTTATTACTGCTATTGATATTGTTATTGATACATTGCATAATACTGATTGAGAAAAAAAAAGTAAAAATTGATCTTATATTGTTTCGCCCCTCAGTATAAGCTTGTGTTCTTCAATTGGTATCAAAGCGGGTTCCTTCAAAAGAGTTTAATATCTTGAAGTAAAATATTAAAATAACATATATGGATTCTTGAAGTGGATCCTCAAGAAATTTAGCACCATTGTTCGATGGGAACAATTATACACTATGGAGCACAAGGATGAAGTTTCATCTAATGGCACTTGGAAATGAAGTATGGGAAGTAGTTGAAAATGGACAAACACCACCAAAAACACCACCTACAAAAAAAAAAGGTAAGCTTATACATCATTATAATTCAAGAGCAATGAATGCAATTCAAAATGGCTTATGTGAAATAGAGTTTATAAATATTATGCATTAGAAATCAGCAAAGGATATGTGGGATAAGTTGCAAGGCATATATGAAGAAGATAAAAAGGTCAAAAGGGTAAATTTGTAAAATTTCAAGAGAGCATTTGAAGACCTAAAAATTAAGGATGAGGAAAATATTGTGGGATATCTACTTCATGTGGATGAGGTTGTTAGCTCCATGCAAGAACTTGGGCTTGAATTTTTAGAACCTGATGTGTGTGATAAGATTCTAAGGTCACTCCCAAAAAGGTTTAGTGAAAATATTTCAACTATAAAAGAGTCAAAATATATTGATCATTTGAAAAGAGATGAATTACATGGCATTCTCACATCATTTGAGATCAGAATTAAAGGAACTTATTCACGAAAAAGAAGTAGCATTTAAAGCTACTAAAAAGACAAAGGGCAAGAAGTCAAATTCAATAAATGAGTCATCCAATGATGAAGAAGCAAATTATGGTAGAAGGAACAAGGATATAAGAAGATTTAAAGATGCAAAATCAGTTAGATTTTTAAATTGTGGAAAGTATGGTCACTATGCAACTAATTTTCAAGAAGCTAGAAATAAGAATGATGAAGAAAAACAAGATCATAAAAATAGGAAATAAAAAAATATAGGTACCAAAATAAAGGTAAGGATGGACAAGGAAAACAAGAAAATAATTTCTTTCAAATATAAAATAAGAGTTACTATGCAGACAAGGAAAGTAAGTACTCAAGTGATAGTGAAGTTCCTCAGATAATGATAAAGATGAAGTTCTATTTTTGACAAAATAAAAGGAAATGGTTAGGAAAATATCACCAACAATCCTAAAATGTTTTAGATGTGGTAAATTTGGTCATATTGAAGATAGTTTTACAAAGAATTTTCATTTTTAGTGATGATGAATATGAAGATACACTTGAAGGACCAAAATATAATATTCTAATATCAGTAAAATAAGAAGGAGGTGGTACAAGTTAGAAAAGAATGCAGATATTTTCAAAGGCAAAATAATAGAGGAAGAATAAAAAATAGGAGTTGATCTTGAAGGTGAACTTATTCATGCTCTTGATGCATTAAAGAAGGTAAGAAAACAAAACTCCAAACTTAAGATTTAGTTTTAGGAATGTGATGAAGAGAGACGAAAGCTTATAGAGGATCTAAACAAGTCAATGGCTAAGACAAGAAATTTCAAAGATAAGTTAGAAGCAAAGGCCTTAGAATGTGAAAGGTTAGAACATGAAGTGGCTCTACTAAGGGAATAAATAAAAGACTCTAAGGATAGGTTATACAATTTTAGAAAGAGCTCAAAGATCATAGATAAGATTATTAAGATACAAAGATGATCAAAAAACAAAATAGGTCTTGGTTTTGAATAGGTACAAAATAAATAAGGTAAGAATTCAACCTCAAAATTTGAAGAAGAAGAAGCTTCAAAAGAAGAGAGTGTAAGAGAGAGTGAGACTTCCAAGGATGAGTTGGACAATAAAAATTTCAAAAAGGAAAGGAAAAATGCACAAAATAGGAATAGATGGAACAAGAACCAACATAGGGTAAAAGAGACTAAAAGACCCATGGGGAAAAGTAATTTTAATGGATGATGCTTCTCATATCATAGGTTTAGGCACAAAGCCTCTTAGAGTAGGACACATGAAGGACAATAATATGGGAACTTTATAAGTAGAGAGTTATTTCAAGGGTATTTCTACTCTTGTAATTAGTTTGCTCACAAGGCAGTGTATTGTAGGGTTCATTATAGGAATAGATATGGCTTCACCAGGATAAATACCAAGACATTTACACCTCAAAGGAATAACAACATCAAGTGTTATAAGTGCAATAGTGATGGACATACAACAAAGTGGTATAGAGCAGAAATTATAGAGAAAAGCAAGAAAAGAAATGGTCAAAGGAATCATAAGGATCAGATAAGGTGGAAAGTTGAAAAAGGTAAATATCAGTGCTTGCTAGGAGTACAAATACTCTTACCCCAGAATTAACCATATTAAAAGGAGGTGGGGGATGATCTAAGCTAAGAGTTTCATTCTTAGCCTTGAGCCCCAAATGTGACCCTTTGCCATTTATGTCAAAGGGGGAGAGATTTGAGAAAGGGGGAGAGATTTGATATAAGGGGAGAGCATTGAGTCAGGAGGAACAGTTTTCCAGGGGGATTAGAATAGAAAAAGGTTAATAAAATGGTAAAAGGTAATTGGGTTACCATCAATGACAAAGGGGGATATTATTCAACATTTTTAGTAGTTGAGTTGTCATTGATGTCAAGAGTTAGTTTTAGTGAGCTGTACAATAAGAAATGATTCCATAATCAATGCAAAAGGAAAGTCCACTTCCAATTGGTCAGATCCAGTTATAGGCAGATGAGGTTCAAAGACCAATGAAGAGGCCCAAGCAAAATAATAATATAATATTTTATTATAATATTAAAAGGAGAGATTTAAATTAATTATAAATTAATTTAAATAATTTCATTATAAATTAATTTATTAATTAATTTAATTAACTCCTAAAGTTATTTAGTTAATTATAAATTAATTATAGTTTAATTATAAAATTAATTTATATTAATTAAATAACCCTAAGGTTGGGTTATTAAGGTTAATTATTAATTCAAATTTGAAATTCGAATATAGAATTGATGTTCCTAAGGCATTGGCCTTCATGTATAAAAGGGGGGCAAGAACCTTTGTTTTAAGTTGAATGCAATCATCGATTAATAAAGCTCCTGATATTTGTGCACAAGGAAGAGACAAAGGATTTCATGCTTTTGAAAGAATTCAGCGGCATAAGATAAAAAAATAGGAGTGAGGCTCCTTTCTCTCTGCATAGTACTATGCAGTGCAATTGGCAACAGTGGGTGGCGCTAAGACATTCGATAGGTGAGGAGAATAGGGTTTGAAGCCCACTAAGTTGTCTTTGCAAGGGAAGAGGGTGTTTGTTTTGCACCACACCGATTGGAAAAGGATAATGGAAGGCTTGTGACTTCCCTTTTGTGTGGAGGCTTGTAGCCCACGTGGTGGGCTAGCACCTCGATAAGGTGCTCGGTTTTGAGTGGTCTCGCATTCAAAACCCATATAGGCCTTTTGCTTGAGATAAAAGGTATGCGCTAATGTTTGCCAAGGTTGCATGAAATATTTTGGATTTGCTAAGGTTGGATGAAAAATAAATAATTTTTGAGGTTTATAAAGTTTGTTTTAAAATTGGTTATTGAGTATTTGAGGGATATAAAATGGCAGATAGTATTATTTTTTAGGGTTCAATTTTTTGAGGTTGTTAATTAAATATTGGAGATTATAAGGTGAAATTGAGTAATTATTTTTATGTATGTTTTGATGATTGTTAATTTCAAAGGAGTAATAAGGTATATTTGAGTGCTATTATTTTTCTATTGAGAATTATTTTTTAGGATTATTTATTTCATCTAACCGTTGAATTTGTCAAAGAGATTGAGTGTGAGGGAGACAAGTTTTGAGGTGCACTCTTCATCAAGAAAAAAGGTATGGGCATATTATTCTTTGGTTGAGGTGTTTGACTAATTGAGGTTTTCTGAAACAAGGTGGAGTGAAAATGATTGTTTTGATGAACATTGTTGAGTGTGGTTTTGAGATATCCAATATTGATTTATGAGGGTTTTCCTAGAATAAAGGTTGAGGATAAAATCTTTTTTTATAAGCATTGTTGAGCAAGATTATTGAGAATGCTTGAGTGAGAACTTGTGAACTATCTTGAACTAGGGTTTAGACAAATATCATGAGTATCATTTTTATGTGAGATTTTTTGATAAGCATTGTTGGAAATAATTGAGTGAGTTGTTCATATGCTTGGACTAGGGTTTGTAAGCAATGAGTGTTTATTTTAGTGATTTATTGAGTGGAGTTGATTAAGCCTAGTCAAATGCAAGTGTTGAAGTGATAGTTCAAGTTCTATAAAATAAATTGTTCTATATTCTAAATTGATTTGAGAAAGAGATTGAGAGTGATTGAGTGTGAAACATATTGAGTCTCTAAAAATTCTCTATATGTTTCTATGGTAAAAAGAAAAATAGAAAGAAAGATATTGAACATTATTGTCAGTGTGAAACATATTGAGTCTCTAAAAATTCTCTATATGTTTTTATGAGATTGGACAAGTTCTAGTGAGGACTTGTTGAGCATATTTGAGATAAGTCTTTGAGAAGACTTGTGGACAAATTGGTGTGAGCTTTTGTGGAAGCTTACAATATAGATTTGAAGACAAACATTAATAATAGATTGGACAAGTTATAGAGAGGACTTGTGGATAGATTAGTGTGAGATTTTGTGGAAGCTTACAAGGCATATTTGAGGTAAGTCTTTGAGAAGACTTGTGAGTAGAGTTGATTGATTGATTTGTTTATACCTTAGGTTAAGGTTTGGGGTAGATCTAGCAGATTTGATTTGTTATTGAGTAAAGCTTTGTGTTAAGGCTTGAGAAAATATTTGAGGATAGAGTTTGGTGCAAATTTGAGTATAGATTTTTGTTAGACTAGAGATAGATATTGAGTATATTTATGCTAGATCAAAGGATTATGTTTAGTTCAAATATGAGATAGTGATTGAGAATATTTGTCCTAGACTGAAAAAATATGTTTAGTGTAGATAAAATATAGACATTGAGAAAATTTGTTCTAGACCGAAGGACCATATTTAATGCATATTTAAGATAGATCTAAGAGCAAGCTTTGGAGGTGATAGAGTATAGAGGACAACAGTCTCTAGTGGATAGAGGTCCATTAGCCAATGTAATGAAGACAAGTATTTTGAGTGAGGTCAAGAGTCTTCAGTGGATAGAGATCCATAAGCCAGTGCAGTGGAGGCAATAGTTCTTCTATAATATCACTAGCTAGAGAAAAGGAGGAGTTCTCTTGTGGATAGAGATCCATGAACTTGATTATGGGACTGGTGTCTCCTTTGGAGAGAGGTCCATAAAATTTATAATAGGTAAGTATTCCCAAAGATATTTATTGAGAAAATATTAGTGTTATATTCTCTTTGTGGAGTAGCCCATATTGGGTGAACCACATTAAATTGGTGTCTTATTGTGTGTGGTGATTTGTGCATTGATTTTATTACTGCTATTTATATTGCTATTGATACATTATATAATATTTATTGGTAAATAAAAAGTAAAAAGTGATATTATACTGTTCACCTGCCTCTCAGTATAAGCTTGTGTTTTCATTGAAGAGCTTAAACCTCTCAATATCCTTCATATTAAGGTATTCCATACATAATAATTCAAAAACTTAAAAATATGGAAAATTTCAAAATCCATAAAAATCTAAAAAAGCAATAAAATATTTAATTATTCAAAAACATTTGCATCATGTGTTTCATTTTGCACATGCACTCATTTAATTGCATTGCATTAGGAATTTACATCCACCACACATGCATTAGGATAGGTTGTGTTTATAATATTACAAACAACACCTTGTTTGTATTTCAATCATGCATCTATGAATTATCATTATCCATCACCCTTGTGTGTAATTATGTTTCTCAACACAACCCTTCCTATTTCTACAAAGAATACTAGGGTTTTCTAGTCATTTAGCCATACCTAGTGGTCTTCTTAGATTTAGTAGAAAGCTTGCTTTGATTTTGTAGATGAGGTCTAGTTTTGATATCACTTAGCATATCATAATCCCATCACTAATAAACACATTAACAATCCTAATTAGGGTAAGAAATGATGAACACTACAAAGTGGTCTGGGTAACCTTAAGAGAAAGGTTTTATTACTATCTCAGTTGTGAGGTGCAATGGTATAGGGTGTTGGTCATTGGAAAAAGGACAAGTTCCCCTCTACCCAAAAATCCCTTGCTTACAAAAGGAGAAAAAATCCTAAAATCAAATCAATTCTCTTGCTCAAAAAAAAAAAAAACAAAATACAAATCCTAATAAATTGAATAAAAGAAGGGGGTGAAGAGCTTGAATCTCTAGAATGATAAATACTCGAAAGCTATAGAGTGATCCCCAATACAAAAATGGGTTGAATGAATCTTGCTTGAAATTGGGGAAGGTCTAAGAAATTTACAAATAAGCTAGCTTTAGGTGGCCAATATCGCCTAGTGGTCTAGTTTAACTAAGTCCAAATCTAGGATCAGGTAGACATTGGAGGATCTCCAATACAACAATGGGCTGAATGAATCCTACTTGGAATTAAGGTATGCTTATGCCTTATCTAGTATATTCATTTGCACACACATGTATTATGAATAGCTTGGTATTTCATAGTGAAAGCTTTATTTTTCAGAAGTCTAGTATAGTCATTATACAACTTTTTATGAATTAGCTAGGGTGTTCGAGTCTCATGGAAAACCTCAAAAAATTCCAAATAGCAACAACTCATTTCAATCAATAAATTATCAACGCATTTTTATAATATTTTTTTGTAAAAAGATGTTCATAACATAGGTTAGATACTGGATGGATATCAATAATGATATTTAGATGGCCACTGACTATGTTGTGCATATCTTTTAACTTACAAAAGCTTATGAATAGAAATAATACATCATTTCATCTCACATATGGATGTCTAATTTATTAAAGCTTATGATAAGATATATCAATTACATTCATGACTATTATACATTTTTTAATGTCATCCATTATATTGTTAACTTATATTGCATTCATTCCTTATATTTTAAGTGATTAAAGCATACAGGTTCATTTACATTAGATTACATCATGTAAATAATGCACCCCATAATCATATCATAAATTAAATGCATACAAGTAAATAAAATTAAACATGCATTTAACATATAATATTGCATCCATGTGCATACATCATAGTAGTCCATCTACATATTTAGATCACAGTATCTAGTTATACATCCATCATCTAGCTAGTGCATGTCATCCATACATCACATCATATAGCATTAAATAAACATAACATATAAGCATTGCATCCATATGCATCACATAAACATAAAAAAAATAAATGTACACATATAATGAGTCATAAATAAATGTCATATCATATATATGTGTGTCTCAAAAAAATACATAGGAGTTTCAAAATGCCTGTAGGCTACAAATGTGTAGGTCCTCATACCTTACACTCAAAAATGATACAATATACCCAATGCATAATCATGACTAGCCTACAACCCTTGACGGTGAGGCTCCTCCATCATCTCCACCCTCTCGATGAGTTTTCTTGGAGCTAGTATAGGTGGACCTCCCAAACCTATGAGTCCTATGGCTGGGATGAGCTGAGGACTACCCTATCTCCCATGTCTGATTCCCTTGAGTCCCTTTAGTCCCTAGATATTTGGATCTCTCTGGAGTTATTTCATCATGGAGTATGACATATCCCTCTTGGAGAGTGATGTGGTCTATGTTTGAAGCTCACTCCCTAACATATCTCTGAACTAGAGCCTACAACCTCCTAATATCTATAGCTAGATTCAAAACCTATGGGTCATTGTATAATTGGAGAAGCTTATGGAGTAAAGGTCTCACCTCATATAATCCTCATCATATACGTCTCTTGAGTCCTAAAATCCAATCGATACTATAGAATATTATGCTTAAGCATCATATTCTCTAGAGCTATAATTACATTATCAATCTATGCTAGGTGGATATTTTTCTCCTCCTTGTATCTCCACCACTAAGCATATCCCTTTGCAAGTTGATCCTAATCTACCCTGAGCTATGCTTGTAGAGTGGCAATGGAGGTGTCTCTCTATAATATTTGCATCTAAAAGGTCCTCATCTAGGACTGCAAACTAAACATCTAGGCTCTAAGCTATGATGCCTCATCATCTAGATCCTCCTCACCTTTCTCCTTAGCCTAGGGCTCATCCTCTAGGTCTTCACCCTCACCCCATACACCCTCTCTTTATTGGAAAACTCATCACCCATAAGGATATCCTGCCTCATATACCTCTGCTCCTGTTGCTCCATATTCATATTTTCCTAGTGGGTCCCCACCTTCCCAGATCTTGGTAGTCCACTAGGTATCATAGTCAGTAGTAGTCCCAACATCTACTAGCATTGATTCCTACCAGTAATCATCCTCATCACCTAGTGGAGTCATAGTCAGCCAATTCAAGTCCTTATCCACCTTAAGGTGGTGGTAGATAACAAACACTGGTGGAATATATTGGTAGATACAAAAATACGTAGTGATACATGAGAAGTGTAAAAACTCACACATCTTGGTGTATCTACCTCAAAAACCTATTTGCATTTTTCCATACAGGATAGTCCATATAGGTTCATCATATTATCTACCCTGTTCATAGTCTAGTCAATCTATCCAAGTAGTACTAGAGGTCTCATACATGAGACCTACTCCTGAAGCCCTCGACCTCTCTAGGCCAGTAGGTGACATAGCACTAAGTAACCTTTGTAATATACCCAATCTTTCATGGTAGTCCCCTATGGTGATTAATGATGATGTGCTACCATGACCATATCTATAGTAGTAGACTATAAGCAACTCCAACCTGATATCTCTGAGTAATATGATACAACTCATCGTAGAGATGTGTGAGGAGGGCACTACTCCATGAGAGAATCAATGGCTAAGTTGTAGTAATCCCCAACAAGTCTTGCATCCTAGATAGGAGGTTCCAATGGAACCTCACTCCAGATGTATTTGGAAGTAGGACATGGATGCACAAGTACATCAGAATGGCTCGTCGCTCAATGAATACATGCACCCTATACCGGTGCTCAATAGGCACACCACCATGGTCAATGTCCTCCAATGTCTTGTCACTCTGATGTGAAAGATCTGAAAAAAGACTATAAAATTTGTTGTGGTATGTGAAGAGGTGATGTCCTAAAAATTAGTAGAGATTCAAAATATGCAGTAAACATTTTCCAGAGTGATCGTGATCTCTCTAATTTACAAGTGAAAAGTGTTGGTCCGTGCATGCCAACGATGTGCCAAAGAAGTCATGTAAGCCCGGTCAGACCTGATAGTAGGTAGGTGGATGACATATCCTAGGACTATAGAGATAAACCAATATCAGTCAGCATCACTACTCTGAAAAAGGAGGTCTCAAAATATCTCGGGCCCCCTTGCTCTAACAATTAACTAGGGACAAATAATAATACATAAAATTAATCAAAAACATAAATAAATTACTTCAAAATTCAAACAAATATAAAAAAAATCTTCAAAAAGATAAAAAAATTCAAGAATGCATGCAAAACATTCAATCATATCAAGATTGCATTTCAAAATTTCAAAAAAATCAATTAAACAAGTCAAAAATAAAAAAAATAAAAAAAATTGAAAAAATTGCATAAGGTTGCTCAATCATGGATTAGACCCGCGATCGGTGGAAATTGTTAAATTTTTTATCATTGAAAATTTGAATCCCACTATGGCTGATAGTTATGGCTCCCAATTTGCCAATTAGGAGTCACGAATGCCACATGCGGCTAGGAGAAGTGTCTCTTTTGAGGTCACTTCCCATATTGAGCAACCCTAAAAATTAAATTCCCTCTCCTCTAAAATAACCTAGACTAATCCTAACTAGGGTGAGGTTCTTTACCAATAGTTTAATTTGGTTCATTTAACCCATTTGTTAATGAGATTCATTTTAAACTGGTAATTAAGTAAAAATATATGTGTGTGGCCACCTTAGTCGCACTGGCTTCACCATTCGTAGATGCTTTTAGTTGATCAACCATGGATGTGAATGTTCAGTTCAACAACATTTCATGTCAAATTTTTTATCTCACCTCTCAGAGCTCTCAGTTCAAAACTTGGCAATTGAAAAATAATGAATTGAAAATGATAGGTTTTTCTTTTATATTTTTGATTGAACCTATAGCCACTTTTGGAAATAGCAGGCACATAATTATGGTTTTTCGACCATAGGTTAGAGCCATGGCTAATGAATTTACCAAAATTGGTTGCGGCTGACAAGCACGATTAGCGTCCAACAATAAATATCCTTAAAATTTCACAATGAGGGGCTTCAAAATGCAAAATTCAAAATATTCAATGGGCCAAAACCCTCAAATTTTTTAAAAATAACAAAAACATTAAAATAATTTAAAATTCAAATGTGTCTTGTATCCAGTTATTTACCCTATACACTTGGCGATTGCAGTGATATGTGATCCATAAAATCTAGAAATATGAGTAAATCATAATAAGGCCATTTGGGGTAAATTAGTCATCATTGAATGTATATGCTTCACTTCAATCCCAAAGAATGCCACATTGGCCAGACTGCTTCATGAGAATGATGTATTCATCTCATTTTTCTCTGGCATTTTCATCAGATCATCAAACATAGTGATTCAACACAATCCTAATTGGAATTTCTATCATCATAATTCTCTAAGAAGACCATTACGGCTAGACTTCTCCATAGGATAAAGATGTATAATTACTATTAACAGTTGTAATCATGGTTGAATTAGGCCTTGCCAAGTAATATCAAAGTGCAAAAACCTTCATCTATTCAAATAATTTATTATGGTCAAGTGACTTGTCATTTCATTTAAATGCCCTACCTTCATTGACTCATCGCTTGAGGGGGTAGTATTAATATCAATAATCATAATCAAATTCAACAGGAGATCACTTAATCTTATCAAATTGTGTTCGTCTTACGAATCATTGCCAATAACTATCATAAGATTACCCTTTGTTTTGGTAAAAAGCAACTATGACAATTAATTTAGTAGCTCTCCACCTATCAGTACTATTGTAGCACTGAAGCTACCCGATCACAGTTGGAGCTTGTAAAAGATTTACAAATTTAAGCCTTCCCTCAGTTGAAAGCAATGATTCTAAGATGTACATCCTTTGGCAGGACTGGGCATCTAGTGTTGATTAGTTCAATGATCATAATTCAACCTACGACATGGTTTTAGGAGATCTATTTTTGCTCAGCGTTGTCCGTTATCATAATGCATCCTAAAAGGGGTATTCGTAGATACCTAAAACACATCAAATCAAGGAGACTACTCATATGGGATATGCTAACAGACCATATGAAGGATCTTGGACTACTCCAAGGTGAAGCAGTGGTATTAAACACTCAATTTGGGTAGAGTTGACTAACTTAGAATTAGCCATGGCTGACAACCATGGTTAACAAGGCTAGTTGTGCCTCAAAGATGAGACTAGCCATGAAATTGTTTTTAATCCTGGTCCAAGACAAATTTAGTTACAAGGATCTGGGTAGTGATATTAAAATAGTTTTAGGTGGGGAAGCTTCAAGAGTTTTCCTCCCAATCGATCCAACCTCCTGGATCTTAATCTCCGCTTCCCAAGTAAGCCAAGATTAGGGATTAGGAGTCCTATAAGACCCCCCTAAAAATTAGGGAGAAGTCTAGAATAATATTGAGTTGAAACATAACAAATATTTGCCAAAACAAATATCAAATTGATAACCCCTTGAGGAGAGTCGAAATACTACCTAATTATGGAGTGACAAGCATGAATCCATCAATGGAGCTTCCAAAGGAATAGAAGCACAAATCACAATTCAATTCAATTGAACATGAATTCCATTAAATTCAATCACTAATCCATATTGGAACATGGAGGTGACCCTTTATTATCAATTCCATGGAGGTAATTAGATATCCAAGCCCTAATTACAAGAGAAAATATATTTGTGCCTTAGTTGTGGTTGTCAATCGTGGCTAATAGTTCCAGCTGCACCATAGACCTATGATGAGGGTTCGATATTTTGTTTCCTTTGTTTTAGCATTAGATTCACATTTTCAATTATGATATTAGCTTAATATAGCATATATTAACATTGTAGAAGACATTTGACCAGTTAATTTTAGAATTAGAGGTAGTTTTACTTCATTTCCTTGCAATTATAAATTTAGACTTGTTTATTATAATTTTATGCTTTTCAAGTTCTAATGGTTAATTAGGCTTCCTAATTGCTATATTTCATGCTTTCCTTTACATTATTTGTATTAGTTTAATGATTTATTGCATATCTTCATATATTTACATGCTTTCTTACTTTATTTATCATCAATTTATGCACTTGTCCATCAAAATCCTCATCAAGAGAGGCCTCCATCACTAACACCTTTAATTTTTTTTCTTGAATGTAGGGTTTATAGGACCTAATCAATTTCAAGGAATTAAATGTGGCATATACCTCTAATCATGGAGAAAGCTATCCTAGGCCTTGAGCAGTTCGTGTTCCTTCTAAAGAGTCTATGGATTACACCATCCCTTCATTTAGATGATCTTCAATATTGTATTAATTTTATCAGAATTGAGTATCCTTAAGAGGGACGTATATGTAATTGATTTTGGACAAATTTTTAATAAAAGAAACCTTAATTTCTTATTAAAATTATTGTTTTCCATTATTTATTGCTTTAATAATCGATTTCAATTGATCCACTAGTTAGGTGTATGCTTTTTAGATTGATGCAGAGCTCCTGAACAAGCAATATTTACCATTGCTTTAAATATTTTAGGTGTATGCATTTTTAATTAAATACTTGAGGAGGTTGAGTCCTGAACAGGCAATATTTTACTACCTCTGAGCTTTCAACTCTGACATCGGTATGACCATCCATAAATCTAATGTTAATACATTCCCTTATCTGTATTCTTCTACACAAAAGGCCAAGGCTTACATGATTTCTATTGGTAAACTTTCACCAAAAATGTCAATGCCTATTTTTTCTAATCTTCCATAGTATTCATTTGCTAATGCATCCTCTCAGCCTTTGCCTATGTCACCCATGTATCTGATTCCTTCATGGAATTTAAGTACATCTTAGACCACAACAATTTATTTCTTGAAAATACTTGCTCTAACAATTTTGTAGTTACCTTCTTTGGTGTCATTCCCAGTACTACCATCTCTGCCTATACCTCTTCCATTACTAGCTCCCCCAACACCTTCAAACCATGATCTACAAGACAAGGTATTGAAAGAGTTGTAGTCCATGAATTCAGCCATAAGAGTGATGGTTAATGAATTCACAGGTAATCAAAAGAAAGTAGGCCAAAAAATATTTCCAGCCTAAGAGGCTTCAGCCACCATTGATCATCAAGGATCAAGCAACATCGACTAGTAAGGCTCCTAGAAGAAATTTAATGGTTCTAACAAATGAAGAAGCTAGCCCATCATACAAAGCATACTAGTGCTCTACGTTCAATAATACACATGGTGAGGAAACATGCATGGTTCACCTGAACTATGTGTAGACATTGGTATAAAGTTCCTCTGCTGGTCAAGTCAACATGATCGTAGAAGTTGATCATAATTTTATTGTCCCTTATGAAGAACAAGTTTCAATTCTCACAAGGACTGGAAGGAAACCTATTACTATAAACCCAATTGAGTTGGAGCCCTTGAAGGTACATGCTAACACAAAGGCATAAAATAAGAAGAAATAGGTGTAAGCAAAGGCAATTGTTCCAGTGCCCAAGCTAAATGTACCCATCTTGCTGAAATATATTTTACCTCTATCAGCGAGAGAGAAAGTGTAAGAAAAGACCACAAATTCTTAGACAAGAGCTAAAATAGAAGAGAAACCCAAAGATAATATTAAGTACCCATCCCTAACCATGTGTCAGAGGGTGGAGGCCATGTAGTAGTATAGGAGAATATATTATTATTCTTACAATGACACTGAGAAGGGAGGGTGAATCAGTGTAGCTCTTTTAGACTTAAATTCACAGCTCTTAAAACATAACTAATGAAACCTTAAAACTAGATAAAGCAAGTATCACAAGAGAACATCACACAACACAATATTTAACGAGGTTCACCAATGTGGCTACTCCTAAAAAATGACTGCTTGGACTACCATCCAAATCTAGCCTTTGCAAAGCAACAACTTTATAAACAATTTACTAGCACCCACTAGAAGGAGCACCAACCCTAGATTTATCTACACCAATAGAAAGGAGCACCAACCCCTGATTTATAGGCACCAACTGGAAGGAGCACCAACCCCTGATGCCAAGCACCAACTTGGACTTCAATTTTGAAACTAGAGGATTGATAGTAAGATACCTTTGCTTTTGCTAGACCCTGACTGGTCTTCTTCACCTTTGCTTTCTCTGTGCACTCTGCTTTCTCCGCACAATCACTTCGCACACTTTGCTTCGCTACACTCGAACTTCATGATCGTCTTCTCTCCTTTGCGCACTCTACTTTCTTAGAGAAATTTACACTTAGCATGATTCAAAACAACTTGATCTCGGTGCACAACGACCGTATTTCACACACTTTCAACATCCATCAAATCTCCAAACAACCCTCCTTTTATAAATTTTTTTTTTGATGAAAACCCTAATATTAGTCGGCTATAAACCCTAATCTTAGTCAACTTTCACAACAAATGTAAACCCTAATTTTAGTCTACTGTCATCGGTCTTCATCGGCTTCAACTCAACCACAAAAATACATGTCATGATATCGCGACACCTTTTATTTCTCTCTCTTTCTCCTTGATTTGGACCGCGAAAATGCAACATGTCACGATATCGCGACACTTTTTCTTTCTCTCTCTTTCTCCTTGCATCGGATCGCGAAAATACATGTGATATTGCAACACTTTTTCTCCTTGTTCTTTCTCTTAGCTTTGGTCTACGCAAATACAACATGTCACGATATCATGACACTTTCACCTTCGTACGCTTTCTCTATTCCTTTGTCGTGAAAATGTGACATTGTGCGATATCGTGACACTTTTGTTATTCTGCCTGCTTGCCCTTCTTGAGTCGCAAAAATACGACATGTCGTGATATCGCAACACTTTTGCTTTTCTACCTTCCTGTTCTTTTTGAGTCGTGAAAATGCGACATGTCACGAAATTGTGACACTTTTGCTTTCAAAGTCTTGCTTTCTACTTTTGTCGTGAAATCATGACACTTTTGCCTTCGAAGTATTTTTCTCTGCTTTTGTTGTGAAATCGTGACACTTCTGCTTTCGTACTTCACTTCTTTGATTTTTTCATGAAATCGTGACACTTTTGCCTTCGAAGTCTTCTTCTCTAATTTTGTCGTGAAATCGTGACACTTCTGCTTATGTACTTTACTCTTTTGCTTTTATCATGAAATCACAACACTTCTACTTTCGAAGTCTTGCTTTCTGCCTTTGTCATGAAATCGCGATGGTTCTGCTTCCGTACACTTCCTCTCTTTCTTTTTTCGCAAAAATGTGACATGTCACAAAATCATGACACTTTTCAAACTTGCTTTCTCTCTCCTATTTTAGTCGCGAAAATGCGACATGTCGTGAAATCGCGACACTTTTATTACTTGTTCTCTTTCTTCGAACTTGTCACGAAATCGTGACACTTCTTCTTGCTTTCTCTTTTTCTTCCAACATGTCGCAAAATCGTGACAATTTTTCCACTTGCCTTTTTCTCTTCCAACATGTCGCAAAATCGCGACAATTTTTCCTGCTTTCTCTTTCTCTTCCAACATGTCATGAAATCGCGATAGTTTTTCCACTTGTCTTTTTCTCTTCCAACATGTCGCGAAATCGCGATAGTTTTTCCTACTTTCTCTTTCTCTTCCAACATGTCGTGAAATCACAATAGTTTTTCCACTTGCCTTTTTCTCTTCCAACATGTCACAAAATTGTGATAGTTTTTCCTGCTTTCTCTTTCTCTTCCAACATGTCATGAAATCGTGACAGTTTTTCCACTTGCCTTTTTCTCTTCCAACATGTCACGAAATCGCGACAGTTTTTCTTGCTTGCTGTATGTGTCGCGATATCGTGACACTTTTCTTACTTGTCTTTTTCTTTGATGTTTTGCATATGGGCCACTTCGGTCTTCTTAGAAAATCATTGTACATACTCTGAGTAACCTTTGAACTCCTATATTATGCATTTGAATAGCTTTTGAACTTCTTGTCCACTACAT